>CM055646.1:18104356-20504356 GCA_029378325.1 Elaeagnus macrophylla | reverse complement strand
ATTTAATTATCATTAAAATTAATTTATTAAAAGTGGTCCATTCTTCACTTAAATTGAATAGAACATTATTCATTCATATGTACATGTCAAATAGACAAGATCGATACGAAGTTTATATATGGTAAAAAAAATGTCGATATCCAAACAAATATACATTGAATCACTTAAGACAATGGTGATATGCCTCAAATCATATAATATATTTGCACTCTTATCGACTTTTTTCTACTATAGTCGACTTAAACTATTTTATATACATACATGATAATTTAAAAGTGTTTCGCTAAATGTGAATGTGTTTTAAGAAAAAAAAAAATTAACAACACTATTTCTAAGTCATGTTACCACTTTTTCTTATTTTGTTTTATTTTTCTTTATTTTTTTTTTTAACATTTTAACCCCACACACACACACACACACACACATATATATATATATATTACTTAACCATACATATATACAATTACTTAAAATATAAAAAAAAAAAAAAAAAAAAAAGGAAAGAAAAACAAAATAAAATAAGAAAAATGTGGTAATATAACTTACAAATAATGTTCTAATTTTTTCTTCTTAAAATACATTCACATTTAATTAAACACTTTTAAATTATCATGTATGCATATAAAATAAATTAAGTCGAATTATAGTAGAAAAAAGTCGATAAGAGTGCAAATATACTATATGATTTAAGGCATGCCACAATTATCTTAAGTAATTTATTGTAATTGATTTATATGAATATCGACTTAATTCTACCGTATATCGACCTTGTAGCATGTATATATGAATAAGTAATATTTTATTCAATTTGAGTGAAGAATAAACCACTCTTAATAAATCAATTTTAATGATAATTGAATTTATTTTGAAAATAAAGTTTAGAATTTGACACATACTACCATTATATTAAGTAATTTAATATTATTAATTTATATAAATATTTACTTAATATCGACTACTTTAATATTTTTTAATTTTTGTTAATTTGTTGAAGATTAAAAATTGACTAAAATTTTTTATCTAATAAAAAATATTTAATTAAATGTTAAGTGTAGTTTTATTGCTATTGTGGTGTAACTAATTTGGTTGGCTCTTGTTTATCCAAGGTCACTGGAGAGCCTTTGATTCAGCGTAAGGATGACAATGCAGCCATTCTAAGGTCAAGACTGTAGGCATTCCACAAGCAAACTGAACCTGTATGTTCTCATTTTTGTTTTCTTTTCTTTTTTCTCTTTGGAAAACCCTTATAGTTATTCTATTTGTGTTTTCTTAGATAAGTTATAGTTGTCATGTGTTTGATTCCAGATGTTTGAATATGATGGTTATTTTTGGTGGTGTGGACGTATTATTTTTATACTGTTTGGCTCTTTTTTAAAATCCAATTTTGTATATACAAATGTATTCGGTTGCTAATTCAGTTACACGATTTTCAGGTTGTTGATTATTACTCCAAGAAGGGTCTTGTTGCTAATCTACCCGCAGAGAAACCTCCCAAAGAGGTCACGGTTGAGGTTGAGAAAGTCCTCTCATGAAACAGGATCTATTTTCCATTTTTCAGTTCTATTGTTAAAAAAAAAAAAAAAAATTATCTATCTAATACACATTAAAAAATGTCGTCTTTGGGCTTTTTTTAATTTTAATTTTGATACAATTGCCGGTTGTTGTCGACTCTTTTGAGGCTTAGAGATTACAGAGTAGCGATTTGAAATAAAAGCCAAAATGCCATTTCTGGTTGCATTATTGCCCACCAGTTGATATTTCTTTGTAGATTTATTTGTATACAATGAAATTATGTGCTACATATAATGTTGGTGG
The DNA here is from genome assembly GCA_029378325.1 of Elaeagnus macrophylla. NCBI lineage: Eukaryota > Viridiplantae > Streptophyta > Magnoliopsida > Rosales > Elaeagnaceae > Elaeagnus > Elaeagnus macrophylla. The sequence continues at coordinate 20,502,541 of CM055646.1, read as the reverse complement.
TTCATGGTTGGTTTGAAATTCAATACTGAAATTTCATTAATCCCTTGTACATATTATATAAATTAAATTTTGAGATAAGATTTCCCGAACTCTTGGTTGAATGAATTGGGCTATGAATCTCATTCTTGGAACATTGATGTGCGGAATACAATATGTTATTTGGGATGCTGTTAATTTTGTTTAGGATGAGGGGCAAATCATGTTATTGATCGACTACGGTACCACCTTACGTTAAAAAAGAAAGACATCGTGTGAATTCAGATAGGAAAAACCTAACAAAACAAGGGTATAATAATATTTGAGTCTCTCCCTCCATTATATAGGATATACCTACCTTTTAAATACTATATAAGCATGGAAATTTTTTCCCTTCAAGGTTTAATGGTTCTCTACGTTTAGCCCTTTGAATTCGTTATTTATTTTACTTTTTCTTGTCAATTTTAATGAATAGGATTAGACTAGTTGTGCATAACACCACTAAAGTACTATGTTCCATAGTATTATTCAGCAACAAACAGCTAGAGAACACACACACAAATATATATATATATATAGTTAGTTAGTTGATTAACCCACGAACCATTGACCAAAAAATAAATTAGTGGGATTGAAGCCATGAAAACAGGGTTTTGCATCAGTCTTCTTAGAGAGATTCCTCAAGTGAAGTTCCGATGAATTACATATCCACTGTAATCATTGCATACCACAAAATCCTGCATTTCAAGTAACCTTAGATAGATAAATTCTAATATTTAGCAGGCCGCTCTCGTGCCACAGCCAACCCTTCTCTGATGAAAAAATGGACATGCTATTTACTTGATTTGTTTTCAAATCTTTTGCCCCTTCACGGACAAAGGACATCAGATGATGTTGTTTATGGTAAATTCCTAACTTCTTTTCCCTAATCCTTATTCCTATTCTGTCTCTAAATCTTTTATGAACTTCATGGGATGGAAATTTATAAAAAAATAATCAAAATTTTTTAAAAATAAAAATCATTACCAAATAACTTGGAGATAATTTTTGATTTTTTCTTGAAAATCATTAGATAAAAATTATTATCAAACATATTTGTAATTACTTTTATAAAAGAATCAAAAATTATAAAATTAATTATTTAATCATAAATCGTAAATTAAAATCGTTATTAAACGTGGCTTTACTAATAATACTTTTATCGATTCTACCGAACTGCTGCTTATACCCTCTCTAAAAATAGCAACCATGTCGTTGAATTTATTTTTGCAGAAAAAAGGACCCCAAAAAAAATAAAAAATAGTGGCATAGGGCAAAATATTAAAATAAACAAATAACATGGGATGTAATTATTCATTTTTAAAAACTATAGTGGTACATTGTCATCTCAAAAAATATGGAGGGGCAATGGGGTATGCATTCTTCCCAATTTTAAAATTTCGACACTTTTTTGCACCCAGCGGCGCGCACACCGTTAGCCCACAAGATAGCAGCCGCCGCCCTTGCTTCTTCACTTCTCGCGGCTGGTATTGATTGGCTGCAAGTAAGATTCTTCACTCTTCCATTAGCCCATCTTCCTTGTGGTGTTAGAACACTGGTATTGATTGTCTGCAAGTAAGATTCTTTTGGGCTGCTTCCGTTTGTTTGTTTGAATACGTGCATTGAGCTTATTTCTATTGCGATTTTGGTTTTTTTTTTTTTTTGCTATGATATTGTTCTTTGATAATGGTTATTTATTTATTATTTGTTAAGATATTAAAAATCTATGGGTTGCCCCAAGTTACTGGGTTTTTTTTTTTTTTTTTACTTCAATTTTGGTCATCATACCAGTTGACCAGTTGATACATTATCTTTCTTCTATTTGTTTCAGGAAAGACAAGAAGCCCAGATATTCTATTTGTTGAAAATATAGAGGAAAGAGAGCTAGTCTTTTTTTTAAAGTAGTAGTCCCCTTTTAAATAAAGCTCAGCTATTTCATCTTGCTATGGGTGCTAAAGACGCAGGTTATTTATTTTTTTTACCTTTTGTCCACACACACACACACATATCTTTTGTTTCTCTATTATGGTAGCAACTTTAGTCACTTTTTGTGATTTTTCAGTAATTTTTTGGGTTATGTTTATTACGTACTGAACTTTTATAATAAGCTATTTGCTTGCTAAATTTGTTTATCTCAGCAAAGAAACTTAAGGTTGGAAAGCATAATGTGAGTAAAGATGAAACTGAGATTGAGAAACTTCCAAATTCGGGCAGTCAAGCTAAAGAGCATGTGGAGCAGCTGCAGAGACTCAAAGAAAAGGTCATCATCCTATACGCACTGTTGTTTTTACCTTTTACATCTTCTATTATCAACTATCTGCACAATTGACTCTCTCATTAAGGATGTGGGTTTAATGAAAATATCTTTCTTCTTTTTTATAAATAAAGTTTGGCAGTAACATCGTCAAGAATTGTCTCTGCAGGACCCTGAATTTTATGAATTCTTGCAACAGCATGATAAGAAACTTCTACAGTTCAATGATGATGTCAATGTGAGTACACGTACTTTTGTTCGGTGCTAGAAGTTCCAAGTAATGCTTAATTTATTACTACTTCCACAGGACGATATTGAAACTGATGTGGAGGCAGAAACAGCAGCAGATGATGACAAACAAGTTGATGATGAAAGAGAGAGACACAATATTGTTGGAAAAGAAAAACCATCCAAGAAGGTCATAACTACTGAAATGGTTGATTCCTGGGCAAACTCGATCCGAGAGAATGTAAAAGTTGGAGCTCTTCGATCCCTTATGAAGGCCTTTCACACTGCTTGCCACTATGGTGATGATGGTGGAGATGATTCCGCAACAAAATTTAGTATTATGTCAAGTAGTGTTTTTAATAAAATCATGATAATTGTACTGAGTGAAATGGATGGAATACTTCGAAAACTATTACAGCTTCCAGTTTCTGGTGGGAAAAAAGAGACAATACAGGATCTTATGTGCACAAAGCAATGGAAGAGCTACAACCATTTACTAAAATCATATCTTGGAAATTCCCTGCATGTTCTGAATCAAATGACTGACACACAAATGATATCATTTACTTTACGTCGACTCAAATATTCCTCCTTATTTTTGGCTGCTTTTCCTAGTCTGTTAAGGAAGTATGTTAAGGTATCAGTAACTTCCCTTTTATTTTCTTGCCAAGCATTTACCATCAACTTTGGTTTCATTTTCTAGTGTGGATGTGATGCATATGTTACTTAGGTTGAGTTTACGATTTTAACTTGGAGTTCTTATGTTTAACACCACATTATGATGCTAACAAAAATTCTCATTAATATTTTCCATTCGGTTTTCTAAGATTAATACCTTACATTACCTTCTTCAGATTGCCCTCCACTTTTGGGGTACAGGGGGAGGTGCCCTCCCTATTGTCTCTTTTCTGTTCTTGAGAGACATATGCATTCGGCTTGGATCTGATTGCCTGGATGAATGCTTTAAAGGAATATATAAAGCTTATGTTTTGAATTGCCAATTTGTAAATGCAATGAAATTACAACATATTCAATTTCTGGGGAATTGTGTCATTGAACTTTTTGGTGTGGATCTTCCAACTGCATATCAACACGCATTTACTTTCATCCGGCAATTAGCAATGATATTACGGGAGGCGCTTAATACCAGAACTAAGGTATTTTGTTTACAATATCACAAAAGATCATTCTCAGCCTATCTCCTGTTACTGAATTTTCCTTTCCCGCTTATCTGTATATGATGTCATTTGTTGGAAACATGTGTCTGTTCCTATTTATGGAACATAAGATTAGGATTCTTGTCATGCTAAAGTTTTTGCCATTTTTTTGGAATCAATATTTACTCTTTGTAGCTATATCTAAAATATAACATTTTTTCTTTTTTCCATCATGAAAGTATATCAGCTTTTGCCTTTCTATTATATTTCTAATATTCATTGTGCTGCTTTCTATTATGTCTGATAGGAAGCATTCCGGAAGGTTTATGAGTGGAAATTCATGAACTGCCTAGAGCTGTGGACTGGAGCAATCTGTGCCTACGGATTAGAAGATGACTTTAGACACCTTGCTTATCCACTAACCCAAATAATCACTGGGGTAGCTCGTCTTGTCCCAACTGCCAGGTACTTCCCTCTCAGATTGAGGTGTGTCAGAATGCTCAACCGAATTGCTAGTTCAACTGGTACTTTTATACCAGTTTCTATGCTCCTTTTGGACATGCTTGAAATGAAAGAACTGAAGAGCCCCCCAACTGGAGGCGTTGGAATAGCTGTTGATTTGCAAACAGCACTGAAGGTACATTGTCATAACAATCCTTTTGTTTTACCTCTGGGACTATATTTTTAATGAGAATGGGGATTATTGTTTTCAGGTTAGCAAGCCTACCCTGAAGACCCGTTCATTTCAAGAAGCATGTGTTTTTTCTGTTATTGATGAGCTTGCTGAACATTTAGCTCAATGGAGCTATTCTGTTGCTTTCTTTGAGATGTCTTTCATTCCAGTTGTACGATTGCGTGCCTTTTCCAAATCTACCAAAGCTGAGAGATTTCGAAAAGCAGTGAGGGAGCTGATACGTCAGGTATATTCATTATGATGGTGATGATTATTGATTTACTTGAGTATGATATGTATCTGACTTGAATTTGGTGGAATGTTTTTCCTGATTTAATCTCCAAAAGATTATGATTCACTGGTGGCAAAGGTTGATTGGTGGGAAATTTTATTTTACTGATGTATTCCAGAGGAAAGTTTTAATTGACTTCTGGCAGTGAATTTGTGTCACGCAGCTCATGTATTGTTCTTTTTGTCTCAGATTCGGGTCAATTTTGAATTCACAAATGAAAAACGAGCATCCATTTCTTTTATGCCAAATGATCCTGCATCAGCATCGTTTCTTGAGGTACATAATTGCAAACCTTTTTTTTCCTGTCTGTGCTGCTGTTGCCATCATAATATTTGTTGCTCTTATAATTTGGCACACCATTAGAAGAGAGGCCCTGCTGATTGGATTGTAGAAGTTGAAGCATTTAAAGACGTACAATTAGCCATAATTTAATTACCTTTGAAATTGTTAATTGTTTTGGCTTTTCTTTCTTTAAAAGGGTGCCTATTAAATTTCTCTAATTTAAGTTTCTCTGGCTGATATAAGAGTCTATTCGGTAGAATACAATCAATTGCTGGTGGACCGCTGGAGAATTGAGAGTCAGTTGCATGTCTTTTTCACATGACCTATTTCTTTTAAAGTTTTTTTGTTCATTAATCTATTTATAAATCTTTATTGAACACAATTCTCAAGTCATGTATTTTTAAGAAATTGTATGAGTGTCTATTTGGAACTTGTCTTTTTTATTGAAAGTGCTTTAAAATAGGCTAAAGCACTTCTGATGGTGTTTTGTGATCTCAATGAAAAGTTCTGTCATTATTTTAAGAATCTCCTATTAGTACTTGTTGGAGAAGTAATCCTAGTTTTTTATAGAAGTAGTTTTGGATGCATGATCTTTTAAAATGATTACTAAAGTGCCACATAAACTCGTAACAAATTTATGTCAAACACCATTATGCTTCTTTTTTAGCCAATTTATTTCAAATCAGAACTCAAACACCTTGTATTTGTTTTAGGATGAGAAAAAGATGGGAGTTAGCCCTCTGTCACAATATGTCTTGACTCTACGTCAGAGATCACAACAAAGAAGCGATTCTTTAATGCAATCCAGGTTTGAGATCATTTTATTTATCTAGCTTCTTTTTTACACCTATTTTTCATGTCTAGAATTTACTTCTGATATGCATGTAAATACAGCGTTCTTGTTGGTGAAAATTCAACTGTCTTTGGTAAAAAAATATCCAAAGGTTATGATGGCGACAATGACGACAAAGATTATACTAGAAATGACGAAGGTGCTGCTGTATTTAGTTCTTCCTGGTTGCCGGGAACTGAATCCAAGTATGGTCATTAGACCTAACCTTTCTAGATTTTTATTTATGCATCTCTTGCAATCCCACCTCTTATTATATGGTAATTTTATTGGTTTACAGGGTTAAAACCCCAGAAGAAGTGAATAATAAGAGAAAAAAGAAGAGAAAGACAGAGCAACCAGAAAAGGCGGCAGCCATGGATGAGGATGTTGTAGAGGACCTGGTTCTCAGTTCTGATGAAGAAGGCTCTTTCAGTGACACTGATTTTGAGGGGGAAGAATCTTTGCCTCCGAAACAGCAAATCAAGAAACAGAAATCATCAATAGATGAGTCAAAGAACACTAAATCTCGTGGAAAGAAATTGAGGAATCGAAAAAGGGTGTCATAGGGGAATATTATTGTGATGGGAAGCCTAGATGTTTTCTTTTGGCTTGATTTCGGGTGAAGGTATTGGATTGCATTCATTTAGGTACTTAGAGTAATTGCGTTATTCTGGAGCATGCAATATTTATAAGCTGAACTACTTACAATATTACCAACAAAGGTTTGCTTTGAAGTATGTTAAAGAAGTTCCAGGAGCCAGGATTTTTTGAAAATGAATATGAAAATGTGGGCAAAAGCTTTTGATGTGAGCTGTTTTTTTTGGTTGAAGATTAGATTTGAATCATCGTCTTCCACGTGTAGAATAAATAATTTCTCGGAGGATGTCCTTCACTTCCTCGATATAACTAACAATATAGGTGTATCTATCACAATTGTCATATTTATTAAAATTAATTGCAAATCTTTTTATTTTTCATTTTTTTTATTAATTTTGAGCATATGAATTATAATTAAATATATGTTTTTTATTAGTGAGAAAATTTTGAATCTTGCAAATAAATGATTCCATCTTATACTACAGTTATAACTTGTGAGGACACAATTACGTGAACCAATGATTATGCACATTATTTAAAATTTATCAGTAAATTTAAGATGTATAAACTTCTCGATAACAATAAAGTAAAAGAATTAGCCAACTCGATTTGAATCTTGCAAATCAATGAAAATAGAGTGCACATTATTTAAAATTTATTTTAAATTTTAGATGTATAAACTTCTTAATAACAATAAAGTAAAAGGATGAGTCAACTCGATTTAACCATAAAAGTAGATGTGTTAAATAGCTAGTTGGGCCAGCATGGAACAGGAGCCCAATTTTTTAAAATTTTAATTCTGCAAAAGTTATTAATAAATATAGTAATTTATCTATATAATCACATTTGTGTGTATAGCCAAGTGGAGATTTATGCATGCTAACACCCGTCGAGCACGAGTGCACGACCCAACAAACCAAAAATGACCAGCTGCAATTTTTTATATTTAAAATTTTAACTAATAAATATAATATAAAATGAGGGGTAAAAAGGTGATGGATTATATTAGTCCGTTGCAAGCACGATCCATCATGGCATGTTAAACTTTGTAGGTTAAAAATAAGTGTTTGTGCCTAAACAATTTATATTTAGATTACAATATAATTTTTTTTAAATTAATAAAAATATGTTTAAAATTATAAATTTTAATTACATAAAAATAATAAAATTTATTAAAATAACTTTTGAAGTAAATTAATAAATACATTGAATTTCGATGATTCTATCGATAAACTAACAGGAACTCTGGCAAATCGCAGGTGATATCACTGAAGTTATGGTGATTCTACCAAAACTCTAATGATCTCGTCGGATAAGTATGTAATATGTTACATATAACAGTATGTTACATACAACGATAGAGATGAATACAACATATTATATACAACAACATAAGTGAATGTAACACGATACATACAAAAAATAGAACAAGTAATCTATTTTTCACTTAAATTATTTACATCCATATGAATACATACAACTTTAAATTATCATATCAGAACAAATACAAAAATTCATATAGATTCATAAGTCAATGCATAACAAAGTAGTATAAACCAAAGATTAAATAAAATTACAAAAAAAATTATTGTTATAAAAAGCGAACAAATACACAAATTTATACACATAAAAGTGTTGATACCTTAAAATACATAGAATCACTAACATGATACATTATTTTGTCAAATTGTCGTCCTTTACCAGTTTGCAATGGCCTCAGCTTTTTGTTCACCCATTTTCACATTTACTTGTTTATAAATTGAACTCTATACTTTCATTTTGTTATTCATAACTAGTAAAACTCATATTTCTTTTTCTACTTCTCATACCTTCAAGTCCACCACTTTTAAGGTGGCCATGGGGTTCCTCATTTGTTTCTCTTGAATTTTAATCTTTTGTATGTTATGTCTATCACGGGCACTATTGGATTGGTCTTTTAGCTTAAAAGATTCCTTAAAAATCCCATCACAGTTCCTCAATTTTTCCAAAAAAGAAGAGTTATTTGATTGAATGGTTGAAATTAGCAGGAAAATTCATAAGAACCCATAATTGTGTAATGAAGAATTTGAGACCAACAAGCTAATCATAGTAGAATGCAAATACCCAGTTGCAGTCAATAGAATAATTGGCTTCATCGAGATCCAAAAATCTCCTTGGTACGAAAAGGAGACACAAACTTACCATGGAGGCGTTTATGAAAACCCTAAATCAAAATACTGAGGAGAAGAAAGAGGTTAGCCAATTCTTACAATATTGGCGAACGACGACAATAAGAAAAGATAGAAAGGAAGGGAGGTGAGAAACAAATAACAGGTTTTGTGATTCTAAAATCTGTATGAAAATGTAACGATAAGGACAAAAGGGCAAAATTGTAAAATTATTTAATAAAAAAGACAACGTCAAGCAACTTTTGGAAAAGAAACAATCTGAACAAATATGTTGTTATTCTATGTAAATAAACTCTAAAAATAAAGACACGATGTGGCCTTTGGGAGTTTTACCTCTCCACTTTTGACATGTAAAAATAATAAAAAAATTAATATTTTAATAATATTAAATATTTAATATTAAAAATATAATATTGAATTAGTTAAAATTATCGCAATTTAATTTAAACAATATTTAATTAGACCGATATTTAAAGAAAAATAATATAAAAGTTATTTTTAAAATTTTTATTATTATATTTTTTTTTAAAGATGTTTTATTTGTTTTTTTTTAAATAAAAAAAAGGGTAGAGATTAATATTTTTTTTTTTTTTTTTGCATCACACAATTGCAAGCATTAAACTAGTACTTCTACACCACAAACACGCTCAAGGCCTAATACCAACCCCCTTATTCGTCGGATAGAATCATGTTCTTGTTTTTTTTTTTTTTAATGCTTATTGTTAAATATTAATAATCAAATTTTAATTTAATATTATTAATAAAAATAATATTGGAATATTTATGCAGTTGAAGACTTGAAGTCATAAAAACAAGGAAAATTAGAGGATACTTTCCATTAAAAAAAAAAGGATAGTATAAAAAAATAAAAAATGAAAAATATGGCATATTTAGAGTTTAGTATACCGTAATAAATTAGTTAAATACAATCGTATTTAATTAAATTATATTAAACTATAATATAATTAGTTGTACAATGTTTAGTAACAAATTATATAATATATTAGATAAAAATAATTTAAATATATTTAATAAAATAATTTATATTTTAAATAATTTTTGTTATAAAATTTATTTATATTAATATTTAATTTATTTTTATATTTTTATTATATTTTTAAAAATAAAAATATATTATTTTTAATTTAAAGATAAATAAAAAATTAAAACAAATAATTTTATAATTAAAAATTTAAATATATTAAATAAGTGTCTAAAATAATTTAAACCTAAGATCTTTAATTCCTTAATTTTACATAATTATATTATTTTTATACGTTAACTATTTTACAAACAAGCCCTCAATGGCCATCATCATAGAACTTTTTGTTAGACCAACGAAAACATAACAAGAAGAACTGAATTTGCATAAAGCTAAACACCTAATTACACCAACTATATGAGAACTGTAAATCTGAGAGGGAGCGTTAGCGAAGGATCGAGATTTTCTATACTTCAGCATCTAATAAACCATCATCAGAAGAAAGGAACTGCGTTGACATTTATTGCACGCAAAGATCGACTCTTCCAATTTCACTACATATCTTTGCTTCTTCCAGTAGTTCCTGGATCTAAACTAGTAATATAATATGGGAACACAAACCTGAGAGCGAGAGGGAGCCATTTTGTACAATAACATATTAACACGTTAATCAATGCTACTTCTAATCTAAAATTCTAATTAAACCATAGTGAGTACGTGCTTCATTTTTATAATCTTCACACTTGAAAAGCCTACCTTAAATTTCAAGCGCGGGTCATCATCTTCTTGAACTCCTCGAAGTTCACGTTGCCATCACCATCGGCATCTACCGAACTAATCATCTTGCAACAGTCACTGAGCGAACACTTCTCTCCCAATTTCTTCAGCACAGCGTGGAGTTCATTTGCTGAGATGAGACCGTTCTTATCTAGATCATAGAGATCAAAAGCGTCACGAAGCTCCTTGCTGGAGCAATTATCACCATCCGATCCATTCACATGGAACTCAGTGAACTCCTGAAGATTAATGTAGCCATCGCCATCCTTGTCGAGCTCGGCCATAATGTTCTTGACCTCGTCGGAGGTAGCATCTGAACCAAGCGCGCCTAACACGTCCTTGAGTTCGGAAATTGAGATCTTTCCATCGCCGTTCTTGTCAAACTTGTTGAATACCTTCTTCACATCTTCCATGGTTCCTAAAGAGCAGGTTTGCTTTGAAACCTCAGTCTTAGCCATTGATCGAGTCTAGAGAGAAAAAGAAAAGAGGGCTCTCGTAGATTTTTCAGAAGAGTACTGCGTGTGAGATTTGAATAAGTATTCGACAAGTTATATATATTGGTGGCAATCACACGCTTTTGACGCGTATAACTGAGAACTTTTGATTGGATTATTTATTTATTTTTTTTACCCAAAGGCGGCGTTCGGCTGCGGCTGAAATGGAGTGAAATATGCAAGTGTAGCAGTTGGGAATGTTGAATCTGCGGTTGTTTTTGAGGATTTGACTAATGCTATGTCGACACTTGTGAAATAAAAGTGAATTCGGTTACAGAAGAACGTTTTTAAATTTATTTGCTAAAAAAATATGTTTGTAAATTCATTTACTTGTAAAAAGATATATTAAATAATAAAAAAATTAATTTTTTATTCAATTTTTCGTTAAATTTAATAAAATAGTAATATGTATTTTTATTTTTTGCGATAAATATATATCAAATTAAATAAATTTTAATTAAAAAATAATTCTAATTTTTTACAATTTCTTTCTATTAAACTTAAATAAAATTTTTATTGCCTAATTTATGATATTAGATATTTAACAATGAAAATTCTATTTAAAATTTATTAAATTCGATCAAACTTAAATAAAATTTTTATTATCTAAATTGTGTCTTTAAATATTAGACAATGAAAATTTTATATAAATTATATTGAAATTTTTATTTAAGTTTTTTTAAAAAAGATAAAAAAATTAAATAATTTTTTAATTAAATGCTAATTTTTTTACGTGTGTGTATACGTATGTATATATATATATATGTATAAATATGTATTTAATATATTATTATTTTATTAGATTTAAAGTAAAATTAAATGAAAAATTAATTTTATTTTTATTTGACATATTTTTTTTTTATAAATAGAGAGATTTAAAAATATATTTTTTAAAAATAAAAAGATTTAAAGATAATTTTTATAATTTAAAAGATTAAATATTTTTTTTTATAAAAATAGAATGACTTATATAATACTTTTTTCGAAACGAAATAGTTGGAAAAAGTTGATAGATTAAAGAGAAAGAGGATAGACACTTGGAAGAGTAGGAGTTGAATGATTGGGACTGCCAAACCTTTTCCCGCGTTAATTGACTTTGATATAATTTAATGTTATTAATTCAATTTTTTTTAATAAAATAAAAAAAATGCTATAAATATAATTTTTAAAATAATATTATATATAATTATAATTATTAATTTAATTATTTAATTTTAATTTTTTTAATATATGTATTAAATTATAATAATTTTTTTTGGGGTTTGTTGGAAGAAGAAGCGTAGATTTAAAGATTTTAATAAACAAAGTTGGCACTTGACTAAAGCAACCGTTATTATTGAAAAGATGAGTATATGTAGCTTATGTAAAAAAAATATAATTATTTAATTAATTTTATTTTTAATTATTTTAATAAAAATATATATTTATTTTTTTAATATTAAAAAATAAATATTTATAATAAAAAATGAAATTAAAGAAAATTGTGTCATCAAATTAAATCAAAATATATTCCTAAAATTGTTATTTATGCCAAATGGCAACCACCCGCATAAAGACAATGCCAAGCCTAAGTTGGAGGTTTTGAATTTTGACTACATTGATTTAAAATGACTTTAAAATGGGGACTGTGCAAGTTACTATTTAGTTCCGTTTTCTGCGGTACGGTTAGAGATATAAGCCGGACTGTACGGCAGTATCATTTTATCTCATATTGTATTTAATAATTTTTTATTTTTATAATATTATTTTATCATATTTATTCTTATGCTCTACGTATATGAATGTAAATACATAATAGGTTAGCAACTTTTGATCTCTGATAAAAGATTTTGCATTTTTATCTAGAAAATCTGAGTTCTACACCTCTACACATGCTTTATTCAAGAAAATTTGTGTGATTTTCTTTCAACATGTGACATAAACATGTAGAGCCATAGTTGTCAAAGGGTACGGTAAAGACGTAAGAATATAAATTATGTCGTATGATATTACTTTAGATATGTCATAATCAAAGTAATAATTTTAAAATTATTTTAGAGTCAAAATTAGAATTAATAGTAATAAAAATAAAATAAAAAGAAAATTTATTTCATTTTTATGTGTTTATTAAAAATTATAATGAATTGAAATAAAAATATTAATTTATTTTAAAAAATTAAAATTTATACTGAATAATAAAATATTAAAATTAGAAATAATTTTAAAATTGAATATCATGATTTTAGAAAAGAATAACAATAAGAAAGACTGTAAAAAATCAATATTATTTTAAAATTGATATATAGGACTCTTATTCACTTTTCTCGAGCATTTCAACTCATTCTCTTTCGGTAAACACACTCTTATATTAGTTCAACATTGGAATTAAAACTTTAAACCATAGCTGCATTAATCATAATTTAGAACTAACGATTTGAGGTTATAATTTTTTATACGATGTAATAATATAATCTGAATATGATATGATATAAAATAAAAAAAATTAATAAAAATTGATCAATAATTTTTTATGTTCTTAAAATTTTTATTATTTTTTATTATTATAAATAAAAATATAAAAAATAAATAAATTTTTATATATACGAATTAATATAAATAATAAAAAATAAATCTGACACCGATACAAATAATATAAAATAAATGCCACACACGTTTGTCATTCTTACTGACATATGCTTCAAACGAGAGGGAAGACGCGTAATAATAATTGTTAATGTGGAGTGGGACCGTGGGAGAGTTATGCCTCTTGTTGCAATCTGAAGACAAGTGGCTAGGTGTCACACCATCGAAAATTCGAAATAGACAAAACGTGTGACACGACGGAAGGAAAAACTTTTGGAGGAACATGTAGGTTTTTGGATCAAATTAATTTTTATAATTTTATTTAATTAATATATGAATTTTATAATTATTAAAATAATTTTATTTAGTGTTATAATTTTAATTTTAAATTAAATTAATCTAAATTTTTTAAAAATATTTTTTTCAAGGATAATATTAAAAAAAAAATTATTTAAAATAAAAATAAAAGTAAACATTTATATTTTCTCCTCATTTTTTCATTTCACTCTTTCATTCTTTTTTTTTTAATTCTTTTTGTATCATCAAATTTTTTTTTGTTCTATTAAATTTATTATGAATTTAATTTTTAATTATTAAAGAATAATTTATTAATTAATGAAAACTTCAAGCCCTACTTATTTGTATTTATATTTGAAATTAATGTTTAGTAAGCTAAAAAAAAATAAGGATGTATAAACATCTTAATTAAATTATTAGTTATGAATGAAAGAATTGTAAATTCAAATAGTATGAGCATGAAGAGAAAAAGAATGAGACAGTGAACTAAGAAGATGGATGATGAGATATAAATTTTTACTTTTATTTTTGCTTTAAATAAATAAATAAATAAAATCTAATATCACCTTTGAAAAAAAAATATTTTTTAAAAATTTGTATTAACTTAACCCAAAATTAAAATTATAGGACTAAATGAAAATATTTTAATAATTACAGAACTAATGTTTCAATTAAATAAAATTATACGACTAAATTAACCTAAAATTCGAACTATGTATATAAATTTGTGCTATATTTTAATAATTTTATGGTAATAATTTTTAATAATAATTAAAAAAGTTAAGATAGTTAATTTAACCATAATTTTTAATATAATATAAGACCATGTGTTTAAAATTATGTAATTTTAATTTTTAAATTATAAGTATTTAGTTTGTATTGTATATATAATAAATGTATGTAAATGAGTAATAAATGTATAAAAATATAGTTAATTTTTATAATTTAAGTGTTTTTTAGAGAAAAAAATAGTATGTTAATAACTTTTAACAAATATTATTAGTATTTATATAAATAATTTTTTTATTTTTAAATAATAAATGAAGGAATTTTATATAAAAGCTTCTCGCAAAAGCCTAGGCAAGATGCTAATTAATCACACATGGGTATGGGGAGAGGGAAGAGAGTTTAAGAATAAATTACTGCTATATTTATATATATATATTATTGTGTTTTTTGTTTTTTTTGATAATCATATATATTTTATTGGATGCGATCAATAAATTTTCTACACTATTTTTTAGAATTATAATTTGTGTAGTTTGACTGACAAATTTGCTACTATAATTAAAAAATATAATTAAAAATAACATAATTCACCTTATTTAAATTTTATACAAATTTTAATTTATTTCATGAACTGACTTATTTATTATTTTAAAAAATAAAATTAAAATAAAAATTAATTAAAATAATACTTCTTAAAATTTATAAAAAAAAAAAAAAAAAGATTTAGTACAACACTGGTACTTAAGTTAAGAAAATAGTACCCATTTTTATCAATATTTTCAAAGGTTCTAATTTAATATCAATATTATAAATTATAAATAATAAATGTATTTAATTTAAAATTTTAATATGTATCATGTATATGATAAAAAATTTATGGACAATTTTAACATTTACTTTTCTTTTTCTTTTTCTTTTTTTTTTTTCCTCCCTCCCCTTCCTCCCCTTCTTCTTCTTTTTCCATGCCAGAATCAGAATTATTTTTTTTCAACACTCTGCAAAAAAAAAAAAAAAAGTGGTTCTATAAAAAATAAAAAAAAAGATGAGAGGTCAATTTTCCAGAATCTTTTTTTTTTTTCAGCACTGCACAAAAAAAAATTAATAATAAAAGTAAAAATAAAGAGGGAGGGGTGGGGAGGGAAAAAAAACTAAATACTAAAATTACCTCTAAATTTTTTTGTTATGTGATGGCACGTGTTAAAATTTTCAAATTAAACGCGTTTATTATTTATAATTAACAATATTTGCATTATTTGTCAAATAGTAGTATTAAATTAGAACCTTCTAAAAATATAGGTGAGAATGGATACTATTTGTTTAACTTAAGTACCATTGTGGTACCAAATTCGAAAAAATAGCACCATAATATTAAATTGAGAGGGATATAAACTTGTATTAAGAGTGTTATTTTTGTTATTATGAATTTTAGATATATTAATTTTGTGATTTTTCTAAAAATATATATATAAATAAAAATTTTAGTATAAATAATATATGTTGATTATATTTTTTTTAAACAAGAGAAAATTAAAATAATATTATTTAATTGTATTTTTTTATAATGATATATTATTATAATTATAAAATATTATTATTTAATTGTATTTTCTTATAATGATATATTATTATAATTATAAAATATTATTATTTATAAAAATATTTTATTAAATAATTTTTCTAATTGCTTGTGAGCTAGCTTATTTGAACTGTAAGTTAGATGATATGGTTTAAGTGAGCTACTGATTTAACACCGTTTGTTTCGCTCAGTAAATAGCTTTGCTATTTGATCCAAAAAAAAAAAAAAATAGCTTTGCTATGTTCAGCTTTATAGCTTTCGTTAATTCAAGCAAGTGATCTTTTTTGTCTTGATATGACTCGCAGAACAAACTAGCCTCAACCAAGAAGTGAGGGATGTACTCTTAAGCATAATTTAGATGGTAAATCATTTGAATATACTGTATAAGGGTAGTGAATTTTGATAAACAGCAAAATGCATGTGTTTGAAATTTGAAGTATGTGATTCGTAGTTGAGCCTTCTATCACTGTTTTTTATTAATCCTAGATGGATATACTCTTTATTAGGGGTGAACAAAAAAATACAGAACCAAACTAACTCACCTAACCCAACCTAAACCAATCCAGAAAAATCGGTTTTTAAGTTTTATTGGTTTGGTTCGGTTCTTCATAATAAAAAACTGATTAATATTGGGTTGGTTTGGTTTTCATTTATTAAAATCTTAAAAAAACCGAACTAACCCATATATATATATATATATATATATTTTAAATATTTATATACTCATTACAATTTAATTTATTTAATTCATAGTTTACACTTAATTTTCTATTTTTGTAGACATGTTTGAAAAATAACATACCTCAATAAACTCAATGGCAAGTTAGCGAAATCAATGATTTCAATATAATATTTATGTTTTATTAATATATTAGAATATGGGAGCTTGAAACATGTTTGAAATTTTATTTTATTTTTATGTTTTTTTTTTGGATAATTTAAGTATTTTATTTTTATTCTCTATTTTGTAATATACTGTAGTCTATATGTACTAAAGATTTGAATTTATATGTTTAGATTTCTTATTTTTTGCTAATTAGTTATGTTTATTAGGGCAACCTTTTTTATTTTCGATAATATTTTAGAAAAATTTGTCCTCTACTTTGTTAGTGAGAGATAAACAAGTTTTGTCCATTTTTGTCATAACAATGTAAATATTTAAACGGAATTCGTGCAAGCACTTCTCTATCAAGTACTCTCATTTATTTTATCTTTTATTCACATGATACACGAATTTGATATTATTTAATTATTTATCCATTATAAATTTATAATTACATCATCTTTCATATTTTTGTCGGTAGAGTTTTCATTGCATGAATAACATTGGTGAACAATATTATTAGATCTGAAAGTTAGTAAATTTTGTCAAGTATGTGATTACTATTCCTTATTGCTTATTTGTCTTAATTTTAAATTTTTCTTGCACTTTGTATTTGATATGAATAATGATATTAGATAAGTGATCGATATCTATATTTCTAAATTTAGGTATTATAATAAAATTAACATTAAAAATGTTAGAAATTATATATAATACAAGAGTTTTAAAAAAATTTAATAAACAAAATTCATTACCGTAAAAAGAGGAAGAAATTTCCTTTAACCAACCCAAACCAAACCAAAAAATTTGGTTCGGGTTGGATTGATTTTTCAAATTTTTTGGTTCGGTTCGGTTTTTGTTTTTGAAAAACCGATCATATTGGGTTGATTCCAATTTTAGTCTAAACCCAAACCAACCCATATTTGTTCACCCCTACTCTTTATTGAGGTTAGGTACTCACCTAATGTCGATAATCAATAATGTATGAGCGTGGTGTGCAAGTGTGCAAGAGTTATCATATTATCTATCTATCTCCTTATCTCCGATGAGATATTTTTTGAACAAAAAAAAAAAAGAAAGAAAGTGAGGGATGTAAATTATTTAATGTTTGATAAAAATAATAATTAATAAGTATATTTTAAAAATAATAAATAATAATTTTAAATACTATTAAGATAGATTTAGAGTCTATTAAATTGATTTTAAATTAGAATATAAACCAAATTTGTATCCTATGGATACTACTGAGTTCATATTGCAAGATAAAACTATATCTACAATTATCCATTAAAAAATGTCTAGATATAGAACAAAATTAATGACTAATTTTCATATCTGGCATAAACCAAGAAAATCCCATATACATTTATGTAAAAGCAATAACATTACAACACACAATTTTAACTTTTGTTATAATTATTTAATATTATTTTAAATTCTTAATTTTTTTTTTCTTTTTCCGATTAATGGACAGGAACTGGTACACAAGAGAATTAGCTAGGTCCAGAAAATAAAAAGATATTAATGCTTATAGCTCATGATAGTAATAAAATTAGTGTTATTTAACTACATTTGTATTGCTTAAAGGTACAAATAACAACGATTATATATGATCAGGTTACGTGAGTCATTTATGCTGTCCCCCTTTCCCGCAATAAAAGAGAATTACAAATATGGACAGTAAGAAAAATAATAGATAGCCACAATTGGTTTACCTTAATTTGTGTGAAACAGTTGAGGCTTTCCTTGTTTTTATAAGGCAATGAGAGACTAAAGCAAAGTCTCCGAGTTTGATGGATATTCATTGTTTCTACATACCTGTCGCTTTAAAAACCAGTCTCTCTGTGAGAAAATATCCCACATTGTTATTCTAAGTCACAAGTGAAAGACCAAGTGCAAGCACAAATATTAAAACACTTACCATTTACTTCACATCGATGGCAGATGAGGATCCAAGTGACAAGGCAGATAGAGATCGCATTTTCAAGCGCTTTGACAGCAATGGTGATGGCAAAATCTCAGCAACGGAGCTGGGGGATGCCTTGAAAACACTCGGCTCAGTCACGCCCGAGGAGGTAAAATCCATGATGATTGAGATCGATACTGACGGTGACGGCTGCATTTCTTACGAAGAATTCACAGCTTTTGCCCGTGATAATCGTGGTTTAATTAAGGACGTTGCCAAAATTTTCTAATATGTTTCATTACTTTTTTTTTTTTTTTTTTTTAAGCTATATTGTGTTTTATTTGCCCAGAGAGTGGTTCAAATCCCATTTCGGTTCATATGGATATTATTTTTCCTTTGTAGGAATGTTACGCTAGGTAAATGTCGGTTCTTTCTCTAATACTTTCTATGTTTCTCCTTCCTCTCTTTTCCCGTTCCTCAACAAAAGCAGCTTGTATTTAGCCATTTAATTTTTCTTGAAGATAAAGTAAAAGTTGGTACCGTCGTATGAGTCAAGCAAACCATTTAAAAAAATAAGTATTTTAACTAATTTCGCTCCCAGCCAAAATACTAAAAACAATATTACCAAATTCCTGCCGAGGAATATTTGGCGTTTTCAATTATAATTTGTTTCGTGTCTCGGGGTTATTTCCATTTCACATTATAAGAACAAAAACAACTAGCATGATGTTCTAATTATTGAACCCAAAAATATGATTGCTAATTATCCTGTCCAAATCACTCAATTGGTCTTTGGTAACCATGCATTCGTCAATAAGAACCAAGCCTCTCACATGAATATTCTAGAAGCTTCACTTTTTACCTAAAAATGACATATTATTAATTGATGTGTGCATCAAAATGTGATAAAAACAAAAATTAAAAAAAAAAAAAAAAACACAAACGTGCCCACATGGGATCACAACATGCTTTGTCTTGAGGAACCATAAAATATTTCACAATTTAGACTTCAAAAAACAAAACGTTGATCCACTTCAATGGAAAAAAAAAAAAAAACTGAAACAAAAAGTTAATTATATTAAACTATTCTCTAAGAATAGGCAGGTAAACTGAGAGTATGTACAAATACAAAATCTTTCATTTTTTATCAAACGGTAATTGAGAGTGGGTTCATGATCGGACCACAATCTCTTATCAGATTCCTATTCCTATTTTACAATTACAACATCTTTCATGTTCTAATTTCTAGCACTTTCTTCAAGCAACCAACGAAAAGAATCAAAAGGAAAAAGTTCAAATGGCTAAGTGCATCAAAATTTAACGACAATAAAGGTGATCATCATCATCTAACTCTGAAACTCCTAGCATAGCCAAAGCCAAGTGACTCTTCATCTCATTAGTAGTTTGTTGTGATTGAGAATAACAATCAATAACACATCCATTTCCCAGAAAACTAGACTTTTTTCTTTTAGAGAAGACTGGTTCTTCTTCACCTTTCAGTATTGCAATAATCTCACCTATGTTTGGTCTGCGAGATTCTTCATTAGTTACACAGGCAGCTGCAGCTTCAATCATCCTCCCTATTTGATTCGAATTTCTTAAAGTGGACTTGACCAGTGGATCAAGCAACTCTTTGATGGCTCCTTTCCCTTTATGCAGAAACGGTTTTGCCTGAAATAGCATAAAGTTAAAATTAGTTTATTATCTCTTCTAATGTTTATATTCATGACATTGAGACATAATGCAAGTTACACCACAGGATGTCATTTCTCTATTTTGCAGAAATGCAGTTCATCAATAAACATAGCAGAAATACAAATTACACTAAAGAGTTTACATCCACACTTTTCAGTATCATGTACAATTTTTGTGCTTAGGTTATGGTGATGAAATTGTATTATTCTCATATGAAAATAAATAAAATACAGAGATTAGAAATTCCAGAAGGAAAGTTGTCACAAATTATAGGCTGCATGAAATGACCATCTAGATAAGATTTGTTGACTTTGTTTAAATTTCAATATTTCTTAGTTATTTACACAAGTAGAAAAGATTCCCTAACTTCATGGCCTAATATGCTCATTAGAGATAAGGACATACCAACTGGTTTTGAGTTTTGACTAGCCAACAACCGAACAAATATTTGGTCATGAAACTGACTATGCAACAACCAATGGCAATTTTTCAAGTTCATCTTAACCATTCCTTATATCCTTAAGTAGATAAGAAAAGGAGATTCAGTTAACCCGCCGGGTAAACATCATCCAATGAAATGAGACATAATGTTATCAAATTCAGAAGATGATCTTCAAAATAATACCATTTTGTGAGAAATAGTATTCTGTTTATCAATTTGATTAACTTCTAGAACTAATGTTCTTTTGGAGCATATTTTCTATTACTATGTCTAAATGTCTATTATGAACGAAAAATACTACAAAAGCAAAATTTATACACAAACCAGATAGCTAACCATCATTAAACTACACAAGAGTTGAAGGCAACAATAATTAAAAGTATTAATCTACCCAAAGAACCAAATTCTCATCTCCTTGTGGCCTTCTTGCTTCAATTGGTTTTCTGCCAGTTATCAATTCCAATAAGACTACCCCGAAAGCATAAACATCGGTTTTATCCGATATTTTTCCATGTTGGAAATACTCAGGAGCCAAGTAGCTGCATAGATAAATTTTAAAGTGAGAAGTGTAAATAAGAATGAACTATTTATGGAAGAATAATCAGAAAGAGTGTTTCATTGTTTAAAAAAACACAAGTTTCATTGAAATGATACCCAAATGTTCCTTTAACAGTCTTGCATAGGAAAGGAATTGATGGGGCAGAAGTCCATGTGGCCAATCCAAAATCACATAACTGCAATATCAACAATACAGCATAGTCCATCAATTATATAAACAATAAATAATGAAGGCTATTGTATGGATCAAGAGAAAATGCCTCTATTGTACCTTTGGTATTTTCTTGGAAGAAAGAAGGATATTTGAGGGTTTGATATCTCTGTGTACAACACATCTTTCAGTTCCTTTGTGTAAATAAGCTATTGCCTCTGCGATACCAACAGCAACCTTGTACCTTACAGACCAAGGAAGTCTCACAGACCTTTTCACTCCCTTTTTTTTCTCTGCATATGGGTTAGTCATAAATTAGTCAAATTCATGAAATTCTCAATAAGCTCAAATCAAAAGACCAGAAAAAACATACCATGCAAATGATGCTCCAAGCTTCCACCAGAGACATATTTGTACACCAAGAACAAGCCTTCCTCTGGATCTAAACAAAATCCCACTAGAGGAACAACATTTGGGTTGTGCAAAGAGCTAGCAATCATCAATTCTCTACAAAATGACTTTGGAGATTCCTTGTCTTCCTTGTCCAACCTCTTAATTGCTACAGCTGTCCTCAAAAGCCCAACTCTTCCTCTAAAAACACAACTCAATGCCCCTCTCCCCAAGACTCTGCCTACCCAAGTCAACAAAACCTGTTAGAGACTTCATGCAACAAAAGAAAAGATACAAACATTACAAAAGAATTAAAATACCTTTCGAGAAATTACATGTAGCCGATAGAATTTCTGAATAGCTGAATCTGACCACAGTGTTAGCCACGGGATATATGCTTCTTTCCAATGACTTAATTCTCTGCCATTTTAGCTCTTTGGCCCGAGACTCGCACAACCCGTTTTCCAAATTCACCATCAATACAGTTGCTGCAGTAGCTGAGCTCATGTTGAACGACTCAAGTTCAACCTGGGAGCAAAAACTAAACCTGAAAGACGAGTGAACTGAGTGTGGGTCAGCGTTAGTGAACTCTGCGCCACACCCACCAGACTCTGCCAGCAACCATGCCTTGTTATGCTCCAAAATCTTGTTATTGTCATCCTCACCGTTGTCACTAATGGCTTGAGTCTTGCCGGAGCTTCGCCGCTGGTGAGGGAGAAAAAAGCAGGTCAAACCAAGCTGCCACATAATCTTCTTCCAAATGGATTTTATTCTGAGATCATTATAGTGACAACAGTGATGTTGAACAACAGTAGACGAAGTTAATGGAGCATATGAGATTGGGACCTTAGGAGGCTTTCTAGTGCGAGTGCGAGTGCGAGTGCGTTGGGAGAAACCCATTTTGAAGCAGATCTCAATGAGTGCGCACAGAATCCCAGAAGGCAGAAAATAAAAAGCAGAAATAAAAGATTAAGAAAAGCAAGAAGAGACGACACAAAGAAAATAAAACATAAAATAAAAGTGAAAGCTGCTTAGCTTGCAGAGTAGGAGAGAATAGAATTTTATCAACAAGACAAAAACAGAGTGGGCGTGAACGATAGATGAGGACCGGAAATTAGCAGCCTTATATATAAATTGGAATTTGGTAAAAGTAATGTCGGATGGTAGTGTTCTGATAAAAAAATTTGTTGGATGGTAGCGGAGAAGAGTAAAATAGATTTTTCTTTTTTCTTTTTTATATGAAAAGTAAAATAGTCTAATTATTATATTATTTACACCTATGTAAGTTCTTTTCAAAATTTAATTAACATCACTTATCGTATTTACATTTCATCTATTTAATTCAAAAAATTATGTTCATATTTTCATTATATTACATAAATTTAAAAAAAATTAAAATTATTTTATTTCTTTTAAATTACGGAAAAAAATTCAAGCTAAGCACTTAGATAAAAAGACTTTGAGGTTCATTCTTGTCCTCTAAAATTCAATGAGTTTAATTAATATTATTTAACATATTCATTTTTAATATTTATGTTCTACTTAATTCAAAAATTTATTATTTTAAAATTTATTTATTATTATATTACATAAGTTTCAATATTTTATAAAATTAGTTAAAAATACATGCATTATAAATTAATTATTTTACTTATTTTAATTCTTTTTTAATTTCTATAATATATTTAAAATTAATACCAAATTAATTTTCTTATATTTTTATATTAATTGTGAAAGTGAAATATTATTTTTAAAGTCTTTATTTGATGAAATAATTATCGTATTTTTAGTATTTTTATTGAATGTAATTTTTATTTTATTATCATGTTTATAATATTTATTTAATGTAATAATATAATACAAAATTAATTCTTTTGTGCTTCCAAATTAATTAAGAAATTAAAATAATATTTAGAGTCTTATTGAAAGTGGTAATCATTAAATTATTAGAGTCATTATCCGATGTAATTCTGATTTAATCATTATGTTTAAAGTCCTTATATTAATGTGATAATATATTTTAAAATGATAACTAATGTCAATAACTTAAAATATAAGGATAATTTTGTTCAAAAAAATATTATTCGTAATTTAGACTTTTATATATAATATATATAAATATAAATAGATTAAATAAAGATAAAAATTAAAAAAAAATTACAATTCACATAAAATACATATATTTTTAATTAGTATTCCTAAAAATTGTAAAACATATAATATATATATTTTAATATCATTATCAAAAAATACAATTAAAAAATAATAATTATTTTATTTCATAAAATATATTAAAAAATATTTATACTAACATTTTATTATTAAAAATATATATATTTTAAAGTTTTTAAAAGAGTAAATCAACCATCAACTTAACTAACAAAATTTTTAAATGAAATGAAATGTTCTACAATTCACCATGGACAAGACTAACCTTAAGAGGTTGAATTAGAGATGTAAAATTGATTATTCATAGCTATTACATGTTTTATTTAATATTTTTAATGTGTTTAAATGTTAAAATTATCCAATATCATTTTAAAATGTTTGTAGTGGACTCATAGATATTATATATGATCATTTTTTTTTCCTTGTCTCATATAAGTATATTTATGACAAATGAGATATTTTATCATGTACTATCAAGTACAATTTTAATCCATTAAAAAATAAATGAAATAAAATAAGACGAACTCATAAAATTCATATATCATAAACCAAAGGGCATCTCTCCCAATTGACACGTCTAGCTCTTAAGTTATACTAAGACAACTTATTTAATACCCTAAATGCAATAGTGTTTCTAGTATTATTATATATAATCATGTTTTTTTTTTTAATTTTACGTGTTCTATTTAAACACATTTGAAACTATATCGTTATGTACCATTACAATATAATTTCAATCTAATAAAAAATAAGCACTTCTAGGTTAGACTAACACAGCTTATTTCTTACCCTAAATGCAGTAGTGTTTCCTGAGCAACTACACAAAAGATGTGTATTATTGTTTTCTGAACAATGTTATAAACTCTTTATTATTGAAAAGATGTGTATGTTGATGTGTGCGTATGTAATTTTTATTTAAAAATATAAATTAATTTAAATTCTTTAAAAAGACCAAAAAAATTGTCTGGGTTTAAGCTCTGTAGTCGTCAGCGACCTCAACCATTAGGCTTAATTAAGTGTCAAATATTAAATTAATAAAATTAAATTTTTGGATTCCAAATTAGGCTTAATTGCTTAATTAATTATAGTAACCAAGTTAGGCTAAGGAATGTGTAATCAGTAATCACTGAGCAACACAAAATACAAAGGGGGTCCCAATATGGTTTCATACCCAATTTGTTGGATGTATTCATGGATGTTACATGTTGAATCAGGAGTACGTGGGGCAACGCAGGACACTGCAGAGATCTGGCAGTTTTAGTTTAGAGTTAAAGAAGGGGTACGGGAACGGACGTTCACGATTTTTGTTATAGTTATTATGCTCAAAATTAAATAAATAATTGTATATTTAAAATCATTTAAAAATTAATTTATCATAATTTTTAATAAATATTAATAATTTAATTAATAAATAATTTTAATAAATAAATATATTTATATTTTATAATTTAAATAAATATATATATATTTAAATTAAATTAAATTTTTAAAAAAAATTAGGTACAATTTTACGTATAATTGTTCTCGTCTCGTTTATGTTCAAGTATTTTTCGTACCTATTTTTAAAAATAACGAATAAAAATTAATCTATTAAATTAAATATTTATAAATACTCGAACTTGTGAGTAAAATATCCACCCCTATTTAGAGCTATCAAACAATCGAAAGAAATTGAAAAAAAAAAAAAACAATCAAGAGAAAGCTGATTTGGTTTTATTCTGCCTAAAGATATTTCTCGATTCAAGTATCTAAAAGAAATGACACCAGTAGATTTTCATATCTTATTTTTCGTTATAAAATAATTATATTGGAATGTTGCTATTATACGATTGAGGTTAGAAACTTAGAACCAGAATATTTAATTTTGGAGTTAATGTAGATAAGAGAATGTGTGATAAAGGACATAAAATGGAGCATCTTTAATAAAATCAGATGACCAGATCAGTGAGTGGAGAAATTATTCATAATGTTGGGCTTCAATAAACTGCGTACTTTGACTAAAAAAAAAATGAACTCGATACAGTAATAGAACAATTAATTCTTATTTTTCTCCCCAACTCCCATGTATATGCAAATATTTGTTTTTTTTAAAGACATTAAAATTTTATTTTTTTTTATTAATAAGAGAAAAACATAATCACACACAGATAAGATTCGAACTTGAGTTTCTAATAGAAGAATTGAGAATCTTACCACCTGAACCACAATAATTTTTTTATTTTAAAAATAAAATAAAACAAGAAAAAATAAAAATGAAAACTTAGTCTACAACCTCCTTATCTCTTAAAAATTTGAATTTTTTCTCTCTCATCTCTCATTCCCCCAATTTTCTCTTCGTGCTTCACCTTTTCTTTGCTGATTTTGCACGTCCTTACATAAGAATAGTCTCCTTTCCTAATAGCTCCCTTTGGTGTCTTTCACTTTTACTTTGTTAAATTTAATTCAATGAATGTCATAAATAATTCTATGAAAATGTTGTACTTCTATAACTATGAGAGCACAAAAAGTTTTCTCACATATGTTCAACATGAAGTTTCATAAATGATACATCTTTGCAAGCATTCATTATTGAAGGTGGAGATATTTGGCTTAAAGATGGTCGAATTATTTGATTTGGAGCTATGTAATAGTACGTTATTTTGTACATAATTAAATTAATTTCAAAATAAAATATAAATTAGCTATAAATATTTAATATATATTCACTTTATAAATTATGTCCAATAGTTCATATGTTATATGTACATACTATATACAATTGACATAATATTTTAAAGCTAATTCAATTATGTAGTACACTTTTTATATTATTTGTGTTTGTCTAGTTCTTTAAATATATGTGTTAATAAATTTCATTTTGGTAAATGATGTTCTTTTTATAATTTTTTTTATTTAAAATTTAATGAAATATGTATATATATTTTATAACTATAGGTGTTATATTTTATAATTTTAATAATATATAAAATGATTCATAATATTTTTTGAATAAGGGAATAACTACATTACTTACTAGACTTTACAACTCCACAATTTTTAAATAAATAACATGCAATTGGGCTACGATAGCTAAAAGAGTAAAAAATAAAAAAATAAAAAATTTAGAAATAATAGTTTTCGAAAAGTAAAAGCCATATATCTTAGCCTGCAAACACATTAATTTTTCCAATTCTTATTTAGGATCGATTGCTAATGTATGCAAATAAATTTAGAGGAAACTATTAGTTAAAAAAATGTTTTCGAAAAGCAATAGCCATATATCCTGCAAGTACATTAATTTCTCCGATTTTTATTTATGATCGATTACTAATGTATGCAAATAAATTTATAGGAAATTTATATTTAAAAAAATGTTTATGGGTTATATATGCTTCAGGTTTTGCTACTCACTTCCTATGGAAGGGTTATATCCTTGAATTGCTTCATGGCAACCCA
This sequence comes from Elaeagnus macrophylla, assembly GCA_029378325.1. Taxonomy (NCBI): domain Eukaryota; kingdom Viridiplantae; phylum Streptophyta; class Magnoliopsida; order Rosales; family Elaeagnaceae; genus Elaeagnus; species Elaeagnus macrophylla. Next base: position 20,475,057 of record CM055646.1, on the reverse strand, counting down.
TACCTAATTGGAACAGAAAATAGTAAATGAAATTCCCTTTCACGTCAACATGGAAAGGAAGAAGAACCACACGTATATATTATAAATTTTATATTTTATAAAAAATAATGTATTTCAACTAAGTATTAAAATATTGATATTTACATTGATAATTTGATTTTACGATAATATCAAATATATTAGCGACGGATATTCATGTAAAAATAAAAAATACAAAAAATTATCTAAAAATATTAAAATTTTAGATAATAAATTAATATAGAGAAAATTAAATGCTTCAATATTAAGAAATTATGATATTGTTATATTCAAAAGAATTTTCTAAAAAGTTCAAAGCACATGCTATTTTGATTCAAGAAATATCAGTGCCAATTATACCTGGACCGACAACTCTACACCCATGGATAGTATTTAGAAAAAATCTCCAAAAAATATACCATAGAAATTTCAAAAATAAATTCGATAATATCGTTAATAATATCCAAAAATAAAATTCATAAATTTTACTATATATTGATATAATTATATCGTAGATAATATCCACAATATATCCTCAATATTCAATAATATCATTGACATTTGGTTACAAATATTAAATATTATTTAGAATATATAAATATTTTTTAATTTATGATTAGTAAGTGAACTATTTTAAAATGCCAAATAGAAATAAAAACAACAATAAATTTTTACCAAGTTAATGGGAAAATCAAGAATAGGTATATGTGTTTGTAATCTGTGTAATCGAGAACTTGGTCGATCACTACTGAAGTTTTGAAAATATATTTAGATTTGTATTTAAAATTAATACTATTAATTAAGTGTAAATGTAAACAATATCTAAATTATATTAAACTATTTAATTCGAAGTAATAATATATGATAATGATTTTTCTCAACTAACTATCAAATTAGCTGAGATACAATTACAATTTCAATAACCTTTTTTTTTAATCTGTAAAATCCATCAATCTCATTTTACTTTCTTATACATAAACTTTTGCAATTAGTAGTACAAGTCTGAAGCTATCTCGTTGTTGACTTGTTATATTTCTATAATGGCTTCCTTACAAAATTTGTTTACAATAATATTAATCCTAGTATTAGCATTTGTATGCTTGTTTGTAAATCCATCAACTTCAACTTCAAGACTTGATAATTACTACAGGAGGAGTAGAAGTGGTTTGAAAATCCCTCTCAAACATGTTGATTCTGATAAGAACTTGTCAATCTTTCAACGTCTAGAGAGAGGAATAAAGAGAGGAAGGCAAAGATTAGACAAACTAAATGCAAAGGTAGGCAGCAAATCAAAGGGTGGAGGCATTAATGTTACAGTTCATGGCGGAGAGGGCGAGTATTTGATGGAATTGGCAATTGGTACTCCACCAATTGATTTCACAGCTATCATGGACACAGGAAGTGATCTGATTTGGACTCAATGTAGACCTTGTAAAAATTGCTTTAACCAATCCACTCCTATTTTCAACCCCAAAAATTCATGTACTTTTCGTGAGTTATATTGTACAGGCCACTTATGTGGGACACTGCCTAAATCAAGCTGCAGATCATCAGATTGTGTTTGTGAGTATTCTTATGGCTATGGTGACAACTCTATCACAAATGGTATTCTAGCTATGGAAACTTTAAGTTTCGGCCGAAAAACAAAACAGTTTTCGGTACATCATAAAATGGGGTTCGGATGTGGGTATGATCAGGGTGGAGGGTTCAGTGAGGGTGCTGGTATAGTTGGACTTGGTCGTGGACAATTGTCTTTGATTTCACAACTTGATATAGAACCTATTTTCTCATATTGCCTAACTTCTATAGCCGGTGATGACTACATGAATAAGACAAGTTTACTTTTGATGGGGTCATTAGCAAATGTACATATAAATAAGAGGTCAAATTACAGTACCACCTATTTGATTAGAAACGAGCATCAACCAAACTTTTATTATCTTTGGTTAGAAGGTATTTCAGTGGGTGGTACTCGCTTGCCAATTGAACCAGATACTTTTAAAATCAAACAAGATGGTAGTGGTGGGATAATTTCTGACTCTGGTACAACAATTTCTTACTTGGAAAAGAGAGCTTTTGAGTTGGTTAAAAAAGAATTTATTTCTCGATTAAAATTTCCATTGGATCATACTATTGGTCCTGAATTAGGTTTTGAACTTTGCTTCAAATTGCCAATAAATATGACAGAGACTGAAGTTCCTTCTCTGGTATTCCATTTCAGGAATGCAGACTTAGACTTACCTTCTGAAAATTATTTGATAGCTGATGCAGCACTTCACTTACTTTGCTTGGCCATAGCACCCACAGATGAAATGTCTGTATTTGGAGCTTTTCAACAGCAGAATATGCTTGTTCTTCATGACCTTAGAAAAGAAACTATGTCATTTATTCCTGCACAGTGCGATCAATTGTTATGATTGGTATTGTTTTAGTTTAGTTTTAATTTACCATATATTATTTTTATTTGATAAATTATTTTTAAAAAAAATAATATTTAAGTTGTTATTTGTTTTTCTAATTTTTATGACACCGATTTGCAGCTAAGAAAATAATTATTTAAATCCTCTTTTATACCAATTAATTTTTTTTATGTATATACTTCTTTAAAATTAAAAAAATAACTATAAAAAATCAGATGATTATCTAGTCTCTAACACTTTTTAATCATGTGTTAGTTCTTTTAAGTTTGTCAATTAATTCATTTCTTTTTTAAGTGAAAAGAACTCCTATGATTTGTATATCAAACACCAACAATATCTAATTTTACAATTTATTAGCATATATTTAAAAAGATTTATTTAAAATAAAATATACCGATACATCTAATATACTTCCATTTAAAATGTCAGATAAAAATAAAAACTAACAACAAATTTATAATAATTAATGGCTAGAAAACTAGCAATCAAATATTGTGATACAATCCCATTTTCAATTCCTTTATTTATTTATTTATTTATTTTCTAATATCATATCATATAAAATTTATCATTATCATTTTACTTTCTTATACATATATTTCTGCCATTAGTTGTTTACTTATTATATTTTGATCATATCTTCTTTACAATATTTGTTTACAATAATATTAATTCTAGCATTAGCATTTGTGTGCATTGTTTGAAAACTTTCAACTTCAATACTTTTATCACCTTTCTAAATATTTAAAAAAAAAAAAATGGAAATTTTACTTTTTTTAAACAAGGATATTAAATCTCGTGCCTAAACAAAAAACTTCACACTTTTATTCAACGCCTGCTATCATCTAGAAACTTATATATTTTATTATTATTTTATTTTATTTTTGTATTAAACCTTCTAAATATTAATTATTTTTCTTCATAAACACCATTACGAATTGTTTGCAAAGAAATTATTAAACGGTCTAACTTCAAGAACTGCATTTCAAATAATTGGCCCCAAAATATATTAGTATATCAATCAAATATGGAAAGACAAGGAAGGATGGGCATGAAAAATATACAAAACGAGTAAAATAATCCACTCCCATGAAAACACGGCAAGATTTGAAACTTAAATTTCAACTGTGCAATTTCAAACTAAATTTCGCATCTCTACATGCAGCATCATGCTATTAATTTAAATTATAATGTTACAAAAAAGAGAAAATAATTCTTCATTAAAAATTAGCCACTAAATTATATAATATCTATGTATATTTTTTATTTTAAATATTACACTTTTAAAAATTAATTTAAAGTTGAAATAAAAATAGTATTCTATAATGTGATTAAATTATAAATAATTAAGTATTTCAACTAAATAATTTTAATATATTTTTTTATCAAAAATAATTTTAATGTGTTACATTTTTAAATTTATATATTAAATAATTCCTAAAATTAAGTAAACAAAAAATTATATTCACTATTAAAACTTAAATTAATGGTTATAAATGATTTGTAAAAAAAATTTGTATGTATCTTCCTCGTTAAAAATTCAATAGTATTTGCTAATTACATAATAATAATAATAATAAAGTTTGATTCAACTCATATATATATATATATATATATATATATAACTAATGACAGTATTTTCCAAGCTTAAGGTATATAAGTAGGAATAGCATTAATTTTGTGTTAGTCGTATTTATTTAATGTTATTTGTATTGTATTTATTTTTTATTATTTATATTATATTTTAATAATAATTGTATCTATTAACGTGTTAGTTAATATATAAAAAAATTTATTTAAATTTTTTTTGTTATCTATTATAAAAATAAAAAATGACAAAATTTTAAAAAAAATTATTTATTAATTTTTATTAAAAAAAATTATTAATATTGTGCCATATTCTTATTATATTATCAAAATTCAACAACACAAATCTCCTTGAGAAAAGGAATTGCATTTATTCCAATGCCAGCTGCTTCATTTTTGGCTTCCTTTTCGTTGATGAGAAACAAAACATGTGGATGATGATCTTCATTGGTTTCCCAAGAAGATTTATATTTTACTGTCTATGGGAAGACAAATCACTTTTATAATTTAATTTATCATCCTTTATTTATTAATTTTGACTCTAGTAATATATATTATAAAATTATTATTTTTATTTTAATTCTTCTTTGCATGCTTCCAGCCTTCAATTTAGTAAAGACCGGATTAGATAATACTATTAAGATCCTTATTTAAATATTGTAATTCAGATTAAATTGGAGACATTAAAAGGATTTTAATTTATCCTGTTAACTGTACTTAAGTGGTAACCTCAATTAATGCCTCTGCCGGACTGCATAATAAAAACCTAAAAAACAAACTGTCACTCAATACTCATTACCTTATCACAAGGTACTAACACCTGGATTCTTCCTGGAAACTGTTTTTTTTTTTTTTTTCCCTCCTTAGTTCCAAACAATGATTAAGTCAATAAAAAAATAAAACAAATTATGCATCATATATATGACTTAGTTATAACTTTATTGTTCCTAAAATTTGATCATATAATTTAATACATGTATTATATCCTCAAATTTTTAAATATCCACAAACAAGTTCCGATAATAATTAACAAAAAACAATCTTTTTATTTTTTATTTGACATATCAACTAATTAATAATTAATTGCTCACATTAGTATCACAAGGGTATGTTGTTAAATTATGGCACTCAATTTAACTCAAATTAGCCTATTGCTTTATAATGCAAAGACATTTGCTCTTAGTTATCAATTGAAAACGCGAGACCGAACCTCATATGTTGTAAGTGTACATGTAAATGTGTTATATAATAAAAATAAAAAATTAATCCAAATCACAAACTCGGTGATAATTGCTCAATTTGAACATATATAAGAAATTTTAAAAATTTAAGAACTTAAATCATATAGAAACTTTGTTATGGCATTAGCAAAATTTTGGCAATAATTTTTAACAAAAGTAATATTTATTATTAATTTGTGATTATGATAAGTAAGATAACATAATTTATACAAACAAAATTTATGTGACGATCTTAATAAATTAGTGGTCAATTTCATCATACTACTTATTTTTGATATCATAAATTTATAATATGTTATTGATGAATTTAATAAGTACATGGAAGAGGGGGAGGTAGGACGGGAGATTTATTTTTAATCAAAAGTACATAAGATATTTCAATTTTAATAAGATAGTATAGCTATATTTTAAGATTTTAAACAAAATATTAATATAGCTAAATGACAGCGAATTATGCATGAAATTGGAATTCGATGAGCAAATAAGACGCACACAAGGAATGTAAAATATAGTACAAAATGGTGAACGAGTCCACGTGCCTAGTTCACTATAAGAAATATGGAGGAAGTTACCTAAGATTCTATAAGAATTTTTCCTCAAGTAGGAGAGTACTCTCTCTCTCTCTATTAATCTCTCCGGTCTCTATTGTATATGATAATGATATGAATGAATGAATAAATTGTGGGAATCTTAAAGACGTGGGTTCCCGAAAGCTTCGGCGACCCTTGTGCTACTTTGCTCTTTCTCTCTTCTTTTCTGCAATTCCAATCTATATATTTAACTCTCTTCTCTGCCAGCTAATTAACAATCCCAATACCAAATAAATTGATTAATACTATTTTTCTGTATATATATATATTCATTTTATATTATATTTTCCCTCGTTCCCATGATGATTAAGACTCTTTAGCTGCTTTAATTTTCATACCCGCATTTTTATTCTTATTTTAAAAAATATATATATGAATGAAATGAAAGGTACTTATTAGTTATTACCATTAATTTAATATGATTTTCTTTTCTGTATAATTCATTTGTTTTATTAAGCTTTAAAAATGAAATTGGAATGAGTAATGTTAGGTAGTTACTGCAATTTAATATTGTTGAGTTTCAACCTCTACAAATAGGCTTCTTCAGAGTTGTACTCATATATGCCTCTTTGATTTGAGCTAGCTAGCTAGCTAGATCTTACTAGGAGCAAACTTGCCCACACTCTCTCAAAATGTCCTCACTTGCCAAAGAGAGAATGTCTCATAACTCCGTTTTGAGTTCTTTTCCTTATGGGGTGGTGGATCAATATCAGGTAGCAGATCATATGCAAAAGTCTAGTGGATTTAACAACAATTTTACAGAGAATTCGAAAGGCATTGTGTTCCAAGCTACAAATTTTCAATCTGGTGATCGGGAAGCTCATTCAGTTATAAATTTCAAAGGTGGATTCAACAGTCAGTCAATGCTTAATTTTGAGCATAATAACCACTGGGATCATAATATTATTAACAGTCCTAAGTTAACCACTGACCCTTCACACCTTTCAAGTAACTTCAATAACTTTGAAGCAGTTAACCAAAATCATGATGATGAATCAAATGGATGGTATTACACAGAAGCTACAGATTGCTTTGACAAATCTCTAGTACAAGATTCAACAGGAAACCATAAGCGTCCCAGAAATATGGTATGTTTCTTTTTTAATATTATTTTTAAAATTAATTCTTATCCTAAATTAAGTTCAATTTTTGGTACTAGGGAGCTGAGTGTAGTACACAAGCTTCTAAGAAGCAATGTGGTAGTAGTACAAATAAGAATAAGCCTAATAAACCCAAATCAAGTACACAAGCCGCTTCTAAGGACCCTCAAAGTATTGCAGCCAAGGTTTGCTTCTTTCTTAAGGATAATAATTAATAATTAACTAAGTTTGATTGCAGACAAAGCAAAATTAACAACAATTTTTTCCTTGTGTGAATGTTATATAAAGAGAATGTCTGTCTTTCAGAATCGAAGAGAGCGGATCAGTGAGCGACTTAAAGTTCTACAAGAATTGGTGCCTAATGGTTCCAAGGTGCACATGATTTTTTTGCTTCTTGCTTACACATCAGAAAATATTGATCACTAATTTTATTTTTTTCTTTCTAACTTGTGCCTTCTATTTTATACAGGTTGATTTGGTAACTATGTTGGAAAAAGCCATTAATTATGTTAAGTTTCTTCAGTTGCAAGTCAAGGTAAGAATATGTATAGTTGTGCAACTTTTAATTTTGGGATTAATGTTTTGTTAATTTAATTTAAATTAATTAGAGATAAGATAAAAATGGGTACGGTTCAGGTGTTGGCAACAGATGAATTTTGGCCAGTACAAGGTGGTAAACCTCCTGATATTACACAAGTGAAGGAAGCCATTGATGCCATTCTGAGTTCATCTCAGCTGAAAGACACAAGTACTTATTAATTGATCAATTAACTGGAATATTTGAACGAAATAATTAGAATATGACTAGACATATATGTACCATTTAATTTAATTATTAACATGGAAACTAAATTCAGGCAAGAAAAATCTTTGTTCTGAAAGTAATTGGTGAAGATCATAAAGAAAGGGAGTTTTATATATATATATATGGAGATCTGTAACTTAACTATGTATAATATTGATGCTCTAATATGCAACCTAGCCCCAATTCCATTGAAAATATCAGCTATTTTGTTCTTATATACTTCATATTTTAGATATATATCAATAAATGTGACAAAGTATATGTTCTTCTTAATCTAAGAATATCTAACATTTGGAGTCATCCTATCCTACATACGAAAATGCTAAATATCTTAATCTAAATTGTATATCTATATATTTTGTATTTATCTGATCAGAAAGTGGGTATTAAATTTTAGCTAATTCAAACAACATACAAAGAGTTTGATTTCATGATAAAAAATAACTTTTTTTTCAAAATAATATTTCACGACTCTGATCTTATATTTATATGTTTTACATGGAAATTTTGATGTTGCTAAGCTAACTATAACCACGTGCCATGATGAAGACGAAGTTGTTAACGACAAACTATGACCTACTCATAATTGAAGTCAATAATTTCAGCTTATAAATATAATATGCGGAGCAGTCCATGAAAATTTAATGTATTAATATATCCTTTACCATGGATCTATCGTAAAATTGGATTACTCAAATATAAGTCGTTGTTTTGACCCCAAAAATAAAATATATATGTCGACTTAGCAACAATATGAGAAAGAAAATATAACTTGCCAACTTATAATACTCAAAATACACTTCCTCTTCCATTCTGCTTTTATCAATTTATGTTGTTGATATTTACAAACAGTTAATGGCCGCGAATGCTTCCTGTTGGTGTGTTTGATGTTGCCTTAACATATATGTTGGATAAATCACTAATTTGAACCATACTCCATATTAGTAGCCTATTAGGTGTAGATGTTTAATTCAATTGTTTTTATAATCTTCTTAATGATTAATTAGCACAAAATTAAAATACATATAATCTATTCTTTATTTTATTTTATAGAATGCATACATTGTCCATTAATTTTAGAGAAAAATTAACAATATAAATAGCGTAATTACGATTTGTTATGCACGGACCTCTGAAGCGAAAATCCGTATGTACATGCCTGCGTTAGTATAACTTTGTTTACTACTTTTGATCAGACTAGCTTAAGAGCATTATTTGATTACATTAGGTGTTATTTATATAAATATATACTCTCTATTAATTATATTATTTTTTTCTCAATATTATTTATTAAATATTTGTGTTTTTTAATAAAATATTTATACTAATTTTAAATTTTATTAATTTAATGTATTACATCATTGTTTATTTTAAAAAATGATGAATTATTTATCTTGATTAAAATTCGAGTCTTAAGAGGGGAGGAATTTTGGAGATCTCTTGTCTGATAGCATAGGTCGTATAGCACGTGTATGTTTTATTGAATTACAAGGATCACATCATCACATGGACGTCCAGACGATTCAATCTCATACACATCGCTGGTATTTGTACACATTCAATTCACAAAGTCATATATAATATATAGTTGAACAGTTCAAATTAACAGGAATGTGTTTAATTAAGATTTTTAATTAGAGTTTAGAATTTTTAAAAATTTTATAAAAATTTAAGTGTATTTAATTAAGATTTTTTAAAAAAAATTAAATTTTTAAAAAAAATCTTAAAAAAATTAAAATTTTATAAAAGTGTATTTTAGTTATATTTAATAAAAAATTTTATATTGATCTTTATAAAATTGAAGTGTTATCAATTAGATATTTACAATTTTATAAAAAAATTTAAAATTTTAAGTACATTCAAAAAATCATTAATTTTAAAAGATTCTAAAACTTACAGATAGCAAAATCTATACGTAATAAAATATTTATTTATTATTCTCTCTACTTTAAAATTTATTATAATTTTAAAGAATTTTTATTTTTATTTTGAATAAAATCCGGTACAATCCATAAAACTATGCATTAAAATCTATCAAAAATTTTCAAAAGTTAATTAAGTTTTTAAAATTTATAATTCTTTAAAAAGCTATCAAAATCTTAATTAAATACATCATCCTTAATTTACCCACATAATCCCTGTATTATTATTATTATTATTATTATTATTATTATTATTATTATTTTTTGTGTCTGGATGACGATTCTTTTAGAGATACGTACTAATCTATTAGAAAATCATAAATGGACTCCACTCTTTTTTTTTTCTTCCAAAAATGGACTCCACTTTGCTGAACTAATTTCACAACTTTCTGGTAATAAAGGGATTAATTTTGAAATCTTATGCATTCCAACTTTCCAAGTTCCAACAAATCAAAAGAATAAATGCAGGTAATTTAATTTGTTGAATATAAAAGTAATAAGAATAATAATTGTAATATAATTAAATATAAAGAAAATAATATTTATTATAATAATGTTTATTTAAGCAGTATAATCAAAATAAATAATAATATTAAAATAAAGATTATAAAATTATAAATGAAATTAAATTTAAGAAATATATTTTTTCACTAAAAGAGATAGAATGAGCAAAAAATCATAAATGATTATACAAATTGTGAGAAAAATAGAGCATTACAGTGTATTCCTAAGAACTGTAGACGTAATAAGAATTACTGCTACTACTGTAATTTCTTTACATTTTAATACAAAGTACAATTAAACCAAACACAATAATATCTTGAATAATTTTCATTACGATTACGATTAGTGTCAACCAAATATACCACTAAGTTCTTGGGATGAATAAAAATGTTTAGGGCTCCTTCATTAAACTTTTCAATTTTCAATCTCAATTTTCCAACTTTTAGAATTCCAAAAGCAGGTATGTTTTTTAATTTTAAATTTCAAATTGTTTACCAGTATTTATTTGATAACTCATTTTCAATTTTCAAAATTTAGCTAAATTTTGAATTTAAGAAAAAGTCAATTTTGAAATTAAATTTATATATATTTTTAATTTTTTAAAACTAAAAATTAATAACACAATTATTTATGCTCGTTACTCAATCATGCTTATTTTTACACAAATAATTAAAGATCCATAATTTAATAAAAAATTGTCAAAAATAATTTTGAAATTGAAATTTAGAGCTTGAAAAGTTGAAAATAAATTGAAAATAAGAAGTTGGTTATCAAACAATCAATATTCAATTTTTAACTTATACTTCTTGAAATTAAAACTATTCCCTTTTTTTCAAAAAATAAAATAAAAAACCAATTTCAAAACTAAATAATTAAAAATTAGAAATTGAATTAGTTATCAGTAATTGATGTGAAAAAATTGGCCAGAAAGAAAGACCAATGTATCTATAGATTCAATACTTACCATACCCAAATTAATGAGATATACATTTATACAGATCAGATTTGATAATCTGTAATTCATGTCTATACAATATTGTCATTCGTAGATTCTAGTATTATTATTTTCCTTTCAATATAGTAAAAGCTAGGTTTAATAATCAGCATTCATGCATTTTTGAAATTGACCCTTCTGCTTGATCTGAGTTTAATTCACTTGCAATGAATTTGATTGATTCACATTAAAGGGAGGATATACATGTATTTTCTTAATCCACTCTTCTTATGATAATTAAAGAAAATTAATAATCCCACACCTTGATAGCCCACTTAGTAAGGCTTTGGTGTCTTTGGTCAAATGTAAAGATTTATCTCACTCCACGCACTCAAGATGGTTGCTTTGGATCTAATTTTTTAAATTTATAATAAATATCTATTCAAATAAAATTATTGTTATTAATAAAGATGGGGATCAATTCTAAATAAGGCAGGAACAGGAGTGTTAATTGAAGAGATTATGTTATAATTGGAATTAGGACAAGCTGTTAAGTATGGAATTGCACATGAGTGATAATACTAGTCAACTTAATTAATAATTTAATGTTCACATGAGCTTAAGGAATGGCCAGGTGGAATTGCAAATTACTAATACTGTTTTTCTAATAAACTTAAGAATACAAAATTTTATTTTTATTTTGCTAAAAATATGAACACAATTTGATTACGTACGGCACAATTATAACTCAATTCTAAATTCTAATTGAATTAGTTATGACTTATGGGTGGCTGTGCTTGTATGACTTGGATATGAGTGGCTGTGCCTGTATAACTTGGATAATAAAATGGGCTTTTATGGGAAACTACTAGTCCATTGCGAACAAACTGAGTGGCTGTATCGTACTGGGCCAAAAAATGGAACCAACGAATGTTTTCAATTAACCCCACTACTCATGCACAAACTGTGCGACAATCTTAGGCATTAATTAAAATAGTAATTCAATTAAATATTTGACTATTATTATAATTATAATTATTAATATCATAATAAAAGAAAAAATTCACACATTTTATTATTATAATAATAATAATACATATAATTATGATAATATCATTAAGATTAGAGATGAGCAAATAATCCGATCAATTCACATAAATTAAAAAATTTGATCCGATCCATCGAATTCGAATCGGATTATAAATTATACAATCCGTTTGAATTTAGATTGATATATTTTATATTCTACTATAATCCGATCCGAACCGAATTACTATTAAAATTATAAATAAATATATATTTTATTTTTAATATATTATATTTAAATATTATACATACCACAATTATATTAAATTACTATTTTATTTTAAAAATAAATATAAATGTTAAATTCTCTATAATAATTTAATAATATATAATAATATATTTTTTATTATTTTAATTGTAAATATAAATGAATAAATTTTCTTAAAGATATATCAATTTAAATTTTAAATATTAGTAAATATTATATTTTATTAAAATAATAATTTAAAAATAAATTACTATCTCAATCTAACTTTATTTGATTCGAAAAATTCAATTTATTCAAATTCATATTTATTTAAATTGAATACGTCATGAAACTAAATTTAAATTATATATCTTTAAATTTATTTTAAATTAGATAAAATTTAAATTTATAAAAAAATAAATAATTGTATTTGTTTAAGAATGTGCTTTTATATGTCCTCGCATACAAAACAAATCTCAAGACTTCTCTACACCTCAAATCATATAATTAAAAAAAATCTAAAAAACACACAAAATAAAATAAGGGAAATGTCTATTCATCGTGAATTCGACTTCGTAAGTGATGAATCCAAGCAGTCTTACGTGGATCGTTACCTACAGTTCTGTCTAATTCTATCTTTTTTTTCTTTTAAATATACAAATAATAGCCGCATTTTAAAATTATATAATTATATAACTTACGTTAATAAACCTCAATTTATATATCTTATATTATTATAAAATTTATCAAACAATTTATTAATTTTTTCTTTTAATATATCTTACACACAATATATAATAATAATAATATTTTATTAACTATTATTTTTACAAAGTAAAATTTTTATTTCTTTTAATCAATTAGCTTTAATTTAAAATTATTTCTTTCAAACCACACATAGTATTATATATTTAAAATCATATATTTTAATCTTATTAAAGTACAATTTAATTTTAAACAAAATGCATTAAAAATAAAATTATTAACAATTTTTTTCTATTTTATTATACTAATTAAAAAGTGATAAAAAAATCAAGTTTTCTAATGTATATGATGATCTATTTGTAATATTTAATAATAATAAAATACATTAAATTAAAAATTATTATATTGTAAAATAAAATAAATTTATCTTTTCAATTCAATAAAAATTAGAACACAATAATCAAACTATTTTTTTTATTAAACAGTGGTTCTTTTTTAACCCTTATTTTATTTATTATTTTAATTTTTATCTATTTATGTTTGCTTATATTAAATTTAAATTTTTTTAATTTTTTATTAATTATAAATAATGTGTTAATTAATTTATCTGATTGTTAAAGATAAGTTATTTATAAGAATATAATATAAATAAAAATTCACAATTAGTTAATATTATATATTTTTAAACCTCTAAGCATTATTTACAGTAGTGAGAAGCCTTGCTTTATTTTATGTCCAACGTTAAATTAACTTTCTTATCTAGATCAGGAGCTACTCTACCACGTGTTTGATGGCCAAACATAAAAATAATAATAATAATAACTCCAACACGTGTAATAAACTTAGAGGACATTTTGATTTAAAAAAAATATGAAATCCTCTAACATAGTTGTTTTTTCTTTTATTAATTAAAAAAGCCAATAATGCATTTACTTTTATGTAGAGCATCTACTTGTAGATTAAGAAAGGAACCACAGCCAATCAATGTCCAACATTAAATTAACTTTCTTATCTAGTTCAGGAGCTACTCTACCACGTGTTTGATGGCTAAACATAAAGAAGATAACTCCAACACGTGTAATAAACTTAGAGGACATTTTGATTAAAAAAAATACGAAATCCTTAAAATGTTTTTCCTTATAATCGAACGAGATATTTGACGTGTATCATGTATATTAAATTAAATTAAATTAAATTATAATTAATTTATATAATATTTAATAAAAAATTATTAAATTAAATTAATTATATATTTTTTATTAAAATAATTTACATTTAAAATAATTTTTTATTATAAAATTTATTTAAATTAATATTTAATTTATTTTTATATTTTTATTATATTTTAAAAAATAAAAAATATATTATTTTTAATATGAGATAAAAGAAAGAGTTAAGACATATAATTTTATAATTAAAATTTTAGACAGATTAAGTTAATTGTCTAATACAATTTAGATCTATATTTTTAATCGTATAAAATTTTTACATAATTATAATATTTTTATATTATACAATACGATTTAATTTTATAACTAAATATATAATTATATATGAATTATATAATTATAATATTTAACATCGGATAAATAACGTGCAGGCGATACTTGATCATGATTCATGTTCCATTAACTCCCCCAAGGCAAATAGGCCCATAGGTATGCCCGTTACTATAGAAGAAAAAAAATATCTATGGTGTGTCTTACAGTTAAGATGGAAAGAAAAAATAATTTGTTATATTATATTATTTATATTGTTTAATTTTTTAAATTAAAAATTATATTATCTAATTTTTATAAAAAGAATTAATTAAAAATAAATTATATTTTTATGTCAAGTAAGTAAATGAAATTAAAATACGAATTTTTAAGATCATAAAATTAATATGAAAAAATTTACAAAGTATCCGTTTTTAAATTTTATCAATTTTTAATTTTTATTAAAAATAAAATACATATTTAAGTAATTTTTTATTTGAATATTAATATTATTGAATGTTTTCTTAAATAATATCATGTTAAATTTTACTTTTATTCTTGTTAAAAATTCTTATTTTAATTGCATTTTAATTACTTAATAAAAAATAATAATATTTTAATAAAAAATATTAAAAAAATATAATTTGTCCTTAATTAATTAACACTTTTTACAAATTAAAGTTAATAGACTAAATAAAATTTTTTTTAATTTAAAAGATTAAACAACACAAATGATCTAATATAAGAAATTTTTGTAACACATTACTTTTATATTTATTATAGGGATGGGTTAATTCTCCCTCTTTTTTAAAAATTTTTTGTTGATTTTTCTTGTATACTAATAAATATATATAAAAAAAATTATAATAAATTTTTTCTATAAATAATTATTTTTTAAATTTTATTGTATATTATTTTAGTTATTTTTTATTTATTTTTTTAGTACATTAATAAATATCAAAATACTCATATATAATAAATACGTTTTATAAAAATTATTTTATATTAATAAATACAAAAAAATTAATATAATAAATACATTTTCTATAAATAATAACTTTTATTATGTATTAACTTTACATCATTAACTATTAATAATTGTTTTACACCAACCAAAATACCACATATGCTTTCCATTTAATAATTAGATTTGATTCCAACCATTTATTTTCCAGCATATAATATTTATAATAATTTAATCATTTCTATGCATCATATGTCGTACTAATGAAAAAAGGTCAATTATTATACATTATTTTTTTTTAAAGAAAAATAAAGCTTATAAAAAAGTTATATTTATCATGTTTCGTATCGAATTAACTTTTGAATAATAATAAAAATATTAATTAAATAAGTCTCAATTATAAATACTTGTGTAATATAATTATTTACAAAAAAAATTAATTAAAAAAAATTTATTTTTTATTTTTTATGATCCTATTATATTTAACTTATATATTAAATGAATTTATACAAATTTTGTTATTAGCCTATCAAATCACTCTTATTTGTATTATGTTTAGATTCTATAACATTATTACACTTATTTATCATAAAATAATAATAATTATTTATTTTTAATTAAAATAAAAAATTAATTAACTATTTATATTAAAAATATTCCTCAAAATCCTTCTACAAAATTTTAACACATATTTTTCATTTTATTATAATAAAACCAACTTAAAATAAAAATCGTAGTTTAATAAATTTTAAAAAAATAAAGAATTATGAAATAATATAAATTATAGCTCAACAATCAACTTTGAAAGTTTTTAGTTACAGATCAAATATACATAGAAGGGTGAATAGATTATTTTTAATTTACACTAAATTTTAATTATGTAATTTAAACACAACGGTATAACGGCTAGATATGCAATCTCGTGTAAAAATAAGATACGAAATTAAATAATAACACTACGAAATTTTTAAGTGGAAAACAACTTAAGTCATAACAATGACCTAAGAGAAAAACCATCGAACCACCGAACTATTTACTATGAAAAACAATGTTTAATTACAACCTCAGGTCTTAGACTACCCTTCACAGATAGATCTCCCTTATGTAATTTACTTACGAGCCGTCGCTCCTTTCATAGCCTCCACAAGTTAGGTGTCTGGATTTAGACCAACGTTCCGATCTACTTGAGTCCTACAAGATCAATCAAACACGTCAATTTCGATAATTTTGAATCACACGAAATATCAATCAGGTCACCTCAGCACTTGAAAAGTTAGCGATAAATAATACAAGTACAAAGTGTGTCTTAGAGCATATTCAACAATGAAAAACCTTAACTAACAGATTCAACAGCATATAATATAAAAACTAAATTAGCTAGCATAAAGCTCAATATCATGAAAAATAATTAGGCGTATGAATTATTCAAACATAACCATACAATATGTTTGAACAAATAAATTAAAAAAAGCCTAAGATTAATAGATGAAGAAAAAATAATTTTTTTTGAAAGCTCCAACGGATGTAAAAAATATTATATGCAGTGTGGTGTATTTTTCTCTAATAAAAGTTGTTTATATAGAGTCCAATTTGATTTAAGAGAAAATTAATAATAAAGTACAATTATATTCATACTAGGATTTAGCTTTCACAACAATTTTACTTATACCAGAATTTTGCTTTCACAACAATTATCCTCATTTTGATTATACTTTCACGATAATTCTACTCATACAAAGACTCTACTTTCACAACAATTCTACTCATATAAGAATTCTACTTTCATTATTAAATAAGGTCAAATTGGTAAGCAAAATAAGTGGAACAAACACTTCAATCTATCTAACTGTGTGCACAAAAATTTTTCTAAGTGTACATGTATTATTGTGTGATAGTGTATGCTTGAAACATATATTTTTACCCTATACATACGTATTGAGAACTCAGTAGTTTCTTCAACTTTGATTGATTGACTTAACAACGAGTCTAGATACTAGATTACAATGAAACATTTTGTCCACAAAAATTACCAATACTCATAAACCTTACAAACTTTATTATATATTTATCAAAATTGAATAAGTGATCATTGTTATTTTTTTTTATAAATAATATCAATATTTTAAATTAAGTATTAAAATCAAAACATTAACATCAAAATAAATGTATAATCTAACAAATGTTCCCTATATTTATTCTATAGTTGGATTTTCTTATTATTTTTTCTTTTGATTTCGTCATTCACTCTTTTTTATTTTTTTTTTACACTTTAATCTTCTTAATTTTACTTTTTACAATTTTTTTATTTTTTATTTTATAGATATTTAGTCCTAAATTTGAGACATACTTTGACATTAAACTTCAAAATATAAAAATGTAAGGGAAGCAAAGCATAAATTCTTTTAAAAACCAAGCGACAAAATTGTATATAAAAAAAAAAAAAAAAGAGTAAGAGGATCAAAGTTTAAAAATAAAAAATAAAGATACTAAATTATAATAAAAAACCAAAACAAAAGTTTTATAATAATATATGAACACAAATAAGACTAATAAGGACATTGGCTTGCCAAAATATCGTATATATGTATCATCTCGATCTAAAACTGGTGGAGATAAGCTTATTTAATAAAACAAAGAAGATTAAAAATAAAATAAAATAAAAGAAGGTAACCTATCATCTATGGAAAAGAAAATTCCAAGGAAGAAAACTTTGTCAAGTAGAAATTTAGAATATCTGATAAAATAAGAGAAAACTTGAAGAATATAGGAGAGTCTGAGATATATGCTGTAACAACAAAAACTATTATGATGATAAAATTCAAGTTACATATTCAAACACACCAAATATTTCACAAAAATTATACTTTATTATTTTTATTTATAATATATAAATATCTTTGTTTTTTTATACATATATGATTTATTTATTTATATAATTTTATTTTTAATTATATTTAAAAAAAATTATATATTATTTTTCTTACAACGTAAAATAATATATATTTTTTTTATAAAAAAAATATATATTTTATGTGAAATATATATATTGTTTAAGTTATATGATAAATAATATATTTTAAAAAAATTAAAAATTAAATTATATAAAGAAGATTATTTCATGAAATTAAATATATTTTCATGAATAACTGATATTATTTAATTCTATAAAAAAAAAAAAAAAACACTGGTACGATTCAAAGTGGAATGTATTATTGATTCACTAAAAAATAAGTGAATGTAAGATCATAATTGTTTTTTTTTTTTTTTTTAAATTTACTAAAATTAATATCCTTAAAATTTATAATAATAAAACTAACACTTTTAATAATATTAAACGTAAAATATTAAATGTTTAATATTGAACGGATCTAAATTATCGTCGTTCAATTTTAATTGAATAAAAGTTTAAAAAAAAATAACATATTAATTATTTTTTTAATTATAAAAATATAAATATAAATAAAAAAATATTAATTTTATTATTATAAATTTGGTGTTGATTTTATTATTATTATTATTATTATTATTATTTCATATAACGATGTAAAGATCATGATTTTAGTAATAAACAAATCTAATTACATCAGAAAGCTACATGTGATCCGAGTTTCCGACTGACAGGTCACTACTGATAATAAATGGTTTAAAGACAAATAATTATAAAAAGGCACATGTAAAATTAAAAACTATGAAACCAACAGGAAAGTAACAATTGTTAATTTACATTAAATGCCGTAATTACCCATATCCATATCCATATAATTAATTTTATTTTTAAAATATATAATTTATTTTATTTTTAAAATTATTTAATTATATATTATATTATACTTAATATAAATTTAAATTTAAATATTCACAGCATTGTTATTAACTAATAATCTCACAACTTTTAAAGTATGAAAACAGTATAAAATTATATAATTAAGAGTAATTTTTTTAAAAAAATAATAAAAATAACACATTTTAAAACTTATAATAATAAAATTAACACCCTTTGTATTCAAATTTATATTTTTACAATTTAAAAAATGACTAATATATCATTTTTTTAACATTCATTCAATTATAATTGAATGACGACAATTTAAATCCGTTCAATATTTACATTTAAATTGAACGTTCAATGTTATTAAAATACTAATTTTATTATTATAAATTTTAGAGGTATTATTTTTAATAATTTTTCAATTTTTTTAATACAAGTTATAACATGATCATAATTAAAATAATTTTCTTTTATTAAATTATGATAGTGTATCTAATTTTTATGCTATAGTACTAATCTCACGTCGTCTAAGTCACGTAAGAGTATTAATTAACAGTCACAAATTTTAAATTTTAATTATAAAAAAATCATATAAATAATAAAAAATTATGCTATTTATTTATCAATTCTTACATTCTTCAAATTAGTAATTATAATAATAATAAATATAATATAAATTATATATTATGAGTACCATAAGAATGTATAAACTTGAAAAGATTTTGAATATAAAAAATAATTAGTATTATAATTATAATTTCATGTTTTATTTTTATACAGTGAAAAATTAAATTATTTGTATTTTAATTTGAGTATAAATATATTTAAATTATTAAATTTATAGTGAGATATTAAGTAAGCATTAAAAGGCTAAAAATTAAAATCTAAAAAGGATACAAAATTTTTTTTATGCATAAAATTTATGTTTAATTCTATTATTACATAGCACAAAAATCATGAGCATGCCTATAATGAAACCAAGCAAATTAAATGAGTATTAATTGAATATAAATGTAAAGACGTACTAATTTGCCCAAACATTTATATATATTTATACTTATTATGGTGTCATGTAGTAAAAAAAATTCAACATATAACATTATCGATGCAAATATGTGTATTTGGTGTTACTATTTATAAAAACATGACTTATGGTTAGGTATATGTTAAATATATCAAAGTCCATGCAATAATTAATTGAAACAAGAATTATTACGAACAGTCTCGAACCTAACGGCCCAACTTTAAAGTTCACAATCCAATAAAATGAAAGAAAAATTCTAACCTAAATTACCTAACCAACCCAAAACCAAGTAAAGAAATAAGATACGGACAAAGTTTTAGATTTTTTTCCTTAAAAAAAATTACTATTATTTTTTATGAAACGACTATTATTTTCCATTAACGGAAAAAAGTTTCTATTATTTTACCTTTATAATCCATAAACTCATAAACTTTTTTTTTTTTTTCTTTCTTTCTTTCTTTCTTTTACAAATTGGCAAACCATAATACTTACCTCAAAAAAAAAAAAAAAAAAAAAACATAAATAAATAAATAAATGCACTTGTGACACTGCCACTTGCCACTCCTAAAACCTATATATTAATTTTTGAAAAATTATTTAAAATAATATTCCTTAAAATACATCATAATATTTTTTAAAATTTATAATAATAAAAATAATATAATTTTTTTTAAAATTATAAATATATGAATTAGTATTAAATTAATATTAAAATATTAGTTTTATTGTTCTAAATTTTAAAAATATTATATTTATTATTTTTTCTTAACTATTTTATTTTTTAAAATACAATACACATTTTTTGCATAATAAATAAGATTTGAACTCATCTACTTAATATCATACTAAAAATAAATGTAACTTTCTCATGTCTAAAATATATATATATATATACACACACGTACGTATTTATCAAATGATAATATATTTGTATTATTAAATAAAACACATCCATAATATAAAAATATATTAATAAAAAAGAACACTAGCTCATGACTAAAAAATAAGATAAAAAAAAGTAATAATAATATAATCACAAAAAGTGAAAAAAATTAACTATATTAATTAGAAGCTAAATCAACTTAAACAATATTAAAATTCACTAATTTTTGTATACTTAAAAGCCAATTCATTTTTTTTCTTTTCATATCCTTCATGGAAGGCACATAACATTTGATAATAATAAGTTATAATCACTCATGTTACTAGTTTAATGACAAAAATTTGATAAAAGATTATAAAAGAACTCATTTTAAATTCATAAAAGTTAAATTAAGAACATAAAATAAAAATAATTAAAATATGACTAATTTTACGTGGAAGACCGCTTTCTAAATATTACTTTATAGTTATATTTATTCTATTCTATATTTAATTTGTATAAAATTGATGCTTAACGTGACATCGTCTCCCCACTTCTCTTTATTCTAAATATTACTCTATAGTTATATAAATTTATATTTATATTTATTCTATTTTAATTTTTCTTTTATTCAAAAAAATTTTCACTTAACTAAAAAAGTATTGACAATTGTCACACGCCACCGCCCACCAAAATATCAGCTGTTAATTCTATTTTAATTTAATTTGTCTAAAATTGTTGCTTAACGTCACATCGTCACCCCCACTTCTCTTTTATTTCTTTCGTCCTCTTTAACCTCTTATAAACTCTCTCGGTAATTTCTATATCCATCTCTGGGTCTATAGTCCCTTTGCCCTTTAGAAAAATCAGACCCGTCTGGGTCTTTTTTGTTGTTTAAACTAAATATAGTTCGATGGGAAAGTGTTCATCTTCATATTCTTTGGAGGGCCACTGTTCCACCGACACCAACACCGAAGCCGACAACTCTACTGGGTTGAATTCTGGCTCGTCATGGGCCGTTAATCGTGCCCTTAAGCGTGTCCAATCCGACGACCTCGATTCTAAGGTCCTAGGGGCTCGCGAAATCCGACTCCTAACAAAGACGTCTCAGAGGTGTCGCAGATTGCTTTCGGACTCGGTTGGACCGTTGGTGTCAATGCTTCGAATCCATGACTCGCCTGAAGCTCATGAGGCTTCCCTCTTCGCTCTACTCAACCTTGCCGTCAAAGACGAAACGTATGTCTCTCTCTGCGTTTTTTGTCAGGAAAATGGATATTTTTTCGTTGTTAGAATTTGATATTTTGATGTAGATGATGAATAATTTGTCAGAGTAACGTTAATTTCACGAGTTTATATTATTCATAAAAATATTTTCAACACGTGCTATTGTCTTAGAAAGTGTGTTCAAATTTATGTTTTCTTAGCCTTTTTCTATTAAAAAGTTTAACTTGGTAGTTGTGAATTTTTTTTTTTTTTATTTTAGAGGTCGGAATTTGGATTTTATCGATTTTTTTTTTAGATTTCTCAAAATTTGGGAGGAAAATGAATTATTAAAATATGAAAAATGTAATGGAAAATAAATTATTAAAATATAAATTATTAAAATAAATTTTTATGTAAAATGTTATTTAGGCAAACATTAACTCATACAAACTTATTTGTATGATTTTCAAATTTTTAAAATTTTATCCAAAATATTTTGAACTTTGAAATTATATAATTTAATTTTTTAACTTTTAAAATTGTGTTGGTTGATCTATTAAAATACTTGTGATTAAAATTAATTATTGCACTTTGTTGTGTTTCTTTATTTTATTGTAAAATTGTAATAAAATGATTGCTTTATTAAAATGCATTTTGATTGCATAAATAGTTATTTTTAAAGAGGTTAATTTAGGAAGACGAAGATTCAAATTCCCCCCTTATTTTAATTCATGACTCTTCCATCATTATCAAGTTACTGAAAATCAGTAACTTAATTTTATATTTTTGTGTGGTACCTAATTATTTGAATGATTATTTTGTAAGTAAACAGTAATCATGATCTTAGAGCAAATATGTAGATAAGATAGTAAGGTTCCTCGGTAAATTTTGTAGTTTTTAAATTGTAATAGTCGTAGAAACCTTGGGGAATAATCTGGATCTAATCGACTAGCATGCTCTCTATTTGAATTTTTCTGAAAAATCGTTGGACTTTTTCTTTTTGTGTGCGGGGGTGGGCGGCTAAGATATTTGAAAATTCATTATATTTTTAATGAACTTTTGATTGAGGAAAGTTACTTGTTGTCCATTTCAGAGTTGGGCAAGGAGTTTTCATCACTTTGGACAAGGAAATATTTGCTTACTACTTCTATGATAAAGTAGAAGGTTTGATTAGATGTGAACTTTTTAAAATTGTGTTTTGATTTACCCATAATAGTGATTAGGAACTAATTGGAATAAAATAGTCTTAAAAAAAATACTGTATTGTTTTAATGGTTTAGAGACTTTAGACTTTGATATTTTTTATTATTTAAAACTAAAAAGATTCTTCCTTTGACCTTTTGACAAAATTGGATTCCTTATTGTTGAATAGCCCTTTAGGGTTGGAAGGGTGATTGTTCTTTGCTTCACATGTTATTCTACTGTTCCACTTTTCTTCTTTACCCTTTTTCTTTACAAAAATGTGTACATGGGCTGCTTTTACAAATTGAATACATTAATAACTTTTCTTTAAATTGGTGTACATTTGTTACCTAACTATTATAAATGGTAATACTTTAGTCATTTTAGGTCAATTCATTTTAATCACTTTATTTTTCATTTTTTTTTATAAACTTTTTGGTATATTTTCCTCTTCATCCATCTACCAGTCCCTATTAGTAAGATTTAATTCAATTTAGTTTAAGTATTTCTATAAAAGAAAAAATTATCCAAAAAAATCACAATTGGCCAAAAATGACTAAATTGTTCACATATGTAATAGTTAGGTAATCAATGTGTACTAATTTAAAGAAAAGTAATTAATATGTTTAATTTATAAAAGTAAAAATGATCAAAGTGTCATGCAACTCTTTTTTTTATTCTCCCTCTTGAAGTAATGATGGTGTGATAAAGAGTTCTGTTTGTTGGAGAGAACTTCTATCTCAACTTGTAGAAAGTGAGAAACTAAACCATTTCTTTTATACTCTTTGTGTTTTAAGGTATTCCTTTCCATTTTCTCTCTCATCCGTTTATTTAGGAAATAAATTTTATAATAAAACAAGGGAGTGAAAATATTTTTCAAGAAATGGATAGGCTACATTATAAATTCCCTTGAATTAGAAGTGATATGAATTAGTATATAGAGTGCTATTATGAGTTTTAGGAGTGTGAAATTTGTTATTTAAATCGAATCTTGTTTGTCTGAAGGGTATAATTGACTACTTCCAATTTATCCTCTCGTTTTTTGGTTATGTTTCCAGTTTTTCCTTTTTGGACGGGAGCAAACTTTGTTTCCTATTCTCTGTGGTATGAGATTTTAGCGAATTGTATGATTTTCTGTTTGAGTTTCTCTGTCTGTTTGTTGAAAGGATGCTTCAATGTTACTGCTCTTTCTGGCAGATTCTGCACACAATCATTGTTCCTTCTTAATGTAAAAAGTTTATTGGTTTATTTCATTTGATCTCTCATGTTTCTAAATTTCTCCTTCTGGTCTTTAGGAACAAGATCAAGATTGTGGAAGCTGGTGCATTAGAGCCAATAATTAGTTTCCTGAAGTCTCGAAGTTCATACCTACAGGAACATGCGACTGCATCTTTACTTACTTTGTCTGCTTCCATCACAAACAAGCCAGTCATAAGTGCTTCTGGTGCCATTCCTCTTCTTGTGGAAATACTTGGACATGGAAGCCCGCAAGCAAGGTTGGATGCTGTTATGGCTCTCTCTAATCTCTCAACATATCCCAACAATCTTAGCATCATTATTGAAACAAAACCAGTCCCTTCTATTGTTAGTATTCTGAAAACCTGTAAAAAATCATCAAAAACAGCAGAAAGATGTTGTGCTCTAATAGAATCGTTGGTGGGCTTTGATGAGGGCCGAATTGCCTTGACCTCTGAAGAAGGTGGGGTACTTGCAATGGTTGAGGTGCTAGAAAATGGCTCTTTCAGAGCAGGGAACATGCTGTTGGTGCACTACTAGCAATGTGTGAGATTGATCGGTGTAAGTATAGAGAACCAATTCTTAGAGAAGGTGTGATCCCTGGACTTCTTGAGCTCACTGTTCAAGGAACGCCCAAGTCTCAGAAAAAAGCTCAGATGCTTCTGCAGTTACTGAGGGAATCTCCATACCCGAGATCTGAACTTCATGCCGATACACTGGAGAATATTGTCTGCAACATTATCTCTCAGATAGATGGAGATGATCAGTCCAGTAAAGCAAAGAAGATATTAGCGGAGATGGTTCAAGTTAGCATGGAACAGAGCCTAAGACATTTGCAGCAAAGGGCTCTGTTACCAACTGATCTTCCGATGAGCAGCTGTACTTCTGAAGTTTCTTTAAAGTGAGTCTTTTGGTTTATTAGGTTTGTCTTCGTTACATGAGTTTTGTGAAATAAAGTTCTCCTTGGTAAAGCTAAAAAAAGGAAAAAGAAAATAATTCAGCAAAGGATGCCAGTCCAGGCCATTGTGTTGTTGTCGAGTGACTGGTAATGTCAATAAACTGGAAAGTTTATGTTATCAAAAACATGTTCTGTTAGCTTGTTTGTAAAAAACCGTTCAAAATTATGTAAAATAATCACATTTTCTATCTTTTTTTCATCTCAAACGAAGTTATCTCCTTGAAATCTTCTGTTCTCTCCAAAATTTTCATGTTGTTCTACTCTGTGTACATATCTGGTAAAGATTTAATTATCTGTTAGTCAGAGGATCTCTTGATGGATTGTTAGGAAAACCATCTTTGCAGATCTTGACTGAAGAAATTGTTAACATTAAGATGAGGCAAAAACATGTTGTGATAGTCTAATCTAAGAATCTTAGAACAAAAGCAAAGCATAATCGATTATTGGCAATAAGGCAGTTTTCTAATTGTTTCAGAGTGATGCAGTTTATAATGATAAGATATGACTCTTATACGATGGGATGCGTGTAAAAATGTTCCTAAAATATATGGTATATGCCAGTCGCACTTATTTCTTTATATTATATCATCTGACGGTTTGTATTGAAGTCATATAGCTGTATCCTTAATATGGGATGTTGGATATGTTAACCTATATTGGGATTGTTTGTTTTGTAAATCTAATCATTCATGAAAATTTTCTCTGATATACCAGATAGTACTAGGCTGGCATAAACTGTTGAGAAAATATGATGACCAATGTATGCTAAAAAAAATTGTTATTCATGTTGGTTTTCTATGAACTTTGATGTCATAAAAGTTACTTGTAATATCAACTTAACCCTGTATCCCCGTTATTTCTATTCATATTAAGGATATTATACGCTCTTCGGCTAACTAATGATGTCTATAGAAACAAGGATTATGCTTTCAGAAAATTTTGTCCAATTATGGGATCTGATGTGAGGAGGCAAAACTTAGTGGCTAGGGTCATTGTCTGGTACGGAAGTTTATGCATGGGAAAAATCTAGGAAGGGATTGGCTTTGGCTCTGAATTCAGGACTGAGATGCAAGAATATGGTGTGATAAAATATAATTTTGTTATTGCCACGTTATCTTTGACATACTCTTTTTTGTCGGTTTGGATTTGAGTTATTGGTTTGTTTTATTTGTCAAAAAGCAGAACAATCTCTATGACTATGGTTCCACAATGGAGAACAATTTCGGTGGATAATGAGTTGGTAGGGCAATCTGACAAGACGGTTTGAAAATTCACAAGGATTTGAAGTTTCAGGCTAGTAGCTAGTAACTATTAACTACTTTGCCTAACATTTTTGTTTTTAATGCGTTTGATAATTGGTAAGTGGTAACAGACAACAGTGAACGAAAAGCAAGAGCCCACCACATTTATTAGTCACAGAATTTCTAAAGCTACAAGAATAAAAATGTCATCTATCCGTTATTTGTTGTATTTTTATTCTAAACCATATGCTTCATAGTACATTTGACGTTGAAAATTTTGCTACAGGAAAGATTGAGTTAGCATAAAATGCCTCTCATCATCTCTGATGCTACCTGAAGAAGTAGCAAATGCCGCCAGGCACAGAACATAAGGGGCAAAATGACGGAAAATGGGGGAGTCAGATGCAAATGGAAGCATGAATGGAAAGACTAGTAATGAGAGAGTGATTAGGAAAGTGATTCCCATGACCAGAACAAGAATGGCGAGCCAACGAAGATCACTTACAGTCAAGTAAACTCCAGCCATAAATGCCAAGGAGAACATGGTAAGCGCAATTGCCAGCATCCAATTAGCAAAATAAAGAGAGATCCTCACCAAATTCAGATGTCCCAATTGTGCCCAAACCAGTGTGACTGCAACAAGTATGGAGCTGTACATTGCAATAGAATCACAAATCACAAACACTTGGAACATGTGTTTGCGTAGCATAGTTGCACTTCCCCTGCTAGGGTCATCCGAGCTGTTGTAACCCCCAGGCATTGTGAAACCGGCAGCAAAAGTAACTGTTGCAACAAGAGTGGCCACCAACAGTAGAGTGTTTACTCTATCTTTAAAGCTTTCAGCTCTCCTTGTAGGTGTGGAAGCCCATCCTCTTTTGCGGATGACAGCACGGGTGGGATGAGCTCCTTGTTGTGCAGTTGCAGATATGAGTGTCATCCATATTACTCTCTGCACGAACATGAGCATGAGAAATCATATTCTATACAGACTGTTCGAGTCTATGACATATAATTTTATTTTTGCCATCTCACATAACTATATGCAGAATTGAAAAATGTGGTAAAGGAAACATACCCCTTGAAATGAATTATTGCTTATTTTTTCTGCAATATCAAGAGCAGTCAATCCTTGATTGTTCACAAGCTTTAAATTGGTATTCATATCCCTTGTGAATGTATTCACAACCAGAGGATGCCAATTCGTGACTGCTAAATGTAAAGCTGTGTTTCCATCTTTATCTTTCTGATTTACAATAAGCTTTGTGACCATGGGTTGCTTGAGAACATAACTCACAACATTATTTTTCCCGCATATTGCAGCGACATGGAGGATGTTCTGCCCATACATGTTTTGCAGTTCCAAACAATCGGGGCAGTGTCGAAGAAACTCTTTAATAATGTTGATGTGGCCTTTGCTTGCAGCTTCGTGGATAGGGTAGTCACCAGTTTTATCTGACTGATAAGAATCAGAGGGACAAGTGCCTAATAGAAAAAGGACACCCTCCAGATAGCCTGTTGATACAGCTATATGAAGTGCTCTTCTTCCTTCTTCGTCTATCCAATCATTGTATATTCCCATGGATGCTATAATCTCCATTATCTCTAAATTTAGAAATAAAATTCATGAAAATGACATGAGGCTATATCAGGACCAAACATATGAAAATAGAGGAGAAAATATTATTACAATTACCTAATTTCTGGGCATGAATTGCAGCAAACAACGGGGACTTGCTAACTTTTACCAAATTATCCACGTCGATTTGACTTACATTGTCCTTAATGAGCTTCACAATTTCGACATATCCTGCTTCAGCAGCAAGGTACAAGGGTGAAGCCTCTTCCTTGTTAAGAACGTAACAGACTGAAGCATCGGCTTCAATCAAACACTTGGCCACAGATTCATGACCATTAAACAAAGCCTCATGCAAAGCAGTGCTTTTCTCTTTGTTCTTCTCCTTCAACAATCCCACAACTCTGTTACTCTCTGTATCCAAATTTGCAGTACCAATTTCCCTAATGAATTGGACAAGGTATTTAATCAAAGGAAGATTGCCTGCTTTGGCTGCGATATGAAGAGGTGTGTCACCTTGGTAGTTTTTGTGTGATAAAAGTGATGCTTCTTGTTCCAAAATGACTTGTGTGAGATTTTTATGCCCAAAGCTAGCAGCTATATGAAGGAGCGTGTTACCTCGGGGACTTAATCTGGAAAGAACAGAGTTATTATTAGATGTACTACTATCTATCTTTTTCAATGTTGCTGTGAAGGCTTCAACGTTGCCTTCTATTGTAGACTTGTGTAACTGATGGTACAAGTACAAAGGATTGTCATTGTGCACGAGCTGTACATTTGTCTCACCTGACATGGTTAGAGAATGGAAGAGAGAATACTGTATGTAACTTGTTATGAGGAAACCTCCATTATCTAATGAGTTTCAATTTGCAGGGTTGACTTATTTATTAAAATGAATTACTTGAATTTGATTTTCTTGTATATGACTCTACATATATTATACAATATGGGAACAAGTGTATTCAAAGTCTTTCAAAGCGTGTTTTGTTTCAGTAAATAACAAATACAAGTTGTCCAATTCTATAACCGCGTTAGCTTGCAAAAAAGAAAAAAAAAATTCCTATGCTAGTATACTTCAACAATTGTATATGGCTGTGTTACATAAAAAACACAGAGAAAAAAGTGATAGAAGTCCAGTAATTTTCAACAATTGTATGTGGTTAGCAGTGGCAGAGTTAGAAATTTTTTTGAAGATGGCTAAAATATAATTTTTTATATTTACAGTAAACAATTTATTAAAATATTAAAAAATAAAAAAATACAACATAATATATAATTATTAAAAATTATAGTTAATTTTTTTCAATTTAATATTAAATTTTTTACGTTCTAATGAGTTTTAATTTAAGTGATTGACTTATTTATTATGAGGAAGCTTTTATTATCTAATGAGTTTCAATTTGCATGGTTGACTTACTTATTAAAATTAATTACTTGTATTTGATTTTCTTGTGTATGACTCTACAATATATTATACAATATGGGAACAAGTGTATTCAAAGTCTTTCAAAGCGTGTTTTGTTTCAGTAAATAACAAATACAAGTTGTCCAATTCTATAACCGCGTTAGCTTGCAGAAAAGAAAAAAAATTCCTATGCTAGTATGCTTCAACATTGTATGTGGCTGTGTTACATAAAAAACACAGAGAAAAAAGTGAAGGGATAAAAGTTCCGTAATTTCCAACAATTGTATGCGATCAAGAGTGGCGGAGCCATAAATTTTTTTTGAAGAGGACTAAAATATAATTTTTTTATATTTAAACTAAATAATTTATTAAAATATTAAAAAAATAAAAAATATCATAATATATAATTATTAAGAGCTACAGTTGACTCCCTTTAATTAACAAAGATTCGTTCATAAATATATAATAAATTAATATGTATTAATATCATATATATATATATATATATATATATATATATATATATAATAAATTTATTTACTAAAAAAAAGAAAGAAAATAAAAAAGTTAAATTAAACACATTAAAATTTATAAATGTTAAAATTAAATCTTAAAAAAATGAAAATGTACAAAATAAAATATGATTTAGAATTTTAATATTGATATTAAATTTAAAATTATATGTTGATAAAAATATAAGATTAAAAATAAAATGAATGAAAAACTAAGGACAAAAAAATATTACAATTTTAATATAAATAAAATTTCAAATAAATTCAAAAATTTATTAAAATAAAATGTCAAATAATATAATATTAGATAAAGTTAAAATTTGGGTTGAAACAAAATATAATTTTTTTTGAATATATGAATTATAAAAACTTAAAAGTTTTCTTCTAAAGCTTATTATATGTTTCTTCTTTTTTATTTTTTAGTTTTTATGTGATTAAATCTAAAGTTAAATATTTGAATTTTTTTTTGTATTATCACATTTTAGAATAATTTTTATATAATATACTATTATAATTTTCTTTGTATCACTAATAATTACCAAATATATGAAAAAATATGTATATATTTAATTGCTTTACTAATAATTCATATTATTGTTATCTAGTATTTGTTAAATTTTATTAATATATATCAAAATATGTACATAAAAATTAGACACAATATATTACTATAAATAAAATATTTATTTTATATTAAAATATACATATAATTAATTTTTTATAAAAAATATGGACCGACCATAGCCAATAAGAAAATTCGCACCTAATAACTAGGTTATGTAATACTATTAAACTAAATTATATTATATAAAAATATAAATCACGCTATCCATCCCAAGTCACGAGCGAATATGATATGTTAGGATAATTTTGTGTGGATATAGTCATGTACTCGTATTTGTTCTACACTCCGAAGTTAAAATAAAAGATCTTTGGCATTTTTTGTGTTGATTCAAAAATTGGATAAAATTTCGCATTCATAAAAAGCCCGTTGCTGCTCGGAGCCTCGGTGTTGTTAAATCTAAATGTTATTTTTTTTTCTAAAAAAAAGAAGAAGATATTGTTGTACATGCTCCATACATGAGTTAGTATAAATGCAGTCAATTCAAAATGCCTAAATCAAGGTCTCTATCTTTCAAATATACGCAAAATAAAACTACCTGATTTTATCCTGTTAATTTTTTTTTTCAAATAAAATATAAAACCACCTGATTTTATCTTTGAACAGTTGAACCAAGAAACCTAAACAAAATTTGAACTATTACAGTTTTAATATTATACCAATTAACTCTTAGTTTTCGTATAACAACATTAATTTTCTGTAGCTTTCTCAAGCACGCTAGTATTAATGGCTATTAAATCTGACGACATTGCAGAGGAAAGACTTTCAGAGATTGAAGAAGGCATCACCAGCTCCACTACAATTCCCAAAACCCTTAGATTCACTGATAAAACTATTGGTTGTTGTTCAGCCTCTTCTTTAGTAACCATCACTCAGAAGGTTAAATTAATTAATATTCTTATATTACATTCAATTTAATTTGCGAAACATTTTTATTAATATATATGATAATTATAATTAATGAATTAATTATGTATCTGTGATTTTGTGTGGTTTTTGATCATCAGTTGATAGCAGAAGTGATTGGTACCTATTTTGTGATATTTGCTGGATGTGGTTCTGTGGCTGTGAACAAAATATATGGTCAAGTCACATTTCCAGGAGTATGTGTGACATGGGGTCTCATTGTCATGGTTATGGTTTACACAGTTGGTCATATTTCCGGTGCACATTTCAACCCCGCCGTCACCATTACTTCCGCCATCTTCCGTCGCTTCCCTTACCGGGAGGTCAGCCTAATTAATTAGTCATTTTTCTCCTATCGATTGAGATTTGAATTAATTGACAATGCTTATCTAGTAATTAGCGTACACTCATTGTTTGTTAATTATAGGTTCCTCTGTACATAGTAGCTCAATTGATGGGATCAATTCTAGCAAGTGGTACCTTAGCTTTGGTTCTTGATGTAACTCCTAAATCTTTCTTTGGAACTGTCCCAGTTGGATCTAATGGCCAGTCCTTAGTTATGGAAATTGTTATTTCCTTCCTATTAATGTTTGTCATTTCTGGAGTCACCACAGATGACAGAGCGGTAAGTATTTTATTTCGTCAACTGCAATTATCAGAAATTGTTCTCCTACGAGATATGGAGATGTAACATAACATACCCAACAGTTGGGTGAATATGCAATTATGTATGTTAAAAATTAATACATGATCTTCAATCTCTCTCGTTTAGTACAATGACCATCCTATTGAATGTCTTTGGCTCATGCAGATTAGTGAATTTGGGGGCCTTGCTGTTGGAATGACCATCCTATTGAATGTCTTCGTTGCAGGGTAACTTTCCTTGGCTTTATATGATTTGAATGCTTTAATTAAAACATTCTCAATTAAATTTAAGTAACGAATTTGCTATAAGAAAAAAGTAATAGTATCATGTTAATTTAAGATACTCATATACTCTTTTGAAATCTACAATCATTTGTTTATTACCAAAATTATTAAAAAAATATATATATATATATACACTTGCAGGCCAATTTCAGGTGCATCAATGAATCCAGCAAGGAGCTTAGGGCCAGCTATCGTAAAGCATGTGTACAAAGGGTTATGGGTGTATATAATTGGACCAATTATTGGAACCCTAACTGGAGCCCTTGCTTATAACGTGTTAAAATTTAGACTAGTCAGGTCATCTGCTGATTCAACTGAGACTTCAGGGTCACTATTCAAGAGCACTCTTGGAGCAAGATAAATATTGCAACCTGAATTTTGCAAAAGCTTAGTGAAATCTATTTTCCCTCAAAAAGTGCAGCTTTGTGATTATAAGTAGACTAGGAAAGTTTGAATATTATTTAGTTGATGGGCTTCATAAAAATTCAATGTAAAAACTAATATTGATCATTAGCATCGTACAAGCTCAAGAGTCCTCTCGATTTTTATTTAAATTAAATTTGGGGAATGACACTGCATGTGGATTGAACTTTACTAACACAATATATTATTTATATGCATTCGATATTACTCTTCTTTTGTAGGCATATGGCAGCATAATAAAGTCATTGCTGGGACAAAAAGAGGTCAATTCAGATTGTGTTTAGAGATAATTCTAGATAATGTCTCTTACCTAACTAAACCCTAACAATCATTTCATCTCTCTTCCCCAAATCTCACTATTTTTCATTGATTTTCAATCAATTTAGACCGATTTCTATATATTTCATTGTTCCTTTGATTTCCTTTTGTTTCCTCTTTTCTCCATTTTATGCTATCAAATATTCTCCTCGATCATTTTGTTAAATAAAAAAGAAAATTGATAAAAATACATAAATTTACCAATTCTCTAAATACAAGAACAATAATAAATAAAATAAAATAAACTCCTCTAGAGATTATTATCTCTTTGGGCTTCTCTATGGTCAAATATTTTGGTGGCAAAAACTGTGATCCTAACTCGCATTTTTCTCCTGTCTCAATTTGATTAATATTATCTTCAAATTTAATTGTATTAGAATATCTGCAAACTCAAGCTAAATATTTCTTAATTGTATGACATTGTCTTTATTGGAATTGCCAAGCGATTGGTGGCTATATGATAGGTTACAATATTGAAAAATAGTTCACAAGAAAATTGCTCCACAAGTTTGCCAAAAATAATAAAATAACTAACTTAACTACAAAGCGTTAAATATTTAAAAAATTACATCAAATAAACATAAAAAAAATAAATTATAATAACAAAAATAATCTATCAACAACATAATCATAATTTAATTGATCAAAATTTAATATTGAAACAAATTTTAACTTTTTAATGCAAAATTTTTGAACTGACTATTTTATTTTTTAAAATAAATTATAAAAATGAGATATTTTAATATTATTTTTTTTATTATAAAATTATATTATATATTCTATATAAAAGATTTAATCACCTTTTATAATTTTATTTTCACAAAAGTGCCTATATAACTTATATAATGACTACTATTGTCGTTATTGTATAACTTTTTTAGAATACTTACGAACTAAGTAATAAATTATAATACTTATGAACTAAGTAATAAATTACTCTATTTAAAATATATTGATAATTATTTTTTGATTTCATATAAAATATAAACGTAAATGTAATTTCAATTTTTTAAGATAATAGTAACAATAAAAATTAGTATTAAATTAATTTGAAATTTAATAAATTATGTGCAGCATAATACTCAATATTTTAAAATCATAATAACAATATTATAATTATAATTAAAATTAAATTTAATATTTTAATAAATTATGTGTAAAGCATGTTCATACCATAAATATTATTTCATAAATTTAAATATAATAATTTACATGTAACTTTTTTTTTAAAAATGCATTAAAATTTTATTTTTTTTATTAATAAGAAAGAATATATTACATATTTGAGTAAAATTTAAACTTAAATTTATAGTAAAAAATTTAAAAATTTTACTAATTTACGATAACAGAAAATATATACTTACATAAATTTATATATATTTTTATATTTATATTAATTATATTATATAATTAAAATGAATATAAAAATAAAAATAAATTTATATATTTTTAGTATTTATGGCGCCAGTATTTTCAACAATTTCTTAAAGCACAATACCCACTTGGACTAAAACAAGACTCATCTGTTGTCTTTGCTGAACAACTCTGCCCTCGTTCACTGAACGTCTGAACCCCAACACAATCAACTCCTTTCCCTTCAGTTCTGTCTTGACTTCCCCCAACTCTCCCCTAAAAAAATCATATCTTTCTCATATCTTTCTCACATTCGGCGACCTGCTCCTTCGCAGAGTGTCGAGTAAGAGTTAATGGGGGATCGATTGGAGAGGCTGGGATCAGAGACCGTGGGAATGGAATCTAACATCAAGGACGAGCTATCTCTGGAGATCGATCCTCCTTTTCGAGAAAACGTTGCTACAGCCGAGGACTGGAGAAAAGCGCTCAACAAAGTCGTTCCTGCTGTTGTCGTCCTCAGAACTACTGCTTGCCGTGCCTTCGATACCGAGGCTGCCGGTGCCAGCTATGCTACGGGCTTCGTCGTCGATAAGTGTCGGGGATTTATTCTCACTAATCGCCACGTTGTTAAGGCTGGTATGTATTTTCAGTTCTTGACTGTAGAACTTTGGTTGATATTCTGGCTGCACCTACATAGTTGTTGAAAGAGTGTGGGGGAGAAAATCATCGATTTTTTTGTTCTAATCTATGTCGAGCTTTTTTCATGTGGATTTCAAGTCGTTATCTGTTTGATTGCTCCAGAGTTCTAAAGATTGATTTTTCTTTCCTAAATTGTTTCAATTGAGGAAACCCACTTCTTGTTTGCTTATTGATCCTTCGAATTTCATGAATTCTATAGAGAGTAACTTTCCAGTTATTAATTTCTTTAGCTGCCTTTAAATTCTTGCTTATTTGTTGCCTGTGAATTTACTGAGGAGCAAACGCTAGCACATGAGACTTCAATTTTTGTATATATCAGTATGAGTGGAACCATAAAAGGCGTCTGATGTCTTTGTTAACAATGCTTTATCAGGGCAAATAAGCTGACTTTTCTACTTCTCCCACCCTTTTCCCTGTGGTTTCTACAGGACCTGTAGTGGCAGAGGCCATGTTTTTGAATCGCGAAGAAGTTCCCGTATATCCTGTTTACAGGGATCCGGTGAGTCATTTTTTAAGTAGATCCCGTAGTAAAAAACTCTTTAAGGAATTGGACCAAATCTTTGATAAAATATATAAACCCTTTTACACACTTTCTTATGTGCGTTAGTAAATCATTCATGTGCACAAAGGTGATGTAAGTATACTTGCATACAAATGAAGATATTTCTGCAAGTTTCCATATTCTTATGAAAATTCTCTCTCAGAAATATTATGTGCAACTGTTTGTAGGTTCATGATTTTGGCTTCTTTCGTTACGACCCTAGTGCTATCAAGTTTCTTAACTATGAGGAGATTCCACTTACCCCTGAGGCTGCTTGTGTTGGACTAGAAATCAGGGTTGTTGGTAATGATAGTGGCGAGAAGGTAAAATTTCATATTCTTCCTAATCTCATCTTTTATTTATTATTAATAAGATTACGAAATTATCTCACACATAATCAGTGGAGGATTTATGATGTATATCTAGTAGGGGCATTATATACTCAGTAAAAAATAGTACTAGGTACTTAGTTCTAATTGAGACACAATTATATTTGTGCATGTAATTTGTCTATAATTTATAAATATTATACCTAAAATTTTATTTGTTGAAAGTTGAGGTGGGGCACGTGCCCCCCTCCTCATACTCGAGTACATCCGCCCCTGCACATAATTGTCTCTGACAGTTCTCTAAATACATTTTTAATTGCAAATTTTCCCGGGAAATTGAATAATGTCACTCATTGCAGGATTGATTGATAATCTAGGGCCTATTTGTATTTGGTATACCTATAAGAAGTGTTCTGAGATTTTAAAGGGAAGATAAAGAAACAAAGCAGTAATTGCATTCTTTTCCAACAGATTCCTTTTTCATTATGGAAATATCTCTTTGATATTAAATTTAATTTTTTATCCTGAAGTTCTGTTTACATGATGATTTTCAGAGGGCTGTTAGTTTGCTGCATTAAAAAAAATAATTGAACTGAGCAGGTGTTACGAATAATATCAACAGTAATCATTTACGATTCCTATTTATACCTAGGATTAACTATATTGTTGTATGTCTTTCTTCTTAATGTTTTAATCATCATCATAACTGCTGCTACCATGTGGTGCACAATCTTATACCTGTTTGACTATGTTGTTAGAAGCTTTTCGATAAGATCATATTTATATACTTGTGAATGCTTGAGTTGGAACATTTATCCTTATTGATGCACCAAATACATGCCCTTTGTCCTGTTGTGCTTGCTATGAGATTGTAATAGTTATTTAATCTGTCTTCTATTTTTGTAGTTCTTTTGCTAATTTATGTCAGAATTGCAGGTGTCTATCCTGGCTGGTACTCTTGCTCGTCTAGACAGAGATGCTCCTCATTACAAAAAGTATGCAGCAGCAGATTAAAATTACTTTTTTAATTTTTCCAGGCATTGTGAGGTTATAGTAGTTTGAACAAATACGTTAAGCCAAACAGCACTGATCTTAGGAAAATAGTTTAGAGCTGACCCTATTATGTGGGATGTATGCTTGAAGCTTGCCTAGAGTGAATCACTAGTGTCTGCAATTCAAAAAGGAAAAGACTGATGAGAATGTTGCTTCTTCATTTTTGATATCTATTGTGTATTCATAGTGGCATTTCCTATGAAGGAATGAATGTCCAAGTGCCGAAAAGAAGAAAGGAAAATGGAAAAACCTATTGAGCAGCATAATTATTCACTAGAAGTTCACTTTTTATTTATTACTTTATTGGCTATAATTGAGCAGAGGATATTTGGTTTTCCTTCACCATACTAAATGGGCTGTTCATTTAGTTTTTGCTTTTATTCAGATAGAGTTTGGTAGTTTTGGCCTTTTCAGTCACTATACGTCGGTTGTTTATAGCCACCATACAAACTAACGTAATTTCAGAATTCCTATATTTTTTTACCGTTAGTTTTTTGTCACTATTGGTTAATAATGCTTGTTTTTTGATGCAGGGATGGTTATAATGATTTCAATACATTCTACATGCAAGTATGTGATATTCATTTAAGTTTACAAGTATATTTTTATTTTATTATTCATTTTTTGAAGGGTATTGGGGTATGGGGAATTTTTCTTTCAATTTACGTGACCAAGTTTAGTATTTTAAGATTTCTACCCAAATTTAGCCCTAATTGATTTATTTTTGGTGTGCTCCTCAAAACACTTTTGTGCTACACTTGATAAACTTGAAAACATAAAAGTACCACACAAATAGAGTAAAGAAGATATGCCTTGTCTCTAGAGTTTGGACTGCTGTAAATACATCAATCTTGTTTTTGCTGCTTAAGGATTTTTCATTTGGTTTAAACATCATTTTTTTTTTTTAA
Organism: Elaeagnus macrophylla; assembly: GCA_029378325.1. Lineage (NCBI taxonomy): Eukaryota > Viridiplantae > Streptophyta > Magnoliopsida > Rosales > Elaeagnaceae > Elaeagnus > Elaeagnus macrophylla. The sequence goes on along the minus strand of CM055646.1, from coordinate 20,436,469 downwards.
ACCTTTATAGGCTGCATCTGGGACAAAAGGCGGTTCCAGTGGTTCCCCTGTCATTGATTGGTTGGGCAGGGCAGTGGCCTTGAATGCTGGTAGCAAATCTTCAAGTGCATCAGCTTTTTTTTTACCGTTAGAAAGAGTGAGCACCTTTTATTGATAAAACTCATCTTTTCTAATGGGATTGATTCTATCAATTTGATGCTTGAAAGGAGTTAAATGCAGGTTGTGAGGGCGTTGAAGTTCCTCCAGAAGGGCAGAGATTCATATGCGGACAAATGGCAGGCAGTCTCTATACCTCGTGGTACGCTCCAGGTTTGTTGTTGACATTATCCTTCTGATATGGTAGAACTATGTTGGATTCAAAACTTACCCAGTTTTTTTGGGCATTTAGGTGGAACCCAATTTTAGCTATTTTTTTTAGATTAAATTTTTTGGGTTTTGCCGAATTCTACTGCTTGTTTACTTTTATCTAAATTCAGGAATGCAAGAGGCTGGTATTTATTAATTATTGGCCCTGCAATGAAATTTGGAAGGAAATATTGTAAAGGAAATTTAAGAAAGAAAAACACTATGCAACTTGAAATTGATTGGACTAATAATTGATGATAACTTATTGTTTTGAAATTATTTAATTGTAAGGGGAGTGTGTGTTTCATTTTTTTTTCTTTTTCATTTCATTGTTTTGAACACATGCATATTATACCTATAGAGTTGTGACTTTTGAACTGGATTCTCCACCTACATGAAACTTTTTAGAGTTCAATTATATTTTCTTTCTTTGTCTTAAAAAAATTTGGTCAGGGTTTATATTTCTCTCGAATTACAAATTTGAACATGGAAACATTCCTTTTTTCAGTGACATTGTGATGTACATGCCTCCTTTTGGTTCTAAATTATTTCGTCAATGTTATCATTTTAAGAATGTTTTGCCATGGGTATAACCTTGCTTAATATTACAACCTTTTTTTTTTTTTGTATTTCATATAGTCAGATTTTGTCCTTATTCTCAATGTATTCTTAACTTGGAGGGCTTTTTCAATGTGATAGGTGACGTTTGTACATAAAGGATTTGATGAGACGCGCCGACTTGGTCTGCAGAGTGAAACAGAGCAGGTGTTTCACTTCCGCATTTGTTCATATATAGTAATTATTATAATGAGTGGGCTCTTTATTAATTTTGATTTATATTTGCTTAGATTGTACGTCATGCATCTCCACCGGGTGAGACTGGAATGCTTGTTGTTGACTCTGTGGTGAGTGCTAACTGTTCTATACATCTAGAAGTCTCTTGTAGTATTATGTTTATTTCTAAGCTGTATATTATTTTGGTTCTTGTTCTCAGGTACCAGGAGGCCCAGCATTTAAGCGTTTGGAGCCAGGTGACGTTCTTGTTCGCGTGAATGGAGAAGTAAGTTACATGCTGACCAGCAGTTGGAAATTCTTTTGTTTCTTATTGAAAACAAAACGAAAATTCTGGTTATGATTGCCAATCCTTTCTTAGCACATGCATCTGCAAGAATTTAATGTGATCAGTTAGAATGTACATCTGTTTTGGGGCTCCCTAGTAATCCCGATTGTCAAGTTACTAGCAATTAAACAGAATATGTTAAAATTACGAATCATGTATTTTTCTTGAGCTTATAATTCATGTGTTGGGTTCTTTGCTGGTGAAAGTTTGTAAATGGAACTTTTACTGGGTAATCATACGAAATTTATGCAGTTTTCCTTGAATTAGATTGAAATTTTTTCTTGGAGATTGTATACATCTTCTCTTTATTGTCAGAATTTAAAGAATTTTGATTTTTTTGAATATTGAGATAAGAATTAGATGTGTTAGTTCTGACTTCTGATTTGATGAGATTCTAATGCAGGTAGTAACCCAATTTCTGAAAATGGAGGCTTTGCTTGATGACAGTGTTAGCCAGATGGTAGAATTACAACTTGAAAGGGGAGGTGCATCATTAAGTGTAAACTTGGGAGTAAGAGTTCTCCTTTGTTTGTATTAATCTGTTCAACTGATACCTGGTAATCTTATCTCTATTAATGCATCCCACTATTGGTAAAATCTTAACTGATACTTCAGATCATTCATTGGCTTCAATGTTCAATGGGGTTTTATGGAACTAGGATGACATATACTTTTCTTCTATCTGTTAAACTACTTATAATAGTTTCGGGTATTCATTTAATGTTTGTATTCTATTTCATGTCTCAATTTATTTTATGGTCCATTCACTGAATATGGTGCTCTATTTACACTTTAGGTGCAGGATCTACACTCAATAACCCCTGATTACTTCTTCGAAGTAAGCGGTGCCGTAATACACCCTCTTTCTTACCAACAGGTTGGTTGAACCTTGACATCTTGCTTCATGTTTAAGTAAACAACTTCATGTGCCCTTTTATATTAGTCAATGAATTGATCTTCTCATTTGCTTATGGTCTAAATTACTGAATCAGTTTCAGTTTCATGCTTGGCATGTTATTAACATGAATAGGTCAGGATTTAAGTATTGACCATATTGCGCTTTCTATATTTTCCTTAAGCAATCCCCTGGTGGTAGCACAAAGTTTCTTCAAATGAGGGTCTCCCTAATGAATTCCTCACCAATTGTCATACTCCGTTTACGGTTATGTCGTGGGATCACTGGGTTTCTCTGGTTTTACTTTCTTCTTCTTGTGTACAATGTTAAATCATAACTTGTGCACCCAATCATGATTTTCTTTTACGTGGCTAAAGGAAGAACTGTTCATACGTTATCATCCACTCTAAATGCTGTTTTTTCTAACGTTGCTGGAAATGCCTTTAAGTCTTCAGTGAGGTGTTAATCATAATTTACTTCTGTTTTGTTTTGGCAATTAAATTCAAAATAAAAGACAGTAGTGGTTTTTGTGGACTGCGTTTCCTTTAGTTACAGTAGTTATCTTCAAATCATATCAAATTCAATGCATTTCTCTAATGAATTTCTTACATAAAAACAAATTCTGGCCTTTTAAAGTTTATTTTTACCGTGGATTTTTTGCTTAACATATTTTGTGGATTTTAATCGAGTTTATCTTTATGATACAGGCTAGAAATTTTCGTTTCAATTGCGGTCTTGTATATGTTACTGAGCCGGGGTATGTTCTTTTTATTTAAATTTTTTTTAGTACATATTATTTAGTTGTTGTCCGGTGTATGCGCACATGCAAGCTCATTATTTCTGATCTTAAATTTCTGTTCTCTATGTTATAATTTGCTGTTTCCTTGCTGACATGGTTAACACTATATTTTTTATATTGCAGATATATGTTTTTGAGAGCTGGTGTCCCTCGCCATGCCATCATTAAGAAATTTGCTGGTGAAGAAATATCACGACTTGAGGAATTCATTTCTGTTCTCTCCAAGTTGTCTAGGGGTGCTCGAGTGCCATTGGAATACGTAAGCTACCTTGATCGTCACCGAAGGAAGGTAATAGTTACCAAATCTTTATTATTCTGCAATTTCATTACATCATCAGCATGAGGGGCTGTACCATTGTTGTGTACTACTTGTCATTTCAGCTCATCCATAAGTCTGCTTTTAGATTTTGTGCATCCAGCCTTCATCAATTAATAGCATGTAATCTTTTCAACCCTAATAGCATAGTCATATATAGTCAAACCAAAGCCTCCTGCTCCCATTTCCCCCACCCCATAAATGGTAATTCTTCTTCTTGTTCCTTTTTTGCTGTTAAAGTTTTGCGCACAGAATTGATTAGTTTTTGTTGATTCTACTTATGGTTGCAGTCTGTCCTGGTCACGGTTGATCGCCATGAATGGTATGCCCCTCCACAGATTTATACTCGTGATGATAGTACTGGTCTTTGGATTGCTAAGCCTGCCTTTCAAGTCAACTCTGTTTTACCACCATCTGGTATAAATGACCTAGGAGGTCCAGCAAGCGAAACAGTTCCTTTAGTTAATGAAGCCATTTGCAGGAGACACATTCATCATGATAGCCACCAAGAGTTGACTGATTGTGTCACCAGTATGGAAATCAATTATGAGCACACTTCTGAGGAAACACATCCTCGGGATGAATTTGATGTTGAAGCAAAGAAACGAAGAGTGCAAGGGGGTTTATCTGCTGATGGAAATAGTGTTGCCGACTACAACTTGCATGAAACAACAGACGCTCAGCTGGAGTCTTCAAATACCATGGATTATGCTGCTAAGAGAGATTATCCAGGTGCAACTGCTACAGCAGCTAATGCTTCACTTGCTGAGCAAGTAATTGAGCCGACTCTTGTTATGTTTGAGGTAACTTGGAGAGTTTATCTTATGTATCTGGAACTAACTCAGCATGTCTCTGGGTAGCTGACCAAATTGTAGTAGCTTTTCCCCAATTAACTTCTTTTATCTTTTGTTTATGCTGTCAATTTGTTTCTAAACTAAATTTTTTTTGTGAAGATTCACACTTTTTTGCTGTAAGAGTTGCCAAAGCATGTTCTGGTGGGGGTGGGGGGGAGTTTCCGTTACTGATATAATGGGGTTATTTCACTTTCTATTCCAACTGTGGAACTTGAGAAATTAGTTCAACATTAATTTTTCAAGCAAGCTCTCACACATTCCCTCTTTTTCTGCAGAGAGAGATCTTTTTTTCTAACTTGTACTCTCTACTCTCTAGTGTGCTAACACGAGATTGTCCCTTTGTTTTTTGTGTTTGTCTACATGATGTGCTTTAGAATTGTCTACAACTTTTAGTGTTTTCATTCTAAAGCAATCTTGCCAGTCTAAATATGATATTGTGAACGTGCAGGTTCATGTGCCTCCTTCATGTATGCTGGATGGGGTCCATTCTCAACAATTTTTTGGTACTGGTGTCATTGTATATCATTCACAAACTATGGGATTAGTTGCAGTAGACAAGAACACAGTTGCCATTTCAGCATCTGATGTAATGTTGTCCTTTGCTGCCTTTCCAATTGAGATTCCCGGAGAGGTAAATCTTTTTTCTTTCCCTTATGAGAATGATATGATGGAAAGTACAGCCTTCTGCGGGAAAGGGTAGAGCAAATGTTATGACACAGCTTTGTAGTATACTCAGTTCTGCTGAAGTTGCCCATTTCTATTGTAGGTTGTCTTTCTTCATCCTGTTCATAACTATGCACTCATTTCATATAATCCCTCTGCTCTGGGATCTGTTGGCACCTCAGCTGTTCATGCTGCGGAACTTCTTCCTGGTATGTTCTCCACCTCAAGTTCTTTGCTTCTGAACTGGATTGTCCATTTTCCTGGGTCAAGAAAAAGCTCTCCCGTCAATGTTCTTGGCTCTGAACCAAATAATTCTTTTTGTTAATACTGAACCAAATAAATTGTTAGTTAATTAGTCCTATACTCCTATGTTTTTTAATTTCCCTAAAAATGCAATGAAGTACACCTCCTTGTGAGTCTTTTTATGCTAATCCCAGAGAACTTTAAGGAAGCTTCTGATTGATTATAGCCCTTTCAACAATCAATTAATTGACCTTCAGCTTCTTAATCCAAGGAAACATATGGGTTCAATATGGCAAAAAAATAAATGCTCTTATTTTGTATCTTTGAGTCTACATCTATTCCTTTAATGCCATACAACCCTGAACAAAGTTAAAACTGAATTGCTATGTTAAGTTTCCCCAAATAGAATTCCCAGAACCCCAAAAGTTTGTTGTGAATATTTTATTGCTGATTCACCTACTACTCAAGTACCCATGCTACATTGGCCAAGGACAACAGCTTACCTTACAAACCATTAGGAAATTCACACTAAACAGAAGATGTTGTCTTCCCCTTTTTGCACAAGACGTCAAAGTACCATTGTGGAGTAAACAAAAGGTTGGGCCTCCTTTTTGGTTGCATACCATTATTGAGTTTCTCAAGAGCCAAAGGCCATGCCGATTTAGGAAATACCACAATGATGGATCATGGCGCATATATTTTAAGAAGGATTTTCATATAAAGGAATCTGAGAAGGCACAGGTTTTATCCTCAGAGTGATGGTAGGAAAACTTGATTTTAGATATGGAGCAGAAAGGCCAGTTCTCCATATCATTTAGGTAATGTAAAGTATTCAAGTCAAAGGAAACTGAATTGATAAAAAAAAAAAAAGTTAAATCGCAAACGTGAAAGTTTAGCATTAGATGATTGGAAAATACGAGGAAAGCAGTGCACCGAGCATTATTATTCCAATATGGGTCTCCCAAATTTTATTTTAAGATAATTTCTCTGAATAATACCGTTCTAAAAAGTTTATTTAATAAGAATTAATTCCTGAACGCTAATTTGTTGAAAGACCAACCTAATTTAGATTTAGATTGGTATAACTCTTTCCAAATTACAAACTGATATTTCTGACCTTCATCCTTTACTCTCCAAAGAAACTTCCTCATAAATATCCCAACTTTGATCACCATTATTGAAGTTCTAAACATAGTAGGACAACGGTAAACTTTCTAATATATCCTCTACTCCCATTGAATTGAGACAAGCTGTCTATTACCAATCTAACCCTTTTCTCTGGACTGAATACAATGTTCTAAGATTACTGGCCTAGGGAAACCCAAATTGTTCAGTGGCCAACCTTTCCCCTATTATTTACCTTTATGATTTTATTTTTTGGTTGGCATTATCTTGTTTCTGGTTGCTTTATCTTATCTCTGTTGTACGTGGCTGAATTCCTATCCTATGTTTCAAAACAGAGCCTGCTTTGTACCGTGGAGATTCAGTTTTTCTTGTTGGCTTAAGTAGAAGCCTACAAGCAACATCCAGAAAGTCTGTTGTGACCAATCCATGTGCTGCTTTAAATATCGGTTCTGCTGATTGCCCACGTTACAGAGCAACCAATATGGAAGTCATTGAGCTTGATACTGGTAGCTAGAATTTGATTGTTTAAACTAAATAATGGTAAAGCTATTCCTTTTTGGACTCATTTTGGGATTTTTTGTATTCTCTTTTAGATTTTGGCAGTACATTTTCTGGTGTACTAACAGATGAGAATGGAAGGGTCCGAGCTATATGGGGAAGCTTTTCAACTCAGGTTTCCAAATTAAATTTGAGGTGCTTCTATTCCTTGTAAAGTGTCCAGTGTTCTAATTCGGATACTTCAAATTGCAGCTAAAATTTGGTGGCAGTACTTCAGAAGATCACCAATTTGTTAGGGGCCTCCCAATCTATACTATTAGTGAAGTTCTTGACAAAATCATTTCTGGTGCAAATGGGCCTCCTCTTCTCATCAATGGTGTCCAAAGGCCAATGCCTCTTGACAGAATCTTGGAGGTGGAGTTATATCCTACATTACTTTCAAAGGCCAGGAGTTTTGGATTGAGTGACAATTGGGTGCAGGTTTGTCTTTATCATTTCCATTCTTGGTATTTTTTGCAACTGATATTGTTTTTCAGTTTTACCCATTATTATATTTCGAAAAATCAGGCCATGCTTATTTTATATCTAAAGATTTTACGAGTCTTGGTGCACGATGTGTGATATGTCTTGTTGTCCCGAAATATTTGGGATGTGATTGTACAATTATTAGGGACATTATCAGGAGATTTGCTCTTTATTAGAAATTTGGTTTTGATTTATTATGTCTTAATTAGGAGTCTAGCCCTAGTTTTTCTATAAATTTGTAAGTGAAGCAAATGTACAAACACAATTTACATTTAAAAATACAATTCAGTTTCAATTCACTGATTGTCTATATGTATTATGGAGTATGAGGTCAGTTATGATAGCAGGCTGTTTCATATTTTCTGGCCATCAATTTTTCCTCTTATATTTTAACATAATTATAATGCCATTTAGGAATTGGGTAGTTGAGAAGAACGAAATTTTTCAAAAGATTTCAATTTTGGCTGTCTTATAAAATATTGTTAGAAAAGAAAGAATCATCAAAGAGCTGTGTGCTTTGATGCTCTTTAGCAAGATCATTGCTTTATGTCATATGTCATGTTATGGTTTTTTATGCCTTCCTGGCTTCGTCAATTTACCCCCCATATTGTGGTTGTTGTACCTTTTTGATTTTTGAATTTGTTTGCTTGTACTTGTGAAAAAAGTGGTTTTAGTTAGGAATAAACACCTAATTTTGTGCTTCTTTACTGAAGCATAATATGCACTTACGGATCCTGAAAGTACTTCTGTGAATTTTTTCATGTTTGCTTTGGAAGCACTTTTTGTGTGAGAAGCGCTTTTTGGAGGGTTTCAAAAGCATAAACGAAGTGATCCTTAGTGTTGTTTCAGTTCATATTGAACTGGACGTTGGATCTTCATCAACTTCACTGTTAAATGAAATTCTTGTTTCAAACATATTTGAAACTTCACTATCGTTCTCATTTGTTAAAACTTGACTTGCTTCTTGATATAGGCTCTGGTAAAGAAAGATCCTAACCGCCGCCAAGTTTTACGTGTTAAAGGGTGTTTGGCTGGATCAAAAGCTGAGAATCTGTTAGAGCAAGGAGACATGGTGTTAGCAATAAATAAGGAGCCAGTTACATGCTTTCGTGACATAGAAATTGCTTGTCAAGCATTAGACAAGTGTGACAATAGTGATGGGAAGCTTAACATGACAATTTTTAGGCAGGTAATATGATAGATCTGTATTATGTTGGTATATATTTCTCGTACTTTCTTCGTACCTTCTTTTTTCTTGGGGTGGGGGAATTAGAAAGCAAATACATTGTTCTTCCTACCTGGATCTGCACTGTCTTGCAGGGACGTGAGATTGATCTGCTTGTGGGAACAGACGTTAGGGATGGGAGTGGCACTACTCGTATCGTTAACTGGTGTGGGTGTATTGTTCAGGATCCTCATCCTGCAGTACGTGCTCTCGGGTTTCTTCCTGAAGAAGGGCATGGAGTATACGTGGCAAGGTAAACATTTGGTTTTAGCTTAACATGGGTAATACATCTAAAATAGAACCAAACGTTTAGAATCTTGATACATAGTTTCTGCATTTCTCTCCCTATTCTCTCTTTGATTTCTTAACAATGCTTTTAATCTTCTTTCATGTATTGTTATTTTATTGATATGCGTGCAAGGTTCAATTTGAACTAACTGGTGGCAAGTTTAAATTATCAGGTGGTGTCATGGTAGTCCAGTGCATAGATATGGTCTTTATGCTCTTCAATGGATTGTTGAAATTAATGGGAAACCAACTCACAATTTAGATGCTTTTGTGAATGTTACAAAGGTATGTCTGCATGTCCTCGATTAGCCGTATCCTTTTTCTTTCTTTTTTAACTATATTAAAATTCTGATGGTGGCTAAAGTTGGAATTTAAGAAAATTCAGTTTGGTGAAAGCACCAAGAGTAGAAGAACGTACTGTGCTGGAGGAGTTAAACTCACTTTATTCACCTGACCAAATTTTTGGTTGGTCGTTTGGTCTGGTGAATAAAACTAACCACATCCATTTCAAGTCAATGAATCAAACCACATCTAAAGGAAATAAACGATTAAGTTGAAGAAAATTAAATTTCTTTTCTCAATGCCTTTTTCGTTCACGTGATTCTTGTTACTACCCATCTATGATCGAACTTGCGTTATGGTCCCTTGCTCCCTCAAATAAATTATTTTATTAATCAATGATTAAATCTTATCAGGAATTACAACATGAAGAATTTGTTCGTGTGAGGACAGTCCACCTGAATGGGAAACCTAGAGTACTAACACTGAAGCAAGATTTGCATTATTGGCCGACATGGGAGTTGAGATTTGATCCTGACACAGCAATATGGCGTCGTAGCATAATTAAGACCCTGGATTGCAGTACTACATGAACAAGTGTTCTCGTATGTTTTGGACCCTTTGTTTGGGAAGAGGGAAGCAGCAGCAGCTTGAAATGACTTTGTACAGCACCCTCACATATACCCTGTTGTATTTGGTGACGGCTTGTCCCAGGATTGTCAAAGTTGAGCTAAGTGCATGATTTCAATCCGAAGGACGAAAGAGGCATCGTATTTTGACGGGCAGTAAGTTTTATACGTAAGCAGTAGAAGTTCGTTGCATGATAGACGACGTTTTTAAGTAATAGATAATACATACCTCAGCTATTTTGCTAAAATGATGTATTATTAGATGAAAATAATCAACTAAATTATTCCTTGATCTGATATACAAGTGTGGGCTGTTCTTATTTTATGAGGCTTCCATGGGTGATCTTAAGCTGGTACACTAATATGCTGGGGCGGAGCTAGAAAAATTTTTGCGGGGGGACTAATTTTTTTTTTTTTATATACAAAATAAAAAATTAATAAGAGTTATAATAAATTATACTCAATTCAACACTAAATTTTTTCATGTCATATTATAATAAAGACATAGAGTTAATACATTATAATTAACTTATAACGAAAATTAAAAAAAAATATAACAAGTTAATAAATATTAGTATTATTTATGAATAAAATAAATTTATTAACTAAAAAATTTAAGCAAATAAAAAGCTTAATCAAATACATTAAGATTTATAAACATTAAAATTAAAATAATCATATAAAAATGTAAAAAGTAAAATATAATTTATAATTTTAAACTTGAGATTATATTTAAAAATATGTATTTATAAACAATATAAGAATGACTAATAATAATAAAAATAAAAATAAAATTATATAAAAAAAATTTCAAATAAATTTTAAAAGATTATTAAAATAAAATATCAAATAATATAATATTAGATAAAGTTAAAATTTAGATTGAAATAAAATATAATAAACATAAACTTAAAAAATTTTAATATGAAGTTTATCATATACTTATTTTTTTAATTTTATTTTTGTAATATTAAGTTTAAAAATATTTAAACATTATTTGGATTTTTATATTTAGGAAGAATTTTTTGTAGTATACTACTCTAATTTTATTTTTGTTACTAATAGTTATCAAATACATGGAAAAAAAAATATATTTAATCACTTTATTTACAATTCATATAATTTTTATCCACGTATTTGTTAAATATTGCTAATATATACTAAAATATGTACATAAAACTTAGCCATAATATATTAATATAAATAAAATATTTATTTAATGCTAAAAATATACACGTAATTAATTTTTTGTAAAAAAATTAGTCGAGATTATATCCCTCCCTAATCCCTTCGTACATCCGCGCCTGCTAATATGGAAGTAGTTTTACTCTTATTTTGTCTTGGTTATTATATGAAAAGTGTACTTGATAAATCCATTTTACCGTTTTTGGAATTAAAATGTGTTTATGCGAAATATATGTCATTGTTTGACGCCCACCGCCGCACTATAGATTAATATGGTGGCAAATGTGTTGTCCAGGCAAATTGCCAGCGTTCAAATTGATTTATAATTAATAAAATGTATAGTTAATTCTGTTTATTGACTTATAGTTATTCAATAGTCAGTTGAGCATGTGACCATTGAATCATTAATGTAAAATTGGATGAGAAAACATTTATAATAGTTTAGCTTGTAATTAATCATAGAAGTGATATTTTTTTACATTTAGCTTATATATTTTTAACAAATTGAATGTTTTATACTTGTAACTAGTAAGATCTTATTAGAGTATTATTTTTGTTTTATATGTTAAGTGTGTTATTTGAGGTAATTATATATTTTAAGCTTTATTTTGATAATAAAGAAAACGGTATTTTCATACCTGCTTGAATATATAATAGTGTATTTATGGTGAATAAATTAAAGTTATTTAATAAAAAATTGACGTGGGAAAACAATTTGGTTTAGAGACAATGCGATTCCCCCCTCCCCCAAATATATTAACTTTTAACTAAAATGATAGAACTCATTTTTATTAATAAAGTTAATCACTTGCCAGCATAGGATGAATATATTCACGGCAAAATGTGGAAAGAGGAAGAAAACAATGGTCTGATTTTTCTTTAAATATTATTAAAAACAAGACTCACAAAAAGCGGGGATAGCTCAGTTGGGAGAGCGTCAGACTGAAGATCTGAAGGTCGCGTGTTCGATCCACGCTCACCGCATTAAGATTATTTTGTTTTGGTTTTCCGGAATTAGTCAGAAAGTGCCGTGAAATGGCTGACATTCACTGAAACTGGAAGAGGAGTTGCATCAAGTCTGAGTAAAAGGGGGTGAATAATAGAACACTGCTTTAGTGCTTACAATTATCACGATTCACGAAACACTTATATATTATATTATATGTCAAAACAAAAGTTAATTTTTATTAACTTTTTAACCTTATAATTAATTCGATTGATAAAAAGAAAATCTTATAATTGATTCCTTTAACCTCTATTGTTAAATAAATAATTGTTATGAGATCGTCCTTTCTAATGCTTCATTGCAATTTAGTTTGAAGAGTCACTCAAAAGAAGCACTAGAACAATCACAACTAACCACGTGTCGATAGATTCCTTTGTCAGCTAATGACGCGTGGGCAACAAATTCAACTGTGTTGTGACGCGTAGCTCTATCCACTCATTCTAAAAACACCCCCACATGGCCACATATAAAATTAATCAAGTTGTTTCAGAAAATTCCTCTATAAAAAGCAAGTTCGTTCATCAATAGCAAGTACAATCGAAGACAAATTCCTCATGAACTTATAACTAATAGAGTAGTAGTGATAATAATTTCTTGTGCTCTGCTTTAGTTTGTGGTTTATGTTTTTGATATATATATATATACATATAGAGAGAGAGAGAGAGAGAAATGGGAGGGATACCAATATGTGTAGAGTGTGGAACAAAAAACAATCCATGCAGGTGCAAAGTGGTTGGACCAACAGTTGGGTTCTTAGCATTTGCAGCAGCAGCTTTAGTGGAGTGGCCTGTTGGAGCTCTTGTTTTCTGCTTTAAGAACATCAAAGGTCGCCGTATCATGGCTCACCCAGCTACCGTTGTTTACCCTTCCGTTACCAATTCCATTCCTATTTAAATTTAACAGAAATGCATGCTAAGGTTATACAAGTTTCACACTTTTGCCTACACTATTCTACTTGATTACGTGGCATAATTATTTAAGTAGTGTATGTTTAATTAAAAATATGTATCTCTGTTTACTTTCCTAATACATGCTTTAATCATGGAAAAGTCTAAATATAATAATAATAATAATAATATGTGTAAAATTTTAATTGTCTCATTTAATTATATGTTCTATGTACCGTATAATAGGATTTTATATGTTATTAATATTTATTTACAGTGATCATAAACTTTCCAATGAAATTAAGAGGACTCTTAGAAATTGATATTTGATCAGTTTTTATAATATATTATTGACAATTTTAGTAACATGGAGAGTGTAAAACCTTGGATTCGGATATCATCAACTCTGAAATTTCTTACCTAATTTTTATCTCTAAAGAGTTATGTTTGTGTCATTAATGGTATCTTTATATAATAGTTATATGGAGACCTCTCAGCATCTATAAATTAAAAAATTATAGATATTACAAATTTAACATAATTACAATTAATATATTAGTTTTATCTACTTTAATTTCCAACCAATAATACTGTACAATATTACTGACAACTGATAATTTATGACGATAAATAGAGTTTTCCAAAAAAGATTCACTGTCTAAAACTAACTCCAAGCACTACAATACTACTGATAATAAAATGCATGCTATAATATGAGGAGGCTTAAAAATAAGATCTAATCGTGAAAAAAAACAAATTTATTTCTGACCTCTACCACACAGGAATGAGAGAAAGAATCAAATAACTGTCTTTAAATGATATACAGGAATCAAAAGCCAGAATGCTTCCATAAAAAAAAAAAAAAAAAAAAACTCGTTACTTTTTACACCATTGGAAGAGAAATAGAGATTCAATTACTTTAATATAAATATTAATATTAAGATCTACTCATGAAAAACACACACTTTTAACATTATATATTTATATATTACCAACATTCCCAAAATAACTTTAAATACCTGCTAATTACTTAATAAGTATTACATTAATACTCATCATTTCTTCTAATGTTTTTAGAAGAAAGGACATTTGCTGGGTTAAAGGAATTAAATTAGTCTCAGATATTAACATTAAGTACGTAATAAAGCCTAGCTAGCTAGTTAATTAGTTAGCTGCTTTTCAGTAGGAAATTAAGTTCACAGAATATATACGGTCATTAATTGATTGGCAAGCTTTTTCTGAATGTGATGCGGCCCAACTCCTTTTTGTAGCAACAATTTTCACACCGAACCAAATGGTCTCCAGCGCTTAGCCAATTCAACTCCAATATTTCCAAATCCCAAAATGAAGACCTGCATATATATATATATATATATAGTTTGAAGATATTTTATATACATTACTAGAAAGGTATTTATGTTCAAAGGCTTTGAAGATATAATTCTAAATCCCACGTGGACTCCTGCATGGATTAATTAATGGCACTAGAAAGAAATACATGGCTTACTTAGGCGTTCCATATTAATTATAAGCCAAATTAACAAAATCTTATCATAAAGTATTGGTTAATTAATTAGTTTCCTAGATAGAATTTGTTCCTTGCTGTAGTGGTCTTAGTATTTATATTAAACTTATTTTTCTCTATTTGATTATTTATTATTTTCTCCTCCTCTATTTTAGTCTTGCTGGTTAAGTTTTCTAATGACTCTTATTTCTCTTCCCCACATATACAACAATGTAATATATATATATATATATATATATATAACTAGGTTCAATATTAATTATTTGCTTGTTTTTTTCCTACTTATTTGTGCTTATTTTTAAATATGGATCATTCATTTTTACAAGTAATGCATTGAGTAAATTTGAATCTATTAATATAAAATAATATTTAATTCTTATATAAAAAAAAAATGTGACTTAAATTTGATAAATAAAAACAAAAACAAGTAGAATATTTAAATCCATACACTAATATTGCATATATTAAATATGAGGCAAGTGAAATTAATATCCTTAAAAAGCAGTCACTAATGAATCAGTTTTTTATTAATTGTTATTAATTATTATGAAGAATCGTCTATTTTTTCATAGATTGCTCTCCACAGCCTACTAAATTAATAGTATAAACTCTTAACAATTGAAGGAAAATGCTGGATCTTTAGTTTACCAAAATCTCCATAGCCATTGGATTTCGCGTAAGTTTTTGGATTAGGTAAACAGTGCTGTTGTTATTCGTCTTTTACTTGTGGTGCAGAACATGTGGGGTGTTTCACGTTGAGGTATTTGTCTAATGGTTATAGTACACACAAAATGGCGTTTTAGTTATTAATTAAATGTAAAATTGGGAACATGAGATGAATAATTGAAATCAGAACTCTTACTAACTAACAAAAAGTTAATTAAATTGTGTCATGTGAATTATTGTATAGAAAACATTTTTGCTTTTAATGGGAACTGAACAGCACTGTGCTGTACACAATATTTAAAATCGAATACAAACCTGACTCTTAGGTTCGTTACGATTTTCTTTGAGCTAAAATAAAAATATTATATTTACTTGCTTATGAAGAAGGCCTAGCATCAAATATATAGCCATTTCTGAGCAGGAAGCTGCATTTCCAGTTGCATCACTAGGAATTCTGGCTACTTTGATGCCACTCATAGTAGCATTAATATCAATTCCTTCAATAGATAATCAAAAACTAATGAGTGATGCAGATAAAATTGACAACATACTGTACAAATTAAGAAATCTGAGCCATCAATATATATTAATGAATAAAGTAGTGATTGATGTTTACACTATATATATGCTGTGCTAGTAAAGCGTAAAATTTTAAACTTGTGTTTTTTTACGAACTCACAAGTCACACAGCATATTGGCTTCTCTTTCTTGCATCACGTTGTTAAATTTTTCAGGGCTACTATACATTTTTTAGCCTACAATATTTATTATGCAACTCAGATTTATCTATAAAAAAAATTACTTAACAATTTTTTAAAATAATTCTTCCATGACATGTTCTGAGTCGTATATGTTCACGTATGTGAACTTGTGTGATCGTAGCACTTTTCTTCATTATAAGTGATAGTAAACTTGTTTTGAATTTTTTGTTATGTTATTACTACAATTTATTTTTTATTAGTAATAATTTTATTTTATAATAATAACATTAAAATGATTTTTTTTTTTCAAAAAGTATAATTAATTATATGATAGGCAGTTCTAAAAGGAAGTAACATTTTCAGGGCTTTAGCTCTTGTTCTGGTTCCAATGACTTAGCTCTGACTTCAAAATGCTTAACAGCCTCAGAATCTAAAAGTGCATGACCTGGGTAATCTTTTAACACGTCCAAAACTCTTGTTGGAATCTTCAATTTTAATGTTTCGCCATTGATCTTCATGACTTTTGCCTTCTTTTTTCCTCCTATGTTGTTCCCCATGTCTTTCAATCTCTTTCTTCTTCTTTAATTTTATTTTAAAGATCAAATGATACTTGGACTTTAAAGAGGATGTTTCTATTTATATTGTGTTCTGTTATATTTAAAGAGTGTTTCTATTAATATCATATTGAGTTGAAGAACGTACAAAATGTTCAATAAAAAAATAATAGGGTTAATGTTTTTTAGGAAGTTGTTTAAGATTCTTTACGAAGAATTGTATCATTCAGCTCCACTGCTGAAGTATTTATTTTTTAAATAACAATTATACCTTTACACCGACGCAAATGTATACACTGGCGATTCGAAACCCATCCTACCGTGTTTAAAAAAAAAAACAACTTAACTTAGTAGATGTTATCTATAAGAGTTTATCTATAAATATCTTTTAAAAAAAAACATGCATATAAAATAAGAAATATAATTTTGGGGTCGTGGTCTTTCCTGTTAGAAACTATGATAATTTAATAAACTATGAGAACGAAAAACAAACTTTATCTGATACTTATCTATTAGAATGAAGGGAAGGGCCTGCTCACAGTAAAGATGTTGGATAACCCCAAGAATAATCTGACAGCCTCTGTTTCATAACCATGGGACTGAAATCAAAAAATCCATCCGTCAGTAGTAATGTCATTAAGAACAGTATCTGGTATTTTAAGTTGATACGAGACAGACCTACCCTTGATGAAACTAGGATAACCAAAGTCTTGTGACCAGTATTTTGTATTACTTGATGATAATGAAACAATGTTATTATTTGATAAACAAGAAATTAGGTTTCATGCATACCGTAAATAAAAGTAGTTAATATTTGATTATGCAGAGACTTACCATGTGCTCGGCATGAATCACAATTGGTTAGAGCAAAAACTTCCACACGACTAAAAATACTGGAAAATTTGAACATCTATATGATCTAGCTACCTGCCTGACTATCTAAAGACAAATATTCATGGTAGTTGGAGAAGCAGGCCAGGCTTCACTAGGTGAAAGAAATCAAAATCCACTTTTAAGAGATTTTAGTGATCGGGATTGTATTCAATCGAAAACAAATGTGTTTTAAGATTGTAATTTTCCTAACAAATGCCTTTATTTATATATCCAGCATCTAATTGTTGACATGATTAGCAGATTAATCATGTCAAAAATTTATTCACATTTGGACACTAGCAACCTCTATTACATGAACTATTTCACTTTCAGTCATTCTTCATTAGGTGTGGTCACTGGACATTCCAAATTAGTTGAAATGAGAATAGGCATGTTCAACACTATGATGGATACCATAAACAAGTCCATGAAACAAAAATACCTAGCAAATACCTATATCAATCAAATAAATAGCATACCATAAATCATAATGGCAACCCACCTTTCATAATACATAATAAACAAATAATACATCAATCAAGCATCTTTAGAACCAATAAATATAAAGCTAGGAAACTTTAAAAGCCAACAAAGTAACAAAACCATAGATGAAAATAGGTGTTAAAACATTGTCACTCTGAGTCTAAGCAAACATCTGTTCCAATATGCAGAAAGATAATTATATTTTACAAAGGACATGTGTTAAAAAAGAACAATGTTTCAATTCAACATTACACAATTATAGAGAGACATGATATCAAAAATATATTAAATTGATTCATTAACAATTTGTAAAAGGTACAATAGCATTGATAAGTATCAGAGAGTTTTAATTACAGTCTATATGAACTCAGATGGCGAATTGGCATCAGGCTTCTTGCTTGTCATCCAAGCCCCCAGGATGATGCAAATTCTGCAACATCTGAGATGGCAAAGCCCCCATACCACCTCCAAATCCATCATTCAGGGACCCAAAATGCTGACACAGAAGCCTAGACATCAGACCAAGAATCTGCATATGATTCTGACACGCCTCAGCATGCATTTGCATCTTTTGCTTCTCATGTTCAATTTGCAAACTCAACATCCTTTCCCTCCATTCCATCTCCTCCTCCTCTCTCTTCTCTTCCAATTTCATCCTCCTTTGCCGTTCCTCATCAAACTTCTGCTCTAACCTCACCCTACTCTCACATTCCCTCCGTGCCCACATTGCCTGCCTCTCTTCCAATTCCAATTCCCTCTTACCCAACCACTCTTCCCTCTCACTTTTCCTTCTATTCTTCATATATTCAGCTTCTTTTCTCTTCCTCTTCCTCTCCCTCTCCCTCACTGCCTCACTTTTTTCTCTATTAAATTCTCTCTCTCTTCTTTTCTCTTCCCTCTTCAGTAAGACATCCCTCAGCTCCAAAACCTGTGTACCCTTCAGCCCCAATTTCCTTTTTACTCCTAATCCATTATTCAACTTTCTCTTTTGAACCAAACCCACAGCTCCGTTTGCTGGATCATCACGAAATTCACCCTCCATAACAGTCATTCCCTCCCCTACGTGACCATCATCACGAGTATCTTCTTCCTCTTCTTTCCCCCCTTGTTCTTCATCATCACCATCATCATAATCCTCACAATCAATCTCAAAACCCAAATCTCCACAACCCCCAAAAA
The DNA here is from genome assembly GCA_029378325.1 of Elaeagnus macrophylla. Taxonomy (NCBI): domain Eukaryota; kingdom Viridiplantae; phylum Streptophyta; class Magnoliopsida; order Rosales; family Elaeagnaceae; genus Elaeagnus; species Elaeagnus macrophylla. The sequence goes on along the minus strand of CM055646.1, from coordinate 20,417,606 downwards.
CATCAACGTTTCCGGAAGACTTTTTCCCATTGTGATCTAACTCTATATCACCAAAAACCTCCTTGTACTTCAAGAAATTCTCCCAGTGAATTTCACCATCCTTCCAATTGAACTCGTCCTTGGAGACCTGAATCTTCTGTTTTACACCTAGGTACTGGGGGCGCATATTCTGGACCTTGATAGAGACTTCGCGCCATGACCACTTGAAAGGAAAGATGACGGGTTCGGGGATGTGGTGTACAGAGTTGACATGGTCCGCAATGGGTTTGAACTTCTTCTCGCGAGTCTTTAGCTTAGACAGAACTCCCGATCTGAGGAGCTCCGCATACTTAGTAAGCAGGCTCTGTTCCTCCAGCTCCGACCATTTCTTGCGCTTCATTGCCCACAGAGAATCAGAGAGATTGTCACTCGCTCTGTGTTGTGAGTCTTAGAGATTTTTTTTTTGCAATTGTCAAAGCGCAAGAAGTCTCGTGGTTTTTTTTTTATTTTCCTTTAATCATTTACTTATATTTTATATTTTAGATCACTTCAATTCTTGTCTTTTATAAAGATAATAACTTCTCTTTTTTTTTTTTTTTTTTCCCTATAAAACTTAATAAATTTTTGTAAAATTTTGCAAAAATAATTTATTAATTTAATTATTTTTTTTAATTGTTGAATTTATTTTACTTATTTTATATTAAATTTTTTTTATAACTAGAGTATTAATTTATTAATTTTTTTAATAATATTTTAGATAATTTATTTCTTTTATTATATTAGGTTGAATAAGTCTAATTTTAAAATTTATTTAATTTTTTTACTAGTTTTGATACTAAAATTTCTTGTAGTAATTTGATTTTAATAATTTTCAATATTTAAGAGGATAAAATTTTCATAAATTTTTTTTCTTTTTAAACTTGTATTGATATAAAAATTTTAATATATACAAATAAATTTTTATAATTAATAAATAAAATATAGAAGTATTTTTAATATTTTTTTAAAAAAGAAAATTTGTGCTATCATTTTTTCATAAAAAGAAGACTTATGCTATCATTTTTCATAATAAGAGAACTTAAATGTTGTAAAAAATAAGTAAATAATTAAACTGTTCATTTTCAAAAAAATAAAGGACATCTAGAATATTTTTTCCTAAAAAAATTAGGATGGATAGCCGAAATGGTCTTTGTTTAGAGAATAAGCGTTATTTAGTCTTATAATTTAAAAAATGTATTATTAAGTTCATTTGCTTTTATATATATATATATATATATATATATATATATATATATATATAAGTTTCTTTGCTTGTGTCAAATAATATAAAAATTAACTTTTCGTTCAATTTTTTATTAAATATAATAAAATAGTATATAAATTACATAAATATTTGTATTTTTTTTATAAATATAAATTTAATGAAGTAATTTTTAATTAAATATTACTCTAATTTTTTAACAAATTATATGATAAAACTTAAATAAAATTTTTATTTTCTAATGTATGAGTTTAGATATTAGACAATAAAAATTTATTTAAATTTTAAAAAAAAATTATTAAAGAGTTTGAGTAATTTTTTAATTAAATATTAATTTTGTATGTATGTATTTATTAAAAAAATATAAATATGCATGTGACATATGTATTATTCTATTAAATTTAACAAAAAAATTAAATAAAAAATTAATTTTAACATTAACTATCACCTTTTTCATAAATAAATAAATTTAAAAGCATATTTTTTACTAGTAAAAAACCTTAAGAATTTACTTTTTTAAGAGGTTCAAATACCATTTTTCAAGAACCACGATATTTCCCCTAAAAAAATATAGAAAGTGGAAGTTTAAGGCCTCAAAGCCCGAGGATTTAGGTCCAAATAAAAATTTTAGTTATGTTTTCTTTTTTATATGGTTATTTTATTATTCTATTAAATTTTTTTTTTTTAAATCTTTTCTTAAAAATTAAAAAACAAAAAAAACTGTAAATTTATTCTACCAAGAAGATGAAGTGCTGGTAATGATCCATTCAGCTTGTTATGACCAAGTAAAGCATCTGTAGATTAAAGCCAAGTTAGCATGACTTCAAAAAATACCTACAATACTATTTGTAATTAATTGAGAGGAAAATCTATTTATATCAAATTGTTAAGTTAAGAAAAAGCACATTCAAGTGTCTTAACTAATACATAACTGACACATAAGTTAGAAATGCTCCGATTAGAATGACCTGATACCACATTTTTTACACAAGATAATACCCACAAAAAATTTACTTTTAGATTTTCTTCATTTAGATGGTTCTGAATACGATGTACTTATTTATTTATTATTATTATTTTTTTTTTATGTATTATAATGATTCTCATAATATTTTTTATTAATTTAATTCTTACAGGTATTAAACTATGATGATCTAGAGTTACAAGTGAACGAATTTGCATAAAAAATAAAATGGTATAAAAAGTCTTATTAATTTTAAAAAAACATGTAATTAATAATTCGAGCTAATTTGCTAATTTGAGCCAGTTTATTTGTGTTTGATTTGGGCTCGACCCAACAAATGCTAGCTCGAATTAAATATAAATTGAACTAGGATTGAATCAATTTGAACTGGGCTAGCTTGAGCTTGCTCGAACTAAGCCAACTCGTACGAATTACCGACCCTAGTTCTGATTTGAAAGAATTTAAAGAGTCTTATTTCCAATCGTTTCTCTCATAATGACATTGTTACACTCAATTTCATTCCCCCTGTTAGGCTCTGATCTTGAATAAAATCATAGTACCCCCTGTTAGGCTCTCATCTCACATTTACGATAAATAGAATCAGTTTATAATAGTACTATCATAAACTTATATTTTGATTTAAAAATATGGATGAAAGATGGTAAAATCCGTTATTTTTTATAAAATGCATTTTAGATTCGAACCTGCAATATAAGTCCATTATTTTGACAAAATAGACTTCAGTGATCTTTTTCTAAAAAATAATATACTTTAAGTACCCCTCCTCTCTAAATAAATACAGGCCTAAGATGCAATTTTGTCAAAGGTAGTGGACTTATCACTTATGCTACCTTTTTCCTAAAAAGATTACATAGACCTAATTGCATTGTGGTGTAATGTCATTTGCTCTAGGTAGGCATATTGAAGACATTGGTTCGAAGCAAACGTGTATGTGAGTGTTACATGTAAATAAATATATATTACATGGTAAACAGTGAATAAACTGGTTTTGAATCAATCCAAACGATTTCTTTGAGCTCTAATCAATTTTGCATACAGTCCATCTTTGAGAACGAGCTCTTTGTGATCACCCGTCTGCAAATACACAAAAGTCAAAACGATAACTTACCAATTAGCTCATGCATGAATTCCTATAAGGGTAGCTTCAATGGAAACTTTTTTGTGGTTGGCCTCAATAGCCTCGAAACATAACCCTCCTAAAGAAAACCAAACATCAAAACATAACCCTGTGTGAAAAGAAAGTGGCCAAAAGCACAGGTTGTTGAGATGATGTACCTTGCGTTGAAATGGTATAGCAACTTCAAATCCTTAGTGAAAACGAACTATGAATGTATTTAAATCCATAGCCAATCAAACTTTGGACGTATTACACTAGTTCTGGTTACTTCAAGTTGCAGAAAATTAACTTTGACCCTTCATTTTAGTCAGGTTTATAAACATGCAAAAAAAATCTAACCTCAATGACTCGACCTCCATCCATTACAATGATCCTATCAGCAGCTCTTATCGTCGAAAGCCTGAAAATATGTTCATTGTGTCGCAATCATCACAATTTATTTAAAAAATCAACAAGAGTAGAAAGAGAAATGTACCTGTGTGCAACAATAATGACTGTTCTTTTAACTTTGTTGTCGTTTTTGAATGCATGAATAACACCCTAAAGATAAAGAGTATCAGCAAGATAGACGTTCCATAACTTCTTGTTTCCTTCACTTCTGCACTTTTTTCTTATCTTTTCATTTTATTCGCTTATTTTTGTGTTAGATATCAATAGTACTAAATCTTGAAAGACATGCCTCAACATAATGTTCACTTTCGGAATCTAGAGCACTGGTGGCTTCATCAAGGACCAAAATAGCAGGGTTTCTGATAATGGCCCTAGCAATAGCAATCCGTTGCTTTTGTCCTCCACTAAGTGAGTTGTCATTGACAAGGGTTTCATAGCCATCAGGAAGAGATGAGATGAAATCGTGGGCGTAGGCCTGCTTTGCAGCCCATTCTATGTCTTCCTGTTTAATGCGTCTAGGGCAACCGTATTTAATGTTTGACTTGATGTCCATATGAAGCAGATGGGGTTCCTGTTTAACATGACCATTAAGATTACAATTCATAGAGACCTTTAAATTCTTCAGTCTGTGAATTCTTACTTGTGAAACAAATCCAATTTTTTCTCTCAGCCACCTGATATCCAATTGTCCAAGAGCAAAACCATCGACATAAATCTGCAACATAGAGGCTTTTGCTGCATAAGAATGAACTCACATAGGCCATCAACATAATGTTGGAATTTATAAATCGAAGCAAATCATTTCCTTTTCAGAACAATTTGAAGATCTAACTTTTTTCATTAGCCAAAAAGCCTTTTTTCATTAGTCATCAACATAATGTGGGAATTTATAAATCGAAGCAAATCATTTCCTTTTCCGAAGAATTTGAAGATCTAACTTTTTTCATTAGCCAAAAAGCCTTAAGTTATCCTAACTAGTAAAAGTGATGGATAAATGACAAACTTTTTCTTCTTTTCATGCAGTAATTCATTGTATTTCAACATGCCAAACTATGACGCAGAAATGAAGGCTATATCTACCTGGCCATTACTTGGCTCATAAAGTCGAAGTAAAAGATTGACTAATGTGCTTTTCCCACAACCACTAGGGCCAACCTGGGAAAAATTAGATGCAAAGTCAGTCCTTGTACATTAATGTCAACACGATAAGGAAATGCTGAAATTGAAAGCTAGAAGTACTTCTTACAATTGCAACCACTTCATTTGCTGGTATAGAAATGTTCACATCATCTAGAACCGGAATCTAGTCAATTGTAAAGAAAAATCATGAATAAGTTGCTTCCTCTAGCATTATAATTTTGAGAATCTCTTGTAGTTCAGGTGGTAAAACTCTTAATCCTCCCATCAAGAACCCAAGTTCAAATTCCGCCCAAGTGTAAGTATATTTTATCTTTATTAATAAAAAAGAAAGAGACTTTAGAGCCTCTTTTTAAAAATAAAAAAAGTTGCTTCCTCCAGCAAATCTATGTGGTCAGAATCACTTAAAGAAAAGTTAAGTCCACAAAAAGCATCGACCAAATCACAGAAACAGCTTCAGTCTTTTCCACTGGTTAAATTTATGGGACCATTCTCAACGAGAAAACACAAATGTATTCATGTTGTAACTATAGAAAAACGAGTTTTAATGATTTGGCCTTTTGTCATCCAAACTTTTTCATGTTATGGACCATTTATAGCTGCAAAACATATTATTCATAACTACTTGGTTCTAACTTAAAAGCTGCTTCAGGAAATGTCTATAAGGCATAGTATAGATGTGGAGGTATGTGATTTGTATTTCAGACAATAGATCAACTAAGCAAAAGTTATTCCCTAGTATAATTATTCAAAAATGATAAACTACCCAGGAGTCTGAGTCCCTAAATTTATCACCAAGTGATTTTTCTTTTACACATGTTCCCAAGCTTTGGGAAAATACATACAAATTAGTCCAAGTTTTACAAAGAGCAGGAACTGAGTGTTTCAAATCTTTACCTAAAGTTGTGTACGAGGGTTGACTTTGACTAAACTGATCAATTTAAAAAGTTGGGATCTAGTCACCCTTTTGAAAAAATAGTTGACAAAGTTTATGTAGATTTATTTATACTTTTATAGAAGGAAATTATCAATACCGATAGCATACATTTTCATACATTTAGTGTCACTTCACGTTAAAAGACTTTACATGATTCAACATTTGGGTATGGTTTAGTTTCTTTGACCTAGAAAGGACATACCTCTTTTCGAGAAGGATAGTAAAAGGACACATTTACAAACTTAATATGCCCTATCACCCTCTGCAATTTCGTCCCTGTACGCAATAGGATGCATAATGGGTTACTAAAACAAAAACAGAATATATATAAAACCAAAAGTAATTTCAGCAAAAACCCTTATATCTTGAAGAACATCCCATTCGGGATGATAGGTATAAACTCTATAATATGTTATGAATGAGCTAAAATGAATATATCATGGCCAAGTGTCATAACTAATTTAAAAGATAAAGCACATAGAACCTCATGCTGGGCTCAAGATACATGAGAGATACAAAATAATCTTGCCTTTCCACAAGAACTGCTTGCTGGGCTCGAGATCCATTAACTGGAGAACCTTTTCACTTGCTCCAACTGACTGAACCAATGATGATATATTGTCCGTGATCCTCCATGTTGCATAAATTAGCCATTCACAGTACAAAACATATTTAGTTAGTTGCTCGGCTGAGACATGACCCATCAGAACGGACATTCCTCCTAGAAATACTGCAAAGACCTGTAATGTAATTTTGATAAATGGATTCCAGATGAGCAAAATATGATGCTTTATAACAGTTACTAGAAAATATTGGTGGAACAAACACAAACATGTAACTCAGAAGTTCCCAACTTTTGGCTTGATTTGTCAACAGAGTACAGACAAGAAACACTTTGCTGTGTCAAAGACATTCTTAGGAAATCTTTATCAATAAACAAAATGTAAAACTTGTCCCCTGCTCACAAATACATAACTCGAAAAAGAATAAAAAAGATTATATTGGACCAAGGTTACATCACCATATTCAAATGAGAGAATGTTTGTTAAAGGGGAAAACACATGGAAAGGTAAAGAAAGTGAAGGATAAGATAGATTCAGGTTAGACTACTTTATCAGTACCTAAACTTTTACCAATTTCACACAAATCTCTTAACTTTCAAATGGTTTGATAATTCACATACTTTCAAAATCTCATAATAGGTCTCTAAACGTTTAAATCGAATTATTTAGTCTTCAAACTTTTAAAATTTCATGAATAAGTTCAAATTTGAAATTAAAATAGGAATTTGTGATTTTAGAGTTTGGGACCTATTTGTGAAGTTTCAAAAATTTGAGGACAAAATCATACGATTTAATGTTTAGGGACCTATTTGTAAAGGTTTGAAGACTAAATAATACAATTTAATAATTATGATACCTTTGTGTTAGGGACCTATGAAATAGTTTAGTTGTTACATTTATAAACCCTTATGTGCTATCTCATTTCAAGAATATTTACTAATTCAAACACATTGTAAGAAACTTTAGAAATATGGGGATTTTGGTTTGAAATTCGTCCTACAAAATTTAAGAAAAATCAATAACGTCAATTTTACAAAAGCTTATAATTTTTTTATAAATTAAAAAAATGAGTCAAACCTGTGTTGAACGATACAGGGTATTGAAACTCAGACTCCAGATGCCATAGGCCATACTTTCTCTTGTGGATATAAAAGCTACTTCCTCCAGCCACTCCTTGAACCTAATTACAATATAAATGATTTTGTGAGAGGACATATACATATATGTGCATGTGGAGTAAGAACAATAGCTTTCTATGCAGTTTTTCATCAAAGAGAAAAATAGAGACATATTGACGTTTTGCAGGAATTAAGAGAAAAGATCATTACCTTCCTTGTTCCTTTTCTTCTGCTCCATATACCCTGACAGTTTTCATCATTGAAAGTGTTTCTTGGGCAACCTACACTTGAAATTAAAATAAAATGACCAAATAAAATCTTCACAATTATTAACATCACTGGATTAGTAATTGTTCCCATACTTGATTGGCCCCAGCAGTGAAGTCTTGGGCTAACTTTGCAGCTTTTCTTATATACCTACAAAGGAAGCAGGATTATTAATGCATTTGCATAATACATATAGCCACTAGATCAGTTCGTGCACATATATTGGGGAATATTAAAAGAAATTACAAAGAAGATAAAAAAATAAGAATGATACAAACTCAATTGAAATCAACTGGTAAATATTATTCCTGGCATTAATCTGATATGTCTGACAGTGTTCAAAGCAAATAATATCAAGCCAAGTTCATGATCAAAATTCAAAACTGCAGATTCCAAAAACTATTGCAAGAAGTCAAGAACTGTCCCTCAGATTTTATATTTCTTATTTTATACAGGTGAGGGAGTATCGGACCAATAGAGATGTTACATAACATAAGAAGTACGGAGAAAACTAAAATAACATGAGCTATTCGACATATTATCTTCTATATTTATTTTAGAAACATTTTTCAGGGAAAAATAAACTACTTTCAAATGGATACGAGTCTCTAGTGGCTTTCCTAGTCCAAGTTAGGTATACGTACTGTGCATAAAGAAGAAAAATTGCTGATAGCAAAGAGCATATCACCAATGCAGATAATGCAAGAGGCCAAGATAATACCAAAAGATTCATCAATGCGCCTGTCCCCTAAAAATAAATTTAAATATAATTAGGTCCTCATCATTGAGAGTGCATTTAGGAAAAAATATAAAAAACTACAGGGGAAAAAGGACAAGAGTCTCAACCAGCACCTGAAGAGAATTTCGTAAAATTAAATTGATATTGATTCCAATTATGTTAGACAACCGCTGACAATCTGCACCAAGCCTGCTTGTCAAATCTCCAACAGCTTCTCTGTCAAAAAAGGATATATCCTAATACCAAAGATATGTCATGTAAGAGTATTCTGTTGAATATCTCAAAAAAGAAAATGCATGAAATACTTTCACCTAACACAAATCACTTGAGAAACACCCTTTTGTATCTCAAATGTTGTAGCTAAACTAAAGAACACAAACCTGAAATACAACAGCAGAAAATACAACTTCCCTAAGGCGCCTGACCTGCAACATGAAGAGCAGAGAGCAAGATAACGCTTCAAAAGACTGTATCAGAAGCACCATGAGCACAAAAATGTTGCAGAATATAAAATAAATAAACGAAATATCTACGCCTCTCTATCTCTTATATCAGAAGAAAAACAAGTTAGTTTGTCAAGGACCTAAAGAAGGGGCTCACCAAGATCATATTTGCAACAGAAAAACATTCACTTCGGAGGCCACTGAAATTCATATCACACAAAATATACAAGTGACACATTAGAAGAGAAATAGTTTCTAAATAAAAATTAGTGAAAAAAACTACTTAACAAAACCACAATACAGCAATAGTGAAGACAAAATATGTTCTGCTTGCAGGATGATTGAAAAAAAAAATTTCAAGCTTTTCATGTTTTGCAAGCAGGCTTTGTCTCTAACTTATATTAGGCAAAAAGCAAGAACCAACCTGCATATTCCCGATATCATACATAATAAAAGCAACAACTTTGAATTTCTAGAGAACATGGTGATCTCTCCACTCTGTGCAGCAAATATTGATGCCACAAGTATCCTCGGCATTGAAATCTCTGAAAACTGTAGAAAACAAACTGCAAACACATTATATATCTATTATAGTTGAAAAAGAAAGTCAAAAAACAATTAATTTGAATACAAAGTTTACATCAAAAAGTTGCCATGATGATGAGAGAAAGTATATGGTGTCTAATTAATAGCATTTCAGCATACGAACTTATACTAAAAGTTACAAAAACAGTAAGTGATTTTTCTCCTAAGATATAATGAGGCATATCAAATTTATGAATTGGCTCCCCTAACTGATGCAGACACCACTCTCTTACCTTCACCCTCATAAATATTAGATACATGGCTTATTATCCTCCAAATGAATATTTTCGCCTCAATAATCACGTGAATGTATATAGGTATCATTTTCCGGAGAAAATTTCTGCCGTTATCAGAGCAAAATTTAATGAGCAGAAACAAATTGCCCTATAACGTGAATTAAAAAAAATCTAGTCCCATCAGAGGAATTAATTAGCACTGGGGATTGACGGAACTGCCAAAATTTAACGTACAACTATAACTAAAAATAAAAATAACAAGAACAATTAGAAATTGAACCTAATGTAATATATAGAAAGACACCAACAGCAACAAAAAATTGCAGCAATGTGAAGAACGTACTGCAGCAGCAGTTAAGGCAACGAATGCAACAAAAATAACCCATTTATCATCTTCAAGCAATGACCACATACGACGAAGAGCAAAGAAAAGAGTAACAGATTTCCCCGTAGTCGTTTGCTCTTCCTTATACTCGATTAAGCTCCACCAAGTACCGCCTGGCAAAACAGACCTAATCAATCCAACCCATTTTGAAATAAAATCCGAGAACTCAACCATTTGTCCGCCTTGGTCTTCCGTTTGGCTTTTCGGAGCAATGAAATGGCGCATGAATGCCGAATTTTGGAGGTGGCATTTGGACTTGGATGATGTACTGTTAATTGGGAAGTGGAACGAGTTTGCTTTGCGGGTTAAAATTGAAGACGTTCTGGAGCTAGTGAGAGTAAGCTCTTTGTGTGGCAATTGAGTGCTGCTGAGGTAGCAGAGTCTTGAGATGGCCATGGCTTAGTAAATTAGAAGATTATGGAGGGGTGTTTCCGACGTTTCAGGTTTCAATGCGGCGAACATGTTTTTCAGTAATCGACTTTACGAATCGCCATTTCTCATTATGTTATTGCTCGATCCAAGACTGAGAGTAGGAAAAGTTTTAAATTGACCGCGAATTTTGGGTTAATTGCGTTCTTCCCTCAACGTTTACCTGCGGTCAAACTGATTTCTTCATTACAAAAAAATGGCGAATGAGAAGAAAATTAAGAACGTATAAGTTATTAATTAAATATAAAATTTTATTATCACCTTCTAGAACAACAAGAAAGTACAACAGTAATATCAAATCGCATGCTCAACGTCTAGAAATAAACTAAGATCTTCTTACGTAAGCACAATTTTATTAATTCTGAGAATACTATGGGAATAATTAATTATCAATTGAAGTAACACTACAGTAAGGACACTCAAGCCTCTTAGTCTCGTCTTTATTATTGCGAGGATTTTTTATTATCATAATTTATTAATAAAGTGATAAATAATAATTAATATATAAAAAATAGGTCTCATTAGATGGAATAAAACCGAAGAAAGCCACGACCATCAATGGGGCTTATACAATAAGGGATGGGCCAATTCTATTAACATACCCTCTCAATATATCCCCACATCTCATATACTCTTCAGAAGTATGTGCTTAAAAAGATTGAAATATGTTAATAGAATTAGCCTAAGGGATGCTCATCATCATCTAGCTCTTGAGGTACTTGTGGGTTGGTGATTAACCCAACTGAGTATCTTGCTATATATATCCACAATACTTCACTCTATGATAGCAAGCCCTCACCCGTCATTGCTCCATACCTTCATATCCCAAACCAAACCAAAAATCATTTCACATCAATATTCATTTTGTTAATAAATACACACACATATATATATATATATATATATATTTTGTTAGAGATTGATCTGATCCATTTTTTCATCAAAATTTTTCATAAAATTAACAAATTTTAACGTGATATTATCAACAAAAGTAAAATTTCACATGAAATTAAGTGAATTTTTTTTAATTAAAATTTAGAAGTACTCGTATGGATCAAAATTATTTAAAAAAATATATATACAAGACAAAATATTCAAAGAATCATTTTAAATTGAAAATATTGCACTGAGTATTTGTCAAATGTAGTTTTATTTTTTTTTATACTTTTTTACTTTTGAATATATATTTAAAAAATAATTTTTAAAAACAAAGTTGTTATTCATGAAAAATTTTAGTACATGATTACTATGTTTGAACATTTGCTAAAAAAAAATTCACTCGTGCATAATCACTAAATCAAAACATCATTTTTTTTTTTTTAGTAATTTATATGCCCACATGATAAAAGAATAAAAGAATAATAATTTTGGCATAAAACCAAATGTTACACATCTACGATCATATCAGTCCAAAAAAAAAAACATCATCATCATCATCTTAGTAATCACAATACAATAAAGAAAAGAAACAAAAATAAACAAAAAAATAAATGAAAGAATCATCAAAGTGTTGCAATCTTCAAAAAATTGTAATCATTATCTTTATTAGACTCATCCCATCATTCTCATACATGAAATCAACCATAAAATAGCAAATACAAAGAAAGCAAGACCACTAAAAAATTCTAAAGAAAAAGTTCATCTTCAAAAGGAGATTTGAACAAGACCTATAAAATCGACAAGATTTTTTAAATCGATGGTAGAATTTGTAGGAAGGTTAATGGAGTAGTAAATGTTTGATTAAAATTAGTGGAAGGCGACGATGAACGAAGGAGATGAAATGTGAGTGAGGTTAGCGACGTAGATGGTGCTTCATATAGTTGAAAATGTTTGTTTTATGAAATGGATTTTTGATGCACATAGCATACATTTTAAAATTAAGTAACAAATATATAAAAATGAAGTTATGTTATGTAGTTGAAAATTAGGTATAGAAATTAAAAGGCAATTGAAAAAGTTTTTAATTACGGATCTAATAAGCCTAGAGGGGGGTGAATAGGTTATTTTCAATTTTCAACAAATATTATATAATCTAATCACAACGGCCAGACATGCAATCGCGTGTAAAGATAAATGCGGAATAATAAAACGACACACGATATTTTTAGGTGGAAACAACCTAGGCCACAACAATGACCTAAGAGGAAAACCACCGGTCCACCGGACCACCTAACTATCCACTATGAAAATAATGTTCAATTACAACCATAGAGTCCAGAACTACCCGTCGCAGATAGATCCCCCTTTCTGTAATTTACTTACGAGCCGCTTGCTCCTTTCACAGCCTCCAATAGTTAGATGTCTGGATCCGGACCAACGTTCCGATATACTTGAGTCACACAAGATCAACCGAACCCGTCACCTTCAGTAATTTCGAGTCACACGAAATACTGAAGCCGTCACCTGTAACGTTAGCACAATAACACAAGTGCAATGCGTGTCCTAGAGCGGATTCAAACAATGAATAATCCTAACTAGCAAATATACTAACATGCGATGTAAAAACAATATCAGCTAGCAAACCCTAGAACATTCAATTAAGCTCAATATCATGCAAATCAATTAGGCATATGAATATAACATGAGAAAGCCTAAGAACAATAGATGAAGAGAATAAGCACAATTCAGATGCTAGAAAGTATTAGTACTGTATAATTCTAAATGCTCAAGTTGATTGATTATGCACAAACATCCCTTCACTTATATAGAGTCCAATCCTGGCTCAAATAGGATTTGCAATTCACTATAACTCTACTCATATCAGGATTTAGTTCTCAAAAGAATTCTTCTCATACAATGATTCTATTCACATCAGCATTTATTTCTCACAAGAATTCTACTCATACAAGGATTCCACAATTAAAATAATCCTACGCAAATAAGGACTCTATTTCCAAAACACTTTTATTCACACAAGGATTCTACTCATACAAGGATTCCACAATTAAAACAATCCTACACAAATAAGGACTCTATTTCCACAACACTTTTATTCACACAAGGATTCTACTTTCTTAACACTTATACTCATACTAGAATTTTGCTTTCTCATTAAATGAGTCAAATTGATAAAAGTAACACATGGATCGAATACACAAAAAGAGTTTGAGTAGGAATATAATACTGGCTCGATCGATCGACACTCGATCGATCGATACACAAAACTCGATCGATCTAACTCAAACAGAGAGAACCTGGATCGAAGTTGTTCTATACTCGATCGATCGAAAAGGGTTCGATCGATCGATCCAATTGCTCGATCGATCCAGTCCAAACAGAGAGCACCTAGATCGAAGTTGTCTCAGTCTCGATCGATCGACCACTCGATCGATCGATCAATACTCTCGATCGATCGACCAACATGTGCACAATTACATTTTTCGTTACGATCCATACTAAGTGTCGTGCTTAATTGTGTGAAGATGTATGCATGATATAATATTATACCTGTCATATGAGCGTTCCAAGCTTGATGACTCCATCACCATGTATCGTCTGATTAATCGGTGAATTCCTATTCTAGATTACAATCAAACATTTTGTCCACGAAAATTGTCAATACAAAATAAACCTTACAATCTCCCCCTTTGGCATTTTCGTGTGACAAAACCACTCTCTCACTACATAACGCTCATGGTTAAAATATCATTACATCAATTACATAGTGGACTGTCTATGATCTGGTGGACCATCTTCGCTTGATACTTGATACGCTCGGTCCACTGAAATTAGACAAACAAATAGCACACAATTTTGGCTTGAAAGCCTCATTGCTTATTAGTTCAGTGTACATAAAGGTGCGAATGAAATATAGTGTATGTGCAACATGAATCTTTCTCCCCCACAACTAATAAATGCAACATCTCCCTCTAAATCTAATCTCATAGCAACATGAACCTTTCTCCCCCTTTTTGGCATACGAAATTGACAAATCATGAAACACTAAAGATGATAAGGGTCACTCTCAACAAGGTGGGCTAAAAATGCATAAGAGCACACATGTATATGTCCAAAGCATGTAGGAGGAATTGCATAAGTCAAAAGAAGAATAATGAAATATGTATGCAATGACTCCCCCTAAGTTCTATGACTCTCTAGACGAAAAACAAATTCAAAAGAAATTTTTTTTTTTTTTTTTTTATTTACCACACAAAGTAATGAACTCATTTAACACGAATAAGCATACAACCAATTGAAAAAATTATTTTTGCTTAAATTTTGATTATTCATTGTATTAGCAAAATAAATAGGTCACATAATCACACTAACACATATAATGACATATTGACATTCACTTAAGGTAGTATACAAATGTGAACTCCACTTGTATTCCAATAATTTCATTTATGACCAATTTTAAGAGACTCAAAAGAAAATAAGTTCATCTATCATGCTAAATCATAATTGAGTCATCAATCTTACATAATAAAATATGTCTATGAAAAAAGAGATTTTTTTTTTTTTTTTTAAACATTTTTGCTCTTTCTTTTTGTACATGCCAAATAGAATTTCTTAATTAATTTTTTTTTTTTTAAAAACATGTACGAGCCATAAATCTAATACGATGACTTTCACACTAGTTATGAGGTAGCCCTCTCCGCTCACTACGGTAGCTTCACACATCATAGTAGGTAGCCCTCTCAATACTAGTTATCTTCCTAAGATGAAATATTTAAAAAATAAGAAATAGAGCTCAATATAATTTCGCAATCAAGATTAGCTCAAGTCTTAGAGTCTTTCAGAATTAATCATAAACTTCATAGATGACATACATGAGTGTTCAGTGGGTGTGTGCATAAGTTCAGTCAATAGTGTCATCATATGGTAACAAAGTAAATATGTGCAGAATTTTGAATTTTAGCATAGAATATACAATGAGAATCAAAATAAGCCACAAAAGATAAGGTTGTAAAAGTATAAGCATCATTTGAATCCAAAACCTTGTAGACCTTTTTTTTTTTTTAATCCAAAAAAAATTAACAACAAAAAACGAAATAAACCAAAAAAAATACTCACCTAGGGTCATTTAAGCACTCAAACAAAAGTACCTAGGTGGTCTAGCAATAGTGATCAATTGATAGGAAACATGCAATCTTTCCTAACCCAAATTTTCATGAATTTTGATTTCTTTATGTTTTTGGGTTGAGACTTAATTGCATTAGATTTTAAAGGCATACTCTTAGGCTCATATTTCCTATTCAAATTCAACATAGGCATGGTATGATGATAATTATGAGTTCTATACCTATAAGCATGAAGATGATCATTAAATCGAAAAGCATTCATCAAAAATCTACAGTTAGGTCGAATATGGCCTTTTCTACCACAATGATGACAAACAGGCACAAACTTAACAGTTTTAGCTCCTACAGTTTTAGTGGGTGTTTGTGCAGAATTTGTAGCAGTAGAGATAAAGTTAGAAGACCTTACAAATGTAGTTTTTGAAGTGGAAGGTGTACAGTTTTCTTCTGAAAATCCAAGTCCACTTGTATCACCGAAAGGCTTACCAATGCTCAACATCTTGTTTAGTCGTTCAGCTCCAATTGTTAATCTTTTGACAGTTTCCTTTGATTGCTCCAATTCCTGCACAAGCTTTGAATTTTCCTGTTCAATACCTGCAAGACTTAAACTTAACTTGTCAAAATGCTCAGACAGTTCAACTTTTTCTTTTTCTAAAACTGATAAATTAAGGTCTTGCAAATTGATCTGTTCATTCAGCTTTGTTACAGTTATGAGTAGTTTATCTTTTTCTTTCTTGCATTTAATTAAATCAATAAATAACTCCTCAAAACTGTTTGCATTAAATTTATCAAGGATACGTTTACTTCCCTCTTCATCTGAGTCAAAGTCTGACTCACTGGAGTATCCACCAACAGTTGACGTAAAAGCTACGTAGTTGGTGTTAGCTTTTTCTGACCCACTAGCTTGATCTTCATCACTTTCTGTGTCACTAAGGGTAGCATTGAAAGCTTTTCCTGTTTTCTTCTTCTTGTTGGCACAATCTGCTGCATAGTGTCCAAAACCATTGCATTCAAAACATTTAGGTCCAGTGGGTTTAGATTTCTTACTTTCTGAACTCATTGGGGTGAATTCTCTTCCCTTACGATCTTTTCTGTTGAACATTCTCTTGAGTTTTCTAGCAAGTGTGAGTAGCTCTTCATCATCACTATCACCATCGTCAGCATTGGTGGTTTTGAGAGCAATTTCAATGTTCTTTTTGGGTGCTGGAAAGTTCATCTCAAATGTTTGAATTGACCCAACTAGTTCTTCAATTTTCATGGTGTCAATGTCTTTGCTTTCCTCTATCGCTGTAACCTTTGCTTCAAAGCGTTCTGGTAATGAGCATAAGACTTTTCGAACCAACCTGCGTTCATCAATTTTATCTCCAAGATTTGAAGAAGAGTTAGCAATATCACATAAATTAGCATAAAACTCAGAAAACGTTTCATCCTCCTTCATTCTAAGATTTTCAAACTTAGTAGCTAACATGCGAAGTTTTGTTCGTTTAACTTGGGACGTGCCCTCATGGGCAACCTCTAAAGTGTCCCAAGCAGCCTTAGCAGTTTCAACATTAGAGATACGTCGGAATTCATCCGGCGACACAGCACTAAAAATAGCATTAATGCCCTTTTGGTTCCAGCCACTACCAATTCTATCTTGGGGAGTCCAATCATTCCTAGGTTTAAGTGTGACAACATTATCCTTGGTAACCGTAGGTGGTTCCCAACCATAAAGCACAGAGTTCCAAACACTTTCATCTAAGGAACGTAAAAAGGCTCTCATACGAGCTTTCCAATATGGGTAGTTAGACCCATCAAAATAAGGTGCACGGGTTGTAGAAAAACCCTCTCTCATATGATCCATAATAAGGTCTTAGGCAAACACTAAGTATATCTAGTGACCCGCTCTGATACCAATTGAAAAAGTTTTTAATTACGGATCTAATAAGCCTAGAGGGGGGTGAATAGGTTATTTTCAATTTTCAACAAATATTATATATTCTAATCACAACGGCCAGACATGCAATCGCGTGTAAAGATAAATGCGGAATAATAAAACGACACACGATATTTTTAGGTGGAAACAACCTAGGCCACAACAATGACCTAAGAGGAAAACCACCGGTCCACCGGACCACCTAACTATCCACTATGAAAATAATGTTCAATTACAACCATAGAGTCCAGAACTACCCGTCGCAGATAGATCCCCCTTTCTGTAATTTACTTACGAGCCGCTTGCTCCTTTCACAGCCTCCAATAGTTAGATGTCTGGATCCGGACCAACGTTCCGATATACTTGAGTCACACAAGATCAACCGAACCCGTCACCTTCAGTAATTTCGAGTCACACGAAATACTGAAGCCGTCACCTGTAACGTTAGCACAATAACACAAGTGCAATGCGTGTCCTAGAGCGGATTCAAACAATGAATAATCCTAACTAGCAAATATACTAACATGCGATGTAAAAACAATATCAGCTAGCAAACCCTAGAACATTCAATTAAGCTCAATATCATGCAAATCAATTAGGCATATGAATATAACATGAGAAAGCCTAAGAACAATAGATGAAGAGAATAAGCACAATTCAGATGCTAGAAAGTATTAGTACTGTATAATTCTAAATGCTCAAGTTGATTGATTATGCACAAACATCCCTTCACTTATATAGAGTCCAATCCTGGCTCAAATAGGATTTGCAATTCACTATAACTCTACTCATATCAGGATTTAGTTCTCAAAAGAATTCTTCTCATACAATGATTCTATTCACATCAGCATTTATTTCTCACAAGAATTCTACTCATACAAGGATTCCACAATTAAAATAATCCTACGCAAATAAGGACTCTATTTCCAAAACACTTTTATTCACACAAGGATTCTACTCATACAAGGATTCCACAATTAAAACAATCCTACGCAAATAAGGACTCTATTTCCACAACACTTTTATTCACACAAGGATTCTACTTTCTTAACACTTATACTCATACTAGAATTTTGCTTTCTCATTAAATGAGTCAAATTGATAAAAGTAACACATGGATCGAATACACAAAAAGAGTTTGAGTAGGAATATAATACTGGCTCGATCGATCGACACTCGATCGATCGATACACAAAACTCGATCGATCTAACTCAAACAGAGAGAACCTGGATCGAAGTTGTTCTATACTCGATCGATCGAAAAGGGTTCGATCGATCGATCCAATTGCTCGATCGATCCAGTCCAAACAGAGAGCACCTAGATCGAAGTTGTCTCAGTCTCGATCGATCGACCACTCGATCGATCGATCAATACTCTCGATCGATCGACCAACATGTGCACAATTACATTTTTCGTTACGATCCATACTAAGTGTCGTGCTTAATTGTGTGAAGATGTATGCATGATATAATATTATACCTGTCATATGAGCGTTCCAAGCTTGATGACTCCATCACCATGTATCGTCTGATTAATCGGTGAATTCCTATTCTAGATTACAATCAAACATTTTGTCCACGAAAATTGTCAATACAAAATAAACCTTACAATCTCCCCCTTTGGCATTTTCGTGTGACAAAACCACTCTCTCACTACATAACGCTCATGGTTAAAATATCATTACATCAATTACATAGTGGACTGTCTATGATCTGGTGGACCATCTTCGCTTGATACTTGATACGCTCGGTCCACTGAAATTAGACAAACAAATAGCACACAATTTTGGCTTGAAAGCCTCATTGCTTATTAGTTCAGTGTACATAAAGGTGCGAATGAAATATAGTGTATGTGCAACATGAATCTTTCTCCCCCACAACTAATAAATGCAACATCTCCCTCTAAATCTAATCTCATAGCAACATGAACCTTTCTCCCCCTTTTTGGCATACGAAATTGACAAATCATGAAACACTAAAGATGATAAGGGTCACTCTCAACAAGGTGGGCTAAAAATGCATAAGAGCACACATGTATATGTCCAAAGCATGTAGGAGGAATTGCATAAGTCAAAAGAAGAATAATGAAATATGTATGCAATGACTCCCCCTAAGTTCTATGACTCTCTAGACGAAAAACAAATTCAAAAGAAATTTTTTTTTTTTTTTTTTTTTATTTACCACACAAAGTAATGAACTCATTTAACACGAATAAGCATACAACCAATTGAAAAAATTATTTTTGCTTAAATTTTGATTATTCATTGTATTAGCAAAATAAATAGGTCACATAATCACACTAACACATATAATGACATATTGACATTCACTTAAGGTAGTATACAAATGTGAACTCCACTTGTATTCCAATAATTTCATTTATGACCAATTTTAAGAGACTCAAAAGAAAATAAGTTCATCTATCATGCTAAATCATAATTGAGTCATCAATCTTACATAATAAAATATGTCTATGAAAAAAGAGATTTTTTTTTTTTTTTTAAACATTTTTGCTCTTTCTTTTTGTACATGCCAAATAGAATTTCTTAATTAATTTTTTTTTTTTTTAAAAACATGTACGAGCCATAAATCTAATACGATGACTTTCACACTAGTTATGAGGTAGCCCTCTCCGCTCACTACGGTAGCTTCACACATCATAGTAGGTAGCCCTCTCAATACTAGTTATCTTCCTAAGATGAAATATTTAAAAAATAAGAAATAGAGCTCAATATAATTTCGCAATCAAGATTAGCTCAAGTCTTAGAGTCTTTCAGAATTAATCATAAACTTCATAGATGACATACATGAGTGTTCAGTGGGTGTGTGCATAAGTTCAGTCAATAGTGTCATCATATGGTAACAAAGTAAATATGTGCAGAATTTTGAATTTTAGCATAGAATATACAATGAGAATCAAAATAAGCCACAAAAGATAAGGTTGTAAAAGTATAAGCATCATTTGAATCCAAAACCTTGTAGACCTTTTTTTTTTTTTTTTTTTTTTTTTTAATCCAAAAAAAATTAACAACAAAAAACGAAATAAACCAAAAAAAATACTCACCTAGGGTCATTTAAGCACTCAAACAAAAGTACCTAGGTGGTCTAGCAATAGTGATCAATTGATAGGAAACATGCAATCTTTCCTAACCCAAATTTTCATGAATTTTGATTTCTTTATGTTTTTGGGTTGAGACTTAATTGCATTAGATTTTAAAGGCATACTCTTAGGCTCATATTTCCTATTCAAATTCAACATAGGCATGGTATGATGATAATTATGAGTTCTATACCTATAAGCATGAAGATGATCATTAAATCGAAAAGCATTCATCAAAAATCTACAGTTAGGTCGAATATGGCCTTTTCTACCACAATGATGACAAACAGGCACAAACTTAACAGTTTTAGCTCCTACAGTTTTAGTGGGTGTTTGTGCAGAATTTGTAGCAGTAGAGATAAAGTTAGAAGACCTTACAAATGTAGTTTTTGAAGTGGAAGGTGTACAGTTTTCTTCTGAAAATCCAAGTCCACTTGTATCACCGAAAGGCTTACCAATGCTCAACATCTTGTTTAGTCGTTCAGCTCCAATTGTTAATCTTTTGACAGTTTCCTTTGATTGCTCCAATTCCTGCACAAGCTTTGAATTTTCCTGTTCAATACCTGCAAGACTTAAACTTAACTTGTCAAAATGCTCAGACAGTTCAACTTTTTCTTTTTCTAAAACTGATAAATTAAGGTCTTGCAAATTGATCTGTTCATTCAGCTTTGTTACAGTTATGAGTAGTTTATCTTTTTCTTTCTTGCATTTAATTAAATCAATAAATAACTCCTCAAAACTGTTTGCATTAAATTTATCAAGGATACGTTTACTTCCCTCTTCATCTGAGTCAAAGTCTGACTCACTGGAGTATCCACCAACAGTTGACGTAAAAGCTACGTAGTTGGTGTTAGCTTTTTCTGACCCACTAGCTTGATCTTCATCACTTTCTGTGTCACTAAGGGTAGCATTGAAAGCTTTTCCTGTTTTCTTCTTCTTGTTGGCACAATCTGCTGCATAGTGTCCAAAACCATTGCATTCAAAACATTTAGGTCCAGTGGGTTTAGATTTCTTACTTTCTGAACTCATTGGGGTGAATTCTCTTCCCTTACGATCTTTTCTGTTGAACATTCTCTTGAGTTTTCTAGCAAGTGTGAGTAGCTCTTCATCATCACTATCACCATCGTCAGCATTGGTGGTTTTGAGAGCAATTCCAATGTTCTTTTTGGGTGCTGGAAAGTTCATCTCAAATGTTTGAATTGACCCAACTAGTTCTTCAATTTTCATGGTGTCAATGTCTTTGCTTTCCTCTATCGCTGTAACCTTTGCTTCAAAGCGTTCTGGTAATGAGCATAAGACTTTTCGAACCAACCTGCGTTCATCAATTTTATCTCCAAGATTTGAAGAAGAGTTAGCAATATCACATAAATTAGCATAAAACTCAGAAAACGTTTCATCCTCCTTCATTCTAAGATTTTCAAACTTAGTAGCTAACATGCGAAGTTTTGTTCGTTTAACTTGGGACGTGCCCTCATGGGCAACCTCTAAAGTGTCCCAAGCAGCCTTAGCAGTTTCAACATTAGAGATACGTCGGAATTCATCCGGCGACACAGCACTAAAAATAGCATTAATGCCCTTTTGGTTCCAGCCACTACCAATTCTATCTTGGGGAGTCCAATCATTCCTAGGTTTAAGTGTGACAACATTATCCTTGGTAACCGTAGGTGGTTCCCAACCATAAAGCACAGAGTTCCAAACACTTTCATCTAAGGAACGTAAAAAGGCTCTCATACGAGCTTTCCAATATGGGTAGTTAGACCCATCAAAATAAGGTGCACGGGTTGTAGAAAAACCCTCTCTCATATGATCCATAATAAGGTCTTAGGCAAACACTAAGTATATCTAGTGACCCGCTCTGATACCAATTGAAAAAGTTTTTAATTACGGATCTAATAAGCCTAGAGGGGGGTGAATAGGTTATTTTCAATTTTCAACAAATATTATATATTCTAATCACAACGGCCAGACATGCAATCGCGTGTAAAGATAAATGCGGAATAATAAAACGACACACGATATTTTTAGGTGGAAACAACCTAGGCCACAACAATGACCTAAGAGGAAAACCACCGGTCCACCGGACCACCTAACTATCCACTATGAAAATAATGTTCAATTACAACCATAGAGTCCAGAACTACCCGTCGCAGATAGATCCCCCTTTCTGTAATTTACTTACGAGCCGCTTGCTCCTTTCACAGCCTCCAATAGTTAGATGTCTGGATCCGGACCAACGTTCCGATATACTTGAGTCACACAAGATCAACCGAACCCGTCACCTTCAGTAATTTCGAGTCACACGAAATACTGAAGCCGTCACCTGTAACGTTAGCACAATAACACAAGTGCAATGCGTGTCCTAGAGCGGATTCAAACAATGAATAATCCTAACTAGCAAATATACTAACATGCGATGTAAAAACAATATCAGCTAGCAAACCCTAGAACATTCAATTAAGCTCAATATCATGCAAATCAATTAGGCATATGAATATAACATGAGAAAGCCTAAGAACAATAGATGAAGAGAATAAGCACAATTCAGATGCTAGAAAGTATTAGTACTGTATAATTCTAAATGCTCAAGTTGATTGATTATGCACAAACATCCCTTCACTTATATAGAGTCCAATTCTGGCTCAAATAGGATTTGCAATTCACTATAACTCTACTCATATCAGGATTTAGTTCTCAAAAGAATTCTTCTCATACAATGATTCTATTCACATCAGCATTTATTTCTCACAAGAATTCTACTCATACAAGGATTCCACAATTAAAATAATCCTACGCAAATAAGGACTCTATTTCCAAAACACTTTTATTCACACAAGGATTCTACTCATACAAGGATTCCACAATTAAAACAATCCTACGCAAATAAGGACTCTATTTCCACAACACTTTTATTCACACAAGGATTCTACTTTCTTAACACTTATACTCATACTAGAATTTTGCTTTCTCATTAAATGAGTCAAATTGATAAAAGTAACACATGGATCGAATACACAAAAAGAGTTTGAGTAGGAATATAATACTGGCTCGATCGATCGACACTCGATCGATCGATACACAAAACTCGATCGATCTAACTCAAACAGAGAGAACCTGGATCGAAGTTGTTCTATACTCGATCGATCGAAAAGGGTTCGATCGATCGATCCAATTGCTCGATCGATCCAGTCCAAACAGAGAGCACCTAGATCGAAGTTGTCTCAGTCTCGATCGATCGACCACTCGATCGATCGATCAATACTCTCGATCGATCGACCAACATGTGCACAATTACATTTTTCGTTACGATCCATACTAAGTGTCGTGCTTAATTGTGTGAAGATGTATGCATGATATAATATTATACCTGTCATATGAGCGTTCCAAGCTTGATGACTCCATCACCATGTATCGTCTGATTAATCGGTGAATTCCTATTCTAGATTACAATCAAACATTTTGTCCACGAAAATTGTCAATACAAAATAAACCTTACAGCAATATTTAAATGAAGTCATGTACCCGCAATCCATCAGCAGCCATGAATAGAAAGTGTGAAAGTGAGTTGGCAACACTAATCCAATTGTCTTGTTTCGTTTGAACCTCTAAACCACCAACTTCATAATGAAAAAGTATATATGGTTGCAAATGTCCTGTCTGTGTGGGCTGCAAACCATAAATCTTGAGTTTGCTTCTTATTATCTAAATTATTATTATTTTCTGGTTCTTTGTATTTTATGAACCGAAGAAGGTGAGTATTTGAAGTTGCAATTGAGTCATACTACTTGTTCTTTATACCATAACTTTCGAATAACACTTTTAACGCCATTTCCTCCAATAACTTGGCCAAAGAAGAGCTACTTCACTGCACATAAATTCATAAAGAAAGAAACATCATTAATTAATTACCAGAGTACATTAATTCTTAAAATTAATAACAAATTAAATATTAGTTATCAATGGATCGAATTACTTTATTGATATTCATGTACAAAGGTAAAGAACACACATTTGCACTCAAATAGATCAGGATATGACACATAAGGTAAAGAATTTATATATTCGTACCAGAACTGGTCTTTTCCTTGTGGCCACATAAGGTTCGTGAACCTTTGAGTTTCTTCAAGGGAAGTGGCATTAGCAATAGCCAAACCTTGATAAAGTGGCATGAGAGGGTTTTGGGCCAAGATAGTGCTCCTCACTTGAATTCTTCCTTTTGATCTCTTTTGGAAGCT
Organism: Elaeagnus macrophylla; assembly: GCA_029378325.1. Lineage (NCBI taxonomy): Eukaryota > Viridiplantae > Streptophyta > Magnoliopsida > Rosales > Elaeagnaceae > Elaeagnus > Elaeagnus macrophylla. The sequence continues at coordinate 20,392,767 of CM055646.1, read as the reverse complement.
CAAACAAATATCTGGATTGGCTAAATATTTTATGACAAAGTTCTGAGGAGCTGGGATTAACTTTTTCATAAACTGCTATAAAACAGCCGTACTCTTCAAGTGCTTCGCAAACTTTTTTGCTGGTTAAGCTCCAAAAGCTGAACCAGGCTTCAAGTCTTCTTTTGAAAAATTAATAGCAGGAATTTTCTCAGTTTCAACTGGCACTAGGGAACCCATATTTTCTTTTACACGAAACAAGAGGTTCAAATCAAGAAGTAGAAGATGAAGCAGAGAGGAAAAGAAAGCAATCTGAGACTTGTATTAGTCAATTGAATCTTACCACAGATTGTACACCATACATCTCTTATATATGGCTACTAGTTTTACATGTACTATGTGTATTAGCTATAACCACCTCTAATTAACAACATAAGAACTACTACAATACACACTAGCCCACATTAATTCACAGACACACTAGCTAGTTTCAACATCTTTAATTACTTTCTGTTAGGAAATTTCTGGATCGAAACTAATACACAATTAAAGTAAAATTGAGAGAATGAAGATAAAATAGACACAAATATTTACGTGGTTCACTCCAAAATGATTACTGGCAAAGGCCGAAAGGAATTCATTATATCGAAAGATTTACAACTTCTCTCTAAATACAATGAGAGAATAATATACCTCTCTCTCTTATAATAAGAGAATACAAATAATCTCTCTCTCACGATAAGGAAAGAACTCTTTCTAAGTGGGAAAGCTTTGAATGCTTAGAATATATGAGATTTTAGAATTGGACGATGGAAATGAGCAAATAATCTCTCTATTTATAGAGAGAAAAATGTTACTATTTGGAGAGATGACATATGCGCTTACATATGTCTCTTCTTACTATTTAAAGAAATGACATATACACTTACATATGTTTTTTTCTTCAATTTTTAAGTGAACAATCATTAAATTGTAATAATATTTCATCAATTAAGTCATTTTCATAATATCAAAAAGATGACTTAATTGATGGGTACTATAATTTTAATTTTGGATCAAAATGCAAGTTTTGCTATTCTAATTTGGCTATTTATAGAAGCATATTATGGACTTACGGTGTTTCTTATGCAAATTTTTAGTTGATTAAATATTAAATCATTATTAATTATGGCTTGTGTAATACTACATAATTCTTTTTTTTTTTTAAGTCAGTATTTGTCTTATTTGTCGTTTCTAATGCACTTATTGAGGTTTTTTAAAAAAAAAAATTTTAACAAATGGTTAATTAAATTTATTTTTGCAACTAAATAATATTAATTTGGTTATCACGCAACCTTTTTAACTTTAAAAATATAAGAATTAGTCGATAGGCTAATATTCTATGTATAATAAGGTAACTCTATTGTCATGTTTAAAAAGGTTGATTAATGTATAAAAATATTATTTGTATTTTTTTTTTCTTATATTATTTTCGCTTCTTTCAATAACTAAAGTCTTTAAAATTATTGATTTTTCAACAAAGTCTTGTGTTTAAATATTGTAACAATAATGTTAAATTTTAAGTATTAATTGAGCATATATTATAAACTTTTTTATGTATTAAAATTTGAGTTATTATTGAGGGAAGTTTAGAATTCACATGCAAGATTATTACCAGTTCTGGCAAATAAAATTTGAAGCCCATATAAAAAGATCTTGATAAGTCAAAATAGGTATGAATTTGTATGCTAATACAAAAAATGTTTTAGTATCATTATATTATATATACACATTTACATTATTTTTTTATTGACAGTTATAGTCTTCTATATAAAATTCATGTTTTATAAAGAGCAACCGAGCGGACTCGTTCTTACTCAATTGGGGTTTTTTTTGTTAACAAAAAATATAAACATTAAAAATTATGTGATACCATCATCACGTTTTTTTTTTAATCATATGTCGTGCATATTTGACCATATTAACACAACTCATTTCTATTTAATGACTAATTATATTAAATTTTACATCACACAATTTTTTACAATAACATCAATTTTTTATAATAAATAATCAAGAAAGTTACAAACATATTATCCAATTTTATCAAATGACAAAAATATAATTAAAGTATAGTATAATGCAACAAGTATATCATCCATTTGATTTGCTGTAAAAAACTAACGAAAATAATTTGGTAGTAGATTTGTAAATTCATAGAGAAATTGGGAATTATAAATTTAACATTGAACTATTGGTTTATAAATCTATCATCAAACTATTGCATATGATTATTTTCCTTTTGATTTTTCATTAGTATTTGACGATAAATCAAATGAATGGCAATTATGTTCCACTAATTATACTTAATATTTTTTTGTCACCCTATAAGATTAAATGGTATATTTATAGTTATCGCAGATTTGTTAGTTAAAAAACCTTACTGCTTTTACTTTTCGAGAGGCCAAGGGCCCAATTCTTAGCAAGCCCGCAAATTGCAGGCCTTATACTATCAAGGCTTATTAGAGCCTCCTCGACCTGAGAGAAACACCGACTTTCCCCGCCAAAGCACTCTTGCTGTTTTATATTTCCATCTACAATACAAATGTTGTATCGTAGTTCCATCTAACCCAGGCCAACATTCAATTATTCAATTCAAACCATTTTAAAGACATAAAATTTAATGTAAAATTTTAAGTAATTCTTAATTTATCTTTCCTAATTTTCAAAAATGTATCCTACAATTGCGTAGGTCTCGTGAAGCACGACGGGACGCTTCTCTTCCTAGATGTTCCTCAGAATACCCTTGTTTGTATTGATACTCAGGTTAGTTGCTAAATCAGTATCTCTGTTTATTTGCCTTGATAATGTATCGAAACGAACCCGGTAAGGTTGTGGTAGAATTACAATGCTTAGTTTGTTTATCGGAAAAGTTTTTGAGCTGAAGATTGCAGTTGAGAATGCCTTGAACAAGTTGAAAAAAGGTCCAGATGGTACTTGTTATAGTAATGCGTGGGAGTTTATGAATGAAACCAAAGAGCAAACCAAATCGCAGGAAAAAAAGTGGCAGAAGGACGGTGTAGACGCACAAAAGCGCTAGGTCATTTTTGAGTTTCCTCTTCCCCTTCCGTCTCAAAATAGAATCAGTTTCTCATGTACGTAAAACAAAAATGCATTAAGTTTCTAATTAACAACTAGGTTACTAAGAATACTAACAAATCATCCTCTTTAATATGTGGTATCCTCATCTTCCTCTCTTTGTTTTGTCATACTAGTTTACTTTTACATGAATCTAACTCAAAATAAAGGGTATTTGAGTGGTAATCCAGATTAAAACTATATAATGACTCTAGTGTTAGAAGGAACTGTGTAAAGTTAAAAATTTATCAACTGGGATTCTTGCATATAGATTCCATCCCTCTCATTCTCCACGTTGTAGCGAGTGTGGATCCTGCATGTTGATATCCATAATCTCCTTCATTTCATCATTGTGATTGTAATACTGCGTGTTGTTCCTCACTAATTGTGGTAAATGATTATACTCATTTACAGAGTAGCCTTGGAGACCACCAGATTCATGGTTTTCCAAACCAACAAAGCCCGAATTGTAGCTTTGAAAACCACTTGGTTCAATATTGGGTATCATACCTTCTTCCAAGTTACCAACATCAGCTATTGTGTTTCCTTGCTCACCTATAAGCATGTTTGCCATTTGGGTTACTGGCATCAAGTTCTGCTTCAAGTACCATTCAGGTTCCCATCCTTGATTGCCAAAGGAAGGAAATACATGCTTACTTTGGTAAGGATTCAGTTCGTTAATGTTAAGAGCTTGAATTTTGGGATCCTTGTTATTCTCATCATCTCTATTCTTTTGGACTAACTGGTTGTAATTTGGAGACCAGAGCTCTGCATGTTTTCCAGTTTTCATCAACTTTTTGATTAAAGTATCAGGACTCACTCTGCCTACAACTGTGACCTGCTCTTGCTCTGCATTTACGTTCACAGAATAAACACCTGACATACATGGCAAAAAGGTATGATCTCTTGGACCTTCACTTTTTTTGTACTAGAAAGAATTGTAAATGACATATAGAGGACGAGAGAAAAAAAGCAAGATGTTCTTTTTGACATTACTTTTCTAAATCATTGAAATTCAGAAAAATGAGAAGGATAGTGAAAACGTATAAAAGTGAAGAAATCTATTAATTAATCATTTTCCTGTCCAGTCCTTTCATATTTTGTAATCAATATTAAATGTACCAGCCCATGCACGTTTGAAACTTAGCATATATATATATATATATATATTAAAGTTGAGCATTATTTGTTTTTACCACCTTCAATTTTTTGAAGTCGTTTCCTCAGTTTTTTGGCACATCCTTGACAGTTAATGTTTACTTTGAGAACACAAGTCTGTAAAAGAACAAACAATAATACATTAAAGACACAAACATAGAAAAGATGATGATAAGAGAAATGCGAAGGAACTTGGCTGTTAAGACAGAAAGATGGTGAGAGTGGAAACCTCAACGTTTAAGAACTCAAATGAAGGAGTTGTCATCTACAATAGTTCAAATTAAATGCTGTTAAAATTGAAAAAGTATCGAAGAAGAAACTGTACTAGTACTTATTTTACATCTTCTTTGCAGTATGTTTGGCTATCCTTTTAAGGAGAGCACTTAATGAAGGTTGAAAATCCTTAAGAAATGTTTACAGTGAGAAGGGCTGATTTGAAAGGTGTGATTTGACCGTACTCAGAGACCTGACATTTTTTTGACAGTCGTAGTGCAGCCCAATTCTTGTGAACTATAGTATCTTTGTTTGATCATGTAGAAAAGATTTTTTTTAAAATCTTTTTTGGCTATTGCTATATACATGCTTTCTCTGTTGGCATTTTCCGATGCCAATTGCTAAAGCTGTGCCTCTTACTAAATATGTCATGGGTAGATTGTTACTTGGTCAATGTGGTGACTGGTGAGGGATATAAAAAAGAAATGATTTTTGGTCTTTGTTTTACTTCTCTCTTTTAGCTCATTGTCAAAGTGGCGTAGACAGTTTCTCGTTTGTAATACAATATTTTTGTTTTTATTTACCTAAATTACTCATATTTTCAACTGGTACCTCAGGGTATATATCTAAATTTATTTTGTAATATTTTAGAAAAAATTGAAACATTGAATTGAGAAAATCTTGCACTTGCAAGCAGCATTTCACTATATCAGTCACAAGTTAGAACACTCATCAATTTGACTACGTTGATGTACTCTTCCTAACGAGATTTCTCGAATCTTTTTTCTGTTTGTTTGCCTTCACAGCCACATTCAAATCAAGGTGAAGCCCCAAACCCAGCAAGGAAAACATTAATTTCAGTTAGGCCAAAAATTACCTACCTACATGTTTTTAATCAAGTGAAATGTTTAGTCTATTTTAAGAGGAAATGAGGAAGAACATTAAAGGTAATTGATTGACTCAAATTCTAGACCTAGTTAATCAAAATTCATCAACGAACTATATGGTGGATGAATGATGATAATTAAACAAAATTACCAACTTCGTTCATAAAAACTTCCATAAAAGAAATAAAATAGACGTGGACCAAATTGTTTAATATGATTAATTAAATCTTATGGGGTCTAAAAATGTAGCATGTCAAAAAAAAAAAAAAAAAAAATTTTGAAGTATGCAACCTTCTTTGCGAAAAGGGGGAAAGAAGAAGAAGGAAAAACTATAAAATTAACCTAATTTGAGATTTTCTCTTCCTCTTACATTCTCATAAATTCTATAGTACTACTACTACTTATAGCATGTAGTTCTTTTCTTTTTCTTTTTTTGCTAACATATAGTATGTAGTTCTGTGTTTGAATGAAAATTAGACTTATTAATCAAAGGTGTTGTTCGGGTTGTTGAAATGGTATAATTGGAAAGTTGGAAAAAATGGCATTGGCAGGTGATTAATTTATTTCTTGCTAAGAGAATATGACATGTGATTTGTCTATCCTCTTTTTTTTTTTGGAATATTGTTATCTTTTCTCTTTGATCAGTCAATGCAGCCCAGCAAAATGGAAAATTGAATGCATTTTTACATGTACGCTGGGTTATAGCTTATAATGTATGGTATAAACAGGGGCTTATTTTATAATTGTCTACTAATGTACACATAAATTAGCTTTTTTAATAATAATAATTAATTATATTCTCACAAACCCGTTCAAAGTTGATGGAACCCACATTCTCTCATGACCACTTGGAGTTAATATTATGGAGGTTATATATATTTTTTTTGGGACAAATTATAGAGGTTATATTGAATTTATTGAATTGTATGCTTTCATAATTTGTTAATATTTCAACTCTTTTTTTTTTTTTTTTTTTTAAGTGAATATTTCAACTCTTTTTAATAAATAAATTTGTCTTCCTTTTGTTCACTATTATCTATATATATTTTTTCCAATCAAACTAGTATAATGGAGGAGTAATATTACAAAACTGCTGTTTTATTTAGAAACGAAGGAAAGCCTGTCTGTTTTGTACCATTGCAGCCAAAGGGATGCTTTATAATTTAAAGATACTAGAGACTTTCTGTTGATATTTGATATAGTTTGATGCTTTGTTTCTTGGTTGTGTAAATATTTCTTTTTTATTTTTTACAGATGGCTTCCTAGATTATATATGTAATTTTTAATTTTTAATTATTTGGTTTAGATTGGAATTTTTAATTTCAACATATTTTGGAAAAAATAAAAGTTGTTTATAATTTATTTTTAATTTCAATTTTAAAAAGTAGAATTGAAGATTGGATAATACTTGTTTGATAAACAATTTTTAATTTTCAACATTATAAGCTCTAAAATTCAATTTTAAACTTATTTTTTTAATATTAAAATTAAAATTTGGTAAATTAATTATTTTTGGTAATATTGAGTATGATTAAATATATCTGAATTATTAATTATCATATGGTGGATATATGATTTAGTTATTTAACTGATTTTACTTTTAATTTATATAAAAAAAAAATATTATGAGAAAAACATATATTTTTTTATGTTGTAAAAAACATGTGCACTAGTTAGACAAGATGTTAAAAATGAAACTTTATGTATAAATGGCGATTATGTCATACAATTAAATTTCTTAATTTTTAAGTATCAAGAAATAAATAGAAATTTAAAATTCAAAATTGAATTTTTTAAATTTCATAATTTTGTCAAATTTCAAAATTAAATTTCAAAATTTTAAAAATAAAAATTGAAAATAATTTATGAAACATATCTAATTTTAAAAATTGTAAAATTTGAAACTCGTATTAAAAATTAAAAAAAAAAAAATGGTTTGTGCTAAAGAAATGGAGAGCGAATGGTGATTTGCAAGCATGGTCCAGTATTTTTTTTTTTAAACAGTAAAAAGAAGAGAGACGATGTAGTAAAAAATTTTAATAATTATTATTTATATTTTTATTACTTTAAATTTATGATTTTATACATATAATTTGATTTTGATTATAATTATGAACTATCTAACTGTTCCCGTCCTTCTCAATTGTGGGTTAATTTGGTATCAAGGAATCATTAGGTAATGATAATATATATTATCTGGATGTAACACACTCCTTTTATTATTCTTTACCAATAATAGTGGTAGAATAGAGAAGAAAAATAAGGAAGACAATAATTACTTCCCAACACACTATGTTTTATGCTACCTTTTGAGAGTGTCATGCCAAACATTTATGCCACTTTTCTTGGAGCCGAAAGGATGAAAAGAATAGAAGGCACTAGTTAGAAAGAAATAAAAAAAAATGGGCAAAAAAGTTAATAGGATCTCAAAACGTTGGAATCTGGGAATTAAATATTGCTTAGTGGCTTTTGACATTGGAATTGAATTTTGCTTTTTTTGTTTCTCTGAAAATTCGAATTTGAGTAGAGTTGTCAACTTGTGCAGCAAATATGAGCTCAGGGGCAGAGCTTTTAAAGCCCCGGCTAGAATGTTTAAATTTTTTATTATTAAATATAATATAAAATTATAAAAATATCCCTCAATGAAAACCTAATAAGTAATCTTACCTACTTATTTCCTTTTGTCATTTTCAAGTATCGCGTTGCTTGTTGCTTGCCTGGTCCAACTCTAACCTCTGTCGTCGCTCGTCTACCCCCAGCCTCCACACTCGCGTCGTCTTAAAGATTTGAAATGCCTTCAGTTCTACCCAACTACTCACCTGCTCCTATGGTCTTGATGGTTGTCATCCTGTGTGTTGCGTCACTGCTCCAGCTCCAACCGCCTTTGCTTCTCAAGCAATTTCAAGCTTTTTAACTTTAGCCCTCCCTATAATAAATTCTTGACTCTGCCTCATTACAAGCTCTATGTAATTATCAAAAATGCCTCTTATTGCTTCTCTTATAGTAAAAAGGCACACTTAAAAGTAACTTATGATTATGATTTTTTTTCCTTATATATTTTTTATTTTTTATACTTGTTCATCAAGTGCAAACAGATGCCTCGTTAATTATGGCTACTTAATATTGTAAGGATAAGTACTATGTATATCATAACTTCGTGATAAATATAAATAATGTTATAATTTGTGTCATTGATTGTATTTACAACTTTTTAACTTTGAGATAGTCGTAGATAGGATAGCATGCATGCTCCGGACCTAAACGTGCAAAATTAATTTTTGGCTAACATTTTGAAGATTAGTAATATGATCAATGTATGACAGCTAAACAAGAGATGGAAAAAAATTAAATTGAAACGAAGTCTCAAGTGGTCAAGATGTCTAATAAGGAAAAATAAAATAAAATCACTCTTCCTTATCTGATTTTCAATATCCATATTTATTTATGCCCAAGTACCACCGGCCAACAAAGCTGAAATTTTAGGAGCATTTTCATATTGAAAACCAATGTTAACATGAAAAAATTAGCAAACATAATAGTTTTTTGTAGAAAGTGATTTCTTAGCCCTATGAACTTACTTCAAAACCTTAATTTCCTAAATCAAAGAGAAAAAGCAAATAAATTGATTGGCTTGGGGTTCCAAAAAAAAAGTTTTATTTATAAGTATGAATAATTTATGTCAATTATATATTTAATTTATTATTTATATTTTTTTTAATATAAAATTTATTCTTACAATAGACATTTATACGAATTTATTTTAAAATTAAAAATTCACCTTATATACATCAATGTGATATAAACTGAACCTTCACTTTAATACTACTTATTAAATCTATAGTTATAATTTAAAAAATTGATTTATTAAAAAAGATAATTTATTTTAATTATATTCTTAAGTTATTATATATATACTAGTGTAGTACATAAGAAACTAATTAAGGCATGCAACAGGGAGATAATAGATATAGGTCATTGTCAGAATATAAAAGTATAAAACCTAACAGATAGTATAGGCTGTAAAAGATGATCAAGTAAGTACATAAAGATCCGAAGCGGCTAAGCCTAAGCCTAACCTAACCTAACAAAGCTTCCAAAAACAACTTTCGTCTCTATATCACATTTACAGCTGTGAAGTCGTCTCTATCTTCTTTCCGATTAAATTTTTTTTTTTTTTTTTCAACTCACAAGCTTCTTGTATTATTGGATTCGACCAAAATTTCTCACTCCATAGATATTGCATGTGTTTCTCTCTCCTCAAGTCCCGCCTACTATAGCTTATTTATATTTTTATTCATTAATCAAAAAAAATATTATTTATTAAAAATTAATATATAATAATTTATATTATATAATATAATTAATTTTTTATTAATAAATAATCTTACGATTAATTTATCATCCAACCATTCAATATAATCCGACAATCATTTGTGCACAGTTACACTTCCCAATGAATACATTAATGAAGTGGGAAATGAGTAAAAATCCAATAAAAACCAAACATGTCGGAGGGTATAAAATATTGGCCAGTACATTTAGTATTTTTTTTTTATCATTTTATATTTAATTATTAATTAATAATTAATATTATTTTACACCTTAAATTTTATAATTAATTAAAATATTATTTAATATATATAATAATTTAATACATATAATATTAAATTTAATCAAAATTCTCGCACCCAACTTTTAGCCTACAAAAATAAAATACGAAAAGATTGGCAAAATAGCAATAAAATAATTACACTAAATGCCCAAATGTATCAAGCTTTTTTGTTGATAAAATTTACTTTGTTTTCGTAATAAATCATACAAATGATTTATCATATATAGTACGGTCCTACATATTTATCATATTAGGCGGGGATATTGTTAAAAATAAATAAATTTGTCAGCAAAAAGATATTAGGCGGTATATGGAGCATTATTTTTAGCTTTGTTTCCATAAATATATTAACACATAAATTAAATTTATATTTATTTTCATACATATTATTTTTAAAATAAAAAAATAATTTAATTTTTTTAAGATAATTTTACTTCATATTATAATATAAAGATAAAAATAAATATAAATTTATATGACAATAATATTACTCAAGTGAAGTCTCCAAACTTAATTATTTGTTGATTACGATCCTAATTGACTTTAGAGTATGTGTACGTGACAATGCATTTATCTAATTGTAAGAGTGATTTGAAGCCAACTATTTTATATATAATTAAATTAATTTTAAAATATTATGATATAATGTACACATAAAACATACATAAATTAATATATTATTTTAAAATATTTATCTATTAATTGGCGGTTTGATTTCATGATTAATTAATTAAATAGGTGAAGACATAAAAAGATCACACAAGTACTCTTTTAAGTGTGGGTGAATGAGATTATATGGTAGAATTTGATTATTTTTACATATTTTGAAATTAGTTAACTCAATTATCGAATAATTCATCTAAATATGATAGTTTATTTAGTATCATAATTGAGTTACATACACATGGTCGTAAATTTGAGGTGGTAAAAAAATACATAATAATTAATGAAGTTTTTTTTTTTTTTTTTAATGATAAATTTTAATACAATTTACAACAATATCTTTTTAGTAGCCAATAAATTTAGGGATAAAAAATAATACCCTTTCATTTTATGAAAGGTTTTTACTGTTAAAAATAATCCATCAAATGATTCTTAACTAACTGGTGTATCAAATTCCAAAGCTTTTTTATGAGAGCCAAAGAACTATATATTGTGGATCCCAAAAAACACTAGACAAATTAAAATAAAGACGGTGCTCTTAGTAATCATTCTCCTTTTAACCTAAAGTGAATTAACTAACTGGTGAGTCCATTATCTTATTAATTATAATATCATTATTATATTATGCGGCGTTTAGCGGCAAACTAAGGATGATAGGCTAATTAATCAGACAATAAGATTTATCTCCAAAGCCACTGATTCGCATTATAAATAAAATGAAACTATGGCAACGTCAATTCCATGATCTTGAAGAAGCTAAAGTTAGGGGATATGTCGTTGAAAAATATGAAATTTTTGTGTACATTTTTTATTAATTGTAAATTGTGGTTGGCAAAGAGTTTAGCTGTTTTAATTCTATGACCCAAAAAAATTATTTCTTGAAATATGAATTGAACTCGGTGCTTATTAGATGACATCAATATTTGTTTGAGCGTTGTTGTTCTGATCAGTTCCTTTTCGACTGACAAAAAAATCAAGACATTAATGCATAAAACTAGGATATCTCCGTATATAATAATGAAATCATCAAATTTAATTCTCTCGCGTTTCTTTCAAATATAAAATTAACGTAAGTACTGACCATTCTTAACCATTAACAAAAAAAACATTAAGTGCATATATATATATATATAATTTTATTTTAAAATATCTTTTATTAAATATATTTTTATATAATGTGATAAATATATCTTTTTTAGAAATAAAAAGTAAAATCAATTAAATAATGAAATTTTGCTACAAAAAGATAAAAATATATAGGAATGAAATTACCAATACGTCCATAAGATAAAACAACTCATAAATTTTTTTTCCATCTCGAAGGTTCACTGTACAGTTGAAATCAAGAATAGTACACTTGAAATTTTATGTTGCTTGAAACCTAAAAAAATGAACAAAAGATGGAAAGATTTTTGTATCAAATTTTTTCTGGGTAGTTATTGTATAGAAAAATATATTTTTGGGTATCTATATGGAAGAAAAATATACTTTTGGTTTTTTTTTTTAAAGAATAGTGAGAACTCAAGAAGAAATTAATGCTGTTTGTTTTTGAGTTGTGAAATAATGAGAACAATGATGCTTTATTTATAGCTAAAATTTGCAGCTAATTGTCACAAAAAATGGAATAATAACAATGTGCAACGGTCATAAAAAAAAATAGTCACAACATGGGATCATAGATGAGAACTAACTTGATCTTGGAGAAGAACGATTTTTTTTCTAATTATTGGAAAAATAATTTAATAAATAAATATTTTTCAAAAAATAAAGTGCTGCCTTACACACTATGCTCGGCCGACTAGCTGCAATGCACGCAAATGTGTAGATTTACAATTGCTTAAGTTTTATTTTCTTTTATAAAAGTGGATGTTTATTGAGATCTAATTTTAAGTCTAAATTTATTTATTTATATACAACTCGTAAGAAATGTAGAAAAATAATATGAGATAAAGTTTTGGGAGAATAAATTTAAGTCACTTTTTGTCCTTTTTTTTTTTTTTTTTAATTCATAGTTAATTTCTAATACTTAATAGGTCACCGATTTCCCTGACATGTTATATTTATTCGATACAATTTAGCTTTCATGAAGGGGGGAAAATCAGATTATTAGTGGAACGTAAATTGAATCCCGACTTGTACAAGCCGAGATGGCGAGATAAATAATTTCTATTGGTTTATTTTACCAGCCGGTATGGAACGTTGAAGCCGTCTAAATTGGGAATTACAGTAATTGAAGCTTCCTCGTGCTGATTCCGAGACCTCATTTGTGGTTACTTGGAAACAAGAATCATATTCTTTTTTAAAAAGCAGTGTCTCTCATTAGTATAAATGTTACTTTTTTTATTATATTATTTATTGCATATTTATATATTTTTTTAAAAAAATATTTATATTAATTTTAAATTTTATTGATCTAAACAATAATAGTGAATAATTTATCTATTTTCACCTGGTCTTCTTTTCCCTCCTTCACGCTACGGTTTTTATACAAACTGACACTACTTTATTGGCCATAAATCTTGAGAATAAAAGTACCGTATTACTTATATAAGGACGTCTGTGTATAACACAATAATTGTAATAATTTAACTTCTTTGTATCCAATAACAATAAAAATAACATGCCATCACATTTTTTATTATATTACGTACTGTTATAAAGATAGGGTGCATAATATATATATATATATAAATAATAGAAAAAGGCCCTAAAAATGGTAATATGACAAACAATAAAGGGCAAACACTCGGTTTAACTCTTAAATTAGTTCTCAAATACAGTTAATTATTTGAGAAAGAAGTTTAAATAATTGTATAAATTATGATGAAGAGATGAAAAAAGGTCACATAATGGAACAGGCATGTACATTATCATCGCTGAAGAGAGAGACATAATTATCTTCAGGGGCAGTGGAAGCAGGATAGGCTTGAACGACATTGCGTACATAACCAGAAGGTGCCCTTTTGTCATAGGCTCCAGCAACATATGGATAGTGCACTAAATGTTGTGGTATATATGGCCAAAACTCAGCTCTCTTTCCTGTCCTTTTTACTCTCTTTAACACCTTGTTTGCATCCACATATCCACTTACTATCACCCTGCTTTGTTTTCTGTTCACCTCCACTGATTTCACACCTAGTATTTACAGCGAATTAATTACATATGGATTTCTTAAAATTCATGTTAAACTTAACTGGTCTCATTTTTTCATAATAACCTTAAACTGCATGTTGAGAGATGTACATATTTAAGGACAAATGCTACAACAATTAACTATAGCGATCACAACTAAAGCACTTAGTCCAGTAATTCTTTTGTGACATTTTAGTCCACTAGTTATAAAAAAAAAAAAAAAAAGAAGAAGTGATAGTTAGAACAAATAGTCAATTATTTTATATTTCAACTATACCATGTGTAAGTTAGTATCAAAATGTAAAAGTACAAACAGGTACTAATCATCAAGACATAAATTGGGGTGATATTTATTATAATTAATTTTAAGTGAAAGTATTATTATAATTTATATTTTAATTAATTTTAACATTATGTACCTCCCCACAAACATGCATGTATGTTTATGGCTCATTATTTACTTCTTAGTACCGTCATGAAGGAAAAAATAAAAAAGCAAATATTTTCAGAAAAAGTTCAATACCTGAGAATATTTATTTCTTTCCGAAAGTTGAAAAGATGAAGATAACTGCTTCTATGAAGGTCGCATAAGATTCACATTGTTTCCTCTTTTGAGGGTTTGGAAAATTCAACACGAAAGTTGCTTTTGTATTTTTCTCTTAATAATTAATTAGCCTATTATTTCAATCTGTTCCGTAGTATGTATGTACGTATATATGTCAAACACAGCAGCTATACCCTATATATATATATATAGACTAGCTAGCTACGTAGAAACGAAGCAATTAATAATTAATGCCATGAAGAGAAGGCAAAGATGTAGCTAGCTAGCTAGCTAGCTACAGGTAATAGGAAGATCATATCACAGAGCTTCATGAGATAAAGTTAAACCTTTCATATTAGTAACCGCGTTCTTCACTTTTCTTTCGCAGCCATCACAGTCCATCTTTACTTTAATCTCTACTGTCTGTGACAATTAATGAAACAAAACCCACATTGAGTAATTTTTGTGTTCGAAGAAAAAGACACACCAAGACTGAAAGACATATAGAGTTGTTGTATTAATAAAAGTTGTAAGAACAAAGTACTGTATGACTAAATTAAAGATCTAGACTTTTAGTGATCAGTACTATATATATACATATATATTACCTGCAATGGCTTGCGCTTGCTTCTTCTTGTGCTAGTGACGGTGCAAAAGTTGGAGAGATAATCAAGTGCACCCATTTTCCTTCTTTTTAGAAGAAAAAGCAAATTGAGCAACAAAAAGAGAAAGAGAAAGAGATGGAAATATATATGTCAGATATAATGAGGTTTGAGGTGAGGCTCTCTCAGTTTATATAAGAGTAGTTGCTCTGATATATTTTTATTTATTTAAAGAGGGGTGTGTCTGCAAAAAGCATTAATGTGTACAAAATAATTTAATTAATTATTAGGAAAATAAAATGGCAAGTGAGGCCTCTACTAAAGTGACTTAAAAATCATCATTGGAAGGGCAATACTAGTATTTGGATATTGTTGTAAAGTGCTTTTGATATATATTGTTTGCTTTCATTTTAATTTGTTCAATGAGTGTGGTTTTGCTTTTCCTTTATTTATTGATAGAAAAACTACATTAAATTAATGCTTTCAATTGGTCGACTGTATACAAATTTTGAACTTCTTCATCACTTGGGCGCGTTTGGAAATTCGTATTAAATTGAAGTATTAACACATTTAGCTGTCTTAAAGTAAAATAGTACAATGTTTGATACAACCTAGTATTAAGAAATGACAAATTTTAATACTAGGTTTTTAAAAGACGAAAAGCATACTAAACCAAATTTATCTTTTCTAATAATATTTATGATCAAGCTTTTCATGCATAAAGTTACCGACTTAATAAATAAAAAAAAATTACCGTCTTTAAGTTATCATCTTATCATGATTAATGACTATATAAAATTAGTTATTATACAGTTTAACCATATGAAATATTTAATTGACTAAATTTATAGTATTTTAGGTGTACGAAATATGTCTTAATTTCATTATAAATACTTAAAACTATAATATTAAAAGAAATAGATAACATAAATGGATTATAAAGGACCAGGAGTTCTGTAACTTTTTATCGCAAGAGAAATTAAAAATGAAGAAGAGATTCCAAAACTTTTAATAAAATAATGTACTCTTTTTGGCGGTGAGAGCAATAGATTCGAGCCAAGCATTTTCAATAGTTTGAATTGAGATTAATAAACAAAATTAAATTTTAAATAATAATTTTTTTAAGAAGAAATCGTGGAACTTTTCTTTAAAGAACTCACTTAAAAAGTTTAATTTGATGTAAAGATAATTAATAGACAATTTATTCAGAATAAATATCATTAGAATTGACTTAACAATGAATTAATCAGGTTTTTTGAAACTGATGGACAAATTAATCATATTATTTTCCTCTCAAAATGATTGTCACCTGTAATTTCTAGAAAGTTAGAAGCGATTTCCGTGATTCCCTTTGAAAGAAAAAGGAATGAAGAATTTTAAAGAGAATTTTCTGAACCATTAGTTGCCATCCCAAATTCAGAGTTCTTTGTTGACTACAATCTTTTACTTTTATTGACCACATTAGGTCAATTTCAAATTTCAACGTATTCTAGCTGGAATTTTATTTTCGTTAAACATTTCTTTAAAAAAGTTACCTAAAAACGGTTCAATTCGATGCAAAAGCCCGTATTCTAATTGGAATTTTATTTTGGTGAAATTTTTCAAAAAATATTCAATTTAATGCAAATATAATTAATAGATAATTTATTTAAAATAAATATTATTAAAATTGACTTAATTTTTAACGTTTAGTTGTTTTATTTTTATTTTCTTTTAATAAATTGGACCTTATTTAAATAATAAAAAAAATCTTAAAGCACCCATCATGTATTTAACAATGAATTAATCATGTTTTTTTGAAACTGATGGGCAAATTAATCATATTATTTTACTCTCAAAATGATTGTCACCTGTAATTTCAAGAAAGTTAGAAGCGATTTCCGTGATTCCCTTTGAAAGAAAAAGGAATGAAGAATTTTAAAGAGAATTGAACCATTAGTTGCCATCCCAAATTCAGAGTTCTTTGTTGACTACAATCTTTTACTTTTATTGACCCCATTAAGTCAATTTCAAATTTCAAAAGATTCTAACTGCGATTTTATTTGTGATCAATAAGTTGAAATATAGTCAATTATTTTTTAATAGTATTAGAATAAGAAAATATTTTCGGTCACATGTTCGAAGGAAAAAAAAAATACAATTCAAACATATGGCAGTAACAATCATACCCATAAATATCACCTAGTTACAAAATAGCAAACTTTCGAATGATTTCTCATTATAATAGAGATAATATTCTATAAACTATAGGTGCCTCGAGCAGCACATAACAATGTCATTATGACGAAGCTATTTATGTCTGTTTTTAGTGTTTTATGATATAATTTTATGTACTTATTGAGAAAATGAATTTTTTTTTTCTCTTTTCCTTCCTTTTTCGAAAACAGACTTATCTAATTCAGTTAAACTCTTCCGTGATATTTCATGCAACACCATAAATTATGTAAATTAAAGTGGTTGAAAATGTCAACTTTATTGCATAAAAGATGAAATTTTATGTATATATATTTCTTAATTATTTATTTGTGGCATAAAAAGTAACTAAACAAAAGTGGTGCAGAAGATTTGGAGTCTCTCTTCTGTTTTTATTAAATAAAAAAATAATTTTTTCAAACGTGCTGTTCAGGCAGTGTTATACAAGAAATACACAACACAGCATAGGCAAGAAATACAACATTATCTTCTTAATCCAAAATTAAACGAACTCCATCTAACTCCCAAAAAAAAAAACTCTGGCTACTGTTTAAATAGTGTCATATTCTCCTTAGGAAAAAATAATTAAAGATAGATAAAAAATAGTGTTTTACACTTTTACTTGTACCTGTCATAAGTCGTAACCTCTTTAGCTTTTGGCCTCATAAACCATTCGAGAAGGCAGCAGCATTCTCTACCTTCTTACCAGGAAGCTGAACTTCCAGTACCTATTTGAGTAGTTCGTGCAATTATTTTGATTAAAAATATAATTGAATTGATTTAGTTAATACACTCCACAGGCACTTCAGAGAAACACATGCAAACAGTACAAAAAGAAAACTCTCTTTTGGTAATTTCTCTTTTGTTATTTCAATCAGAGTTCAGTAGTACAATTTTGGTAGTCATTTTTTGTGTCTGGTAAAACATGCCATTCGGTAGAAGTTGTAAATTCTTACCCTAACAGTCAATTACACTGTAAGCAAGAAAGTTAATATATTTTAAGAACGAAGCACACCTCAAGTGCTGTTTGCTGTCCACAAGGAAATATCAGAGCACCCTTTCTAAAAGGGATGTCATCTACTTCATCGAGCACAATATTGCTATGACTGCAAACTCTTGTTGTGATAATTTTAAGTTGTATGACATTCTGATGACCATTTCTTTCGTCAATAATAGAAACTTTGGCTCGAGTTCCAGGCCAGCCTGCAAAAGCACGAGACCTAGAGAGATTGCACGTCATGACCGTCATATCTAACTAAAGAAGAGACCTAATACTGTATTATGTAGAACCAGAGCTTCTTGATTATAAGGATAGCAATGATCCCTCGGGCAAAATCTACACAAATCCAAAAAGATAGTATACAGGTACATGATGAAATGAATTGGCCCCTTGGAGAAATTTAAAAAGTGTGAATTTCATGTTTTTAAATATATCAATAAGTGCCTGTGTATACACATACATGCACCACTACATACAAATTACAAACAATGATAAACATTGGTTATTTCATTCCAATGGCACAAAAGTTCAACAAGATATACCTTAGGAGCTAAAGTAGCTTTAGATTCATCTTGGGACCATGCTTTTAATTTAGCTGTACCATCATTTCCCTGTTTTTTTCAGCTAGAAACTGCAAAAGACTTGCATGTAGAAGTAGAACTAACACAAAATACAACATTACATCAAGCCCAAAAATAACAGAATATATTAAAAAATTCCAACTCTGCAAACTCTACTTAATCATCCACAATTGCAAATTAGCATAATCCATACCTTGATTTGATCATCAATCTCCAATTTGTTGCAGGCAATGACAGGTCCAGAATCAAGAGCACGTACAGTGAATGCTAAAGACATTCCTGTTTCCCTAACACCTCCTAAGTACGAAAATCCAGACATCTGCATCCCCAACTTTGACTTTAAAGAAATCAGTATATAAGCATACTGAACCAAAACAAAATAAGAAAATTCTTAACAACCTGCAGTGCTCTTTGAACAGGACCAGCACCACCGTAGATCGACAATAGACTTGGGTGTATATTTACAGTCCCTGGTAAAAGTGCATTTTGGTTAAAGTATCTGCTTATGACCAGTGTAAACTCTAAATAAACAGAGTACATTAAATAAATATAAGAGCATGTCATCGAGAACATTCTTTCAACAAGATGTTTATAAACGTCTTTGAAAGCATTGCCTACTGGTAGAATAATAAAATATACAACCAACTATTTTAAAAGGCAAGAAAAGTGCCTAAGTACTGTTCTTTGTTTAAGAATTTTATTGAGAAATATAAGTCAGCATAAGAAATATTTTTATGGAAGAGAGTTAAACTTACAAGGACTACAAATGGCATGAAAGTTCAGATGACACAAAAACTAGTAATAGTACTAAACATATAACAAAAATATGAGTTTTTGAAGTGAAAAAGACCAAGCATGGATATAAAGGCATGCCTGTAAAGAGTACCCCTTGAGGACATGCTTTAAACAATAAGATTATTCAAGACAAATTTTTTACCATTTCATTCTTAAGTCTACTCAACCAGCCAAGTAAATGTCCTTTGCTATGCGTTACTGAAATTTAAAAAAAAAAAACCTGTATGTATCCAACAAAATTGGGCATATCTTTAAGCAAACAAAAATATGGTACAACTACAGTGGCTCTCTCATTATACACAAAAAATGTGTAATTACCGTAAAAAAAGTTATCCAGTAGCAAACTAATGCAACTAACCTAGTGGAGGAATGTTTAGAACTTTGGTAGGTAAAATATTCCCATATGCTGCTGTCACACAAAGTTCTGGCTGCAGAGCTCTTAAGTTGGATATAAACATGTCCTATAAAAAGCAGAAACGTGAATTTATGCTTGCATCTAGAACCACATACTTCAAACATTATTAGAAGCAGATTAAACTGGTAGAAGAATCAGTTCAATAACTCAATGCAAAAGTAACTGTCAGCATAGAAGCTAACAGGATGCTTCCATTGAGTTCCACATAAAGTATATGGATGGTTACTAGAGCAATCCGCTAAGAAATTGACAGTTTGAGAAGGATCGCTAAAGTGGGAGAGGCAAGACGAAAGCAAACTCTCCACTCAGATAACATCAGAAAAATGAAAAACATGGAGATATCTTTTTCATAGATATTAGATGCATGTGTCAGTAACAACCAATTGCAGATGGTATAAAAACTGTCTTTCTCATTTGATAATAATGTAAAATTCTGGAGAAAAGAATAATTAAGTATTACAACTAAGAGATAATAGGTCTAGTTTATACATTCCAATCATTATCAATAAAAACTAATTTATTTTACTGCACTTATAATGACAAATCACCAAATGCGGTTATATGAAAAGCCCTAAGAACTAAGAAGAGAAGTTATGAGATAGTAATAATTATATTGGTTTAAATATAGATTAAAATCGTCATAGAATTTCAGTTCCGATTACTCAAAACTTCCCTTACCAGAAATGAAAAATATGCAGGTCATAAGCACAAAGTTCAGAAAATAAGTTTATCAATAAACCATGTAGCATAAATCGCCACATGCCAATATTTTCATCAGTCATGTTGATGCATGATATATGAATTAAAACCCTCTTAAAGATCATCATATTACCTCTCCAGCTCGCTCAGGAGTGAATATCAATTTCGAAGGGAAGCCTCTTTCAAGAGCATGTTCTGCTACAGGAGAAGGCCTCACCTTTCTTTCCCTGCCCCTTCTGGAAGGTGGCTGAGTTACAATTGCTGCAACCTAAAACATACCACGTTGACATTTCACACAGCAAGCACTTACTTTATATTCTTAATTAACAGTTACAAGAGCAATAATCTCTGCAACAACATTTTGCACCTGATCCCTAAGCAGTCTGAACTAAAATATGGAGTTTAAACATAATTATATCCCAAAGGAAAATAGCAAGCTCTAATGCAGTATGCCAACATTTCTAAAAGCTTTTTATTATATCTTAGGAAAGTGAAATCAGCCATGAATGTAATTACAAAAGGAGCATACCAAATAACCACTGCTTATTTTAAGTACTCTTTCACATTTAAGCGGAAAATGAAGTGTTAATTCGAAATATTCAGAGAACTACTAAGGTTAAGCTTAAGGTGTAGAATCAACACAATGAAATAATAAGGGGATCCATTAGACAGTTCATCCCAGACTGCGTTTTATTCTAGCAAGGCATTCTTCATTTCTTATCGGACTTAACAAAAATATAAAAGTAGAAAAAACAAAAGATGAGAAAATATTTTTAAGTTCCCTCTACTTGTTTGAACGGTTAGTTTCAATTTTTTTCTAAAACCAATTCAATTTCTTAAAACGTACAAAATATAGTTAGGCAAGATGAAGGAAAAAAATATATCACAATTTTACATATAAGAAAAGCCCAGCAAATACAAACCAAATAAACGAGATACTATATGATCCAATTGAAGCATAATCACTAGCAACAAATTAAATAAATGAAAGTAAAAGCCAGCATTGTCATTTAATACCTAAAACAAGGAGTCTTGAGCAGAAGATGCATTAAGCAGAGCACCAAAAACAGTTGTAGAAATCTGCAAAACAGACCAGTAGACCACCATGCCATCACCAAACTAAAATGCAGTCACATATATTGTTAATATGGCTGCAAAACTGTTATTTTTGAGAAGGGGCATATATGTAATTCCTCAAATTAATACATAGAACCCTAGTACAACATATATATATATATATATATATATATATATATATATATATATATATATATATATATATATATATATATATTTGTTGGCTTGCGGCCGCTGGATTGATTAGAGAATAAAAGAAAACCTCGCAACAGTGAAGAGAAGAAATCAGCCACTATCTTGTGAGGAGAAAATGAACAAATATCATCAGTTTCTTTAAAGCCATATGAGACAAAATTCAAGATTAGTAATTATCATCTTGAATCAACATCAAAGGTAATTTCTTGAATTACCTACTGTGCAACCGTTCTACACTTTTGAATATTTGTTAATCTATTATAAATTTGCTCTCCTTTATTTGTGAGATCAATTGGGTGTACTTGGAGTTTGGTATTTTGAGTGGCTATTGAATATTGGTGTTTGTATTCTCTATTTGGATCTGATAGTGGATTTTTTACGGTGTGCCGTCGTCAGTGGAGTAGACTTTTCACATTGAAAGGTTGAACCACTTAAATCATTGTGTGCCATTTATTTTTCTTATTACTTATTATTTTGCTGTTACCCATAATTAATTATTTGTGCAACTAAATTGGACCCAAACTACGCTTCCACTAGCGCCAATTTATAACAAATTGGTATCAGAGCTTTTGGGTTATTTATTGGAACTAATTAAGTTTGTTCATTTGGATTTATTTTGAGCTTTTGATTATTTGATTGGTTTCATATTTTCTGGGTTGTGCTTCTGTTAATTTAATTTTGGGTATTCTATCATGGCGGCAAAATATGAAATTGAAAAATTTAATGGTAGGAATGATTTTAGTCTTTGGCAAATGAAGATGCGAGCCATATTGGTTAAAGAAGGGCTCGTTAAGACACTTGAAGGTAAGGATAAATTATCAGAAAAATTGACTGAGGAAGAAAAAGATGCATTGATGGAAAATGCTCTCAATTCAATTCAATTGTCCTTGTCTGATGAGGTATTACGCGAGGTTGGTGATGAAAGATCTCCTGCCGGATTATGGCTTAAATTGGAGAACGCGTATATGACTAAGTCTTTGACTAGTCGGTTATATTTGAAGCAGCGCTTGTACACCTTCAGAATGTCAAAAGGTATGCCTTTGCACGATCACCTTGATGAATTTACTAAAATTATTCGTGATCTGAAAAATGTTGGTGTTAAGATTGATGATGAGGATCAGGCCTTAGTTTTGTTATGTTCTTTACCTCATTCGTTTGAACATTTTGTTGATACCATGCTATATGGAAGAGACACTATTTCTTTGGAAGATGTCAAAGCGACTTTGAATTCCAGAGAGTTGAAGAAAAAGGTGTCCACAAGTAATAACGATAGTAGCAGTGGTTTGTTTGTTAGAGGAAGAACGCAAGAAAAAGGCTCGAGCAAAATTAGAGGCAAGTCTAGATCTAAATCTAGAAAGAGAACAGATAAATGCAATTATTGCCATCAAGAAGGGCATTGGAAAGTTAACTGTCCGAAACTCAAAGGTAAAGGGAAATCTACCACAACATCTTCTAATACTAATGATGTTGTAGGTATTGCAGATAGTTCTGGTACCGATGGTGATAATGTTCTGTCAGTATCTATTAGTTCTCCTAGAGATGTTTGGATTCTTGATTCAGGTTGTACTTACCATATGTGCCCCAATAGGGATTGGTTTGTTTCTTATCAGTCCATTGATGAGGGTGTTGTCTTGATGGGAAATAATATGTCCTGTAAGGTTGTTGGTATTGGTACTATCCGAATTAAGATACATGACAGTATTGTCAGAACTTTGAAAGATGTTCGCCATGTTCCAGATTTGAAAAAGAACCTAATATCTTTGGGTACTTTTGACTCACAAGGCTATAGGTATATAACTGAAGGTGGAGTTTTGAAAGTTATTAAGGGTGCTCTGGTGGTTATTAAAGGGCAATTGTCTCGTGGTCTCTATGTGTTTCAGGGTAGCACTGTCATTGGTAGTGTTTCAGTTTCATCCTCGTCAGATCAAGATTCAGATACGACTCGCTTATGGCATATGCGGTTAGGGCATATGAGTGAGGCAGGAATGTCTATTTTGAGCAAGCGGGGTTTACTTGGTGGTCAGAAAACAGAGAAGCTTGATTTCTGTGAGCATTGTGTCTATGGAAAGCATCGCAGAGTTAAGTTCAGTACAGCCATCCATAAAACGAAAGGTATTGTTGATTATATTCATTCAGATCTTTGGGGTCCTTCTCGTGTTACTTCCAAGGGTGGTGCCCGGTATATGTTGACTTTTATTGATGACTTCTCTCGTCATGTTTGGGTATATTTTTTGAAAAATAAGAATGATGTGTTTTCGAGATTTGTCAAGTTTAAAGCTTGTATTGAAAATCAAACTGGCAAGAAGATCAAGCGTTTGAGAACCGACAATGGCTTGGAGTTTTGTGAGAGTCAGTTTAATGAGTTCTGTGAAAGGAATGGTATAGTGAGACACCGCACTATGCGTAATACACCACAACAGAATGGAGTTGCAGAACGTATGAATAGGACTATTTTGGAAAGAGCTCATTGTATGCTCTTTCAAGTTGGTTTGGATAAATCATTTTGGGTTGAAGCTTGTAACCATGCCTGCTATTTGGTGAATAGGTCTCCATTAACTGCAATTGAGTTGAAGACTCCGTTTGAGGTATTTTCTGGTACTCCTGCTAATTATTCTGATTTAAAAGTTTTTGGTTGTCTTTCTTATGCTCATGTTAATGATGGTAAGCTTGAGCTTAGGGCATTGAAATGCATATTTTTTGGGCATCCTACTGGAGTGAAGGGTTATAGACTATGGTGTGTTGAATCCAAGTCACCTAAATTTTTAATTAGCAGAGATGTTAAATTTGATGAGTTTTCCATGTTGGAAAAGAAAAAAGAGTATGTTGTTGCAGGTAAAGACCACGGTGTTAGTGAGCAGGTGGAGCTTGAGAGTGAAGCTCCTAGTCAAGTGCAAGAGAGCATTTCAGATCAACCATTTGTGGATGAGGTAGATGATTCTGCTCCTGATGTAGCAGAACAGCAACAAGAGCAACCATACAGTATCGCTAAGGGTAAAGGAACAAGAGAGATTCGACGCCCTCAGAGGTATGCAGATGCAGATTTAGTTTCTTATGCATTGTCTGTGGCAGAGACTATTGGGGTGAATGAATCTACTAGTTATCGTGAAGCTGTCACTTGTGATGAGTCTGCTCAGTGGTTAGTTGTTATGAATGAAGAGATTGAGTCACTTCATAAGAATCATACTTGGGAATTGGTAAAACCACCTAAGGGCCAGAAGATTGTTGGAAACAAATGGGTCTTCAAGAAAAAGGAAGGTATACCTGAGGTTGAAGCAGCTAGGTTCAAGGCACGTGTTGTTGCAAAGGGCTATTCTCAGAAAAAGGGTATCGACTTCAATGAAGTATTTTCACCCGTTGTGAAGCATAGCTCCATACGTGTGTTGCTTGCTATGGTTGTGCTGTTTGACTTGGAATTAGAACAACTTGATGTCAAGACAGCTTTCTTACATGGTGAGCTTGAGGAACAAATTTACATGCATCAACCAGAGGGGTTTGTTATTTCAGGTAAGGAAGATCATGTTTGTTTATTGAAAAAATCATTATATGGTTTGAAGCAATCTCCTAAGCAGTGGTATAAACGGTTTGATTCTTTTATGATTGATCATGGTTACTCTAGGAGTGATTACGATAGTTGTGTTTATCATAAAAGGTTCTCTGATGGTTTAATTGTCTATTTGTTGCTATATGTTGATGACATGCTTATTGCTTCTAAGAATAAGTTTGAGATTTAGAAATTAAAGTCTCAACTTAGTGGTGAGTTTGAGATGAAAGATTTGGGTGCAGCAAAGAAAATTTTGGGCATGAAAATTTACAGGAATAGACAAGCGGGCAAGCTTTATTTGTCTCAGAAAAGTTACATTGAAAAAGTACTTGAACGTTTTGGTATGAAAGAGTTTAAACCTGTAGGTACGGCACTAGTTGCACATTTCAGACTTTCTTTGGATTTGTCACCACAGTCAGAAGAAGAAGAGAAGTACATGTCTCAGGTTCCATATGCTAGTGCCGTTGGTAGTTTGATGTACGCTATGGTTTGTACTCGTCCAGATATTTCACATGCAGTTAGTGTTGTTAGTAGATACATGGCTAACCTTGGAAAGGGTCATTGGCAAGCAGTGAAATGGATACTTCGGTATTTGAGAGACACTTCTAGCTTTGGTTTGGTATATGATGGGAGTTCTAATACTGGTTGCAGTGTTATTGGTTATGTAGACTCCGATTATGCTGGAGATTTGGATAAGAGAAGATCTTTGACAGGTTATGTTTTCACTCTTTCTCATTGTGCCATTAGTTTGAAGGCTACTTTACAGTCTACAGTTGCTTTGTCCACTACAGAAGCAGAATATATGGCAGCAGCAGAAGCAGTGAAAGAAGCCATTTGGCTTAGAGGTTTGGTTTGTGATTTGGGTTTACAGCAGGATACTTCTGTTGTATTTTGTGATAGTTAGAGTGCGATACACTTGACCAAGAATACCATGTTTCATGAGAGGACTAAACATATTGATGTCAGATATCACTTCGTTCGTGACATTGTGTCTCAGGATACTATTGTTATTAATAAGATAGCTACTGCAGAGAATCCAGCTGATATGTTGACCAAGCCAATTCTAGTTAACAAGTTCAAGCATTGCTTGGGCTTGGTTGGTGTTTGTAGTAAGTGATCGCCCTTCGGGGCTTTTTTGGACGACGGCCATTTGGTATTTCGAGGAATCCTAAATTTGAAGAAATTGGTTCCGTTGCCAAGGTAGAGATTTGTTAATATGGCTGCAAAACTGTTATTTTTGAGAAGGGGCACATATGTAATTCCTCAAATTAATACATAGAATCCTAGTACAACATATATATATATATATATATATATATATATATATATATATATATATATATATATATTTGTTGGCTTGCGGCCGCTGGATTGATTAGAGAATAAAAGAAGACCTCGCAACAGTGAAGAGAAGAAATCAGCCACTATCTTGTGAGGAGAAAATGAACAAATATCATCAGTTTCTTTAAAGCCATATGAGACAAATTCAAGATTAGTAATTATCATCTTGAATCAACATCAAAGGTAATTTCTTGAATTACCTACTGTGCAACCGTTCTACACTTTTGAATATTTGTTAATCTATTATAAATTTGTTCTCCTTTATTTGTGAGATCAATTGGGTGTACTTGGAGTTTGGTATTTTGAGTAGCTATTGAATATTGGTGTTTGTATTCTCCATTTGGATCTGATAGTAAATTTTTCTCGGTGTGCCGTCGTCAGTAGAGTAGACTTTTCACATTAAAAGGTTGAACCACTTAAATCATTGTGTGCCATTTATTTTTCTTATTACTTATTATTTTACTGTTACCCATAATTAATTATTTGTGCAACTAAATTGGACTCGAACTACGCTTCCGCTAGCGCCAATTTATAACATATATAAATGAGCAAGGAGATACAGAACCTGAGGAGGTCCAAAAAGACCAGAGGCTGCTTCTTCTTGGGGAAGCTTAAAGCAGAAGGAGGATAAGAGGATGAAACAGTAGTTGAAGCACTGGCACAGCAGAAGCGCCGAAACGTCGCCGAGGAATTCATCCTCTTATCCACCGGTTTTATTTAGAATTTATTCGGGAAAACAGCATTAGGAGTCGATTAATGTGCCTTCCCATATATTTTTATATAAAATGCACTACAATTTTATTATAAAGGTGTATACTAATTTAAATTTTGTTTAGACATACAAAAAAATATGTAATATATAACTGAATAGTGTGAATAACAACCCATTTGTTGGTAATAGTTTTGATGAATGTTTTATAATTGTGTGATTTTTTGTTATTTATATGCTTGATTATTGATAGAAGTTGTAGTTTTTGCACCATTTGCTATTATGTTTAATAAAAATATTAATGTGTCGTTTGATTTTAAAAATTAATAATAATAAATATTCACAGCATCAAAGCAAAAAAAGTTGAATAAAAAATAAAAAAATATCAAATGGTATCAAGGAAAGTCACAATTTAATTCCATTATTCATATAGTGTGGGACAATGGGAGCGTGTGGCTATATATTCGTAAATTGTAATTAAAAAGCATGATTTAATTGAGGAGTTGTAAAAACAATATTTTAAGGGAAAAAATCTTTGGAAAATAATTCTTTAAGTTTGAAAAAGAAAAAAATTATTACATATATAACGATTATACTGAGATATGATAGAATAAATTAATCTTAATATTTAAATTTTAACTTATACAAAAGTTATATTTTAATTATTGACTTATTTTTAAAAATCTTTTAAGATGAATTTGAGTTAAATTGTTGATTATTTGAATATATAAAAGTGATTTCCCATTATAAGAAATAAATTTGTAAATAATTAAACTAAGAAATGAGTTGTTGATTTTTGAATCACAAATATAAAATATGGAGATATTATTATTATTTATTATTATTTTTACAATAATTTTTATTTAATATTATGAGTGGCATTAATATCTCATTAAGAATATTAATAAAATGGTTTTTTTTTTTTTTTTTAATATTTACTGTGCCTGATAAAAAAAAAAAAAAATATTTATTGTGCAATATAAAAAAAATTATAAATATAAAAGCAATTGAGTACCATTACCCTAGACCTAAGTTCGCTCAAGCTCTCTGTACGCTTGTCCGCCGCTTCTCTCTGGTTTTTACCATCTTAGTCTCTTGACTGTGAATTCGTGAGTTTCGGTGTCATTACTTAATAATTTTGTTCTTCTAGTATTCATGTTATGTTTGTTAGGCATTACGGTTTTAGATTGAGCTATAATCCATGTTTTACAATTCGATTTATGTTACTTAATAACGGTGTGCTTCTGTAGATGAACTACTTGAACTTTCAAGAGTTTTTTTAACAGATCGAAGCATTGCTTAAGCATCCGAATGATTTTTATAATTTGAGGCTGATTTTTTTTTTCGTAACCTTTTGAAATCTGAGATTCGAAGTTTGACTGTTCTTCTGGTGAAAGAAGAGGATCTTTTGGAGCTTTGATTCAAAATTCATGCTGTTTGGGTTTCAGAATCAGTGTTACGTTTTTTCCCTTGTTGTTCAAGTAACTTATTAGTTGATTCCGGTGCTCCAATTGCTTTCATCTTCCTTCTTTTATCTATCTCATGGATTGCCGCACAACAGTCTTTTGTTTTCCTCCATTCCAAATGTCCCTGTAATCCTATACAGTTTCAATATATCATTATAGGCATATGTTCTCTTTATGATTGATAGATTGATAAAGTTCAAATTTTTATGTAGAAAATTTTATTATTTCGCAATATGGTTTAGATCTAATAGGCAGTTGTTTTCACAACTGACCTTGGCTCTATTATCGAGTCAACAGTAGGCACCTTGATTCGATGGTGACCTGTCTGCCGCTTGGAGCCAATACTAATCTTAAGCTGGGTGAAGACCCTTGAAACTCTTTCGTTGTCGTTTCAAGACATAATTACCCGTCTACATTCTCTTCATTTTTAATGTTTTTTCATCTTTCCTTTGTATCTTGATCTGGTTTTTTTTTTTTTTGAAATTATTTATTATTGATTATTGTTAAAGAAAATAGGCACTTAATTCCGACACGGGTGTTTGTTTGATTACAATCACAAGCAACCTTTTGCATTTGTTCTCGTTATGATTAATATAGTTCAAATTTTTATGTTATAGAAAATTTTATTATTTCTTAATAAGGTTTAGACCTAATAGGCAGGTGTTTTCACAACTGAACTTGGCTTTATTATCGAGTCAACAGCAGGCGCCTTGATTTGATGGTGACCTGTCTGCCGCTTGGAGCCAATACTAATCTTAAGCTGGGTGAAGACCCTTGAAGCTTTTTTTTTTTCGTTTCAAGACATAATTACCCTTCTACATTATCTTCATTTTTAATTTTTTTATCTTTCCTTTGTATCTCGATCTGTTTTTTTTTTTTGGTTGAAATTATTGATTATTGGTAAGTGTTTGTTTGATTACAATGACAAGCATTATGATCGATAAAGTTCAAATTTTTATGTTTTAGTCAAGTTTATGATTTTACAATATGGTTTAGATCTAATAGGCAGGTGTTTTCACAACTGAACTTGGCTCTATTATCGAGTCAACAGCAGGCACCTTAATTTGATGGTGACCTGTCTGCCGCTTTGAGCCAATACTAATCTTAAGCCTGGTGAAGACCCTTGAAACTCTTTCTCTCTGGTTTCAAGACATAATTACCCTTCTACATTCTCTTCATTTAAAATTTTTTTTATCTTGATCTTGGTTTGTTTTTGAAATTATTTATTATTGATAATTGTTAAAAAAAATAGGCACTTAAGTCAGACACGGGTGTTTGTTTGATTACAATCACAAGCAACCTTTTGCATGGTGCCTATACTTGGCTACTGATGACGTTTGGATGGAAATCTATTGTATCATTCCCTCCAAATTTAAAGTAGCTAAATTTTTCATTATATTGAGTATAATAGCTTTAGTTTTTTCCTCTCGGATTTATGTTTTTTTTTGTTTTTTCATCGATAATGTCTTTGTTACTTTGTTAAAGGCTGAAAAAAGTAACTTCTAGGTTATATTACCAATAATGACAAAGCTGAAAAAGCAGTAGATAATATTCGATCATGGATGAAATAATCACTGCAGGTGGCATAGATACCTTCTCTGTGTTTTCATTGTTGTTAAAACACTGGACACAACTAAAAGCTATTCTTATTATTTTGATTATTTAGAACAACTTATTTTTGAAAGCAATGCTTAAAAAACACAGTCCAAACACCTCTGTATTTTTAAGAATAATTTTTTCTTCATAAAAGGAGCACTGTTTTTAAGTGTCATGGTCAAACAGGCTGTAATGATTTTGTTTTTGTTTTTCATTTTTCTTCTAGGACAATTATTTTTATTTTCTGTAGGAATCAATCAAAATTTACTGTTTTGTAGTTGTCATTGTCATTATTGTATCAACCTTACTACTGCTCATCACAAAGTAGATAATTACATCAATATTGTTTGGGTTTCTAAGGCTGATTGATAACGTATGTCAGTAAATGATTATTTTCCTTGTATATATAGACAACTCAAAAATTTAAAGGTTATTGCTTGTAAATTCTAGATGTGGCAGTTATACATACCATCTCTAGCCTTTTGGTTCTGTATATTTTTCTTCGATTTGTCATTCATTGTCTGTCTAGAAAGTTAATATCTTGTTTAAAACCTTTTTCTGATTCTTAAATTATTATTGTTAAATTACACCGTATTTGCAATTGGTTTCAGCTGTTACTAAACTTGCAATGGCGGATGGGCATGAAGCTGATAAGAACATCCAAATATGGAAGATTAAGAAATTGATCAAGGCACTTGAATCTGCAAGGGGTAATGGCACAAGCATGATTTCTCTCATCATGCCTCCACGTGATCAAGTATCTCGTGTGGCTAAGATGCTTGGTGATGAATATGGAACTGCTTCAAACATTAAAAGCAGGGTGAATCGACAGTCTGTTTTAGGAGCTATAACCTCTGCCCAACAAAGGCTCAAGCTCTACAACAAGGTACCTCCTAATGGGCTTGTTCTGTACACAGGGACAATTGTAACAGAAGATGGCAAGGAAAAGAAAGTTACCATTGATTTTGAGCCTTTCAGGCCAATTAATGCATCTCTCTACCTCTGTGACAACAAGTTTCACACTGAAGCCTTAAATGAACTTCTAGAATCTGATGACAAGTTTGGATTCATTGTCATGGATGGTAACGGAACTCTCTTTGGGACGTTAAGTGGAAATACTCGAGAGGTACTTCATAAGTTTACTGTTGACCTACCTAAAAAGCATGGAAGAGGAGGGCAGTCAGCGTTACGTTTTGCTCGTCTTCGTATGGAGAAGCGTCACAACTATGTAAGGAAGACAGCAGAGCTTGCAACACAGTTCTTTATTAACCCTGCAACCAGCCAGCCTAATGTATCTGGCTTGATACTTGCTGGATCGGCTGACTTCAAAACTGAGCTTAGTCAGTCGGATATGTTTGATCCTCGGCTCCAGGCCAAGATTTTGAATGTTGTTGATGTTTCATACGGAGGGGAGAATGGTTTCAATCAGGCTATTGAGCTGTCTGCAGAGATTCTTGCTAATGTGAAGTTTATACAAGAGAAGCGCTTGATAGGGAAATACTTTGAGGAGATCAGCCAGGATACTGGGAAGTATGTTTTTGGTGTCGACGATACACTAAAAGCTTTGGAGATGGGTGCTGTTGAAATACTTATTGTGTGGGAAAACCTGGATATTAATAGGTATTTATTGAAGAATTCTACCACAAGTGAAATTATCATAAAACACTTGAACAAGGATCAGGAAAATGTTCAGAGTAACTTTCGGGATTCTGTTAGCTCTGTGGAATTAGAGGTTCAAGACAAGATGTCCTTACTGGAATGGTTTGCTAACGAATACAAAAAGTTTGGCTGTACACTAGAATTTGTTACAAACAAGTCACAGGAGGGATCCCAGTTCTGCCGAGGATTTGGTGGAATTGGGGGAATTCTTCGTTACCAGCTTGATATGAGATCATTTGATGAACTTTCTGATGATGATGCAGTTTATGAATCTGAATAGCAATCAATCAACTATTCACCATTGCTGGTCCAGGATGATGGGGTAAAAGAGTCTGCGCCAGAAGGGGGGCCTGTGCTTGCCGAAACAGCTGTTTATCTTGCCCCTGTACCAGGAGGGCCTGTGCTTGCCGAAACAGCTGTTCATCTTGCCCCTGTACCAGAAGGAGGGCCTGTGCTTGCCGAAACAGCTGTTCATCTTGCCCCTGTACCAGAAGGAGGGCCTGTACTTGCTACAACAGCTGATCATCTCGCCCCTGCACCAGGAGGGCCTGTGCTTGCTACAACAGCTGATCATCTCGTCCCTGCACCAGGAGGGCCTGTGCTTGCTACAACAGCTGATCATCTCGCCCCTGCACCAGGAGGGCCTTTGCTTGCTGCAACTGCTGTTTGTCTCGCCCCTGCACCTGTTATATTGCTCAAGGTGTTGCTCTGTCATCCTGTACCCGCACAAGGAGCTGCACAGCTCCTGCTCCCATGATACATTGCCCAAGGTATGAATTCTTAATATTTATTTTTTCATAAGTTATCCTCGTTATTTGCTAATATTTGACATCTTGCACCTTTGTTTTGAAGGAGGTTAAGTTGACTAATACTTCATGCTTGAAGCTTTGATAACATTTACGTCACGGATTCATGATGTGTTGCCTCGTATATTGATACAGACCCCATAGTTGTGGGAAGAGAAGAATTTTATATGTATAATTCGTAATTGTCATTTACTTCCGACTGCTTTTAAATTATCTTTGGAGATGAAATTATTGTTAGTCATGTATAATGGAGTATGGGCCGTGCTGTATATAGATAATCAATATGATTGATTAATTAGTGTTATCACGTATTTATATATACCATTATTATGCTTGCTGATTGTTGCTTAGTTTTTACTTCATGATAGCATTTTGTTTTGTGGCTTGGGTGCTCAGTTTCTGTATGAAGGAGCTCAGTCACTTTTAAAGGAAAGTGCATTTTAATCTCCTAGCTATCAATTGGGGTGTCATAAATTTGCTAAGAGCAGGTAGATAGAAACAAAATTTCATTTTGTGGGTTAATATAAGATAATGATCTTTACAAAATGTACTTTTGTATAGGTATTAAACTTGTGTTGTATACATGCAAAGTATGGGTGTAAAATGTATTTTCATTATTTTTAAAATGTAGTATATTTGTTTTGTTACGTTGTACTAAATTTGTACGATTTGGAGTTTGAAATATATTGTATATTTAATTTAGTTTGTTTAAAATTATCATTTATAATATTATGTCTAATTTTTTATTATTTAAAATTAATATTAATATTTTTTTTATTTTTAAAAATATAATATAAATTTAAATTTAAATAAATTCTATAATAAAAAATTATTTTAATAAATTATATATAAACAATTTAATGAGTATATATGAATATATTTTTTTTAATGTCCCAGGGAATATTGAGTCATTGAGTTTCGTCTTTTGAAAATTGGCATTTAACATATTCAAATTTGTCACGATACCAAACCCACAGAACAACATAGAGTCGAGAAAATGGACTCAAAACACTTATTTTTTGGACCTAATTTAACAAATTAAATTCCAAACATTTTGTAAAGATAATTATGGTTATTTGATCTCTGACAATGAGACCGTCCACCTTGGAAAGAGCATGACGACAATGGTATTTTGTAATGAAAAAAAAAGTAATGGTAATTCTTAAATCATTCATGTAATTATAAATATAAGCTTCTTAAAAGTAGGAGAGAGGTCTACCTTTTCTCTCAAAGCTCAAGTCCGTGTTTCTTCTAACAGAGGGTGGGTTTGCATGTGAGGCTTATTTTCCGACAGATTGTAAAAAAGAATTATTGCAATTTGTTCCAAATCTTCTTATCTATCATTTGTACTTCTCATTTTCTAGTGCTTTTCTTCAAATCAAAAAGCTATATTCTACATATACTTGATACTTTTTAGCCTAAAATCTTATTTTGGCATAAACTGGCATGGAAGATTTGATGGACTTGCAAATAACATTTATGGTTTTTCAATTTTTATTTATTTTATACTTTAGTATTTTAATTATTTTTTCTTAATATTAAGATCCTTAACTTTTTAAATTTGATGATATTAGTCTAATTATTAATTATTATTTTTTTAAATTTAACATTTTTTTTCCTTACTCTTTTTAACGTTGCTCTTTTTAGCAAAAAAAAAAGATTTGGGGTAGTTCAATAATTTTAGGAATTTTTTTAAAAAATATTTATTCATTAAAAAAAGGGGGAAGGGGGAGGGAAAGGGAAAAAAAAAAAACCAGATATTAAATTCTACAGAAAATTAATAGTTTGATTAATATTGTCAAATTTAAAAAATTAGTGGACTAAATGTTGAGAAAAAATAGTTAAGAGACTAAAATATAGATTGAGTAAAAATTAAGAAATTTTAAATACTGTTTAACCTATAAATAATAAAATATGTATATAATGAGGATCAACATGAATGCTCTTGTTAGGCAAAATTGCTTGCTTATTTTAAAATCTAAGACTAACCACTAAAAGTAATGGGTTGGATGTGAAATATTTTTAGTGTATTCTTACAAAAAGTATTATCAGATTGTTTTTGTTTACTTTTTTTTTTTTTTTGGAGAATTATTGTATTAATTGACTCAGTCAATCATTAAAATGAACAATGTAGATTGAATAAATAATGTTTAAGGGAATTCTTTTGCAAATAAAGTAGCACAGTTGCAGCTTTAACTTTTTAATTGTTGCTGGATTTTTAATTATAATTTTGAAATATTTGAAAAATTAAACTTTATATCATTTTTTGGTTAAATAAAATCTTTCATCTTTATTATAAAAAAACAAACGAACAAACTATGATGATGAAGCATTGAATTTACATAATAGACCGATTCATCAATATGTCATGCTCATAATTATTTACTTACAATAAAAATGAATGAATAAAAAGTGATTTATTTTTAAATCACAGTGGGAAAAAAAAATGACTATAAATTTGAATCATTATTTCCATACTTAAAAGTATTTATTATTTTAATATTTTTTATTATTACTATTAAAAAATATTTAAGAAAATGAATATTTTTATTCCAACTAATTATCATAATAAACACACCCTTTAGTAACATAAAATGAACATTGTGACCATTTTTTAATAAGTTTCAAATTTATCCAATTTGGTATTTATGTCTTGATATATATGTCATTTCACTAGTAAATTAAAAACAATAACATCATATAAATTTATATTTATTTTTATATTCATACTTATTATATCGTACATGTATTATATTACTTTGAAAATTTAAAAGTGATTTATTTTTTTAAAAAAATCTTATATTCATGTGTTATTTCTTATTAATATTAGCTGTTGATCTAAATTTTTTTTTTTTTTATAAAATGAAGTGTAAAACATTTCCCACAACTTATCAATGGCAGTGCGCCATTACACGTAGTATATATATATATAATATTTATACACGGGAAAATATGAATATAAATAATAAGGGTATAAAAGTAGTTATAAGTTTGTGTAATTAGTATTAAGAAAGTTTAGTAATACAGACTGGACTTTTTAGGAGAAAAATTGGGCCGTTAGATTTTTCCGGCCCAATATTCTGAGTCCAGATGGAGCAGATCCTTCAGGTCAAAGATTGTAGTCTCTCTAGAATAAGACCAAGTTCGAGCCGGAACGCAAGGAAAGAGCAACATCATCATCGACTAGGCTGTGGGACTGCAATGGCTGTGGTTCCCAATTCACTGATTGGCTTTTGCTCGCTGCCATTAGTCCCTCAAAAACTAAAACTAACACCAACACCAACACCAACACCAACACTATCACCCACCTTGAGATTTTCTGAATTTCGATGCTTGGCCGATCCCGATAACAAGAGAAGCACTGCAGCCCTCAGAACTTGCAAGAATTGCAAAGCCCAGTTTGATCCTGTTCTCAACCACCCTCGTGCTTGTCGCTTCCACACCGCTCATTTTGGAGGTGACTTTTTTTTTTTTTATAACCTTTTCAGTAGATATCTGTCCTCTCTTTTTTGTGTGTTATAGTTTCTTCGTACTTGAAATCTTTTCCCTATGTGGATTTTTTGTTTAAGGGTTACTCAAAAGCTGAAGGGTGTTGTCAGTTGTGGGTATTGAGTTGTGTTCTTACTACTAGTCTATAATAATAACTAACTAGTACGGTTATGATTTATTAATAAACGTGATTAAATTTTTTGAGCTATTTAGCTAAATTTGATGAGCTAGTTGAATTTAGTATTGTTATATTTGTTGAAATTCTATGAAGAATCACATATTTGATGTCATTTGGTGTCTTATTAACTTTCAATCCCCTCTTTTTTGCATGTCTTCACAGTATTCAATTAAATTTAGGGTGGTTATAGCTTCCTTAGTTATGTCATCCGGATCAGTTGAATCCATTTATTATTTTTTATAGTAGTCTGGTCGTTTTATTTTGAATAATTGATAGTAAAAAGGATAAATGATCAATTTTATTATTTTAATTTAATTTTTCTCATACTTTTTCAACTATTATTGAGTTTTCAATTTCATAAATTATTCGTAGTATTAAATAATAATGCTACAAAATTGAGAAAAAAAAATAAAAATAATATATATATATATATATTAAGTTTGGTATTTTGTTTTTGTGACGCCATTTTTTCATAACGAGGAGACATAAATAAAGGAGCAAGGTCTATTTGTCTCTTAAATTTATGACTACTGTTGTTTTTTTCCCTTCCTCTATTAGCACTTTTAAATGTTTGCATATATTTTTTCCTACTTTACTTGAATTTTTGTTGAGTATCTTTTATTTTGCCTCGAATAAGGTCAATAGCATGACATAGTTGGTCACAGCAAGCCTTTGTCAGATGCTAATGCTGATACAATCATTATATGCTCAAGATATTCATCTGGGTTTTTATCGTGTACCTTATTAACGTTGCCCATGTTAAGCCCCTAGGATCTGATACAAGACACTAATAATTTATTATAAGTTCCTCATTAATGTTTTTTTTTAGTATTTTGTGGACATT
The DNA here is from genome assembly GCA_029378325.1 of Elaeagnus macrophylla. Classification (NCBI taxonomy): domain Eukaryota; kingdom Viridiplantae; phylum Streptophyta; class Magnoliopsida; order Rosales; family Elaeagnaceae; genus Elaeagnus; species Elaeagnus macrophylla. Next base: position 20,355,279 of record CM055646.1, on the reverse strand, counting down.
TAAATTTGTAAACTAAAATGCAAGCTCCTTTAAGATAACCATATTTTCTTACGGCGGCAGGTTATGCATCCATACATTATGTTAGTCTTTAGCCTTTACCAGTAAGAACTCTTTTAGTATAATTGGTAACTTAAGTGTTGGGACTTCTTGTAAATGCATTTTATATACAGGTTTGTCACTAACATGACATTGAAAATTCATTGCTCAAAAGTTCATAAAGTTGAGTTGCATATCAAATGAAATGCCCCTATGGTTGAGTAACTATGTACAAGAATCAGATAATCTGATTTGAGAAATCCAATTGGCTAAGCATAGGTTACAAGTTTGATGCTACATTTGATGGATTTTCATGCTGTAGTGCAAGACTGCAAGTTCATAAGAAAAGGTTTGCTTTACATTATCTGAATGCATGTTAATAAGAAATTTGTTTGCTTCCTTTTATGTTTTTAAATTTGTTTGCTTCCTTTCATATTTTAAGCTTTTTTTACTTGTTAATTGATATTTTATAAAGGAAAGGAGATGAATGAATGCAAAAACAGTAGCAGACTTGGTGAAATTTTTGGATCTCTTAACAAAATTGTGAAGATGATGGCTAATTAAGCTTTTTTGGAAACTTGTTGAGTTTCAAATTGCTCTGATGAATTTTGTTGTCTATAATATTATCAGGAGAAACAAAGAGAAAGTTTGAGAGTGTGTACACTGGAGGCACTATGGATAGTCCGGACTCTGGCCGTGTTTTCCAATATTGGCATTGCTGTGGCTCGGAAGATCCCTTTGACCCTGGGTGCACTGCTGCTCCTCACTCCTCTTATGATGATTGATGTATTTGATGTTCTTCCTAAATGAATGCACAATTAACCTATTTCAGTGAAGATAATCTATTTTCATCTCATAAAGTGTGTTTCCTTCTTTCGTGCATGCATAGCTAAGGTATATGTTTCGTTTTCATCTGTATTCAATACATCTTAAGCAATAACTTTCAAGATGTACTTTTTAGTGCCTAGATCTGAATCATTCTTTTTCTATTGATTTTCTGTACATGGAAAGCTTTGTAAATCCACTCACAATTTCTTATTTTTTATTACTGTTTTTCTTGCTTATGGGTTAATCAAAACATGGAGTTTTCCTGTGTAGCAGAGGCTGGTGGAGGCTCTCAACAAGGAATTCAAAGTGTCCTCACTAGTGACCTTTGCTCATTTTACTTGCAGTTAAACAAATACAGGATTTGTGCTTGCACTACTTGATGAACATAACTCTAAGTCGTACTCAATCAATTTTATTGTGGTTCGTAAATTTTTATTTATGAGGGTGATTATTTAGGTCTTATGCTTATTTTAAAAATGATACTTAAGTCATATTATTTTTTTATATGACAATTTAGCACTATTGTTATTAAACTTCTATTTTAATTTTTTTCTATTTTGCTTTAATTTTTTCTTCTATTATTTTAGTTATAGTTTATTCATGTGAAAACAATCTCTATCTAATAAAGTTGAAAAAAATCAAAATCAAATTAATTTTGCTCTTGTATGGTCATTTTTTAATAATATGAAACTGTTACAAAAAATAAATACATGAATTAACTATCTTTTTGTAACAAGCATGAGACTTACACAATATTTTTCTCTTCTTTCTTTTTTTTTGGTCTATCTCCAAAAAGTTATCAAAAATTTGTATCGTTGATTAGGAATGTACATATTGTAAGGTTTCTTTGACAGCAAGTAGTTGAAGAAGACAAAAAAAATGTTTTCAAAGGAAAACCACACAATGTTATTAATGGAATAGCTGCAGTTTTATTTTTAAACCATAACAACAAATCCTTTAAAGTAGGATCTAACAAGATACAAACCTATCCTACTTAAACTAACCGAGACCAAGTCTCGTTTATTCCAACGGCTAACTTAGTTAAGTTGCCAACTCAGCAACCTCATCAGCAGCTCCTTAACAGCTTCAACATCCTCCCTTAAACTGATTTGTACTAAATCAGTTTATTCATCACAAGGCATCACCCCCATCTTCCAACGCAAGCTTTCAAATTGTTCCACCTTGAGGGCTTTAGTAAAACCATCAAAGAGTTGATCGTGTGTGCTGCAATGAATCATTTCAACCACTCCATCCCTGGACAAATCTCTCAAGAAGTGGAACCTAACATCTATGTGTTTGCTCCTCCCATGTAGTATCGGGTTCCTTGAGAGTTTAATAGCAAAACTATTATCACAGTACAGAATAGTAGTGCCTTGCTGCTCATTGCCTATCTTTTCCAACACCCTCCTAAGCCAAACAGCTTGACAAGCACAGTGAGCTGCTGCAATGAACTCTGCTTCAGTGGTTGAGAGTGTCACCACTGGTTGTTTCTTGGAAGACCATGAAACAGCTCCACTCCTAAGCATGAAAACATATCCTGAAGTGCTCTTCCTATCATCCACATCCCCAGCATAATCACTGTCACTGTAACCTACTAGTTTAACATCTGACCTTCTCATGTAATGAATTCCATATTCCATGGTCCCTTTCAAATATCTCAGTACACGTTTGACAGCTTGAAGATGAAGGTCTGTTGGTCTCTCCATGTATCTACTTATCAAACTGACAGCAAACACCAAGTCTGGGCGTGTGGCCAACAGATACATCAAGCTGCCAATAATTTGCTTGAAATAAGTGCTATCCACTATGGCACCATTCCCAGCCTTTGATAATTTAAAACCAGGAGCAATTGGGCTCTTCACAGCATTGCTATCCATCATCTTAAATCTTTCCAGCACCTCCTTTGCATACTTCCTTTGATTGATACTGATCTTTTCTTCATCCTGCATTACCTCCACTCCCAAGAAATATCTCATCTTCCCCAAGTCAGTCATTGCAAATTCATTCATCATGGATCTTTTGAACTGTTTAAACATAATCTCACTACTTCCAGTAAAGATTAAGTCATCCACATAAAGGCTAATAATCAAGATATCATTACCTTCAGTCTTTGTGAAAAGTGTGTGTTCACAGTAACACTTTTGGTACCCATTCTTGACAAAATGGCCTTCAATACGACTGTACCAAGCCTTAGGGGCTTGTTTGAGTCCATACAAGGCCTTTTTGAGTCTGTACACCTTCTCTTCCTGGCCTTTGATTTGAAAACCCTGCGGTTGGTCAATATACACCTCTTCTTGCAATTCACCATGCAGGAAGGCACTCTTCACATCTAGCTGATAAACATACCAGCCCCTGACTGCAGCTACAGCTAGTACCAATCTGATTGTATCCCACCTGGCAACTGGAGCAAACACTTCATTAAAATCGATACCTTATTGCTGAGAGTAGCCTTTTGCTACCAAACGAGCTTTAAACTTCTCCACCTCCCCTTTTTCATTTAGTTTTGTCTTGTAAATCCATTTGACCCCTACTGTCTTCATTCCATTAGGCAGATTCACAAGCTCCCATGTATTATTCTCTTCAATGGACTTTATTTCTTGTTTCATAGCTTCACACCACTGTTCTTTCTTTGCTGCTTCTTCATAGAAGATTGGATCATCAGTTGCTGTAGTTACCATCATGTTCTGACCTTCTCCCTCATCAGACAAGTCTTCACCAGAGTAATAGTCTCTTCTCCATGCTGGCTCTCTTATTTCCCTTCTTGGTCTGCCTTCAGTCCTCCCTTCTTCTGGAATTTCTTCTTCACTAGAAGAATTTTCTGGTGTACTCTCTTCTCCACCCTCATTCTCTTCAACTGCTGGATTTCTTGTTTCTTCAAATTCCAGAACTTCATTCTGTTGATCTTCAGGGGTCATCTTCCATTCCCATGCTTCATCTTCTTTGAACACTACATCCCTACTCACTATTATTTTATTAGTGATGAGGTTGTAGAGTCTGTAGGCTTTAGACTCTTCACTGATGCCTAACAGTACACACTTCTCACTCTTTTCATCCAGCTTAGATCTGTTTGCATCAGGGACATGGACATAAGCTACACATCCAAATGTCCTAAAATGCTCAACAGAAGGCCTTTGACTACTCCATGCTTCTTCTGGGGTCTTGTTCTTTACTGCTACTGTTGGACTCCTATTTAGGAGATGAACAGCCCAATTTACTGCTTCTGGCCAGAATCTCTTGGGCATATTCTTCTGAGCCAGCAAGCATCTCACCATGTTCATGATGGTGCGGTTTTTCCTCTCAGAAACTCCATTCTGCTGTGGTGTGTAAGCAGCAGTTAACTGCCTGGATATCCCCTTCTCTTGACAGTACTGATTGAATTCTTTGGAGGTGAATTCACCACCCCTGTCTGTTCTTAAACAGCAAATTGTTTCTCCACTCTCCTTTTCCACCATAGCTTTGAACTTCTTGAATGTCTCAAAAGCTTGTGATTTCTCTGTCAACAGGTAAGTCCAGGTTTTTCTAGAGAAATCATCTATAAAGTTTAAGATGTACCTTTTATGGCTGTGAGACTCTGGCTTGATTGGTCCACATAAGTCACTGTGGATTAATTGAAGTTTCTTTGCTCCTCTCCAAGTGCTCACCTTTGGAAAGGGCTGTCTATGTTGCTTTCCAGTCATGCAGCCTTCACATACCTTCTCAGTATCAGAGATGTGTGGGAGCCCTTTCACCATGCTTCTATCTTGCAGCAATTTTAAGCCTTTGATACTGAGATGGCCGTATCTGTTATGCCATAGTTTGGTCTGATCCTCCCTGGCTTCAAAACACATTTTACCAGAAGGTAGCAAAACTGAAGCAGTTAATTTAAACATCCTGTTTGATGCCATCTTGCAATCCATAATCTTTCCATATGTTGGATGATATAGAGTGCAAGCATTGTTTCTGATCACAATAGTTACTCCCTTTTCTTGGATTTGTCCCACACTCAGCAGATTATTTTTGAGATTGGGAACATAGTATACAAAACTTATTGTTTGACAGACTCCATCTACCTTTAGTTTTATGTTCCCTTTGCCCACAGCTTCCATTTTGGAATCATCTCCTAGGCGTATGGTTTGTCTAAAACCATCATCAAAATCTGTAAACTATTCTCTCATCCCACACATGTGATTACTGCATCCAGAGTCCAAAAACCATACCTTGTCTTTGGATGAATCATAAGTCTGAGCCATCAACAACATCTCTTCCTTCTCATCTTTATCTTCAATATCCATATAATTGGTCCCTTTCTGCAAATCAGGACATTCTGACTGGAAATGTCCTAATTTATGACAGTTGTAACATTCAACATACTCTCTGGAGAAGTACTGCTGTCTTCCCCTTCCTCTTCCTCTTCCTCTGCTGAAGAATCCTCTACCTCTGCCTCTGAATCCAGGATTTGCTCTCCACCTGTCATCATTTGCAGCCTTCAGTACCTGCTCTTCCTCTTGCTGTCCCAGCATTCTTTGTTCATGAACTAGGAGGCTGCTTTGAAGGCTGTCTATGCTCAGTGAAGAAATGTCATTAGATTCCTCTATTGAGCATACTACATAGTTGAATTTGGGAGTTAGGGATCTCAGTATCTTTTCTACCACTCCTTCTTGATCCATCTTAGTGTCTCCATGCAACTTCATTTTATTGACAATATTCAGGGTTCTAGAGAAGTATTCATCTACCTTCTCTCCTTCTCTCATGTTCAGCATCTCAAATTCCTTCCTTAATGCCTGAAGCTGGGCTCGTTTCACTTTGCTGGAGCCTTGATACTTCTGTTTCATTGACTCCCATATTGCCTTGGAGTTGCTCTTATCCAAGATAGTTTCAAGTATGTTCCTGTCAATTGCTTGAAACAGTATGGTCTTTACCTTGAGATCTTTCAGGATCCTTTCTTCATACTCTTTCTTCTGAATTGGTGTAGGTTCTCCAATCAACCCTGCAACTCTTTGGGCAGCAGTGGGCTCAGCTGCTGCTGGAGGTGGTCCAATTCCATCTTCAATCAGTGACCATAGTTCCCTTGCTCTCAGGAAAGTCTCCATCAACATGCACCAATGGTCATAGTGACCATCGAACTTTGGAATGGCCGGCTGCACAAAGATGTCACTTGCAGATGATGCCATCTCTTCTTTTCACCAATTTCTCACAAATACTTCTCACAGATCTCTCTCTTTCAGAACCCAGGGATGCTCTGATACCAAATGTAAGGTTTCTTTGACAGCAAGTAGTTGAAGAAGACAAAAAAAATGTTTTCAAAGGAAAACCACACAATGTTATTAATGGAATAGCTGCAGTTTTATTTTTAAACCATAACAACAAATCCTTTAAAGTAGGATCTAACAAGATACAAACCTATCCTACTTAAACTAACCGAGACCAAGTCTCGTTTATTCCAACGGCTAACTTAGTTAAGTTGCCAACTCAGCAACCTCATCAGCAGCTCCTTAACAGCTTCAACACATATTATAGATCGGTTTGAATTAAAGCTAAAATTGGAATGAAATTAATAATGTTAGTTTCTAAAAAAATAATAATCTATTTAATGTAATAAAATTTATAAAATCAATCTAAATTGCACCCTTTGAATTGTGTTTGATTCGATGAGGTTGATCGGAGTCTATTCAAGAATTGATTTAATCTATCTGCAAATTTTAAACTTAAAACAATCCAATTTTAGTGAGAAAATCATGTAATATAGGGCTGGTTATTTGGGTTAGATTGTTTAGACACTCTTATCGTTGATAAACGTAACCTCTCAGATATAATTCCCACCAACGCTTATAGCCAAAAATAAAAAATAAAAAAAATAAAATAATAGTAAATAATAATAATAATAAATAATAATAATAATAATACGACCAACGCGGCATATGATGATGCGAACTTAGTGAAGCTATTCAGCCTAAATCACGCAATAATTGAAATCAGAAGCTTTTTATAACGTCGTTTAGAGACAATAATACTTGTATAATATATGAAATAATTAATTCGCCGACCCTAATTGCTGGCCAGCTTGACGATTCACTCAGAGCCAATAGAAAACTGACATATGTAATTTCAAATTTAATATAGAAAAGACACGTGTCAAGTACCCACTTAAGTTTTCGTCTGACACTAGATCTAGAGGTTCATGTCCATAAATAGAGAACACATTTCCTTATTCCTCCATACCATATTTCAACCAATTCTTAATTAAGAGAAAATATAATCTTTTAGCTTTGAAATTGTTCTCTAAATCTCCAAATGGAAGCAACTTGTCTTTTTTATTCACCGTCAATTCGTTATTTGCCATGTTTATCCACGAAATCTCATAGAAGAAAGAGATGCAGGAATAGGAAGGTCTTTGCAGCAAGTAAAAAAGACTCATATGAATGGGATTGCAAAGGGAGACTAGTGGATGAGAGCATGATAGTACTAAGGAAACGCATACATGAGATGAAAATGATTGAGAGGAACTATGAGCCTCCAGCTGAGTGGATGAATTGGGAGAAGCGGTGTTATACAACTTATGATGAAAATATTTGTAGGTTAGTGGGATTTTTACAGTCATTCTTGATCAACACAAGGCCTAGTTTAGCTATTGGAATGATAATGCTCATCACTATGAGTATTCCTGCATCTACTCTCATCATTGTTCTTCGTTTAATGGAGATGGTTAATGGGTCTTTGTCTTACTTTCATCTTTGTTGAAGTAGAAAGAGATTCATGGTGATGAAGTTATCGTACGTGCTTGTATTTTTGGAGTATCATCATCATTTTGATGTTTGAATTAAATGATTATCATATTTTAAGGGGTATATATATCATTTGTTTTTTAATTTTGTTTAATAAATTCTAGAAAATAGAACGTCACAATTTTTTATTTTTATTTTTGTTTCAGTTCTTATATTGATTGAAGACAAATTATTATTATTATTTCTGCTCCCCTGGTTTAATATTAAATGAATCGATATCTTAAATTACTTCAAAGAAAGAATAATATTATATATTATAAATTTATCATAACTTTAATTAAAATAATAATTTACTTATATATTATTTAGGATTAATCGCAAAAGATAAAAAATGATTTTTCTAAAAGAAAACTACTTTGAGTTTTAACTTTTTAATTAATGTGGGTGGGCCACATGCACTAAGAGGTAATGATAATGCTCTTAAGTCTGATGTTCTTCTTATTGCTTGTACATGTTTAAATAATTAATGAGCAATATTATATATTCTAGTTATAATTTATATGATAAATATTGATTAAATATAATTATATTTATTAATAATATTACAATATATTATTTTAAATTTATTTGAAATTTGAGATATATAAACTTTTTTTAATATATCTTGCACGTTAAATGTTATGTTTATTTTTTCAATTTTTTTTTAAAAATTTATAACGTATTTGAAAAAAAAAAAAAAAACTTTTAAATTAACTATTAAAGTAAATTTATTATAAATCATGTTTTTTATAAGTAAATTAGAAGATCCATTATTTTAAAAACGTTAAAAAAATATAAAAGTAAGATATATCATCATTTTAAAATATAAACATATTTGTGTTCAAAAAAAAATTATGGGTAAAAAGTTTCTAACCCCTGCGTCCGGCCCGAGTTAGGGGCGAATATTAGCAAAGCGAGAAAAGACAGAGGGAGGGGGAGCTAAAGATAATTATGGGTAAATATTCCAATTTTGAAATAAATAAATGTTTTATATTTTTGGTAAGATTGAATAAACGTATTATAAAACTGTAGGCTCTCAAATTATTATTTAGAGTATCTTTGAAGAAATTGGATTTGGAAAATAAAACACATTTTCGAATGACTCTTAAACATACTTCAGCTGCACTTAATTCTCCCTATTCATAGATTTCATCTTACATCAATAACGATAAATTGAAATATAGTTGGGTTATGGTTTGGATATTTCTTTTAAAATTAATAAATAAAACTGATTACGTATGGACTTACTATTAAGGAAAAATCTACTATATTCATTCTTCCATCATTCTACTCAGATAATATGTGGTATTCATATTTGACAATTGAGATGAAGAGTAGTTGCGACAAGGGTATGGTCCGACCTTGTGTGATGATGGATGTAAAATATAACATATAATTAAATTGATTCAAAAATAGCATATTAATTATATATAATATTTCTTTTACAGTAACCTATGTATATGTTGTACATGATTTACAGATTATATAAAAATTAAATATGTATACATTTTGTACAATTACATATTATTTTAAAAATAAATTAATTATATACAAACGAATATATTATTATAAGTTTTATATGGAACGAAATATGGGCAAAAAAAAAAATTATTATCTAAATCTTTGTGCTCAAACAATAAAGTGTTAAACTGGCATGGTGTAATGACTTTGCTCCTTAAATTTAAGGTATATTGAAGCATACCGTACCACCAATATTACAAACGATGAAGTCTTAATTTTTATTTTTCAGAATCAATCAATGCTCTGAGTGGCGGACGTAAGAAGAGAACTAAATTAACCGTATCAAATATTTTTGTTTTTGTTTTGTTATGGTAATGAATGATTATAAACGAAGAGCAAAAAAACAAAGGAAAGCATCTGTCGCCGAAAAATTCAAAGAATTGAGACAAAGAAAAATGACAAGACAGAAAAAGAGAGAAAATCAGTGTATGAGAAAACGTGTTAGAGAAATGTTTAACGTCCAAAGCAAGCATGTTAAAGAATTAAAAAACAATTCAATTTTGATTTTGCTAGAGTACCAACTAAATTTACTTTTAACTTTTAAGAGAGGAATATTAATTTTTGATTTTAAAAAAAAAAAAAAAAAACAGAGAGAGAAATAAACACAATTTGTATTTGAGCACTTTTTTATTATCAGATAATTATTGATTAAAATAATAAAACTTACTTTTTTAAACCTATAATTAATCATCGTATTAGTTATAATATTCTTACCATTTGTGATAAATAGATTTTTTTTCTTTGTGTTTAGATGGAATAAGGGATTGACAAAACATGTAAGCAATTCAATGCGATGGATTAACTATCGAGTTCCACGTATAAAAGTTTAACAATATAGAAGTTAAAACACATTTTATATCATACCCGATTAAATTATGAAAGAATTAATTTTATATTAACCTCAAAGCAGATCAAATTCCTAAAGCGTATCTTAATAATATTCGTAATATTCAGATAGGGAGTTCTTTATAGTTAGTTACAGACGAAAATAAAAAAATTAAAACGCGAATAAAGTCAAAAAGTAAAAGCCGAAGATAATGCGTGATGTCCTTTTTTTTTTTTTTTTTTTTAAGGGGGCTCTAAAGGCCCTTTTTTTTTTTTATTAATAAAGAAAAAACAACTCACACACCCGTGGTGGGATTCGAACTTGGGTTCCTAGTAGAAGGAGGGGGAGTCTTACCACTAGACCACAAGAGATTTGCAATTAGGTCAAGTAATTGATCATTTGTTAAACATAATCTTCTAATCGATCCTTATCTCCTAGATCCCCCAATGACATCGACGTAGATTAAAGTATAAAAATAAGTTACAATGTAGAATAATATTTTACACGAGTCTCAATCAATGTATGAAAAATTGTTGGGAAATCACATAATTAATAATATTTATATAATTTATAATAATAAAAATAACATTAAATAATATTGAAAGTATTTAATTAAATAAAATTTAATATTAAACGGATATAATTGAACGAAAAATTGTTATTTTTGTAATTATAAATTTTATTTTTCAAAAAATTATTCTTAATTATTACTAAATAACTTAATTTATATAGCATAAAAGTAGAATTTTAATCCAGTAAATTTTTTTCCCCTAAGGATGTACTAACAAATTATAGACATTATAAAAAAGAAACTTCTCAATTTAGTCTAAGCCTTCTCCTAGTTAATTCATTAATTTAGTAACATAAAAAAATCTTAACACTACGCTGTAGGCTCATGTTAGTAATAGTACATCGTGGATTTCATCTACGTTCCATTTATATTTCTAATTTTATAAAAATAAAGAGCACTTAACCTCTTTCATCATCATATGTTAATACACATATTAGAATTTTAAAATTAAATAATATTTGGTATGATTGAAACTTATTATTCATTATTTAAAACGAAAAAAATGTGAGTACCAAGTGAACCATGTAATTACAGAAAGTTAATTGCATTTTAATTAGACCAAGTTTTTAACACCAAGCTGTAACACACGGTATCTTCTTCTTGAAAATTTATTAAATATAAAAATAAAATAAAAAAAGGCTATCTCAGCATCTTACACGAAAAGGCAATAGTAATACGCGTTGTGATGCTTTGCGCACTTGCCTTTGTCTAAACACGTTTTGGAAAAATAATTGTTATTTGTTACTTTTAAGATTTTGCATTTTGTCACGTAACTAATCTGTGTGATCCTATAACACAAGCAAACTCGTACTATATATATTCGCATCTTTACATTTTATAACTGCATGTGTAGTTCTGCTAGTTATATAAGTGCATGTGTTTTTGCCAATTAATTTATGTAACTTTGCATCAATGACAACCCAATTCACAATATTCCACAAGCTTCCACTTCACCGGCAATTTTTTCCGACCTCCTTGCCAAGCCCGAAAACTCGACCCGTTAACCAATCTGTATTTGCAAGTAAAGAAGCCAATGGAAGAAATCATTATGGAGGTAGACTTGTGGATGATAGCATGATGGTGTTAAGAGTACGCATTAAGGAGCTGAAGATGTTAGAGAGTCATAAGCCACCCAAAAAATGGATGGATTGGGAAAAACAATATTTTGAATATTACAAAGATGATGTTTATCAAGCAATGGGGTTGCTACAAAACCACTTGACGAGTATTAGGCCAAGTTTGGCTTTAGGGTTGTTGGGCCTAGTTGCCTTTAGTATAACTGTTTCTTCTGGACTACTTTTGTTTTATGTAGCGGAGACAATTAAACAAATATCGTCACTTTATTTCCTTTAAAGCCATAGTTTTTTTTTTTTTTTTGGGCAAAAGGGATTATTATTATTTGAGTGTAACTATGCAAATCTCGTCTCAATTAAGACCAATGAATGTTTTTGATATTCCGGGCACAAATTATATATGTTAAAAAAAAAAAGGGGCACAATAAACTCAGTATTTTTGTTCGTGTCATAAGTCATTCGTGTTATAAGTCATCGTGTGTAGTGTACCAACCCCAATATTAATTTGATAATTTCTATTAGCCGTATGGTCCGTATCCTATTGTTGGGCTTCAGAGCTTTTGGAAGGAACATCGGACCTAATATTGGCCCAATATTATCGTGCAGGTGGTGTAAAGTATCCCAATATAAGTGGATCTTTTTAACATTGCAAAAATGATTGAATACCTGATATAATGGTTATTCACAATTAATTAAAAAATAAAAATAAAAATAACATGGTTAAGAAGTAAAATATAGGTATTTTAAAAAGTAAAGTTATTATTTTATCTAAAATATTCTTCCATTAATTAAGTTTATAATCGATTCATTCTACTAACTTTAATTAGTAGAGAGATATTTTAGATAAAATAATAATTTTGTTTTTTAAAGTATATACTTTATATTATCTAAACATATTAATTTTATCATTTTTATTGTTAGATATATATATTCACTATATTAGATATTTTATTCCAACCTCAAACATAATATGTGTTTTATGTTGGATGGTGATAATGAAATTTTGCAACGTAGTATATATTATGGGTGAGCAGTGGGTCGAAACTGCCTGTTTTTTATCAATTCGAATCCGATCCGATCCGAAGCAGATTTGAAGATTTCTAATCCGAATCCGATCCGATAATGTAGTCAATCCGAACCCGAGCAGATCGAATTTTTCGGATCGGATAGGTCGGATTGAGATTATAATTTATTTTTTATTATTATCATATATAAAACACAATATATACTAACATTTAAATTTTAAATTGATATATTTTTTAGTAAAATTTATTTATTTATAGTCACAACTTATATAATCAAAATAATAAAAAATATACTGTTAAATATTATTAAATTATTATAGAGAATTTAACATTTTTATTTTTTTTAAATTAAAATAATAATTTAATGTAATTGTGGTATGTATAATATTTAAATATAATACATTTAAAATAAATATGCATTTATTTATAATTTTAATAGTAATTCAGTTCGGATCGGATTACAGCGGATTATAAAATCTGTCGATCCGAATCCGAACGGATTGTATACATTTCAATCCGAATCCGATCCGGTAATAATTTAAATGGATTGATCGAATTATTTACTCACCCCTAATATATATTGTACTCCAAGTCAAACAAATGGTGGGAGCACACAATCCTATGATGGTAAATAAATCCTCGAACTCTAAATTTGGGGAATTTAGATTATTATTATTTTTACAGCTAACATATCTAATCTATTTATCAATAATTTTGTAGCTTAATGTATATATATTTTAATACAAAATGTAGGTGTTAAATTTAAAGCTTAAAAACATAAATATTAAAATCTACTAAAGAAAAAAAAAAAGATGATAGGATATGCTTTAAAGTAATCAATTAAATATCATTCAACCAATTATATTAAATGATTAGTAATCTCAAACTTTACATTTTGCACACTCAATGTATTTATTTGATAAAGTGTACTCTATTTCCTCAAACATTTGAAATGAGTATCAATCCTACGTGGAAAAGTCTATAAAAATGTCTTATATATTATTACGATTCATGTTTAAATATGACTTAATTGACACTAATAAATTTCTTTTTAATTTCATTTATTTCTTTCAAAGTTTATTATTATTCTAATAAACACAATCATATTATTCATGCTCCAAAAACATCACAAAAATAATATATATTAGCTAAAATGACATCATACTCGCACCCATTAATAACTTATGAAAAAAAAATGCTTATTTGAAAAAAGTTTTATCCAAGTAAGCAAGCAGGTGAAAAAGCAAGAGTAAACATATAACTAAAACTTTAATATATATATATTTTTTTAACATTAAAATATCATCATCTTAAATTTTTTACTCTCAATTACGGTTTTTATTTGAATTGATTTTTATTATATATTTGATAATATAAATTATAAATGATAACATTCAAAATTTAAAAATTATAGGTTTGAGCATTAATAAAAATAATTTTTTTTCTTTTTTTTAATAATGTAGTATGAACATGTATTATTTATATAAAATAAGAAATAGGTATCTTAATAAATAAAAAAATAACAATAAAACCAAAACCAGTTCGTATTAAATAAAATAAAAATATTCTTTTATTATAATTTAATATATATATTAATTAATTTTTATTAAAAAAAATTTATTCTATATTATTATCTTTATATTTAATTAATAACAAATAAATCATCATATGCATCTACTCAAAATATAAAGTGAAACACCATCGCCCGAAGCCCGAAAACGTACTTCCCCTCCCCTCGTCCTCAATTAACTTCTCCAGTACCAATCCCTAGCTTAGCCCTTTCTTAATCTGCCTTTATTGCATTGGTTCTCTCACTTCAACCCTGCGTAGCTCACTCTCTTACTTCAACCACAATTGATACAAGCCCCGACTTACCAAAGCTTGCTGCCGGTAACTGAACTTCTTGATCCTTGCTCAAATCAGCCGCCATTAAATGTATGCTATTTCCCCCTCTCTATCTATCGCTCTCTCAACCTCCTCTCTTAATCTCTTTTTGTTTGTTTTTGTTTGGGATTTTATGTTATCTTTGATATTTATCAATCTCTCAAATTAGTTTTGAATTACTTCTGGATTCGCCTGAATTTTCTCAACCATGAATTGCTTCTGAGTATTTATTATTTGCTTACTTTGATTGGGTTTGGATTTACACCTAATTTTGGGAGCAGAAATGGCGTTTGTGTTTAGTTTTGTTGTTAATTAATAGGAAAGTTTAAGTTGAATTAGGAATCTCAAAGTTTGTTAATTAGCAATCACCTAAGTCCTTCCAGAGTGTCTTTGTCTTTGTCTTTTGCTTTTAGTTTTGGATTATTCCATATTGAAACTGTTCACAATTTTTTTTTTTCAAAGTGCTTGTTTCTAGTATTTAATGCACATAAATATTTCTTTCTTCACAGCTCTGAAGATAGAAAATTTTCTATGTAGAAACCAATCAAAGAGGAGAAAAACAAAGAAATCACTCGTTTATCGTCCTTAATTTGTCTTTTATTTTATTTTATTTTAATTATTATATTATATTGTAAAAAAATTTAAACAGTGTTTTATATTTATGTTGAGACAGTTAGCTCGAACTTGAGCAACAATATGTCATCTGGCAGACCCAAAGACACTGTGAATTTGCAGATGGTGCCTGCACCAGAGAAGGGTAACCTTGCCCTGCCTCCAAAGCATCCCACTGGATCGACGGCACTTGTGGAGTATACTCCACCAGTGTTTAAGGAGGAGGAAGAGGACTTGGAGGTTAAACTCCGCCGGATCATCGATAATGTTCCCGTTCGTGTCAACAACACTTCCGGAAGTTCTGCAGGTTCTGGCTCTGGCGACTTTCATCAGGTATAATAATGTAATTACCTTGTTGTTTTTGTGAAATTCGTTTGATGGAGATTTGCAATTTGTTTTTATGTCTATGTAAAACCATTCTTGCTAATTGAATTTGTTGCTATTTTAGAAATCAATTTTTGTGATGATAGGGAGAGTTCAATATATTAACGGGCTATTGGCATTTGACTTGGATGGATATGGAACTTTTTCATTAGATTATGTTACTTATAATGCTGTTGAAATTTTTAGCTTTGACTCAATGCCAGAGGTAAAAGCTTGGGTGTAGTGTAGAGAGAGGGTAACTAAGTGAGGGGTAGTGTATTAGAACGGGCAAATGAAGTTCCATATGTTCTTTGTGATGGAGTTTAATTTGGTTTTTATGGTAAATAAAGCTGTTAATTACTTCATACATAAGTGTCTCGTGTCCTTGGCATCAATCTACTTGGTTCATTTCTAGTGGCATTATTTTCTTAGCATAATTGGTGTGTTGCTTTTCTGGTGGTAAGCTATAGTTTTGTGTTCATTTAAGACATTTTCCACTGTAACTGTTCAATTGGTTTCTTTGTTATAGTCATTATTCTTGGTTTGATCTCCACTTACACCTGAGATGTGAATACAGCGAATGTAGATCAAATTTGTTTTTTGAAAAATAACGTACAGACATTTATGTTTCCAACAGTATCGTCAAATGAGACGGAAAGAGCAAGATAGGCTTGCTAGGATGGATGTTGACTATCAACGGAGAAAAGAATTTGCTGAATTCAATATGAGAAGGGAGGAAAGATTGAAAGCGGCTGAAGAACGGACAGCAAAGAAGCGATTGAAGCGCCAAAAGAAAAAGCAGAGAAAAAGAGAGAAGACCAATGCAAATGCAGGCAGAGAAGAGAACCAAAAGGTAGTTTCTTCAGATGAAGCAGACTCTGATGATGATGAAGAAAAATAGACAAGTGGATTTTGAATCTTAGGCTTTGTAATTTGAAATTCTTGTTAAAGCCAGCAAAAACATACAGCCGATTTAATGTTTTCTTGGTCTAACTTTGCTGCATCTCTAGACTATATTACATTTGTAGTTCTTATGAATATAATCCTAGAAATATGCATTAGAAAAAGTTCATCCTGATTCTGCTTCATTGCTGGTTCAAGAACTCTTCAATGTTTCCAGTAATTTGTTTGCCAAGTGTGCTGCTCTTTTCATCTCTTAGACTCTTAGTGAGATGCTAACGTTCAACTTCCTTAATTCTACTATGTATTTTTTTTTTTTTTTTGGTAATGATATATACATGAAGTTGTTATATGTATTAAATGATGTGTCAGAATTAGATGAGATGTTGAAATAGTTGTCACATTGTTTACTCACATGAAACAATTATATTGTGAAATGTCATCAAATTGTAAAAAAAGGAATTTTTTTTTTTTTTACGGAACAATTGTACGAGTAGTTAATTTTCATTCTAAAGAATAAAGAAATATGCATTCTCAAAATTTATTTGTAATTGTAATTGTATTAAGTAATCATTTGCATGTAGTAAATTGTGGTTATTCTATCATAATATGCAATGATAAATAATAAAATAATTTAAATTAAATGTTTTTTATTTATTTATTTATTTTTAATAAGCATCAAAACTTCCATCAAATATAAAAGTAAGTTACAATTAACACAATAACCAAAATCCAAATATAATTCTTTTGTTTTTTTATTGAAAAATCCAAATATTAAATTAAATTTGGCAAATTGTTGAAAAGTTAATATATACGTGACCAAATATAGGCGAACTTTGAACAATATTTCTATAGTATAATTTATTTTAGCATTTGATTGTAATAATTAAAATAGTGATTTTTCGATAGTACTGAAAATTAAAATATGATTGCAACACTTCACAATGTAACCCAAAAAAAAATCCCTTAGATGCATTTTAATAAACACTTTTAGCTTCAACAACAAATCAAACAACAACCATATTAGTATAATTTATAAACACGAAACACAATGGTAACCTGCATATAACAAAATCACAAATACGGGCATATTTGATAACAATTTTGATTTTAGATATATGATTTATGATTACATAATTGATTTTCTGATTTTTTATTTTTTTATAAAAATAATCACAAATGTGTTTGATAACAATTTATATTTAGTGATTTAAAAAAAAAAAAAAAAAAACACCTCCAAATTATTTGGTAATGATTTTCATTTTTTGATTTTTTTTTTTAAAATTTTAAAAATAAAGAAAATTTTTTGTTATTTTTAATAAATTTGAAGTTTTTAATCATTTTATTCCAATATTTAATCATAAAAAATTATAAGACTTTATTTACTCTTTAGAAGAAATGTTTGGTCAAAATGAAAAAAAATCAAAAATCAAAAATTTAATTAAAAAATCTTATTTTTAAAGATTTATGAATTACCCCATATTTTGGTAGTAATTCCTTAAAAATGTAAAAATCAAAATCAAAATCAAAAATCGTTACCAAACATACTTGATTGAAAAATCACTTAAAAAAAAATTAAAAATTAAAAATTAAAATCGTTATCAAATAAGACCTATTTCTAAACCATGAACAATAAGACATTACCAAAACCACCATACAAGGGTCTTATTTACAACAAAAAGCAAGGAAAAAACAGGAAAAGAGACAGAACCACCGGAAGCAACACATGGTGCCAAAGAAGCATCAGACAGTAGAACAAAGCAAGGAACTTAACTGTGGCAAACTCCACCAATGGCAACGAAACCCTTAAAATGAAGAAACCCTAAACTACTTTCAAAGCTTCTATTTTCTCTCACTACTGAAATGGTTTAAGGTTTCAAAATTTTAAATAGTAGCATTAAAAATAATAAATAATGTTAATGGATTTTTCTAAAGAGTCAAAAATTTGGTGTATTTTTTGTATGTCTATTGGTAAAAACATAAGCTAAAAATTATATAAAATGTTATTAGTTTTGCCTGTGTTATTTTAGTGATTGTTACATGTTTTAATTAGAATAAATGTTGCAACATTTCACTAGTTATTGTTATATCAGATGGGATTTTCTTTATGGCACTTTAGTCTATCAATTTAAAAAAAATAAAAGTTTAATTTAAATGGCCAATTTTTGTGTTATTATAAAAAAAATTATTTTTTAATTACTTTAAAAAATAATTTTAATATAAATAATTATTAATTTATTTAAAATAATTTAAAAAAATAAGAAACTATAAAAAAAAATATAAAAATTGATTTTATTTATTGAACTAAATTATCGTTTTTAAAAAACTAATGAATTAAACTGTCACTAAAAAAAATTACTAAACTTAAATGCTAAGTTACTAAACTTCTATGATGACCCACACTTTTATTTATTTGTGTCACATTAAAAATTAACATAAAAGAATTATACTTATTTTAAAATTTAATCAAGTTGAAAATTCAGAAATTATAACTTATGGCTACTAATGCAACCAATATTTTCTTAGTTATGTTAGTTAGAATAATTTAATCTCTTTGTTATTTTTTTTTTAGCGATTTAATTTTTTTGTTATGAAAAAATAATAATATAATGACGAATGATCAAATTTAAAATTTTATTTTTAATCAATTTTTAATCATTATTGTATATGTTAAAAGACAATCGATAAAATTAATGTCTCAATAAAATTTGAAAAATATAAAGAAAAGAATAAAATGAAAAATTTAGACATTTAAAGTCATTTTTTCAAAACAAAATGATTAATCTGCTCTAAAAAAATAACAAATGAAATAAACAACTCTTTTTAAAATAACTGAAGGATTTGTGTTATTATAAAATTAAATTTCAAGCGATAAAAATGAGTTTTAGAGCTGGGATGGGAGAAGATTGTGGGTTTAAAATACAATTAGTATATTAAAAAAAGAAAATTATATTATAAATTGTAATATAAAAATATAAATTAAACACGATAAGTAAAGAAAAAATTAAAAAAATTATTTAAAATAATACGAATAAAACTTAATACGTCAAAGATTTTGTTGAAAAACAAGAAAAATAATACTATTAACATTTAATCATAAAAATAATTTTTTTTACTATTAAAATATTTAATATATTATATTACTTTAAATATCAATTAAATCAAATTATGAAGAATTAAATCTATTAGTATTTAACTTCATCCGATAAAAATTCGTTTATTATTGGGTTGTAAAAAAATCATTCTTACATACCAAATCAGTTTAAAAAGGAGGAAAAACAAATGAAAAGTCCCGTTCCGATCGATTCGACACAACCCTATTTTCATTGTTTCCGAGTTCGACCCCGACACTACCTGTCAATAATCCTCCGCTGTTGCAGTTAGCTAAGATCCATTGGTGCCATTAGCTAAGCCAAAATTCTCTGCAGTCCATTTTCACTCTCTTGCCGTTCGCCATTCTCCATAAGTCTATCTCCCTCTTATTATGTAATAGGTAAGATACCTCTATCTCATTATCAAATTTATGTTATTAAACGGTCGTTTCAAATTATCTCTTCATTAGGTTTCATGATTCTTGCAAATCAAAGAAAACCTCTATCGCCACTGTCGGTTTCATTTAGATTAAGGTTACATCTGGGTGATCGGCTTGTTGTTTTCGATGTTCTGCTGGGTTTAGTAATCGGTATTCTAGGTAACTGGGCTTTGTATTGTCATGAACTTTGGATTTAATTGTTTCTGTTTTATTCTTTTTGGTTAGAATTGCCGACCTGTACTGTGATATTAACTAATTTCGTGATCAAATATGATGCTTTATGTACCTTTGAATCATTTTAAAGTATTATTATGAACTTCCCAATACATATCCTCTTTTTCCTTTCTGGATTTGCCCGAAATAATACTTCATGAATTTTTGAAAATTTTAGGTTTCTCACCTTAATTTCCCTTTTACTTATCATCCTTTTAAAGTTAATTGTCAAAAATTTGGAATGCAAAGGTCAAAAACGGTAACTATGAATAACATAAAAAACTCACGCAATAATTTAATGAGAAAATTAATAGTCATAATTAATTACTAATGGCATACTTGTTATTATAGCTGGTTCACTGGGAATTCTATAAATATTAGAGATCCTATGCGCTTATGAAGTTATTATGCTCGAGGTTCTTCTATGTTGTATTATTAGATGCCATGATCACTTCCATATGGGCAAGTAGTTGGGTGGATATGCCATTGGTTATGGCACATTTCTGATGGACAATTGATTAGTTTGGTGGAAATCCTTTTGAATTTTGATGCGTGGAAGCTTTACTTGCAGATATGCCACTTAATAAAAATTGATACTTTATTCTTACGGTAGTATTGAAGTATGTTAGAAGATATCAAGCTTAATCCTAATTTTTTTATTGGAACTTTTCCTATTTGTTATTGCAAGTTGTGAAAGTATTTTTTTATCCTTTTCCCTTTCCCCTACACGACGTTCTTCTCCCTTTTGCTCTCTGTCACCATTCTGAATGCTGGCTGCCCTCATCCTATTCCTGTACTCTGCATTTGAATATCACTTAGAATTAGTTCTATAGAGTTCTGCTTTTGAGTATTAGCAGCTGGACTCAACATGTATTAAATCTTCTGAACTATTAGTAATTTTTGTGTATGATATCTATCAATTTCTTGTAATGTCTGATTATTTATGTTCTGTAGTTGCCTGAGGTGGTATAAAATTTATCAAAGGAAAGGAAAATAGGAAGTATAAAAAATGAGTTTTAAGTATGGGTTGAACCTCAGGCAGCCACAAAAGAAACAACCTGCGAAGCCACCTATTCCTAAACCTCTGGGCTTTGGTGATGATGATGAAAATGAAAATGATGTGGAGAAAGACATTTCCCGCCAAGCTTATAAGAACAAATCACTCAAGGATGTGAGTACTTTCTCAATACATTTTGTACAAGCAGCATTTGCTCATATTGCAAATTACTTCTCTTTCCTCATTCTCTTCCATAAAATAATAATGATTTTTTGATACATTTTCTTTTTGTTTCGTTATTGTTTTGAAGATTGAGGAGCAACAGCGAAAAGCTTTAGAAGAAGATCCATCTGTGTTTGATTATGATGGAGTTTATGATGAAATGAAAGAAAAAGCCATCCAACCTAAGTTGCAAGAACGCCAAGAGAGAAAGGTAACATTTCTCTTGCTTTGAATAAGAGAACTAGCTAGTTTCCTTCGGTAGTTAGGTGTCTGTCTTCAGAATAACGCTTTCGCCAAACCTTTTAATATTTTTTCCTTCGTATTATTATTTTCTATCCCTGTTTGAATTAGTTTATCAATCTATTTCTTTTGACTCTTCTTTTTAAAATGAAAATCTTTCTACTCTTTAAACCTTATGCCTTATATTTTGATCACATATGAATGTATAATTTTTTTTAAAAAGATACTGTGAAATAATTCATACTTTTCTGGGGGTACAACAGTTTAAAACTACTAATGTAGAAACCATTTGTTTACTTTTACAAGAGAACTTGATAAAATGGAAGTTTGAAGCAGGTGTCACTGCATTTTATGGAAATTTACTTTCTTTTTCCTTTTAGAGCTCTTGTTTTTGCAAACTTATAACAGGTGTTATTTGTTAACATCAGTTCATGGTGAAAGATGTAATAGGATTTTGTGCTTCGGCTTGCCTTCAAAAGCAAAAAATATTAGACCATGTATGAGTATCGTGTATGATATGCAGCAGCTAGTTTGTTTTTTATTTTACATGATCTGCTTAAGAAGGCTTGGTTCCATTTGGAGTATATTCATGGTTGCTAGATGTGGGTTTCATTGGCTTTGTACTTTAAGCTTCTTCTTGGATTCATGATATGATTTTTTTTTTTTTTATAATTCCTAAAGATGCCATTTGTCTCAAGATCTTTCAGTAAACTGTGTCAAGTTTTTTGTTATTGTTTTGATTGAATCGTGATTATTCTGGGTTCCATAATAGGTTTAAATTTCTTAATACACTGGTCAAAATATCAAGACTCATTTCATCTCGTAGTTTGTCATGTCTCACTTTAAAAGCCCTGTAGGAGAGGTTTTGCATTTTAGCGGATTTTTAGGTTAAGAGTGGTTTGTTTATTTAATGGAGTGAAAGATCTTTATTGTACACAAGGGCATAGTTTCTTCTAATTAATTCTTTCCCTCAATGGCTTCTGTCTTTGAAAATTGTGGCTTTCTTTTGCAGCCTAAATATATAGAAAATCTGCTTAATAAGGCAAAAGAACGGGAGCGGGAGCATGAGATTATATATGAGAGAAAACTCACTAAAGAGAGAAATAAAGAAGACCATCTATATGCAGACAAGGACAAATTTGTCACAAGTGCTTACAAGAAGAAGCTTGCAGAACAAGCAAAGTGGATGGAAGAAGAGCGTCTGCGTCAACTTAAGGAGGAGAAAGAGGATGTATGTATTTATTTTTATCATTAAATTCTTATATTTGTTTCTTCATTTCTGTAATCTTTGCAAGATTTTATCTGTTTGAAAGAAAAAGAAAGAGATACTAGTTATTTCTGCTTTCTGCTTATAAAACGAAATTGAAATTGAAATTGAAAAAAGAAGCTAGTTATTGGTTCTGTGTTGTGCATGTCTTAGCTTTGCTGCTTTAGATGATGTCTATATGATTTTTGTAATCTGTGTCTATGTACTTAGGAGCCCATTTTCTGGAATTCTACTCTTTATTCCAAGTAATTCGTGTTTGGCTTTTGAAGGTTACTAAGAAGACCGATATAAGTGATTTTTACTTCAACCTTGGAAAAAATGTTGCTTTCGGTGCACAAGATGGCAAGTCAAGTAGACTTGAGAAGCAGGCTGAATTTAGGAAGCAAGAGATGCAAGCAGAAACAAAAAAACCAGACCAGCAGTCTGAAATAAGAAGGCCAGAGAAGGACAGGGACTATGAATCTCTTGGTGAAGCATTACACCAAAAGGGGTCTTCTAATCACCCAAATTCACCACCAGAGTCCCAAAGTTTAAGAGAGGGGCACCAAGGTGAGACCAGAACTACTGAGGGAAGTCTTGCGTCAAATTTGAAGCCTGTTTCAGAGGAAGAACCGCCGGAGAGTTCTGCTGTTGATCAGTCAATTGTGAGTCAATCAAATCCTAGCCATCATAAAAGAGGTGAAGATGCGATTGCTGCTGCTAAAGAGCGCTTTCTGGCTCGGAAGAAGTCTAAGGATCAGTGAAACTCCATTGTAGACTTGTAGTAGTGACTGGTAAACCTATTTTGTATTCGAAATAGTAATCCTATTTTGTTGAACATCATATGTTGCCTTTAGAAAACTAATTTATGAAGAACCTACTCATCCTTTTATAAATACAAAGATTCTAAGTCTTTTGTTGGAATCAACCCAACAACTAAGAAATAATAGATCAGTTTTTAATACAAGCGTATTTCTCAAAAGAAAGAGACTAATAATGGAAGGTACATATTTTATGTCGCTGATTTAAACATCTTTTCTCTCCTATTTTTGATCCTGTAGCTAGTAGCTGACGAAATAGTGTGTTAGTGAAGCAAGTATACGGAGACCTGATAGATTCCTAGTAAAATTAACGTAACTTGCATGTAAATTGTTATATTTATTATTTTTTTTTCTGCCTTCGTTTAATTACTATTTTTTTTTTCTGCGTTTGTTTATTTACTAATTTTGTATTCTCGTGCTCCCTTATACTATATTCTATTTGACATATATTAATTTTATATATTACACATAATATTATTTAAACTTCTATAGGTTTTCTAAATTAACTTAATAAACTTACTGTAACATAGATACATGCTAATTACGCCTAAATTGCATTTCATAACTAAACTTATTGTAATATAGATACTTGTTAATTGCACCTAAATCAACTTAATAAGTCTCGTGTTCCCTTATTCAAGCTTTGATAACTATAATTTTTTTTAAAAGGACACTAAAGTTTCATTCTTTTTCATTAAAAAAGAGAAAATACATTCACATACTCGAGTGAGATTCAAACTTGGGTTCTTAGTGGGAGGATTGATAGTGTTATTACCTAAACCATAAAAAATTCCAAAAATTAGAATGTATTAGTTTTTTTTTTTTTAATTTACTAAAGTGAATTTTTTATCTACAAGCAGGCTTTGTACCTGTTACCTTCATTTATTAGAAGAATTTTTTATGTCAATTAGCTACTAGTTCACTAGCAACAAATTAATGCTTTGATAACTAACTTAATAAACTTATTGTAATATAGATGCATGCTAATTGCACCAAAATTGCATTTAAATCAATATTTAAGTTTGATCACGTGTGTTTATTGAGACAGGCATGGGAACATGTTAATAACCAAAGGAATTATAGAAAGAAACTATATATTCATGTGGAAAAGAATATTTGAATCTTGCCTAAAATGAATATCAACAAGAAGAGAAATAAAAGCCTCTAGTTTTGCAACCTAAAATTCAAAGCTATGATATTAAAGTTAATAAAATTATTTTAAGCTTTAATTTAGGCATTTTTTCCTTCTCAAAGCAACATATAAAACTAAATA
This sequence comes from Elaeagnus macrophylla, assembly GCA_029378325.1. Lineage (NCBI taxonomy): Eukaryota > Viridiplantae > Streptophyta > Magnoliopsida > Rosales > Elaeagnaceae > Elaeagnus > Elaeagnus macrophylla. The sequence goes on along the minus strand of CM055646.1, from coordinate 20,330,356 downwards.
GATGATAAAGCTTCATGTTTTTTCTTTCCCAAAAGTAAGCTAATTATCTAACAAATGATAAGACAAAAAATTAGGCAAACAATGAAAAACATAATGTTTCAATTAAATAACCTATGGACAAGGAAGGTGCAAGGGATCATCACAAATCTATAAGATGTTTGGCAGAGCCTAAAATTGTAAAGAAAGTCAGGATATGTTGCAGAGAGTACTCCAATTGGCCACATTTTTCAACCACCAACAATTGCTTCTTTGTTAGCTGTTATTATTGGAATGGTTCAGAAGTTAAAAACTGCACGTGTTTGGTGATGATGCTGCTCTTTCATTTATAACAGACAGCTTAGAAGTTCTATCTGAGGCAATGGTACCTTCAGCTATGCTTATTCTTGGAGGAATGCTAGCTGAGGGACCAAAAGAATCAAATTTAGGAATCAGAACTACACTTGGGATAATCGGCTTTTGGTACTTCCTGTGATTGGATTTGGAATAATTGTCTTAGCTGATAAACTGAATTTTTTGGCTCCGGCAGATCACTTGTACCGGTTTGTTCTTTTGCTGCAATACGCAACACCCAGTGCTATTCTGTTGGGAGCAATTGCCAGCCTGAGAGGTTACGCAGTTACAGAGGCTTCAGTTCTTTTCTGGCAACATGTTTGTGCCATATTCTCTCTCTCACTTTATATGATTGTCTACTTCAAAGTCTTGATAATATATCGTTAGCTTCTGCTGGATAGTCTCTCATATTTTTTAGGAAGAGCATGAAACAAATATATGGCTAATTCTCTGTCATTTATATACCTATATTGCTGAAATAATTAAGAGTAGTCAATAATGAGCCAAGGAATGCTTTTTATGTTCTCTAAAAAGATTGAATTTCTAATGTAGAAACATTGTTTCTTCTTCCTTACGTGCCACACTTGTAAATTAGAATAAAATATCCTGCTACCATGGAAATATATACAGAGCTTCTAATAAGTTCATGAAAAGTGCAGTTTCAATTAATCAATCTCCAGTTGACCTTTTCAAACTGGCACCAAGAAGCAATCGACTGTCATGCATTTTTTTCGACCACATTTTCTTCAGCATCACGTTCAAATCCAAAATGGTAAAAGTGATTTTCACTTCATAACGTCACTTCCATGATAATGGTTTCGTCTATGTCAATCCATCAGATTCTTTCAAGCAAAGGAGGCAACTTTAGGTTTTAACGAATTTGAATAATACGTGGTGGAGGATGCCGCAGATCGTTTTCTTCATCTGATGTGGAACTAGAATCCTGCAGCAAAGACATGAAAACAGTGAATTGTTGAGTCAGCCAAATTGGCATAACCAGCCTCGAACCTCATATATCATTAGAACTTGCAGACGAGTGTTGGTTTTTAAAAATGATAGACACAATAACATGACACAAGCCAGTTGACTGAGAAATTTCCTGATCTACTCAGGTATCTAGATCAAAATGCTCTTAGCATGCTAGGACAAACACACACAAAGAAACAAAAGGGAAGGTATATTATTAGTCAAAAGTTCACAAATATGTTTTGCTAACTCTTGACAATTATGAATTTGTGAAATAATAAGGAGATGTTGAGAATTTTGATTTAGTGAAACATATGCACCATGAAATTTGATGCTTCAAGATTCAAGAACATGCTTTTGATATTGCCAGCTGAGACAGATTTATTAGAGACTGACCTGGCGAAGTCGTCGACGTTGGATGGCCGTGAATGCTCTAACCATGACATAGATTGGCAGAAGAATCCCAATAGTTTTCAGCATCAGTAACTGCAATGTGAAACAAAAACAAAGATACATCAGTTGCATGATTGCCTGAACATCACTTTCATTTTCTTTTCAGAAAAGAAACTTTGCTTGCAAGCTTACTGTGAACAATGTCATCGAGTATTCCCCTCCCCCAGCAATTATGATAGGTAGAGTATGCCGCAAAACCAGAAGAACCATAAACTGCATGTACACAAATTTGCATGTGAAACTGTTATAACTTATCAGAGATGTAATATGATCAATGATATATTTGAGTTGCGAAAGAGTATACATGTTGAGAGCTAAGTAATTCCCCAAAAAAAAAAAAAATTAATGCATTAACCCCAAGTTTTGGAGTAATGTGTAGGTTAATTTATTTTGATTTCAGTTGAAGGATCAAGATCATCAAATACTGGGAATCTTAGATGATAAATGAAAAGTCCAAAAATAAAATAATTGAGAAACATAAAACTCAAAAGTGTTTTTAATCGACTTTTTCCCTTGTAGAGTAGCAAAATTTTTGTTTACATTTCACTAGTAACCCCGATTTTCTGTTAGTACAATCATAAAAACAATAGTCAACATAGATTTTAAGAATTTCTCACTAATGACACAAACTAGGAAACAAAATTTAACCCAAGGCATGGAAACTTCAGTGACAGGCAAATAGCACGTGGTGGGGCCAACCTTTAATCTATGTTGACACGAGTTTGCCCGCCCACCCATATACACACACAAAGGGAGAAAGAGAGAGATTACTATTATAGCAACTATACGGCAGCATATAAGGTTGGTTGAAGATGAAGGATGATATTCATCAAATTCAGTATCCGAATATTCATGATCTGGAGTAACCATTGCTATAAAATGACGATTAAGCAGATCCCTTCTGGAAATCTCCCAGTTACCCCTAAGAGATGATACCATATAGATAATGATTTAATTCGTCATAATAAATTAAAGGAAATTCCAAGTTCAATTATTGAGATAAAACTAAAAGTCTTAAAAATTGAAAATACATGTTGATTAGTAGAAAAGTACCTGAAGTTCATAGGAATACCACCATAATGATTCAGAGGACCTGGAGCCGTATAATCTGGCTTAAACTGCTGCAGTTTTGAACTTGGACGTAAATAAAACGAGAGGAAAGGACTAGGGAGAGCTTCCCTGTTTGATAATGTTGTGAAGCACAACTAGTTCTACCATTGCCAAAGAAGAAATGTGTTTAATTAAATGAAAGCAAAACACGAACCTGGTGACAAATTTCACAGATAGTATTTCCTTTCTCATTGCACCACCTCTGAACACATTTACGATGGGCATACTGCAAGAACTCAGATGAAAAACAAGGTAGTAAAAGATGGTTATCAAATTTGGCCAAGAAGACACAATAACGTTACTTCAATGGTAAGAAAGACGAAAACTAGAGAATGCTAACTGTTCACTCTATATCTTAATTTTCTTTACTAGTAAACATATTAATTGATCATCCTGAAATTTCTGTCACTCATATTCTCTAATTTTTAGAAATACTAACCATTGAAGACGATGCCAAGTTGCCAAGTCAACAATAAACAATTAACTTGAATTGTGGGACATTGGAAGCATGAAACATGAAGATTGGAATTTTGGAGCCGATAGTTTGAACCAAAGGGGACTTAATCATATTGCAACAGTTTGGGATTTTTATCAAATGGCTCTCATTTAAATTATATCTAAGACATAGAGAGCCTTTTCAGCCAATTATTTGGAATTATGAAGAGAGAGTGAAAGAGCAATGATTCAAGTGTTATAACCAACCTTCAAGCTCCCACAACAAGAACATGGTGTCTCCAGGTTCGAGTCTTCATCCTCATCGTGGCAAATCCTGCATTCTACCAACTTACAAGAGGATGCAAAGACATTCATATCTACTTCATGTGAAGAACTCATATCTTGTCTTGCTGATAATGTAGGTTGCTGCATCCAATTTTTGCTCTCAATAACAGCTTCGAGGGTAGATTCAGTTAACAATCGATCCACCAACAGGACAAAATGATCCCCCATGCTTCAATTTTGAAGGAAATTAATTTATGTAAATGAGGGGGGCAATGAGAATCTAAGATTCAGCAAACACTAACTCAACTTTTCTTGGCCAACATTTGTTTCCCAAGAAAAATAGTAAAGTCTATGTCAATTGCAGTTAACACTGCATTAGTCAAACTAAAATGAATGAACTTTAAGAAAATAATTTCAAACACCAAAAAAAAAATTCCTTCTGGAAACGGGAAATATCATAAATAGTAAAAGAAGTGAAAAGGCTGATTCAGACAAAGGAAAGTCACTTGCCTTAACGTGGGCTATATTTCTTATTCCTCTACTTGTTTTTTACCCGTTCCTTATATACTTGTTTTTACTTGCATAATCTCAACCACGTAGTTCTCATCCAAAGTGTTAAATCATGCAAATTTTTAAGGAAAATGATTGAAAAATCCTCCATTAATGATCTCAAACTTAAAAAGGTGAAAAAAGAAAATTCATGGTTGAGATTCAAAATCAATTATCAATGAAATAAAGGCGAGGAAGAATCTAACAAAATATGTGTAAAGTGTATAGAGCTGACGAAAGGGGGATGTTGGAAAGGAAAAAAAAAAGAAGCTTTTACCCAAATCTACAAGTTATCACAGTTTAGCCACACAAAAAAAAGTGGGATAGATTGACATGGAATTTGAAAGCAGGAAAAACAACAACAAAGGAAGCTGATGAAATGAGATCAAACTCGCACCAGAAATGCAATTCGTAGGAGCAGAACAGAAAGAGTGGAAGATAAAAGAAACCAAATTGAAAACAAAACCACATTATTCTAAGAGAGAAAACCCATATGCTAAAATGCGTAGAGCGATGGCAAAGAAAAAACCAAATGCAACAGGAACTTAACAAACCAAAATGCATAGAGACAAGGTTAAAAGAAAAGGTACCATCTTGATGCATAAACGAAACTATTGAAAAGAGTTTAGAAAACATAAATAATTGGGAAATGGGTAAGATCAAATTTTAGAAACATAAAGAAGGAATGGAGAGAAGCTTACAAGTAAGAAGGAATGGGATTCTCTACGATGGAAGAAGAAAGCAGCAAACTTTCCTTTGCAGCTTTGTGTTTCATGAAACGAAGCAAGAGATGGAGTGTTCACCTTTATAGAAACCCCCCCTATTAATAAATAACTAATAATTAATAAATAGAATATAGCAGCAATTAAGTCCATAAACATGAAGCCGAAAAATCCATTTCTTTTATATGGATTCAAAATATATGCAACTTCAAAAGTGGGACCGAGACTTCTGAAAGGAAAAGGAACGAGAGAAATTAGAGATTCTAAGGGCCAAATCCTCACAAGTCACAATTGACCACAACACCACGTACGACCCCACGATAATTGATTCCCTGTTTCCTTCGTCCAATTTCTAATTTCTATTATTCTCGCGGTATTTTAACTAGGAAAAAGGCAATAAGAATGCTATTTAGCGTTCTTTTTTTTTAGAACATGGTTAATATAATTGTATATTCAAATACAATTAACAAACTTTGAAAAAATAAATGAAATTAAAAAAATTCAAATATTATAGATGCCATTGTGCCAACACTAAGTAATTATGATTAAAAAAAACTTTAAAAAGAAAAATGATAAAAACACTTCAACGACATTAATTAGTTTAAATTTATTATTTTTCATGAGTATTAAGAATTCAATGAATAATTCAATTGATCAAAAATTGAAAAATAAAGAAAAAAAAATTATGAATAAAAAGAAAATAAGAGAAAATAATAGATTATGAATATTACAATCCATGTGCTTAGAAAGAAAGAAAAATTATTTCAATAAAAATAAATATATCGGGTTAACAAATTTTTCCTTTCCTTGTGCTCTAAATTGTAATGAAATAATTGATTAATAAAAACAGTAAGTCTAAAAATATTAAGTTTTCAAACTTTCTAAACATAAAAGTTTTTCAAACTAACAAAAAAATGGTAAATTTTCTAAAAATAATAAGTTTTTAAAATTTCTTAAAATAGTAAGTTTTTAAACATTTGTAAAAATAGTAAATTTCTTTAAAAAAAAATTAAAAATATTTCAAAAATAGTAAGTTTTCTAAAAAATTTAAAAATTTTCAAATTTTCTAAACAAGTAAATGTTCTAAAATTTCTAAAAGTAGTAAATTTATAAACATTTCTAAAAGGAATAAGTTTTTTAGATATCTAATTTTTTTTTAAACATTTCAATAAATAGTATGCTATTTAAATTTTCTAAATATAGTAAGTTATTAAAAAACTTCTAAAAATACTATGTTTTTAAACATTTCTAAAAAATAGTAAGTTTTTGAAAATTTCTAAAAATAGTAATTTTTTCAAAAACAATTTAAAAATAGTTAGTTTTTCAAAATTTATTAAAAATGATAAGTTTCTCAAAATTTCTAAAAAATATTATGTTTTTAAATATTTTTAAAAATAGTAAGTTTTTTAAAATGTTCAAAATATTATGTTTTTCAATTGTTCTAAACAACCTAAGTTTTGCAAATTTACAAAACAATCTAAATACATTAAGTTTTTAAAAGTTTATAGAAATAGTAAGTTTTCTAAATTTTTTTTTAAATAATAAGTTTTTTAAACTTCTAAAAATATTAAGTTTTTTAAAATTTCAAAAAATATTATGTCTAAGTTTTACAAATTTACTAAAATTTTAAATTTCCGAAATATATTAAGTTTTTCAAAGTTTCTAAAATTAATAAGTTTTTTAAAATTTTTAAACATAGTAAGCATTTCAATTATTCTAAAAATAGCAAGTTTTCGAAAATTATAAAAAAAATATTGTGTTTTTGTTTTCCAAATTTACTATAAATCCTAAATATATAAAGTCTTTAAAAGTTACTATAAATAATAAGTATTTTAAAAATTTTGTAAAAAAAAGGTAAAATTTCCAAATTTTTGAAAATATTTAGTTCTTTTAAACTTATTAAATATTAAATTTTTCAAAATTTCAAAAAATATTATGTCTAAGTTTTCCAAATTCTTTAAAAATTCTACAATTTCTAATTATATTAATTGTTTAAAAGTTTCTAAAAATCGTAAGTTTTTCAAAATTTATAAAAATAGTAACTTTTTTAATTGTTCTAAAGAAAGTAATTTTTTCAAATTTACTAAAAATGGTAAGTTTTCAAAATTCACTAAAAATGGTAATTTTTTAAATATTTTAAAAATAGTAGGTTTTCCAAAAAAATAAAAAATAAACTGATAAGTTTTTCAATTATTCTAAACAAAGTTATTTTCCTTCTAAATATACTAAAAATAGTAAGGTTTCAAAAAATTTAAGAATATTAAGTCTTCAAACATATCTAAAAATATTAAGCATTCAATGTACATGTTTAGTTTTCTAAAAATTTTAAATATAGTAAATATTCAAAAATTCTAAAAATAATAAGTTTTAAAGTGTTCTAAAAATAGTAAATTTTTAAACATTTACAAAGACATTAAGTTGTCAAAAATTTCTAAAAATATTATATTTTCAAACGTTTATAAAAATAGTAAGTTTTCCAAATTTTCTAAACAAGACAAGTTTTTCTAATTAACTAAAAACAGTAAGTTTTGGAAAATTAAAAATATATATATATTTAAAAATATTAAGTTTTTAAACATTTATAAGAATCGGAAGTTTACCGATATTTCTAAAAAGAATAAGCTTCTCAATCGTTTTAAACATAGTAAATTAAAACATAGTAATGGTGCTAAGAATGGAAATTCAACTGCTGAAGAGAGACTTGATGAGGAGCTGAAAACAAGCATAAAGAATGTTGCTTCAGCAAACCAACTTCACTCTGTCTTGGAATCTTCTACTGTTCCCGTTCAGGAGAAGATGATAGCAATGTTAGAGGTCCTATTTGAGGGTGTTCAGAAAGTGTTTGCAAAGGAGGTGGTCAAGAAAGGAAAATTCCTTGCTGCTTCTGTTGCTCACGATAAAGGGTCAGAGTTGCTTTTGCTTCGAGCAATTGGAGAATTCATTAGAAAGTCGAGTTAAATGTCTTAAAGGAAATTGCTCTGATTTTAAAAGCATTATATGATGCTGATATACTTGAGGAAGAGTACATTCTCCAATGGTATCAAGAAGGAGTGAAAGGAAACAAGGACACTCAGATTTGGAAAAATTTGAAACCTTTCATTGATTGGCTTCAAAGTGCCGAGTCTGAATCTGAAAAGGAATGATCTTCTCTTGTCTTGCTTGGTGTGTTGAGTAGAGTATCATGTGATTCGAATAAAAGATAGTCTCTAGGTATTGTTTTAGTTTTCGGCTTTATGTTGTCAGTTTTATATTTGTCCACACGGTGTAGGTTGCTATAATTGAGTGCGTCTGGAGCTATTTCGCTTTCCATTTTGGTTGGTTGATGTTTTCAATTGGATTAAAGATTTTGTGTTGGAATAATTTTATTATCAGACATTTTGGTATAGTTTGTTTATGTTATTATCTGTTGTTGATTCTTAAAGACGAATTGCTTGTAATCGCCTTTAGAAGTAGCTGAGCCCTTGACTAAAATGACTCGTTTCAGTTTTTCTTGTATATTGATAGGATTCAATCGAAACATTAATCTAAGTAATTAATCATGATGAAAAATAATAATAGAATCTTAAACTTTTGCTAGAAGATAGAATCTTACGATTAAACTAAACCCACTTGTCTAGCTCCTGGACTCTCTTCTATTGTTGAATTGAATTTGACTTAAAGCAAAAGCAACTTAAATTATAAAATAAAAGGGGATTACATTAGACCCTTTCTTTCGTTCCCTTATTTATGCTTAATAGCTGGCCTGCAACTAAACAAATTTGTATTAATCTACTTAAATAATCACAAAAGTCATACCAAATACATTCCTCAGATGAACAAATTAGAATGCTTTGTTGTCTACTAGTTTTGCTTACGGTCTTTTCAATCCTGTAAATAGCCCCATAAACACAGGTATATTGAGCCAGTACTCCCAATTGCCCATCTCATGAAACCAACACAACCAAAAAAAATTAAAAAAATCTCAGAACCTCCCTACAGTAAAATAACCAGAAGCTTTCTAGTACTGCTTAAATAAATGCCTCTCATGGCTTCTACTTTCTATTCTTTCTATTCTATTTCCAATATTAAACTCTTTATGAAAAGAAATACTCATCATCAAGCTGTGCAGGCAAAAGATCAGAGCTTTAGAGATGAAGGTAAACTATTACCTTAATTATATTTATTTATTGAACGCTTGCTCTCATTAGCATGAGGATATAAAATTGCCATTAATTGTAGAATTAGGAATATAAATGCAAAAAATAAAAAAATATATATATATTTAATGGGTTCTGATTATTGGGAGATCAGATTTATCCTTTTTATTATTTGAATTTGTTGCTTTGCTACAAAATTTTATCATTGAATTAAATTACCTTTTTTTCCTATAGGGAGATCAAGTAATATTGTAGATGCCAATTTGAGAGTCTTGAGAGGGAGAATAGAACAAGTTAAAGTAAAGGAGAGATTGGAGAGGTGTTGCAGATATGAATATGGGTGGAATTATGCACGTGACTATGATTATAAACTCAAAAGAGAAGCAGAGTTATCACTGTTGTTTCAACTTTCTGGGATTGTTGGAGGCACTTTTGGTTTCACCTTATTTTGTGGCACTGTCTTTCTTTGCCTTTTTTCTTTCTTTGTAAATTTAAATTAGTTAATTCTCTGAAATTAGAGCAACAAAAATATAATTATCCACCAAATCTATATATATATATATATATATATATTTATTTTTTTTTTAAAAAAAAAAAAAGGAGAAGAAGAAAAATTCTCAAGAGCAATATGATTTAATAAGAGTTACCATTCGACTTATTTTGTTTATTATTATTGGACGAAGAAGGCTTGGTTATTTAGTTTGCCAGATAAAGACGACGAATGCTGTATATACTTTACCAAATTCGGTTGTTTAATATATGATGTAATTCTTATTTATTTATTTATTTTTTCTTTCCAAAAATGGCGAAAATAAAGTAGTTTTTTTTTTTTTTTTTTGAAAATTTGCAGGACTGTATTTTAAAAAAAAATTATAATTATAATAATTATAATTATATACTTTTTGATATCAAACAAATCATGCCATATTGTAAAATGATACTTGCAAAGGAGGTATGTCGTTCATATTTTTTTTAATATTTAATTTAAGATATTTATTTATATGGGACTCTCTAAAAATTTTTATTATATAGTTTTGGAGTATATAATAGCATGTTAATTTATATATAATTAAATTATTTTCAAAATTGTATGTTTACATATTTAATTTATGTCTATGTACATATTTATAATTAATATATATATATATATTTTTTATTTTTTTTTTGAAGATATACGTTATTTAGTAGCCCCAAATCTTTTTGGTTGTTGAAAGCAACCATAATATTGAAAAACGCAAAGGATTATTTATTTATTTATGAAAAAGGGTTACAAAATTTTTATAACCTTTGTAAAAGCAATATAATTTTTAAAATTTAAAGCTATTCAGATCTAATTGCCATGTCATGGCAAATAAACCCCCAAGTTCAACAAAATTCAGGGTGAGAAATTGGAACAATGGTTGTAATTTGTATAAATCATGTTAATCTAATTAATAAATAAGTTGTGTTATGCCAACTTATTTATAGTTATATTCACAGCCCAACAGGTTTATGTCAACTTTAACATAATAAATTAAAGTTATTTTATGAAAACAAAATTCTCATCAAATTTATTGTAATAGTGTATGAACCATTATTTTATGTTAATTAGTAATAAAATATAAATTATATAAGCTCGTCCAAATTGTCAAACCCGATTATTCAAAGAATTAAGAAAGTTGTGTGACAATATTAATACTTAGCTGTGTTTTAACTTGTTCTATTTTATAAAAGATTAAGTTTGCTCCAGAAAAATAAATTTATTAATTTATTCTTATAAATTCATAATTTTCAAACTTACCATTATTTAAATTTAAAAAAAATTAAAATGTTAAAGAAGTATTTCTCCAATTAATGTGAAACAATTGAAGCCTTTAATTTCACGCTCTAAAAGTGTTATAATTACATTTAAATTAAAGAAACGTCTTTATATCTTTCGAGAAAGAAAAAGTTAGGAAGAAAATATCTATAAATAAGTGTAATGAAACGTATTTAATCTAAATATGTATATGAACTATGAACAATGAAATGTCCACTAAATAAAAGTGCAATCAAAAGTCTTGATATGCGTATATTCGCTCTATATTTAGCCTACTAAATAAAAAAGAGAATAAAGCAAGTTCAAAGAAACGTTTTTCATAAAAGAATTATAAACGTGGATGAAATGTTCATAAAATTAAATATTAAATAAATTATTAGATGTTATTTTTTGTCGATATCAAAATGGAGTATACTGTTTCTTGTTGTAGATATGCTAACAGAGAAAACACATTAAAACTTTGGATTATCACGAAGTGTGGTGTCATTTAGCCCTCGTGACAATAAAAGAAGAAACATAAGTTTTAACTCTATGATAAGAGGAAGAAGAAGTGTATATAAAGATAATATATGAGATGTGTATAATGTACGATCACTTTTTCAAACTTTTCTGACCACCATTGTTCAACACAACCAGCCAAACCCTTCCCTATCAAGCTATAACCATAAACCAATGAACCAAAATAGCGACAAATTCCAACAATATTTTAAAAATGGATTTGTGGAAATTTAGGCATTGCAATTAACAAGAGAAAAATAAACCTGAATTTTGAATTTGATGGTTGCAATGCAAGCTAGGAGAGGCAAGTCTACTAGGGGTTGACAGCAACAATAGTTGGCAATGGCAGTGAGTGACGACCAAGTTGGCATTGGAGAGGAAAATCGGATGGGATGTATTTGTGTTTTTTTTTTTTTATTAATAATTTTAAAAGTTAGGGGTACGTATACTGTATACATAGGATTTTTTTTTTGGATGCAGGTAGAACCACTCAAAAATATTAATAAAAAATCTGATAACTTGTGGCTAATATTTTAATAGAATAATTTTCATTTTTGATCCCTTTATACACTACTATGCATAGTTTGATTGAATTTTCTTTATTTTACATTTATATTATTTATTTTACTTAAAAATATGTTGTAAATGACTAAATAGTAAAGAATAAATATTATTTAAAATTTTAAATTTTTTTAAAATTAAGTATATTTTTGTATAATTTCAAAAAATAAAAATCGTGGTTAAATTGCTACTAATTCATAATTAATAGTTATTATTCAACTTACTCAAAATTGATACGAGACAATTACGTTAATAATTATATACCGTCCTCACATCCATCTTATCAATTCATATTTTAGCCTTGAAGAGTTATACATTGATCTTAGACCACTATTAACATATTAGTCCAAATTAATGAAAATTTAAAAAAAAAAAAATTAAAGCCTATTTTTTTTCTTTTTATTGTCTTCCCTTCATGTTATGACATGCTATTCATCATCAATAAATAATACCTCTTTAGCCTTTTAGGTGAAAAATTGGTGCATCAATTTTACAATTTTTTATGTGAAAAATTTAGTGCAAGGGCGTGACGAAAAGGCTACCCAAAATAGTAATTTTTTTTAAAAATAATAAAAAGAACACTCTTAAAAGCTTAAAACAATAAAAATAATATTTATTGTATTTAAATTATATATTTTTATTATTAAAAAAAACTGTTATTTTTTTTAGTACCATCCAATTAGATGCAGTTGAAATTGAACAGCAAAAATTTAGATCCATTTAATTCAAAATATTATTGAATTAAATACAATTCAATTATATTAAAATAATATTTTTATTATTATAAATTTTAAATACTATTTTTTATAAATTTTTAATTTTTTTTATAAGACTCATCGACAGTATTGTCGCAAAAAATTTCTCGAAAAGAACGGAAAAAAAAAAAACCTTCAAAAAAATACCAAAACAATAGAAACCCGTTCCAAAGCGCCACTTACCCTAACTTCATTCTCTTATTCTCCCTCACAAACGCTGCAAGAGTCCCAAGCTATTGCAGTTGGCTAAGTCTAGCCATTAACTAAGCCCATAGTCTCCACAGTCCACTCCACTCCACTCTTTTGCCGTTCGCTGTTTTCTGTTCACCATTGGTCCATCTCCGTTGTTTTCTGTAATATGTAAGTTACCTCCCTTAGACTCTGTTGTGATTGGGTTATTAGCCGGTCGTTGAAATGATATATTGGTTAGGTTTCACGATTCTTGCAAATTAAAGAAAACATCTCATTGTTTGATTTAAATTATGGTTACCTTTAGGTCATCGGTTTTTCGTTTTGATATTATGCTTGGTTGGCTTTAATTCTTCTAGTAATACGTAATATGTGTAACTGGGCTCTGTCGTATCCTGAATTTATTGATTTAATGGTTTTAGTTGTATTCCTTAAGCATAATTTTTCTGGCCTTGTGTGATACTGTTATATTAGCTAGTTTAGTAATCTAATATGATGCTTTATGTACCTTTGAATTATTAGAAAATGTTACTATGAACTTTTCTCTACATTTCAATTTTTTTTTTTTTCAGGATTTGTTGATTTCTTGAAATAATACTTCATGAGTTTTTGGAAACTTGAAGTTTCAGACCTTAATTACCCCTTTTTCATATATTTTTTAAAATTTACCTGTCAAAAACTTGGAATGCAAAGGTCAAAACCATAATAACAGATAACAATAAAATTGCACGCAATAATTACTTGCATACTTGTTATTTATCCAAAAGTAGGAATATTGTATTTTTATCATCATAGTGGGATTGGTACTGTTAAAGAACTGTTCGGCAGATTCCCACGCGTTACGCACCCGTTCGCCACTTTGTTCTCAACTCCTGGAGACAAGCTGCTAATAGGAGCCTCTGTGCCCAGCTCCCCGAAAACAACGTTCGACTTGCATGTTTATTTTTGTTTATGTTTAGATTTAGATAGATTTATATTAGAATAAATAATTATCTTAAATAAAATTTAATAACAAGGGCTACACTTTTAACACACTTTTGAGTTGCCCTTGTGTGAATTCATTTGGATTGATGGCCTAGCTCTGTTTGGGGATGCTGGGGAGAGGTTTAGCTATTGCAGTACTGTTATACGATGGGTTTAGATGAAGCCATGTTAAAGTAAAGAGGTCTAAAATGAAACACTGAAGATTCCACCCCTCCCAGAGTAGCTAAAAGTTGCCTTGATTTCATTTTAAAGAATTTCAGCATTAGTGAATTATGTTCCTTTCTAAGGCTTTTTTTTTTTGTTCCACGCCTGTCTCCCCTGCCCATTTATGCTCTGGTTCTTTGATTTGTTAGAGCTGGTAATATTTGTTGAATTCTTTTTCTCAGACCTTCCAAGGAACAAACCTCTTTTCTCAAGTCTCTTTATATTAACCAAAGAACAAATTTTAATTTGAGAATATAAATGGTTATATTCTTTCTATTCATCTGCAACCATTATCTGAACTCAGTAAAAAAATCCAAACTATTTTTTTTGAGTCAACAATCTGAACTTCTATTTTGCCTCCCCTTTATAATCATTTTGATTATGGCATGACTTTTCCAGTCTGCTTTCTGCTCTGTTTGATAGAGTTGCTAAATACAGTTTCCTCCTTTATCGGTAGTTTTGTTTTTGTATGCGCACTTTAGAATCTTGGATTCTAGAGTTTTGACTTAAGGATCAGTGCTCTGGTAATGATGCTGACATGTGTTTTTTAGTTGAATCTTGAATATTTTGCAGATAATTTGTGTGCTTAAATAAGAATTGTTTACAGACTGTCAAATCCATTGCAGATGGCGAGATGGGATGAGATTCTAACACTTCCTGTACAGAATCCTCCAACCTTGGAGTTTTCTGCTGCAGAGCTTGTGTGGTCAAGGGTGGAAGGTTGGCGTGACAATATAGATAGAGTTGCTTTAATCCCCTTTGCAAGGGTGGATGATTTTGTAAGGGGCGAATCCTCGAACAAAGATTGTCCAACAAGATTTCATGTTGAAGCAAGACGGAGGAGGAGTGCAAAGATGCCTTACAAACCAAAGGTTGATGGTGTTCTTGAATATATACTGTAAGTTTCGGGTTTGTTCCTTTATGTGTTCTCAGTAGTAGTGTACATTATCACGTCCTATGAGCTTTTTTTCTGTTCAACTTGTAGATACTGGTGCTCTTTTGGTCCTGATGACCATAGAAAGGGTGGTATTGTGCGACCAAGTCGCAGTACTTATGTACCAAAAAAGAAAAATGCTGGTAGACCAAACACCAAGAGGGGATGTACCTGCCATTTTATCGTGAAACACTTAAGTGCTGATCCTTCGGTTGCACTCATCATATATAATGAGGATAAGCATGTGGATAAGAAAGGGTTACCATGCCATGGCCCACAGGACAAGATGGCTGCCGGCACACGTGCTTTATTTGCTCCATACATCACAGAGGATCTTCGTCTCCGGGTTCTATCTTTGCTCTATGTAGGGGTCTCTGTAGAGACCATAATGCAGAGACATAATGAATCAGTGGAAAGACAGGGTGGTCCATGTAACCGTGATGACCTTTTAACTCACCGTTATGTTCGGAGACAAGAGAGGAGCATACGGCGTTCTACATATGAATTGGATACTGACGATGTAGTCAGTGTGAGCATGTGGGTGGAAAGCCATCAGAGTAACGTTTTCTTTTATGAGGATTTTTCTGATTCAGATCCTTTCACTTTGGGCATTCAAACAGACTGGCAATTGCAACAGATGATTCGATTTGGCAATCGCAGCCTTGTAGCCTCTGTTTCCAGGTTTGGAACAAATAAATTGAAGGTCCGTTTGTGTTTATGTATCCTAGCCGTGTAATTTTAGTGAGTGTAGAATAGTCAGGTTAACTAATGCTGTCAGTCATATTAAAACTGATTTTGTTATTACTTTTCATTTTTATGTAGTATCCAGTTCATAGTATCCTTGTATTCAACCTTGAAAACAAAGCCATCCCAGTTGCATGGATAATAGCTCCACGGTTTGCAAGCCGTGATGCCTATAAATGGATGCGTGCTCTTTACAATAGAGTTCAGATAAAAGACCCTACATGGAGGGTTGCTGGTTTTATTGTTGATGACCCTGTAGCTGATATCTACTCAATCAGGTTGGTGCTAGTATTTCTTTGTTAATATGATTAATATTTTTAATAGAAATGTCCATATGTGCCTAAACCTGTTTTCCATGTTCAAGTTCATAAATATTTGAGTGAAAATTTACATGGATTTTTGCTTTTATGTTTTTGTTTAGCATGAGTTGTTGATTTTATATTCTGTTTATCTTTTATTTTGTAAGCAATGAGGTGCTGATTGATCCTAATCATTGCCTACCACCATCTGTTCCTACAGTTGTTTTTTTCTTGTGCTAAATCAGGTTCTTGACGCCTTTTTAGATCATCTGATTAATGCAATACTTATCCTATATATAAATATGTCTATTTTTTGGTGGAAGATATGTAATAACAGATATTTTAATCATAAGCATTTGATTCATCAGTAAAAGATGTTTAAAATTAAATTTAAAGCGGTTGGAGATGGCCCTTTTGTGTGCAGCAAACTTTCTTAAGGTGACTTACTGCGTTAAGCTTGTGGCCATGTAGTTAAGTGGAGCAGAATCTTATAGTAACTTTCCTTCATTTTTTGTTTTTTGTTTCTTAATAAATAGTGGTGCTCAATTGATTATGAAACATATGCTTCTTTGTGTTATTTTCAGGGATGTATTTCAATGTTCAGTGTTGATAAGCTTTTGGCGGGTCCGTCATGCATGGCATAAAAACATAGTAAAGAAATGTGCCCTAAATGAAATGCGAGCTGAGATGTCAAAGCGGCTTGGACATATAGTGGAAAATATTTGTGGAGCGCAAGGAACTATGTGCTTGTTTGAAGAATTCATGGAAGATTTTATTGATGAGACAGAATTTATGGATTACTTCAAGGCAACCTGGTATCCTAGAATAGGTTGGTTACTATCCATTTAAGTAGAGGTATAAATTTTTTATGAAATAAGTGTCTGTCAGTCAGTTAGCTGCTCTAAATTGGCTTGAGTTCATTGACATTATATAGAAAGTTCACTTGCTTTTGCTAATGAAACGTACTTACATGAGAGATTTTTTTGACTTAGGGAACTGGATAAATGCTCTACAAAGCCTTCCGCTTGCGAGTCAGGAGACATGTGCAGGAATGGAGTTTTACCACAATCAAATGAATCTTAGGTTGTTAAATGAGAAGGATTCTAGTGTTTATCAACGATTTGATTGGTTGGTCAATAAGCTGGGTACTAAAGTGCATTCCTACTTTTGGCTTGATGAGTATCCGGGGAAAGAAGATTTTAAACGATACTGGAAAGAAGAATGGCTAAGTGGTTTAACATCTTGGCGCAAAGCTTTGAAGATTTTAGATTCTGATGTTGTCATGGAAGGTAAATATGCAAAGGTTACAGACCAAATAGAGAGAGACAGGGCTTATATTGTTTGGAACCCTGGTTCACAGTTTGGTGTTTGTGACTGCAAATGGGCTGAAAAGGGCAACCTGTGTGAGCATATGATTAAGGTTATTCGTTTCTGTCAGAGAAACAATTCTGTCATGCCATCTGTCAGCCTGAGACAGTACCATCGGTCATTAGTGAATATGCTTCATTGCCCACCCCATGATTCTTTAATTCGTGACCATGCTGTTTCTCTAGCAGTCTTCATACAAAAGCAGATAAGTGCAGTGGGAGATTTAGAGAGCAGGAATTCTGCACAACAGCCAAGATTTGCTAGTGATGTCTGTGGAAAAGATTTTTTTTGTCATAGTCGTACAGATAAGAGCATATCGTCTTTTAATGAGAGAGATTCTATGAATGGGCATAAGGCTTCTGACCATATTACTATTGATGGGGGTAGTGAGCGGATTGGTCCTATATCCATTGGAAATGACATTAGTTGTGAGAACAATGGAGAAGAAATTAATTGCTCTGAGATGGATGTTGACCCATCATCTATCTGTATATCACCACCTGGGCTATATTCTGTTGATGAGGCTGTGTCTAGTAGTGTGTTCTCAGAGAACAAAGAGAGAATCCCAATAGACACAGAAGATGTACGTATCCCTCTAGGAGATGATGCTCATATTCAACAAAATTGTTTAGAAAATGATGTCCC
Source organism: Elaeagnus macrophylla (assembly GCA_029378325.1). NCBI lineage: Eukaryota > Viridiplantae > Streptophyta > Magnoliopsida > Rosales > Elaeagnaceae > Elaeagnus > Elaeagnus macrophylla. The sequence goes on along the minus strand of CM055646.1, from coordinate 20,312,391 downwards.
AAATAATGGTTGTCAAGAAAGTGCAATGGATATAGAGAGGCTATCTATTGATATTCCTGCATCAACTATTCAGTTTGTGGAGCAGTGCACGGTTACCCAGCATAATGAAGATCACAACCATGATATTGACCCTGCTTCCACTTCTGATACCTTGGATGCTGATATCTCATCTAATAAAAACTCCCTATTTATATTAATCCCGATTGATACGGAAAAGGTTGAACTATCTAAAATTGCAGGTGTCATAAAAGAAAATGGACGAATCCATATGGAAAGTGAGAATAGTAGCATGAGTAAGATTGTTTCGTCTGGTAACAGTGCCTTTGTTTCAAATGGGGCTCACGAAAACTTGACAAATGGTGCTCACGAAAACTTGACAAATGGTGCTAATATTTCTTACTGATTGATGCAATTTGGCTATATGAGGGACGTGCTGCAAAATTATTTAAAATAAAATGATCATCAATTTCAAGTTACAGTTTGAACAGCTGCCTCGTCCAGATCTTCGTGGAGATTCCTTTATGCTTGTATGACTCTTCCACAGCATAATAAAATCTTGCTAGGCTCAAGTTAAAGCAAGAATAGCTGCCTCCTCTTGTTGCGGCTAAGGGAAGTGGATTAGTCATCCTTGACTCTGACTAATGCGAACATATATCTGTTAAAAAGGATTAATAAAGAAAATTATGATTTATAGCCACAATAAGAGCAGCTGGCGGGGCATTGGCAGCAAACATCGATAATAGACGATTACTCCTTTACTAGGTCAGAATCCAACAAAGCATCTGATGGATTTTGGTGATGCGGCAAGTATGAAGAAAAGACTGAGGCTATTTCTTCAGGTATATACTCATTTAAAGATTCCATTTGTAGCATTATATGACTTGTTCCTACTAATTAATGTTACTTTGAGCTGCCTTATACCAATTTGGTGGAGTTTATAGTCGCAAAATATATTCAGAGTTCAGAGGGAGCGGAAAATAGTGTGATATTTTCTTTTGCTATATATGGAACAGCTTTATACAATTGTACATACTAATTTCATTTAATTTACAAATATGTTGGGAAAAATGAATAAAGGTAAATGCCATTTTGAAAAGCTGTATAGGTAGGTGCCTGCAAGGAATTTCACTGGAACTAGCTAGGCATGATGTGAATTGAGGAATGTCTGTGATTCATTGTTAATTTGTTATGGGAAAACGTTTATTGTTTTCTTAGACATTCTGTACTCTGTATGTTGCCATCTTGATTATATACAATCAATATTTGATTCTTATTATTTTTTTTTTGAACATTGTTATCTACGTTTGCTTACTCATTTCGTTTCATTAGGCGAGAAAAAAAATCACTGCTGCCATTTATTGTCATGTGTCAACCATGGGTGATGTAATCAAAACCGTTTAAAAGTCATTTTAATTAAAAACACACCTATACACCTCAAGTGATCTTTTCACTACCATTTTTAGATAAATTTACTAAATATTTGGAAATAATTTTTTATTACTTTTTATACATTATAATTACAAAAATAACATTTTTATGTTTAACTTATTTTTATTACCATATATTTGGCTCAAAATTTTCGTATTAGATGAAGTTTAGTTAGATGCTATTCAAGTTGAAATTTGGTTAAGTAAATTTGTTTAATGTTAAATTTTTATTATAAGTTTTAGAGGTGTTAGTTTTATGTAATTAAAAAAAAAAGTTAAGTACTTTTCTTTTATTTAACAATTTTAATGAAAAAATTGATCTAATAGTTCAAAGGGATTGGTTGCAAAGGATTTTCACGAACAAAATGATATATTATGTATTTTGCTTTTGTGGTGATATTTTTTTTTAGTAAAAAAAACAGGGTGGTGTGATAGCATACCACAATTTGTTTTTAAGAGAAAAGTGAAATATAAGTTTTTTAGATTTGATTATTTGTGTTATTTAAAATTTTATATTATAAGTAATGTTATTTAATTTTTTAGTTTTATTAAAAAAAGTTCAATTAAATATAAAATACATGATTTTAATAATTTTTTAATTAAAATATTATTTTTAAAAGATTAATTAAGAATAAATTATATTATTTTAATATTTTTGATGTTAAAATATTAAAATTATTAAAATTATGTAATTTATTTTTAATTAAAAAATTAAATAATATAATTTAAGTAAGATGTCTAAATGATCTTTCGACTAAAGGTTTCGACAGAAACTGCTAGCCTTTCAATAAGGCTATATGTCTCTGATAATTTAGGCAGTATATGACCCAATTCTGCAGTGACGTGTTGGTCGATATATTTTCGGAAAAAAAAATAAAAATAAATTAAGAGAGTATATATATATTGCACTCAAAACGCGCGCACTTAGACGAGATCCATTTCTTCAGAGTAAAGCCTAAAGCTCGAAAACCCAATCTTCCCCCAACTCATCAAACTTCTTATCACCGTTTTAACTACGGCGAAGACCCTGAATTCCTCTCTCTCTCTCTCTAATTGGTGATCGCCAACAATCCAATCGATGGTGTCACGGCCGGCCAAGCGGGTCCAGCCCCACCGAATCCTCAAATAACCCAACAGTTCCTGAGCTCGGTCCTCTCACAACGCGGTCCCTCAGCCCTTCCATACTCAGAGGACACGAAGCCGCTGATCCGCCAACACTTAGTCTCTCTAATTACCGAGCATCCTTCTCTTGAACCTAAGACCGCTACTTTCACCCACAACGACGGTCGTACGGTCAACCTCCTCCAAGCCGATGGTACAATTCCCATGTCGTTTCAAGGCGTCACCTACAACATTCCTGTCGTTTTCTGGCTCATGGAGTCATACCCTCGTCACCCTCCTTGTGTCTACGTTAATCCCACGCGTGATATGATCATCAAACGTCCTCACCCTCACGTTAACCCTTCAGGTTTGGTCTCTATTCCTTACTTGCAGAATTGGGTCTACCCAAGTTCCAGTCTTGTTGATCTTGTAAGGAATTTGAGCCACTTGTTTGGTCGCGACCCTCCTTTGTACTCTCAGCGTAGGCCTAACACTAGTCCTAGTCCTAGCCCTAGCGCTAGCCCTGCTGCGATTTATGGGGCTAACCCGTATGCGCGTCCGGCAATCCCCCAAGGGTTTACCCTCCATCGCCGTATGGAAGTAGTGGATCATTTTCTAGGATTCAAACTGATGATCCAAATGAGGTATATAAGAGCAACGCGATCAATAAACTTGTGGAGATGGTTCATACTGATCTGGCTGTGATGAGGAAGGCCAGGGAGAGTGAAATGGATGTTGTCTTTGGTGTTCAATCAATGCTGAGACAGAGAGAAGAGCAGATTAACAAAGGGTTAAAGGAAATGCAAGATGAGAAGGAAGGGTTGGAGCAGCAATTGCAGATGATGTTGATGAATAGTGATGTCTTGGAGTCTTGGTTGAAAGAAAATGTGGGAAAGACAGGCAATTTGGATGGATTAGATGTGGATGATGCTATTCAGTGTGCAGATACTCTTTCGAAGCAAATGATGGAGTGCACGGCTTCAGATTTGGCAATAGAAGATGTTATATATTCATTGGATAAAGCAGTGCAGGAAGGGGCAATACCATTGGATCACTATTTGAGGAATGTGAGGTTGTTATCTCGGGAGCAGTTCTTTCATCGTGCCACCGCTTCAAAAGTGAGGGCTGCCCAGATGCAGGGTCAAGTTTCCAATATGGCTTCCAGAATTTCGCATTATGTGTCATCATGATTGAGATGTATTGTGCTTTTATCAGGCCATTTTGCAGTGCACGATCAAGCTTGGTTTTGATGCTGTCTCATTGCCAAGTCCTTTAGGGGAATATTTTGAGCAACCCGTGATGCGATTTTGTGTGGAGTTTTGGTTTTTGGCCTCCATATTATCCTTTGTAATGTAGGAAGTTCTTTGATAATTAGTATCAACAGGCATATGGATATAAATTTGCTGTAAGAATGCAGGTTCTTCAATAATTGTAATGTCAAAACTCATTTTTGCCCCCTCTTTATACATCAATACTAGTAAAATCTTGTGTTTCGCCTGAAATCCTGGTGCTCTGAATGTGGTTTCTCACTGCCCCTCAATTTTATTTAATCTTCTCCTTGTATACATGGATGAGATAATGGTTGGTGATTAATAGCATTGACCCAAATTCTGTATTGGTTATTTCTTTGGAGTTTGGATGATATTATTGCACTTAGCTTGGGGGCTGTTTGTGAACATACTTTACCAAGAGAACGCAACATGTTTGTGTGTATAATAATAAAGAGTCAGCAGTAATAATACCTCTTGGATGATTTTTGATTTTTTTTCAAGTAATTTTTCAATCTTGATAATAATTTTTTATTTTAATTTTTTTTATATTTTTCAGAAATTCCTATTAAAATATGTAGGGTTTTATTTAATAACGATTTTGATTCTTGATTTTTGATTTCTTTCAAGTAATTTTTCAATCAATATATTTGGTAAAGATTTTTGATTTTGAATTTTACATTTTTAAGGAATCACTACAAAAATATGAGGTGATTCATAAATCTTTAAAAGAAGATTTTTAAATCAGATTTTTAAATGATTTTTTTTTCATTTTGACCAAACATTTTTTTTTCTAAAGAATAAATTAAGTCTTGTAACTTTTGTATGATTAAATATTAGAAAAAAATATTAAAAACTTCAAATTTATAAAAAATAACCAAAAATTTTCTTTATTTTTAAATTTTTTTGAAAAAAATCAAAAAATAAAAATTATTATCAAACGATTTAAAGATGATTTTTAATTTTTTTTCTTAAAAATCACTAAATAGAAATTATTATCAAATACATTTGTGATTATTTTTATAAAATAATCAGAAATTGAATATATCAGAAATCACAAATCATAAATCAAAATCGTTATCAAATATAAATTTAGTGATTCATAAATCTTTAAAAATATGATTTTTGAATTAGATATCAGATTTTAAATTTCTAATTTCTAATTTATTCAAATTTATAACTTTTGATATGTAATAGTATTATAAGAAAAAATGGATTAAAAACTTAAAATTTGTAAATAAAAAAATATTCTTTATTTTTAAAGATTTTGAAAAAAAAATTAAAAAATAGAAAATATTACCGATCAATTTAGAGGTGATAATTTATTTTTTTCTATAAAAATTATTAAGTAAATTTTTTTTTTAAATACATAGATGATTAATTTTATAAAAAAAATTAAAAATTTAATCATAAATCAAAATTGTAATAAAGCTAGTTAACCAATGATTAAGGTCTCATGCAGGATGATCAGGGTGTTGAAGCTTTTCCAACTGATACTCGTAGATGGATCTCATTCTATGATTGCTATTGTGGATCAGGAATTCCTAGCAAGTCTCTTGATGATGTTAGAATTTAGAAATTCCTATGTCCATTTTTAAGCTCTGTTTGTCTCTTTATCTTTTTCTCTTATGTATGCTTCTAAACCCATCTCTGTATTCGTAGAACCAGTAAACAGCATCAAAGTAGTGAACTTTTGATTCTATTTAGCTTTTTATTATTATCATTATTGGCTTTCTTTTATGTCATCTATTGAGAGAGAGAGAAAGAAAAGAAAAAAAAAAGTGTTGTCTACTTCTCTACGCTAACTCTCTTTTTTCACCTTAAAAATTAATATCGGGCATTGATAATCTTTTCCAGAAAAATCTTGGTAAAAAATGGGAATGTAATTAGCATTTTTCTTTACTTTAAATAACTGGTTAAAATCAACCAAACTATTAAATAATCTAAAACCAACTCAATCACTTTGTTTCTAGTATGTTCCATCCTAGAATTGCATTGGCAAGCCACATTATGGAAGGAATTTGTAAGATGAATTTGTATTCTCTCTCTAAAAATGGGATGAGACTAACTTCGGTCAGTCTAATTAATTTAAAAGCAAGCCATAACATAAACAATATCACTTGGGCATATTAAGAGTAAGTTGAAATAACTCTTTAAAAGAAATATATTATTTGTTCAGGAAACAAAACAACTCAATTGTTTTTTACCCTAGTAATTGGTATATTATGCGAACAAGTATTGGTAAATAATCAGATTAGGTGTTCCTAATAGAAAGAAAGAAAAAAATGAACATAATGAGTACGGATAAGGAATATATTTGAGGAAGAGATTCCTCCTTGCATGTCGAAAGTGTACACAAGCTAGGATCAGATGTAATCCAATAGGAATTTGGTATGATTATATATCTATGTGATGGAATTAAAGGGACTTGTCATCTTTCATCATTTAAAAATAAAATTCAAAGTAGTGAATTTTCTGAAAAGAAATATATAAAATATAGTTGGCGTAAACAAATGTTCAAGCTATAAATATCAACTCAATAACATATCTACCAATTTGGACCGAAAAGCGTTCCTTATTTTCTTTCTCGCGTTCTAGGATTGCTGCCTCTTTTCTTTTAAGGTTTCCTTTTGTGGGTCGAGTGTTTGGCCGACGGTGGGCCGTTTTTGGCCGTCGGCCAAGCCTTGTTTGTGTTTGCTCGTGTGGGGATTTGTTTCGCGACTCTTTGCTTTGGTTTCTGTACGCGGATTCCTTTTTGGTTTCGATTTGAGGTGGGCCGAGACGGGGGTTGTGGTGGGGTTTTGCCGTCCTGTTAAGCGCGCGGCTCATTGGTGGAGTCAGCACTTGTCGTAGGTTACTTGCTTGGCTCGCGTTCTGTGGTTTGTGCGAGCAGCGTGGTTGCTCCGTCAGCCATCACGTGCCCCACTGCCACCGTGGGTGGCCAACCTTGCTCCGGCGCAGCTGGTTTTGTGTGGGGTATTTTACTCGGATTTTCCTCTGTTATCTGCTTATGCTTTTTTAATAAATTTGTTGTTTTGTGTGAGATCTGTCCTGCAGCTTAGTGTGATTTTGTTTAAAGTTTGTAGGTGGTTTATTGTTGTTATTTGTTGTCATATTTTGGTTATTTTATTGTTGTATTTAGATCGTTAGAAATGTTTCAAAGGAGTTGTTTGAGTTTTCAGATTTTGAAGTTTAGCTCAGAGATGTATTTTGTTATTTTGAGTACAATCCTTTGCATTTGTTTAGCAAATCATTACTTTTGATGATAGAGATTGGTCGGTTGAGAAAGTTTTCGAAAGCTCAAGATTCACCACCAATGAGTGACTTTGTTCACATTTTTCCTCTTAGGGATTTAGCTTTAGCTTTGATGTGTTATTTTAATGTTTGGATATGTAACTCAAACGATAATTTACTACTTGATGTACTTTGTGAATTTAATTAAAGAGAATTTTTATTATAAAAAAAAAACAATTTGGACCGAAGAAAAATAAGATATCTAAAGAAACAAGATACAAATAAAATAAACAAATATACTTTTGTTGAGACTTGAGACCGAACATACGAAAGGAAGAGCAGGAGAGAGGAAAAACACATTTGCAAAATGTGACACCCAAACATTCAATATTTCAATACATCAAACCATATCGTGACTACAAATCATTACATGGAACTGTGAAATATACAACTAAACAAGAAGATTAGCAATTACATATAAAAACCTTACTTGAGAGAACACTTATCTCCCCCTCTAGGTCTCCCTTTCTAGCATTTAAGTGCTGGTCTCCATCGTTTCTTAGCTTTTAAGTGTGCTTGAGCTTGCTATTTCATTTTCCTCCCTTGATTCTGCTTTGTGTGGTGTGGTGTGGTGTGGTGTTCTGTTCTAGGTTTGTTTCCATGCCACATTTTTCTGTTTGATTTAATCTTTGTGATTGCTTGTTGATTTCGTTGGTTATGGAGAATTTGAGGAATTGTGTAAATTTGCTAGATCTGACTAATGATCTTGGAGACCTAATTGAAAAGGAGAAAGGAAAATCGAGGTTGCAATTGTTGCTAAGCTATTCTCGCAAAAGCCTATGAATCTAGAGGCCTTGTTTCGAGTTCACTGTAAAATTTGGACAAAGAATGACAATTTAGATTTCAAGATGGTGGATCATTTGTGTTTTTGTTTTTTACTTTGAAGAATCTGCTAAGATGGAGGCAATGCTTTACAAAGCTCCTTGGAGCTTTGATGACAATCTACTCGATGTTCAGAAACTCCTTCCAAGTATGTTCCCGTCTCATCTTGTGTTTGATTCGACTCATATATGGATTTAGTTGCATAATCTTCCTCTAGATTGGAGGAAGAAGGCCATTGTTAAAGGAATTATGTTATTTGTTGGCCTGGTTTTAGAAATTGATAAGTTCTCTCTTGCTAATGGAATGAAGAGATCAGTTAGGGTGCGTGTAATGTTTGATCTAATCTTTGTGTGCTTATCTTTGGAGATGTCATAGTTGTGTTTGTGTTCATGAGTTCTCTTTGTTTTGTTTTTGTGGTCTTTTACTTTAATAAACCCTTTAGTTCTAAGTTTTGTGTTTCTGTTGTCTTGCTATGTGTGTCTTTTGGTTTGAGTCCTTGTGTTTGTGATTGTCCTACTATTGGAATGTTTTTCCATCCTTCTTAGCTTTGCTGGATGGCGCTTGTGCGGAATGGTTTTAGTGTTCCTTTTGTTCAATTTTAGTATGTTTACTAATATGGTGCCTTTGCTTATAGTTCCTTTTATCTGCTTGATGTGCAGAGAAGCGTGGAGCTCGTCTGGTGAATTGCGTTTGTTTTGTTATGTTAATTTTGAGTATGTTGGTTGTTTACTTTGTAATGATTTTTGAGAATCTATATGCTTGTACTATTTTAATGAATTTTTACCTCTTTTGACCAAAAAAAAAAAAAACTATACCTTGACTCAGAAGCCATTCATATAGAACTTCTTATGATAAGCTGCACAAACACCACAATCGAACAATGAGGTAATCGCCCCCGCCCTCACCGCCACTGTCTTCGTTCTCTTTCTTTCTCACAACTCAAAGCTTATTTACTATTTTTTTCTCTCCTTCATTTGAGGTTAATCACCTAAGCCCCAACTTAAGTCACTTGGTGTTATTTTGTTGACTTGAATTATTATTACTATTGCTTAGCTTCAAAGCAAATTGAATAACACGTAAGGTTATATATAGCAAATGTACATTTTGTAATTTGACCTGCATTCATGAAAATAATGCGCAACAAAGATTGCCCAACCCACCTCCCAAAAAACAGAGTCAATGCCAAGCTAAGTGATGGGATCTACGCCAATATCAAAATGTGCAGAAGACAAGTATTATTAGGATTGAAAATGGAATGGAGCTGAATACATAATCTAAATAACGTGGATAAAATTTTATAAAAATAAAAATAACATTGATAAAAATAAATATATAATCTTTTTATACTAAATATATTGGTAAAATTTTGTTATAAATTAGTTTGAAGTAATAAAAAAAAATTATAAAATAATTATATGATTTTAGTTTTTTTTTTTTTTTTTTAATTTAAGTAAATAGTTTAAATAATTTTAAAAAAATAATTGATATTTTAAAATAATAAAAACATAATTTTAAGATAAAATATATAATGCATTACTTATAAATAATTTAAATTTTATATAATTAAATTTATAAAAAATTAGAAAATAAATTAAATGTATATATTTATTACAATGAGATATATAGTTTCATGGAACGGGATGAGGAATGTAATCCTAGTCCTTGTTTCGCCTCGTATTATAAAATACGATTTTTTATTTTTCATTCTCCATTTTATTATCCCAATCTTTATCTCTAATTACATAATTTTTGCAAAAATTTGCCTCATCAATAAAAATTGATAATACTACATATTATTTTTATTTGGGAAGGAATTCAAATGGATATCTCTTATTTTTTTCTACCCATAAATGAAAAGTCCTGACAGGCATTTTTTTTTTTTTTAAATGTCAAGTATATACTATGCCATGGGATAGCATGACCCTTCTATTATTTTATTTTTATAAACTGTGCACATTAATTATTATTTTTTAAAATTATACATTTTAGTCATTTTATGATTGCATTTTTTATCACTTAAATAATTTCTTTGCCAATTTTTTATCACTTAAATAATTTCTTTGCCAATTTTTTATCACTTTAGTGCTATATACCTTGCTGGGAAGCCCCTGTTTTATTTAATCCAGAAGAAGCGGTAGCCTTGTGCAATGATTATCGGGCGCTAGTATTTCATTTATATAATGGTTAACATACTTACATACTTCATTCATGCTTTAATTAATTCAAATAAATTACAAAACACTCTATTTGTTGTTTCTGCTCCTGTCAATAATAACTACAGTTTTTTTGTAATTTGCTTTAGTATAACAGATAATGTTTTGGTCAGGTTATATCTGTTCCAATTATTAACATAAACACACTTGGGGAACAAAGATATTATGTTTGATTGTTTCTCATCACAAAAAAAAAAACCCTACTGTAATTGAGAAATCAGCTCCAAGTAAAAATAGTTGTCATATTCAATGAAATTAGGATCATCTACAGAAAGTTTTTTTTATTTTATATATATATATATATATATATATATATATATATATATATAACAAGGAAAACTAGGGTACACAATTTTTTGTGGCCTAACAGCACAATTGACATACAAAGCCTTCTAATAAGATAAAGGTAACATATTTAAAATCTATTTGTGGATGAAATGCTCACTTTGGCAAAAAAAAAAAAAGATTAGTAGACACAATTCATTCAACTTTAAGTCAATTTAAGCTTATTTTTTCATTTTTAATTTTTTTTAACTTTATGAGATATTTTTTATCTTCAAATATTTAACCAACTTTCTTATTACTAAGGTTTAATTTGATCTAATTTTATTTTTCCAACGACAACAAAATTGCAAAAAAAATGCAAATGTACTGCAGCTTCTTAGACGTTTTGTTAAATAATTTATTCTAAAATACTTTTTATGATAATTAGATGCATGCATCAATTCATATAATTTAATTTAATTAATTTCATATTAATAAAAAGTCTTATAATTTTATAATAATACTCGATCATTATAAAATGAATTTATTAAAATGTGAGAGCAAATAAATTTTATATAGATAAAATACTAATAAAACTATGAAATTATAACTTAATGAGTCCTATTGACTTTGATCTTTTAAGATAAGAATATATTGGCTTGTAAAAACCTATGAATATAAAGAGAAGTTGGTACATTTTTACAAGTGACAAACTCAAATACTCAAACCTACCTATATATTTAATGTTTTTTTTTTTAAATTATTCTTCATAAAGATAACGATTGATTCGCTGAATATAAAAATAATAAGAATGATAATTGTAATAAAATTAAATGTAAAAAAAAATGGTATTACTATTACAATATTTATTTAAACAGTATAATCAAAATAAATAATAATATTAAAATAAAGATTATAAAATTATAAATGAAGTAAAATTAAAAAAATAAACTTTTTTTTATTACTAAAAGAGATAGAATGAGAAAAAAAAATTATGAATGACTATACAAATTGTGAGAAAAATATAGAGAGTTGAAGGTGTAATGAGGTACAAATGATTGCAGGCGTAATAAAAATTATTGCTACTGTTGTAATTTTTTTACATTCTATTATTATATACAATCAAACTAAATATAATAATACTTTAAATAATTTTCAATTTTTATTAGGATTACGATTAACGAGCCCAAAATGTCAAAACATATACAACTGGATCCTTAGAATCTTCTGCTTTGCAGCATAATTTCATAATGCTTATAAATCTGCAAATCTTTAAGAATTTCTCCATCCCATCTTCAGCTACAGACTTCACCAGTCGACGCATTAATCTTTCGATCTCTTTCCCTCGGCATTATTCTTTCTATTTAATTAAACTCTCATATCCTTAAACTCAATACACTCAACATAAACGTCTTTAATTAGTTTGATTGAGGACTAAGCTCTGCTCTAAAATGGGCAATTATATTTCGTTCACCTTAGCAACCCAAGGAGGCAAGTATTGCAGGGCAATTAAAGTAATATTTCCAAATAGAGAAATCAAAAAGTTCAAAATACCCATCATAGCCTCAGAGCTAATGCTTGAGATGCACAATTTCTTTTTGGTAAACACCAAGTCTCTTCAAATCGGTACAAGGTTTTCAGCACTAAATGCAGATGAAGACCTAGAAATGGGTAATGCCTGTGTCCTGTTTCCAATGAAGAGACTCAATTATTTGGTCACTGCAGCTGACATGGGTGCTTTGTTAATCACCGCCAATTCCGCCTTCAAGCGAGTTACTGGCAGATCTATGGCCAAGTTATTGCCGGATTCCTGTGAGTAATCATCTCATGTTAATGTGGATCAAGATATGAAAGAGATAAAGTTATTGAATGATCTGGATGATATAGCAGAAGAGTTCTCATCAACATTAGAGTACAGGCGAAATATGTCTTTTTGCAGATCAAAGAAGCCATTGTTGGAGACTATAGCAGAAGAACCAGTCTGCTCAAGATAATAATATATGGACATAATTTTATGTGGCAATTGACAATTGATGATGATCATCTGAAATTCTTTTGATTAATGTAATTTTATTTTTTACAGAAAAATTTATATGTTTTTGGTGGAGGAAGCTTTATTTATTTATTTATTATAATTAAAATTCATGTGGATCGAATTTAAAAGAAATTTTTGGGAACAGATGGCAGAGCGGAAGCAAATTCGTATTTTGGTTGCCGAGTAATTTGAGCTGTTCGATATCCTTTTAGCTGTGAAGCTTTCCGCCTATTCATTTGTGTATTTATTAATTGATTAGTTCTTATCAGATGGTGCTCTGCACAATTGTATTATAAATTTGTACCGCAAATAGAGAAACAAAAACTCCTTCTCTCATTAAAATTACATCAATTTTTACACATTTTGATTCCCTTATTTTTATGTTTTATTTTATAATTCAGTCATTTTATTTTTTTAATTGTAAAATAATTGATTCTTGAAGTAATTTCAAATTGTTTTCAAATTTTAATCTAAATGTATGAATTTAAAAGTAAAAAATCAAAATAAAAAAAATAGAAAGTAAATATACCAAATCATAAGAAAAGATTGAGATAACTAAAGAATGAAAATTTAAATTAAATAGACAAAATCATAAGAATAAAATATGAGAATGAAGGAAAAAAATAAAAACATTTAAAGATTTATTAAATGACAGAAAAACTTTATTATTATTATTATAGTTAAACATATTAATATATATATATATATATATATATATATTGTACAGTAAAGAAAATCAGAAATAAGGATAAGGAAAGACTTTATTATTATTATTATAGTTATTATTATATGGATAATGAATGATTTTAAAAAATATATTTTATATTACAAATTTGTGATTTTAAACGATACGTTGGGTTACGTTTAGTTCATTAAATATTTACTATTGATAGTCATATATAACAAAATCATTTGAACGTCAATCAAATCTTAACATATCACTTGAGATTATCACAATTTTTTTATATTTATTATTGCAATGTTCTTCAAAAAGGCATTTGATAAAAAAAACTAAGCCAAACAGTTTCAGGTTTAAAATTTGAGAAATGGAAAAAGATAGATAAAAGAAAGTTAACCTTATTAAGTTGTGATATGTTACATAAATATTATATATACGTGTAATGAATAACGAACCCACAAGGCAGTGAAGAGAAGTGAACTAGATCTCATAAAAGAGAATATTGAGAAGCAAAAGATCATCATGATGAAGAGGTTTTCAGTTTTGTTAGTGTTGTTGTTGTTCTTTGTAATATAGGGTCGTCAAAATGGATGAAACAAGCAATGGCTACAAATGAAAATGAGAAACTTAGACAAGAAATTAACAAAAAGGATGAAGATGTGCAAATTCAGTGGATGTATGAATACGGTGATGATGATCCAAAGACATTACCTACAGAGGATGAGATTAGAAAATGTTATAAACCAATATCAAGAATACACAAATGTATTGAAGAGGCTATACAGGTTTCTACGTTTGGACTTGGGTGTTGGACCAGCTTGTTGAGATGCGTAGTTAAAGTCTCTAAGAGTTGTTATAAGAAAACTTTTCAATTTAGGATGAAGCATGATCCTCTTTTTTCTCTCTGGATCAAAGATGGTTGCAAGATCAATATATGACTCTGATCATCATGCTTAATTAATGACATTCATTATTAATCCTCTCAATATAATTAACGAGAATTAAGCAGTATGTATTAATTAAATGTTTTCTTTATACATATACAAAAACACACACACGTATATATATTTGGAGTTTGTCTTTCTTATTTATTAAAATATAATAACTTTTAATTACATAAGCGATTTAATTATTTTATTAATTTTATTTTTAACATTTTTTAGTGAAAAAAATATGTTTATTTTTTTCTAATATTAAAAAATATATATTTATTTATATTATAAAAAAAATAATGGAGTTAAAAATAAAATTTTATTTATAAAAAAATTATGCCATATCATTAAATCATATAATAATTAGTGTGTTAATCTTATGTATGAGTTTAATTAATTAAACCTTTTTCTATTAAAAAAAATTAATATAAATATTACCATGGGATTGAAGAAGTATTTAAAGAAATATTCACACTTTAATTTCCTTCCTACGTGAATGTAATACGTGACTCTCTTCAAGTATAGTACTGAAATTATTATCAATTTGTTTAGTTTAGAAAGTTATTTGTATAAATGATATTGTTTTATTTTTAATTTTTTTAAATATATTTATTTCATCTAAAAATAAAAGAGTGGGATGCTTAATTGATTCACTAATTTTGACCAATAGTATAACTTATATGAGGGCAAGTAGAGGATGTGATTATGAAATTGAAAAAATTATATGGGGGCATTTTAATTAATTAATAGAATTTATAAATTTTAAAAAAAAATTTAAAGTTTTTAAATGGAGCAAAAATAAGTTCAATTTTTGTAATAAAAAATATATTATTTTTATAATTATTTTATAAAAATAAAGTACAACTTAATGACCAAGTCTCAGTTCCCTAACTTTTGTAGAGTTCAAAACAATGCCCTAAATTTATAAAATAATAAAAAATTATGCAATGATACCGTAGCCAAAATCAACAACAGCAGAAAGTGAAAGAAAATACATTAGTTGCCTCATCTTATTCTTACCCATAAATGTTTAGAGATGATGGGTCACGTCCAAATACAGCCACTCGACATTTAAGTTCAATTTTTGCAACTCAACTTTTCAAACGTTAGAAAATGACTTGCAGAGCAGATATATAATTATGGATTAACTACACTAAAAATTCCTGTTAAATCAAATGGATCCAATCTACTCCCTGTTAAATTTTCTTTTCCAATTAACTCCACTTTCTCTCATATTTGACCAAATTATAAATATATAAATAAATAAAAAAATATAGTTTATTTAATGTTATAGGTGTTAAAATTAATAAAAATATAAAAAAAATAAATTGATAATGTATTAAATTTTAAAGTTTATGAATTATTAAAATATTATATAAAAAATAATGGATTAAAATATAATACTAATAAAATGCATGAATATTTTTCCGAAAATGAAACAACTTGGAAAAAAATTCCAAAACCCCTCACCTACCGGGACATAAATTATTCTTACGATGTGGAGCAACTTGGACCCGAAAGCAACAAATCCGGTAGAAGAGTTGATCAATTTTTCTTCTTCTTCCATCAAAACGCCGACACCTTCCCAGAATTATCTGATCATTAAAGGATCCCATTTCTGAAGTCTTTCTTCTTTTAAATTTCCTCTTTTCTTTCGAGTATTTTCACAAACACCTAGAATTCACTCTCCCTGAGCTCTACTTTAATGTCGGACTCGAGCTCAAAAACCCTGGATATCCCCAATTCTCAAACCAGAATCGATGGAAACGTCCTAGCAGCCATGTCACTGGCCCGTTTCGGCGTAGATCGCATGTTCGGTGTGGTGGGTATTCCCGTGACTTCTCTGGCCAACCGCGCAGTCTCGCTTGGCATTCGATTTCTCTCTTTCCACAACGAACAATCTGCTGGGTATGCTGCTTCTGCATATGGGTACCTCACGGGTCGACCCGGAATTCTCCTCACCGTATCAGGACCCGGTTGTGTACATGGTCTTGCGGTATGTCAAATGCCATGGTCAATGCTTGGCCTATGGTCATGATCTCCGGCTCTTGTCAGCAAAAAGACTTTGGTCGTGGAGACTTCCAAGAGCTCGATCAGATTGAAACCGTGAAGCCCTTCTCTAAATTCTCTGTTAAAGTCAAAGACATCAAGGAAATACCTGATTCCGTGGCTCAGGTTCTTACCCACGCCTTATCGGGTCGACCCGGTGCGTGTTATTTTGATCTTCCGTCCGATGTATTGCACCAGAGTGTTTCAGAGTCAGAAGCTGAAAAGTTGTTGTCTGCTGCGGCAGAGAATTTTGGAAAGCAAGAAGAGGTTAAACATGTTCCGAGTTCGGAAATCGAAAATGCTGTTTCTTTACTTCGACGTGCAAAGAGGCCTTTGATTGTGTTTGGAAAAGGAGCTGCTTTTGCTCGAGCTGAGGGAGCTTTGAAAAATCTAGTGGAGAGTACTGGAGTCCCATTTTTGCCTACTCCTATGGGGAAAGGTTTGTTGCCTGATACTCATGAGCTCGCCGCTACTGCGGCTAGATCACTTGCTATCGGTAAGTGTGATGTTGCACTTGTTGTTGGTGCAAGGCTTAATTGGTTGTTGCATTTTGGCGAGTCACCTAAGTGGTCGAAGGATGTAAAGTTTATTTTGGTTGATATTTGTGAGGAAGAGATTGAGTTGAGGAAACCAAGTGTGGGTTTGGTTGGAGATGCCAAATATGTTGTGGAAATGATCAATAGGGTTATCAAAGACGATCCTTTTTGTTTTGGGAAGTCTCATCCATGGGTGGAATCTATATCGAATAAGGCGAAAGAGAATGTGTCAAGGATGGAGGTAGAGTTGGCCAAAGTCGTTGTGCCATTTAACTTTATGACTCCAATGAAGATAATTCGTGATGCAATTATCGGATTGGGTAGTCCTTATCCTATAGTGGTTTCAGAGGGTGCAAACACAATGGATGTTGGTCGAGCAGTGTTGGTTCAATTGGAACCAAGGACCAGGTTGGATGCAGGGACTTGGGGAACTATGGGGGTTGGTTTGGGATATTGCATTGCAGCTGCTGTGGCTTCACCAAATCGGCTTGTAGTTGCTGTTGAAGGGGATTCTGGATTTGGCTTCAGTGCAATGGAAGTTGAGGTATGGATCTTTGTGTTTCAGTGCTTATAATATCTTTATAAACCCTCACGCTTAAGCAATTCTTGTCTGCCATACTTGAATGTCGGCCTTCATTTAGTCGTAAATTGATTTGATATTGTTGGTTTTGATGCCATAGTGCGTATGGTGTTAAGTATGTCGTATACTGCATGAGAAATTAAGCATTGATTTCTCTTGTCCTCATGAGAAATTAAGCAATAAAGGCATTACAGCAAGCCGCCATGTTTGTTTTAGTTTGAATTTTCTTTTTCACATATAACCTTTCATCTCTGTTTGAGCTTCCATTTGGTTCCCCAGGATTTTGTTGGATAAAAACTGAAAAATGATGTTCGGAAATCACGTTCATGATCATTTGATTTTTTCTTCATGTAAAGCTACTGGATTTACTTCCTCTCTTGCATATTAGAAACTTTAATGCTTCTAGTGGTGATATGTGAACAGAGTTAAGTATATTGTTAAACTAGAGAGCATTCGTAGTCTCCTAGACGATATCTTTCCTTTTCCTGCTCTTGTGAATCTTCTCACTTATGCATATCTTTCCATAAAGGGCTAATTCAACTTGTTTTTAAGGTGGTTGAAGAATTTTGAAACGGACTCTGCATCCTCATAATTCTTTTAAAAATTTATTCTCTCTCGTGCCAGTGAGTAGTTTTTGTGTTTTTGCCTAGTTAAAACGTATATTATCATTTCAGCTTGGACACTCAAGTTTTGTATATGTATAGACATCACTGATTATCATTTTTATGTAACATCACATCTTTTGCATTGCCGTTCCCCCACAATTTTTCTCTGTTATTTATAAAATTAGTCTTCCAGGCTGCGCCCTTGTTTGAAAGGTTTCCTTTGATTCATGCAGACTTTGGTTCGGTATCAATTGTCAGTGGTTGTGATTGTGTTTAACAATGGTGGTGTATATGGTGGAGACCGGAGGAGCCCTGAAGAAATTAGTGGCCCTTACAAAGATGATCCAGCACCTACATCTTTTGTCCCAAGTGCAGCATATCACACTTTAATTGAAGCTTTTGGAGGCAAAGGTTATCTTGCTAGCACACCAGAAGAACTCAAGTCCTCACTTTCGGAGTCCTTCGCTGCACGAAAACCAGCTGTTATAAATGTTATAATCGATCCTTATGCCGGTGCAGAAAGTGGACGACTTCAACACAAGAATTGATTTAATTGGCAATAATCGTTTCTTGTGGTTTAACTTCTGCCTACCTGTAACTTGGTTTTATGCAATATTGATATTTGATAATGCAACAGTGTTCCAGTAACGTGTAATTCACTGCCACCGCTCTTCTCTTGAGAGTTTATTAGTAATTGATGTAAAGGTCATGCACTGACCAGTTTGATATTTTAATTAAGAACTGTAAGCCTAATAATGTGCAAGTATTGCTAGGCCAAGGTGAAAAGATAACAAATATTTGGTGCGTTATATAGATTTCATTAATATATGCCTTGATGGTTGATACATTTTATTACCTTGGATTTGATGGTACGAGGATACAACCAAAAGAACTTCACTTCAACTTTCACCTTTTTATTAAACTTGTAGGTTCAATTTGAAGAGTACTTTCTTTGCCACGTGGATCTTACGTCGGGAGCCTTTTTTTTTTTTTTGAAAATGTTATAATATATTTCGTGCACTTTTTTAATTTAATGTCCAATTTATTAATGACACGTTGCATGTAACTAGAGAAATATTACATTTTTTAATTAACCTTGTATCTTCTTGAAATATCAAAATAACATTTATGTTGTTTTAGAAAATTCGATCATATGTGTCTACGAGATCATTTCTATAAGAAACTTTTGTTTCAGTGTGATTTGATATGTTTTATTTATATAGATCTAGCTGAATCATTTTCAAAAATTTTTAGCAAATATTATAGTCGGTAAAAATTTAACAATTTTTCGAAGGGTTTACTCTGAAATAATGCAAGCTAAAACCCTTTCACCATGGAGATTGAAGTGAAGAAGATCAGAAACAAAGAATGGCTGAAAGAGTAGAAGAAGAAAGAAAGCGGGTAATATTATCATGGAGTGCATTTATGGAAGAATTGAAGAAGAGGAGGGTCGAATAGCATTGCCTATGGCTGTAGTAGCAGCCTTGCAGTATATGCTTCCATTTGTATCTATGATCATGGCGGGTCATCTTGGTCAACTTCCTTTATCTGCTGTTACTATTGCTACTTCTAGTTCTCTCACCAATGTTACTGGTTTTAGTCCTTGTAAGTGTTTTCTAACCCTTTTATTTACCCCTCGTTTTCCCAACTCTAGTCGTTTCTGACTGAAAAAAGCACTACAGTACCAAACCTAAAAATATTTGTCAAAAGGATATTTATGCTTAGAAAACACATTTTTTTTCTTTGCTAAAAGAAGCATATTTTGAATATTTAGATTCTATTTGATTGTACTTACGTTGAAAATGGTTACAAAACAAAGCGCTTTAAGATTCGTAAAATATACTTTATAAACAAAGCGCTTTGAATAGGGACTCATGGTGCTGCTATAGCTTTCACTTTATCCACTTGGTTGAATGTGATGCTTCTTGGGTTATATTTCATGTATTCTTCAGCTTTCTAGAGAACTCGCATGCCATTTTCTAAGGATGCTTTTTTGGGTGTTCGACAATTCTTTCGCTTGGATAAACCTTCTGCTGTTATGGTTTGGTAAATTTTTTCCTCCATTTTCTGATTGAAGGCTCTTTGTGATTTTCTCTAACAACTGTTAGCTGTTTATTTTGCTTTCTAGTCTTTATGCAATACCATCATGATGTTTATGAATTAGTCTTAAATGGTGGTCATGTTAGCTGCTTATTTTGCTTTCTAGTCTTTTGCTAACCCAAAGCTGGAGACTTCATTATTATCAATATGGTAACACTTCTGTTCATTTATATATATATATAGCTATTGTTTTGAACAATTGGAGACACAAGTTATTTAATGTTTTTGACCAATTTTCTATTCTGTTTTCAGGCTCACAATCTCAACGTGGCACTTCACCATACCATATGGAATAGGTTCTGCTGCAATGTTTCCTTCTAAACATTTTTGCTGCATAAAAAGATGATTAATGATTTGAAGCTTCAAAACAGTACATATATATCGCACATACTTGAAATGGACCGAAATAGCATGTATCATATACATAGCATACACATGTAATTTATGCTCTACATAAATGAATGAACCTATTAGTGCATAAATTAGACAACCGTTTTTTATCACAGCACTCGTGTATCAAACGAACTAGGTGCTAGTAATCCACAAAAAGCTAGGGTGGGCAGGGGTACATCTTGCACTTACAGAGGCTGCTATTGTTAGTATATGTCTCTTCTGCAGCCGCTACGGTTTGGGTTATGTTAGAGCAATGAGAAAGTCGTTGTGTACTATAGTGCTGCTATGGCACCCCTAATTTGTCTCTCAGGCTTTATGGACAGCTTACAAGCAGTTCCTTCAGGTAAGACTCGTACATTGTTCATTTTAGTAAACTAAATACAGAGGTTGGAGTTATTTTTAATAATGTTTGAAACAAGGGTTGATAGAGGAAGTGGATGGCAGCACATAACTAGGAGCTTATCTAGTTGGACTTTTGGAGTTATCGGATTTATGCTGCATTTCAGAGGGAAGGGCCTTTGGTTTGGAATTGTCAGTGGTTCAGCAGCTCAAGCGAGTCTTCTTTCTTTGACCGCTTTCACCAACTGGGAAAAACAGGTAGTTAATCTTGTGCTCTTGACAAAATCAATTCTTCACTTTTTGGTGAGGATGTGATAACGAAACCATGTTATTTACATTGATCCATGCACATAACCATTGCAGGCAAACAAGGCAAGAGAGAGGATATTCCAAAGGGCAACATCTAGGGATGGGAAAGTGATGACTAAATCGGAGCTCCATGGACATCTGCATCATATGATCCATCCCAGATTAGATTAAAATACATCATTTTTGGATCAGATTGCAATCCACTTACAAGATTAACAAATGGAAGGACTGGACTGGGTTTTGAGGTGACAATGATTGTGGATTATGCCAGGTATTGCTGGCCAAATAGTTACTTGTCAAATGTACCAGTACTTCCAACAGGGTTTATATTGTTCTTAGCCTTTAATTACACACCTGTACTACTTTCATCAAGTCATCCAATGGCGGCCCTTATAAGCAACTTTTTAGGGCAGAATATTTGGTACTGGTAAATACTGCATCTAACAATTTTATTTAATAATACAAGTATTATTATATAATTAATATTAAGGATAAAATAAACATATCATCATATTTGTTGTGATAGTAACAATACTTTGTAATAATATCTATGGCAGCTTTTTAGCTCGTTGATGATGGGACTAGGGACTCTGGGTAATTGAGCTTTCACTCTCATTCACTGGCTTTTGTCTCTCCTTGTAACCTTTCTTACTTTGCTTTCCGTCTGCCTAATTATTGTTTGTGATCTGGATTTGTTTTTTGATTCCAGCAGTAACTAATTAACAAGTTGAACTTCCTACGATAAAAATTAGAGCACACTATTATATCACAATTTTATTTTATTTTTATGATAGTGTCATGTCATTTAGGACTAGTAAAAAATAAAGTATTGTGCATAAGGGGTTCTTATTGATGATACATTGATTGCATTAATTTCTAAGTAGATTACATCTATCCAGTGATTGGTATATTATTAACGTTCCTCTATTGTTCATGTTCAGATGTGGGAAATAGGGTGGGAAACTCTCGCAATGTTACATCAACGTACGTAGTCATTTAAGATGCAGCAATTTTTAATGGGAGATATGATTTTTTTTTTTTTTTTGTGAAGAAAGATAATTTTATTAAAATATTGCAGTAAGAAGATCAATAACAATAAATCACCTCAAACACATACGAATCATTTCTTTTAGATTGTTTCCCCGACTTAAACTTAGTTGTTCACCATAAAACACTTTCATCTTGTGTTCCTAGAAGAACCATAAAGCCAAGCACTCTATTAAAGCAATGTCATCATATACCACCAAACTTCATGACCAAGAAAATAAAAAAACACTACCAACAAAATAACCACCAAATAATAGGAAGATAAAATTAAAATAAAGAAAAGAAAAGGAAAAAAACAAAAAACTCAAAAGGTGGAAATACAACAGAAAGTATTTTATCTTCATTCCCTCCATGGCAAGCTCCTCAAAGAAAATCAAACCCAACATAAATCTACTAGGTGATTAATTCTAGGGAGAAAGGCAGCCCAAAAGAGAAAACCACTTGTAGAAAATTATAGGAATAAATAGTGGTTGGATGAGATGAAAACTCCGGCAAGCTTAGCGATGGTGGTGGATCTAAACTAGAGTGGTGGAGTGGTTGGTGGAGGTTGAAAGTTGACGGGGCCCATGAATTTTGTCAGATAAGATAGAAAAATTATTAAGGCTCTAAGGCCTTATCCGGGTTTTCTTGTCGGGTTCTTTTGTGAAAGCAACGTTACTTGTCCATGACAAAATGTACAATCTCTAATGTTACTAGCCAGAATGTGAGAATATTATCATGTTTTAAATGAGGAAATTCAACTTAACCTGCCACTCTCTTTAGAAAGCGAAGGAAATTTAAAAAAAAA
The DNA here is from genome assembly GCA_029378325.1 of Elaeagnus macrophylla. NCBI lineage: Eukaryota > Viridiplantae > Streptophyta > Magnoliopsida > Rosales > Elaeagnaceae > Elaeagnus > Elaeagnus macrophylla. The sequence goes on along the minus strand of CM055646.1, from coordinate 20,289,611 downwards.
AAAAAAAAAAGATATGACCAGGTTCAATGCACCTAAGGACTACGCTTAACTACTTATTTATTGCCAGTTTTTAAATGCAGATCAAAAGGGAAGAAAAAAAAAATAGAGAGCCTAAAAAGAGTTTAATAAATAATTTATTGCTAATAGAATAAGTGATAATATGATATTTTAGATTAATAAAATTAAATATTAATATAAATAATTTTAAAAAAAATATAACTATCTAATACTTAATATTAATTAATTAAATTATCGAAAAATATACTCCAAAAATAATAAAATTCTGCTATATGTATCACCTTTTAAAAAAAAAATGCAAAGATGAATTCATGTATTTTTTTTTTTTTATTAGATTTGAATATGTCGGAACCCGTAACTATTAGTACTCAGTTACATTTATTAATATCCTTTTGTCAAAAAATTATAATAATTTTAAATTTTTTTTCATCAAATAAAGAGGATAATTTAGGGATATTTACAACTTAAAAACAAAAAAAAAATTTAGCCACAAAAATAAATAGGAAAAAAAATATTTTTTTTAAAGGATTGTATAATTTTTTGAATAAGCAAAATAATTTTTGAGTGTCAATAAGAACATGTATTTTAGTAGAAGGAGCAAATAATCTTAAAAAATATATATATATATAACAACATTTTTCAGACATAGGTTGCTCATATAGTTGTCGTAGCTGATATATTTTGTTGTTAAAAAAATTATCATATAATTTTGCGAAGAAAATTTGTTTTTAACAATTAATATTTCAAAATAAAAATAAAAATTATTACTTATTATTTTTTTAAGAAAATAATCTTAAATAAAATTAGGGTAGCTAATTGGCCCAAACTTTTATTTACATGTATTAATTATTATTTTTTTACATTATTCAATCTTATTTTAATTGAAAATATTATAAATTTTTTTATAACTTTTAATTTGATTACAAACATAAAAACTTTGAACTAAATTCAATACATTCTAATAACATTAAACATATAAATAAAAAAAATTGTTATAAATTTTTACAAAATTAAAAAGTAAAAATTTTAAAACTATAATTATATTATAAAATAACTCAAGTAATCACTATTTAAAATTAAAGTAAATTAATATTTCAGAATTAAATTTTATGTAATTGTGATTAGTGGTAACATAATATATTTGCACATGTATTAGTAAGATAAATATAAAAAAAAATTATATCACATAAATTAACACACTTAACTTATAATAATAATAATAATAATAATAATATATAAATTATTATAATTATTATTATTTTCATATTGTCGAGTTGGTCTTAACTCAATCCGAATTTTTTTATATAATTTATGTTAACTTAAATTAAAATTTAATTTAATTTATTCATATTTTTTAATTCACATTTGATTTAAACAATTATACTACAACACAATTATGATCTTTAGCTTAGAATCCATCAATCTATATGTACATGTATGTGTAGGTAGTGTGTATATTACTAATATTTCAAAAAAAAAAAAAAACTATCGCGCATCCTTTTTCAACGAAATAAATTTGAATGTCAAAATTATCCCTTATTGTTTGACAAATTTTTTAAATTATTAGTATTTTAATAAAAATGATACCAATTAAAATACTTAGATATTAAATTGACACTATGAATGAAAAAGTACACTAAAATAATAATGGTACTTTTAATAATCTAAAAAAAATTAACAAGAATAAAAATGAATTAGAATGGAGAGCAAATAATTGTAAACTTATTCTTTTTCTTTTTATTTACTAAAAAAATTATTAAGAATCAGTATAAAGTTATTAATTTATTTAAATTTTTTTTTAAAAAATTAATAAAAATTAATTATGATTTTGTAATTGGATCTTATAATTTTTTTCTAAAAAAATAATAGAGAAATAATTAATAAAAATGATTCTTAAATTTGTTAAGTTTTTATTTTCTGTCTACAATATTTTTTAAAAATAAATAATGAGAATGAGAATAAATTTATTGTTCTATGATTTCTTTTGTAATTAATAAATGCACCCTAAAACCACTAATATACGGGTCCCGTCTAAAAAGCACCTCAACTTTATGCGAATATTCGGCCAAGGATAAAAGAGAGATATATGCCTCTACTGATAAGCGTGGAAATTATTAGTTTGATGAAAAATTGATAGTGTAAAATTAAAAATTAATTATAATTTTTTTTTATTTTTAAATATTAATTAAATTAAATTATATAAATTAATATATTAATCAAATTTTAATTAAAAAAACATATCTATCGAGTCCAAATTCAAGCTATTGACTGACATGAATCAAGATAACACAAACGACAACAATATGGAAATTATTTACTTGCACAGTGTGCAATTTTGTCGTAATGCAAATTAATAATACCATAAATACTAAAGATTATATTTTTATAAAATTATTTTATTTTATTAATATTTATAAAAATTACAAAATTAATGCTTATAAAATTTATAATATTAAAAATAATATTTTTAATGTTAATTTATATTCTTCTCAATTTAAAATATTAGTGATATTTTTACTATTATAAAATTTTTAAAAAATATTATTTTAAATAATTTTTTATAAAATATATTTAAAATCTTAAATATTCATTATTTTAACTCACTAATTCTAGTGGGACAGGCGGTCAGCAACACCATTATATGGTGATACGTGGCTTTCCCTAAAAAATATGCAATGATGAATTGAATGCATTTTTCCATATACGAATTTCGCACAATATGTGCCCTAACTGAAACCCACGTCTAATTCACTAGTGTGTGAAATGAGATGTGCATGCTAGAGCCTAGCCGAGTCCAGAAGTCTTTTGTTTCCTGATTTCTTTTTTTCTTTTTTTGAAAATGAGAAATGTTAAAGTAATATAATTTTTTAAAATAATATTTCAAATTATTTGTAATTTATAAAAATTATTTAACCACAGTTGCTATCTGAATATTAATTAATAATTAATAATACAAAGTTTGAATAAAAAACTGACGAACTAAAAACTAAATTAAATCTTAGAGCTCAAAATTTGATAATTATAATTTTTGAACAAATAAGTAATAAAATGTAAAATTTATTATAATTTTATTAGATTTTAAATAAAAATAATTAATTTTATATATAAAATTTGAATTTAAAAATTTTATATTTAAATTATGAGAAATTTTACATCCACCATTGACCATATATAGCACATATGCATGATCAAATTTACTTATCTGAACATTCATCTTTTACGCATTAAAAAAAAAAAAAAAAAAATTCTGCTACAAATTTATTGTATCAAATTGCACTCACAGGTGTATTATTTATTAAATTTGTATTCAATTCCTTGCCAAACACCAAGCAGGTACTCAATGTCATTCATATCTCCTTTGTCTGCTTTTTATTTTAAAATATTTTTTTAAATTTATTTAAAATAATATCTTTTAAAATTTATTATAACAAAGACCAATTTTAATTATTCCATACGTTTAAACCATACAAATTAGGCCACGTTTTTTCTTCGAAGTTGATTCACAGGTCGCATCTTATTTTAAGAATTTCTAGTTTTTTATAACAAATGAAATTGAATTTATTATGAAGACGAAGCTTTTAATAGTGAAATAATAATTCCTTATTAAAGTATAGGATGCTATAAAGATCTTTTAACAACATAAAAGATAAAACTCCCGCAAAAGTAAAAGTAAAAATATATATGAGTCACAAACCCATGCTCATGATGTATGAAAGACAAGACCTACCGACAACTTACAACAATTTTGGTGACCTTAATTAACTCTAAACATTTGATGGACATAAACGGGTTTGTTTAGAAACTCAAGTTAATTAAATAAACTTTTTTTTTTTTATAACAATAATATCTCATTTTATTTATATTTAAAAAAAATTATTTAATACCTCAATTTATTAATTAATATTAATATTATAAAATTAAAACAATAACAACATTTAATTTTAAAATTTTAAAATATGACATGCACATATCAAAAAAATTATACGAAATTTTGTCATTGTTATTATTATTATTATTTTTTCTTTTAGAACCAGCATCCGAGATTAATTTGCCCGCATCTACTGTTAGTCGTCACTGCTGTCCGTTGATTTTGAACATGGTTGTTTGCTTTGATCGTTCTTTAAAAATAAAAGAAGAAAGGGAGGAAAAAACAGTATGGCAAAATTGCTTTTGAATTTTTTGTCTTATGTATAACACACGTTTACAATCTTTAAATTAAATGGAATTATTTTTTTAATTTTATAATATTAAAATTAATTGATGAATTGATATATTAAATTAAAATATGCATGAAAATGCGTACTAAGTGAATAACTTTGACACAACTACAATACCTGACCCGACATAAACATCTTCAAAGACTTCAATTCATACAAGACTAATAAAATAACGACACAAAATATTAAAAAAGAAATACATGAGAGGCTAAGCTTCACATAGGGGAATTGACTCACGACCGGGGCGAGTCACACAAATAGAAGGTTGTCGATAAAAAGAAAAGTGAAAATAGACGAGCCACACAAATACAAGGACGGAAAAATTAGAAACAAGGAAAGAATAATATTATATAACATTATTTAAATGAATAAATATTATTTATTATTTTTAAAATATATAATAAATTATTCTTGTTTTCTCTCTCTCACTTATTTTTATTTTTTTATAAAAAATATTCGCATTAATTTTAAATTTTATTACTTTAGAATACTACATCATCATTTATTTCATAAGCAATTATGATTAAATAAATTATACAATAAATAATAAATATGATACAAACTCTAATAATAAATTTATAATTCCTATTTATCACATAAATTTTAATAAAATTATATTTTAAATAAATAATATTACATATTATTTTTCATATAGAAAGGCATACTTGCCACTGGGTACTTATTAAACCTTTAAAATTATCTCAAACTTAAAACTCTATTTTAGTGCAACTTTCAAATTATTTTTTCTTCTTCTTCGTATTCAATTGATTACGCTAAATATTACGGTAAAAAGTATATTTTTTTTATAAAAATAAAATTTTCTTTTATTAATTAATTTTAATAATTATTATGATCTCTCGTATTACTAAATTGTTGTTTTAGTTTAACTTTAAGTTATTTTTTTAGCTTTATATGTTTCTCGTTGTAACTCTTTAATGTGTTTTTATTTTTAATATTTTGAAGTTTTTTTTAATGTTTTGTTAATGGTTGTACATTATTATTTTTTTTGGGTAATTTTATATCATATATTTAATATTAATTTATTTAAATAAAAATAAATAATATTTTTAATTAATAAAAAATAGAATTTTTTTGATCAAAGAATAATATTGAAAATTTTTTTTTAATTACGGATCTAATAAGCCTAGAGGGGGGTGAATAGGTTATTTTCAATTTTCAACAAATATTATATAATCTAATCACAACGGCCAGACATGCAATCGCGTGTAAAGATAAATGCGGAATAATAAAACAACACACGATATTTTTAGGTGGAAACAACCTAGGCCACAACAATGACCTAAGAGGAAAACCACCGGTCCACCGGACCACCTAACTATCCACTATGAAAATAATGTTCAATTACAACCATAGAGTCCAGAACTACCCGTCGCAGATAGATCCCCCTTTCTGTAATTTACTTACGAGCCGCTTGCTCCTTTCACAGCCTCCAATAGTTAGATGTCTGGATCCGGACCAACGTTCCGATCTACTTGAGTCACACAAGATCAACCGAACCCGTCACCTTCAGTAATTTCGAGTCACACGAAATACTGAAGCCGTCACCTGTAACGTTAGCACAATAACACAAGTGCAATGCGTGTCCTAGAGCGGATTCAAACAATGAATAATCCTAACTAGCAAATATACTAACATGCGATGTAAAAACAATATCAGCTAGTAAACCCTAGAACATTCAATTAAGCTCAATATCATGCAAATCAATTAGGCATATGAATATAACATGAGAAAGCCTAAGAACAATAGATGAAGAGAATAAGCACAATTCAGATGCTAGAAAGTATTAGTGCTATATGATTCTAAATGCTCAAGTTGATTAATTATGCATAAACATCCCTTCACTTATATAGAGTCCAATCCTAGTTCAAATAGGATTTGCAATTCACTATAACTCTTTTCCTATCAGGATTTACCAATTACCACAATTATCCTCAAATAAGAATACTGTTCTTAACATTAAACGTGGTCAATTAGGTAAAAGAAACATAAGGGTTAAATTAAGAAATAAAGTTTGAGTAGGAATATAATACTGGCTCGATCGATCGACAGGTCGTCTCGATCGATCGAGAAGGTCTCGATCGATCGATACACAAAACTCGATCGATCTAACTCAAACAGAGAGAACCTGGATCGAAGTTGTTCTATACTCGATCGATCGAAAATGGTTCGATCGATCGGTCCAATTGCTCGATCGATCCAGTCCAAACAGAGAGCACCTAGATCGAAGTTGTCTCAGTCTCGATCGATCGATCACTCGATCGATCGAACAATACTCTCGATCGATCGACCAACATGTGCACAATACATTTTTCGTTACGATCCATACTAAGTGTCGTGCTCAATTGTGTGCAGATGTATGCATGATGGAATATTATACCTGTCATATGGGCGTTGCAAGCTTGGTGACTCCATCATCACGTGTGGTCTGAATAATTGTTGAATTCCTATTCTAGATTACAATCAAACATTTTGTCCACGAAAATTGCCAATACAAAATAAACCTTACAATCTCCCCCTTTGGCATTTTCGTGTGACAAAATCACTCTCTCACTACATAACGCTCAAGGTTAAAATATCATTACATCAATTACATAGTGGACTGTCTATGATCTGGTGGACCATCTTCGCTTGATACTTGATACGCTCGGTCCACTGAAATTGGACAAACAAATAGCACACAAATGTGGCTTGAAAGCCTCATTGCTTATTAGTTCAGTGTACATAAAAGTGCGAAAGATATGTAGTGTATGTGGACATGAATCTTTCTCCCCCACAACTAATAAATGCAACATCTCCCCCTAAATTCAATCTCCATAGCAACATGAATAACATGAATCTTTCTCCCCCTTTTTGGCATACGAAATTGACAAATCATGAAACACTAAAGATGACAAGGGTCACTCTCAACAAGGTGGGCTAAAAATGCATAAGAGCACACATGTATATGTCCAAAGCATGTAGGAGGAATTGCATTAAGTCAAAAGAAGAATAATGAAATATGTATGCAATGACTCCCCCTAAGTTCTATGACTCTCTAGACGAAAAATAAATTCAAAAGAAATTTTTTTTTTTTTTTTTTTTTTTATTTACCACACAAAGTAATGAACTCATTTAACACGAATAAGCATACAACCAATTGAAAAAATTATTTTTGCTTAAATTTTGATTATTCATTGTATTAGCAAAATAAATAGGTCACATAAACACGCTAACACATATAATGACATATTGACATTCACTTAAGGTAGTATACAAATGTGAACTCCACTTGTATTCCAATAATTTCATTTATGACCAATTTTAAGAGACTCAAAAGAAAATAAGTTCATCTATCATACTAAATCATAATTGAGTCATCAATCTTACATAATAAAATATGTCTATGAAAAAAGAGATTTTTTTTTTTTTTTTTTTAAACATTTTTGCTCTTTCTTTTTGTACATGCCAAACAGAATTTCTTAATTAATTAATTTTTTTTTTTTTTTTTTTTTTTTTTTTTTAAAAACATGTACGAGCCATAAATCTAATACGATGACTTTCACACTAGTTATGAGGTAGCCCTCTCCGCTCACTACGGTAGCTTCACACATCATAGTAGGTAGCCCTCTCAATACTAGTTATCTCCCTAGGATGAAATATTTAAAAAATAAGAAATAGAGCTCAATATAATTTCGCAATCAAGATTAGCTCAAGTCTTAGAGTCTTTCAGAATTAATCATAAACTTCATAGATGACATACATGAGTGTTCAGTGGGTGTGTGCATAAGTTCAGTCAATAGTGTCATCATATGGTAACAAAGTAAATATGTGCAGAATTTTGAATTTTAGCATAGAATATACAATGAGAATCAAAATAAGCCACAAAAGATAAGGTTGTAAAAGTATAAGCATCATTTGAATCCAAAACCTTGTAGACCCTTTTTTTTTTTTTTTTTTTTTTTTTTTTTTAAATCCAAAAAAAAATTAACAATAAAAAACGAAATAAACAAAAAAAATACTCACCTAGGGTCATTTAAGCATCAAACAAAAGTACCTAGGTGGTCTAGCAATAGTGATCAATTGATAGGAAACATGCAATCTTTCCTAACCCAAATTTTCATGAATTTTGATTTCTTTATGTTTTTGGGTTGAGACTTAATTGCATTAGATTTTAAAGGCATACGCTTAGGCTCATATTTCCTATTCAAATTCAACATAGGCATGGTATGATGATAATTATGAGTTCTATACCTATAAGCATGAAGATGATCATTAAATCGAAAAGCATTCATCAAAAATCTACAGTTAGGTCGAATATGGCCTTTCCTACCACAATGATGACAAACAGGCACAAACTTAACAGTTTTAGATCCTACAGTTTTAGTGGGTGTTTGTGCAGAATTTGTAGCAGTAGAGGTAAAGTTAGATGACCTTACAAATGTAGTTTTTGAAGTGGAAGGTGTACAGTTTTCATCTTGGAAACCAAGTCCACGAGTATCACCGAAAGGCTTACCAATGCTCAACATCTTATCAAGTCGTTCAGCTCCAATTGTTAATCTCTTGACAGTTTCCTTTGATTGCTCCAACTCCTGCACAAGCTTTGAATTTTCCTGTTCAATACCTGCAAGACTTAAACTTAACTTGTCAAAATGCTCAGACAGTTCAACTTTTTCTTTTTCTAAAACTGATAAATTAAGGTCTTGCAAATTGATCTGTTCATTCAGCTTTGTTACAGTTATGAGTAGTTTATCTTTTTCTTTCTTGCATTTAATTAAATCAATAAATAACTCCTCAAAACTGTTTGCATTAAATTTATCAAGGATTCGTTTACTTCCCTCTTCATCTGAGTCAAAGTCTGACTCACTGGAGTATCCACCAACAGTTGATGTAAAAGCTACGTAGTTAGAGTTGACATTTTCTGAACCACTAGCTTGGTCTTCATCACTTTCTGTGTCACTAAGGGTAGCATTGAAAGCGTTTCTTGTTTTCTTCTTCTTGTTGGCACAATCTGCTGCATAGTGTCCAAAACCATTGCATTCAAAACATTTAGGACCAGTGGGTTTAGATTTCTTACCTTCTGAACTCATTGGCGTGAATTCTCTTCCCTTACGATATCTTGATTTTTCTTTAATCTGTAGATCCTTTTTGTTGAACATTTTCTTGAGTTTTCTAGCTAGAGTGAGTAGATCTTCATCTTCTACATCATCATCACTATCGTCAGCTTCGGTGGTTTTGAGAGCAATTCCAATGTTCTTTTTGGGTGCTGGAAAGTTCATCTCAAATGTTTGAATTGACCCAACTAGTTCTTCAATCTTCATGGTGTCAATGTCTTTGCTTTCCTCTATCGCTGTAACCTTTGCTTCAAAGCGTTCTGGTAATGAGCATAAGACTTTTCGAACCAACCTGCGTTCATCAATTTTATCTCCAAGATTTGAAGAAGAGTTAGCAATATCACATAAATTAGCATAAAAATCAGAAAACGTTTCATCCTCCTTCATTCTAAGATTTTCAAACTTAGTAGCTAGCATGCGAAGTTTTGTTCGTTTAACTTGGGACGTGCCCTCATGGGCAACCTCTAGAGTGTCCCAAGCAGCCTTAGCAGTTTCAATATCAGAAATACGTCGGAATTCATCCGGAGACACAGCACTAAAAATAGCATTGATGCCCTTTTGGTTCCAGCCACTACCAATTTTATCTTGAGAAGTCCAATCAATTCTAGGTTTAAGTGTGACTACACCATCCTTGGTAACCGTAGGTGGTTCCCAACCATAAAGCACAGAATTCCATACACTTTCATCTAAGGAACGTAAAAAGGCTCTCATACGAGCCTTCCAATATGGGTAGTTAGACCCATTAAAATAAGGTGGACGGATTGTAGAAGAACCCTCTCTAAAATGATCCATAATAAGGTCCTAGGCAACACTAAGTATATCTAGTGACCCGCTCTGATACCAATTGAAAAAGTTTTTTTAATTACGGATCTAATAAGCCTAGAGGGGGGTGAATAGGTTATTTTCAATTTTCAACAAATATTATATAATCTAATCACAACGGCCAGACATGCAATCGCGTGTAAAGATAAATGCGGAATAATAAAACAACACACGATATTTTTAGGTGGAAACAACCTAGGCCACAACAATGACCTAAGAGGAAAACCACCGGTCCACCGGACCACCTAACTATCCACTATGAAAATAATGTTCAATTACAACCATAGAGTCCAGAACTACCCGTCGCAGATAGATCCCCCTTTCTGTAATTTACTTACGAGCCGCTTGCTCCTTTCACAGCCTCCAATAGTTAGATGTCTGGATCCGGACCAACGTTCCGATCTACTTGAGTCACACAAGATCAACCGAACCCGTCACCTTCAGTAATTTCGAGTCACACGAAATACTGAAGCCGTCACCTGTAACGTTAGCACAATAACACAAGTGCAATGCGTGTCCTAGAGCGGATTCAAACAATGAATAATCCTAACTAGCAAATATACTAACATGCGATGTAAAAACAATATCAGCTAGCAAACCCTAGAACATTCAATTAAGCTCAATATCATGCAAATCAATTAGGCATATGAATATAACATGAGAAAGCCTAAGAACAATAGATGAAGAGAATAAGCACAATTCAGATGCTAGAAAGTATTAGTGCTATATGATTCTAAATGCTCAAGTTGATTAATTATGCATAAACATCCCTTCACTTATATAGAGTCCAATCCTAGTTCAAATAGGATTTGCAATTCACTATAACTCTTTTCCTATCAGGATTTACCAATTACCACAATTATCCTCAAATAAGAATACTGTTCTTAACATTAAACGTGGTCAATTAGGTAAAAGAAACATAAGGGTCGAATTAAGAAATAGAGTTTGAGTAGGAATATAATACTGGCTCGATCGATCGACAGGTCGTCTCGATCGATCGAGAAGGTCTCGATCGATCGATACACAAAACTCGATCGATCTAACTCAAACAGAGAGAACCTGGATCGAAGTTGTTCTATACTCGATCGATCGAAAATGGTTCGATCGATCGGTCCAATTGCTCGATCGATCCAGTCCAAACAGAGAGCACCTAGATCGAAGTTGTCTCAGTCTCGATCGATCGATCACTCGATCGATCGAACAATACTCTCGATCGATCGACCAACATGTGCACAATACATTTTTCGTTACGATCCATACTAAGTGTCGTGCTCAATTGTGTGCAGATGTATGCATGATGGAATATTATACCTGTCATATGGGCGTTGCAAGCTTGGTGACTCCATCATCACGTGTGGTCTGAATAATTGTTGAATTCCTATTCTAGATTACAATCAAACATTTTGTCCACGAAAATTGCCAATACAAAATAAACCTTACAAATATAGTTTAAATAAATTTTAGTCAATGATATATAATTAGAGTAAAATAGAAATTAACAACAATATTTTTCTATTTTATATTTTTTATTAATATATAAAAAAAATGAAAAGAAAAAATTGTGCTAAATAAAAATTATTGCGCTATACTTAATACTAGATTGCTTATTCCGCTATTTTATTCCAAAATTTTAAAGCTTCTAACAAATTTTAATACAAAAATTGTATTAAAATAAAGATATAAAATCTCCTTTGACATGCTCTAAAAATTTCTAAATAAACAAAGGAAGCTCAGAGCATTCAACCATTTTATGTATAAACTATTCATAATTTCACAACTTTTTATATTGCTGGCATAACATAAAATCTGTATCAATTTTTATATATTTTAACAAATTTACTCATTTTTAGTCTCAGCATATTAAGATGCTCAATTAAAAGAATTATTTTACATAAATATATTTATTTATATATATAAAATATCTTATTTTATGTATATCTTTTTTAAGTCACACCGTATACTTATACACCTCTCATGTATAAAAGTTTTTCTAGCACGTCTCACCGCACTCAAAACACAGTCATATCCTTCTGTCAAAAAAACACAATAAAACAAAAATACTGATCAATTTAAAGATCTTTATTATTTATTATCGACCCGAAATACTATATCCACATACGTCTTGGTAACCTCAAAACTCAAATCTCAATTCCAGCATCGCGCAATCAAAATTAATTGTATCGTTTGAAGTTTGAACTTAAAAAATAAAATAAAAGATACACCAGTTCCTCAGATGATTTTCCTCTCAATGTACCAAACAGTTGCCAACTTCAACCACATTTAGCAACAAAAATGCACTATAAATAAATAAATTTTCACTTATTTTTACATTCATATTAACAAGTTTTGACATGTGATAAATTTCTTTTAAAATATAAAAATAATTTAATTTTTTAAATAATTTTATCATATATATACATTAATAAGTGATATTTCATCTGTACCTTGAACACTATCTGCATTAATCATTATCTTAAACTGAGATTTGTAGGATATCTAAATATATATATATATATATATACACAACATGTTACAGTATAAATAGAAGGATTAAGTATTTTAAAAGCATTATAAAAGTTGCTTTGTTTGTTAAGTTTACGCTTTAGCCATTTTATTTTTATAATAAATATTTAGATTAATTTAAATAATAAAATATTACTTTTTTAATAATTTTTTTTAAATAATAATAAATATAATTTAATGAAAATAAATTTTTTATTTTATTTTAATAATTTAAAATTTAATTTAAACAATAAAATATTATTTTTTATTTATTTGGTCAATTTTATTGTAAATTTTATATTTTATAATTTTTTTTTTGTATTTTTAGCACTATTCTGTATCACATTATTTTATATGTATCGTGTTTAAATAAAAATATAAACTTTATAGTATAAAAAATAGGAGCTACACAAATAAAAAAAATTATATGATTAGTGACGTTGGAACTACATTGATAATTATCTCCATTTAATCATCTTTAGAGACTATTATTATAAATGGAACTATGAATCTTCACTATATTGCTTAGAGTTGGACAATAATTTTTTTTTATCTCTGTAATCTCTGACGATAGTGAAATATAAATAATTTATTTGTGTAGTTCTAATGCCACTAATTTTTTAATCTATGTAGATCATATTTTTGATACTATAAATTCTATAATTTTGATTCAAATATGATACATAAAAAAAATTTATAAAATATAAAATTTATAATAAAATTGACTAAATAAATAAAAAATAAAATATTTTATATCTCAAATTAAATTTTAAATTATTAAAATAAAATAAAAAAGTTATAGTTATTAAATTATATTTATTATTATTGTAAATTTTTTTATTAATAAAATAATATTTTATTATTTAAAAAATAATTATAGTGTAATATTTTTATTAAAAAAATGATTTAAGTATTTTTATAAAAATAATTAAAATATTCATTTAATATTACAAAAAGAAAATAACAGAGGCCTCACCCACCCTAAGTACAACCTGTCTCGCCAACTTTTTGTTTGTTTTGTCAGAATTCAAGACTTGACATGATGTTGTTTTTATTCCCAAATGTACTTAATAAATTTTTTTTTAAAATATTCTTAATATCTTTGAATAATCATTACATACCTACTTTTTAAAAAAAAAAGCATTAATAAAGTTTTCTACTTTTTTAATAATTTAATTATCACTTCAACATAATTTTATTTTTTATCAAAAAAATAATTTATTAGAGTGTAAGGAGGATAGGACCACAGCCACACATCACTATATTATTAAAGGTATTCGTCAGAGGCCTGAGTAGACCTCTTATTTAAATTTTTTACCAACTACTAGAATGCTTAAAGCCGTGTTCAAACTCAACATTAGTACGCCAATCTCAAGTTTCGAACTCGCGTTTTAATTATCTAACAAAATCACGATCTTACGTATAGTAATTAACTAATTGAGCTATCGACTTATGGTACTTCAACATAAATTTGTATATTTTTTTATTTTCATGCTAAATATGAAAGGACCCTCTTTATAAAAAAAAAAAAAAAAAAAAATACCGAACTTTTTTTTAAAAAGCATCCTTTAAATTTCTAGGGCCGTATTTTATAGCCATTATAACTAGCATTTTTAATATTGATTAAATAATTTATTTTTAATTTTTAATGTTTTACGTCAAATAATAATATATACTTACTAATAAAGACAAAGATAGCTATCAATTTCTCATATCTTATTTTCAAAAGTTTATTTTCCATTGAGATATATCTTCTTCTACAGTTCTCTTCAGTAAAGTATTTTTTTAATCTTATTTTCATTGCTTTGTATTAAAATACATATTTATATTTTTTTTTCATCTAGATATTAGTATAAAATAATTTTTATTATCTTTATATTCGTTTTATTTATGTTTTATTAAAAGTTTAAATTTTATGTAAATATATTATGTTCAAAATCTTAAAGGTCACGAGATGACATTAAAAAATTCAATTATTTTTTAAGAATGTCTAGTATATCAATTAAAATAATCAAATACTTCGTTTAAGAACCTTATAATAGAGATAATGATTAAATTCAAATTTTTTTCCTTATGCTAACAATGTTATTTGATTATTTAGATAGATGAATTTTGATATAGATTATATCCTTAATTTTTATTAATGAAATTTAATTTATCTCAAAAAAAAAAAAAAAAAACAAAGATTATGTATCAATTTAGGATTTTTGATTTTTTAAAATATTTTTGTTTTTATATTTATAACATATACATAATCATTTTCTTTTTATAGTTATTCTTTTGAAAATTCATTCTGCAAGATCATCTTATTCATAAAATTATTATGTAGTTATTAAAGTAAATACTTTTTTTTTTTAATTACACTATTGTTGTAGGAAGATCTATTTGCCCAAAATAAAGAATATATATTTATTACAGAGCATGAGTAAAAATGACCATTTAAAAAATTATAAAACAAAAACAAAAAATTCATTATTAACAAAGAAACAAATTTCAATAAAAACTAGTGAAAAATAATCATAAATAAATAATGATGTATATATGTGTTTTTATTTTATTGAAATGATGTGATGTGATACATGTCGATATATGTCTTTTTATTTTAATTATGCTTAATAAAAAAAATGTTACTCTTTATATCAATTACAAGCACGTTTGAAAGGGGCCCGTAATATTTATGACATTTAAATTCTATTGGTATTCACACGAAGTCGTTTCTCCACATATATCACCACCTACATTTTCTTTTGTTTTAATTTGAGAACATAGAGTTAGAAAACTACAGAGAGAAAGGGGGAAAAAATGGAAAATACAGAGTCGTTGTTAAACCCAAAGGGAGAGAGGGAGGAGAAGACGAAGTTGTGGGATGTGGTTAAAGGAGGTGCCTTTTTACAAGAGTTAAAGAGTCTGACTTCAATGGCGGTTCCAATGGTAACAGTTTCAGTGTCCCAGTTTCTTGTTCAAGTAGTTTCAATGATGATGGCCGGTCATCTTGGTGAACTTTCTCTATCTGGTGCTTCCATTGCTACCTCTTTTGCCGATGTCACTGGCTTTATTCTTCTTGTAAGTCTTTCGAATATCTTGGTGAACAGTTCTTCCTTTGTATGTCTTAATGAATTTCTGCCTCCTCTTCTTTCATTCTTTTGCAGTAGCTAACACTTAATCTACTACCTAAAGTTTTGCTTTAGACTTTAGAGTACTCTTCATTTTTTTTTTCAAATACTTTATTACATAAAAATCTAAGGGATGATCAGGATCGAACTCAGGTCCAAATGGGTAGGTGTTTGGGGTGGGGAAAACACTGGGTTGTACCCTGATTTCAAAAAAAAAAAAAAAACTTATATACTTGGAAAAGAGAATCTCATAGGTATTTTAAAGATTGTAAATAATGATTCTTATTCATCTGAATTTTTTAATTCGAGTTTAACTTGTAGGAATGAATTCCATATTTAATTAAATGAAGAAGAGCTCTATTTAAAAGTACTTTTAGAGACAACAATGCTTATGCTGTGTTTGGTTATAAAATTGAAAGCACTTTTAAGCATATATATATATATATATATATATATACATACTTGAAGTGAGTTTTCACAGAAAAGAAAGAAAAAAGTCTTAAAAGTAAAATTGTAAAGCCGTACCTCTTCAAAATAGAAAAAGTAAACAGTATTTTTGAGATAATGGCACCCATTTAGATCATTAATTACTTAATTTTATTAATAAAAATTATTATATATTATAATTATAACTAATATAATAATTTTTTATTAAATATAATAACATAATTTTAATTATATTTATCAACAATATTTTACCTATTTATTTATAATATATCTAAAATTTTAAATATTTAAATATTTATTATTAATAATAAACTTATATTCATTACAAATTATAATAAATTATTAATTTATATAACAAAATATAATTAAATAATAAATACAGCCATTTCTACTCCATCATATCACCTTAATTGATAATACATCACTACTATGAAAATATATTTTTGTTTAATAGTGGGTCACGTTTTTAAAATTCTTTCCTGACTTATCAAAAAATGCCAACCCACATCACATAAACGAGACCAGTTTACGGTAGTGTTATCTTGAAATATATTTTCCACTAATATTATTAATTATTTTATTTATTAATAATTATATATTTTTTTAAAATAATTACATAAATTTTATATTTTATTAACTTAAAGTAAATCGTTATCATAATAATAAATAATTTTTGAGCATTTATGAATTTAAATTCTCTACTTTCTATTTTTCTACTTCTTTTTTTTTTTTTTTTTTATTAATTTTAACCATCTACTTTTACATTAATGTATATAATAAATTTGAGATTATTAATAAAAATAATATTTTAATTTAAAATTAGCAATATATAGCTTAGATTTACCAAAGTGTGATAACTCAATTAATAACTACCAACTAGGTTACATATATGAAGTCATGGGATTAAGGCCGGTAAAAAAGTACGTAATAGTTATTAAAATTCTTTGACGACAGTCTCTGATGCTAGCTCACTTTAGTATTATAAATTATAAGTGCTGATCTAGATAAATAGAAAAATGTCAGTGTTACATGGTCTTCCTGCTAAAGAGCTTTTTTTTGGCAAAATATATAGATTTAACAAATAAAAAAATATATATGATTGATTGCATTCATTTGAAAAAGAAGAAGAAATAATTAAAACAATGAAAAAAAGCTTTACACTCCATTACATAAATGATTCAATTATTCTACTAGTTTTACTTAACTTTCCTTAGTAAAAAAATATATATGTTTATTTTCTTACAACGTTAAAAAATGTATATTTATTTACGTTATTAAAAAAATGAATATTTATTTTCTTGAGAAAGTTAAAAATAAAATTTCATGTGAAGAAAGTAATGTAATACAATTAAATCTTAATTATAACAGTTTCATTGAACATGCACTTACTTATCCACATTTATTTGCCGCAGTTAGGAATGGCTGGTGCACTAGAAACATTGTGTGGGCAAGCATATGGAGCAAGACAATATCATAAGATTGGGAACTACACTTGTTCTGCAATAATCTCTCTCCTTTTGGTCTGTGTTCCAGTGTCTCTCATTTGGATATTCATTGAAAAAATTCTTATATCTTTTGGCCAAGACCCTCTAATTTCACATATGGCTGCAAAGTACTGCATTGCTTTAATCCCGGCATTGTTTGGCTATGCTGTTCTTCAATCATTGGTTCGCTACTTCCAATCTCAGAGTTTGATCTATCCAATACTTATAAGCTCATGCACAGTTTTATGCTTGCACATACCTCTTTGTTGGGTTTTGGTGTTCAAGCTTGAATTAGGAATATCTGGTGCAGCATTAGCCATTAGTATCTCATATTGGTTGAATGTGTTGGTGCTTGGAATCATCATGATTTTCTCTGCAGATTGCAAGGAAACACATTTAAGATTTTCCTTAAACTCTTTTCGCAATATGAAGGAGTTCATACTACTTGCTATTCCTTCTGCTATAATGGTTTGGTAATTTACAACTTGTTTTCTAAGAAGCATGTGTTTCAAAATTAGCCCAAAATCGTGCATCTTTTGAATTTGCTCAAGAATCGACTGAAATTGCCTTTTTTCCCTTTATGTATATAGATATGTACATGTTATGTAAAGTTATAGGGTTAAGATTTATACAAGTCTTAATTATTTAAAATGTACAATTTATTCTTGTATATTTAAAATATACCCGTATTTTTCAAAATGTACATTTTAATCGTTTATCTTTTAAGTTATATTACTAAGATCTTATAATTTATCAAAAGTTTCAACAAAATTCAAATAATCTTTTTTTTCAAGGGTAAATTCGAAATTAAAAAAAAAGACAAAAAATTTCAAAATTTCAAAATTTCAATTCTTTAATCTTCACTATTTTTTTTTAATCAATTTCAAATTAAGTTTTTTTTTTTTTTACTTATGTTATTTTAAATATTAAATTTTTAATATTCATTTAAAAAAAACATTACTTTTTATTATTTATTTTTCAAAATTTTGAATTTATCCTTAAGAAAAAGATTATTTTGACTTGATTAAAATTTGTGAAGAATTATATAACCCTAAATGTATACCATTAAAGATAGTGGATTAAAGTATACATTTTGAAGAATTATAGGATCATAGTGAAATACCTTAAAAAAGATAGATAACTAAAATGTATGTTTTGAATATTCACAGTACTTGTAAAACTCTTAACCCAAATACATT
The DNA here is from genome assembly GCA_029378325.1 of Elaeagnus macrophylla. NCBI lineage: Eukaryota > Viridiplantae > Streptophyta > Magnoliopsida > Rosales > Elaeagnaceae > Elaeagnus > Elaeagnus macrophylla. The sequence goes on along the minus strand of CM055646.1, from coordinate 20,270,698 downwards.
TTATGTAAATATTGTACATGCACTATACCTGCAATTTTGGGACATTTTTGGTCAAATTTCCACATGCTAAATGTTTAGGGCACGAACTAATGTTTCCAATTGTGATTTTCTGGTTCTCTTTTCTTAGCTGATATATATTTTGTTTCTTTCATATACTTTATAGTCTTGAATATGCGTCATTTGAGCTGCTTGTACTGCTCTCTGGGTTCCTTCCAAATGCAGAGCTTGAAACTTCAGTTCTGTCTATATGGTACTTTGTTTCTTTCTCTCTTTGTTTCTTTATAACCTAAAGAATCAATAACAGATGACTATCTATATGATTTCTTACTAACTTAACCATGTTTGAGCAGCCTTACTACAACTACATTACACTTCTACATTCCATATGGAGTTGGAGCTGCTGCAAGGTCTGCATTATAGTCTTTCACATATTACATTTGGTACTTTATCTACTACAGCTTATAAACAAAGCTTAGTCTAGGATACCCATCTTTGCTATCATTACAAAACTAGTTTAATGTGTTAGCGCGTATTATTTTGTAGCACTCGAGTCTCAAACGAATTAGGAGCAGGAAATCCAAAGGCAGCTCAGATATCAGTAATTGTAGTTATATTTATTGCAATTGTAGAAGGAGCTGTAGTGAGCATCACTCTGTTTTGCTGTCGATACGTTTTGGGGCACGCTTATAGCAATGAGAAGGAAGTTGCAGATTATGTAACACAAATGGTCCCTCTGCTTTGTCTCTCCATTATCATTGACAGTTTATTAGGTGTTCTTGCTGGTAAGTTTCTACCTTTATGTCCAAGTATGTAACTGCCTTATCAGATAACACAGCAAGCAAGCTTGGCACGTGAAACAGTTTTGGTTGTATGTGTTTGGATGTATATATTGATTGGAAAGATTCTATAATAATAATATAAAATAATAAATCTTGTCTGAAACAGGGATTGCAAGAGGAAGTGGGTGGCAGAGTATAGGAGCTTATGTAAATCTTGGAGCATATTATGGGGCTGGAATGCCAGTAGCTGCTTTATTAGCTTTTGTTTTACATTTCAAAGGGAAGGGACTTTGGATTGGAATTTTGACTGGGTCTGGTCTACAAGCAATTTTGCTTTCAATTATAACTGCAGCAACAAATTGGCAAAAACAGGTTCATTTTATTATTTGAAAATAAAATCAATTTCATTAGGATAAAAAGCAGCTTTATCTTAATTATTCAAACTTTTCTTTTTTTAAATGTGCAGGCAACAAAGGCTAGAGAGAGAATGCATGAGGGAATGTTCTTAGCTGGCAATCCATTAGCATGAGAAACAATAACTCTCCAATAACGTTCAGAAAGAATAAAGGGATAATATTTTAAATAAAATGGCCTTTTTCGGGTTTCGAGCACAAAGTTCTTTGACAGCTTGTTTTTGCTTGATTTTTAACATGAATGTGTATTTTTATGCGTGTATTAAATTTGAGGCTTCTATTAAAAAACATACTATTATTTTCTTTTTCTTTTCCTTTTTTTTTATTGAAAAAAAACATACTATTCGATTAGAGAACAAAAACAAGTATGCCAAAGAAATAAATATAATACTAATTCCTTTTGGGAAATAAAGGGTTTCACTGCTTTAAAGACTTCGTGAAATGTTGGCAAAAGGATGAAGTAGCTTTAAGTTTTAAATCTGTAACATGCATTATTTATATCACAAATAATATGGACGATTTGATAGGATTCTTAAACTTTTAATAATAATTAAGAGTAAAAAAAAAAAAAAGGAAACAAAGAGTAATACTCTTTATAGGACGGGCGCGTTGAAAAACCAAACTTGCTACACGTGAAGTGTGTGAGCGATCATTTAGACGTGAGATTTTTTTTTTTTTTTTTTTTTTTTATAAAAGGTTGTAGTTAGCAGTTTTCAGTGAGTGCACCGGGACATCCCAACTAGGTTGGCACCTCCTTAGCACCTTCTTCATTAGACCGCTCACCACTAATATTATTAAAGCTTAAAAAAATTAAATATACAAATAAATATTCTCAACAAAACCTGTAATTAGGTTTGTTGTTTGCATCTGAATAAATAAAAGAGCTAGCGAAAGATGGGGCATTCCACCACCAAGTCGCTGTACATAAACTAGGAGCCCTAGAGGCTAAACTATCAGCTGCAACATTGCCCTCCCTATAAATATGTGAGCAGTGAAACTCCATGTGGGAGATTTTATCTAAACAATCTTTCCAAATAGAGTACCATTTCCAAGGGACTGAAGAAGACCGAGTCTGTAGTAAAGCAACAACATATGCTGAGTCTGATTCCAGCCAAAGACGTCTCCACCCAAACATATATGCATACTTCACCGCGTAAATGGCTGCCGCTAGTTCTGCTTCAAAAGCATACAATATTCCAAGCGGAACACAGAAACAACCCTTAACAAATGATCTGGAAGTTCTAAAAACACCTGCACAACCCGATAAACCTGGTGCTCCAAAAGCTGCACCATCTGTATTGACCTTTATCCATCCCGAGGGTGGTGCCTTCTAATTAACCTCTATGATTCTTGGAGCCCGTCTTGGAATGCCTGGTATTCGAAGTCGTTTAAGTATCTAAAGATCATCTACAGTATTTTTCATGCAACCACTCTTTGATAGACTTGCTTCACGAATAAAACGCCATACTGTTGCAAAAGTCGAGTTCATTGTTGTCTTCTTATTGGTGAATCGATAATCATTTCTAGTATTCCAAATCACCCAGATGACTGAAACAATCCCTGCTTTCCATAAATTGGTTAGTTGTGATCCAAATTCCATCTTCATTGCGGTCGTCCATAAGTTTAGGACAGAGGAGTCTGTACATGGTCTTTTTCCAAAGAAGAAGCATAGGAGGTCCCAAAGAGCACTTGCAAAATGACAACTTAAAAAAAAGATGTATAGAGATTCCTCCTCGGATCCACATAACGAGCAACGGGAAGGAAACGATTGTCCCCTTCTTTTTAACTGACAATCTGTTGGTAGTTTATTCTGAATAGCACGCCATAGCAAAATAGATCTTGAAGGCGGTATATAATGGGCCCAGATGGCCTTACCCCAAATTTTACGTTCCCCAACCACACGTAGTGAGTCATAAGCCTCACTAGCTGTAACATCACCCTTAATTGAGCGTGTCCAAACTCTGGTGTCCGAACCAATCCCAACCACTGTTGACTGAATTTCTGAGGCAATATCTGGATAGGAAATCATGAAAGTTTGAGGCAAATGCCAACCATCTTCATTGAGGTAATCCCCCACTAGGGAATGAATTGGCGGATCCACTGGAGGATTATCCATCATATCAATTAAAGGATTACCTAACCAATTGTCTGTCCAAAACTTTACAGTAGAGTTTCTTCCAACTAACCACCTAGACTCCTCCAATAGGGTTAAGTAGTGCGGTCGCAAACCAGGCCAGACTGATGAACAGACATAATAATTTCATGGAGAGCCATTTTTTGCTAGATATCTGCTATGTAAGTAATGCAGAGTGTTAGAATTCCCTGTGATTACCCTTCATGCAAACTTTCTTAGCATAGCCTCATTTAGGAGACGGAGGTCCTGTAAACCAAGGCCTCCTTCATCTATTGGACGACAACAGTCCCTCCAAGCCACTTGTACCTGTTTAACTGTATCCGTCTTTCCCGACCAAAAGAAATTGCGAATGATTTTTGTTAGGTCTTGAATGACTGTTTTTGGCCATTTATATATCTGAAATGAGTGGAGAAATGTTCCCTGAATGATCGAAGAAATCAAGCAACGCCGTCCTGCCAAAGAAATAGTCTGACCATTCCAAGCCTCAAGCCTCACACGAATTTTATCTGCTAAGCTTTGAAACCAACACTTTCTCAGGGCCCCCTGGAAGAGATTGATTCCCAAGTAAGACAAGGATGATCCTCCAGTGCGCATGCCAGATAAATTCCGAAGTGATGAAATGTTGCTTGTTGTAACACCTTTTCCAAAGTAGATAAAAGATTTTTCTAAATTTACCATTTGACCCGAAAGGCGACTATACAAGGAAAAAGCTTCAGTTAACACCCGAATATTTTTCTCACTTGCACTACCAAAAATAAGAAGATCATCTGCATATAAAAAGTGAGTTGGCGCACGAGATCCTCTTGGTGAAGAGATTGGGCTTAAACTTCCCGTATCCACCAACTTGCCAAGGTATCTGCTGAGGAAATCTTCAGCTATGCAAAATAATATTGGGGACAAAGGATCCCCCAGTCTGACTCCTCGAGAACAAGAAAAATAGCCCCTAGGTGAACCATTAACTAGGATTGAGATTCTCGCCGATGCGAATATATCTCGAATCCATCCCAAGAAAATGTTGTCAAAGCCAAAGCATTGCATCACTTTTATAATAAAATCCCAGCGCATAGTATCAAAAGCTTTGTGAATGTCAATTTTCAAAGCGATGTTACCCTGTCGACTGGAAAGCTGCATAGCGTTAAAACATTCAGAAGCACCAGCTATACAATCACTAATATTTCTACCTGGGATGAATCCAAATTGGTTTTGAGACATAATACAAGTACATATATGTCCTAATCTGCTGGCAATAATCTTTGTTATTAACTTGAACATGAAGTTGCCTAAAGCAATAGGCCTGTACTGATCAATGGTGCTTAGACGTGAGATTAATTGTTCAAGTTTTGGTTTGCAATTAGTTCTTTTTGTTGAGCTGCTAACTTTTCAGTACAAATTGTTAATAATTGCATTCGTTAGCATGAAATGAATACACAAATTTTGGTCAGGGTATCCAATGCAGCAATAGCCCTCTTTCAGAGTGAGGTTTTTTTTTTTTTGAAAGAAAAAAATAATGATTTATAATCAGGTAAATTTTTTATGACATATTATATTTTAAATTATCACAAGTTTAAACGGATTTGGTGCTCTATAAGTTTCTTATCTTAACACTAGGTACACTTTATTTTCCTTTCTTTTAAATAGTATACCTCAAGTTTCTTAACTTTTTAAAGAGTACACTTAAGTCTAATTTTTTTTAAAAAAATAATAATTAATTTCTTGGCACATGGCTTTAATGCGACTTTTTAATAAGATAATTTTTAAATTTTAAATTTTTTTTTGCTGAAAAATTTAAAAATAAAATATGAGAGGAAAAAAAATTAAATAAAAAATTGACCAATTTTTTTTAAAAAAATTTTTAGTAAAAAAAAATATTAAAATTTTAAAATTATCCTTCTAAAAAATTAATAATTTTTTGAGAAACTAAACTTAAATATAATTTTTGAAAAGCTATAAGACTCAAAATGTATGACTTAAAAAGAAAAATAAAAAAATAAAATAAAATAAAATAAAATAAAGGGTAACTTTTAAAATGATAAAATATTAATAAAGTACCTAGCCCAAATTTAAACATGTATAATCTGCTCAAGAATTTTTTTTTTTCCATACTAAACAAACTTGGAAAAATAGTAAAGATATCTTTTAAAATTTATAATAAAAAAATATTTTTAGTATTAATTTATATATTTTTTAATTTAAAATAAAAATATTATTTTTATTATTATAAATTTTAAAAATAATATAGATAATTTAAAAAACAAACAAACTGACATGGATCGAAAGCATCATGATTATCATTTACAACACACCAACCATTTAAAATTAGCAAAAAACATTATCATTTACAGCTCACCAACCAAGTAAATTGATGTCAGAGCGCTTGCAAACAAAACGAGAGAGGTAACACTGGGCTAGTGGGCGATGATGTTCGGTTCAGGTTGCGTGCAATTACTATAAAAATATAATGAAAATTACATAAAATAAAACTCACAATATTTATAATAAAAAAATAATAATATCGAACTATTCAATTGATTGAGGTAGGGATGCAATTACTTCAATCATTGAAGTCGGTTTTTACCAACCAATTTTTTTTTTTTGATTGAAGCACAACATTCAAATTTTGTAACTAGTCGGTTAATTTAAATAACGTTAAATTAGTTGATTTTTTTTTACTAAATAGTCAAATTAGTTGATGTTAAATGTACAATGTTTGGGCTCCATTGCCTTGTAACACTACAATTATACTACAGTTAGAGGCTTGGACACCTTTATATGTCATATTTGGTAACCGTATTATATTAGTAACAATTTAAGTAATATAATAGAATAAAATTTATATATAAATATTTTAATAAAATAATTTATATTAAAAATGACATTTAATTTGTTTTATATAGTTTTCTTACTTATGAAAGTAATTTTATTACAAAAATTTATTTAAACTAATATTTAATTTATTTTTTATTTTTATTATAATTTAAAAATAAAAGAATATTATTTTTTTGATGTATGTATACACATGTATAATGTGCAATGTATACATTATTTCCTTATCAAATTCAAATTAAAAAAAAAACTGCCATTAATTTCAATGATTCTAATTGATTTTTAGTTAGGTAAAAGGGGAAATTATAACAGTGGAATAAGAATATCCATATCATGCATCCTCAATGAAATGTGGAAAATGTAGTAATGTAAAAAATTTAACCAAAATAAAACTTTAGAACTCTAAAACCTTCCTCAAACAGAGAATTTAATTAGCTGTAGTTGATCCATAGTGTTACAATAGCATAAGAAAAAGAGTGTTGTATGCATCGAATTATGGTATATATCAAATGATGTATTATTTATTAATTTGATGTAAATTTAGAGATGTGAGATGAAGTAATTGTGGGATATTTTCTTCTTCTTCTTATAAAAAAAAGGCTCTAAAGTCTCTTCTTTTTTATTAATAAAGAAAAAATACACTTATACATTCAGATAATATTCGAACTTAGGTTTACAGTGAGAGAATTGAGAATCTTACCACCTGAATCACAAGTGATTACCAAATTGTGGGATTTCTTCTTAATAATGGGCCAATTAAATTGTATCATGTAGATTGATGTATGCATTAAGTTGTGATAAAAAGCATTTTTTATGAAAAATGGTGATAATATAAACACAACTTATTTATTATTAACACAATCATAATTCATTAATGACAACTTTGTATAATAATAATGTCACTTAAATGTAATTATGTAAATGTACAATAAACAATTTATACAATTTTATTGTTATATTATCAAAAATAATTGTGACAATATCATTATCAAATAAAAAATATTAATAAAGTTTCAGTTCTTTGACTAAGAGAAGCAGAGAAGTACACATAATTATCTAACTTTTAAATTTGTCATGCTTGGTTTGTAGAATTAAAACTTAATAAGAATATAAATAAAAGCAGGAATTGAATCGAATGAAAACAATATTACACTTACAATGTTTGTATAAGTAATTTAGTTAAAATAAATTATAATATTTAAATAAAATTTATAAAAATGTAAATGAAGCAAAATTAAAAAATATATTTTTTCATTTCTAAATGAAATAAAATGGTTAAAAAAATATAAATGTGTGACGAAAAGAATAGAGTATTATAGCATATTTTAGAGAGGTGTGAGAGAAATGAAGATTATTGTTATTGTGTAAAATTTTATATTTCATTACTGACTAACAATCAAACAAAATATAAGAATATCTTGAATCATTTTTATTAAAAAATTAATTACTGTTAAACAATCATATCCTTAGTGTATATTTAGTGTACGTGGAGTTGGACAATGTGCAAGTGGTGGATGGGGGAAGGTCCATGTGGAACATGGTGTGGAGACTCTGGTGGCCTAGATGGCTTATGGTGGATGATGACCAAATGGTAGTGGTGGAGCTGATTGTCCTGGTCCCGGAGGTATAGGAAAGAGATTGGTCGATTTGGACATGGAGGAAAATGCGTATGGTGAGATATTGATCTCTTGCTTGATTTTTACCAACATAATATGATTTTTTTTTTTTCTTTTTCAAATTGTGTTATTCATTTATTCGTAATTAAGAATCAAATTTTCATCTTTTTATATGCACAATTAAACTACATTAGCAAGACATAATATGATTTTGTATTGTGTATTTAAACGCATACATGCATGTCAGCCTTGCTGGTTACAAGGGTATAGCAGAAAGTTGTATACGTACAAGGAAGGCTAAACAGCTTTCAAGATACTTAAATTTTGATTTATTTCATACAAAAATGCTTGAACTTTTTTCTCTACACAAAGATATCAAAACTTTTATTTTGTTTATACATAAGTACATTTTTATAATTAATTTATATCATGTCAGCTAATTAACATTCATTAAGTTTTTTTTTATTTCATCTAATTAACATATGAAAAAATTTAACATATGTCGCATCAGCTAAGTAACAATATTTTAAAAAAAATACTTATATATAAATGAGATAAAAATTAGGCACCTTTGTATAGAGAAAAAAAAAATTCATGCACTTTTGTATAAAATTGACAAAATTTATTTACCACAAAAGTTGTTGAGCAGAATTTAATATTAAGGATTATAAGTGCAATTTGAGAATGGTAGGTGTCAAATTAAAAGATGACGTTTTAGTTTATTGGGAACACTTGATAACTAATTACGATTCAAAATCAAAAGTTAATTTGAGGGTTATATATAACATTGTTAATTTAGTTATACTATATAATAGTCAAGCCCAATGCTACATGATAGGATACATGTACATTTTCCAAAAACTTGGTCTTGCTTGTACTAATTAACTAATTAAACATACTTGTCAATAAGTTTCTCTAGAATATAATCTACTGTAATTCCCACACCCTGCCCCTTCCTGCGCTGATTATTAAAAAATTGAACTAAATTATAAATGCTTTAGTAGTAATTAAGCAAAAACTCAAGAAAATGTTTCATTATTTTTCGATTGTTTAGTCATAATTAATAATCTCATCTCTTCATGTTTACCTATTTTAAAGTATTTAGATTTATTTCTTTTCTTTGATAGAAACTTGAAGATAGTGCATCTTCTTCTATGTTTAGAGTTATGCATGTTAATTCCTAACCTAGATTAATTATAATGTATAAGAAGATATCTTAATTTATATCTTAAAAATGTGAACTCTTAGGAAAATTGTTTCAAACAATCTTCTAATATAGTATTAGAGCATAAGAAGGTCTTCTAGCATCCCCATTGTAAGTTCATGATCTTAACTTAATGTATTCTTCAAAAATATCTAAGATCCAACTCCGCTTGATAGATCTTTAAAATTATATATACTCAACACACAAGTGAAATGACATCACACAATCGTGTACTTACAAGTGAGAGAGTTCACATAAGCCACAGCTCATTCAAGGATTATTAAAATAAAATAAACTACATGAAGAAAACAAAACAGAGGGAGGCGAAAAATACTTAAAGAAACTGAAGGGCAAGATTGATTTATTGTATCAAAGAAAACTGAATTAAGGAATTAAATCCAAACCAAACAAAGTCCACCTAAAAGTTAGAAAAGAACGGTCGAGATGAAAAGAAAAATTAATGGTGGTTGGAAGAGGCAGTGATGAATATGGAAGAAGAAGATGAAGAGAAAGGAAAAAAAAAAAAAAAACAATCAAAGTGAAAATTAAGGGGAAAAAAGTTGATGAGTGATTTGGGGATGAAATCAAGAGAGAGAGAATGATTAAGGATTTTTGTTATTAAGATCTATAAGAAAATGGGATAAGATGGTGGAAGAGTGAAACCCTAGCGGCGTGTGCATTAATCTTCAACTCTCGGCAGAGAGTCAAAACCTCTTTTATTTATAGTTATTTCTCAGGCATGTATTTTAGATAAAATTATGTCCTGTGTGTTTGGGCTAGCAAGAATAAGAATTCACCATTTTTGAGTAAATTATAAAATAAAAAATATATATATTCTGAATATTTTGGGGCATTAATTAGATACAATTTTTTTATATAGTTTCTAGCTAGATTAATTCCAATAAATTTAGAGGGCTTTTAGATAAATAATTTTAATTCTAAATTATAAAATTATGTATATTTGATTTTTATTTCTTAATTTTTGAAATTGGGTCAAACTTCAATTTTTTTTTTTAAAAAAAAATTAATTTTGAAATTAAGCTTATATTTTTCTTCTTCTAATTATCACTCAAAACTGAAAGCTATTCAAATTAAGGATATAATTAATAGTCTTCACTATATAGAAACACACTAATTAAATTTGCACATTATAAATTCATTATGATAATCAGTAAAGGTATATTATACATAGGTACATAGTGTTTGAGAAAATGAATATCCTATATTATTAAATAATGATACTAGTATAATCTGATAAGTAATATGAGATTTTTAATCTATAAATGACTCATATTATTTATACACTATATAAAAAAAAAGTGACACAATAAATTTTGAATATGATAAAATAGGTTAAAAATACAAAATAATTGTTCCAAACAATCTGCACTTTGAGAAAAAATGTTAGAAAAAAAATAAATTTTCACATTGCTAAACAACTTATTGTTATCATGGTATATTTTTTAGTTAACATCGTATCTTTGAGTTTTACTTTTTAGGAGTTGATGACTCTTGTATTGCAAAAAGAAAAATACAAGTTATCAAAAAAAAAAAAAAAATAATAAATATATATATATAATAAAAATAAATTAAAAATACAAAAGATATAGTTAAATGAGAATATTATAAAAAATGAATATTCTATATTGCTAAATAATAATATTAGGGTAAATGGGTAGTACTTATGATAAGTAGTATCAACTGAGTTTTTTTTTTTTTTTTTTTTATTATCTTTTTAGGCGCTAGTGAATAATATATTATCTCCAGCTGAAATAATTAAGAATAAAGTTTTGCTGACCTTCAGCGGATGTAATTAGCAGAAATGATAAAAATTAATATAGTGAAAATATAATAAAATCATATAATAGTAAATAGTATGATAAAAAATACACACATATATATATATATAAGGGGCTAAAGGTGATGATGACAGAAGAATAGAAAGCACAAAGGAGTGACATGCTTTAGATTTGCATATTTCATCCTCAGTGCTCTCTATCTTCTGTCAACAACAACACACTGCCCCCTAGCTTTACCATATAATAATATAATAGTATTAATTACTAATGAAAATCTATTGCCTGCTGGGCTTCGATAATTAATGTCTTGTTCTGAGCATCTTCAATTTTGTGAAAAGAATTAGAGAGAGACAAAAATAACTTAATAAGTAGCTAGCTCTAGAGAAGATGAATAGAAAGAAAAAATACTGCTTTGAATACAGCAAAAGGACTTCTCAATCAATCTATTTATAGGAAAGTTTTGTGTGTCTCTCTTCCCTCTTGTTAATAATGTATTATTTATTAATTTTAGAGTATATTTTTTAGTAATTTTATTGATTATTTTTTAAAAAATATATTATGTAATTATGTTTTTTAAATAATTCGTTGTTTTAATTGTATATTTTTTTTTAATTTAAAATATCACATTATTAATTACGATTAACAATTTCTCCTTCTTAATTGTCATCTCTATCACGAGTTTAGCAGTTTTTAGATATTTATGGGCTAACGCGGTCGCTTTTAAGATTATATTCTTTCCTATACAGGAAAGTCCCAGATTACTTGAGCTCATGATCCTTCTTATTATTTTTCATAGTTAATCTTTTTTTATTGTCTGTTATGCATTTTTCTTTATCTGCAATAATGATATTACTACGATTATTTTCTATCAGTATAGTAAAAATATTTGAATTTTTTATTTAATTTTTACAATATATTATATTTTAATGTTATATTATTAGATAACATTATTGCTAATAAAAAATAATTATGACAATAATAAATTTAGTTATAAAATATCACCGATCTTTATATTAGCATATCTATAAAGGGAGAGGATAAATCTACTAAGGAAAAGTTTATTGTCATGCACTTATAATTTTTTTTTTTAATTTTTGGACATTTTTAGTCATATCTTTTTAACTTTGAAACTACCCCACATTCTCATTCTCTTTCTTTGTTGCGTCTGTTCCATTATGAAATTACCAGTTCTCTAAATCCAGGAAAATTCGTAATAATTACTTTGATACAATACCACTTGAAATTGGAGCCATGTGATTCCTTCCCTTGTATGAATTTTTATTGATTGATCGCTTGTAGTTATCGAATTAAAGTTTCTTTCCGGTCTTCCATTTGTTTTCTTCCAAAGCACACAAATTTGGGATCTCCTGATTATGCGATTTTGAGACCTTAATCTCTTTATCAGACCACCGCCCACCATATTTACTGGCAAGAATAATTATTTTACTTTATTTAAGTAAGATATTAATATAAAATTTATAAGTAATTATGAAACTTGATTATTTTAAATGTTAACTTTTTAAGAATGTATGTTTTATATTACTTATACACTATAAAATTTACAACAATTACAGTAGATAAAAATAAACTTTTGAAATTAAAGTTCTCGTATATGAATTTTCACAATAACTTCTCTAATTTACTAGCAATTTTTATGGCAATGAGAAAAAATGAATTATAGCTATCAAAGACTATAATTGGGTTAGTTTTCATGATCATGATTAGGAGTGACAATTTTTGACATAATCCGATAACACGATACGACACGAATTTTTTTTTAGTAAGAATTGATTAATAATTTTTTCATGCTCTTTAAGTAAATTTTTTATATGTCAATTAACACGTAATCGGATACGAATAACATGAACAAACACGACTAATACGACACGATTACCACCCCTTTCATGATACATGTAAGCTGAATTCCTACCCACTACTTTGGCCCCTAGGCATTATTATATGGAAACAATTTCAGTAGGAAATGTGATATCTTTAAAATTTAATTGGAGAAGAATATGCCTGTTAAAACTATTATATATTATATTATAACTGTCATATAAAAATGGATAAAATTGTTCATCCAACTTCATGATAAATGACTTTATTGTAATAAGGGGAAAAAAGAAGAAGAGGAAAATAACACAATTGGCGTACTTTGAATGTCTTGAAACACAAAAGAGGAACAAAGAAGCAGCACAAGTATTGACAAACTTCATAGTAATTGAAAAAGGGTAAAAATGTCAAATGTCATATATACTTTAATAGGAGCGAGGCAGCAACTAATTTGATCGTGGTATCCTCAACCATTTATAAATGCTAGTTATATGTTAAATTAACTTGTTGTTCCACCATAAATTTAGTTAAAATAACAGTTTTATCCAAAACATTAATAGTGACAAGAGGGTTGTTACTTCAAAGATTAAAATCATCAATTTCAACCACAAATTCTTGATGCCAAATGGAGCAACTTAAGGTCTTCAAATTAAATGCCACCATATATTCTCATCAATTAACTTAATGCCAGAAATTTAATCCAAAATAACTTAATGCCTGAAACTATCAATATTTTTATGTGTTCTAGCAAGAAATAATATTTTTTTTTTAAAAATAATAATATATTATTAAGACCTCAATTAGTTTGTGAACTCCTTCGATAATTAAAGATAAAAATTTTAAAATAAATTAAATATTAACAAGGTTTTAGACGAATGTAGTATGGACGGTAGGAGAGAAAAATGGAAAAGTTACGCGAAGGATAAGGAACGAATGCAAGTGACAAGAAAAATAGAGAAACAAAATTAAAGAAGCAAACTGACCTCATGCTGAACGAGAATCCCCTGCCCCAAAAATCTTATCTAAGCCCCATCAGATAATGATATGGGACATGCATTTAATTTGCCCATTCCGTTCACTTTCTTCTTCTATCTTTTTCTGGGTTCAATTTCAATCATTTAATATTTGATACGGAAAGGATGAGTACTACTCTTTAATAAGATTTTTTAAAAAAAATAAAAAGAAAAAAGAAAAAAGAAAGATACGTACTTATACTCATTCTTTATACACTTGTCATTACCCTGTTAACATCAACTCATATACATTAATCCTTTTTCAAGTTCATCATTTCCTTCATTTTCATTGTCAATTAATTAATTAAAGGGTCTTCCTCATAATTTTCCTAATTCCTTATCGCAGGACTACATTTTTCAAAACAAGTAAGTATGCTTATTGTCTTGTAAATAGAAAATGTTATTTATCATTATATAATAAAAATATTATTTTATCAAAATTTAGGTGATAAATAATAATTTGATATTTGTTATAAGAATTTATACAATATTTATTATTTATTATATATTTTTACTAATTATAAAATATTAGTGCTTATTACTACTTATTAGTCAATTTTTTCCCTCTTTTGTTTTTGTTTTTTGAGGTTGTCAGAAATGGTTAAGGCTTCATTAGCAACTTTTAATGATTATTGCTCGATTATCTATGGAAGTACAGTTAGAGAATCTAATTAATAATTAGAGAATTTATCCGTTATTTATGTCTGATATATATATATATTTTTTATTTATTCTTTTCTCATTAAGAGTAGATTATTGTTGATCGAGTGTTATTTTTTGTATTATTCTTGGAGCATTGAATACTTACTATTACTAAATAATCAAGAAAAACCGATTATATGCATGCATGGTCACAGATGCGGAGGTATGTGAGCGTTGCACAAAATTGTAATTCCGGTAAATTTTTTTTAAAAAAAATTAATTACATATATATTTTTAATATTAAATAAATGTTTTATTTATAGTAATATATTGTGTCTAATTTTTATGTACATATTTTAATATATATTAATAATATTTAACAAATACGTAAATAAAAATGACATGAATTATAAATAAAATGGTTAAGTATATATATTTTTTCATGTATTTTGTAACTATTAGTAATAAAAATAAAAATATAGTCGTATACTATGTGAAAATTCTTCTTAAAAGTGATAATCCAAAAATAAATAAATATTTAACTTTAGATTCAATATTATAAAAATAAAATTAAAAAAATAAGTATATGATAAGCGTCATATTAAAACTTTTAAGTTTATGTTTATCATATTTTAATATGTTTTTTAGTACTAACTGTATGTCTCTATTATAATATGACATGAAAAATTTAGTATTAGATTGAGTATAATCTATTGCAACTCTTATTAATTTTCTACTTTATATAAATAAATAAATAAATTTAACCCTTCCAAACAATTTTTCTGGCTCCGTCCTGCATGGTCATGCATGTACATGGTCTATATCCAGAAACAGAATGGTAGATTCTAGCAAATATTATTTTTGAAGGACCTAATTTAGTATAATAAAGAATCGCATAAAGCTATTGATCCCAAATAATAAGGCTGGGGAGCTGCTTTCAGAAAATAGATTCGAACCAATCAAAGACCAATCCCTTTTTTTTTCTTTCTTCTTCTTTCTAAGATTCTGAATAGTGAAATTAAACGTCTGGAAACAGTGAATATAATTAAATGGGTCTTGACTGTAGGGCACTAATAATAAAGCAAGCTAATCAAATGACCCATTCTATTTGATACTTCCTATTAATGAGATGAAATATTAGTGTAAATATTTTTTTAAAAAATATAAATAATCAATGCTTAATGAAAAAAAAATGTGATTGGTGTGACGTATATTCCAAGAATAATAAATAACATCTTTGATAAGAGAAATGCAAAGTGCAATACACATAAATGAACACAATTTTGTACACATTATTATGTTACACCACAAGTCATTATTACCTAAAATAATCAATTGTACATTTTTCAAAAATAATATAAGTGGTGTGTACACTTTATTTGTAGGCATAAGTTTACAATTTAAGTGCATAAATGTGTTAACATCTTTTAAATTTATGTAGCATTTTGAAAATATTTTATTCTAGATTCTCATTAATATTTTATAATTAATATACATAAAAAAAAAAGATAAAATTTTGAATTGTTAAAACTATGGTATGTCACGTAATAGATAGGCACATAAATTTAGTTTGGCTTGATCTAACTAGCAAGAGGTCTAATTTGGCCTACTCGAATAATTTTAAGGTCATCATCATATTTAAACATTTATACTATATGTACGGTCCAAATCCGACTCGAAGTATAAATTAAGTTTAAATTTTATAAAAATATATGTACAATTGTATATTTGATAATTTCGTAACATTATTTTATTATTTATTGCATCATTTGAATTCTCGAACTAACTTAATTCAAATTTTTTTTATATAATAAATCATTTCAAAATTTAAAAAAATAAGATTCAAACCTAATGAAACGATTTAAGTTATATTTGAAAAAAAAAAAAAAACCAGTCATGTGTGGCTAAAAATATATATGACCATATAAAGCGTATGCACATGAATGAAAAGAAATCACTAGCCAAATGCTGATCATAATTTTTTTAAAAAGGGAGAGCATGTATCGTCTATTTGCACCCTTGATTGTTTTCTTCTTCTTCTTCTTCTTCTTCTTCTTTTTTTTTTTTTTTTTAAAAAAAAAAAAAAAGGAGGGAAAGAAAATTAAACAAAGATAAGCAGCTGACAGTAATAAATAATAATAGAAGCATTGTCCTGGCCCACGCAACTTTTTTTCTCAGGACAAGGACGGTTCGTTATAGAGCCCAGACAACAACAAAAAAAAAAAGAACGGCTAAAAAGCGAAGTGAAATACAAATAAAATTGGTTATTCCTAGACTTAACCACATTTGTACATGACCGCAACTTTTCTATTTAACTTTCCCGTTTGGGTAGGGCATTGAACCTCAATAATTTAATCAACCACTCACCTTTTCTAAAAAAATTACTTATTATTTTTAAAATAAATGATGATCGATATTTTAAGTTAATAAAATCATCCTTTTAAAAAATACAAGTACCAAATGTTTAATAAATAGTTCAACTGATAAAAAGCGTAAAGAATATCACTTCTTCATTTTTTGAAGCCGCTCATCTAATAGGATGAAGATTAATTCAAAATTGAAGAAAATAATAATGGGATTGATTTTCCTCACCAACAGGAGGATTATTCATTTTGGGTCCTGACCAGTTATATTCCACTTCACTGGCAATCAATCTATTTCGTTCTATGAAGTTCTTTTCTTTCTTTTTTTTTATCAAACTTTCGTTTTACAAAGTTGCAGCTCAATCGAATTGTGACATTCTTTAATTTTCGGCTACAGATCGAATTTTGACCGTATCTTCTAATATTTATAGTATTTGGCTTACTGATTTGAGCACTAGCTAGCTTGAAAACCCTTTTATCTGTCAAGAGGGGGTTCCTATTCTCCACTTACCATGTACCATCAACTCAACATGAATAACAGAATCAATTATTTGTTTTTGAATGAAATCACTTGTTTTGGCATATTTTATTAAAACAGAAACGAGTTGTAGTTTATTCTGTTTTCTCATTAACTTTTGAATCTAGGAACTGTATTAACGTGATAGTTATCGTATTCTTAACAAGTAGTTCAATTATAAAGATTTTCTTCTAAAATTTTATTTCTTTTATTAATTATTCTGCTTATCTAGTAAACACACCACTCTAATTTAATATAATTTTTAATATTTGTAATCATTCTATTAAAAAATTTAAAGGTTTTAATGTATTTTATAAATAATAAATTATTTAATGAATAATCGATTGATTTTAAATTGATTTTTCATAATTATTAATTTTAAAATTAAATAATTTTCTTTCAAATTTATTATCTTCAAATTTATATACTCAGTATTTCGAGACGACGGTTTACAAAAGCCAATCTCTCAATTCCCATCTTCTTTCGTTAATAATATTCAATTGTTTGATATAAAAGAAAGTTAGCTTTCTAGTTTTAAAATAATTCAAACACAAGAAAAGCAATCCTAAATTTCAAAAATATGTTAGAAGAAATAAAGCTTCATTAATTCTACGTACCTTCGTGTTTTCATAATCTTGCTTAGTTAGATTTAGGGGTGTGCAAATAATTCGATTGATCCGCTTAAATTAATAAATTCGATCCGATTCGTTGGATTCGGATCGGATTTGATTGATATATTTTGTAGTCGGATCGGATTCGGATTGAAAAGTATACAATCCGTTCGGATTCGGATCGACAGATTTTATAATCCGCTTTAATCCGATCCGGACTGAATTACTATTAAAATTATAAATAAATGCATATTTTTTTAATGTGTTATATTTAAATATTATACATACCACAATTACATTAAATTATTATTTTAGTTTTTAAAAAAAATAAAAATGTTAAATTTTCTATAATAATTTAATAATATTCAACAGTATACTTTTTATTATTTTGATTATCTAATTTGTGACTATAAATAAATAAATTTTATTAAAAAATATACTAATTTAAATTTTAAATGTTAGTATATATTATGTTTTATATATGATAATAATAAAAAATAAATTATAATCTCAATCCGACCTATCCGATCCGAAAAATTCGATCTGCTCGGATTCGGATTGGTTCGAATTGACTACATTATCGGATCGGATTCGGATTAGAAATCTTCAAATCCGCTTCGGATCGGATCGGATTCAGATTGGTAAAAAACAGGCAGTTTCGATCCGCTGCTCACCCCTAGTTAGATTTACGCATAGCCAAAAAAAAAATCTTCATTTTGATCATAAAAAAAAAAAAAAAAAAAACAGATATGAGGATAATCAGTAACATATAGAACATATTCTTTCATCTTTAATGTAGATAATATGCTAATTTAGTTTGAACAATAAATTAACTGTGAAGATAATCAAAGCTATATATGTAAGACAACTATGTAATTTGTGCAAATGAAAAAGGAGTAACCTTATTTTTAATTATTGTAAAAATTACAATTGATAGTTTATATTATTCATTTATTTATTTTTCTATAAATAACTTAACCAACATATATTAATCATTATTTTTAATCCTATAATCTTAAGCTTTAAACTTTAATTGTCTTATGCATTACGGTATCTCATGATTCTCTTTCTTTTGGTAAAAAAAGAAATTTTAAAGAATTCTTTTAAGAGTAGATAGGAGACATAAATACCATGAACTTTGTGAGTATAACTTAATCGAAAACATTAATTTGAATTAAATAACAATTGTGTAATAGGATTGTGAGAGGGGCTAATTAACTTCACCTCCTTTTACTTAATATTATATATAGATTTTACAAATATAAAAGTAAATAGAACAAGAAAAAAAACAACGCACCATAATCCAATTGATGTCTTGCGGTCAATAGAGTCTACTGAGTTTATATATTAAAATGAAAAATAAAGACTGCAAAGTCAGATCAACATAGGTAAGACTAAGAATAAATAATAAAATTAATGAAATATATACATTAAAAATAATAAATAATAAAACAATATGTCATATGTCAATTGGCTATTTGTGATATAACATGTGGATCGTGGAAAACAACTTTGTATTCCATGTGCCTCGTTTTAATTCACTAGATTTAAGCATGTTATTTTTTTAATAATTTTAATTTTTTTAGGATAGAAATTAAATATTATTTTTTATAATTTATTGTAATTATTTGTTTACAATTATCAAAAAATATTAAAATATTATGAAATATTTCATTGAATAAATGATATCTTTATAATATTTAAAAAAGTATATTTTAAACTTTTAGTATATATATATCAAACTTTGCTCAATAATAAATATTAGTTTATATATAATAAATAAAATTTTATTTATTAAATTAAAATAATCCTTAGTTTATAATTTTAAAAAGATTTAGAAAAAAATACCCATAATATTCGATTGGTTACAAATTTAAGAGAAAAGCTCAATTTTCTTCTATCTTGATCTTCTTATTGGAAATATTTTCTACTTCATCTTAGTAGTCATCAATATGAAGAATATTTGCTCCACTAATTGACTCAATATTTTCTGCAACAACTAAATTTTTTTCTTTTCTATATTGATTTTTTATATAGTTTCAGTTGGAAATATAATTTTTTGTTTTGTTACAATACCAAATTTCTAAAATTTTTGTTGCCTTCTTTTTCCTAAAATATATTTTACAATTTTTCATTTTAATAACTTATTTTTTATATAAATTATTATTATTTATGTCATGTCTCTAATAAATTCATGTAATTTAATATTATTATTTATGTCTTTAATTACCAATTATTATTAATTAATATAAGTTATGTTACGTGTTTAACTATTTGACTCCTAAATCTAAAACAAAATTTAAGAAATATGAAATGAATAAATAGTGTCTTTGGTGAATGTTTATTAATACAAATAGAAAAAATAAATAAAATAATAATTGATAAAAATAAGTAATAATTCAATGTTATAATAAATTAAAAACGTCTTGTAAATTCATTTAGTTCAGTGGTGTTCAGAAAAGAGTAAATAACATCACATAAAATAAGCAAAAAATTCAATATTAAAATAAATTAGTAACGTTTAATGTGTTATTTTAATATTGAATCATATCATTTAATTCACATAAAATATAATTATTTAATTATTTTTGTTAAAAAATAATTTTTTTGACTTTACATACAATTCCTTATATTTTGTAAGCAATAATAAGTAAATGATATCTTTCATGTCATATTTAAACATTAATTAAAAAATTAGATATATGTTTTAGTAGTAATAATCATTGAAATTCTATTATTTTTTTAAATGTGAAATTAAGAATATAATTAATAAGAGTATGATAAATATTTTTTTTTTAAAATTAATGATCTGTAAATTTCAAGAACCGACGATTATATAACAATTATATTTATATTGACATTTAAATATAGCATAATAATATTGATGATGATGATGATGATGATGATAATACGTGTAAGAATAAGAATCATGATTTTTTTTATTCACGAAAAAAAAACATTAGATATATGAAATTTATTATTTAAATAATTAAAATTAATCTCTTTTTTTATATTTTATTATGATTGAATATAAAAAATATTAAATTAATATATAATATAATAGTGTGTTAAATTAAATTATATTAAAAATATTAGATAAATATAAATAAGATTTTTTTAATAATAATAATAATAGTATATATTTTTAAATAAAGATATATGTTATCTATAACTTTTTAGGAGTTATAAATTTAAATTTTCTTAATTATTTTTCATATAACTTTATCAACATTTTTCATATAATAATAATAATAATATAGTTCTTTTGAGAAGGTGGGGGATTTGAAACAAATATTGGTTGAATTTTTATCGACATTAATTAGAATATTTATTCTTTTAAATCATTCTCTTTATTCAAAAATGTATGCTTTTCTAAAAAAAATTTAATTATAAATAATATTAATTGTTCGTACTTATAATTTTTTTTACCAGGCCATACTTATTAATTTAAAATTCAAAATTTAAAAAACTATCCTTATTAATATAACATACTAATTAACATTTATTGCTATTAAATTTTAGATTTTAATAACTTATTAATTATGAATGTTAAAATTAAAAGTGTTAAGAAACTTGGTCATTTCAATCACATTATATAATCATTTAATGACGTTAAAATATAATATATGATATTTATCTCTAATATTTTTTATCTTCTAATATAGTAAGAATGGAGAAATAATATTGACTGTTAGAATACTTTTTAACTCTTAACATATGCACAGTATTAATGAAGTATTTACTATTTTTTTTTCCTTGCTTTTCTTGTACTTTAAATTCAATAAATGGATCCATTAGTTTGTGGGTATTATATATATTCAAGCATTTTAATAAATAAATATTTATGCATTTTATTTTAATAATTATTCATGCATTTTGTTTTAACAGAGATGGGAGATTTAATCAGGCGAGGGATTTTTTTTTATATAAAATGTGGTTTTTTAAAATAAATATTAGTGCATTTATTTGTGAGATATTTTAGTAATTATTTGTACCAGTTACATAAGATATTATAGGTACTATTGTCCAAGTATTAATATAAATGGTATTTTGGTCTTTTTACTATTTAAAGTAAAATCCCTCATTTATAGTAGATATAGATAATTAAATTAGATAATCTGTAGTTTTTCAACTCATTAGCATATTAATGGTTTATTAATTTGTAATGTGAATTAATTAGGATATAAATGAATATAAATTAAAATTGAGAGAAAATAAAATGTAAAATTCATTCATTTTATTTATATTTATTAAATAATTATAAAGAATCATAATGAAATTATTAATTAATTTAAATGTCCTTTTAAAAGTAATAATGAAAGATATAAAATAAAATAAAATATTAAAATAAAAAAATTATTGTAATTACATCTTGTAAATTTGAAAAAGGTTATCAATACCAAGAAAAAATAGGAAAACAATCATAGAATAACTCTTAAATTTACAAAGTTCTTATTTCCTTTTTATCATAATTTAAAAAAATAAATAATAGAATAAAAATGAATCTCTTTTTTTTATTCTCTTTTTTAATCAATAAATAAACTCTTAAATTAATATTAAATGATGTGAGTATGAATGTCAATGTGAGCTGAGTTGAGTAAGCAAAGGTCTCTTATAGGCTAGTGTCCAGAATTGTACCAGCTCCCAAAATTCAAAATCAAGTACATTTCTGTTAAACAGACCAAAAATAAATAAATTTGAGAGCTTAAAATGATCATTTTAAGAATTAATGAAAATAATACCTAAGGGATTAAAATTTTGTGTGAATGGACTCCTCTTGTATGTATCGGTGTACCGCAGACTCCTATTTGATTAATAGTACTCTTTTCAAGCAGTCATCGACGATAAATTCCAATTAAGTCTATATGTAATCCTTTGTAATTTAATTCATAATTGAAAAAACAGCTTTCTCCAGAGGTTTGGTATTGCATTATATTAATTCAAGAAAAATGCTAATACAATTTCCCTATCCCAATTATGATTTTGATAAAAAATAATAATAATAATAATCACAATATGATTTTCATCTTTATAGCTACTGGAGTTACTCCATTCATGCTGGTTGGTTTAGTTTAAATTGATTTAAATTTAATTTATATTATGAAATACAATTTTTAATTTAAATATAAGTTAATTTTTTATATGAATTGTCAATTCTAACCCAAATTAAATAAATTTGGGCTGACCTAAATTAGCCCAAATTAGCTTAAATTTTTATTTTCATGTATTAATTAGTATTTTTTTTTATCTTATTCAATTAAAATGAAAATATTATAAATTTTCTTATAATTTTTAATCTAATTAAAATAATAAAATATTTGAACCAAATTCAATAAATTTTAATAACATTAAACATACAAATAAAAATTTTGTTACAAGTTTTTACAAAATTAAAAAGTAAAAATTTCAAAAGTCATAATATTATTACAAAATAACTCAATGAACTACTACCTAAAATAAAAGTAAATTAATATTTTAGACTTTAATTTTATAGAATTGTGATCAGTGATATAATATATTTTCACATTATTAGTAAGAGAAATAAAACAAATTTTCTATGACATAAATTAACATAATTAACTTATAAAAAAATAATTATAATAATATATAACAATAATTATAATTATTTTTTATTCTCTAGTTATCGGATTAACCTTAACTTAATTCTAATTTTTTTGTATTTTTAGACTAACCTAAATTAAATTCAAATTTAATTCATTCATGTTTAGTTTATATTTTTCAATTGATTTAGATAATCGTACTTTAGTATAATTTGTCATCTGTAACTACTGTGAAATTGGCGCGACAACGCCCAACCCCCAATCCATGTAGAAAAATGTTAGGCTAGCGCTGCGTGTTAGGCCCATCAAATTATGGTCCTTTCTTTCGAATTAATGACCGGATATAGTATGAAAATGAATGTTTTATTTATTTTTTCTGAACTCGCTGTACGACAGCGTTCAAGAAAAGAATTTTACTTTTTTGGCCCTTTTGAGTTTTATGTCTTTTTTGGATCTCCTGGACCATTCTCAACAAAAAAGCAGCAGTGTCGTAAAAAACTCACTACAACACAATCCAAAGAACCCATCATTTTCAATTAACCCATAATTTTCTCAGATCTCTCTAAAAAGGTGTTATACGTTAGACCAGTAAAAATTTTGGCACTAATCCGACTATGAGTTAATAAAGAACTATGATAGTTCCTTCAATACTTTAAATCTACATGTTTAAATTTTACAGTTATTTGCTGTTAATCAAAATAAACCTTCAGACATTAATATACTGGTCGCAATCATAAGCAGGAATAACGGTGAAGTTTTGTTTACTTGGCTCGTTGGAATCCTTGGGAAAATGGAAATGACGAAAGATGGGTATGAGATTTCTGAGCTTTGGAATCCACGAACAGGGAGCTAATCCACAGTATGTAAACTCATTTTACATATTATGTAAATTTTATAAATATATTTACATATTGTTATTGATACGTAAATTTAATTTACATATTATGTAAACTATATTACATATTATATAAATTGTAATATTGGTATATAAATTATATTAGTATGTAAACTATTTACATATTATGTAAATAATATGTAAATAGATATGTAAATTGTTTACATACTATATAAACTGTGTTACATAGTATGTAAACTCATTTACATACTGTCATATTAATATGTAACACAGTTTACATATTATGTAAATAATTTACATACTGATATCATATATCACATGACTAAGGATATTTTTGTAATTTATATAATTTTAATGTAATCAAAACTCACAGTTTTAGTCTTATTATTACTAGTTTTAAAAAAATTAACTTTTTAATCAAAATGTATGCTATTTAGGCCAATAACTCCTTTTTTTCAAATAATTATAAGAAAATGAGAAAAAATATATAAATAAATGATATATGATATATAGTTTGGGTAAGATTATACAAAGAATGCATAAATATACATATTTAAAATATTTCTGAAAATTAAATTTAATGGTCAAACAGGCCCTCGACTGAACAAGGTTGGTGGTCGCGAAAATGGGTCTGGGCATGGCATGAATTGGCAGGGTGGCACATCGTGTTTGACTTTTGGGCCACCAATCACCTTCTGCTAAGAGCGTCATTCATATATTGTATTTAATGAATTGGCAGGACAATGGGTAAGAACCTAAAACAGAAGAAATTATTATTATTTAACTTTTTTTTTATTTAAATGAATAATAATTTGGTGTTTTAGATAAATTAAATAGAATATTAGTACAGATATATTTTTTAACAAACATAAATAACAAATGCTTGTAATAAATGCTTAATAGGGAAAGAAAGCAATGCTAAAGTATATTTCAATAATAATAAATAGTATCTCTCTAAAACATTGAAAATTTAAGGGTTGAATGCATTTTTACCAAAAATTAATTTTTTTAAGTATGAATTAAGTATTTGATTAAAAAAAAGTGTGAATTAAATAAGAATAATTTTATAAAATCAATTTTTATAAGTGTGATTTAAGTAAAATTAATTTTACTTATAAAATAAAACTCTTTATTTTTATATTAATTTTTATTATTTATATAATTTTATTAATTTTATGTATTATCTTTACTATAAGTCATCAGCTCCATACGGACCATACCCCTTGCGACGTAATTCTACTTTGTTCGTATTTAGGTCTCCTCACATCCGAATAAAACAAATTTACAATGCGGGCTTTATTAATAAAAATTCGTTGGGCCTAATGTTGGTTTATTTGGTGCCAGTAGCCCATATGTTAATAGAGGCCTGCTGGTCTAAAAAAAAAAAATCAATACATAAGCGTGCATCTAGACTAGCCAACAGTATTTTTTTTTTCCTTCAAAAAAAGACTCATACTACACTTCTCAAATGTTCAAAAGAAAGAATATCACAATCCTCTTCAAATACAATAACATTAAACATCAATGAAAAAGTGAAAATGTTATTTATTCATCTTCATATTCTTTACCCATCAATAAATCAAGACAAATCACTCACTTACCCAAACCATCTTCATATTACATAAAAAGAACCACCATAGAATGTCAAACCATCAACAAACTTGAGTCAGAGTACTAGTTGAGGACTTTCTCGAAAACCTTTTGTGCACCAGAACACCATTTGCACATCCATCTTTTATACCCATGAATGACAACCTAATCCCCATATCTGCAACAAAAAAGATTCAAAAACACAAAAATGACTTCAAATCTAGATATATATATTTATATATTGAGAATTTTACAAACTATAATTCTCAAAAAAAAGAGAGAACAAAAGTAGAGAGAGAGAAGAAAAAAGAGAGCAATAACTAATGAGAGAATGGAAATAAAAATACCAAACCTACCGGAGAGTTGGGCTAGCTGGGGGAAGGCCTTTCTCCAATTGGAAGAGTACTCACAAGTTTTGTTATTGCAGAAAATAATAGAGATAAGCTTTTCAAAAATTATCCATGATTACATCCTACCATACAAGAAAAGAATCATTCTATCTTACATGTTTTGTTAGATACATATCTTATTTATGAACAGTTGGATTTGGCTAAATTAAAATCCATTAATTTTTATTTAAAAAAAAAATCTTACTTAACAATTACTGAAATATTTTTTTTTTACATGAGTTTTATTGATAAAGTGAAAAAGTTTTTCGTTAATACATTTATTTAAATGTACTTAAATAACTCATTTTGATGTAAAATTAATTATTTTAGAATACACCACATATCAATGCATTTGTCTCGTACAAAATTTTTTCCTCAACAAACAAAAGTTGCAGTACATTAAGATGTAATATATAGATGATGTGTGCATGGCCATGCTATAAGTTTCTTTGAATTTTATTTGAGAGAACAAAAAAAGTCCTTTAATGCCCTAAAGCTTGATAATTTGAACGGGTCAGCATGTTCAAGTTTAACCTTTCTTCTTCTTCTTCTTTTCTCTCTCTCTTTTCCACCTTTTTTCCCTCAGACTCTGTCCTTTTATTCAATATTCACTCTTCCATTGTTAACAACCATTTTTTAACCATTATGTTAACCAAAAAAATAAGTAAATATGCAAAAAGAATAAGGTTATGGAGCAATATACGTAAGAAGATGAACATAAATTAAAAACATAAATGGGGGTGCTGATCATGCATGGGTTGAGAGGAAGAATTAAAGAACTATTTTAAGGGAGTTGAGAGCCATTTTAACCTTGTAAGTTTGCTATAAAAAAACAATTATTAAGATGGATTAACTTATAAAATTGTGCGCTTATTTAGAAGCAATCCCGTATATATTGCAATAATTTTAGAACATAAAAATATAAAAATCAGTTGACATCAATTCTCAATTTTTATGATGCAAGTCCCTACATTAATTTAACCAATAAATGAATAATTTATTTAACTGATTTCATTTTTAACTCATTCAGTGAAAAAAAAAAAAATACGTTTATTTTCTTCTAATATTAAAAAACATATATTTATTTACATTATAAGAAAAATAAACATATGTTTTATGTTTTTTTTTTTCCTTAAAAGAGATTAAAAATTAAAATCTACATATAAATAAAGTTATGTTATACAATTAATCCTTAATTAAGGATGACTTTGCAATTAAATGAAATACAATCAGAAAATAAAATAGTAAATTGATGAAACAAAAGATACATACTATTTATCTCCTTTTTATTAAATTTCTTTTACAAAATTGACATAATATCATATGTTACACACTTACAAGTTTAAAGACGTTTGAGGGATAGATGGATTGAGTGGTAGGAAAAATTGGCAATTCTCCTGATAATCCAGTTGGAAATAGAAATGTTCACTGTTTGCCAATTATATGAAAATATGAAGAAAAAAATAAAAATAAAAAATAAAGTAATGAAATCGATCTCCATGGAGAAAATATAATAAACTTTTTTTATTTATTTATTGGGGAGTAAGAGATGAAAAGGAAAGGAAAGGGAAGAGCAGTTGGAAATCATCGGAATGGGCGGCATTGGGAAGAAAATTAATGAAATTCTTTGCTATTGAATATAGTTTTCATCCCAATCCGCCCATTCCTACAATTCCCAGTAGCTCCAATCTCCCTTTCCCTCTTCTCAGTTCATGATCATATATTAATTGAGACCCTATCGCCCCTCTACTTTTAATATACATCCTCATCGAAGTCGACCTATATATAGAGCCCCCACCAAGTTGTGTCTCTCTCTCTTTTTTTTTTTACATGACTTTGATGGAAAAACCAAGTTGCGTTTTTTTCTTTTTTTGGTACTACTACTACCATAATTGCTTCAGTTTTTTGCTTTTTAGAACACAGACACCTCAACTTTATTAGATTAATTAGTCTATTTTATTATTTTATTGAGAATATTTTAGTCTTTTAGTATCTTTTTTTTTTATTTTATAATATTTGTATTTCATTTCATTCTTCATAATAAACCTTAGTCTCTTTTCTCTCTCTTCAAATTTCAAATTTCAATTTTCAATTTTATGCTCTTGAATTAAATAAACTTAATTGAAATAAAAAATTTCTGTGGATCAACTTAATTTAGACCACAGCATACTAACTAACATGTCAAATGCTTCCTCATGGACCATGCATATACAGTAAGGAAATAGAAAAATTATTGAAAGAGATATTTTTGAAAATGGTACTTAAATATTCTATAGGTAAAAAAATTCATTAATTTACTATTCAAATTTTCAATTTTAATTCAATTTTCAATTTTAATTTTTAGTTTTTTTTAATTAAATTTATTATTTTAATTTTTTGTTATTCAAGATTCACAATTTAATTCACTCTACTATTTTTTTTTAAGGCAAACTATGTTACTTTTTAATCTACAGTTTAAATTAAATCAAACCATATATTTTGAGCATCAAATTGAATCAGAAAATGGTTATAATAGTAAATTGGGAATTTATTAAAAATAACACCCCTAAAATTTATAGTAACAAAACTAGCACCTCTAATAATATTGAACGTGAAATATTGAACGGATCTAAATTATCATCGTTCAATTCTAATTGATGAGTGTTCAAAGAAAAATGACATATTAATTATTTTTTTTAATTATAAAAATATAAGTTTGAACATAAAAAATACTAATTTTATTATTATAAATTTAAGAGGTGCTAATTTTGTTATCATAAAAAATACTAATTTTGTTAATTTTTTCTAGTAAATTAAGATCAAATAGTAAAATTTAAGTAATTGCTTCAAAGTTGAAATGTCTACTTTATTAATTAATATATGTCGTTATGTGCTTTATTGATCCATTCTATATTGTATTAGAGCACGCTCCTTTTGGCTTTTCTTTAACGACTTTTTACCTAAAATAATGAAATCATACGTTGGACAGTAGAGGAAATAAGTACATAACCATATTAAAGAATCGTTTTTGTAGCAATATACTAGCAAATAAATTCAAAATTGTTCAATAATCGCTCGCCAAAAAAGAAAAAGATAAGTGAATTATTTATTCTGCGCTACTGAACAATATAGATGTTCCACTTATGTAAACTTCCTCTTTTTCAAAAGCAAAATTCCATTTATATACAACATAGTGAAAGCTGCTCCACTCAAATTATTCGCTGGTGGGGGCTTATCTTTTTTAGAGAAGACGATTCCACATTACATGTAAATTCACTTGCAATTTTGATGTGTTTTGCTTCTTCTTTTCTTCTTTTTTGTCATCACCATTTCATAAGGTGCGATATTGTTCGATTTATTTGGACATTTGCTAGAATTTTATTGGATTAGAATCTTATTATATCTTTGTTTTCTTAGCGGGAAGAAATATAGATCACTTTATTCATTTTCCTTCTAGTTCAAGAGACCAAAACCATTCTTTATGCAAATGGTAGATGAGTGGATTAGATAAAAGATTATATTAGAAATTAATAACAAATAAATCCCATATTAATAAAATAACAAGAAAAATATAGGTTTATAAGTAAATAAGTGAACCCCATCCAATGAATTAATTTTTTAAGATAAAAACTCATTTCCTTTTAAATATCTATAGGAGACTTTGAATTTATTAAACAATATCAAATTCAATAATTGTTCTCTTGAGCCAATTTATGAAATATGAACTTTATGAGCTCAAAATAAGATTCTCTAAACCGATGTAAGCCCAGAAAGTAAACTTAGTGGACATTGGAAGGATCTTGAAACCTTTTGACAAATAAAATAGGTTAAGTTCGAAGTTCAAGAGGCTAGCCATGAAAAAGTGGTTGAATTTGCTTAAATCAGAGAAAGGACCTAAAGAGATAAGTGGTATTATTTGAAGGAAAAAATTATTGAAAGCAAACAAGTTTTATATTGATAAAATAACATTAAGATTATGAGTTTATAAGTAAATAAGTGTACCCTACCCAATAAGTTAATCTTTTTGATATGAACACATTGTCTTATAAAAACTCATAAGAGATATTAGACCTATCAAAATCATTTTAATATAAGAATATATTATGGAGGATTTTATGCGAGTAGAAAGGTGTAAGATAGGATGAAGAGAAAGAAATAACACTAAATTATAAAAGATTTTTTATAGAGAAAAGTGTCATAAAAGTCCCTCATATATAATTATTTGTGTCATTTGTTCTCTTAGATTATAAGTGATATTATTTGGTCATTTAATTTTAAAAAAAGGAGTCAATTAAGAACAAAATACATGATTTTAATGATTTTTTAACTAAAATATTATTTTTTAAAATGTACAAATTATATTATTTTAATATTTTTTATATTAAAATATTAATTTAAAAATAATATTTTAATTAAAAAATTATTAAAATTATATGTTTTATTCTTACTTGTCTCATTTTATAAGACTAAAGTATCAAATAATACTACTTATAATTTAAAGAATTAAATAATATAAATAATATAATTTAAGAGATATTTTTATGAGCTTGTTCCTTATCTTTTACAACAAAGTAGATGCAAAACGGCCTAGAAAATAATGCAAAATTTTTTACATGGGCTAATTTTTTACTCAATTGAAAATTTCATGTCCAAACATGCAACATGGCCTTGAAAATAATGAAGCCCATGACTTGTAGAACTCATTGTTTAAGTGAATGTATACATTTACATAGGCTTGGTCTCCTTTTCAAGATTGGTGAGCTTTTTAAACCCACTAATAAACAACGACCATTTTTATTAAATGGTACAGAAAAACTTGACAAAATATTACAGTTTTTTTAAGCAAAGGAACAAATCCAGTTGGATAAAATATCCAGCTATTTCCTATTTTAAATGATAAGAATAGAGTACCCATCAACACAGATGTGAGTATTGTGAAAGGTCCAAAACGCTAGTCCTTTTATCTTCATTCTTCCATAAACTTCTCTCCTTTCCCATGAAAACCAAATCCAAAAATACCTTGTGGAAATGGCAAGGTAACAGCTTCAACAATAAAAGCAACAAAGATAATCAATTCTCAGTCACTGAATTCCTTGAGCAAAGTAAGCACAAAGCAGAGGAAACAGTGTTGGGACCTGGAGGTGGCGCAGGGATTGGGTGCGGCGTTGGATTAGGCTTCGGCTTGGTAGGAGGGCTCGGCTATAATGGGTTGCCATGGAATCACTTTAAGCTTGTTTTTGGGGTTGGGTTGGGTTGTGGGGTCGGCTTAGGAATTGGGTTCGGACGAGGGATTGGCTGTGGATTTTCTTTGGATTCCCTGAAGTCTCATTCAGATTCCAAAAGAAGAGCTTTATTTGAGACGATTTGAAGGGTCCATTTCAATTGTTTTCTATTTGTCTATTTCTATCTCTTTCTATTAGAGAAATGAATTATCAGATATTCGCATAGAAATAAAAAACCTAATCTCTATGTGGAAATTAGATTATAAGGATTTTTTTTATAATGATTTATGGTAGAACCGACACAATTCTAATTGAGCCTAAAAAATAGAAAAAGTTAATCTGTACATGCAGATCAAAAAATAAAAGTTTCAAAAACAGTCATTTGCATGAATTTATTCACTTGTACTCGTGGATGTGCCCAAATTGTATTAATAAGCCATGGTCGAGAGCCAAGGCGACTTTTAAAATGTACCTCAAAAGGTGAAATGGCCTCTATATTCATGTGATTTTGTTCATTTTCTTTGTCTACTTCAAAATTAATAATTGATAAACTAAAAAATAAAATAAAATAAAATTTTTTAAAACTTAAAATAATAAAAATTTAGCATTAAAATATCTAAACTATCATAATTTAATTAAAATATCGTCAAATTAGATGACAATTAAATTTTTTTTTTAATACTAAAAATATAAAATTTAGATATAAGGTTATTATTTTTATGATTACAAATGTTAAAGGACGATGTTTTTGTTATTTTTTCATAATAATTCC
This sequence comes from Elaeagnus macrophylla, assembly GCA_029378325.1. Taxonomy (NCBI): domain Eukaryota; kingdom Viridiplantae; phylum Streptophyta; class Magnoliopsida; order Rosales; family Elaeagnaceae; genus Elaeagnus; species Elaeagnus macrophylla. The sequence goes on along the minus strand of CM055646.1, from coordinate 20,238,582 downwards.
AATTAGCTGTACAAGGTTTGTACTTCTTTCCATTATTTGATGACCAAGCCTGGTTTCTGATTTAAGTATGTGTATACATGAGGACATGAGGTTAGTCGATCCGGTAATAATGAGGTTAAACTGGCTCAATTGTAGACCAGACCATATCTAAAGTATTTATTATTTAGTGTTGTCAATTTGTTATCTATTGATCAAAAGTGGTTAAACCAAGTCTCTGGTTCAATCATAAAGCACCAACGTTACCTGTTCATAAATTTAGCACTGTGCTTTAATTTCTCATTTGATAGAAATTAAGGAGTTTTTTTCCCCCTTCTTTCCTTCTTGCTTATTCAGGATTTGAAAATAATACAAGGTCCTAATACTGCATTTGTCCAACCGTACAAACTAAATTTGAATATTCTTTTAATGCAATTAATATTTTATCCTTTATTTAAAATTATTGAAGTTTGTAATACAACAAACAAACAAAAAAAATTTAAGCTGCATAAATAGAGTTCCTCATGGCATGTTGTATAAAAAATCAAAACCAGAAGCAAATTTTTTGGGTGCACATAACCACAAAAGCATCCCTCCTCTGAATACCTTGAAAACTTCAACCGGAATTTTTATTACATCATTGCCTCACTCAGCTTATACCCTTTTGTGTCGATTTATCACTCACTCCACCTATAGTTTTTTTTCCCTAGCAAATCGAAATTCTCTTGACCAGCATTTTCTCATGAAAACTTTCCATGAGTTGTCTACTTCAATTCCAAGTGCTTATTAATTTTGATATATAACAGAATGTTTATGTCTTTGTGAAATGGATTCATTTGGCCAACAAGTAGTTAGAAGACTCTACTTACCACTTCAATGTGGATCTATTTCCCAATTCTCTTATCACTAAATAACTTACCCAGATTCGGCTTTACCTTTGTCCTCCTTTTCATGGTAAAAGAATTTGAATGTCGAGTTGCTGGTGAGACAGACTTTCGAAAACTAGCTCGCCTAGATTGAGTAGGACTTTCATTGCCTTTCATGGATTTATTAGGCAATGCTAATTGCAAGTTCTCAGTCACTGTATTTTCCACTCTTTTTGTTCTCCTGTTTTCCAGCCTTTCTGCAGAACTAGACCCTTGTGCTCTATAAGTCTCTCTCTCTTCTTCTAACTTCATCTCTCTGATTTCTCTTCGAGTTGAATCAATTTTAATCAAAATTTCCTTCTCACTGGCCTTTATAGCTTCAATCCATGCCTGAGCTGCTGCAATCTTTTTATCAGCTATTTCTTGAGCATCTACTGCACGTCCACTTAAGTATTCATATTCAAATTTTGAGATATCAATTGAGGAACTCTGCTGAGGTACCTTAGCTCTAGCTTTCATTGTATTCTCTATAAGAGATTTTAGATTTTCAAGAACTAAAGCTTCTGATGCTTTTACTTCTTCTAGCTCTTCCATTGCAGCCTGCAATATTTCCTCATTCGAATCTATGTTCGAATCCATTTTTTGAATTTCTTCCTTGATGGTTGCAACCTCTTCACCTATGTGCTCCTTTTCTTTCCTTGCAGCCTCGGCTTCAGTCTTAAGCTGTTCAAGGGCTAGAGATAGATTGGATAGAGTTGATTTTGCCTTTTCTTCGGCTGTTGAAACAGCTTCCAACTTGGCTTTTGATCTGATAATCTTTGAATTAAGATTTTGAATAGTTAAATCTGCCTTCTCTTCTATTTTCTTCAGTCGAACCTTCTCTCCTGTAATATGTTTCATTTCATTTCTTATGATATCCATGGAGGCCAAGCACTGAAATCCTTCTTCTCTTATCAAAGCCAGTTCTCTCTTTGCCGCCTCCAATTCCTCAGTGTCTGCCTTTAACGAAGAACTTTCCAAATTCTCTCCTCTATCATTATTGCTGTTGTTTTCTGTAACTAGCCTCAATTTCTTCTGTAACTCTTCAAAATCTGACAAAGTGGCTGCCAATTTGGATTCAAATTCTTTTGACTGATCAATTTCTTCGATTATATCCTTCATTTTGTTCCTGTTATGCTCAATTGCAGATGAGAATTCTTTAGCTTCTTTTTTCCTTTGAGCTTCAATATCTCCATATTCTTTCAAAGCCTCAATCTTGGCTAATTCAACTAACACTTGTTCTTCATTCCCTTCCTCTATCTCCTTCCTGATTGCTTCTACTGAGCTGACATGAGACAACATTTTTGAACTTGAAGCCTCAACTTGCTTCTGTGCGCGTGATTTCTCTTCCAAAACAACAGCAATATTAAGCTTAAGCATACTCAGCTCCTGTTTCACATTTTCCAATTCCCTCATTACCACGGCATACTGATGATTCTCCACATTTTCAACTGAGGATGCCTGTACCTTTCGCCTTCCCGAACTACTTTCAGTCTCTTGTTTCTTCAAATTTACCTCGGTCTCTGATTCCCTGATTAGTGAAGAGAGATCTTTCACAACCTTTTTGGCATTAGCGAGCTCGGATTCAGCATTTGTTTTGACCACCTTGTTTCTACTCATATCCCTCCTTGCTTTGGAAATTTCCCTTGTTTTTGAATTGGACCTCTTATGAATTTTGCAAAGGATGGTACAAAATATATCAGAATGCATTCAAGTGGGAAAATTACAACATAATGGTAATTTTTATAGCTTTCATATATAAAATTGAAATTACTGAAATAAATAAATAAATGGTAAACAGTGTTATTATAGCTTTCTTAGTTGTACCTCTGAGATTTCTATCTGGGGTTTCTTGTCTGAAGGACTGCCTTCGACAATCATATCACCAAATTTACTGATAGCTTCCTTAACTGAGCCAGTTTTCTTACCATCCAACTCACTTCTCTTCATATTAACCTGTAGCATCTCAAGACAGACCAAACTTAATTTCTCTCTGCATAAACTCTCAATAAGGACTTAGCCTTGAAACAATAAAAAACTTAATCTGGGTAGTTTTTTTCTTCTAAATCTCAAGATATGATACGTATTAACATATATACTTGCTCATCAAATGTAAGAATGCAATTTTAACTTTAAAGGTTCAGAATTTAGATGAAACTGAAAACATACTTGAAAATGTGTTCCAGCTGTTGCTGTGTTTGCAAACTTTGACAAGTTCAACCGAATAAACCATTCGGCTCATCTCAGAAGGGAGTATAGATTAAAGGGCAAAGGAGTTTTGGTGTTCTAATAATTGGCTGGTATATATTGGAAGAATCGCCAGCCATTTGATTATTCATTTTTCTGGCTTTAAAAATGTATTGTTGACCTGAAACATCCATTGCCCACTGGACTCCCTTGGCCCTTATGAAGGATGTTTGGAAGGTACTAGGTAAATATTTTCAATTTGACAATACCTTGTCCTGCAATAAGCAATTTTTCCTTAGAATCTATGAACCGGCAGCTAACAGCTTTTTTTTTATTATTATTATTTTAATAATTACGTTGTTCACACACCTAAAAATTAACCGTAAAATTTATACATATTTAAATAGATTGCATGTCATTTAGTAAAATGTTTTATGTTTTATTTTTTCAGAGTCAAAAAACAGCCATCAGCTAACATTTTAGTAGAAAATGTTATTTAAGATTTTTTTTTTTTTTTTTTTAGTTTAAGAATAATAATTAACCAGTCTTGTAACCTCTTAGTGTTGGGCCCCTGCATCTCAAGGTTTTATTGGATATCATACAATTACAAGAGCTAATCAATGGTATTACTTGGATAATGAGTACTACGATGTGAACATAGGAGGTAACAAAATTTCATATCTAGATATTTAATTTAAATGAGTACTTTATACGTAACAGGGCTAATTTACCTCATTAGCTGTAACTTTCATTATAACTTAAAACAAATTAAAAAGAAATAAAACATTTTTTTAAAAGAATATAAAGGGTACAAACTTTAAGCCTACTTGTCTTCTACAGTGACCAAATTAGGTGATCGGACTTGAATTATATGAAAAATAGACTATTTATTTGTTAGATAATAATTAAGATAGTCTTTAACAAAAAAATATAGATGGACCCATTTTTCTTAAATTTATTGTTGACTTTTTTTTTATATGAATATTTCTATTGTACATTTTTTTTTTTTTTAAATTCTTCGAATAAAAGTTTCCTTTTTTTTTTCTTTTCTCCGTACAGAAAAAAAATATTTAAAAAAATTATTAAAAATAATACCTTAAAATTTATAATAATAAAATTAATACTCTAATAATATTAAATATTTAATTAAATCTATATTTAAAAAAATAATATAAAAATTATTTTTTAAATTAAAAAAATATTATTTTTATTAATATAAATTAAAAAATATATATTATTTTTGTTATTTTTCTAAGCTTTTATCGATCGGTAAGGGGACCACAATGCCTTCAGTATGAGACAAATCATATACAGATGCAGTTCTTTTGTCTCAATGATTCCAAAGGCTGAAAAACTTCCACGTTTTCAGATGCCAAACCACAAGCAGTGAGACGGCTGATGCAGCGTTAATTTTGGTATCCATTGATCCAACGGTATTTCAATTAACAAACGGCTTTATTACTCAATGTGAAGATTATAAAAATAGAATAACGTAAAAACATGGATATTCATGAAATTACTAATCACAATAATAATTCTCTTAACTTTGTAAAGCGGTGAATTTATAAATTATCTGCTATGAAAAAATATGTAAACGTAATATACACAGACATAAAAAGTCATCTAAAGACAAATATAATTTTAGAAAGAAATTTGATGACAAATCATTTTTATTTTATAAAGTTTTAATTTATAAATATCTGGCATGAAAAAAGATGTAAACAATATACAGTTATACACAAACATAAAAAGCTATCAAAAGGCATATATAATTTAAGAAATAAATTTGATGACACATTGCCAGCTTTGAGTTTCATTCCTCCCAATTGAGCTCCCTTCTCCCAATTACCAATGGAAAATTTGGCCTTCCATTCATTGCGTAAACAAGGAAAGGGTCATTATTTACAAGTAGAGCAAAATTTGTCCTTCAATTCATTCATGCTTGGTTGCACCGGAAAAAATACAGGTATTTGACAACGTGACATTATTTACAAAAACAATGTACTAATGGAGTTAAAATGACATTTTATAATTTTATATTCCTACTAAATTTGAAAGACGCATGATTTAAATTTTATTCATTTTTTATTTTTATTTGATATTTTCTTTTTAATAATAAATAAATAAAATTAATAAATATTTAAAAATATAATGAATAACAAATTTTTATTTTTCATTAAACTTAACTAATATATCCCAACTTTTCAAGACGTTTTGCCTCATAAAAAATATATTTTCTTAAAAAAAAATTTAAATAAATCTCACTTCATTTTCCTCGCATTAACCTTTATCTCTCAATTTTCATGTTCACCACCAACTCAAAAATTATAATATTTTAATTTTAAAATATTAAAAATAGAATAAATATATATCAAATAAGTGAAAAAATTCAAAGAAGGTTGATACAAAAAGCAATTAAAATGATATATTGAATTTTTTCCTATAAATCACGCAAAGGTTCAGTAGGAATTACCGAATCTTTCAAATATGTTCGGTTGACCTTACTGAATCTAATAAAAATGTTCAATAACCCCTATTAAACCTAAATAAACATTCTGTAATCCTTATCGAACCTCTACACAATTTGAAAAAAAAAAAAAAGGTTTAATATACCTATTTTAACTACCTTTTGCCTCAATTTTTTCAAATTTTTTCATTTTTTTTCACATCTTTGGTATATATTTTTTCAATTTTTAATATTTTGAACACAAAATATTAAAATTTTTGAGTTGTTAGTAGTGAATATGAAAGTAGATAAATGAAAATTGATATAAGAGAAAAAAAAAAAAAAAAAAGTGAAATGTATTAAAAACATTTTAAGAATATGAGTTTTTTTTTTTTTTTATGAGAGTGAGATGTCTTGAGATGTATTAGTTAGTTCTAATATAGATAAAATTATGATTTTATAATATTTTTAAATTTTTATTAATTAGCAGAACGTCATATAGTAAATTTTGAGAATTTTTTTAATAAATAATTTAAAAAATTTATGATATAAATAACATAAATTAAAAATAAAAAATAAAGTAATTAATGAAATAATATAATTCGGATACTTGTACAAAATTCATTTAAAATAAACAATATTGGCACAACTCCATTGGTTATTGTCATAAAATTTTTATTAATGACAATTTTATTCAATAATAATATTATTAAAGTATAATTAATAATATAATTCATATATTTTTATGTCAATAAAAAAATGGTTGTAATTTCTAAAAATATATATACATATATGTTATGTATAAAAGTACAAAAAAATCACAAATAAAAAATGTTAAAAAAACTGCAAAGCTAAAAAAAAATGTAGCTTGTAAAACAAAACAAAATAGAAATGTTGTCGAGTAAAAAAAAATAAAACAAAATGTTAAATTAAATTTGCAAAAAAGTAATCCTTCTAACTTAAGGTAGTCAGTAGTCAAACTCCTGTAGCTAAATATCAGGTCGCTGTCCTCACACTGTGGAGAGTGAGTTCAAAGCTTGTAGAGCGTACTTGTTTGTCATTCGAAAATTGGCGTGGTTTTTCTGCTCTTTAAATACGTCGTTCTGTCAGTCATGTTCTAGTCTTTCGGTGCCTTTATACCTAGCATATGATTGATAAAAACAATAATTTGTCGCTAATTTTGATATATAATATTGTATAATATTTGTCATATCTTTTCTACGCATGTAAGATTTTTTATTATTAAAAAGAAAAAAAGTTGTGATCACAATTTCCATAAATCAATGAAAATTTGAAAATTGTGATTTGTAGTTAAAAAGAAGTGCTATGGGAAAACTCGGGGGTTCCATTGTAAATATCGAAACAAAGGTTACCCTTGGAAGGAAAATGAAAAACTCAAAGCCTAAAAGGTTTACCGTTGACTCTTGGCGGGGCATCGACACGCATAGATCAGAGTATCTAGCGGTCTAAGTAGTCGTAAACTAAATCTAACGGTTTGGAGCGCGCCAATATTCACTTATGATTCAGATTCATAGCCGCGACGCTAACATTTTCCCTTTTCTTTTGATCCCTTGCTTTACCGACGCCTCTGGCACAACGCGTACAGAGGGAAGAAAAGAGATATAAAACGGAGGAGTTTCTTAACAGTCAATGGGATCTTCTTGAGATTAGGGACTTTAGATTTCGGATCGGAATTCAATGGACGTTGAGAGGTCGTCGCTGTGCAATTGCGTTGTAAACTTTCTGCTAGAGGAGAACTACTTGTTGACAGCATTTGAGCTGCTACACGAGCTTCTCGACGATGGCCGAGACGATCAGGCCATTCGCCTCAAAGATTTCTTCTCTCAACCCTCGCAATTTCCTCCTGATCAGATCTCTCGCTTCAATTCTCTCCGAGGTGCTCTCCAAATTTAACTTCCTTCTGTTTCTAATTCTTGCACCTGGTGTTATGTATGTATATATTTTTTATTTATTTATTAATGTTTCTATATATTCGGTTGTCATTAGTGTACCCGACTCTGATTGTTTCTTTACGAGCTCTCTTTCCATCTGGTTGATGAGGAAATGTGGGAAGCATTTCATCTATATTTTTGTGTACTCTTTTACACATACTTGTGATATTTGTTTGCTCTTTTTTATTTTATTTGCAGAGTTATTGGGATGTGTTGCTTTTGGAACTCAATTTCTTGTAATCAGCATTCCTTTTTAAGAAATTTCAGTATTATATTGAATTGGAGAGATGTGACGAAAAATATTTGTAATAAAAAAACTCTGGTAAAACAAAACGGTCAATACTTGAAATGCTTTCGGTATTAATGTCCGTCATCTTTTGGATCTAAGCATGCTCATTGATTTTCTTCCTTTCTTGTTCATTCCTGTAAAGCAGTTGCAGACCCTCAGAGTTTGTTGGTGGAGAAAGAAGCACTAGAAGAAAAATTAGCAATCAGTGAATATGAGCTTCGTCTAGCTCAAGAGGACACTCTGAAGCTGAAGACTGAATTGCAGAAGAAAGCTGAGTCTCTTAATGATAATTTGGCTGGTACTTTTCATACCTATTTGCGTTATGATGAGAACAAAATAACAAAGAGAAACATAGACCATGTTGTATGGCATTCACTCTCTTATTTGATTTCCTTCAAGGTCTTCTGCACAGTTAGCTTGACTACCATTACAAGGTAGTGTCTTGGCTTTTTGTTCCATAGATCAGTGGAACCAGGTAGCAACAAAAAGTTGTTTAATAATTATAGGTGCACCTGTTGAGTTCAAGATAACCATAAATCAGTCACTGAAGAACTTGTTGCTGTTCAGAATTTATTGGATGGCTATTGTTAAGTTAGACTACTAAATGGAGAGGGTGGTAATCCTCACTTTCTAGTGCCAGCTAATTTGCTGGCTATCTGGTCTGCACAATCACATAAAACATGTTCTGGAGCATAGCTGTTGTGTAATATAATGCAAATACTAATTACCATGCGAGCTTAACCTATACCTTATAATGCAAACTCTGAGGGTCTTTGCATAACCTATACCTTATATTGGAGTTCAGTTTCCAGTTATCAGATCACATATACAAGGGTACACAAATTGGTGTTGAAGACTGAAAGAGTTTAAACCATTGACATGGAGAAATAACCATATCATTTTAGATGCATATAGTTACTTTAGGTCAAGTCACAACTCTATTTAACCTGACTTTTAGTGGGTCACAGGTTTCCGATTCCTTTACTCTAATGTAATTTAGCTTTTATGGAAAAAAATAAAATAAAAAATTCTATCATTGGTGGAACAATTGAATCCTGACTTGTACAGGCCAGGACATATTTGAATTTTCTAGATATACTTATTTTATTAGTCTTTATCATTTAATATCTAACTTCTTCTTTCTGTTATTGCATTTAGTGGCAAATGCTGTTGCTTCTGTAAACTATGGGCCAGAACTCCAGCGATCAAAGCAAGACACTACCTTCTCAGACTTGGGCCCTTTGAAGGGCAATGAACGCCGGGATCTTAATTGTGCAGTAAAGGAATATTTGCTCATGGCAGGATACCGGCTAACAGCAATGACATTTTACGAAGAGGTATGCAAAAACTAATTATGCTTTCTCAATCTCTCTCTTACCACATTTGGAGAAGAAGACTCCTTTTTTATATAGAGATACAACCTTGAATAGCTAGTTTGTTTCCCAAAATTTAGAATCTGTTTTCCTCCATTATTCTACTAAAACAATCAACCTTCAGGATTTGGATTATTGCTGAATGTATCATTAAGATAACCATAAATCAGTCACTGAAGAACTTATTGCTGTTCAGAATTTATTGGATGGCTATTGTTAAGTTAGACTACTGAATGGAGAGGGTGGTAATCCTCACTTTCTAGTGCCAGCTAATTTACTGGCTATCTGGTCTGCACAATCACATAAAACACGTTCTGGAGCATAGCTGTTGTGTAGTATAATGCAAATACTAATTACCATGCGAGCTTAATAGTTTTTTAGTACGAATGTCAGGAACACAACATGATCAGTACTTTTGTTAGAATAATTTTATTTAATAAATTGCTTAAGATATCAATACCTGTAGTTGTCAAGCATGACTTTAGTTTAGAAAACCAAGAACATGGCAGTGACAGGTTTATTTGGATTAGTTTGCTCTATCCATCCTGCTTTCCAAGCCCCAGTTTGATAAATGATTGTTTAGTGGCATACATCTTTGGAGATTCTCCAAAATTATTAGTTTGGATTAATAACAATTCTGTTTCTGTAATAAATTTCTCACTTGAAGGTGGCTATAGGACTAGATCATTGGTTAAGTTAACCTGTTGTAGCCATCTTTGGTTTTCTGAAAATTCTGTCTGGTGAGTTTGTGTATGAATGTCCCTTGGTTACTTTATATCTTAGATACTTTGGCACTCCTTTTAACTTGAGAATTTTCATAGAGCCTGTCAGTCCTATTGCAGGTTACAGACCAGAATCTTGACGTTTGGCAGGATACAGCTGCACATGTACCGGATGCATTGCGTCATTATTATTATCAATATCTTTCGTCCACCACAGAGGCTGCTGAGGTATTTCTTGGACCACACGCGTTTGTTCTTTCTGGAACTGCATGGAGACACTTATAAACATTTTATTCCCGATAATTAATATCTAATAAATTAAATGAATCATTGTTATGGGCGAATTTTATACATCTTTATGTTAATTTGATAATTTATGTATTGAGAATAAACTAATCATTTATAAATTGGTTGTGAACTTGAATGGCCAATGGTTAATATTTGTTTGTTTATTTGCTTATAAATCTTACTTTAGATTAATTGGACAAGTAGAATTATGCCATATATTAAACTCGAACGATAAACATGTTAACTGTAAAGAGGGAGGGAGGAGGCATAGTTGATACAATCTTTTAGATGTTATATTTGTGCTTTTTAATAGCATATATATATTGCTATATAGACTCATATAAATTTCTGGAGTTTTAAACTAGTAAGATTTAAGCAGTTGTACTGTTCTTGGGAGGAAAAAAAGTAAAAGAAAAAGAACCCTGCTATAACCTTTTATTTTGCTCTTTCCATTTCTGATGTGCTTGAGATCATTGGTTGCTTTTTTGCTGCAGGAGAAAATTGCAATAATACGAGAAATTGAGTCATTTCAGAAAGAAAATCAGAAGCTGAACCATGAAAAGACGTGCTTGCTGAAAAACAAAGATTTAGCTGATGGTCAAGTAACTGCTTTGACAAAATCCATAGAGGGCCTTCAGAAAGACCTAAAAGACAAAGAGAACCTGGTATGTGCTAGTGTATGAAGAATGCTATCAAATTGAAACTGATTTCTAAAACACAGTGCAACTAATCTTTTCCAGGTTCAAGATTTGAAGCAGTCCTTGGAGGTCCAAAGAAAGGAGCTCAATGATTGCAGAGCTGAAATCACTGCTCTGAAAATGCACATTGAAGGATCTTGCTCTGGGCGCAATTTAGCTACTACTGATGTAGATAATGCCCAATCCGAGTCTTTAGAAAAATATAAGGAAGAAATTAAATCCCTAAAGATGGAAATAGAAAATATAAAATCGATGAACACAACTGCTCTTGATTCTAGGGTTTCCTTAGTTCCTGAGAAAGAATCTGTTAATTTAGATGTGAAAGTTGTTGAGATCCATGAAGATAAAAATGTAATTTCCCAACCAGTTAATGCTGTCACGAGAGCTTTGGATGCTAGAGATACTCAATGGCTGGGTACTCATAGTTTGGATGACAACATAGGCAGTCCTTTGGACCTTTCTCGTGGTTTATTAGTGATCCCTAATGACAATGGCTCTGTGGAGAATATTCAGAGTGTCCCCAAACACAGTGGTGAATTGACATCTGCAGATGTTGGCCATTCAAAATCCGAAAATGTCAGTGTTGAAGCTGATCCTGAGAAGACGGCAAGTTCATTCGATCTTATTTCAGACATAGAGCTAGCAACAACAGTGACCTAGATATATAAGAACTTGTTATAACTTTGAATCCTTCTTTGACATGCTCTTTCCATTTTTTATTATGTTCGTCCACAATGCTCTGCTGTGTTATTAAATTTTTTTTTTTATATTTAAAATACTGTTTATAATGTGACAGGTTCTTGGAACTGTTCAGATCCTGGCTGACGCCTTGCCAAAGATTGTTCCTTACGTCTTAATCAATCATCGGGAGGTTGGTTTAAATTTTTCCTTCACGCATGCTCCCCCAAAAGGAAAAAAAATCTTGAAACAACATGCCTCGGCTCTACTTTTGTTATTTAGACATATGTTGATTATGGGGTGGTGTTTTTACTTTATTGGTGTTGTTTGCCTGCAGGAGCTTCTTCCTCTGATCATGTGTGCAATTGAGCGCCATCCGGATAGCAGCACTCGAGATTCCTTGACACACACATTGTTTAATCTAATCAAGCGTCCAGATGAGCAACAAAGACGAATAATTATGGATGTAGGAACCTTACATATCTAAGCTATGCCTATGAGATAGCTATGCCATACACTTAATGACATGGTGCTGAATCCTTTCAACTTCATTTCAGGCATGTGTTAACCTTGCTAAGAATGTGGGAGAGATGAGAACTGAAACAGAATTGCTTCCGCAATGTTGGGAACAAGTAAGCTTCACCCTCAGCTTCCCTTTATGGGAGCTTATCTGTATCTGTTCTGTCTTTTCACATAAGATGAATTTATTTATGTGGATGTATGTACTGCAGATAAATCACATGTATGAAGAGCGTAGGCTGCTTGTTGCTCAATCATGTGGCGAGCTTGCAGAATTTGTCCGACCTGAGATCCGTGATTCTCTTATATTGTCCATTGTTCAACAACTTATTGAAGATGCTGCAACTGTTGTCCGGGAGGCTGCTGCACGTAATCTTGCTATGCTGCTACCACTCTTTCCAAATATGGACAAATATTTCAAGGTCAGCCTCACTAAATATGCTTCGAGGCTCTCATGGAGAAGAATTCTGACTTGACAGAAATGGCTACAATGTAAGCTCTAGATATGATGAAATGTCTAGGGAATGGAGCCTTTTCCCCTTGCCATAACATAAAAATAAGAAGAACGGGGATGTAAAAGAAATGAAAATGAGTTCCTCCAATATATTTATTTTCCTGTTTGTAGGTTGAAGAGATGATGTTCCAATTAGTCTGTGATCCCTCTGGAGCAGTGGTGGACACTGCACTGAAACATTTAGTACCTACTGTAATCAAATGGGGAAACAAACTAGAGCACATTTTAAGAGTTCTGCTTTCTCATATATTGAGCTGTGTGCAGGTATGCTTACTTGTAAGTGATACTTTTCTATTTGTGACTTCTTCCCTTTTTTTTACTTTTATTTTACATGACATTGCAGCGTAGTCCACCACTATCTGGGGTTGAAGGGTCTGTGGAATCTTATCTTCATCTTCTAGGTGAAAGGGAACGCTGGAATGTTGATGTTTTACTTAGAATGCTGACAGAGATGCTTCCTTCTGTTCATTGCAAAGCAGTTGAGACATGCCCTTTTCCCTTTGCTTCTGAAACAGCAGGATCAGGATTCTCTACCTCTTTGCTTGAATTGTATGCAAAGTAAGATATTCATTCCTTTTTCTCTTGTTCCGTTATTTGTTTTGCAACTTTCTATGACTTGTCAGGTCAACGTGACCATTTGCCTTGACATAATTGTTTTGACAAATTTGATAGCTCTAATACGTTCTAAAAATTGTAATGTGTGATTAGGGGACACGCTTCATGGCTTGCATTTGAATGGATGCATGTCGACTGTTTTCCTGATCTGATTCAGTTTGCTTGCTTGTTACCTCCAAAAGAGGATAATTTACGTAATCGAACTACAAAGGTATCTTTGTCTACATCCATGGTTGCTTCGTTTTATATCTTTGTCTGTCTGGCTGAGAAAACTGTCCTATCTGTTCTAATATATATTATCCTGTTGCAGTTGTTGTTGGCTGTATCAGAATGTTTTGGGGATTCTTATTTGACATACATAATGCTGCCTGTATTTTTGGTGGCAGTCGGGGATACGGGTGATCTAACTTATATCCCATCCTCTATACAGCCCAGAATTAAAGGTAGCAAGTTTCCAAGTTTTGATATCCTTCCATATCATTATGTGATCTCAAATAATTGGCTTCATCTTAGGTTTGAGGCCAAGGACTGCTGTGGCCGAGAGACTGGCAACCATGTCTGTCCTACCTCTTCTTTTGGCTGGTGTTTTGGGTGCTCCTAGCAAGCAGGAAGAGTTGGGTATGTACTTAAGAAAGCTACTAGTTGAAGGCACTGTGATGGAGACAAAGTCATCAAAACGCAATGATGAGATTGTAGATGCTGTCCGATTCCTTTGGTTTGTAGCTTAAATGTCTCTGAAAATAACTCTCTCTAAATTATTATTATACTGATTGTGTTTCTCCATGATGCAGTACGTTTGAAGAACACCATGCTAAGATATTTAATATTTTATGGGAAATGGTTGTAAGCTCTGATAATGATATGAAAACCAGAGCTATCAGTGTATTTAAAGTCATTGTGAGTACAGCCATTCTTCTGGAGTCACTGATACTAGTTGTATACTTATCTAATAGTAAAAGCTAATCATTATTGATGGTCTCCATTATACAGGTTCCATATATTAATGCAAAAGCTGCAAGCACCCACATTTTGCCTGCATTAGTTACTCTGGGTTCTGACCAACATCTTAATGTAAAGTACGCAAGCATAGATGCCTTTGGAGCTGTTGCCCAGCATTTTAAAAATGACTTGGTATCCATTTTCTGTTTTACAACATTAAAATTAAAGTCATAATTAATCAATTTCAGTTAATTGTCTGAGTAAATCTGGTACCTTATAGATTGTTGATAAGATACGTGTTCAAATGGATGCTTTTCTTGATGATGGATCCCATGAAGCCACCATTGCTGTGATTCGAGCTCTGGCAGTAGCTGTGCCACATACAACGGATAAGCTTCGAGATTATATCCTTAAAATTCTTCTTTCTGAAGTACCTTTTTTTTTTAATAACCTTCTGAAGGACTTACTAGGATTCAACATTTTATTTATTTGGGTAAATACGCATCAACAGTCGGTTTAAACAGGAGTATAATATATTGCCAATGCGTTATCCTGTTTGTTTCTTTAATCCAACATACATCTTCTGTCCAAGATCTACCAATTTACAGCCACTCCAAATTCTACCTGTGATCTGATGCGAAGGCGTGAAATAGCAAATGCATTTTGTGAAGCTATCCGTGCTTTGGATGCTACAGGTTTTTTATGACTAATTCATTCTTCATCCAACTTCCTGTCTCTTTCTTGTTACTGCATTCTTAAGGGATTTATGATAATTATCAAATAGACAAGCTTTGTGATCCTTTTTACCTATGTTCCTATATTCTAATTACTTTCTTATTTGTTTTGGAGCTAAACTTAAAATATTTATTTCAGTGTACAATTCTCATATAAGTGTAAATACGAGGGATTCCTTTGGAATTCTGGAACTATTAGTTTTGATTCTCTTATTTATTTGCAAACTTGATTCATAAAACATATTGGGAAATGCTTGTATAAACTTGTGGAGGCCATTTGTACGAGGAATCATAGCACTTTTTTCTTTTGCATATAAAGCATGCAAAACCAGAACTTGTTGCTCATTTTGGTCAAGAAACTTGCATAAACTTTTAATTGCTATGTTTCTGTTTAAAGTTTCGTCATATCTCAGCTAGATTGCTAATAACTTCATACTATCTAACCAAACTTGGTTCAAAAAGAACTATGAGCTGGTGAGGCAATATTCATGAAAATTTTGTGGTGTTTTAATTTTATTATTTTTATGCATCTGCTTGGCTGCTTAGTTTTCTAATTTCAATGCATTTGATCCTTAGTTCCATCTTTTACTTTTGCAGATCTTCCCGCAAATAGTATTCGTGACTTATTTCTACCTGCTATACAGAACCTGCTAAGAGACTTGGATGCACTTGATCCTGCACACAAGGAAGCACTTGAAATCATTATGAAGGAGAGATCTGGGGGAACTTTTGATTCTATTAGTAAAGTGATGGGTGCTCATCTTGGGCTTGCATCATCAGTAACCAGTTTCTTTGGTGAGGGTGGCTTGTTGGGAAGGAAAGAAAATCCAGATCCACCTCCACCAGATGCAGGGGATTCGCCGAAGTCTATGCCACTCCCAGCAGCAGAGGACACTAGATTTAGACGAATCATGAGAGGAAATTTCACTGAGATGCTCAGGGGCAAAGTAAAGGGCCAAGAAGAAAATCAGCACTAAATAAGTTTTAGATAATCCTCAGGGGCAAAGTATAGGGCCAAGAAGAAAATCAGCACTAAATAAGTTTTAGATAATCCTCTCGATGGTTTCCTTAGGTTACTCTATCATATCTACACGTGTCAGAATACCTTTTTGTGTTCTCTACAGCTGAGGCTGGGAAACTCAAGGCAGCATGAAATTTATTCATTTTTTTTCTTTTTGGCGTCATAGTGATATTGGTAAAATGGTGTGAACTGTAGAGAAGGGAAAAGAAGGAAATAATTGGTTTTCAATTTTGCATCTTTTTTTTCTTTTCAGAATTGCTATTTCTTTAAGCAGAAAAAGACTAATGCCAAGGATTTTAATACTCGAGTGCTCGCAAAAATATTAACTCTGTTCCGTGTCATTTAATAGCAAAATTTGCTTTAGAAACCGTCTTTTCTAATGTGGTTGAAAATTGAATGCTTTGAAATTTCAATGTCTTCTGGCTTATTGCTAGGCTCTAGCTGCATTTCTGTGGCAGCTCTTCCGTTCATAGCTTCTAAAGTTTTAAAAATCTAATAACATGAACCAAAAGTAATATCTTGTAAAAAAACAGAAAAAGAAAGAGAGAACAAATAGTACTTATCTCTATCTCTCTCTTTCTTTGTTTACTAAAAAGTGGTGCTAGCCTCGCGCTTAACAAAAATGTTACAAAACTCCTTGTACCAACTCGCCTATATTGACTTTAAAAGTACTTCGTATTTGACATATAATTTTAGCAAAAAAAAAATACTACGAAAAAGGTCTTGAAAAATTATATAAAATAACAACTTACAATTTACCACAACTTAAAAACAATAAATGCAACTTAATTAATAGAAGTTTAGTATTGTTTGATATAATTGACAAGACTTTAATTTAAATTTAAATGATATTTAAGTGGACGATATTTAATATAAAATTTTAGAAAAATTGTAGACGATATTTAATATAAAATTTTAGAAAAACTACTCACATTTCCCAAACATATAACATTGATTCATATTAGTCATTAATTTCTCAAAAGGCATACATAAATCCTTGAAGTTTAATGACTTAGTACATAAGAGTCAAATTACTTATTAAAATTGATTACAATAATAGAAACTTCTTACATATAAATCACATGACCATGTGGTCAAGGCCAAAATTGGGAATTCACATCCCAATGAAAAAAAATCCAATGATTCAAAAAAAATTTGGCATTTATATACATGAAAATGGCATCAGATTTTGAAATTAAGAAAAAAAATTATGAAAAGCTAGCTACAAAAGGAGGGAATGGAGGGAAACTAATAAAATCACTCACCATACCCTTAGTTAAAATATAATGTGCATGTCACATGTATTTTAATATTAAAATAATTAGATAGAGTATAAAATTGGACAATGTGTCTTTTATTTTAAAAGTTTACAGGATAGCCCATATGGTATGCTATTTGGATGCACTGTGTTGAGGGAGTGATGCTTTGCTAGACAGCGAAAAGCATGGATTCGAAGCTTAAAGTCTACGCTTTGCAGTCGAGCCTTCTTCCACTGTCTTCCACTAATCCTAGACGGGTACACCGTTCTATGAGGTTGGATACTCATCCAATGTCGATGATCAATTGTATGTAGGCGTGATGTATGGGTATGTGATGGTTGTCCTATCCCCTATCATTGGTGATGTATTTTTTGACCCAAAAAAATGTTATAAGTAGAAGTTTATTGATTTATATGTTTGAAAGTCTCAAATTTAATGATTATAGTATTATTTCAACTTAAAAAATTTAGGTTGAATATTTATTTTTAGAAAAATTATGTGGGGTTGGCATAAAAAAATATTTTTTTATAATTATAATTTATGAAAGTGTGATAAATATTCGTTTTTCCTTTTTGAAAAGTAGTTTTAAAGATTTCTACATTCTATGAAAACGAAAGTTGTACGTCTCTAATTATAGCTAGGTAGGTGGGAGTTACCGATGGATATTTAAAATTGCTTCTCTCTTCTTCTGTTTTTTATTGTAAATGGTTTTAAATACTTTAAAGCAAATTGTTTATCAATTTTTATGGGAAGTGGCTACAATTATTTGTACTTAAAAAAAAATAAGTAATTTTAATTTTTTAAATAAGTAATTTACTGTTTAAATTAACCATTAAAATGTTACTCTAAATTACTTATAATAATTTTATGTCAAGCACTTATCTTTAAACTACTTTTAATAAAATCTTTATATTTTAAATCACTTCTCTTTAAAATGCTTTTAAAAAAAGCATATCAAAATATGTCTAACATTTATGATGTAATCAATGTTTATGACCTTGCAATTGACAAATTAGTTGGTAGGTGTGACAATTTATGTCAATTAAATTAAATTAAATTGAATTGAAGATTTGAATTAAATATAAATTAAATTAAATTTGGACTAATTTTAAGCCAATTCAAATAACCAAATAAAATTGAGTTAATTTAGGTCAAATCAATTAATCTAAAATAAAATAAATTTTAATTTAAATAAAAAATACTATGTTAAAATTAAAATAATTTCTATCTTTTTAAATCTTTTATTTTTATAATATATTAATAATTTTTTTTTAAAAAAAATAAAGTAATAAATAATAAATAATTATAATTTAATAAATAGTTGTGATTTAATAAATAACTCTCCGACCCTTTTTAGTTTTCGCAGAGGATACCATAAACAATGCTAAGTTGATGTAACAAGGCTAGTTAGGAGTTGGGACCTAAAATTTGGACAAATTATAAATATGGCATTCCGTTCTTTATTGGTTCTTTTCTATAAGACGTAATTGTTATTTATAAGGCTACTTTCTATGAAATGCGTGGTTTTCTTATTATTATTATTATTATCTTTTTATAAAAAACATAAATTTTATTAAATATAGTTCTAAAATACAATCTTAAAATACATTTATTCTAAAAAATACAACACAATCATAAAATCTCAATCAATACTAGCATACAATAAGAAACCCAAACATATAAACGGATATACATAAGTGTTTTACATTAACTCTATATTATAACTCATTTTAATACTTGACTCGATGAAATAAAAAAGTGAAAAATTTCCAAAAACAAAAAATGTAAAAGGAAAGTATTGTTTTGTCTCCGGTGGCTCTCACTATTTTGTGGCAGTTCGTGGTGCTCCACGGTGGCGAGGTTTTGCTGCTCAAAGTTTTCTATAACTGGTACATTCTTCTTCTTCCTCGCTCAGTTCTGATTCTATCTTCGGTCTACTTCCTACGGCTGGCGTTGTCTCCGACGACAACTCTGGTATCTTTTTAGGTCTTACAGGTCACAAGTGGAAGGGGGCTAATTTGGGTATTCCAATTTTTTTTGGTTATTTTTATGTGATTGTTTTAATGGGTATTTTATATTTGTCCTGTTATTTTTTGTGTATCTTGAAATATGCATCTATATTTTATTATAATTTTGTTGATATGGTAGAAACAACCGTCTAATTAGGGGCGGAGTATTGTGGGAGCTGTAACTTATGTGAACTTTTTTATAAAAAAATAATTATATATTTATTTTTAATGTTAAATAAATATTTTATGTGTAATAATATATTGTGTATAATTTTTATATACATATTTTAAAATATATTAATAATATTTAATAAATACGAACATAAAAATAATATAAATTATAAATAAAATAGTTAAAATTCATTTTGAACGCAACTCTTCGTTCGATAATTTTAATTTATGTTCATTCATTCATGAATTACACACAGTATTTAACAAACAGTTTAAGTATATATTCATATTTTTTAACACATGAATATATATATACCGACCAATTACAAACATCTTAAATATTAGTATATTATTTTAGTCATTTTTTTTTTCACTTAAATCATTTTTTTTTTGTTTGGTAATTTTGGCCTTTTTTATCATTTTTTTTAAATTTAAATTTAAAGAATAAAATGTTGAAAAAAATGAAAAAAAAAAATAATAATAAGGAAATTAAAAAAACAACTTTTTTAAAAATGATTAAAATGTCTACATATATAATAATTAGATGATTAATATATACTAATTTTAAAAAAATTAACTAATTTATTTAATTTATAAAAATAAAATAACTCAAAATACAAGTAGAAGTTTCTGGGGTGGGGGTTCTAGAAGTAATTTTGCTTGTGTCAAGTGGACGCTTTAATTACTTTATTTTCATAAAAGACATTTAGTTCACTCTCTCTATAAAAATATAATACTTTAATCACTTTTAGAATAATAAAATATTATTTTATTAATAAAAAATTCTAAAATAATAATAAATTTAATTTAATAGAGATAAATTTGTTATTTTATTTTAACAATTTAAAACTTAATTTGAACATTATAATATTTATTTTTTATTTCTTTGATCAATTTTGTTGTAAATTTTATATGTAATGAAATTTTTTTTGTATTTTTTTGCACGTTTTCTATTATATTTTTCTATATGTATTGTATTTAAATCAAAATTGTGGGCTTCACAATATCAAAATATGAGCTACATAGGTTAAAAAATTATAAGATTAGTGGAGTTGAAACCACACAAATAAGCTATTTTCATTTCACTATCGTCAAATATCACAGAGATCAAAAAATCGCTACCCAACTCTAAACAATACAATGAAGGTGCATAGTTCAATTTATAGTAATAGTCTCCAAAGATAATGGAATGGATAAAGCTCATCAGTGTGGTTTCAATGACATTAATCTTGTAATTTTTTCACTTGTGTAGCTCCTATTTTTTATACTATAAAAATTACATTTTTTTATCCAAACACGATATATACAGAAAAATGTGATACAAAAAAGTGCTAAAAAAAAAAATCCATAAAATATAAAATTTATAGCATAATTGACCAAATAAATAAAAAATAAAATATTGTACTGTTCAAATTAAGTTTTAAATTATTAAAATAAAAAAATTATTTTCTTTAAATTATATTTATTAGTATTTCAGAATTTTTTATTAATAAAATAATATTTTACTATTCAAAAAATGAATAAAGTATCTCATTTTTATAAAGAGAGTAATCTAAATATCCTTTGTAAAAACAAAGTGACTAAAACGTCTACTTAACGTAAGTAAAATGACTTTTAAAATACTTAATCTAAGTTTTTGTGAGCCGTTAAACAAAAGATTTAAGGTAGTTCTAAGGGTAAAAAACAAGTCTTCGATTAAACTTTTGAATAAATTCAAATATTTTATATCATATTTATGTTGTAGTGGGATGAAGATCATCTATATTATTTTTTTCTCACATATTTTTTATGTATTAATAGCACATAAAATAATATATCAAAATAATATGGGAAAATTAGACTCATTATTGGGGGTGAGTACCTAAATGTCACCTATATTCATCTTTTAGTATATATTATTATTCAAGTTCTCAAGTGATATCTTAAAAATACTCAAATTTTTAAATTGGTACTTTTTTGGCGAAAAAATAATCACATATATGTTACATAACAAAAATTGAAGGATAATTTGGTCATTTTAATTTTTTAAATTATTTTTTGAATTTTATGTCATATTAATCCTATAACTTTAAATAAGTGATACATTAATCTTATAACTTTAAACATATACTAATTTAGTCATATAATTTAAAAAATAAAAAAAATGAAATAAAAACTCTATATATCTTTTCTCTCTCATTTTATTAAGATCATTTCTTCTCTTCTTTTTTCCCTTTTGAGTGAGTTTTTTTTTTTTTTTTTTTTGAAAAAATTTAGATATAAATTTTATTTAAAAAAAAATTAAAATTTATTGTCTATGATACCAAAGTTATACAAGATAGGAGTATGAAATAATAAATAAATTAGAGTTAAAAATTTAAACAAATAAGAAAATGAAGAAACAATATATATATTAATATTGTATTTGATTCATTTTAGCTTGTAAAATAAATAAAATACAAAATTTAATTTATATAATTGAAATAATAAAATTAAATAATTATTAGTAAAAAATAGATAATTATAAATTAGAGGTGAAAGAAAGAAATAATTTTTTAATTTTTTTTTTGTTTTTTTATTTAATTTTAATAATTTTTTATTTTATTCTTAAAAAATGTCAATTTTTAAAATTTAAATTTGACTTAAAATTTTTTAAATTATATGACTAAATTAGTCATTTTAAAAATTATAAGATTAATTGACATAAAATTTTAAAAAAATAATAAAAAATTTAATATGACAAAATTAACTTTTATTTATGTAATATACATGTGATTAATTTTTTACCAAAAAAAATACCAATTTAAAAACTTAAATACTTTTAAAATATTACTTAAAATTTAACTAACAATAATATAAAAAATAAATATAAATATCATTAAAGTAGCAGCCCCTCTTTATTGTGCAATTTTCTCACTCTGATGTAGTGATGTTATATCTAGGTCCTACCAAAGGTTGTTTTTTTTCTTCTTCCTATTTTTGTTGCTCTACGAGAGAGAGATTAATCCGTGATGTAATAGGATAGGCGAGAAGAATAGCACAATACATTAAAGTCTTATTCATATTCATGATAGATTTACTAGCTCCTAGCTAGTACTCTAGTAACTCACGATACATATACTTTTGGGAATTGGCTACCGACCTATAAGTTCCTTATTCATTCATAGTAATATGTTTAGTATGTGAGTAATTTTCAGTCAACTCACTTAAGTAGCCAAACACATTAATTTTAGAAATTATTTCAACATCTAGGATAGGGAACACCACAGGTAGAAGCAACTCTTTTAGCGTTTGGAGAATTGACATAGCGACTATAGTTTGGATCTTTGAGGTAGCCACATAGGCAAGGCTTCTGTTCCCTCAACTTCCCACAGCAAGTGCTCGAAGGTGGCGCATTCGATGTCAATGCTGCTATGCAGGGGCTGAGCTCCACCGGATTGCATGTCACTGCCTCTGCCCTTTGTGCTTCATCACTTAGAATTAGCACCGAGACTAGCATAACCACGCTAAATATTGTTGCAAAAGACAACTTCATCTCTTAAAGCTTAGTTTAATTACACAAGTAGAGAAGATATAATGAGAGAGAGAAATTTCTATGGACTACCTTTGGTTTTGCTGTGTGGTATTGTATTTTGCTAGGGACACCGTATTTATAGATAGGAGCAGTGCTAATATCTATGGTGGAATTAATTGCGGTGGTTATGGACTCAAAGTCAATGCTGTGGAAAATGATATTTGTCACTCAAAATTTGATACATTGAATAGTTTACTAAGTAGTGACAGGCCTGTTTAAGAAACTAATTAATTGTAAAATGAAAATTTTATACATATGAAGTTGATATGTATCTAAATTCTCAACTGTACGATGTTTCATCTAAGGTAAACTAAACAAAAAATATATATATATAAAATGAAATAAATATTTAAAAAAATGTAAACAAATACATGAATAATGATAACAATGTAGTAATATTATTACTGCTTTGAAAGGGGGTAGGTGAAGGTCCTTTTCTCCTCAATTATTTGCAACACCTCACCCATGTACACAAAGAAGGAAAATTCCCACTTTTTTTATAATTCATGTAAAAAAGCATATATTTTCTATGTGAGAAATAGCCATCATGTTTATTTTATTTTATAATTAAGATGGCATAATGTGATTTGTAATAAGAGATTGACATAGGTTTTATTTTTATCAACATAATATTAACATCTTATTTGTGATGAATAAAAATTAGTGATATATAACATTTTCATAATATAAAATCATACTATATTTATATGTTCTTTTGATGAAAAATCTACATTTTTATTTTAAAATTTAATCTTAAAATTTTTAGATTAAATAAACATATTTTAATAATTATAAAAAAGATACGGATTAAATCAACCTAAAATCCATTTGAAAATATATATGCCAAAATTTGAATTGACACTTAGGCATGCAGTGAAAGCAGCTCAAAAACAATAATGTTGGTTAAATCAACCTCAAATTCATTTGAAATATATCTGCCACATTTTGAATTGACGCTTCGGGATGGAGTGAAAGTAGCTCAAAAGCAATAATGTTGTGCAATAATTGTTAAAGATAATAGTACAAATAGATAATTGTTAAATAATAAAAGAAAATTTTCAAATGAATACATAATTAATTGAAAAATATACAAATTAAAAGAGAAAAAAATAATCACTAAATATATTGTGGAAATCTTAAATTAATATTTTCTCATTATAAATAATTGATAGGTCACACTTCACATAAACATAAGTAACCTATCTCCTGTATAAACAGGAATTTATGAGCTTTATTTATATATTTATTATACTGTATTAAATATTTTAATTATATAATTTATATATAATTATATATTTAATTTTAAAATTAGATCATATCATAAAGTATAAAAATAATACAGTTATAAATAAATTTGTACAGCCAAGAGATTCGTTTCAAAATCGTAATGGACAATCAACTTAATATGTCTGAATTTTCAATTATAAAATTATATATCTTAATTTTTTATTTTATCTCAAATTAAAAATAATTTTTTTTAAATGTAATAAAAATATATAAATAAATTAAATATATTTTATAATATAAATTATTTTAAATATAAATTATTTTAATAAAATATATATAATTAATTTAATCCGACTATATTATATAATTTTTTACATGCATAGTTCAAATCAATATAATTATACTTAACTTATTCAATACGGTACATCAAATATATTGTATGAGTCTCATCAGTAGTTCTATTTCAACTTAAACAATATTATTTAAAAAAATATATTATTTTTTACTACAAAATAAAATAATAACTATAACCCACTTACATAAAAAAAAAATTAAATAAAAATATATTATTAAATTTTGTATTATATTTATTTATTAACTTATATTTTAATTAATCACAATTTTATATAATATACATATTACTTATTTAAATAGTTTTACTTACCGTCACTCTTATAAATTTATGATGTCATAAGTAAATAAAATTAAAAGTAGCACATGAGTTCTTAAAAGTAAAAAATGTCTTCTTCTTTTCCCATCCCATCTAGTACACTCTCTCGTCTCTTAGGAGTGAATATGGCCACAAAATTACCCAGTTAATTATTTAATATTTATATATATTTTGATATAAATAATATTCATAAGTATTAATAAAATTACATATTTTAATATATATTTATTTATATGATTTTATATATTATTATATTATATTAATCATTAATTTTATCAATAACTAAGTCTAGAATCTAGACACATGGCCTTGAGCTCACTAATGTAAGCCCACATAAGTGGGACCAAAGAATGGATAATCTCATTCGTTTGACTCTTACCATCCAACCACGTGTGTTGTGTTCCAATGTTCTCATAAAGACTTAGAGAATAGAGATTAATACTGTCCACGTATTATTATTTTAATATTTTTTTTTATATTATTAAACAATATTGTTTTAGTACTTATAAAAAAAATTATATTTTTTTATCAAAATGATGTAATAATTTTATTATTTAATCGATAAAAAATTATGTTTATAACACTATCTTTAATAATGAAAAATAATTTTGTGCTAATAAAAAATATATGATTTATTTTAATTTTATAAAAATAAAACCTATAAGTTTTTATTGCTATTATTATTTTTACATAATTATTTTAATTATTAATTTTACAATTAACTTTAGATGTAAAATTTTATCTTAATAATTCATTAAATAAAATATTTGATAATTGACTTAAAATATGATATTTACGTATTAATTTAAAAAAAATGCTAATTTTTAAGTTAATTATTATATTTCAAGGCAATTCTCAACTATTTTGTTTATAAAAATTATTAAGATAAAATTTTGTATTTGAAATCTATGTATTAGTTTTTAAAAAATACCAATTTTTAAGCCAATTTTTAAATATTTTATTTATTGAATTATTAAAATAAAATTTTATATTTAAAATTAATTACAAAGTTAATAATTAAAATAATAATAATAATAATAACTTAAAATTTTTATTTTTATGGAGTTAACATAAGCCATATATCTCTCATTAATAATTTTTTTATAAAAATAAAATTTAAAACTATCTCTCATTATTAAAGACATGCATGAAACTTTTAGTTAATTAAAAAATAAAATTACTGTAATATTTTGATAAAAAAAATACTAAAAAAGAAAATTAAATACTAAAACAACACCCTTTAATAATATAAAGAAAAAAAAAGTATTAAAATAATAACATAAAGACCACTAAAGTATCAATCCTTTAAAAATAATTATATTTTTTATATTAAGGCACGAATTTTATGATCTTATCAATTTTATATTAAATTTAAAATACAATTATTGTTATTAAATCAGTTAACATTAACAAATATTTATAAAATATATAATTGATTTTTGAATGAGGATACAATTTTAAAATGATATATACAAAATTTTATACTTCAAACTCTTTCACCAAGTTTCAACGATTAGGATGTTTTCCCATAAATTCATTCATGATTATTTAATTAGAGATAAGAACAAAAATAATAAAATAAAATAAATAATGAAAAATAAATAATGCAAATTCATATTTTATAATACAATATAAAATTAAAAAAATATATATTAGAATGAAATAAAAAAAATTTATGCCATATAATTAAATATTTATTTAAGTTAATATAATATTTTGTGATTGATAATTTTGTTATATTGTGGACACATTTGTTGTAAGAAGGAGACCACTTATAATATAAGGCAAATTAAAATGCCCTGAGAAAAAAGTACATATATAGTTATTTAATTTTTATAAATTAAACATATTTATTATTTTCCTTATATTTGTGTATATTTGTTATGTATCTATTACAAATGTGAATATTTTAGTCATTTTATATCAATATTTGTCATTTTAATTACTTTATTTTTTAAAAAATTTAAGACATTTTTTTTTAAATATCTACTGGCCTCTGTTAATAATGTTTAATTTGATCAAAATTGAGTTTTTTTTAATAAAAAAAATAGTCAAAAAAATTAAAATTGGTAAAAAATGACTAAAGTGTCAGTATTTATAATAATTAGATGATAAATGTCACAAATTTTTTAAAAAATTATTAATATATTTAATTTATAAAAATAAAATAATTAAAATATCATACTATTTAAGTGCTAAATTGGTTGAGTTTTATTAAAATGAAAATACCAACATAAGTATTAGTAGACTGCCTTAAGCTTTTATTATTAGTAGTATTTTAATATTTTGGACTATACAGTGGATAATTTTCACCCATTTAAAAAATGTGTTATAAGTGAATATTGAGTAATCCCTAATTGGGGCGGGGGGGAATAGATTGAGAAAGTATGAACACTCCAAGAAGCTCAACAGTCAACACCAATACAAAGAAACTTCCAACAGACGCGTTCTATGTAACAGACACTATAATAGTACTTAATTGATGATTTGATTATGCGTAGACGCGTTGGCGGTCTCTGACTCTCTGCTCTTTTTAGTCTACCAAATTTTGTGACCTTTTCCATCTTCCCTTCTACAACTATTAGGGTCATACCTCTCGCTTCTGCCCTTCCATTTAACTCGCTTTCTAGCTTCTTCAAGAGCACACAAAGAAAAATTCTGAATTAATTTCCTCTTGGAAATGTTGATTTCGAGAGCAAATTTTGCAGTATTCTTTATCGTCTCTGCGGTTCTTACTCCTACCATTAATGCAGTTCGATCATTTCCTAATACAATCGAACCAGATTTGGAATTGGGCATTTCTTCTATGCAATTCTCAGAGGCCCCAGCGTATTCAAATGGATTGAAATGCCCTACTTTGGTTAAAGATCAAAGTGGATCATTTATTTGTAATCCTTCACTTGTTCACATCGCAATGACTATTGATTTAGAATATTTGAGAGGCTCATTAGCTTCAGTTTATTCTATTCTCAAACACACTTCTTGCCCAGAAAATATTTTCTTTCATTTCATTGCTTCAGATTCCCGTTTGGTTCAAATCGGGGAGCTTATAGACACAGTTCATTCCACTTTCCCATCAGTGAATTTCAAAGTTTATATCTTCAGGGAAAGCATAGTCAAAAGTCTAATATCGCCAGCAATTCGACAAGCTCTTGAAAACCCATTAAACTATGCAAGAAGCTATTTAGCAGATTTACTTGAGCCCTGTATTAAACGGGTGATCTATCTAGACTCTGATACCATTGTGGTTGATGACATACAAAAGCTATGGAGGGCTTCATTACGTGGGTCAAGTGTAATTGGAGCACCTGAGTATTGTCATGTAGACATCAATAAGTATTTCACTTCTGAATTTTTGTCAGATCCAGAGTTAACTAAGGTTTTTGTGGGGAGGCGACCTTGTTATTTCAATACTGGTGTGATGGTTATGGACTTAGTGAAGTGGAGGAAAGGAGATTACACAGGGAAGATTGAGAAGTGGATGAGAATTCAGAAAGAAAAGAGGATTTATGAACTGGGTTCTCTTCCACCATTCCTGTTGGTCTTTGGCGGAGAAATTGAGGGTATTGATCATAGATGGAACCAACATGGTCTTGGTGGGGATAATGTGATGCATAGTTGTAGGACATTGCATCCTGGTCCAGTCAGTTTGTTGCATTGGAGTGGAAAAGGGAAGCCATGGATGAGACTTGATTCCGAGAAGCCATGTCCTGTTGATTTTCTGTGGGCTCCCTATGATCTTTACAAGCCAAGCTATAGTCGTCACCAGGAAAGTCTACAATTGTAGCACAAGAGTTTTTTAATTTTTTTTATATGGGCATAACTTTTTGTTGATAAGTAGCTATTCATTCTTTTCTGCTCAAATACAAAAATTCTTTTGTATATGCGTATATTAATACCACGCATAGTAATGAAAATACATTCTATTGAAACTTTATGGCTACATGCTTTTCTTTTGAAACAGTTTTTTTTGAGACGTGTGAACCTCATAATTGCTTTTAGACATAATGTATCCATACAAACACGAGTAGAAAAATCGCAAGGCAACATATGGTGCTTAAGTGACTTTGCTTATGATTTATAACTTGCTCCTCCTCTTCTCAAAGAGGTAGTCTTAGCCATCTGACTTGCTTATGAAAGAGGTACTCTTACCCAAATGAATTATCAGCTTATTCCCATTCTAATAGTCAGTTCAGATCATCTGCCAAAATAAAATATTTTCCTTTCCTAGAAAGCAAAAATATCTCTTGCGTTGACAAAACGCAATGTATGTTAGGTTAGCGCAAAGATTAGCCAAAATGTATATCAATTTTACCCGATACATCAATGTGACATTAGCAGCCACGATATTTCACTAACCACCTTGAGAAATCAACATTACGAACGAACTTGTTATCCATTCGCAGTATGTTGTTCATTTGCATAGTATTTGGGTTCAGCAAAGCTGGGGAAAAGTCTGATTTAAAACTAAGGATGGACAAGTAGTGATCACTGATCACTATCATAAGTCATAACTACAAATGGTTTAACTTGATTAAAAGAATAATAGTAACATTGATGAACAGGGAAATGAAACCAAAGAAGAATATACATGCTACTTCCTTTACAACAACCCAACCACACAACTTAAATGCAACCTGTTTTCCAAGCCTCTTAAATGGTGACCCAGTAGCATACACCTGCCAGCAGAAAAAATAAGAGTCGTTATCCATATCCAACATCTCCCTATCATGTGAAAGTAGAGTGCAAAGTGTGTGTTTTCATATATGCTTGGAAGCATTTCTCAGTATGACTAATTCAACTATAATAAGCTGTAAAAATGAAAAAACAAGTCTTTTGGACGCAATTGACAAAATTCTTACCAAAAAAGTAATTTCGCAAGGTAATCGCGTGAGGTTCCTATTCTGTCACAAAATTCATGATCACTATCAGGGGTTTCTTTATTCTCCGTATCTGGAACTGTCATAAAATTTGCTGATGTATCATCTTTGAAGAATCTTTGCAATATGTTTTGAACAAGCTGGTGTATAATTTCCTCAACCTCTATGGAGGATGGATTAGAGAGTTCGGCAACCTATTCAAACAAATAAATTTTTTTAGAACAGAACTTTTATAGATAGAAAAAAAGGCTTGAGTTCAGGAGGGAGGGAAAGACCGAAAGAGTAGAGACTTCAATATAACACTTTACTTCAAAACATTAAAAATAGATAAAACATTTTAGTTACCATATTAGAATCCAGAGACCGTAAATAGTCCAACAAATCATTCCTATGCTCCCTGCAAAATTCAATTCGAATATTTTCCTGGTCTCTGGCATGCAGTTCCTGAAAGAGTACCAGTCAGATCGAACAGGTCTCATGAAGCACAAAGTTTACATAATGCAAAAGTTTAGATAGCTAAGTTTTTTATCGAAAGCATTCACAAGGAAAGTTAAATTATCACGGATTACATAAAACAATTAGTACGCTTAAGAAGGTCAATTACATGTCATGAAGGAGAGTTTGGTTACATAGCATGCAAAGCTGTTTATTAGGTTATCGTGTTAAAAAATAGTAAAAACCTGTATGGGTACAGAGAAGGTCTTGAAACCTAAAGGAATCTACAGAAGGATTATGATTATTCCGAGAAATCCAATGACCAAACTTTTCCCTTGAATGCTGGAAATGCCAAGCCATACATGAATACGTGCAAAGTCACAAATGAATGCAACATAAAGCATAAAAAACTATAACTAACACAAGTGACATCATTTTAACAAAAGTGATCTCAATTTAATGAATTTATAATACTTATTGGGGGTAGAGAGTTGCATGAGAGTCCAAGGAATCACCACACATAAACTAAAGAATCAATCATCTCAAATGAATAAATACGCTACTTAGAGTGTGTATGGGAATAACTCATATAATATATAATTATCTACTATACAACACACAGACTATGCTTCAAGCAAATTGTAACGAAACTCTAAGGCTTTGGTTTATATCGATCATTCCTGCCACAATTATTCAATCTCATTCAGACATTATCAAAGCTGAAAAATTCAACAATTTCAGCATAATCAGCTCACCTCCTTTGCGTTAGATATCTCCGATTGCAACAGTTGAATGTACTTCAACGCCTCCGGAGAAAGATCCCCAAAAACCTGAGGACTTTTCTTCTGCAATTCTTCATTACTACACCTAGCTCCAATTTCCCTGTCACTCTCTGTTACCTGCTCTTCCGAAACTCCCAACTGCTTTGACGAATTAAAATTCTCCGAATTTTCCATAGATATATCAAAATTTCTCGTCAACGATAGCCGATACTCTGCATTCCACAACGTATACCTAAACGCAAACCAATCAAGTTCGAATTAAAATCTCAAATTGAATAGTTATAATCTTGAATTACATTCAGTTAAATCAGAACCATAATTTGCTACCCGGTAATTATTGACGAGACAAGAAGGTGATCAAGAGGACCTCTAGACACCCTAACGATGACGGAGAATTGATCGGACGGTAGTAATCCAAGCATACTTGAGATAGTCTGTTTCATAGAGTCCCTGGCAGTTTCTGAAACGCCCTTGGAGATAACGGATGTGTCAAGCGGTTCAATTCGCTTAAGCATGTTAGCAATCACAGAGAAGCCTCGGTCCAAATTTGATTTTCTAGTTGAAACGAAGTCGTCGGAGACTCCACCGCCATCTACCCCGGACATAAGGCAACTTACGATTGCTGAAGAATTAGTGAAACGACGGCGTTGCAAGGAAGGGAGTAAAGGTCGAGCGATAAGGTGGCGGGAAAAAGGTGGTAGAGGTGGAGGTGGTTGGCGAGGCTTGAGTGACAAATTGGTGAATCGAGAGAGAACGAACGCTCGAGCTGCGGCCGCCATGTAATGAAGGGCTGATTGTGAGAGTGCGAGCTCTCTCTCAGTCTCAGATTATTCTTCTTACGGGCGGCTCGCAGGGATTCAACCGTCTAATCTCTCTCTATCAGTGTTTCTCATTACCTGCATTTTATATAATCTAATTAATTCTTTGTTATTAAAAAATTACAATCCTTTTTTTTTATCTCACTACACAATTTTACATATAATACAACTTCATTCGAACCTCTATTCACTTTGTCGGAGCCAACCAAACTTTGTTTACTTTCATTATTTAATTGCCCGCGGTTTTAACACTAAATTACAGATTCGCCATTTTAGATATTTTTCGAGAGTTGTGTAATTTATTAATTTTAATAGTTGAATTGAACGTAAAGAATTCTATTGAAGTACGCAGTGAAAACTATACATATCACATTAGCAGCTTATATTTCCACTCAACAAATAAATTAAAGAAGAAATTTCATTCTCCTTGCTTTATGAACAGCCTCAAAATAATTCTTTTTTTTTAAAAGAAAAAAGAAGACAAAAATCGAACTTTTTCTGAGATATAAAATTGCTATTTTACGATCGATAAACAATAATATTGCCATATTGATAAAACGAAGGCGAACTAAACGTCCAAATCTTCCGTGGCCAATTAAATATCCTTAGCTTCCAATCTCCCAAACCATCGTACCAGGATGTGTGGCAACCAAACAAGAATATAAAAGGATCCTAATATTTGTGGATTATGTCTAAATTTATATC
Organism: Elaeagnus macrophylla; assembly: GCA_029378325.1. NCBI lineage: Eukaryota > Viridiplantae > Streptophyta > Magnoliopsida > Rosales > Elaeagnaceae > Elaeagnus > Elaeagnus macrophylla. The sequence goes on along the minus strand of CM055646.1, from coordinate 20,206,217 downwards.
AGAAAATGTCTTAACTTAAAAAAAAAAAAAAAAAATTTGTCGTAGCAGAATTATTTAACTTTAACGTAAGCCTCATACCCGAGACTCCTGCTTGCCTTCTTGACCTTCATTCATGCTTTCTTGCCATTGTGGCTCAAAACTGGCAACTTGATAACCCAAGACATGGGTACGATGACAATCATAATCATAGGTACATAATTATTTAAGCCATTAATTCTAAATAGTAATAATGAACCAAAACTCCGATCTATTACAATAGAAATGCAGGAAAGAAGTTTGGGCTATTCTAGGTATGATTAACATTAGCCAACCGACTAGCATCAAGTAAAGACATCAATCCAAAATCCATATGCTTTGTGATGTAAAAAAAAAACTGTTAACCGTGTAATTGATCACCTAAAGACAAATTTGCAACTATGCTGCATCTGCTGCTTCCCTTTAGATTCAATGAACCACGACTTCCAAGCCTCCATGTGATGAGCAAATAAGTCAGTCAAGGCTGCCAAAACATTAAGAAAATCCTTATTCTTTGGCTTATTCCCTCTAACTTTGTGCAACGACTAACATAAATTTGGCAAAACATGCCAAGCAAGATGGGGAACATTCAGCAAAACAAAGGTGGATGATTGGGAACATGCAAGTTATCAGTGTAATCAATCAAGAGATTGTAATTTATCCGAGCAAAAAGCTCAATATGTAATCAACGGCTGGTTAATTATGGACGAGAATTTTCCAAGGGAAAAATAATCAAAAAGTCGAGGCTTAGGGAAGGAAAAAAAAATTTGTAACAGTAAAGCTGTGATCTTCAACCATTTCACTATCAAAATATCATCTCAAATATTTCCAATATATGTGACACTACTTCATTGGTGAACCCAAAACATATGCTGCTGAGCCATTATAGTCCTTAATAATTCATCGTGCATTGACAAAAGCTGGACCAACTAGGTTCATAGAAAAGAATTCACAATGTACCTTGGTGGCAATACTGGGGACGATTGGTAGAAGCTAGATTCTCCCAGTCTTGAACCCGTCTCAAGTTTTTATTTGCTACATCTCTTAATTTAGACTTGCTGATAGGAACAAAAGGACCAAATTCGATACCCTTTGAACTGTATGCTGAGTGCTGCTTCATTTCTTTCACATCATATCCGTGTTGGAAATTGGGTGATTTACTTTGTATTTGCACACTTATCTCCTGTTTCAACTCCAAATTCACTTCAATATTTACCTTGTTTCTCTTCAAACTATAATTTGTCACATCAGTCCCAAAAACTCTCTTCTTGGGCTCATTAACACTTAAAGATCTATTACAGCAGTTGTTCGTCTTCCCTCTCCATCCCAGCCATCTATATGCTGGTTTTCCACTCTCAATGTGACGAATCTGCACATTATTTGAAAAATATATATTATTCTAGGCTTCCATGCCAGGGCTCAGGAGGTGGATCTGAGTAAATTCTACCTTGTCAATCAGATTCACTGTAGAAAAAACGTTTGCAATATCATACAGTCGTCTAACTTTTGCTGGAAAATTATATCAAGAGCAAAGCATTAGCTATATGCTTTATTCATATTTATATCCTTTGACAAACAATGAGCAAAAATAAAAGGTGAAGTACTTCTCAAAGCTGTCGCATCCCCTACATCACCTGGCAATGCCTTTGCAGCATCATCAAGCAAAACAAAATCAACCTACACAGCAATGAAATCATTAGACAATTACAAGGAAAACAACCAATTAATATAATGGAACCAATATCGACATTATCCACTCACTTCTGAGCAAAGAAAAAGCTTGATAAAGTTCTGAGTGAGAAGCGCCAGAGACTTATCCTTTCTGTTGTCTGCAGATACAATCATCAATCATAAAGCAAAAGGAAAAAAGAATTTAAACAATCAACAGTTCTAGGCATGACTATATCATATGCAAGTATGCAACACAATGTTCTAATTGAATTATTTTCTTTCTCCTTTTGGATTTCATAAGTGAAGTAGGGGAAATGGCGTCATGAGAAGGAAATAGAGATTACTGTTTTTGGACGATGAATAAGAACATTCCTCTGTACTGGTGTTCAGACTCAAATGCCCTCCATTCTCCTTCTCATTGGAAACCTGGTCAAAATAACTCACAAAATTCAGAAATTATAATACTGTAAAGAAAACCTTCATATCATCATTACACAAATAAATACCCCTTAAGTGCCACAAGTCTAAAATGCTTTGTATTTTAATGAAATCTAATTTAGGTGGTTTTGCTGTCCCTGTAGTGCTATATAGAATTACTTGTAAAGGAAAACCAGTGCCTAATCAGTGTCGTCTTATTACAACAGTTCTTAAGCAACAAACTTAGAGAGAAAAAAGAATAAATTATTTAGAACATACTCTACCAGCACCATAACAATCAGATATGCTGAAATTTTCTTTCAGATTCAGTCCCTCAGCCTGTGCAATAATAGAAAATTAAGTCATGCATTTTAACAACATTCAGAAAAGGGAATTAAAAAAATAAGGGGGGGGGGGGGGGAAATCAACCTCTATATGTGCCTTTAGCTGCTCTAAAGCACGAGGAATCTCCCCTAATCCTTTCCAAGTATACTGATTCTTCGCTCTTCTTGCAACAACCTAAAAAGTTCAAAGGCGAAAACCACACCAAGCCAATTTAAGCACAACATTGAAGATAGGCTTGAAAATAATCAAATCGAAAAATGAGAACTCACTCCGACGCTCTCAAGAATATTGACTACATCATACATACGACGTCGTTCAACTCCTGTATATTCAAAGAGTCGATTAATTAAACTAATTAAGAACATCAAGCCTCCCTTTAATTGCTTAGATAAAGTTGAGGGGGAAAAGAAAAAAAAAAAAAACAGGAATCAAAAGACCTGGGCTTGAAGCCTATAATAAAAGTGTTTTTTATAAAATCCAACACCAGAAGGCGGCAGAAGCCTATAATAAAAGTGTTTTTTTGACTTGGTTCAAATGAGCCCCTTCTTTTGATATTTTCAGAGTAATAAAAAGTTGGAAATTTTTTTTTAGAGAAGAAGAAGAAGAAGAAGAAATTGAGGTATCAGATGAGGACCTAATTTGGCGGCGGCGTCATTAAGTTCGATCGTTTCAGAACTTCCTTGATTATACAACCTCAAGAAACTGATAAAGAAAACTTCCCAAATCATCATCTAGAAAATCAAAGAAAAAATAATCAAACTCTGAAGAAAACTGATAAAAAGAGTACTTGGAACACAAGACGCCCAAAGATTTTTCTTTGCGACTGTAAAGTTGGGATCTACTCTCAGAAACATGAGAGAGTATGGAAGACATTCTCAGAACAGCTGGAGGAAACAATCAAAATCTCGTTCTTGATGATGGTCGACTTTTCTTCAAAGCAGTATTAGATGAGTACCGTTAAAACCGGAGGGAGAAAAGGGAGGCTTTGGCGGGTTTCGTAATTTGAAAATGAGGTGGTCGATCAGATCTGGCGGCTGTAAATTTTTACTTTTTATTTCCATTTTTATAATTTTGGACGGAATCACTGAATGCATTTCGTACCCGACTACCAGCGCCTGAGTTTTTTGTAATGCCCGGGAATTTAAATATTTTAAAAGGACGGTTTTCCAAAATTTACTGTTATACCCCTGATGTGGACGTATAAAAATTATAAGTAGCCATGCGCCTATACTTTCTTTCGTATCTTATAACAAAAGAGTTTAGATTTTATACACATATTGCTCTATTTATCAAATGGCTAACGTTTTAGTACTAATATTATCATTTTAGATTCAACTTAATACTAAAATCATTTTTTTGTATTAATTTAACACTTTATTATTCCATTTTATTTTAATTAAATACAAAGACAGCTCAAAAATATTTATAGTCTAAGGCAAAACACAAAAATAAGATCCCAAATATTTTTTTAAATCAAAATTTCATTGTATTGATTAATAATATTAAAATATTTTTTGTATCAAATATAAATAATAAATGATAAAAATTAAATTAATAAATATGTATATAAAGGTTAATTTTTTTGTGTATTCATTTAACTACTAATTAAATTTATTTTAATTCTAATATAATATAATCAAGATTTTGAAATTTTGAAATAAAATAAAACGTTTAAAATTATCTATTAAACAAAATATTTATATATGAAATCTGAATGCAATAAATATATAAATAATATAAATTTTAGATTTTAAAAATAAGAAGAAGTATGTATGAAAGAAGACTACAGTGACATTTTATAATGATTATTTATTTTTATTTTACATAATTTTAATTAAGTGAGAAAAAATTTAAAAATTATTAAAAAAAAAACTTGAATGCATATAGTGATTTAATAAATATAAAATTTTTGTTCTTTATATAATAAAATTAAGAGTGAACAATTATTTATCTTTTTTTATTATTAGTTAATGACATATATATTATTCATTAAAGTTAAAATTATATAATAATAATAATATTATTAAAAAGTAACTATTTATAAATATAAAATAAATAATTTATGTATTATTTTTTAGTAACGAAAAATTATGTATTAATATATTCATCTTAATAATATTGAATTAAATATAATATTTTTTTAAATTAATATCTTCTTCAATTTTTAATAATTATTTTTTAAAATTTTTAGAAATAATTTAAAATAAAATTATTTATTTTTAAAAAATAATAAACATTACAAATTTTTTTGGCACCTATCCAATCTAGTACTAAGACAATTTACTCATCCTTTTAAAGAATAAGTCACCCTAATTAAATAGTCCGTAAATAACTAAATCATATGTATCCCAAAAACTAAAGAAAAGAAAGAAAAAAAAATCAACACCACGAAATTTAAAAACTTAAAAATGATATTACGTTGCCTATTCTCCGATACGATAGGGATTTTATCTTCTAAAGACCCAAGAGAATGATACTCATTTTTTCGAATTTTTGTATATTAAATCCAACAATTTTATTCGATTAATATATTAATTATGTAATTATTAATATAAATTTTTTTAATTATATAATTTTAATTTTGAGTTAAATTAATCTAAATTTTTAAAAATTATATTTTTATTAAAGGTAAATTAAATTTCATATTTTTATTTAAAAAAATATTTATTTTTTGTACAATTGCTACACTACCATGTCCATAACTCGCGACTCTCTAAGTTCCCTCATTTCTCTTTCTCCTTTATTTAGGGGACTTTAATTTTTTTTTTAAAGAGATTGTGAATAGTTTTTGTCTATGTATTCATTTATTCTTCTTTAGTATTATCTCATTTCTAATAAGATGGATAAATTAATAATTTTTCTTTTTAATGTATCTAGTTGATAACTTACAAAATTTATAATTGAGAGTAAATTAATTTTTTTTATATGGAGCAAAATAAATTTGTTAAGATTCCTGAAAGTATTAACCTTTGTTATAATTATCTCAATTTTGATAGGTGAATAGAAATGCCATAATATACACAAAGTAACTTCAATTTTATAAAATTTATAACAAAAAGAGAGAAAATCAAGTAGATGAATAGATTAAAATAGAAATATGAAAAAAATAACAATACATATTAAAAAATAACAATTAAAATACTTGTTAATTAAGAAAGAATAGTGAGATTTTTTTTATTTTTTTATTTTAAATAAAAAATGTGAAATCTAATTGTACCCTTTATAAAATATTATTTTTAAAAATTTAAATTAACTTGACTCAAAATTAAAATTATGGTACTAAATAAACTTACCTTAATAATTATAAAATTAATGTATCAATTGAATAAATTTATATGAATAAATACGTCAAAATTCCATTTTTTTTCTACCATGAGAATGACATTCATTTTAGGATCTCAATAATATATTTTTTTTTTTTCAGTTTAAAACCTTTAATAAGTTACTAGACCGTATAAACCTGTAGCCAGTTTTTCAAGCCACTATATGGGTGAAAAAAATGCGTAGAAATAAGAAAAAAGAAAATCGGTTAAAATAAGTTGAAATTTTTTTTTTTTTTTTTTTTTGAGATCACACCACTAAGGAATCTTAATTGGATGAAGGGGATCCCTTCACAGTATCATATTGCTCAAAACCACGAAAATTCATATCTAATTTTATTGCGATATCTTGAAAAAACAAAACTTTTAAATACTATCATGGAAAAATGAAACTTTGTTACTTGTCTTTCACTACTAAGCACATTATATAATTTTATTTAAAGTGGATTGATGAGAATAAATTTGAATTCTGATTATATATTTTGATATGTAGTGTAACATAACAATTTGGTTATTCTGCTCATATAAATTAAACATGATCATTTTTTTAAATAATATATATTGATCACATAATTATTATAAATGTAAATATTTTAGCCATTTATTATCAATTTTTTTTTAATCATTCTTTGAAATAAAAACTTAAATTGTAATGAACTAAACTTTCCTAACACTAGCTTGAAAATAAAAATGTATAATAAAGTTTTAAAAGAAAATGAAAAGATAAAGTTATTAAAACGAAAAAAAGAAAAGAAAAAAAAAAAGAAATCTAATATAAAATGATTAAAATGTTTATATGTGTAATAATTAGATGACTAATTAAAAATTGACAAATATATTCAATTTGATAAAAGTAAAGGTGTTTTTTTTATATAAATTATATACAACATGTACATATATTATATACGCATGAACATGTTATTTTTGGACCAGTACGTATATAATATATATATATTATTTAGTGTTTGAACTCAATTTTATATGCTCTCGTGACCATTAGTGATTTTAGATTTAATTATATAACATAATTTATTAATATATAAAATTTTATTTTTAACTCCTTTAAAAAAAACATATATTTATTTACTTTACATTAAAAATAAAATTTAATATTAGAAGAAAAAAAATACAAAAAATTAAAATTAAAATTAATTGAATAAATTATTACCTCTTACAGTTTATGAATAAAATTCCGTCAAACATCACAGTACCTCAATCGAACATAATATATTTAGAAAATATACACGTGTATGAGCAAAAGAATAGGAAGAAGGAACGGACACACGCTAGCATACACGACTACAACAAAACTAGGAAACGTGGTGCATTATATTTTTATATATCTTGGCCATCACAAAATGATCTCGTCCATTACACCAACGTTGATAGTCTTATTTGGGAGAACTATGCTACTAGTCACTACAACTTCATCCTCAACAGTCACAGCCTCTCCTGAATAAAAAAAATACAACTCATAAAACTAGTCCAAATGTATTGGCGTTTTGGATTCTCAAAATAAAAGGAATAACTAACAAATAAATTATTGGAAAAGAAAAAAGAACGAAAAAAAACTAAGAAATCAGATGGTGAGGATCCATACCGAGGATGGTAATTCCAAGCTTTGCGTTGTAGTTTCCATCAGCCTGTAGCATTCAAAATGGGTTTTCTGTCAGCCACAATTAGCAAAGATGTAGACAACACATGATCTCCATAAAGATCTAAAAGTGAGTAATTTTAATATATTCCTATTTATTTCAAAATATATAATTATTCTTGAACGTCTAATAATACTTTTGAAAGGGACATTTTTTTTTATTAGAAGAAAATGGTTAACATGCATCAGAACATCAGTAGTTTTAATCCTTGGTCAAGACTCAAAAATGAACCTTGGTTTAGCCACTATTACATTTCCTTTCTTTGGTTCATACTACTCATGAGCAAGAGCACAGACTTCATCAGAAAGTGAGTGTTATTTGTTTATTGTTTACCTTTATAATTACATTTTGTCAAAATAAATATTAGATTGAATCCCAAAACATATTTCAATGTTCATGGGCATGAGGTGATGCAACTATTATATTGGACTTGCCTGGACTCGCGACCATTTTCCAATTGTTGATTTCCATCCAACAATAGCATGTATAACCACGGCATTTTCCTGTCAAGAAGAAATTAGATCGTTTAAAAGTTTTAATTAATTAAAAAGAACATACACATTGTGTCATATTTATGGTTGTTTCATACACATAACATTTCCATACCTTAATTTCAACATCATCTAAAATATTGCAACTTATCAGCCTTGCCCCTGCGCCTACCCGAACATTTGCTGAAATAGAAACATTGGGACCGATCTACACAAGATAGTGACTCACATATTAGAAGAAAAAAGGGCAGAAGTCTCAACAATGAACCAAGAACTAAGAACTTTTTGTTCTATCTCCACTATATTAGCAAATATGTTTCCTTAATAAGGTAAGCAAGCATAAAAATATACTGTGACGAGACTTTATAAGCATAATATGTATGTTAAGACAGCCTGAGACCACACTATCACTCTGATAAAACATCAAGATGAAGCCAACCCCTTTTACAAATATTTTTTCAACCAATGTACATAAAGGAAAATGTCATAAGATATTAATACATAGTAGCTACATTTGATATATCATTTACTAAATCCCTGGAAATATAAGGTTATGTAATCCATGAGTATGTTAACCCAATACTTGTACCACAAACTGATGTCTGATCAAATTATACCCAAGATGTATAGAACATTAAAGAAACAAGAAACTAAAAAGACCATAAGTATGAAAATCATATTAAGTAAATAACTACCTTGGCAGTTGGGTGTACTTTTGCCGATGGATGAATATAGACATCACCGACAATTGTAGCACCCTTGGCACCATCGCCACTAGCCAAAAGATGAGGGGAAGTAAAACGGAACTGAGCAAGGTACAAGCCCGAACATTTCAGAGACATCCTATTATACAAGTGTTGGGATTATAATAAGAGACAGGGATAAAATAAAGAAGGAAAAAATGGATAAAATAAGAGACAGACATCCTATTATTCAGAACCATTATACCCTGGAGTCTTAATTTGTTCCCAGAAATCCATGGTCTCGTACGTATATAACTGCTTCTTTCCAGCAAGAGGAGATAAAATATCTTGATCCAACCTCACAAAATCTCGAGGAAGGGTTCTGTTCAAAATAGTGCACATCAACATAAAAATAAAATGAACTATGACTATCAGTAATTAATATACCTAAGAATAAATCATATAACCATCGAAAGAAAGAAGAAAATAATACTAGGGCAATGCACAACTTAATGCTCTATAATAACAAATAGAAGCCTCATGGGTAAAAATATTATAATTTAAGCAAAGAGAGAGAGTAAATATGAATCATATATTATAGCTCTCAATCAAAGTCCTAACAGATAATTATGGACTTTACACAATGTATGATTGTATATATCATAATAGAATGTCAAGAACTCAAGATTCATCTCCAACATAACAAATGCATAACAAGCATTTCTGTTGTATTACTTCAAACACAAAATGTGAAAAAACTAAAATTTCATGACTACAGATATTTCAAGGAAGGTTTGGTCGTGTCCAATTTAGAGAGAAGAAAATTACATTGATGGTTTCTTTGGACAACCAAACCTTCCTTGACAATATATTTTCCCAAATTCATTTGACTCTGAAGGATGGAGTTAGGAGAACAAGAACCTAGTAGCAGATTGCAGGGCCTCAAAGCTTGAAACACGACGTAGGTTAGCTGCATTTGAAAAAAGTTAAGTCAATTTTAATCAGCAGGTGAGACAAAATGATTAGTGATCAAATATCAAAACCTTAAAAGATGACTGTGGCTTAGATGCTATGATGCATAACTATGCAATTGGTTCAATAGTTATGGTCATTAATGCATCAGAGCAACATATTATATCACACAACTTTCATGCTCAAAGAGTTGTCAATGAAATGATCCTAAACGAGGCAATAATTCAGCAAAATTCTGATAAACTTGCTAAAAATATATTCTTAAATGCAACATATTTGTTGGTAGAAGTAAAAGGGACAGAAATTGGTTATTTTGAGGTCAGAATTGTTCTCTCTTGTAATGCAGTTATCAAAATTCTGAAATCTTAACCATCAACATGTAATGTCGAATCCAACTAACAATGAATGTGACGAAAATAACCAACCTCTGTCTTCCCGATGAATAGAGACCTCTTGAATGGCAGTGAAGATGTCCGGAGTGAAGACATATACACCACAGTTTATCAAGTCACTCACCTGAATGTTTTAGGAAATATGAAGCCCTCATATTATGTGATCAAGCAGAAAATAAAATACAATTAAACAATGAAGTTTGTTAAGAACAAGTGAATGCCTTATTCACAAATATATAAACAGAATCTGCACTATTCACTTACAAAAGTCTCAGGTTTCTCTGTATAATGCAATAACTCTTTGGTGTTTGGATCAGCAACCAACTCACCAAATTCGTTGGCAGATTCAGCAGAAACCTGCTCATACAACCCAGAAAAAAGGGGACAGTCATCAAATGAGAAAAGTATGCAGTACAGCCCATTGCTGCCTGTAACATAATTTACTTTCCAATAGAGCAGTAAAAGTTTCACCAACCTTGATAACTAACATCGTTCCCATCCCACCATATCTCTTATGAGCCTCTGAAAAAAATATTAAAGCAAATTAATAGAAATTTCTCAATTAGAACAAATACTTTACAATTCATAACAATCTTAGTTTTAAACCTTGTGAGTTTGAATGTCTAATAAAAACGAAAAGCTTAATGTTGAGAGTGCAGCTACAGGAACTAATTATTTACCATATTGAGCAAGGAACATAAAACTCACCAAGCATTCCAGTCAAAGGAAAACTACAGCAAACATCGCAGTTCAGCAGAAAGATATGGGACTGCCCAACAAAATATAAACAAGATATTACAAAACTACAATTGGGGGGAGGAGAAAGAGTTCAAACTAAGTTAAAGATAACTGTAAATTCATACTGGACTGTCTTCCATGATCAAATCTCTGAAGTAATAAAGGCCACCGGCTGAACCATGAGGTTTGTCCTCTTTTAAATATCTACATTTGACACAATCATCAATAAACAAAAGTAATATAGAGCTACACTATTATATAGTTGAACCATAATTCCACGAACTATAACAATTTGTCAATGAAATAGTCGTACACAACCTCACTGGAATTTTCAGCTCGTTGGAAATTGAAGACACATAGAGCGCGAATTCACGTTCCTCATAAAACCCAATTAGGATGATTTGAGCCAAATTGGGTATCTATAAACAAATAGCAAAACAAATATCAACAACTATACAAATATAATCATAAAAAGCATTGTGTCTACATCTGATTTTCAAATAAACAAACCCTTTTACAAGCTGACATAGGATGGTGAACCATGGGTTGCCCAGCCAATGGGAACAGGGGTTTTGGAGTATTGAAAGAAAGAGGCCTGAATCTAGTTCCTGCCAATCAGGAAAGTTCACAAAAACTTAAACCAAATAATTCCATAAAAATACAATTCAATATTGTTCTTCTAAGAAGAAAAAGAAAACTCGCACCAAATCAAAAGGTTATGATTTTACCTTTAGTAGGACCGCCCACCATGATAACGGCAACGACCCTCTCCCCCGAGCTTTCCATGTTAGAGTTCGTCGGAGGATCTAGTTGAATCTTTTCAATTTACTCGGCAAAAAATTGATTGCTTATGGGCTGAAGACTATAAAGCACATGGATCTGCTGTGCTAGTTTATTGATAGCGTTGGAGTATTAAAAAAAAAAAAAAAGGATTTTAAATTGAAAAAGCTGCTTTGGAAGTTCAATTCAATGCCAGAGAATAAAACGTAGAAATCAAGCTTTGCTTTTGAGGGGGTGGCTCTATCTCCTGAGAGACGTTAGGTAGTTGCTCCGTCGCACTCTCTCATTCACTCTTCGGCTCTAGGTGATGATGGAACCGCATGGAGGAGAATGAAGACTGTAATTTACAAAGCTAGATCTGGACTACAGAATCAGGATGGTCTTGTTAGGATATTCTGCTGGATCATACGACGTCGTTGCAGCCGAACTTGATGGCTCGCGCCTCGCTCATGTTCCATGTTGGTAACAATTTTTATGACAATTTTCGGGAAAATAAATTATATTTTTTACGAAGAAAATTCCAACTTCTTGTAGGTTATATGTTACACTTTTGGTAGTTACTAAAATATATTTCTTTTTTTTTCTTTTATTTATAAATTTAATTGATAACTTAACTTCAATAAATTAATAATTCAAAAGATAAGAATCCTTTTTGATGAAATATTATTTTAAGAAAAATATCACACATTAATGTATCAATTATTACAATAAAGTTTCTTACATTTATTCAGTAATATAAAAGTATGTCAAATAGCTTACTAAGACGACAATAGGTTATTCTAGGGATTAAACACACCATGAGTTCCCTATTATATTTCTTGATTAATTTTCAGAGCTATTTTTGCCTCTATGCTATTAAAACATCAACCATATTAATCCAAATGCCATTTTTTTTTTTTTTGTTGTTGTTGTCTAATTTAACATAAATTAACTTTAGTTAACCTTTATTGAGTTCACATCTAAAATTAAAGGGTAAAATATTAAAAATATTGATTTAACAAAAGCAATTTTATTCCTAATTAAAACAAACTTAAAGAAAAGGTGCCTGAATGTATACAAAAGCAAGCAAGATCATAAAAACATTAAGAACAGTTCCTGGTTGGTTAGATAAAAAAAAAAAATCAATTTGACAAAAGTTTTTTTTGGGAATTCTCAAGATTCTCCTTCTGGGCTTATACCACTGTGAAATTTAAAAAAAAGTTACGCACACCAAATTTACAATTTTCATAAGAGAAAACTCAAAAATATTTGTAACTTAAGACAAAATATAAAAATAAAATTTTACATATTTTTTATAAATTAAATTTTTATCGGATAATAAAAATTGTTTAATAATATTAAAATATTTTTTGTGTCAAATATAAATAATCAATGATAAAAATTAAATTAATAAATATGAATGTAAAAAATTTTTTGTGTATTTATTTGACTATAAATTAAATTTATTTTAATTATGATAAAATAAAATTGAGAGTTTTAAAATTTTAGAATAAAATAAAAAATCTAAAATTATCTATAAAATTAAACATTTATGTCTAAAATTTAAATAAAATAAATATATAAATAATATAAGTTTTGAATTTTGAGAATAAAAAAAGACATTAATAAAATAAAACTTAAAAAAGAAGAATATGATATTTTTATAATGCTTATTTGTTGTTCTTTTTTTTTTTTTGCTTAATCTCAATTAATTGAGAAAAATTAAAAATTATTAACAAATTTGAATACATATAATAATTTAATAAATATAAGATTTTTTGTTCTTTATAAAATAAAATTAAGAGTGAATAATTGTTCATCTTTTTTATTATTAGTTAATAACATGTATATTATTCATTAATGATAAGTTTATCTAATAATAATATTAATAAAAATTAACTATTTATAAGTATAAAATAAATAACTTATGTATTATTTTATAGCAATAAAAAATTATGTGTCAATATATTCATCATAATAATATTGAATTAAGTACAATAATTTTATTAAATTAATATATTCTTAAATTTTATTTTAATAATTATTTTTTAAAGTTTGTACAGATGATTTAAAATAAAATTATTTATTTTTAAAAATATAATAAACGTTAAAAAAAAAAAAATAGAACTTTTATCTTGTTGGGCCTAAGTCGACTGTGTTCATGGATTGGTCTAAAATAGTAATCATTAGCTTTGATTCAATTTGATAAACTTAATAGCTACTATAAATTTCTATAATAAGTTCTCAATCTAAAAAATTAACCCAATTTATTTACTTAAGATTTTAGGGTGTTTTCTCGAGGTTCACCAAATTCACCGTTCAAGCACACGTTTTTTTGTTTAAATTATTTATATTGTTTAATATCTTTGTTTATAATATATACTTTTAGCTTCATTTTAGTTATAAAAAATCATTGAAGGATAATTTAACTCTCATAATAATATTTTATTACTAAAATTGTAAAATACATATTATTTGATAAACAACATGAGATTAGTTTAAGGGTAAAAATGGCATTATAATAATAATATTTATTTTTAAAAAATAAAAATAAATTGCTTAAAAAAATAACAATCTATTTCACATTTTTGTATAACCCATTCAATTCCCAAACTTAAACCAAAAATTATCTCTCATAAATTGTTCCTTATTTAATTCACTCAATCAATTGGTAATAAATATTATTATTGGTATTAGATATTTATATTTTTCATTCATAAATTTTTTATATTTTAGTAATGAATATTATTTTTATATTTAATTTTAATATTATTGTTAGTATTAAATATAATCAAACAATAAAACTAATTCAAATTCTTTCAATAATTTAATATAATTCAAAGATATTTAGAAAATTATTACAATAAAAAAAATCAACACAATTAAGAGCTACTTTGATGTTGCACTTTTAACTAGCGTTCCACAATAAATAAATAAATAAATAAAAACAGTCATCATAATTGTCCTTTTTTAATAAAAAAGGTACATAATTTAAATAATTTTCTTAGTTAGGTAAGAATGATTTAGGTTAAGGAGAGAGAGATTAATTAGAGAAGGAGAAAGGTAATTCAATTATAAACTTGATTGTAACTTAAAATTGAAAAAAATAAGAAAAAAAAGGGTTCAAAATTGAGCAATTTTTTTAAATGATCAATGTTTCTTTAAAATATATTCTACTATATAAAAAGATAATAAAATACTGTACTATTGTAATTCAATGACCCTTTTTTATAAAAAAAAAAAAAAAAAAAAATCTAAAAATAATTTTTTTATAAACAACAATATTAATCGGATCCAATAGCCGAAACTAAATGAATTTCAACTTTTTTTAATATGAATTATAATCTCCTTTTTAGGGGTGCTTTTTAATTAGCACACATCTATTTTCTTTAATCTCACAAATTAACATTAAAATTAAGGGATTACTCTGTAAGCCCACATTATTAAAAAAAAAAAAAAAAGATATTTAATCTAACTACTATATGTTGACATGTGTAAGGAAAAAGAAGAAAGTTGTCACATAATTTATATTTATAAATGTGGGATATATGATGATACTTATTTTCTATATTTCAATTACTTCTTATTTATATTTTAAAAACAAGCAAAACTTTTAACCCAGTTATTCAAACTTTTATTTATTTTATATGTAATTAATTAGAGATCGTTCGTCCAAATTTTTAAGAGGTATGTAGCTTATTTTTATGCGTAAACAATTTAATTATTTAATTAATTTTATTTTTAATATTTTTAATGAAAAAAATACGTTCATTTTTTTTAATACTAAAAACAAATATGTTTGCTTAAATTACAAAAAATTAAACATATGTTTTTTTTTCTAAAAATGATTAAAAATAAAATTTTATACATGAAAAAAAAATTATATCGTATAATTAAACATGCAATTTTTAGCAAAAAAAAGAAGATAACAAAATATCTATATCTGAATACTAAGAAAATTACCCTTTACTCTTGTTTTTAACAAGTCTATTTTTTCCACTTATATCAAATTTTTGTTCAACTTTATACCCAATTGCACAATTATATACTAGTAAAAATATGTAATATATATTGAGAATAAAAAAACATGTGGAAAAAGTGCATACTATGTGTTAAGTGTAGCACGTACATAAATCAATACCACATTATAAACTAAATAAACAATATTGGAAATACATATGCTATACTTAAAAAATTTATTTATATCGCATACGTGGAGGATAATCCATTGTCATTTTATCTAGTTTGTAACAGCATTGATTCTCTGTTAAGATTCAGGAAGTTCTGGAAGAAAAAAAGAACATATTTTTTCCTAAAACAAAGACAAAGAAATAAAATGTGTTTTGGAGAAGAGAAGCTGTGTGATTAAGATTTGGAAAGTTTTTAGGGTCAGAATTAAGATGTGAAATTTTGGGTGAAAATTTTTGTGACACACCAGGTTGTTCAAAAGGCATGCCTGCCATTCCGCAGCATATGTGAAGCCCAACAAACAATGACATGTTCTTTTTAAATTAAACAAACAATGACTTATTATGCTTTTGGGTCATTTCATCAAGTTTTAAGGTGATAAAGAATAAAAAGATTGAAACGGCATACGGAAGAGGCATTAACTAGATATCAGTAGTGAATACTGAATAGTGATTGAATGAACTAATGAATCTTTGTTTTTCGTTATTAAAAAAAGAACGATATATCAGTAGTATTTTAGAACTATTTATAAAACATTTCTTTTAATTAATCTAGTTTTTAGTATGTCACATGACGTTGTGATTAATTTCTGGTGGTGCACCAAGGGGAGGCTAAGAGTAAGAACAAAACAATATCTTAAGCACTCTGATTTTTTAGGTATATTTTAATTTTCTTTTCTCTTTTAATAGCCAATTATCATTTGATTATATTTGATTCAATGTGTTCAAACCACAATTTCTAAGTGGATACTTTTTATTTTTTCTTTTTTATAACAAAAAATAGATCTTCAACAGAAATATAAAATAAGGCTCGTTTTTTTTCTATTCATTTGATCAACACTATTAAAAGTATCAATAATGACTAATAATTAAAACTATTGTCAAATGAATTTTTGTATACAAAATATAAATTTTTTATATGTTGTTAACTGAGCTACTTCAAACATGTACTGTTGCAACAATTGGTTTTAGCAATTGGTAGAATTCGCAGAATATAACATATTAGCTTACTATAAATATAACTAATTTTCAAACTTTTTGAATTTTTCTGCCAAATGAAACAAAATTTTCACATTCACAATAGACAAGGTTTTAAGTCAATGACATAAATTCTTTTTATATATAAAATTTTACTTTTAATTACATTAAGAAAAAATATATTTTGTGAACAATAAAAAAAGCATATGACTTTTTAAAAAATATATGTATTATTTTACATAAATAACATATAAATATATTCTTAAAGATTAAAAAATAAATAAATAAGTTATATATGTATCGTAAATGAAAAGAGGTATATATCTGTCGTGCTTAAGTAAAACTTACAATGTTTAGGTCTCACACACGTACTGTAATGTTTTCGTGACGAACATATACTTAATTAAGTTTTACAATGCAAAACACGATATTATTATAGTGTATCAACATATAAGTATGTCTAGGTTCTAGTTATGAAATTGAAAAGCAAACCAACTATTCATCATCTAATTAAGCTAGCATGCTTAATTAGTTCATAAGAATGTAATACAAGCTTGTATAAATTTAGAAAATTTCGGAAAATTCACGGAATTTTCTTTCCCAATAGTGAAATAATTGCTTATATTCACGGAATTACTTTTATTGAATCAATTATTTCCCAACGTGAACCAAGTGGCACTCTCTATTGTTTGCTTACTTGTCAACTCATGAATAAACTAGCTTCTTTTTTTTTTTTTTGTTGTTGCTAAATTCATGAATAAACTAGCTAATCCTGTTAACTTTAGGCTAAACCAATTAACATGACAGCCGGTTACAAATAACACTAGAAAAGCCAAATAGTAACAAGCCACATAGGCAGATACTGCTTCTTTAACCACAAAATTTTCAAATTAGTGGTGGAACCTAGACGTCTCACCTGGCCACCAGAAGTAGACTACCATGCTAAGTGAAGGTTACTTTCAGAAGCACCAATGGAGCTTATTGACTCTTATTCCAGTCTTATGAAGATTAAATAAATTTTGAGTGGTCTTTTTTTTTCTCTCTTTCTTGCATAGATAAGACATCAGTAATCCTCGTCAGCGAGCATTGCAGTTCAATTTGTGTCCTGTTGTGTGTTAATATGTGTGATATGTGTGTTCCTGTGTGGCTTACATCCTTTTTTTTTTTTTGCCTTCCTTGTTACATAATGCTAAACCATTTTTATCCTTAGTGATCATCATCCCAAATATAACTCACAGAATCATATAAATATCTTTTTTTGGTTCGTTTATCTTGATCAATATCAGCCTTTTCAAATCAGTTTCATTACTTTTTATGGCGGTTTTGAAGCTCGTTCATATCAAACAAGCAGAGATAACTTACGGAATCAAAGTTTATAAGCTTTATGTCGACATTTCAATAAATCATTATCTACTTTAATGGCTAAAGCTTGATTCAATTGGGTTGTGTTTCAATGAAGACCAAAAGTGGTTTCTTGTGTAAGAATAGTAATGGTTCATACAAAAGAAATTAATGACTCAGCTATATCTTTGCTTGCATCAATTGAATTCATAGAAGAGAATAAAGAGAGAATATAACTTAAATATCCCAATAACTCAAATTGTTTATTATGTAAAAGTCCAATATTTTTAGCTAAGTGAAACTACTGAAAAAAATTAGCAACTTAGTTGTTCGGTATTTATCTTAAATAGTAATGATATTTTTCTGATTTATTTTCGAGTTGCGTGATGATGTCTATCACTTGATCCATATGATTATATTATTATTCTATCAAGTATCTTAAGTCTTATGATGGAATGACAGAGCATCTAACCTTGAGAAATCTTTGGTGGCCTACGCGTAACAGGGGAAATCTCCAACGTGGCAGTGAAGTGGCGAATCTGGTGGAGCATCAGACATATGATGAAGCCCAGTTACATGGCTTAAAGATGTCGACATTATTTCATTTACTTGTTACGTAGACATAACAAACATGGCCAAATATATACTGAGAATCAAAAAAATGGAAAAAAACAGAATTGAGAGAGAATAAGTGATTTGTCTAGTGTCCATAATAAAGCTATAAATACAGAGCCTTTGATGTGTTTGTTGAAAGGCATTGAAACAGAGCCAAAAATAAACGTGGTATCTTCTTCTGTTGGTGAAAATGAAAGCAACACTTCGTCCCTACAAATGAAAGAATAGGACCCTCATTGTCTCTTTGATCTGCCTTCTTGCTCTCGTAAAAAAGCTACCTTCTTGACCTCATTCCTGCTAGTTAAGTCTCATGGCTGGAGAGCAAAGAGAAAAGAGACGACTCAGCTACTCATGTGTTCTCCTCATAGGTAATGAAATTCTCATTCCCATTTTCCTTCTTTTAAAGCTCAAGAACGTTCTTGTAATAGCTCAATATCAATGGAGGGGACCCCAATCCATAATTATCCCATCAGTTTGAAAACCTCTTGGCCTTTTTTTCCTCAATTCTCAATTGACCTTGGCAGTGATGGATTTAGCTCTCAAATTCAGATGAGGTACTAATTAATAATGCAAAGTTTGCAAAAAAAAAAAAAACTTACAAACTAAAAATTAAATTGAATATTAGAGCTAAAAACTTAATAATCAAATTTCTTGAACAAATAAGTATCAAAATGTGGGATTTGTTGTAATTTTATTAGGTTTAAAAAAAAAACTGATTTTACATACAAAATTTAAGTTTAAAGATTTTATACTTAAATTATAATCTTAAAATTTAAATTGAGAAAGGTTACTATTAAATATGATTTAATTTTTATAAAATTTATAAAATTGTACATATAAAACTATATCTTGCATCAAGTGAGAAGGGGCTAAACATCATATACATCCGCCCTTGGACCTTGAACCTTGAACTTTGTTATTTTCACTTTCAGTGAATGTACAAGGGTGTTCGTTCTTTTTCGCCAACATTAGTTTTTTTTCCCCATTGTGTTCTGATTTTATAACAATTGGATCAGATGGGTAAAGTCTAAATTCAATCTAATAATTGTTGACAGCTGTTGCGGGTATGGAGAGATTTGCATTCAAAGGAGTGGCATCAAATCTAGTGACATACTTAACAGATATTGTAAATATGAATAACTCTTCTGCGGCTAAAACTGTGAATAGTTGGTGTGGGTTTACATCTATGCTTCCACTCTTTATTGCACCTCTTGCTGACACTTATTGGCATACATATACCACCATAGTGGTCTCTTCTTTACTCTATGCTGTGGTAAGTCATATTTCATCTTCATTTTGGTTCTGTTTTTCAAAAGCTTTTTCCTCCCCTCCAATCCAATATGATAAAAGGAAAGATAAACTAGGCAAGGCAAATAAAGGATAGAAGGAAAAACAAAAATGACTACAAGAGAAAAAGGAACATATTGAAGAGGATGATACTCCACGGAACCAAAAATCAAAGAAATATCTTATAGAAGTATGCTACTAAATATTACATGAATGGTATAATTAATCATATAAGCAAATTGTTATGGGAATCAACCAAATAGAATTTCTCCTTCTAAATGGAAACAAATCATAGCTTCATTTTTCTATTAAAAAAAGCATAAAATATTTGTTTATAGAAAATTCATGATTATGCTATATAGGGGCTGGTGGCATTGACATCAACCGCTCTTTCATGGGCTTGGTCTCCAGCAGACAAAACAAGGTCACCTTCACTTCTGCTCTGGTCTCTCTGCATAATATCTCTAGGCCAAGGGGGATACAATTCATCTTTGCAAGCCTTCGGAGCAGATCAACTGGACAATGAAGAAGAATTGCCTTGTAGCACCAATGAGCAAAAGTCAAGTATAAAGAGTTTGTTCTTCCAATGGTGGTATTTTGGTGTTTGTAGTGGCAGTCTCTTAGGTGTCACAATTATGTCTTACATCCAAGACACTTATGGTTGGGTCCATGGATTTGCCATCCCCACCATTGTCATGATTTCCTCTCTTGTATTTTTCTCTGGTGGAAGCAAGATTTACTATTACAGACAAAAAGAGTGCAACAATCCTCTGTTAAACATAATTCACTCCTTCAAAGCAACCGTGTCGAAGCTCCTAGGTTGCAGGATATTCTTACCAAAGGACAAGGATAAATTGGAGTTTGAGTAAGTTTTCTCCTTCTCATGATCAGTTTCAAAATAGTAGCAATTTATAATGTGAACATATGATCTCTTATTGGAACTAAATCATTAATAATTATTTTGGGTATTTATAGGCTTCAAGAGAAACCCCTTTGTCATCATCAAAACTTTGTCATTGCGGAAGGTTTAAATGAGAATCCCAAAAGTGACATTGACATTTTTAGAAATGCAAAGGTGGTACTCAGGCTTTTACCTATTTGGACAATGTTGCTGATGTTTGCTGTCATTTTCCAGTTACCACTAACCTTCTTCACTAAACAAGGTATGACAATGAAAAGAAATATTGGTAGCAAATTTCAGATACCACCGGCAACACTGCAGAGTGCTATTACAGTGTCCATTATGCTTCTCATGCCTTTGTATGACAAGTTTTTCATACCAATTACGCGGATGATTACTCGTAACGAAAAGGGTATCAGTGTAATGCAAAGAATGGGGATTGGAATGTTTCTATCTATCGTAGCATTGATCCTTGCTGCAATTGTAGAAACAAAAAGGCTCAAAATTAGCAGGAAAATGGATATGCTTGGATCACATTTAGAAACCTTGCCAATAAGTATCACATGGTTGCTACCTCAGTACATTATTTTAGGCATTTCAGACATTTTCACAGTAGTTGGAATGCAGGAGTTCTTTTATGCTGAAGTTCCAAGCAGAATGAGAACTATGGCATTTGCACTATACAATAGTGTGTTTGGAGTGGGAAGCTTCTTGAGTGCTTTACTGGTATCAATAGTTGAAGACTTAACAAAATCTAAAGGGACGGACAGCTGGTTTTCTGATAACATGAGTGAAGCTAGGCTTGACAAATACTATTGGTTTTTGGCCTTGTTAAGTACTTTGAGCTTGCTATTGTATGCCATTTTATGTAAATTTTACACCAATAGGAGTGGCATAGATAGTGACATAATGTAAAAAAAAAATCTGCCTTTATGTTTCGTGAGGTTTTTTTTTTTTAGAGAGTGTAGATAAGAGTCAAACATGCCCTCATTCCATACAGAACTTCTAAACTAGGGGAATCAATTAGGTCAATAGTACCTTTTTATCTTTTTCTTTTTCTTCATATTCCTGTCATTTGGCAGCTAGCTCTGTAAATTATCTATGAAATGTTTTGTGATAACTTTAATGTCTCTTGAGTTTAGTTCTATGGTTTGCACAAATTCAAGACATGTAGCTTCCATAAAAGCTTGGATAATTGAAGATTCTGTATGTCATATTGCCTAACAAGAATGATAAGTTACACAAATTTATATTTAAATTTGTATTCATATTGATAATACTTTGATACATGGTAGAATAATTTTAAAAATAATAAATTATTCATTTTAAAAAAAAAAATGCCACGCAAATTATAATTTGTATTAATGTTAATTTATATGATCTTAACAATTATTTTGTACATAATATGCATTTTTAAAGTAAAATTAAACTTCAAATAAGCTACTTTGATCTTTTAATTTGCTACTAGTAATGTGCCAAATAGGGGTGTAGATGATAATTAACCTCAAGCCACACTAAATGTCGGGGCAAGTGGAGATATAAATTTTACACGAATAAAAAATATGTTAAAATATAGTTTTTTGTATGCTTCATATGAAAAAAAATATATAAATAAAATAAAAATAAAATAGAAGTTTAACAAAAATGAAATGCAAAGAGTACAAACAATCTATAATTAATTTTTTTGTTGTTGCTTAAGTGATCAAATGTAAAATGTACTCTTACTTATAATATTGTATTTTCATAACAAAATATTTGATTTTTTTGAATTGATCAGTATTATTTGTAATTAAAAATAATTAAATTTATTAGTAAATATATTACATTTTTTAATAAAATATAAAAAATGTAAATATATTACACTTTTTTTTAATATACATAGATTAATTTTAGATTAGATAGAGTTCTTACTAATTAACATATAATTTAATTTTATTACAAAGTAATCAAGATTATATATTGTAAAAATTTATAAGAATAATGAATATTTTAATTTTGAAAGGTTAATCCAATGAGTAAATATACTTATATTTTTTATAAACTTTTTTATGGTATAACTTTTTATCAATATAGAACAATTTATCTAACATTCCCTCAAAGTGTGGGTCTTTATTGCAAAGTTCATCATTTTGTATTTTTAACATATTTACTATATTGTATTTTATTTGGATCACTTGTCTTTTTTTCTTTCGCAAGATCCATTGATTTTTTTTAGAGGTGAGGCCAAAGTATTTGGTCTATTTATTGACTGAAGCTCTGATACTATGTGAAAGTTTATAAGAATGATGAACACTATAATCTCAAAAGATAATCTCAAATAAATATTCATATTTCTTATAAATTTTTTTATATTATAGTGTTTTATTAATGTAAGATAATTGTTCTAAAACGTATATAAACATACTCAAGCAGAAATTGATAATAATAATTGTGGTAATATTGTCCCAATAATTTTGTTTATTAACTTATTATTATGTATGAATTATTTATTATATTTTTTTTTCATTATTATCATTATTATTTGACAAAATTGTTATTAATGAATTATAATTATGATAATAGTAAAAGCTATTGTAGTAATCTCACTACTCTAATAATATAAGTCCCAATTTGTTCAAGGGCAACGTTAAGATGATTTTTTCTCTTTTCAGTTTCTTAAATCTTTATTATAAGATCCAAGGTTTAAGTTTCCAACATTGTGATTATGATCATGAGTTGGAGGTTAATCAGAGATATGCGCACTAATTAATTTACTACTACTGAGTACTGAGTAACCAACTTCAAACTACCTAGTATAATCCATTTATTAGCTTTTGGGTTTTAATTTAGCTTCTTTTTGTTATCATACAAACACATTCAATTGTAGAATTATTATTTATATATATATATATAACAGGAGGGCAGACAGGAAAGGGACTGATCAGCAACTGATGCATGCTTCTCATGGGTAATTTTTTAGACTTACATAGATACAGAAGAACTAATGTCCAATTATACCACGTTATGAGATTACACGTACATATATTGATACAATCAATTAAAAAACAGTGGTTGCTGCTATGGAGAGGTTTGCATTTAGAGGAGTGGCATCCAATTTAGTGACATATTTAACAAATACAATCAATGTGACCAACTCTTCTGCTGCCAAAAGGGTCAACATTTGGTCTGGACTTACATCTATACTCCCACTTTTTATAGCTCTTATTGCCGTAAATGTACTACCATTTTAGGCTCTTCTTTCCTCTATATTTCGGTAAGTTATCTCTAAAATTTTTTTATTACTTTTCCATGCCAACAAAACTTTGGATCTTTCATGCATTATCCTTTTTGTCTATTACTAATATTTCATATATATTAATGAAATTAAAACAGAGGAAAAAATGAAGATGAATGAAGATGAATATTGAATGTGTTCTTATGTTGTATTATTGATGATTTTAACTCTAACAATTACAAGTCAATTTATAGAAGGGAGGAGAAAACACACACCCTTAAAACAAGGAAAAAACAAAATAAATAAAATGTGTTAGTGGAGGTGGAGACATTAGTGGAGACACCCTAAAACATGGAGGCCCTAAAACATGGAGGTGGAGACATATTCACCTTAAAACATGGAAGTATATTCCAACACTCCCCCTCAAGCTGGATCAAGAGAGTTTCTTGATCCAAGCTTGCACAGTAAACGTTCAAATTGAGCGGAAGGAAGAATCTTGGTGAAAACATCTGCAAGTTGATCACACGATCGAGTGTAAACAGTGGATATGATTTTGGTTTGAACATGATCACGAACAAAATGACAATCCACTTCTATATGCTTGGTTCTTTCATGAAACACTGGATTAGCAGCTATATGCATTGCTGCTTGATTATCACAGTGCAGTGGAATCGGAGTTTTACACTTGATTCCCATATCCAAAAGAAGAGCCTTCAACCAGATCAACTCACAAGCTGTGGCAGCCATTGCTCTATATTCTGCCTCAGCACTAGATCTCGCAACCACTGATTGCTTCTTACTTTTCCATGTAACTAAGTTTCCTCCAACAAATGTGCAGTAGCCTGTAGTTGATTTTCGATCAATTGTATTGCCTGCCCAATCCGAGTCAGTAAAGCCTTCTAAATGAAAATGACCATGAGGCTTCATGAAAATCCCTCTTGTGATTGTACCTTTAAGATAGCGCAAAATGCGCTTCACCAATTGATAATGATATGTGGTGGGGGCATGCATGAATTGGCTGACTAAACTTACAGCATAAGTAATGTCTGGGCGAGTGATGGTGAGATAGATCAACTTGCCTACTAATCTTTGATAAACTGAGACTTCTTCCATGTGTTCTCCAGATTCTAGTTTGATCAAACTAGGAAGAGGAGAAGATACACTGCTGCTGTGCTCCATTTGCGATTCTTCAAGCAGGTCAATAACATATTTCCTTTGATTGAGGAACAGGCCAGTTGCAGATTGATCCATCTTAATTCCAAGAAAGTATCTAAGCTTTCCAAGGTCTTTAATGGCAAAGGTGGCATGAAGATGACTTTTTAGAACTTCAATTTCATTTGAGTTATCACCTGTAATGATCAAGTCATCTACATAAACAAGAACAATTAGTCGACCATGAGTTCCACATCTGATGAACATTGAAGAATCAGCAGAACTCCTCTTGAAACCAGTCGATTGAAGAACTGTGCTTAGTTTTGAATACCAAGCTCTAGGTGACTGTTTAAGACCATAGATAGCCTTATGCAGCTTACAAACCATTCCTGGTTTATTTTCTTGAACATGTCCAGGTGGTAACTTCATGTAAACATCTTCTTCAAGTTCTCCATGTAAAAATGCATTTTTGACATCCATTTGATATAATGACCAACCATAGTTTACTGCCACAGATAAAAGAACTCTTACTGTATTCATTTTTGCAACAGGTGCAAAGGTCTCTTTGTAATCAATGCCAAATGTCTGTGTAAATCCACGAGCCACGAGCCACGAGTCTTGCTTTATATCTCTCAATGGTGCCATTTGAATGGTATTTTATCTTGTAAATCCATCGAGATCCTACTGCTTTCTTTCCTTTTGGCAATTGAACTAAACTCCATGTCTTGTTATCATGAAGAGCTTGTAGTTCATCCTGCATAGCTTTTCTCCAAATTGAGGACTGATTGGCTTCGACAAACGATCTTGGTTCTAAATTCTCACATAGATTCGTGAGAAATACATGATGAGATGGTGTGACTTTATTTAAAGTCACTGCATTACCAATAGGATGTCGAGGAGAGTAACTTTCAAAATCTTGCAATCTGACAGAAGTTTTCCTAGCTCGAAGCGGATATCTTCGACCTTGAGTTTCTGGCTGACTTGAAATATCTTGAGGTTCAGTGTGAGCTTCTTCTTGGTGATCTGACACAGGTTGATGATCTTCATGAGGTTGTTCAACAGAGTTGGACTGATTTCTATCTGTATCTGTAGGGGCCTCAGCTGCTATAATGTTTTCAATGATGATAGGACTTGGTGTCCTTTCTTCAAACAACTCCCCCTCAGACTCATCTTCAGCCTTTTGGTAGAATGAACAATCTTCATCAAATCTTACATCTCTTGAGACAATCAACTTTCTGGTTGAAGGATTATAACATTTGTACCCTTTTTGAGAGGAAGAGTATCCCAGAAACAGACACTTTTGAGCTCTTGCATCAAGTTTATCTCGTTGGTTTGCTTGAATGTGTACAAAACAAATGCAGCCAAAAACTCTCAAGTGATCAATCTTGATTTCTCTTCCTTTCAGAACCTCAATTGGAGACTTAAAATCAAGAATTTTGCTTGGTAGCCTATTAATGATGTAAGCGGCACATTGAATCGTCTGCGACCAAAAACTTTTTGGAACATTAGATTGTAGAAGCAAAGCTCTAGTCTTTTCAAGTAAATCTCTATTTTTCCTCTCTGAAACTCCATTCTGTTGTGGAGTTCCTACACAACTGGTTTGATGCATGATACCTTGAGCACTCAGATAACTTTTCATGATGTTGGAGGTGTATTCAGTGCCATTGTCTGATCTTAAAATGCATATTTTTGATGAGAAATGATTTTTGACCAAATTGTTGAAGTCTTCAAAACTTTTTGCAACTTCATTTTTTGATTTTAACAGATACACAAAGGTGGCTCTCGAGAAATCATCTATGAATGTTACATAAAATCTATAACCATCAAATGACTCCTTTTTAGATGGTCCCCAAACATCAGAATGCACAATTTCAAAGGCTTGAGTAGATTTTGAATTTGAAATGGAAAAAGGTAGTCTTGTAGACTTTGATTTCTGACAGATTTCACAAACATGATTCATTTTACAAAACTTAGGAAATAAAAAGGACATAACATGTGAAGAAGGATGGGCTAAACGACTATGCCACAGTTGATGAAGACTTGAGGAATTTGACTCTGCCAGAAGACTCTTGGGAAAGTTTGAGGAAATGGAGATGTAGTACAGTCCATTGAGAAAAAAACCTTCACCAATCGTCCTCTTGGACACACGATCCTGAAGAATGACACTATAAGTTGAGAAAATGACCATACAATCTAGCAAATGAGTTAACTTGCCAACGGAAAGCAGTTTAAAAGGGAAAGAAGGAACAAACATGACAGAAGAATTTTTTGAATTTGAAAAAAATTTTAATATTCCTTTTCCAATGATGGGGACCTTCTTTCCATTTGCAATTGAAACATGAGATGGTTTTTCAAACATATGAAATTCTTTTAGCACAGATGCATCATTTGACATATGATCAGACGCTCCAGAATCCATAATCCAAAAATCATGATTTTTGCTCAATGTAAGTGCTGTGGAAATGGCACAGATAATACCTGGGATTTCTTCTTGATCAGCCAGTTCAGATTCAATTAGAAAACCAGCAAACTTCCCTAGCATTGCAGTGGTATTTCCATTCTCAGCACTGCCTTGCCTCTGTTGCAAGAATAAGGCAAACTCATTGAAGAGATTGATGGGATTGGATGTAAAATCTGAGCTATTGATGAAAGCTTGATTGGCCTTTGGTGAGTATCTCATCTGACTCCTTGAGTTGTGGTTGTCATCTCCAGTTTTTGGTTTAAGTTCTGGATGTAAAATCCAGCACTTCTCCTTCAGATGACCAATGCCCTTGCGCCCAATACGCACACAGTGAGTGCACTTGAGATCAGGCCTTCTACCTCTATATGGCCTATCCACAGCAAAAACTCTAGACTCAGATGGTCGAGCTTCAGCTTCCCTCACAACTATGTCTGCATTCATCACTGCCCTCCTGACTTCTTCTCTCTGAATGGTACTACACACCATTGCTAGAGTTGGTAGCTCTGGTGTCATGAGTAGATGACTTTTCAAATCTTCATAGTCTGAACCCAAACTTGCCAACAACAGAAAAATTTTATCCTCTTCAGCTCTCTTGCGAAGGATGGTTGCATCTAGCTCATTCCACTTGGTTTTAAGATTACCAAGATGTTGCACAAATGTGAGGTTTCTTTGCTGCAATTCTGCCAGATCCTTCTTTAGCTGAAAAACTCTGGCTGCATTATTCATATTGCCATACATGTCTTTCACAGACTTCCATAATTGAAGAGAAGATTCTGAATAATTGAATATTTCAGCAATTTTTGGCTCCATAGAGTTTAGAAGCCAAGACATGACCAATTGATCCTGAGAAAGCCATGCTTCATAGTCTGGAGAGGATTCATCAGGAGTTTTGCTCGTCTCATTAATGAAGGTGAGCTTAGATCTTCCTCCTAGAGCAAGAGTAATAGCTCTTGACCATGGAAGATAGTTAAACTCATTAAGAAGAGATGAACTGAGACGCTGATTTGGATTGAGTCTAGTGGCTCAATTTTGGTGCCGGAGGAAGATGAAACATGTTTATTATCTTCTTCAGCCATAATGAGCTAAATGATAATGAAGATTCCTATGGAAATGAGATATGTAGAGGCAGGTCCAAGATGGATCACTGCTCTGAATGTGGGCTTTAAATGTGAATTTGGGTTTAAATGTGGGCCTGGAGTAATGGGCTTGGACTTTAAATGTGAGTTTAGAAGAATAGGCTAATGGGCTGATAATGATATAATGATATATGATATAATGGGCTGAAAATTTGAAAATGATATATGATATATGGGCTGATAATGATATATGATATAATGGGTAAAGGGCTAATAGGGTTTTTATTATATGATATATATATCAGAGAATGAAAATTTGAGAATGAGTGTGGCGAAACAGAGGGCTGGTGAGTGTGAGCTGACGGCGTGAACTGGATGGGCTGACGGCGCAAACTGGATGGGCGGCGACTAGGCTGTTCGACTGCTGGAGGCGCGACTGGGCTGTTCGAACCGGAGGCGCACGGGCGCTGGTGGCGTGCTTGGACTGGGCGCACGACAGCAGGAGGCGCTGGAGGTGCGCTGGTCTGGGCTGACGGCGCTGGTGACTCGGCGCGCAGGTTACTGGAGGCGCTGGTGGTGCGCGCAGAAGACGCTGGTACGGGCTAGCCGGCTGGTGGCGCTGCAGTTGGTGCTGCTGGAGCGGGCTGCTGGCTGATGTTGCGACGGTGGCTGATGGTTGGCTGTGGGCGCAGCGTCGCTGCTGCTGCGGGCTAGAGGCGCTGGCGATGTTCTGGTAATTTTTTTTTTTTTTTTTTTAAGAAAAAATTGATCTGATATTTAATCAAATGGAAATGGAATTATGGATTCTCTGAATTATGGATTTGAAGTAAATGGAATTGATGAAATGAAACTCTGAATTATGGATTTATGATCAAATGGAATGGATGAAATGAAACTCTGAATTATGGAATTGGAATTGCTCTGTTATGGAATTGAAATTGAGAAATAAATGTTTGTTTGTGTTTAGGATTGAACCTGCTCTGATACCATAATGAAATTAAAACAGAGGAAAAAATGAAGATGAATGAAGATGAATATTGAATGTGTTCTTATGTTGTATTATTGATGATTTTAACTCTAACAATTACAAGTCAATTTATAGAAGGGAGGAGAAAACACATACCCTTAAAACAAGGAAAAAACAAAATAAATAAAATGTGTTAGTGGAGGTGGAGACATTAGTGAAGACACCCTAAAACATGGAGGTGGAGACATATTCACCTTAAAACATGGAAGTATATTCCAACATATATAAACTGTCTTAATGAATTTAACAGAATTCTATAAACTCATGAATTTTCTTATAGGGTCTGGTGGCATTGACATCAACAGCTCTGGCATGGGCTTCGTCTCCAGCAAACAAAACAAGGTCACCTTCCCTCTCTGTGTAATATCTATTGGCCAAGGGGAATACAACTCACCTTTGCAAGCCTTTGGAGCAGATCAACTAGATAATGAACAATAATTGCCTTGTAGTAGTAACAATGACCAAAATTCTAATAATGTAAAGAGTGTGTTCTTTCAATGCTGGTATTTTGGTGTTTGTTCTGGCAGTCTCTAAGGTGTCACAGTAATGTCTTACATTCAAGACACTTATGGTTGGGTCCTGGGATTTGCCATCCCATCCATTGCCATGATTGCCTCGGTTGCATTCTTTTATAGTGGAAGATGGATTTACACATACAGTAGAAAGGAAGACGACAAGAAGCCTATGTTAAACATCATTAAGATCTTCAAAGCAACCGTATCAAAGTTATTTGGTTGCAGGATAGCCTTACAAAATGACAATGATAAATTGGAGCTCGAGTAAGTTTTCTCCGCATGATTAGTTTCAAAATGGTAGCAATTTATCACGTGAAGATACGATTTCTTATGGGAATTGTTAATATGGCTTCAAAAGAAACTGATGTTTTAGAAAGGGCAATTTTGTAATTGCAAGCTCCCACAAAACCCTAATAAGTCATATATATATATTAATTTGTTTTGAGCTGCCGCTTGAGAGAATTTAGAAGGTGCAGTAGAGTAAGTACAGAGGAGAAGTACCGACAGTGAACAATCGGGAAGTAAGCCATTATTACCATTATCACTATTCAAGAAAGTACCCACATCACCATTAATAATTTAATATATTAGCAACTATCATTGTACGTGAAGAAGACAGATTTCTCCTTCCTTTTGAATTAATAAAGAAGCCAATTTCTTTGCATCAACCATTATTCACCGAATACTGTTCGTGGGCATCAGTGAAGGGTTAATTCATCGTCAGATTTGCTATCTTCTTTTGTGCGGTAATATTAGTAAGATTGTATTAATTATTCTTGCTATTTTAATTACTGCTTTTGCACTGTAATATATTTTGGTGCATTTGGGATTTAGTATTTTGTGTGGCCTTTTGAATATTGGTGTTTTTATTCTACATTTGGATTTGATAGTGGATTTTTCCTCGGTGTGCCGTCGTCAGTGGAGTAGACTTTTTACATTGAAAGGTCGAACTACTTAAATCATTGTGTGCCATTTATTTTTCTTATTGCTTATTATTTTGCCGTTATCCATAATTAATTATTTGTGCAACAAATTTGGACCCAAACTACGTTTCCGCAAGCACCGATTTATAACAAATTGGTATCAGAGCTTTGGGTTATTCTGTTAATTATTGGAACTAATCAAGTTTGCTTTTTTGGATTTATTTTGAGCTTTTGGTTATTTGGTTGGTTTCATATTTTTGGGGTGGACTTCTATTAATTTAATTTTGGATTTTCTATCATGGCGGCAAAATACGAAATTGAGAAATTCAATGGTAGGAATGATTTTAGTCTTTGGCGAATGAAGATGCGAGCCATATTGGTTAAAGAGGGGCTCGTTAAGACACTTGAAGGTAAGGATAAATTATCAGAAAAATTGACTGAGGAAGAAAAAGATGCATTGATGGAAAATGCTCTCAGTTCAATTCAGTTATCCTTGTCTGATGAGGTACTACGCGAGGTTGGTGATGAGAGATCTTCTGCTGGATTGTGGCTTAAATTGGAGGGTGTGTATATGACCAAGTCTTTGACAAGTCGGTTATATTTGAAGCAGCGCTTGTACACTTTCAGAATGTCAGAAGGTACGCCTTTGCACGATCACCTTGATGAATTTACTAAAATTATTCGTGATCTGAAAAATGTTGGTGTTAAGATTGATGATGAGGATCAGGCCTTAATTTTGTTATGTTCTTTACCTAATTCGTTTGAACATTTTGTTGATATCATGCTATATGGGAGAGACACTATTTCTTTGGAAGATGTCAAAGCAGCTTTGAATTCCAGAGAGTTGAAGAAAAAGGTGTCTACAGGTAATAACGATAGTAGCAGTGGTTTGTTTGTCAGAGGTAGAACGCAAGATAAAGGATCAAGCAATAATAGAGGCAAGTCTAGATCAAAATCTAGAAAGAGAAAAGATAAATGTAATTATTGTCGTTAGGAAGGGCATTGGAAAATTAACTGTCTGAAACTCAAATGTAAAGGAAAATTTACCACAACATCTTCTGGTACTAATGATGTTGCTGGTGTTGCAGATAGTTCTGGATCCGAAGGTGATAATGTTCTGTCAGTATCTATTAGTTCTTCAAGAGATGTTTGGATTCTTGATTCGGGTTGCACTTACCATATGTGCCCCAATAGGGATTGGTTTGTTTCTTATCAGTCCATTGATGGGGGTGTTGTCTTGATGGGAAATAATGTGTCCTGTAAGGTTGTTGGTATTGGTACACTCCGGATTAAGATGCATGACGGTATTGTCAGGACTTTGAAAGATGTTCGCCATGTTCCAAATTTGAAAAAGAACCTGATATCTTTGGGTACTCTTGATTCACAGGGCTATAGGTACATAGCTGAAGGTGGAGTTTTGAAAGTTATTAAGGGTGCTCTGGTGGTTATTAAAGGGCAATTATCTCGTGGTCTCTATGTGCTTCAGGGTAGCACTGTCATTGGCAGTGTTTCAGTCTCATCCTCGTCAGATCAAGATTCAGATACGACTCGCTTATGGCATATGCGGTTAGGGCATATGAGTGAGGCAGGAATGTCCATTTTGAGCAAGCGGGGTTTACTTAGTGGTCAGAAAACTGGGAAGCTTCTGTGAGCATTGTGTCTATGGAAAGCATCGCAGAGTTAAGTTCAGTACAGCCATCCATAAGACGAAAGGTACTGTTGATTATATTCATTCAGATCTTTGGGGTCCTTCTCGTGTTGCTTCCAAGGGTGGTGCCCGGTATATGTTGACTTTTATTGACGACTTCTCTCGTCATGTTTGGGTATATTTTCTGAAAAACAAGAATGATGTGTTTTCGAGATTTGTCAAGTTTAAAGCTTGTATTGAAAATCAAACTGGCAAGAAGATCAAGCGTTTGAGAACTGACAATGGTTTGGAATTTTGTGAGGGTCAGTTTAATGAGTTATGTGAAAGGAATGGCATAGTGAGACACCGCACTGTGCGTAATACACCACAACAGAATGGAGTTGCAGAACGTATGAATAGGACTATTTTGGAAAGAGCTCGTTGTATGCTCTTTCAAGCTGGTTTGGATAAATCCTTTTGGGCTGAAGCTTGTAACCATGCCTGTTATTTGGTGAATCGGTCTCCATCAACTGCAATTGAGTTGAAGACTCCGGTTGAGGTATTTTCTGGTACTCCTGCTAATTATTCTGATTTAAAAGTTTTTGGTTGTCCTTCTTATGCTCATGTTAATGATGGTAAGCTTGAGCCTAGGGCATTGAAATGCATATTTTTGGGGTATCCTTCTGGGGTGAAGGGTTATAGACTATGGAGTGTTGAATCCAAGTCACCTAAATTTTTAATTAGCAGAGATGTTAAATTTGATGAGTTTTCCATGTTGGAAAAGAAAAAAGAGTCTATTGTTGCAGGTAAAGACCACGGTGTTAGTGAGCAGGTGGAGCTTGAGAGTGGAGCTCCTAGTCAAGTGCAAGAGAGCACTTCAGATCAGCCATTTGTGGATGAGGTAGATGATTCTGCTCCTGATGTAGCAGAACAGCAACAAGAGCAACCATACAGTATCGCTAAGGGTAAAGGAACAAGAGAGATTCGACGCCCTCAGAGATATGCAGATGCAGATTTAGTTTCTTATGCATTGTTTGTGGCAGAGACTATTGGGGTGAATGAATCTACTAGTTATCGTGAAGCTGTCACTTGTGATGAGTCTGCTCAGTGGTTAGTTGCTATGAATGAAGAGATTGAGTCTCTTCATAAGAATCATACTTGGAAAT
Source organism: Elaeagnus macrophylla (assembly GCA_029378325.1). Classification (NCBI taxonomy): domain Eukaryota; kingdom Viridiplantae; phylum Streptophyta; class Magnoliopsida; order Rosales; family Elaeagnaceae; genus Elaeagnus; species Elaeagnus macrophylla. The sequence continues at coordinate 20,172,289 of CM055646.1, read as the reverse complement.
TGGTAAAACCGCCTAAGGGTCAGAAGATTGTTGGAAACAAATGGATCTTCAAGAAAAAGGAAGGTATACCTGAGGTTGAAGCAGCTAGGTTCAAGGCACGTGTTGTTGCAAAGGGCTATTCTCAGAAAAAGGGTATTGACTTCAATGAAGTATTTTCACCCGTTGTGAAACATAGCTCCATACGTGTGTTGCTTGCTATGGTTGCGCTGTTTGACTTAGAATTAGAACAACTTGATGTCAAGACAGCTTTCTTACATGGTGAGCTTGAGGAACAAATTTACATGCATCAGCCAGAGGGGTTTGTTATTTCAGGAAAGGAAGATCATGTTTGTTTATTGAAAAAGTCATTATATGGTTTGAATCAATCTCCCAGGTAGTGGTATAAACGGTTTAATTCTTTTATGATTGATCATGGTTACTCTAGGAGTGATTATGATAGTTGTGTTTATCATAAAAGGTTCTCTGATGGTTCAATTGTCTATTTGTTGCTATATGTTGATGACATGCTTATTGCTTCTAAGAATAAGTTTGAGATTCAGAAATTAAAGTCTCAACTTAGTGGTGAGTTTGAGATGAAAGATTTGGGTGCAGCAAAGAAAATTTTGGGCATGGAAATTTACAGGAATAGACAAGCGGGCAAGCTTTATTTGTCTCAGAAAAGTTACATTGAAAAAGTTCTTGAACGTTTTGGTATGAAAGAGTCTAAACCTGTGAGTACGCCACTAGCTGCACATTTCAGACTTTCTTTGGATTTGTCACCACAGTCAGAAAAAGAAGAGAAGTACATGTCTCAGGTTCCATATGCTAGTACTGTTGGTAGTTTGATGTACGCTATGGTTTGTACTCGACCAGATATTTCACATGCAGTTAGTGTTGTTAGTAGATACATGGGTAACCCTGGAAAGGGTCATTGGCAAGCAGTGAAATGGATACTTCGGTATTTGAGAGGCACTTCTAGTTTTGGTTTGGTATATGATGGGAGTTCTAATACTGGTTGCAGTGTTATTGGTTATGTAGACTCCGATTATGCTGGAGATTTGGATAAGAGAAGATCTCTGACAGGTTATGTTTTCACTCTTTCTCATTGTGCCATTAGTTGGAAGGCTACTTTACAGTCTACAGTTGCTTTGTCCACTACAGAAGCAGAATATATGGCAGCAGCAGAAGCAGTGAAAGAAGCCATTTGGCTTAAAGGTTTGGTTTGTGATTTGGGTTTACAGCAGGATACTTCTGTTGTATTTTGTGATAGTCAGAGTGCAATACACTTGATCAAGAATACCATGTTTCATGAGAAGACCAAACATATTGATGTCAGATATCACTTCGTTCGTGACATTGTGTCTCAGGGTACTATTATTATTAATAAGATAGCTACTGCAGAGAATCCAGCTGATATGTTGACCAAGCCAATTCCAGTTAACAAGTTCAAGCATTGCTTGGGCTTGGTTGGTATTTGTAGTAAGTGATCGCCCTTTTGGGCTTTGGGACGACGGCCACTTAGTATTTCAAGGAATCCTAAATTTGAAGAACTTGGTTTCGTTTTGAGCCAAGGTGGAGATTTGTTAATATGGCTTAAAAAAAAACTGATGTTTTAGAAAGGGCAATTTTGTAATTGCAAGCTCCCACAAAACCCTAATAAGTCATATATATATATATATATATATATATATATTAATTTGTTTTGAGCTGCCGCTTGAGAGAATTTAGAAGGTGCAGTAGAGTAAGTACAGAGGAGAAGTACCGACAGTGAACAATCGGGAAGTAAGCCATTATTACCATTATCACTATTCAAGAAAGTACCCACATCACCATTAATATATTAGCAACTATCATTGTACGTGAAGAAGACAGATTTCTCCTTCCTTTTGAATTAATAAAGAAGCCAATTTCTTTGCATCAACCATTAGTCACCGAATACTGTTCGTGGGCATCAGTGAAGGGTTAATTCATCGTCAGATTTGCTATCTTCTTTTGTGCGGTAATATTAGTAAGATTGTATTAATTATTCTTACTATTTTGATTACTGCTTTTGCACTGTGATATATTTTGGTGCATTTGGGATTTGGTATTTTGTGTGGCCTTTTGAATATTGGTGTTTGTATTCTACATTTGGATTTGATAGTGAATTTTTCCTCGGTGTGCCGTCGTCAGTGGAGTAGACTTTTCACATTGAAAGGTCGAACCACTTAAATCATTGTGTGCCATTTATTTTTCTTATTGCTTATTATTTTGCCGTTATCCATAATTAATTATTCGTGCAACAAATTTGGACCCAAACTACGTTTCCGCAAGCGCCGATTTATAACAGGAATTAATTAATTCATTCTTTTGGCTATTTATAGGCTTCAGGAGAAACCTCTTTGTCATCATCAAAATTTTGTTATTGTGGAAGGTTTAAATGAGAATCCCAAAAGTGATAACGACATTTTTAGAAATGCAAAGCTGGTAGTCAGGCTTTTACCTATTTGGACAATGCTGCTAATGTTTGCTGTCATTTTCCAATTACCTTCAACTTTCTTCACTAAACAAGGCATGACCATGAAAATAAATATTGGAAGCAAATTTCAGATACCACCGGCAACTCTGCAGAATGCAATTACAGCATCCATTATGCTTCTAATGCCTCTATATGACAAGTTTTTCATCCTAATTATGCGGTTTATTACTCGTAACGAAAAGAGTGTCAGTGTAATGCAAAGGATGGGGATTGGGATGTTTCTATCTATCGTAGCATTGATCCTTGCTGCAATTGTTGAAACAAAGAGGCTCAAGATTAGCAAGGAAATGGAAATGCTTGAAACAGAACATTTATAAATTTTGCCTCTCAGTATCTTATCGTTGCTACCTCAGTACATAATTTTAGGCATTTCAAACATTTTTATGGTAGTTGGGATGCAGGAGTTCTTCTATTCTGAAGTTCCGGGTAGGATGAGAACTATGGCATTTGCATTATACAATAGTGTGTTTGGGTGGGAAGCTTCTTGAGTGATCTTCTAATCTCAATAGTTGAAGACTCAACAAAATCAAAAGGACGAGCCAGCTGGTTCTCTGATAACATGATTGAAGCTAGGCTTGACAAGTACTACTGGTTTTTGTCATTGTTATGTGCTTTGAGCTTGATGTTATGTGTCATTTTGTGTAGATTTTATACCAATGAGAGTCACTTAGATGGTGAGAAAATGTAAATAATGAATTTCTTGTGTTTTCTTTTGATTAAGCTCTCTGACAATTTAGATATAAGCCTAGTATTAGTGAAACTTGCCCCTCAGCAGTCAGCACATTGCCGAACGACTAGTGTAGGTTTACTCCCAACAAAGTTCTAGACCAGGGGAATCAAGTAGAATACTCGTTTCCATTTTCTTTTCTATGTGATAAAAAGAGTGAGTTTCAATTAATCATTCTTTGCAAAATCATAGAGTACCTTTTATTTGTATACTTCATAATTAATCTTAATGGTGAGATAGAAGCACACGAACAAGTTTACACAAAATTAATAAGGACAAAACTTGTTATGCTGCTTTGATAATTTTCAAAAGAAGAACTTGGTTTATCTGGAGAACACCGGGAGTCTTTAAAAAAGATTCCAACAGATTATTATTGTCTCTTGCTTGAAAATAACATAGGCTGGAGTCTTGACTGATACTAATACATTTTGTTTGACCTTAATCTTGAAAACTGAAGGCAATAACCAAGTCTTGGTCTTCCAGCTTTCGTTAGAAAATAAGCATCAACGTATACGACAGGCTAGGCCTTGTCGGTCGTTAAGTATTAATGCATTGAATATTTGAAGTATCTTATGCTACACACACACACACAAAAAAAAAAAAAATAGAAAACGTTAGTCAGATATAATGTCAAAAAAAAAAAAAAACAGAGAGCTTTGGAAACCTTGTAAACTATAGTCCATAAATATAGTTAAAAAGATAGAACATCTCCGCATCCCACTACACATCCAACAAGTGCAAGCAAGCAAGCATTAATTCTTTAATCTTCCCCTAATTAATTCATGGCCTCTAAAACTGTTTGTTCTCTCTTTATATTTACTCTCCTCACCATTTTCCTTCTAATTTCACTCTCTCATTCAACTCCTATAGTAGAGCATGAAAAAACTTCATCACCCTTTGACTTGGTCAAACTTCAAATCAAAGGCATCCAAGATCTTAAGAAGTACCTTCACCACTATAGCTACTTAAGCTATAGCCAAACCTGTGACGATGCCTTTGATGATCTCTTGGAGGATGCAACTAAAACTTACCAAATCAATTACTGTTTGGTCTTCAGCTTGTGCAGAAACTAAGACTTAGCTCAGCCAAGGAGGAAACAACAACGAAGAACTTCAGGAAAGCTTAAGAGAGAGTTTGAGAGAAGAGAGAATGAAAGTATCACTTGTACTTTAATTGGGGAACTGAATGAATTACATTATAGACTTGAGTGCAGAGCAAAATTATCTCTTTATTTATACAATAAATGTTATTTAGTCCTCTAGTTTATAAAATGTATTTTTAATTTCATTTGTTTATAAAAAAAAGTGTTCTGAAGTCACTTTACTTACAAAAAATGTGTCAAGGATAAAATTAATTTTTTATCCAATTTTTCGTTAAATCTAACTGAATAGTACATGAATCATATGTATATTTATATTTTTCGATATATATATATATATATATATAAAATTAAATAATTTTTAATTAAAAATTATTCTAATTTTTTGCAATTTTTTTCTATTAAATTTAAATAAAAATTTCATTATTTAAGTTGTGACTTTAAATATTAGACAATGAAAATTTTATTTAAATTTTATTAAAAATTATATTTAAATTACATTGAAAATTTTATTTAATTTTTTTTTGAAAACTAAAAAAATTAAGTAATTTTAATTAAATATTAATTTTTTTACATATATATATATCGAAAAATATAAATATACATGTAACACATTTGCTATTTCGTTAAATTTAAATAAAAATTGAATGAAAAATTAACTTTATTCTTATAAAAAATTAACTTTGTTCTTGTTTGATACAATTTTTTTTTATAAAAAGGAAATTTTAAAAAAAAAATTAAAAATATTTTTTATAATTTAAGAGACTAGATATCACCGCAAACACTTTATCCTATATACTTATACTACAGCTTAGGCCTAACAATCTGAGCTCTAACCATAAAAGTCAGCTCTCCAAATCAGTAACAATAAAATTGGTTTTTAAAGAGAAGATCATGGAGATGGCTATCCCTTTAATTAATGCCCTGGTGGATCCGTGGCTCACGCATTTGCACCAACTGATGGGAGGTTCCAATACAATGGAGATGTGACATGGGAAGTGGGTGCGACTTCTGGTGCGTTTGATTGGGAAATTGGGCATTTGCTTGGACTCGGACATAGCTCAGTTGAGGGGGCTATAATTTACTCCTCAACTGCAACTGGAGTCTAAATTAGATTTGAACAGGGATGATATTCAAGGAAATGAAAGCTTTATGCAGTGTAGTAAACTAATTAACCAGTCAACAGGGACGTAGCATGCGGGAGCTGCACGGACCGTAACCTCGGCTAACTTAAAATAATAATAACATAATGTATATTTTAACATTAAATAAATATTTTATTTATAATATATATATATATTGATATATATTAACAACATTTAATAAATATATTGATAAAAATAACATAAATTATTAGTAAAGTAATTAAATATATACAGATTTTTTCATATATTTGATAACTATAATACATATAGAATTGTAATCATATATTATATAAAAATATTTCTTAAATTAATATATAATATTTAAAAAAAAAATTAATATTTAATTTTAAATTCAACATTATAAAAATTAAAAAAAAAAAAAAAGCATACTACAAATTTAATAGTAAAACTTTTAAAATTTTATAATTCATATTGTAATAATTTTGTTTCAACATAAATTTTAAGATTTTTTTGTCCTTAATTTTTTATTTTTTTATTAATCAGTCTTATATTATTTATCAATAATATATATTTTAATATAATCTTAAGCTTAAATTCTAAATCATATTTTAATTTTTTTATATATATATTTTTAATTTTAATTTTAATTTTAATAATTATAAATTTTATTGTGTTTGATTGAGCTTTTCATTTACTTAAATTTTTTTAGTTAATAAAATTATTTTATATATGTATGACATTTATATTTATTAACTTATTATAATTTTTGCTTAATTTTTATTATAGGTTAATTATAATGTGTTGAATCTATATTTTGAGTGATAATTCTATGTCTCTATTATAATATGACATATAAATTTTAATGTAGAATTGAGTAGGCTTTATTATAACTCCAACCAATTATACAATATGATATATTTTTTATTCTTTTAATATTTTAATAAAAAATTAATTTAACCCACTTTAAAAAATATTTCTGACTTTGCCCCTGCCGATCGTCAACAACAACAACAACAACAATAATAATAATAAGCTCTTTAGACTTATACATTGTCCTTAACTAATAAAGTACAAATATTTACTAAAAGGGCACTGCTCCCATTGAAATAGAATAAAACTTGTAGCAGCATGTCTGAATATGAGGAAAGAAAAGGGGAAAAATATGTGTGTCTGAAATTCAGTTTAGAGAGTTTTTGTTTTATTTTGTTTATATGTTTGAATTATAGGTGGTGGTTGCCGCTAGTCTTTGAATTTTTTTTAAATTACTTAAAATAATACTATTAAATTTTATAATAACAAAAATAATGTTTTGAATTGAGAAAGATGTGAATTAATATTATAATATTATTTTTGTTATTATAAATTTTTTAGTAGTATTAGTTTTGTGGTTCTCTTTAAAAATTTTATTGTTATTTTTATGTTTCATTAATCAAATGATCTCCCAAAATCATATACTAGCATGATCAAGCCATTCTTGATCTGTTTTTCTTATCCCAAAAGTCAATTATTACATTATAAACAATTGAATTTCACCTTGTCATAAAAGACCCATCGTCGACATACCTTGAGAGTTAAACGATACATAAATAAGAAGATGACCATAATAGTCGATATATCTTGAGAAATAAAAGCACACATAATAAAACATGACAAGGCTTATAGTTGCATTTCAAAGCAAGATCAGTCTAACTCAAACTCATTGGGGGCACTTGTCTCATGAATGAATGTAAAAACGTTTTAAAGGAATAAAGGTTGCATTATTTGTTTCTACACCGAGAAAATAACATCCTCATACATACAAGTATACTGTCAAAAATGCCATTGCAAGAAACTAAAGCTGCAAATTTTTAAGTTCACATAGAAAAAAAATGTTGGAAGTTTTATGTAATACATATCAAATCTAAATGTATTTAATCTCATTCACAGTTAGCTCTATCGCACCTGAGTATTATTTTGCCACATTGTTCTCTTCTCTGATATCCTCGGCAACATCATCATAAAAAATCCAGAGTAAAGTGTCCCTGATTCTCAAATGATCAGATTTAAAAAACAAGTGGCTTATGCAGCATAAATTAATCACTGCCTTCACATCTTTGAGCGACAATTGAGTATACACCGAAACTAAAACCACTAACAGAGAAGTTTGGCAATTAACCTGAAGCGTATCAATGGCTCTTGCCCTGTGATAATCACTGTCCCTTACACTAGATCGTGTAATTTCCTTGACTGTTTTCCTTCAGAGTGCACCCATTCGCAATCAAAATTGTAAAAAACGAAATGCCCATTTGCAGAAACTACATTCCCCACCGACCACCCGAGCCAATTTTGGGAAATTGGATTGGGGCGATTTCGATTCAAGAGCTGTAGCGAAACACAGAGGTAGCAATGGGCACAAGCAACGAATCAAAGTACCGATTCTCAACATCACTTGGGTCTTTCCTTTGAAGGTAAAACAACAAGAACTCTTCCACGAAAGTGAAAACAGAAGATGGTAAAGGACATGACTTGGAGGTTTTGAGCAATTTACCAGGAGAACCAAAATGGTATAGAAAAAGAAGAGCAAGGCAACAGCTACGACTAGTAATTGGAGAGCACAACCGACTCGGTCGCGTGCGATTAGCGCATCGATAACGGATTATACAACACATTATCGGCATGTGACTATATAATTTTTTAAACAGTCGTACGTTTACGATATAAAAATAAAAATAGTATAATTACATAAAAATTTATATTAAATAATTAATTTTATTTTATTTAAATTTTTAATCATAAAATTATATGTATTAATATTTTTTTATCTTAAATTAAAAATAATTTTTTTATTTTTAAATATATAAAAATAAATTATATATTAATTTAAATAAATTTATAATAAAAAATTATTTTAAATATAAATTATTTTAATAATATATATATAATTAATTTTATTCGATTATATTATACAAATTTTTAGCAAACATTGTACAAATTAATTATAATATAATTTAATACTGTTAAATTTAATATAATTATATTTAACTTATCTAATAATATACCAAACATATTGTATAATTATTATTATTAAATTTATATATTCTTAATGTTACTATGGTTAAAAAGCAATTATATTGATATGACCTTAGATGCATCTAGGTGACAAAAGTTAGTAATACAAAGTAAAAGAAATATGTTTTGGAATATTCGATCTAAAATTTTTAAATTAAGAAAAATAAAATAAAATAATGAAATCTTAGAAAGCTTGCTTTTTCCATAGATAAATAGTTTAACGAAATTGCTTATGTGCTTCGTCCGGCCAACTGTAAAAACATCACATCTTATTAATTAAAATATAAAAGAGTAATGATATTATTAAAAATATATATATGTGAATTATTTATTATAATTTTATAATTAATTATATTTAAATATCATTATTATTATATAAAATTATTATTAATAAAAATGTTACTAAAAGATAATAAATTTATTTGTTACAATACCCTTACATGTATAAAATAATATAATATAATCTATTATTTGTACCGTAAATGTTTATAAAACCTCAAAATCATAATACATATGAAAAATAAATAATATATTTTCATTGAAGATGCTTGATTTTGAAAGATCTTTCTAATACATAAATAATTAAGTTATTTAATTAATTTTATTATTAATATTTTTAGTAAAAAAATATATATATTTATTTTCTTTTAATACAAAATAATATATATTTATTTATGTTATAAAAAAATAAACATATATATTTTTTTTCAGTGAGAGTTAAAAATAAAACTTTATACATGAAAAAAAGTAATGTCATACAATTAAATATTTTAATATCATGTTATGCTTCAACTTTATTTTAAAAATTAAAAATATTTTTTTAAAAATAATATCAACACATGTTACACATAAATAATAAATTTATATAAATACAAAAATAATTATAAATTTATATAAATTTTACATCCTTTATTATTAAAAATGATAAGCTTTCCTTTTTTATTAATCCCATAATTTTTTAACTCACTCCATCTAGATCAATTCATTTATGCGATGAAAATATTATAACCATATAAATTTGACATAAATTATTCAAATAATGTTAAGTTAATTTTATTAGATGTTATGATATAAGTTAAAGATTAGTACTTTAATAGTATTTATATTTATTGTTTAGTATTTATCGTTACTTAATTTTTTAAGTAATATTTTAAAAGTATTTAAAATTTTAAATTAGTATATTTTTTGCTAAAAATTAATCACATGCATGTTATATAATAAAAAATGAATAATAATTTGATAATTTGATAATTATTATTATTTTTTGAATTTTATGTCACATTGATTTTATAACTTTAAGTAATTGACTTATTGATCCTATAATTTTAAAGATGAGTTAACTTAGTCTTTTAATTTAAAAAATTATTAAACAATAAAAATTAAAAGCTCTATATATTTTTTATTGCTCGTATTTTACTGAAATCAAATTTTTTTTTTAAATTTTTTGATATAAATTTTATTTAAAAAAATTGAATATTGTTGACTCTGATATTAAACTTATTTTGAATAAGATAAAGAAATAATAGACAAATTAGAATTAAAAATTTAGACAAATAAAAAAATAAAGAAACAATAAATAATTGAAAGATAAACTAATATTATATTCAATTCATTTTGACATGTAAAATAAATAAAATACTAGTTTTTATTTATAGGAGTTAAAAAACAAAACTAAATAATTATTAGTAAAAAATTAAATAGTTAAAAATTAAAAAAATTGAGGATAAAAAAGATAAAGAGTTATTTTTTTAATGACTTTTTGTTTTGCTTTTAGAAAATATTAATTTTTAAAATTTGAATTTAACTGACAATTTTTTTAAATTACAGAAATAAATTAACTTTCTTAAAAGTTATAAGACTAATATAACAAAATATTTAAAGAATAATAATAAAAAAATTAATATGACTAAACTATCATTCATTTTTTGTTATATGATATACATATAATTAATTTTTTATTAAAAATTTATCAATTTAAAAACTTTAATACTCTTAAAATATTACTTAAAAATTTAAATAATAATAAATATATAAAAAAATATTAATACCATTAAATATCAGCTCATAAGTTAAGCATGTATAAAAATAAGTACTTATTTATTTATAATTAATATTTTTTTTTTATATTCTGTATTTTTTTTAGTGGGTGGTGGAAGCCGGGTGGAATGGAGATACACATGTCGGATTATCCAAACTACTATTAGTTACGTATATGTGGTACAAAAGTCATCATCCCGCCCATTTAAATAGACGAAATATATGTTACTATTAGGGGTGAAAAAAAAAAAATATAGAACCAATTCAATTTATCTAAATCAATCCAATTCAATTTAAAAAAATTAATTCTTAAATTTTATTAATTTAATTTAATTTTTTATAATAAAAAATAAATTAATATTGAGTTAGTTTAAATTTCATTTATTAAATTTTTAAAAAAATCGAACCAACTCATTTAATTTTATATTATTATATTTATATTTATATTTATATTATTATTTTATAGAATTATTAATAAATAAAAAAAAATCTGTTCAGTCGTTCACAGTTTATGCTTTATTCTTCATAATTATGCCCCTTTAGTCTTTTTTGAATTAATTTTCTGACTTTTATGTTTTCTCTTAGAACCCTAAAATAGCTCCTCTCAATCACGACGCCTCCAGTCTCCAACCTCAACTAAGTTTCAGTTTCACCATCGTTCAGCTCGAATCGGCGTCTCTTTCAGCCATCTATCTTTCAGTTACTCTAAAAGCTTGTGTTTCCAAGCATTTTCCTAAAAAAGTACAGAGTATATTTTTGTCGATAGAGTTTTTATTGCATGAACAACATTACTAAATAATATTATTGGATCTGAAAGTTAACAAATTTTGTCAGGTATGTAATCATTATTTCTTATTGCTCAAATTTTGTCAGGTATGTAATCACTATTTCTTATTGCTTATTTGTCTTAATTTTAAAATTTTCTTGTACTTTGTATTTGATATGGATAATGGTATTAAATAAATGATTGATATCTATATTTTTAAATTTAGGTATTATAATAAAATTAACATTAAAAACGTTAGAAATTATATATAATACAAGAGTTTTAAAAAAATTTAATAAACAAAATTCATTATTGAAAAAAAGGAAGAAATTTCCTTTAACCAACCCAAACTAAAATAAAAAAATTAGTTCAAGTTTGATTGGTTTTTTAAAATTTTTGGTTCAGTTCAATTCTCGTTTTAAAGAATCGATCATATTGAATTGATTCTAATTTTAATCTAAATTTAAACTAATCGATATATGTTTACCCTAATTGCGTTAGTTATTTATGGAGAAAAATAAGAAAAATATAAAATAAATAGAATTAATTAAAATAATTGTGCACACAGAATGTGAAGAGTAGCTGTCGTTGTTTCCATATACGACCAGTTATTCCGTAATTGATGGATATCGACTAATCGCGCATGTTCCTTTGTTGAAAAACTTGTCACAAGCTCAAAATTGTTCTTTAAAGTAAGAAGAGTATTTTTTTTTTTTTTTTTTTTAAGTTTTATGGAAAAAGACGAGATAACGTTTTGTTTTTATTTATTTAAAATAATATCGATATTAATAATAATTAATATTTAAAACTATCTTAAAAAAATATTTACCTACAATTATAACTTTTTTATTAATTCAATTTTATAACCTCGTGAATCTAATTTGCTAACTTAAGATTAATAACCTCATAATGCTGATAAATTAAGAAGAGCATGACGTGCAGTGTAGCCTACCTCTTTGAGGAGAATTTTTTTATATTATAAATGTATAGAATTGTGTGTATAATAATGAAAAAAATAGATATAAATTGAAAAATGAATGTAGGGCATAAAAAATAGTTAAATTTTAAAAAAGTAAAGGTCAAAAAATTTTAAATTAATATTTCATCCTTATTAATTTATGAAAACTCACTTTATAATATATATTTGGGAAAATAATCGATATAACTAACACCCCTAATTAATATTTAAATACTAAAAAATATTTACCCCTATCAATTATAATTTTTTATTAATTCAATTTTATAACCTCGTGAATCTAATTTGCTAACTTAAGATTAATAACCTTCATAATGCTGATAAATTAAGAAGAGCATGATGTGCAGTGTAGCCTACCTCTTATGAGGAGTAATATTTTTTATTTATAAATGTATAGAATTGTGTGTTAATAATAAAAAAATAGATTAATTGAAAAATGAATGTAGAACATAGAGAAATAGTTAAATTTTTAAATAAAGGTCAATAAATTTAGAGGTTTATTTCACCTTTATAATATACTCACTTCATAATATATTTTTTAAAAATTCTTTTAGGATTTTTTCTAGAAAAAAAAAACCAGTGAAAAGAGCATCTTTATTTGTCCACCTCATGGGCGGTTTTTTTGGGACCTAAAAAAAAAAAGAAGAAGTCAAAAGAGCATTTTTATTCGTATCAAACTGCTGTTTTCATGCCGAATAACAAGTAAAGTATTAATTATAATTATCTCATAAAAAAATAGTATTAACTAAATTAAGTTAAAACACCTTAAAGTTTACACTCCAATTTTTCATATAACTCTTTATTGAACTTATTTAAAAAATGACTCTCATCTCCTACCTTCTTCCTTTTTAGCGTATAAAAAAAAAAAATATTTTTTAATAAATGATACTTATTATTATTATTTTTTTTAATAAAAGGTACATATTTTATTGTTTAGTATATGATACACATGTTATTTTATAGTATTTAATATATAGTTTTTTTCTTAAAGTAATAATACATATAATGTCACATTTTTTTTTTCTATTATATAACATTTAATTTTTTTTAGATATAAACATGTATTTTTTTCAAAGATAACTCATACTTTTCATTAAGTAGAAATAATTCAATTATATAGAAAAATACATATTAATTTAATAAAAAATATATTAATAAAACAAAAAATACATCATTATATACTAAAAAAAAATATTTAAAAAAATATTATAAAACTAAAGTTATAATTAAATGTGTATTAAACTTTAATTTAAAAAAAAAAAAAAACTACGTTAAATGTGACCAAAAAAAAATTAAAGAGAGAAAAAAGAAAGAAAGATGCAGATAGAAAAAAAATGACGGCAGAAAAAAAGAGAAAAAAAAAAAAAAAAACAGCAAGAGGGATACATTTACTCCTAAAGCTCATCAATGCTCTGCAAAATTGTAAATATATGGTGATAAACATCGACTTTGCTAATATAAGAAAATAAATTTGAGATTTACGCATTAAAATAATTTTATAATATAGCATAAATATAAAAAAATATCTTTATTACCGTGCATATAACATATATTTATAATAACACGAAAAATTATACCTCTGAATTTTACATGGAATAGTTATTTAACTCATCTCATTTGCCCTTTATAATTAAGTTATTTAATTAATTTTATTTTTAATTGTTTAAAACAATTTTTTTTTACTAAAAACATTTTTTTCCATTATAAAAAAAGATTTATATGTGCGCTCAATTAAAAGAATTAAAAATAAAATTCAATATATAAAATGATTATGTCATGCAATTAAAATTTTTATTTTTAATCCTTAAAGGACATGTTTAGCTCAATATTTATGAAAATTTGTTAAATATATGTTCATTACGTAACAAAATAACATATATTTAAACGCATTTTTTAAGATTCGTTAAACATATATTCATTATATTATAAAAAAGTATATGTTTAATTTAAAGAAGGGTTAAAAATAAAATTCAATCTATTAAAATTTTATATATTTATTATAAAATAATATAATAATTTATTTTTTTAAATTCGGCCATGCAAGTGATGCACATCAATAATTTTAAACAAAAATATAATAAAAGTGAGATCCTATAATATTTATAAAAATTCAACCCTTTGTTTAGAAGTCAATACATTACATTTCATTAAAAAAAAGTAAAGAAAAAGAGACAACTCAAATCTCAAGCCATATAATGTGGAGTAGGGATGTTCAAAAATTAGATTAAATTAATTAAAATTGAAAAATTAAATCGAATTGAACTAAAAAGTTTTATAAATTAAATAGTTAAATTTAGTTTTTATTTTTTCAAATCGTTTTATAAACAGTTCAGTTCAATTATACGAATTTTTAAATCGGATCGGACCGTTACTTATAATTATTTTTAATACATTATTCTTTAACCAATATATATATATATTATATCTTCTCATAATCAAAGTATGCAACTCTAACTTCCTAACTTATTTTTAATATATTATTTATGGATTAATGTATTATGGCATTTTGTTGTAGAATTTGCGAAAATATTTAGCTCTATATTGTAATTGATTCTATGATTATTTTTAAAATGTTAATATAATTTATGTAGGATATAATATGATTTATATTTGTAGTATATATTAATTAATTTATTTAGATTCAAATATTTTTTTAATGTTATTTTCAAGTATTAACAAGTTTGGAGGAAAAAAAAATGAAAATCGTCAAAAACAGTTAACAAAATTGGATTGGACCATAGACATCCCTAATGTGCATACATAAAAGAAAGTAGAAATGATAGTTATTTTTGGATATAATGTTAGGAGAAATTTATAAATGAAATAAGAATTTATTTATTAATTATTTTATATAAATATATTTACTTGTATATAAAAAATTTTAATTAACGTATATTTTTGTAATATTTTCTTATAATTATAAAAATTTATCAAACAAAAAAAAATTCGTTCTTTTGATAGCTGAATCAATGAAAAGGACCTATACAGGCTTCGTTTCATGAATCATCATTACTCCCCCTCGCTCTAGCAAGTGAGAGGAGGAGAGAGAAATATTAGGAAAATAAAACCTAAAATTTTATATACGAGAGATGATAATCAAATAAATTTACATTCACATTTCGCAAGTTATTTTAGAAGTTAACTTGATCATAATGTCGCCTCCTCACCATCATTGCTCTCACTACTTCCAGTACTTTGAAACACAAACCCAAACCCATACCCCAGCTCTACTCTCTAAAGTCTCAACAACAACAACACTACTTTCAACTTCAAAAACCACCTCCCACAAACTCCAAAAAGCGTCATCATTATTAACAATGACTAAAAACAAAGCAAACCCATCATCATCATCACCACCACCACCACCACCACCATCAACATGTGTTATTTTTTAATCCATTTGCAGCCTCATAAAAAAACTCTACTCTCCTCCTCTTCTTTCAGCAGCTTTATTCCAGGGTTTGAGTGAAAGGGCTCTTCGATCTACTACATCATATATATATATAAAATCTTTATAATTAACTTGCCTTTTTTTCTTTTTGACTTTGGGGGAATCAAGCATCATGGTCCGACGATTTGCTATTTCCAAGATCAATCTTCTTCTTTTGTCGATCGAGAGCACAGCCAGCTAGCTACTTTTGTTCCCTTTCTTGGAATTTAATGAGTTTCGTTTAAGCTATAATATATTTGTTCCTATGTTTTAATATAGATTAGATCTTGTATTTTTTATTGATATATAAATTAAATGTTGTTGACAATATAAGTTTAAGAATACTGATCACGCTTTTGTTGATCAGTTTGTCTACTTAGATTATTTGACTTGCTTATTTATGTGCTTCTTCTCTTCCTCATATTAGATCAATATCTTATCTTTTTGAACAACTTTCACTTCTGTGAATTCAAAACACTTGTTCCTTTCCTCGATTATTTTTCTTCTGTATCTCAAAAGAATTTCATGTTAGGCTTTTCTTTTTCCAGCTACTAATCCGTTTTCTTAGAACTATATATCAATTAATAACGAGCTGGAAAACTCAAGTTGCTACTCGACTCTGATATAAATCGATCACCTAAAGAAATAAGATATCCAATGTTCCACTAGCGGTACTAGGAAGGGACCAGAGGGGCACTCACCCCCTTAATTTCTATTAGCTTATGTTTTAAGTGTAATCTTTATAAAATTATAAATAATTTATATAAATAAAATATGTCTACACTTTTCTGATGCTTCATTTTAAGGTTTTATTACTTACAAACATACTAAAATTTCAATAATTTTACATATAACATTTTTTTTCTTCCATAAAATCAAATATTAACTAAAAAATTACTGTTTTTATGGTGCCATTTTGAACTAAACTTTTGGATTCAATGCAATGTTCCTAATCCTCTTGTTTAATTGAGACTGAAAAGGAGTGCATTGTACAACTTTTTAGATCCAAGGACATTATCATATTATTCGTTTCTTAATATATCTTGTGTTGGTTATCAAAATAAATAAATAAATAAATAATAATCTTGTGTTAATAAACTTTTTTAGCTCAACAAGAGTAAACCTAGGTTTTATTTCAAGTAGCAAAAGAAAAGTTGGAATTTCTAAAAATATATATTATATTAGTGGTAAGACTCTCTCTATCTTAAGTCACGCTAAATACAGTTTTATAAAAAAAGAATAATTTAAAAAACATTTCAATTCACAATATAAATTTATTTATAAAAAAAAAAAGAATAATAAAACCAAATTCTAGCTGAAAAATTCCAGTGACTAGTTGATTTGCTTAACCAAAAGGATGATCTCAATAATCAGAGTGAAAAAAGTTAATTTTTTAGTAACAAATGTTTAGGTAATTAACTGTAAAGTGTTTCAACTAAAATGTGAAAGATGTAAAAAGATATCAAGAAAATAATAAAAATAACATCTTTAAAATTTATAATAATAAAAATAATATTTTTTTATGTTCAAGTTATATGTTTTTACAATTAAAAAAATAACTATTACATTATTTTCTTTAAACGCGGTTAAAATTAAACTGTAAAAATTTAGATTTGTTCAATATTAAATTTCGTTCGATTAAATATCGTTTAATATTATTATGTATTATTTTTATTATTATAAATTTTAAATATATTATTTTTAATAATTTTTCAAGATATTTCGCAAGGGGAAATTGTTGATGGTTCGTGAAGAGAATATCGATGCCTTGTTCATTGAAAACAGAGCACGTCCAAAATCACATTTTTTCTAATTTATCCTTGAAATTTTCTCATCTTCATATAAATATATATATTTTAAACAGACCAATTTTCTCATCAATCATCATCTTCTGGACGTAGGTGATCTTTAGTGGGCTGGGGCTTGGGTTGTAATTGCGACGTCCAATCTTTCGACTCCAGTATTATGGGCCTGAGGCCCAAACAAGAAGTGAAAAGTTCCACGGAAATAGACCGTGTGGTTCTCGTAGCTTCTTGTCCGATCTTCGCAATGAGTGGCGGGCACGGCTTTAACATAATCCGAGACTACCAATCCAGAAATTAAAATTTAGATATAACGACAACAGTAAATGTGTCTTGGTAAATATTAAAAAGAACAAATCAAAGACTTAACTTCTAAAACCTCCGGCAAGCCTTTAGCGCAGAGATATTTCTTGTTGGTAAGAGTGAAAGTGAATTGGTGGCCATGACAGTCCAAGCTTCGTCTTCCTTCAGCTTCGGCATTTCTTCTTTTGTTCCCACTCTTACTTCTTCTCGTCGCCGTCTACTAATAGTTAGAGCCCAAGGTCAGCAATTCCTCTACATATATCTGATTTCGTATTATTAACAGTTTACTTTCTTCATTATGTACCGTAAGTTAGTATTTGGTTTCCGCATTTGTGCCCTAATTTTCATCTATGCGTCTGTATACTATTTGATGTCCTAAACACTTGATTTTTTTTTTTCTTTCAGAAACTCCATTCAATTTTTTTTTTTTTTTTTTAAAATTTATGGACTTGGCTACTTTTTGGTTGCACTCAAACTTCTTGGTGTTTTATGCGCTGATTGAATGTTTGAATGATGTGTGTCTTTTCTGCTGGTGAAGATTCATGGATTTGTGCATGTATGCTTGTTTACTGGTAGATATGCATAGGTTTCTCGTCTGTGATGTTTTCTTTTCATGTTATCTCCAGTTACATGCTTGGATTATATCTGGATTGAATATTTAGCTTTCTGGATGTTTTGTTCGAAAATGGAAAACGTGTGATTACTGATTAGAAAGCGACCCTTTTGTCACTCATCGATCAATGGAGTGGTAGATATAAGCGGCCCCTTTATAAGCCACAAAAGGCAAAGTTTCTTATAGAGAACCATCTATATTTAAGGAACAAATTTGGGATATTATTCATTTTTGTTGTAATGGCCCCACATGTCCTCTTCTATGTATATGACGTTGGTTGTGAACCTGGCCTGAACATGAATTACTAATCTTTGGATCTTGTAATGTTGTTGCAGTGGAACCATCAGAGAAGGCCGTTGAGATAATGAGGAAGTTCTCAGAGCAGTACGCTCGTAGGACAGGGACATTTTTCTGTGTTGATAAGGGAGTTACTTCTGTTGTTATCAAGGTATGTGGACTTCATCGAAAGTCATTGCTTCACTTGCTTGCATGCTAAAATTATTTAAAGAAAAGCCATGTGTGTTTGGAACAGCCCTGATTCTTATACATTTCCAAAAGATTGATCTTTTGCTAAAGTATATTCTAGTTACCGATTTATTTGTCTCTTCAGTATGTGTAATATCTATGCGGTCTTTCTTCCCTAGATTATTTAGGATTTTAAATGAAGATTTTCTGAAAGGTTTCTTTTCAATGTATTTGAATTAGGTGATCTCAAGAAGAGGTTCTGTCATGAGTGCTATTTTCCCTGTCAATTATTTCTACATTTTCACTTATGGTGCATTCTTAAGGGTTCTTAGAGATATTATACTGTTCACTGTTGGGCGGTGATGAGGTGAGTTAGAAATGTGCAGGGTACAGGATAGACAATATTAAGACCCTTACCAAATAAAATTGGGTTGGGAGGAGGAGACTTGGTGTTACAGAATAGGAAGGGAGAATCATTAAGTTAAGAGGCTGATAAGAAAATTCATTTCTGCTGGCATTGTATAGCAAAAAGAGGATAAGATACCTGTACTGAAATGGAAGAAAAAAGTGAAGTAAGATTGGGACACTTAATCTCTTGGAGAAAAAAAGGCTGTGATTCTAGTTTAATTAGAAATTTGTATACAGATTGCGCTATGCATCTCGTCTTCTGCAATGACATGGGAATGACATTGAACTAGCTTTTGAGCAGACGGAGGATTAGAGCATGGCTATTTAAAAGAGATTCCTCCAACCTTCAACCAAATCTTCGTTCAGCTAATGAAGCTATATGCATGACTTTTATGTGGTCATCTGGACCTATGTACATCTTCTTCAAAATATTATCATGTCATGTACATTGAAGAAACTAATATGAGAATTTCAACAGGGACTGGCTGAGCATAAAGATACATTGGGTGCACCACTTTGCCCTTGCCGGTAAATATACTCCACTTGATAGTATTCTTGACTGGATTTTGGTTCCAGTCTTTCTTCAATAGTTCAGTAATTAGCTCAATCTCTTGTCAATTGTTAAACTATTTCTTTTCCGGACCTGGAATCATTTTGTTTCAGACATTATGATGACAAAGCTGCTGAGGCTGGGCAAGGCTTTTGGAACTGTCCCTGTGTTCCAATGAGGGAAAGGTTACTACACCTTTACTGTTACGAAATGCATTCAATTTAGGGTCTTATCTCTCTACGCAACCATGTTATTACTTTGGACATTATCTATCTACCATCCTTAATTATTCAAATGTTGAACAAATACAATTTTATCTTCATTCCTTATCTTGCTCTTAATAAATGTCAAACTGGAAATTCATCTAAAATTGTAGCTTGGGTTGATAGGAAGGAGTGCCACTGCATGCTTTTTCTCACTCCAGACAATGATTTTGCGGGTCAGGAACAGGTAATCTCTGCCGTCTTTACTGTATTCAGTTTGTCAATTTTACCTCTAAAAGAAGCATCCCAAACTCATATGGTATATTAATGGTAGGCCCAGTTTCAAATAATCTGTGGTTAATGTATTGTGACCTTCATAAACTGTCATCATACTGTGGAGATGACAGAGTTGAATAGCATTGTTAAGGGGGTAAAGTTTGTAACAGCTTCTCTGAATTTCAGTTTTATCAGTTCTACAGTACTAGCAATAAAACCAAAATAATAAGCATGGATAATTGCATTAACGAACATGTTATTAGTCCAAAGGCTTGAAGCACTAGTTGCATTATTTTTGTTGTCATTAGTTGAACGTTCCACTTCATGCATGTTGCCGAATCTGTAGATTTGTTGTAAGCCTCTGTTTTTCATTATTGTATTTTGATTGTTTGAATATGTTGGGGCTAATACATTGTGTTCCATACCATGCAGACCATTTCATCGGAAGAGATTAAAGAAACCACTGCAAATATGTGATAAACTTTCTCTCATGAACATATTCACGGTTCATTGCTGTAAACATCTGTATTTTGCCATAAAAGGAAGAGGAAGATAAGTAAGGGAAAGAGACTTCATTTGTTTGTATCATTGTATGTGTCAACAACTAGGCTAAAGTCATTTCTGAATTCTCTTTATTTTTTAAATAATTTTACTCTGCTCCTTACGAAGTGCCGGTAAATATCCTTACATGCTGTTGCTAAGCTCTCTGCTATATAAGAGGGAATAATGCGGGGGTGCATAAGGTGCTTGTATGCTTTATGCTCTTTGAGGCTTCGCCAAGTAGTGGTAAGTTTTATATAATGTTTACAACTACGAGTGAGCCTTCTGGGCTTCTGGCTAAGTACATGTTACTAGGCTCCAAAGTGCTTGTATTGATAACGGTTTTGATTCTTGATTTTTAATTTTTTTCAAGTGATTTTTCAATCAAGTATGTTTGGTAACGGTTTTTTATTTTGATTTTTACATTTTTAAGGAATAATTTCCAAAATATGAGGTGATTAACAAATCTTTAAAAATAAGATTTTTCAATCAGATTTTTGATTTTTTTTATTTTGGTCAAACATTTTTTTTAAAGAGTAAATAAAGTCTTATAATTTTTTTATTGTTAAATGGTAGATAAAATAAATAGAAATTTTAAATTTATAAAAATTAACAAAAATTTTCCTTATTTTTAAATTTTTTTGAAAAAAAAAAGTCAAAAAATGGTAATCATTATCAAGCAACTTGAAGATAATTTTTAATTTTTTTCTTAAAAATCATTAAATAGAAATTATTATCAAATATGCTCTTACGGTGTATTTGATAACGATTTTAATTTATGATTTGTTTTTGGAAGTGATTTTTCATTATATGGTGGGATTCATAAAGGATTTTTTATTTTTATTTTTACCAAATATTTTTTCTATAAAGTAGATCAAATATTATGACTTATGTATATTTAACTATAAGAAGAAAATGATCAAAAATGTAAAAATAATAATAATAATAATAATAATTCTTTATTTTTTCAGTTTTTGAAAGAAAAAAATTTTAAAAATAGAAAATGTTATTAAATAATTAATAGGTGCTTTTTTTTTTTTTCCTTTTAAAATTACTAAGAAAAATTACTATTAAATACATTAGTGGTTATTTAAAAAAAATTAAAAAAAATAAAATTAATTATTTAATCAAAAATTAAAAATCATGATAATCGTAAAAAATAAAAATAACCTTAATTTTGTTGTTGTTGTTCAAACAGTGGTTCTTCTTGGCTTCTTCAAATAGTGATTCTTCTTAACTTAAATAAAAGTATTTAATACGGACAGGTGACTAACAGCAATGGACATCTTATTCTTACATAATTTTGAACGAACCAAACATAACATTGGACATCTTATCCAAAAGTACTTTAACAGATAATTATGGAAAACATTGATAAAATGCATCTGAAATGTTTTATAATAGGGGTAATGTTACAAGAACAATTGCTGTCGGGGTCTTTCAATTATGCAAACAGTTTAGTCTGCTTTTTTTTTTTTTTATGTCAACTTGCCTTCTTAAGCAAAATAAGAAACTGCCATATATATATATATATATATATATATATATATTTTATTTTATTTTTTTTCATTTTTTAGTTATCGTTGTATACACTAAAATCAATCCATGTTCTTCATTGTAAATGGAAATTGAAAAAAAGAAAAAAAAAATGATAATTTATTTTTGTATTATTGCTTTTTAATAATTACTGAAATAAAGCAAATATTAATGGATAAAGTGCTCGTCAAAAAACAAAAGACATGTATGTGTCGTATTGATATATATGTTTAATGAAATATAGGCCAGTAGATTTCTTTATTTAATATTATTATTATTAATTTTTTGAACTAATGAGGTGCTCTTTCAAAAGGATTATGCTTTTATTTTTTAGTAACAATATTTATATTTAAGAGTATCAAAATAAATTAATACTAAAAATTATTGTCAAATTTTTTTAATAAATATTATATACTATTTTACTATTTAAATTTAAAATCTCATAATATATATATATATATATATATATATATATAATATATACTAATTACATTATTAAATAAGATATCTTACTTTAAGGTGTTAGAGTTTCATCCATTCAAAATGAGCTGAAACTTGAGAGGGAGTCGGGAGAGTCCTTCTAAATTTGCTCACTCTTTCTATGATGTGAAATAAATTATTAAAAGATATCTACAATACGAGTACTTTTAAGTTAAACTCACTTTTGTCCATCCACCAGCATAGTGCTGGTTAAAAAAATAAATTACTAAGATATATAAAAAGCCTTTTGCTAATTTAAAACGATAGTAATATATTTGTAAAAGTAACCAATGCATTTTAATAATTTTGTTGATAAGATTCTTAGAAAAAAGTAAAATCTGTTTAGTAAACAAAATTTTTAAGGAACATTATTTTTTTAAATTTATAATTGTAAAATAATATTTTAATAACGTTATAATTTTGAAATATTCGTGGGTTTATTTAGTAAATTGTAATTTTAGCTTTTTAAGTGGGCTTTGTTGGGCTGATTAAGCTGTGAGAGATATGGCAAGCCGGTTCAATTTCAGAATGATTTATGTCGACATCCGAATTCCTTTCTTCCCTTCGCCTGGAATGCCTTTTTATGGTTCTCTTCTTTTCTCCCCGGCGATGAATCAACTAGATTAATTTGTTAATTTCAATTAATCAATGATGAAAATGTTACCCATCGGTTCGTTTTGAATACTTTTGTAGATTGGAAATTTCCCACGTTATTTAATTTCCTATTTTTCCTCCTGAGATCCTTATTGAAGTTAAGAGTGTTTTGACTCTCAGAAATGTGGAATCCAAGGGTCACTATCACCCTTGTCGGGTTTTTTCAGGTAATTTCACTATCAATTCATGCTTCATTTCTGTTTCTTGCCACTGTATATCTTCGATTCTTGTATTACTGGCTGTATAACTGTTTTAATCTATGAAAGAGGGGGAAAAATACCCTATTCCGTAATGATATAAATTAAACAGCAATCCAGGAACTTACAAAATGTAAATAAATAATAACAAATTCAGCATCCAAGTTCAAAGTTTTGTTTATAGCTAGGGCTGAAGTTTATTAATTTCTTCCAGCGTTGTTGTTTTTATTGTTAGATTAAGCTACTTAGTGGGTTTGATGGTTTTTTTTTTTAGTAATATCTCCTATTCTGGGTTGAACTGCTTGCTAAATACGCGTCTTTTTGTTGGTATAATTTTCTTGGTCTGAAATGTTTTGCAGGTTGTGGAGAGGGAAGTAGCAGTAACTGACGTGGGTCATGGTTATGGCAGGCCAGTTTCTGGACTCAAGGGAGCAGCTGGAGAGAGATTAGGGAGTGACACTAGTGTTTCTGTAGCATCTATCAAAAGCAGGTCCCTAATTATTTTTCGCTAATTTAAAGGCTTTTCGTGGATTTCTTGCTGATTATGCAAATTTGTGAAGTGATTAAATGTTTATATATGTTATATTCACGTTCCAATTTCTCATCAATTTAAGTTACCAAATGTCAAGAGACTCGGGAGAAGTTAATTACTAATAAGAAGTTTTGTACCTACATTATATTAGCACACTTGACAGAAACATCTCTTTCAAACACATTGAAGCTCTATTATTTCATTGAGCTGGCTCCTGATATGTTTGTAAATTTTAAATATTATTTCACAGGCAACGAGTTGATGCTATTAAGTGGAGTCTAGGAGACAGTAGACATGGTAACTAAGACTCGCATATGTCTCCAACCAAATGGTCTTATATTATTCGTGCTCCTGTAATTTCTTTGTACTGAATCTGTTTGGCATTATTGCATGAAGGTCCTCTGATCGATCAAAATGACCTCAGGTTTAAACGGATGAACATAAATCTATCTAACCAAGTTCAGGGTGCTGATAATAGGATGGTCTTGCCTGCAAAGATGTTAAAAGGCACTCAACACCAAGTGAATCATCACATGCTGCAACACAAATCTGAAATAAAAGAAGCTAGAGGAAGTGCTGATGATTTACTATTGGTGGATTCACTTAGGAATTCTTACTTCTCTCGGAGTACCATTTGATTGAGATCTAGATTCCCAGACAGATCATTGAAAACATCATTAGGGCTGTCACCTCCCAGAAATTTTGATGAGGTGAGTATCATCAGCAAAGGCAATTGATACTTCAAGCGCTGCTCAATTTCCAAGCAGTGGTGTTGATAGTGCTTCTGGGTCAACATGCTCTCTGCCAACCAATTCAATTCCTATC
The DNA here is from genome assembly GCA_029378325.1 of Elaeagnus macrophylla. Taxonomy (NCBI): domain Eukaryota; kingdom Viridiplantae; phylum Streptophyta; class Magnoliopsida; order Rosales; family Elaeagnaceae; genus Elaeagnus; species Elaeagnus macrophylla. The sequence goes on along the minus strand of CM055646.1, from coordinate 20,147,219 downwards.
ATAATGAGAGCTATCCAGAAGCTGCCAAGCCAGTTCCAAAATTCGTACCAAGAAACAACGTACAACAAAGTTCATTTATGGTATTATTTTCTTGCCGTTGCACTTACTGAACTTTCATTTATATACTTTGTTTAGCTTTACCAGTTATCTTCTCATAAAGGTTATCTGTATTGTACTAAAAGCAGGTAGTAATCTATCTCTCATCCTCCCTTACACCTTTGCGTAGGTTGAGGAACCTTTAAATGTTGCTGGCTTGTTGCATTCACTTGGTGTAGGGAAATTTTCAGTTGTTTTCCAGGCTAAGAGCTAAGTATCCTTAACTTACCAAGCGTTTCGCACTAGGTTAAGTTCTTGATCTTGTTTTTAATCTGGTTGTTGTAGCATCTAATGTCCTCGTTTATGAGGGGGAACATTGTTTTTTGAACGATGATTTTCATCTCAAGCAGAAGAATAGGACAAATGTGCAACAGTGAACACTGCACAGAACAAATTTTTTTTTTTTTTTTACTCAATATGATCTGACTCTCAGGTCGATATGACTGCATTAAACAGAAGGGAGACAAGGACCTTAAAGAGTTGGGGATACCAATGGTTTATGAGTACATCTATTTTATTAAAGAGTTTGATTGAGGCTTAAAAGCTAAAAATTGGATTATGAAAAAAGTATCTAATAGTAAGTATTTTACCTTCTGTATCTCGTGTATTATTCAATGGTTTACATTCGCTGAACTTTCAATTCAAGTTCTCTAATTGATTATTGTTTATGATATTTCAAGTGTAAATGAGATATTACCCAAAATGAAACACTGAAGATTCTTGTTGAAAGACATATCTTCTCTCCTGCTCCATTGTCATAGGCACAGATGCATTAGCACCATCTTGTTTGTTAAATATAAATATGTGCAGGGTGAACTGATTATTTTGTTCTTTGATCTGTCTGCAGGGACCAGAAAAAAAATATTATTCTTGCTCTCTTGACGCGACCTAAGCGCCAGCAATTGTAACTGTAATATTAAGCCGTTGTATTATAAAGGGTTCTTTCTGTTGGTATGACTTTGTAAATATTGCACAGCAGACTGAGTAGATTTTATAGCGAAGTTAGGTTTTAAGAGGCTTGTTTCCTATATCTGTAAAATTTATGTTCTTATTGCACATTAATCATAAGTTGGATATGTAATTGTTTACTATGAGACCATTGCAAACATGTAAACAAATTATTTATGTGCTTGACTACTTTATTGTTTATTTGGAATGTTTGCAGGCTCAAGGTTCTGGAAGAATTCATTATTTTTCCATATTTTATTTGTTAAAAGATTTTCTTTTGCAGAGAGAGCAGCTGAAATATTGAGCCTAGCAGAGAATGAGTAGGAAATAAAACGCAATCCGGAAAAGGCAACAGGTAATTAATAGAATAGAAGCATCTGGTTCAAACAATTGAATTCAGACGAACAGTATAAAAAAATATATCCTTTTTAATTTTTTGGATTTTGGTAATTGCTTACACTATATTATATTTTGAATTTTGATTAACAATTGACAAATCAAAACTAATGCAGGCATGGATGAATCTCAGAATTTCAATGGGCTTTAACAGATGGAGTACTTGGAGGAGACCCGGAACCACCTCTACTACTCTTGGCACAATCCTTTCCTTTCCTTAAACCCAAAGCAGCCAAAAACTTGTCATTCCATCTGATGTCACCACCACCACCACCGACTACCGTTGACGACACTGGAGGAGCCTTCCTGCAATCATGATCTGCAGGGAATCTGTGCTTGAGGCAGACCTTGGCATGGCATGTTTTGCAAGTAGTGGCATTGGAAAAGGTCAAGACCTCCTTGCAGCGTTTAACAGGGCATATGGGTTTTTTCTTCTTGTTGGGGTCGCAGTTTCCAGACTTGTTATGTCTCTCCATCAACACCTTTTCATCTTGCTCATCACGGCCTGTAGTTTCGAGAGAGGTGGAGCAGATTTCACAAACTAGGACCTTTCTGCTGTTGTGATCTGATTTGGGGCAGTTGTGAGACTTAGAAGAACGATGCTCCAAACAAAACACCTTTTGACAAGCGTCGCACTTGAAGGGAAGGAAATCAAGTTGGTTGCAGTCGGATTGTTGGCAGTGGCTTCCTAAATCTGGAAAAGCCTCAGTTCCTCCTCCCATGGTGGTTTTGTCTTGTGAATTCCACGAGAATGTTTTGCGTGTTTGCAGAGGTTTTATAATTCTGAAATATAGGATAGCTGTTTGGGGTGGTTGATAATTTGATATATATAGATGAGAGAGATTGGAGGTCTGTTTTTGGATATATTGACTTGGGGCATAAGCCAAAGCCAGCCTAACATGACTTCTTTTGTGACGTTTCTTTTTTTTTGTTTTGTTTTTGGTTTAGATTTAGATTTTGAAATTGGTAGCCGCCGTCGTTTCTTAGATGTTTCCAGACCGCACGCGTCACACGGTCTTTCTTTAAAAAATTTGCCCCGCGTCCTACGCTGATTTTGATAAAGAGCTTCTACAAGTTAGCCCACTATTGACGAAAAAAAATACACAGCTATTGGGAAAATAAATAAATAAAAGAAAAATAGAGTTAGCTCACTTTATAAGTAGGGAGGGAAATTCGAGTAAGTTTAACTAGATTAAGTTCCAAAACTTTGAGAGCCATATATATTTTTAAGTTGACTAGATTATATTTACAAATTAAATTTTAGTCCAAAACTCGGCATTAAAACATTGATGTAAGTTTGGGCAGATTTTTTTAAACTTTGAATTAATTTAAATCAATATTTGAGTTTAAAGAGAGCATATTCAATTATATTTTTGATAGATTTTTAAATAGTTATCGATCTGAAATTTTTTTGGTAGATTTTAATAGTTTTGTGGAAAGTTGTGGATTTTATTTCGTAGACTTCTATGAACTAGTAATGAGTTTTATATCAGCATGAAACGAAGAATTTTGAATAGAAAAAGATAAAAATAAAAGTCTTAGGGTAGGAAGATAAATGAATAGATATTTTATTACCTAAAGTTTTAATTAAAAATTCATAACAATTTGTCACTATTTAAACTCTTTTAAAATTAATGAATTTTTTAATACACTAAGATTTTTAAAGAATATTTCTATAAAATATTAATTCTTAAAATAATTATACTGTTTATACACTCGTAATTGGGGCTCGAATCCTAAATATTTTATATGCCCATTAAACTACAAGCCGTGCATTTGCTTATAAAATTTTAATTAAATACACTTAAATTTTTATTAATTTTTTAAAAAATTATAAAATCATAATTAATTACACATAAATTTTTAGATTATTTAAAAATACTAAATGAATACATCCCTAATGTAGTACATTATAAAATAATAACATATAATATTCAAATGTATAATATTTTATAAAATTTACACATAATAAGTTCAGGCTGGACTCATATAAATGTTTGATTTTAAGTACCATTCAAAAATTATTCTAATAGTTAAACTTATTCTAGTATAATCAAACTTCGAAATAAGTTGAATCAAGTTAAATTATTCGAATTTTGATGCCTCAATGTCATATTACATCCATTTTTATAAGTGTAAGTTTGTGTCTATTTGAAAATTTTAGATTTTACTTTTTTTTTTTTTTAAGATATAAATGATTTAAGTCATCTAATTAGAATAGAGATAATGTGCCAGCCGCATGCGCTCTTCCTCCTGGTTAATTTTTTCAACTCAAGAAAAAAAGGTTTAAGTGTATCATATAGCCTTCTTCACATACCCAATTTTATAAATAATCCCCCCACTTCCATCTCCCTCACCTTTGTTTCTCTTTTCCTCTTATTCTCTATGCTATTTCTCTCTTCTTCTTCTTTTCTACGCTCTTTTTTTCTCTCTCTCTTCTTTTTCTTTATAATTAAACATATGTATTTTTCTTTATAATTTAACCCTTTTTACTTCATGAAAAATGAAAGTTATCTTTGAGAAAAATACATGTTTATATCGAGAAAAAAATCAGATGTTACATAATAGAAAAAAATATGTGACATTATATATCACTTCAAAAAAGAATATATGTGCTAAATACTAGAAAAGAACATATGTGCTATATATTAAAAAAGAATATTTGTACTGTCTATAAAAAAAAAAAAACATATGTATCATTTACCAAAAAATACATATATTTCATATAATTAAAAAGAACAAGGTGGAAGTGGGGATTATTTTTTAAACAAGTTAAATAAGAGAGTTATATACAAAAAAAAAAAAAAAAATCCAACTATTTTTTTTGTTTGAAAAATATAAGGTTTAAATATATCATATAATCCCCTTTACATATCTAATTTCATAAATAACTCCCCCCTTCCCATCAGCTGTTCTTTTCTTCTTCTTTTTCCTCTTCTTGTTATGTATGTTATTTTTTTCCTCTTTCTCTCTCTTCTCATCTCTACATTGTTTCTTTCTTCTTCTTCTTCTTCTTCTTTTTTTTTTTTTTCTCTCTTTTGTTTTATTGTTTTCACATCTAGCATAAATTTTTTTAAAGTTAAAATTTAGTACACATCGAATTATAGTTTTTTATTTTTGTAGTGTTTATTTTGAATATATTTTTTGTAATATATGTTGATGTCTTTTTTTTCTATTTAATTGAATATATGTATTTTTTTATGTATAATTAAATATATGTATTTTTTTTATAATTCAATCATTTTTATTTCATGAAAAGTGGAAGCTATCTTTGAGAAAGACACATGTTTATATCGACAAAAAATTAGATATTGCATAATCGGAAAAAAAAAGCGACATTATATGTGTTACTTCATATAAAAAACATATATACTAAATACTTTAAAAAAATATGTGTCATGTACTAAAAAAGAATACATGTGTCATTTATAAAATATATATATATATGTTTCATATAAAAAAAAAGAATAAAGTGGGGGGTGGAAAATTATTTTTGAAAAATGTTGAATAAGGGAGTTATTTAAAATAGGAAAAAAAAAAAAAAAAACACTAGAATAGAGACGGAGTAGTTTGCTGAAATAATTTATATTGATTATATAAAAAAAAAAAAAAAATCTAAATATTTACTAAAATAGCTCCATATGTATGTCAGATATCCCACGAACAATAAAGCCAAATTCTACAACTACTTCAAAGTAGTACGTCATATTAATAACCGTCTATATAAAGTTTAAGTCATCTAGGTCAGTTTATTATTTATTTTGACAACAACAAAAAAATGATTACATAAGACGGAATATTACTTTTTTGCTATGAGACTGAACATTACTAATAATTATATATTAATTGACTCTATATATGAAAATAACTACATATAGCAATTGCCTCACAAAGAAGTTGTTAAAAGCATCGCTACAGGAGGAGGTTATATAGCTAAGTATTAACAACTCACAAGTACAACTGTATAGATTCAAGGTACAAAGATAGATAATAATTTCTCCATCATTAATTTTGAGGAAAAAAGTTAATTCCCCTTTGTTTTTCTCTATATCCTTTTTGAAAGTTGGAGTTACGTAAGTACCTTAGAGCTAGGTAGCTAGCTAGAAATCTAAAACTTGGAGTTACCTTGATAAATTATCATCTCCAGCAAATCCATCCCTTGATTGAACTGATTTTCAATCTCAAAATCCAAACTACTACTGTCTTCATATATCCCAGCTGAAGTACCATACGGCATTAACTCCTGATCAAACAGAGATCTGAAATCATGACTCTCATCTAGATTTGAAATAACACCAACATTATTAGCTGCTGAATCATTGAAAAGCACTGGAACTTCCCATTGATAACTAACATCTGAGCTATCAATTACCCCTGTATTAGTGGTGGTATTGTTCATCATTTCTATCTTATTGTACTGATCAGTTGGTGGGTTTGAAACACTTATTGAAGATGAGGAATTAATGTTGAGGCTTTTGATATAGTTTTGGAGTAGTGATGATGAGCTGGAGCTGAGTTGGGAACTATTATTATTAGACAAGCTCTTATTGTGTTTGTTTCTAGAGATTTGCCTTCTCTTGGCTGCATTCCAATGGTTCTTGATAGTGTTTTCAGTCCTTCCAGACAATCTTCTTGCTATTTCTGCCCATCTGTTCCCCATTTCTTTATGTGCTTCTATCAGTATCTTCTCTTCTTCTTCACTCCATGTATCTTTCTGCAGCACATGTATGTGTTATAAATTAATGCAAATTAATAATGGATATATATATATATATATATATATATATATATATATATATATATATATATATATATATATATATATATATAAAAGCTATTTTATGTATTAAAGTTTGTAATTAAATTAATTCTAAAATAATATGTCAGGTTTACATTAATAAATAGTCCACAAGCTAACATTGCTTAATTTCGAGCACATATATTAACTTATTTATGAAACATATATTTGAGTAAAAATATGGAGATATGAGAAATTACAATATCCAATCATTATAATTTATTGATTATGTTAGTGAAGGACTATAACAGCATTTGTTTCGTTACAAAGGAAATTTAAGTTTATGATGAAGACAACAATATAAATAACTACTTTTATCCTTACTCAACTTACATGTTATATATGCGTTGTAAAGCAAGTAACGACGAACATTATATAATAAAGTTGTATTTATTATGCAATTTATAAAATCTATCAATAGATTATGAAAACTACACGGGCTTAAACAATCACAAACAATATATAATATAATTATACTTGTCACGCAATTTATTAAATGTATCAATAGACTATAAAAACTAAGAAGCGCATAACTTCAAATTTTCATTAACGTGAGATTCACAAGAAACCGCTACTTACATCATCTCATGATTGAGAATATTAAAAAATAAGAGCAATAATATATTTTTCAACTCATTCAGTATTATAATGTGACGTAAAATTTTTCATACATTTGATGACACGCGTCAAATACTACAAAATAATAATAAATAGATTTTTACAATTTTTAAGAATGTCATATATGATGAATGTTTTTTGTTGCATTAAAAAAAAAAAAAAAGAGGCGTTTTTAGTTTAACAAAAAGTAAAGTAATTTCTTAGTGTAAATTAGAAAATAATTCCTAATCTTAACAAATGAATAAGCAAAAATGCACCAAAACACATCCACGAAAATGTGTGCTTAATTATATGCAAATAATTAAACATCGTAATATATAAGATATGAATTATGGCTCAATAACATATAATTTATTTAAGCATATAAAGTACCATATTCTTTTGTGAATGCAAATATAAAATAATTCACAATTAATAAATTAAAAATGTAATTAAATATGAAAGTTAAGAAAGAAGAGAGTAATTAATTAGGAGGAAGAAAGGTAATGAAAACCCTAATGTGAGGGCGGAGATGATTGTGCCAGCGTTCTCTGCACTGCTTTCCAATTCTACCCTTCATCGTATTTGCTATTTGAGCCCACTTCTTCTCTCCATACCTTTCCACCAACTTTAGCAACACCCTGCATTAATACACACAACAGACTTGCATGAACTTAAGAAATGAAGAAATAAATAAAAATTATCAAACTAAGAAAATAAATAAATAAATAAATGACCAAATAAAACCATGTATATATAATTAGGAATGAAACTAATTAAGAAAATAATAAATATTATTTATTTACTTGTCTTCTTGAGGAGTCCATTGGCCTTTGATAATATGGAAATTTTCTGAACCTTTGCCAACCTTTCTAATCACCCTTGTTTTCTTGATTTGATCAACTGAACTTTTCTGATAATCATTTTGAGTTATCCATGAAGAAACATCATGATCTGCAGGGCACCCATTGTGAACATGATGAGTTGGTAATCCTTGAAAATTATTACTACTCAATGGAGAAGGGTATTTATGGTATTTTTCATTAGGTAGCTGCTGGGTTTGATTAATTTGTTGAGGATTATAATTCCAAAGGTAATTTCTATGATGATCGGATCCAAAGGATTGGGTTGGATTTTCTGAAGAAGACCCAGCTGAGAAATGCTCAAAACTTTGTGAGGGATTGAAATTAGACCCATTTGGAGGAAAAATGTTTATAGGCTTATCAAAGTAGTTGTTGTAGTACTGGTTGGAATAGTTTTGAAACATTGAGGGCTTAGATGAAGAAGATTGATATTCTAGAGGAAAACAATTGTACTCTTGTTTTAAAGGAGAGGAAAGTAGAGGAAGATCCTCTGGGAAGTTTAATGTATCAAAGTAGCAGTCCATGCAAAGAGTATATTGAGAGAGAAAGAAAGAAAGTATGAGCGAGCTCAAGAAATTAAGGAAAGGGTGGTTTAATGTGTCCGCAGTGATGGTGCTCTCTCTGGGTTTAATTTATTAGTGAGGAGGGCGGACCTACCATATCTGTAGCCATTGCCTTTGTCTGAATCCTAGGGTCATTGTTTCTTCTTGATTGTGACTGTTGAGCTTCCATCTTTCACTATTTTTCAAGGTATTTTATTTTTTATTTTCGAATAACATTATTGCAGTTTGTTTTAGTATAATGATTAGTTGGTTACAAGTACATTGAATTTTAGGACACTCATAGCAAAAAAATAAAATAAAGTTTAGGGAAATTCTCAGAAGTGATATGACACGTGGAAAACATGTGTGTGAAGTCCTGAGCTAATTAGACAAGTGGACCAATGTCTAATTAAGTAGTAATTATAAATTTTTGGAAAAAGAATTAAGTAGCATTAATAGATTGATATTTATAAAATAACTATTATTAATTATACTAAATAATTAATTTAATAGAACAAATTTTTTTTTTAACTCGATTGAGTTAGTTTTTAAGTATTAGTTTAACAATTCGGTATCTATATATATATATATATATTTTAATTTGACTAATTTTATATACTAAATATTTTTTGACAAATTCTATACCCTTAAAATATTTATATTGGTGAAATTGAAAAAGTTAAGTTCATAAATTAGTCAAAAGTTTGGATACTAAATTAAAGATCAAAATGAGTAATTTATGTTGAAAAATTAAGTTTGGTATCAAAATAACATATCAGATATATATAATATATGTATATGTTGTGTAGTTTGTATATATAAGGTGCAGAGTGTACATAAATATGTTATTTTAGAATTAATTCAATTATATACAATTAATATATTATATTATATTATTCTGGATCTCAAGCTAAATTAGTTAAAATAATTTTTAAAGATTAATTCGATTGATTTTGTTGATTATCAAATTTGTCACTCGATGTATTAATCGGTACATCTCATTTTGAATATTTTTATATATTTAAACTGTTAATTAATTAATTGATTAATGTAAGACTTGTAAAAATTTATCAGGAATAATGATGGGGCTGCATATAATTGTTTTTTTTTAATCAAGTTGACTAAATTAAAACATAAGGAAAAACATATTCAATTAAAAAAATAATAATAATAAAAGAAGAAAATAAAACTTTTACTATCTCCAAAGCCAAATTTATCATTTATTTTATGTCAAATATAAAAATTAAAAAGTAGTTTAGCCCTCCTTAAAAAAAAAAAAAAATTATCGCCCTGTAATTAGAGCTTCATGTGTTGCCTGTACTGTGAGCTAGCTAGCTTTACATTAAATCACCTGCATCAATTGCTTGTTTCTATGCTAGTTACAGCTATGTACAAAAAAATCCAGCATATCTCTATTTGAAATTATTATACTGTTTTCTGTTTACATTAACTAACAAATTAAGAAAACTCCTTTCTTCTCATTTTGCTTTGAAAAAAAAAAAAAAAGTTAAAAAAAAAATATTTTAACTTTTATTTTGGGGTTGAAATGGTTTTGTAAGTTTAAAATATTGCAAATCTGGAATATCTAACTAAAATTTACAGTTGAATTGAATTGTTTTTATTTTGTATTTTATTCGAATGTTCACAAAGTAATAATTGTATAATGAACTTATAGATGGTCTAGAATTTGTTTCTCCTTTAACATTTGACTTTTCCTACAAAATAAAAAGTCGCGGAGAAAAAAGCTTTCACACATAATGTGATAAAGTTTCATACTTACGTCATCTTTTTTACCTTTGTTTTCTATAGTTTAAAAGCATTTATTTATTTTAGTTTACTTTTGCTGCAACTAAAGCCTTATGACTTTTTTTAGAAATTTTTTATGATTAAGATGATAAAGTTATTTATATTTTTATTAAAAATTTAAGTTTAAATTATATTTAAATACATAAATATTTTTTTTATTAATAAAAAAAATGAAAATTTTGAACTCTTTTTTAAAAAAAATCTTATGACTTTCAACAAAATTAAGAAAGATCCAATTTTGACCATGCATGATGTGCTAGAGCTATATCTTTGTTTTGATATCTTGAAACGATTTTTATTTTTTTATTTGAGGTTCAAAATATCATGCTTTAAAAATTTATGTGAAATTAGCTCTAATATTGCACATAAATTTATGTGAAATTAGGTTCATAATATTGCACATTGATTTTATTTATTGACCAAAAATTTGCAAATTAAATAATCTTGTATAAAATGTACATCAATTATACATACAACATATATTGAACGTTCAATATTCAATTTAAACGTAAAATATTGAACGTTCAATATTAAACGAGTCTAAATTATCATCGTTTAATTCTAATTGGATGAATGTTCAAAGAAAAATAACATATTAGTTATTTTTTTAATTGTGAAAATATAAATTTAAATACAAGGGATGTTAGTTTTGTTATTAGAAGTTTTTAGGGGTCGTAATTTTGTTATTCTAAAAAAAAAAAACTTATACATACTATATTTTATGTCCATTTTCACCAAATTTCCAATTTATTATTAGAGTCAGAACTTATCCTTTTTCCTTCCGCTTAAAAGTTAAAACCCACCAACTCCCGCATGACTAAATGAGTAAGTATTAATTGAGTAAATGTCTTAATAAATAAATAACAAAGTATCATTCCGTATATAAATAATTTAATTAATTTTTTTTAATTTAAAAAATATATGTTTATTTTCTTATAATTTTAAAAAATATATATATTTATGTTGAAAGGAAAAAATAAACATATTTTTTTTTATAAGAATTAAATAAAATTTATATATATAAAATATTATATCAAGTAATTAAACTTTTTGAGTAAATAGCAGTGGAATTTGGGAAAAAAAAAAAAAAAAATTCCCTCTTGAAACGAGGGCAAATAAGGAAATTTCAAAGGGATTTGATAACCATATATGATATCTCGTCCTTTTGGGTAATGACATTTTTTTTCTTCCTTTTTATGAAATAACTACACACGCTGTATATTTATAATTGAGATTTTAATCTAAAATTTGTACTTATTTAAATAAATTATAAATTATTGAGTCACAAATTTGTTGAATTTTTGTTAATGGTGTAAAAACTTTAAATGGTTATTAAAAAAAAATTAAAACTTGGAATCGTTTGCCACGACTCCATGAGTTGTAAGCAATAAAAGGTAACGTCATATTCTGTAATTGTCCTTTAAATGCCTACTAAATTTGCAAATCTAATTAAATGAATTTTAATATATAATTAAGTTATTTTCCATATTTGCTCTTGTTCAGAATATGCAGTAATTACAGCACTTGTTGTAATCATATTTGTTCAAATGTATTAGCAATCTTTCTTTTCTTTTCTTTTTTATCATTTGCTATTGTGTAATAGTAATATGTTTGTTTGTTACCCTTCGTACTCATCGCAATTAAACAATTTCCGAATGTTGTTTAAAATCCAACTTCTAATGTCTAATTATTAATTAAACTCCCTTGAATATATTGATAAGAATAATATTAATTTTGACTTCTTAACAAAAAAAAATTTATAAAATGAGAATAACTACGGTGGTACTGAAACAACAACACTCTTAGAAAAAAATAAAAAAAAATAAATAATAAAAAAATAAATAATAAAAAATTAATTAAAATAAAATAAATTAATAAAAAAATAAAAAAAATAAAATAAATAAAATAAATAAAAAAATAATGCATATTCCATTATTTATTTTATTTTATTATTTTATTATTTTATTATTATTATTATTATTATTTTTTTTATTCTTTTTATTTTATTTTATTTTATTTATTATTTATTTTATTTTATTATTTATTATTTTTTGGTAGGGTGGTTGGCTGATGACGGGCTGTTTTGGCCGTCGGCCATGCCTTGGAGGTTGGCTTTTTGCATGTATGCGAGAGGCGTTTGGCTTCAATTTCTGGGTGTACGCGGGAGGCGTTTTGCTGCTTTTTGTGTGTACGCGGGAGGCGTTTGGCTTCGATTTCTGGGTCGTTGTCGCAACCTCTGTTCAGCTGCTGTAGGCGCTTGAGACGGAGGTTTGTGGTGGCGTTTTGTAGTCCCTTTCAGCGCACGGTTCATTGGTTGAGTCAGTATAGTGGTTGTACGTGCTTGGCTTGCGTTTTGTTGAGCTTAAGTGGAGTTTGAGTGGTTGTACGGTAGCTCCCTCGACTCTCACCTGCCTTACAGCCACAGTGAGTGGCCAACCTTGGCTCCAGCACAGCTGGTTTCCACCGGGGGTATCTGCTCGGCTTATTTACTTTGTTGTCTGCTTTTGCTAATTAAATAAATTTATTATTTTGTGTGTGATCTGTCTTACAGCTTAGTGGGTTTAAAGCTTGTAAGTGGTTATTGTTGTGGTTTATTGTTGTTATTGTGGTTGTGGTCGTATTTTGGTTGTTGTTGTTGTGGTCATTTAGATCTTTAGAAATGTCTTAAAGGAGTTTTTTTGGTTGTCAGATTTTGAAGTTTAGCATCAGATATGTGTCTTGTTGTTTTGAGTGCAATTCTTTGCAATTGCTTGGCAAATCATTACTTTTGATGATGAAGGTTGGTCGGTTGAGTAAGCTTTTGAAAGCTCAGGGTTCACCACCAATGAGTGATTTTGTTCACATTTTTCCTCTTAGGGCTTTAGCTTTGATGTGCTTTGTTAATGTTTGGATTTGTATCTCAAACAAGAATTTACTACTTAATGTACTTTGTGAATTTGATTAATGAGAATTTCTATTATATAAAAAAAAAAAAAAAAAAAAACAACAACACTCAAACTACTGTTTAGTGTGGATATAACATGCTGGGAAAGATCAAGTACCTAACTAGTAACTACCTATAAACAGTGGTGCAATTTTAGCGTTTGTTTATTTTATTTCATGAGAAAGTAGAACATATGAATACATGCATGTAATTTTCATCCATATATTATTAATTTAGAACAATCGAATACTTTCCTACATAGACCCAATAAGAGGATACTTTGGTTACTTTTATAGTAGTAAAACAGAGCAATCCTAAACAGTTATGATTACTGAACCCCAAGCTATATATATATATTATTATGCTATCATGGTGTGAGAACTCTCTTAAAGACAGAATTTAGAAATATCAAATTCTCACTTATGGTTTTCAGAAGGTCCAATATTAGTAATTTTTAAGCGCACCAGTCACCAACAACCTTTTCTGTTAACTATGTCTGGGGCTTTATCTGTTCTTAGGGGGCAATATATCATAACAAAGAGGCTAAGACATTCTATTTTTTCTTTCTTTCGCCAAGACTTTTTTTATTTTATTTTCATTTTTATATCAAGTTCGCCTCTTTTCTAATATTTCTGGGTAATCAGTCTTGCTACTAGCACTTCTAAAAATATCGAGTGTATTGCTATGGCACACTAGCAATTTTACAAGTATTTTTTTTAATTTTTTATTAAAGAGTAAATTAACAAGTAGGGTATACTTATCAGGACTTGTATAAAAGTTGGAATTGGAAAATACATGTAAACCACTTGAATAGATCAGTCTCCTTTCCCACGCTCTCCCAATTTGGGAGAATCCCAACCCAACCACCAGGCCACTCCCGATGTTAAACGAGGACATCTGATAACAAAACCAAATCTTATACAAGTTTACAATTCCTAAAATTTAAAACTTCACAGAATGCTAACAATAGTTTACCGGTCTTCATTTAAGCCAAAATCTTAAATAAGCTTACAATTCCTATGATAATTTTAAATTCACAAAATGCTAATACAACAAAATTTCAAACCCTATCCTTCACCAAAAGAATCACCAACGTACAACAAGAAACAATACACCACCATCGAACTCCCAGACCTGCCCTCTGTATGAGCAACAATCTTATTGTTTAAAACATTATCAAAACGATTAAAAAAAACAACAAAAAACAAGTCTCCAAACATTTTAAGAGGGAAATTATATGGACCCATCAAGTGTTACATGACATCTTAATCTTGTATCATTCCTTCCTCAACTTCATCTCGACCAACTCCAGAACTTTTGTTGGGTGGTGGTGATAACCGTCCTCGTTCCATTACTGCCTGGTGGAAACTACTACTTAAGGAGCGTTCATGATTCGAACTTTTGCTTCCATCAACCCGACCAGAACCCCTTTCAGGGCTTCGGCTGCGACTATGGCCCCTGACATACATCCCGCGAGAATCCTTATCAAATCTACTCAAGTAACCCCCACGACCAGCTCTGTCCCACACATAAAAAAGGTCATTGTAATTATCACTTTTTGCAGTTCAAAATAACCATACATAGTATAGTAGACAGCACGAGAGAATATTTTCAAACATATCCAAATAATTACACACATCCTCACATGGAGAACTTGAATATTCTTTGGTTCAATTTCTGTGTGAGCATAAAAGATTTTCAAATGATCAAAAGTACTCTGAGATCATATTTAATTGATAGTAATAGAAATGGTAATGAAAATAATTGAGGCTATTCTTGTATTTGATTTAACTGTTAATCTGGAATAGAATGTAAAACATTTTTTCAGTATCAAAAATGTTCATTCCTTCCACACTCCTCAGAGAATAAGTTAAAATGCACTATTTTTCTTCACATATTTGTATAATTATTTATTATTTTTTCTCATTTTATCTTATTTAAAAAAAATTATTTTATAATTTTACTTCATTTATGATTTTATTAATGTTACTTTAATATTTATCATTATTTTGATTCAACTGCTCAAACAAATATAGTAATAATAATTCTGTTTCCATTGAATTTCATTCCGATTATCATTCTCATTCTCATTATGTTTTCATTCTTCGAACTAAACATGATCTGATTTAAATAGGAAGTAGAATTTATAAAATAAAAAAAAAACAAATAACAAGCAGCAGAGAAATCAGGCCAAACAAGAGGTATGAAAAGGCAAGTTTACGCTTCAATAAAAGCAAGCTAAATAAAGTACGATGTGTGTAAGCACCATGCAAGAGACTCATACCTTTCACGCGTCTCTAAGTCATAACCACGACCACCACTTTTTTCTGGTCTGCTTGAATAGGAAGAAGCAAATCCCCTTCCACCATAACCCGACCCAAAGCGTCCACCACGGCCCCCATCACGGCCACCAGCACTAGAGCCCCAACGTCTGAACTTACTCATCCCACCACCACGAGAAGCCATATCACGAATATCTGGGGGCACTCGCTGGTTAGCCCCTTCCATAACTTTTATGAGATCTGATGCATACTTTGAATCCTGATCTCCAAAGAAAGTATGAGCTATTCCAGTAGCACCTGCCCTTCCAGTCCTCCCAATCCTATGTACATAATCCTCCACTCCTGTGGGGAAGTCATAGTTGATGACCACTCTACAAGATAAAAAGTATGGCTGTAATTAATGCAACAACTTCATATCAATTTTCTAAAGCAAGGACAAAAAATTTGTAGGCATCAACACTAAATGTGTTGTATGATAGGAGGGGGGATGGAAATAAAACGTATAGAAGTCACAATCAAAGAGAAGTATACAAAACAAACCTCAATATAGTTAGGGTGCATGTGTCATTTGCTCCTAAAACTTTCACTTGTTTGGCAATTTACTATTTATTTCTTTTTTCATGTCACTTTAGTACTTTCATATTTTTTATTAGATTCAATTACTGTTTCCTAGCATTGCAACTTACTACTTTGTTTTTTTATATCAAATTGGTAATTTATCTTTTTAATTTCATTCTACTCAACAAAAAAAAAAATAGATCGAAAGAAATCAAAAACTTGAAGTGTTAAACTAAAATGAAATAAATAGTAGTAGTAGCGATTTGTATAGTCATTCAAAATTTTACTTATAAATAAAAGATTCGCCAATATAACTATTATGTGTAGAAGTTGCAGATTTAAGTAGAAAAAGGCACGTAAGAATGATGAGCTTGCAAATGCATATTCCATTACGAATGGCAACTATCTCGATTCTCGCCTATTATAAGAAGCTATCTGAATTTCAAGCCTAATTTTATATGAAACCTCTTAGGTAAAAAGATAATGATATGCCAAAAATTACTACTAAAATAGAGAGATGAATTTAAGCTGGGCTGTTCAAACCTTATGTCCTTGATGTCCAATCCTCGAGCTGCAACATCAGTGGCAACAAGAATAGGGGTCCTGCCAGTACGGAACTGATTCAACACATGATCCCTCTCCCCCTGGGATTTGTCTCCATGAATTGCAGCAACCCCAAATTGGCGAGTAAGATTGCGAGCAAGTTGATCACACATCTTTTTTGTTGAACAAAATATAATAATTTTGGATCCTGGCTCTTGAGATCTCAATATCTGCTCCAATCGCCTGTGTTTCTCTAAAGGTGCCAGTACTTCAACAAGCTGTCAGACACCACATTAAATGAATATCTATCTGTTAGTTGTTACTACCAAAACATTCATGTAATGTTAGTTTCTCAAAAAAGAAATAAAACTTAAATGAATATCTAATTGTTACTACCAGTCTACCAAAAACAATTCCAACAGCGCTTGGAATTCATACCTGTGTGATGGACTTGTTTGCAACAAGCTCATCAACATTGCCAATATTAACTTGAACAGGATTAACCAGTAGATCTGCTGCAATTTTGCGGACCTCCTTTGGCCATGTTGCTGTGTACATTAAGGTCTGGCGTCTTGCTGGCACCTCCTTTACAATCTTTCTTATTTGTGGTTCAAATCCCATGTCTAACATGCGATCAGCCTCATCCAATACAAGGTATGAGACTTGATGGAGGCTGATCCTCCTCATCTCAAGAATATCATTCAAGCGTCCAGGAGTGGCAACAACAATATCCACTCCTCGGTCTATATCTCTTAGCTGTGGACCCTTTGGTGCACCTCCATACAAACACTAAAAACAAAATTAAAAAATGTCATATTTACAGTGCAAATAATCATGAAAATAACTTGTTAAAAGCATCTCAAGGAGGAAAAAGTTACATACTACACAAGATATCCTAGATGACTTCCCAAACTTTACTGCTTCATGTTGTATCTGAGTGGCCAATTCCCTTGTAGGTGACAATACCAAAATACTTGGACCGAACTTCGGTTCATTGCGGCAACGCTTCAGATGAATAAATCCTGGCATTAAGTAACCCAAAGTTTTACCTGAACCTGTTTTTGCAATGGCCACTATGTCTCTACTTTGAAGAGCAACAGGCCAAGATTGTGCCTGAATTGGTGTTGGGGCAGAAAACCCAGCATTTTGTACCTGGAAAAGCAAAATTCCAGCAGCCCTATAAGCAGAGAAACTGGCTGCAAGATTTTTTTGTATTCTTTGGGATTGGACTTATAGAAGAAAAATAATGCCAGAAGAAGCATCATCTCCCCCATAGCAGGTGGTCAATGCTTGCATATGCAAGCTGCAGCAGGAGGAGGCCTCTTCTTTCATTCAGACCGAGTGGCACTGAATCATCACCAACGGCAGTCCCCACCACAAACTTGGGAGACTGGAAAGCCCTTCCCAAAAAATTGGCTGACCATACTATGACGCTCCTAAAAAAACGTGAGGCCCCCTTAAAGAGGGCAGCACAGCGTACGACATTAGCTCCCCCCAGGAACAAATATCGCACCTGCGACAAAAAGTAGAGATGGCAAAAGAATTAACATGAGCATGAAACTCAATATTGGACCTCCAGCAAAGTACTTAACTTTGTGAAAGAAACACTCACATCATATGATTTAGCAACTTAAAAGAGCTCCTGCCACCATGTTTCGGATTATACAAAATTTAACACGTGAAAAACTTAAGTTCATTACCTCTCTTAGGATCTCAGATGGAAATCCAGTAGCTTCAAATGTAGTAAATGGTGGAGGCACGTTTTCTCCCTATAAAATATATAAAGCAAAGAAAATTGTCAACAATAACAGCCAGATTGCACTGAATACAAATTAGTTTCTTACAGAAATTAAATGTTTAGATATTTTAGTCATTAGACTACTAAAACTATCATCCCCTGCCCTTCAAACGATATAGAAGGGAAATCAAGAGAGTTCCTGTAGTAATCTATAGAGTACAGCCAATCTTTTGCAGGTCTCTTGTAGAGAAAGATCAGAAACCGTGTGAAAGACAAAGAAATAGGGAGTGATACTTCTAGTGTGGTAGAAAACACAAAAACATCATTATAGTAAGGTTCACAGAAAAAGCTTATTCACACTCACAATGACACTTATTTCATGTTGCCAACAATAAGATTCAGCGGACAAAACCCCAGGTCCATCACGAGGTCCATTTGAAGCACCATGAGAAGAAACTGGACCACCTCTTGCAACAATATTAGAAGTATCTCCAACTTTTGTACTCTGTTGCAAGGTGAGAACATTGCTCAAGTACTACATTTCAGCAAGAAAAGTAAACGCAAGGGCAACAAGACCCCCAAAAAAGAGGGGAGAAAAAGAATAAATTGTCTGTTATTGTATGGTTTCCAGATAACCTACTACAGTAAAAGCAATGATGAAAAAGTCGAAGAAAACAAACTATACTTTAGAAATTACAAATTTACAATCACACCAAAAAAATACATCTGAAGTATGGAAACCAACGTATATAGGGAGATAACTAAATGCCTAAATCAGAGAAGTAACTATGCTTTGAAAGTGACATGGCCATAGAAACAACAGAAAAGGAGGTGTACCTGCTGATTCCTTGATTCCATTCCAACCTCAACTTTTGGTTCAAAATTGCTGCCTCCACCAAGTCCATTTTCTTTCTCCCAACTGTAACTATGACATTCTCGTTGAGAGGAGTGTTGGGCTTGAAATGAAGAACTTATAGAAACTAAGGAGGACTTTGATAAATGAGCTGCACCCCTTGGTCTTTCGTATTGAGTTGAATTGGTCTCTGGATTCCAAAAATAAAGATACCCAGTATTTCCATCTACCAGTCCCTTCCAAGGTTTGGGAAGAGTTGGGTCCTCAGGTGCATAACGCACTCCAGCAGAAGCAGTTGCAATGGCAGCCATGGTAAGACAACTACTAAGACAATCCAATAACAAAAATTAATAATTAAAAAAATGGCAGGAATTGATAAACATTAGTAGCAAGTTAAACCTGAAAAGCCAAGCACATGACTAATAGGTCAATATGCTGAACAAATTAAACAGTCCCTTGCATTAAATAACATTGCAAGGATTTTGGCAGGCGCTAGATCCACAAGTAAACCTAGCTGTCTGGCAAATATATCTTTAATAACAACCTAAGCTCATTATTTACCTGTGCAATGAAAAAATGGTAGACCAGAGATTTTTCCATAGACAGTCTGAATAGAAGTCAAAAAAGAAAATAACATTTTCGGTCTCCAGTATTTTTGCTAGCAAACAAGAAGACTCAAGCCAGCATTAAAAAGATTTTCACACAATATCTCTATTAAATCCAAAATTTTCATCTGGTTCGCATATAAAAGCAAATCCAAGTTAGCAACAGCTTCCTACTATCTATCAGATGACAACCAATCTCACTAAAATTTAGAAAGGAAAAAAAAAAAACCAAAGAAGCTAAAGAAAACTCAAAACCAACCGTTGATTCCGTTCTCGAGGAGATTTAACAGCATACAAAGATAAATACCAAAAACCACCAATATCTAAGTATTCAACTCTAAACAAAATCTAACCTAAACAATTGTAAATCTAAACGAGCTAATAAAATTAAATTTGCAAAATGAATCAAACTAGTGCCTTCCCACACACTACACTTATTAATGAGCAGCCAACCCCCGAGTTCCATTTCCATGGATCAAGGAATCAAGCTAAAGACGAATATTTTTTTTGTTGTTGTTGCAGATTTAGATCTAAAAGGCACTGATATGGCGATAAATGGATACAATAAGGGAGTACCTAACGATTTCGTATTTGACAAACTTGACAGGAAATTGATAATCTAATAAAGACGATCTGAGTAACCCTTCGCAGATAAAAGGCTACGCTTCCGAAGGGTGAGAAGCGTAGAATTGAAAGCGAAAAAGAAAACGCGTATCGAGTCGTCAATTTATATAAAACAGAAAAATAACAGATATTTGTCTTGGGGGGCAGGTAGGTTCGGTTTGAACCCTAGTTAGTTAGTTCATTAATAGTTAGGCTCGTAATAAATTGACCCTGGTTAAGTCTAGTACTTGGCACACAGACACGACACGAATTCTCGTCCTTAGTAAATACACTTATAAATAAGCACTGTGCCGACCTGAATTCTATAAATAAAAGAGCGAAAGAATAAACATTATTTTATAACACCTTAAGAGGTACAATTATTGTAGTTCATCAATCTCATATTTATTTCAATATTACACATCTTAATATTTAAATTTAATTAAATATTAATATGTTAATTATAATAATTTAATATATATAATACTATAAAAAAAAATTTGCATGCTTAATATTTTTTTTATACTAAAATACACCGATTTAGTTGAGATTAGAGAGTTTATTATATTTTTTATTATTTACGGTAATATATTTTAGGGGTTTTAATTTTACAAAATTTTCTATATTTTATTTGAATAATAAAATCAAAGTGGGCCAGTGAAAAATTATTGAATCTTAAAATTTTTGTTTCAAATGAAGGAAAAAAAAAAGTACAAATTTAAAAGATAATATGAATAATAATAAAATATAACATTGAAAGTTGATGGAAATACTTTTCCTCTTGGTGGTGATCCATTAAAATTCAAACCAAAAAACAAAATATATGAACAATTTCATTACCTCGATGGTTCCATGCCATTTCCTACGTATCTTAATTAATTAGAAGTCACTAGCTATTTTTTTTTTTTTTTTTAATTAATAAAAAAAAAATACATCGCACACTTCATTGGATTCGAACTTGAGTTCTTAATAGAAAATAGAAAATTTTACCATCTAAACCTAAAGGAGAATTAAAGTGC
This sequence comes from Elaeagnus macrophylla, assembly GCA_029378325.1. Classification (NCBI taxonomy): domain Eukaryota; kingdom Viridiplantae; phylum Streptophyta; class Magnoliopsida; order Rosales; family Elaeagnaceae; genus Elaeagnus; species Elaeagnus macrophylla. The sequence goes on along the minus strand of CM055646.1, from coordinate 20,126,049 downwards.
CAATTTTGCCTCTCAATTTTGCGTCTCCTCCAGCATCCCCTATTTCCTCCCTCTTTCACGTCTGCAAATTTTAACAGACAGTTTCCATTTAATCTCCTCACTCATCCTTTCTACTTCATTGACCACCCATACACCACTTCGTAGTTTACACTTCCCATTGTTGGAGATCTTGCAAACTTCCTTCAAATTTCTATATAAATGTGAAATTTTCTTAGAACTTTCTAGTAATCTCGCTTTCCCTATAGTGTTTTTTATTGGACTTATTTTCTTTGTACTTGTTATTTTGTGGTTGTTGTTGTAGATGAAGATGATAAGGACATTTATGATGATGATGATTAGAAAATTTTTGGTATGGTAGCATCGATGATTCTTCTAATTGATTTCTAGTTTAATTATATATCTTTTTTCCTTAATTTCTCTTCTCTATTATATTGTGGTTATTGAGATAATTATATTTTTTCTAAGTGACTCTTGCTTTTGTGTAAAAATTACTATTATTTTAATACGCGAATATATGAATAATTAAAAAGGTAATGATATTTTGACTTAGTAATTCTTTCGTAAATACTGTTATAGTGTTTTAGAGTGAGAATTAGGTATGTGTTGGGAGGACATTTCATGAAAGAAATTGTGAAGTGCTAGTTTTGAATTTTTGGGTTTCATATTAAAAAAAAAAATGAATTGCTTCATTCAGTGCAAAAGAGAAATTGCATTCTATCTACGTAATCTTTTGCACAAATGTTTTAATAAAATTGTTTTCTCTTGTAAAAAAAAAAAAAATCAGTCACAGCTGTTTCATTCAGCGCATATCATAACAAAATAAAGTAGCAAAACAATTTGGGCGTGAATTTACATAATTGCTTCTCTTATATATGTTTCCTTTAAAAACAATTGGAAAGGTTGAAAAGAATTCCATTATCCTGTCTAGTTTTGCTTTTGAGAGAGAGAGGGAAAAAATGATGATCCATGAACTTCAATAAATTGAGATGACTGCAACTAAGCTTTCGTGCATTATCTATATACCTTGACATCATACATCTAACCTAATCAAGTATTCTAATGTACTAAAAAAACAATGAGGATAATTTACCCTCAAGACCATCACGGTGGTTGCTCTCTGCCAGATTTATTACATGGACTCCCACCAATGACCAGATCAAATCCACCAAATGCGCTCATTTCCAAGCTTGGCTCACATCCAGCTCTTGCACATCAGTTATCAACCAAGTTCCCTCGCTGGTTGGTTTGCTCCCACCAACTCCTGACGATATTCCTATTTGCTTGAAATTTCAACTGATAGGGGAATATCAAGCCGATGAAGAGCTACTTCTGCTCCACCAATGCCAGAGAAAAGTGAGAGCAGATTGATCAAACAAGTTCTTCAAAAGATGGTAGGCAACTGTGTCGACCTGACATAAGCGAAACCTTGTAAGGCAGAAACTACTTTCCAGACAATAACAAGTCTATTGTGGAATAAACCAAAAAAATATAAGGGAGAAAATGTCGCAACAGAAAAACTAATATGTGGATTTATGTTCTAGATAATAAAATGCTTTACTGGAATATGTATAAGGGAATCCTTATTTGCAATTTCTATTAAGATAGAACCAGTCTACAATCGTATAACAGACATCGAGTAGAATCTGTACAGAGTTATCTACCTTCCTTGAGCTCATTGCAAACTCTCCACAAGGAACTACTAAGCTTGAAGAACTAGCTAGTTAAAGAGAAATTCACAATTTCCAACTCATCTTTAGTGTCCTAGTCTATATTTCCCCCTTCTAACCCAGAAGTATTTCCATTCTGCAAGAGATTGGTGCATGCAAAGTCAAGAAAATAAAGCGTAAATGAATAATATGAATTCAGGAAACAACAATAGATTTTCCTTCCTCAACCTAATAGTTGGTCAAGAACAACAATATGTTGGTTAAATAATTGGTAAGAAAATTTTAAGGTGTAGAAGTCACCAAATAAAAGGAACAGATGCAAAACTTAAACAAGAGAACGTACCACTTCTTCTATGCAATGGTTGGCCCAAGCAGAGCTTTCCAAGCTGATTGAAGAAGAAAAATAAATAATGAATGCCAATATAGATTACCTTAAATACCGAAACAATATGAAGGCCTGCTAAGAGAGGAATGGGAATAAATTATTGCTGGTATCTTGTAATGAAGAAATCTGCACTTCAAAAACAATAGCCATTAAGCCCATTACTGTATTTATATTATCTAAAAGTTCACAAAAACGCTGACAGATACAATTTGATACAAATAAAAACTGCTCACTAATCAGGGGGTGGTGAGGGTCAAATAATGAACTATCTTCATCACCACAAGATACAAAAACAATCATATTTGATCATCTACTAAATTAACAAACAACAAACATTGCAGTTTGTAAACCAACCCAACCTCCCAATCAAAGAGATAGAAAACATTTAGATAGAAAGTTAGCAGATTTATTACATTTAGATACTCTGACAATTTTACTAAAACACAGAACTAATAGTCCAGTACTCGGGATCTGCCCCACTGCCTATTCATTCCACTATAATACTACACCGGCCAAGCTTTTTATCTAACTAAATAACATACTTTTCTCCATTTATGTTCCCTTTACTGCATTTTTCTATATCAACTATTTAGCTTAAACTAGCAGACTTACTCCTTCAAATTCCAAATGTAGTACTTTCAATGTTTCCATAACTGAGATTACAGAATGGGTCAGAGGAGTAATTACATATGGAGTAGAGTATGTACATTATGGACCGGACTTGGGGATTAAGTTTTAAAAAAAATATTAGAATTGAGAAAAACTTTTGAAATATATTAGGTTTGGAATTCTCGTGTATAACTGTGTCTACTGTCTAGGTTGTCACAGCTTTTTGTAAAGGGTGCAATGTCTCTCTCAAACCTAGATCTCCTACTAGAACCCACTGTTGCAGAAGCTCAAAGGAGACTCACCTTAAGCTAATGGTATAGTTGCACTGCTACTATTGACAGTAAAGGCGAAAACAAAAACTAAAAAATCTAAATTCAATAGTTTCTTCTAGTCTCCCAAACCAAATGGGGCATTCCATAAACACACAAAAAAATTCTAGAGATGACCCAGTTTAAAAAAACTGTAATTTATCAGCATTGAAACAAAATTACCTCTGCTAGTCGGAAAATCAACGCAAAAGCCCCCCTTTGATCCGAAAGCATCCTTGAAGAATATTCGAAATGCATTTTGGGTCTATAAAGCAAAATTCACAGAATATCAATATGAAAAACCAAGATAATGTCTACAAAGAAACAAGATAAACAAAATTGTAGAGAAAGAAACTGATACCAAACTTACATGTACGTTGAAATAATGTGGCTCTCATTTAGCCATTTAAAGGAATAAATGAGTTCATCTCTTGTATTATTTAAAAGATGAATTTACCTTTTTTCATCTCTTATATCATTAAACTCAAAAATTATAAAAAATTTTCGAACATAAACTAACTCTTTAATAATAAATTCATTCTCTATAAATTGAGCAATTATTTATTTATTTAAAATAATCTTTAATAATTTATTTTTTCTTGCATTTAAGAGAAAAAGATAGCAAAATTATGAAGCCTATTTTAATAAATAATACATTTGGTGATTTTTTATATGTTAGAGATAAATTATGTTAGCTAGTTCTGAAACTTCGAAAAAAGAAAGGCTAACCGAATTTCAAAGGGTAAAAGATTAAAACACAATTTTAGCAAAAAAATAATAATAATATTAGTTAGAGTGGGGTGCCTTGTCCAATCTTTGATTATTAGTTCATTATCTTTTAAATAATATCTCTTAAAAATAATACATTAGTCAATCAGTTAATTTATTTGTTAAAATAACCCATTTTGATATTTGAAAAAGGAGATTATGAAATTGAAAAAAATTATATGAGAATGTTTTAGTCTATCAATAAAATTTATAAATTTGACAAAAAAAAAAAAAAAAACAAGAATTAGCCTAAACTAGCATTTTCCTCCTTCAACAGAGGAGGAATCAAAAGTACGCATATGTATCAAATGTACACTTCTGATTTTTTTTTTTTTTTGCATCATTTTGTTTGTAATAACAGTTATACACATGTTGACAAGACTCCATTGAAGCAAATTAATGGAGGAATTAAACTAGAGTCGATACTCTCTTTGAAATTTGAGAGGGATATTTTTTTTATAATTTAAAAATACAATGTTGTCTTGGAAGAGATTTTATAATCGTTAAAAGTTAATATAAATATTGGTGATGGATTACAAACTTTGAAAGTTAATAGCCTTCTAAAATATTATTTAAAAAGTAGTGACTTAAATTGTATCATTAGCTTAATTTAGTGGATTTTAAGGACATTTTTTCCTAATAATTTTACTAGAAAAAAAATATCATGTCACACAAGATATAATCTTTAGTTCACAATATGCTTTGTTTTTTTAATCTTTAGTTCTCTATTTTCAAAATTTGCGTCTAACTTAACCAGTTCTGGGCTTAATGTACCTTTTTGTTATGAATTATTTCCAAAATACCAACAAAAAAGAAATTAATAAAATTATGATTTTTAAAAATATTCTTCCTATACTCTCATTCGTATTAAAATAATTATATTTATATTTTATAAGATAAATTGAATCAATTTCATCAATATGTACAATACTAGATGAAGTTTTTATCCACTGATCAACGAGCGGTCCATGTACAATACAACAATTAGCCAACACTAGTTATTTGATGGTAAGCTCCTATATTAATTAATGATAACTTAATATGTTAAGATTTTAAAAAAAGTTAACTTCATCCATCACTTTGTGCTTGTGGAAAAATAAAACTTTGAAATTATTAAAATGTATTATTCTAAAGAAAAATACATTTTATACAAATTTTGTGAGATTTTTTGTTTTGACAAAGACTAATTTCAGATTCACGACGAAAAGAAAACTTAAATTTTAAAATGCATGTTTTCTTCATATATCAAAGAACTTAAATAAAATTGATAATGGGCATCCCCAAAATCTCGCCGTTGAACATAACGTTATGGTAATTGCTGCAAACGTAACACTCAAATGATATACGTTAAAAGTTTTTGAGTGAAATTAAAGTAAATAGATACTTTTTTTTTTTTTTTTTAAATATTAAAATTAACTTCATATATCATTAATCGTTCTCTCGGTTATTTCTGATCAGATCTGCAAAACCTGCAGACATAGACCCAACTCCAAGTATCCGTCTAGCTGCTTTTTATGACTATCCATAATTCCAAATAATAAAAAAAAAAATTATCAAAAATAACATCCTTAAAATTTATAATAATAAAATTAACACCCTAATAATATTAAACATTCAATTTAAACGTAAAATATTGAACGAGTCTAAATTATCGTTATTCAATTCTAATTAGATGAATGTTCATTTTTTTAATTGTGAAAAAATAAGTTTGAACACAATGTACTAATTTTATTATTAGAATAAGATTAATAATAAATAATAATTAAAATAAAGAATTAATTAGCTGCACTTTACTTTAATATTTTGGGTTAAATCTAATCCCTGAAGCCGTGGCATAATATCTGGGTTAACTGATATAACGGTTTTCACATGTAGCTATATTACCATTTTAAGTTGCTAAAGTGAGCAAACCGTTCATTCAAATAAATAAAAGAAAATATGATTAGCAAAATAAATAAATAAATAAATAAAAAGATCAAACCGTAGTTTCAAAACAATGGAAAATTGTCTACCGCTTTTGGCGGCTTAATTTTTTATAATGGACCAAATCCTCTGTCCCATTTTGATATTTCATTTTATAATTATGTAATAAGATGTCAGTAATTTAAAGAAGAAAAATAATATATTAATTGCTATTCTGAAAGACATAAGAATTAATGAATTATATAAGAAATTATATATGACATCATGTCTAAGTATTGGGGTGTTCATGATTATATTATAGACTTTGAGCATTAATTATTCTGAATAATTTCAACGTTGGATCCAACTCATCACTTCTCTGTTTGTGTATGCATGACTTGAGCCTCATATCCTTGACACGTCTACATTATAACTTGAACCCGTGAAGGGAAGTTTGATACGGATACGTATCTCGTTAACTAACTTTTAAGTTTTAGAGAGTACTTTAAACTTAATTAGTAATGCGAATTTTTAAATTGATCATTATATATATTATCCATATTGTCCTCATTTAATTTGGTTGGTCTTTTTTTAATCAAGTTTAAGATGACTAACTATCTGTTAGATGTACAAGTAACAAGAGTTTTAGGCTACCCGTAAACGCTTAAAACTTTCTTACGTAATACTTGGTTCGAATTCCACGTCCAATTATTAAGGGGGGGAGGAGGGGAGGGAACAAGACTCTCAGTTTGTTTTTGTTGGATTAACGCTTCTATCTATGAGTTAATTTTCGAGATTGTATTAATAAATTCTTGTGACAGAATTCATTTTATGTAGCATGAAATTATCTACTTTGATTCATAATTTTGAGTTCGATAAGTGATTTTGCTTCAGATAAAAATTTAAAACACATCATGCTATTTAGAAAGTGTTCAATTCTTATAAACACATTACTATTTAGCTTCGTTTGCAATGTAATACATGTATAAGCACACTGCATCATACACTCTGTCCATAAAAGAATGCAAATTCACAAGCTAGATCTATTCGAAATGACACGAGATTGTCAATTTTGATCAATAATTACAAATTTAGCAGGCCCACAAGCATAAGTCGACAATTCAACGCAAACTTTCTACTTTGCTTTAGGTTGAAACTCCAAAATATGTTATACTATTTACAAAATACTTATTATATCATCGCTTAATTTCTTAAAGATTATGAAATATGTGGTGATATATTGCGTAAGCGAGTCTTATTATTTGTGCTTTACTTGTTGTGTAATTGTTCAGTTATTGATTTTTGGGATTGTAATCAAGTCTTATTGTTATCGCAATAACATGAATATTAAATAAGTCTAAAAAATATTATGTATTTAATTCAATATTATTTTCATGTATTATTAGCCAATTTAAAATATGAGTTGTTGCATATCCTAATTCAACTTTCAACCATGTAAGAATTTTGGTGACAAATATCATGCAATATTTTTTAAATCGTTATTCCTTGATAATATCATCATTTTCGTAGATTGTAAAAAACAAGAACTTATATTCATATTTATATTTTAACTATTTAACAATTTTTTTTTTGGGATATATATACAATGTTTTTATCTAGGGATAAACTATATTGCAAATAATTTTTAATTTTTTATTATACTTCAAAGTTCATTCCAGATAAATATATTACTGATAAGTTGTTGAATCTCATCATCAAAAGAAAATTTTATCTATGATATGCTCATAAAATTACTAAGAAATGTAATTTTAATATCTTTAATTATTTAATTTATCATTTCTGTTTGACAATAAATATAAAATATAAATTCTTATGTAGCTGTGATATATTTTTTTTTATCTTTTATTCTGGAATAAAATTTGAACATGTTGTCATTTGCATTGTTTGTAAAAATAAAAGTTTAATTAGTCGTGATAAAACAAAATGTATATATTTATTACTTTTTTTTTTTAAACATTATATACATTTAAATAAAATGTTAAAAATAAAATTAAATATTTTTATTTAAAATTATTTTAGTATGAAAAATATTGATTGCCTTAATTAAGGGTGGCAATTTTTGACACGACACGACACGAATTTTTTTTAGTAAGAATTGATCAATAATTTTTTTATGTTCTTAAAAGTTTTGTTATTTCTTACTATTATAAATAAGTAAAACAAAAAAAATTCAAGTAAATTTTTTAATGTGTCAACCAATACAAAAATATGACACGAATAACATGAACAAACATGATATAAACACGAACACAACTAACACGATACATTTGACACTTACCCTAACGTTATATTTCTACCTTTTGCCCCTTGAGCTGGCCTGATACTGTCCTTAATGTTTGATTAAAATTAGGCAAATTTGATGATATAAGCTTTTTTTTTTTTTTTTTTTGTAATAATAATTTGATGATATAAGCTGAGTACGGACTGATATTAGTTAAATATTTAGGAGGGTCTTCACACATGAGTAAATCTATGTATGATGTGAAATCTTGAATCAGCAGATCGTATCTATTTCTTTGTTGGCTGGTCATTGAAGTTTCTTTCCCTTTTTTTTCCCTGTCTTTCAAGTAAACTTATGCATCTCATTTGAGCAATTACCACAATAAATAATTAAAAGACCATCTAACTAAATTAAATTAAATTAAAAGATTGTATTAAATTGATCTGAATCATGTGAGTTAAATGAATCAATTTAGTTTATATTTTTTTAAACTATTATTCAAACGATTTAATTTAATTTTTAAAATTTTTTAACCATTCAAATTAGACCGAACTGTTATATATTATATATAAAAAAATTATTTTTAAAACTATATTATATTATTTATTATTAAAGATTAAAAATTACATTTAAACTTTTTTCTTCAGTTTTAACTCATTATCCTATAATTTGTAATTTTTAGTTGTCTATAATTTACGATGATTTTACATTTTATAATTTTTATTAACTTAATTGTTAATTTATGAGAGACATTATATAATTTATATTTGTAACACCTCTAAAATAATTTTGTTAGATTTATAGTTTTTTTTCTTATGTTAATTTCAAGTTTTAATATAATATGGAGGGAAAAAAAATTTAAATTTAAAAACCGTAAAAAAAAACATAAAAATTGTTAATCAAATCGAACCAGACAAAATTATTCGATTTTAATAATTTTATTAGACAAATGATCCAATCCGATTTAATTTAAGTTATATAAATCGTCAAAAAAAAATTTTTTAGACTAAAAACTGAACTGAACCAGACACTCCCATATATAACAATCATATTTAAGAAAATAGAGAGAAAAAAAAAAGTGGTAGATTATATTCTGTAAATATTGAATTCTATAGCTCATGTGTGACTGAATAGTGCATTGAGCCGTCTACTTATATAAATATGGTGTCCTACTTATTCACAACGTATCACACTCGTAAGGAGGAAAAAATAACAGCCTCTGTAGTTTTAGTTTTCTCTCTCTTGCTCTAATAAAAAAATGAGCACTTTAAATCTAAAAAGTCTTTCATTGATTGTTCTCATTGCCTTGTTAGCTTGGCCTTTATGCTTGAAAACATGCAACGCAAGAAAAGAGAGGCAATGGTGGCCAACCAAAGATACCTCCACTTCTTTATTTGGGAAGAAAGCAAGAGGTTCTAGTAGTCCATCCCTTTCGATGAGACACAATTACATTGAAAAAACGGGAAAAAGTGGCGGAAAATCCTCTGTTTTTAATGTATTGGACTATGGTGCTAAAGGTGATGGAAAAGCAGATGATACAAAGGTTAGCTTAAAAGAAAGAACAATAACAGTCTACATTTTATTATAGTCATTAAGTTTCTAGGTTGATGTTGTTATCGTAGTTCTTGCTGTATGTTGTTATCATAGAACTGATTGATTTGAATATTGAAAATGAGGCAGGCATTTCAAACAGCTTGGAAAGCAGCTTGTATAGTGAAGGCATCAACAATTGTAGTTCCAACAGGATCTGTATTCCTAGTGAAACCAATTTCTTTAATTGGCCCTTGTCAATCAGACATTGTATTTCAGGTCACAAATTATAAAATTCTAATTCCCCCCTCCCCCCCCCCTCTTCTTATGGCTATTTTCTGCAATACATAGCTGCTTCATTCATAAGGATAATACTAATAATTCGTCACACACATTTCATACAGTTGGATGGTAAAATCATAGCACCAACAGACTCTAGCTCTTGGGGTTCGGGGATTCAACATTGGATTGAATTCAAAAATGTTACAGAATTTACATTTAAAGGTAAAGGAATAATTGATGGACAAGGCTCATTTTGGTGGAATATTGAATCCTCCACAGAGGAATCATCAAATAGCAGTTCTCAAGATTTGGTAAGGAATTTGCATTCTTTATAGAACATAGACAGAACAAGCAATTTTCAAGACAACTAATCTTCGTTATTCTTGTCTAGCAGATAGAAAGTTACAGAAAAAAATTGCCAAGCACCAAACCAACGGTAACATTCTTAATCTTCGATCCCGATTCTATTGCATTTTAAAGCTAGCTAGTTGAAATTTTGGTCACTGAGAAACATACATATTGCTTTTGTTGCACAGGCACTTAAGTTTTATGAAAGTGTTGGAGTGACAGTCACTGGAATAACAATTCAAAACAGCCAACAATTTCACCTCAAATTTGATGACTGCAGTAATGTCCAAGTTTCCAATATAGAAGTTTCATCCCCTGGTGATAGTCCTAACACAGATGGAATTCACCTGCACAATACGCAGAATGTGCATATCTATAATGCTAATCTTGCTTGTGGTAATTTCCCAAAACCTTAACAGAGAATTTTTTTCCGAAAAAAAAAAAAAAAAAAAAAAGAAGCTAATAAATTGTTATTCTCAAAATGAAAAAGAAAAAAACTAACTTTTGCTTCAATATTGTGTAGGAGATGACTGTATTTCCATACAAACTGGAAGCTCAAACGTATACATACACAATGTCAATTGTGGACCTGGACATGGCATTAGCATTGGAAGTCTAGGGAAAGATAACACTAAAGCCTGTGTTTCGAACATCACAGTTCGAAATACCAAAATACAGAATGCAATGAATGGAGTTAGAATCAAAACTTGGCAGGTACATAATCTCCAACAACGTCCACTTATAGAATTTCAGGATTTATTAGACTTAACCAAAGTGTTTGATTGTTTTGACTTAAACCTGCAGGGAGGGTCAGGTTCAGTGAAAAATATAATGTTCTCAAACATTGAAGTTTCAGAAGTAAAAACACCAATAATAATAGATCAATTCTACTGTGATAAGAGCAAATGCAAAAATCAAACTTCAGCTGTTTCAGTTTCAGGGATACATTATGAAAATATTCAGGGTACATATTCCTATCAGCCTGTGCATTTTGCTTGCAGTGATAGCGTGCCTTGTACTGGTGTGACTTTGGACACTATAAAGTTAAAGCCAACTAAAGAAAACAGTAACCCCTTTTGTTGGAAAGCATATGGAGAGCTCAAAACTAGCACTGTTCCTCTTGTTGATTGCTTGAACACAGACAAACCTTCTAGCTCCATAGCCCCATCTAAAGTTGATTCTTGCTGAGAGCGACTTGCTCCAAGATATTAGGATACATGTCTATATTGTTATTGTGGCATTTCATAGCTTTTTTTAGGAAGTGGTATTTCGTAGCTTGACTCAAGAAAATGTATTGCAAATGTGTCAGTTTAAGATTCATGGTGAGGTACCTTAGCTTTTTTAGAACATCAGTTATAGTTGGAAAAAATATCAGATGTAAAAATTACTCGTATTTTTTTTTTTTTAGTGTTGTGACTTGTAAAAATAAATTTAATGTTTGATAAACTAATAATAGATTTGATAATGACAGTTATTATTTATTAATGATAAATGAACTTAGCATTTACATATAGCAATTATGTAAGATATGATCAAAATTTAAATTTATAAAAAATTAAGAAATTTTGAAAAGCTAGTCCCTGGTATTTTTAAATCGAGACTTTGTCATCTTTAGATTATCTGAAAATTAACCCAGTAAACCAAACATGTAATGATGTAAACTCTTAAAAATTCTATAAAGTTTTATTTTAATAGAAATGATCCACTATAATTCTAAACAGAGCCTCACTTTTTTTCATTCAATTTCAAATATGACCCAATTATTCACATAGTTTTTTGACCTCTCAAATTTTTGTTTTTTTGTTTTCTACATTATGGAAAGAAAAAAAAACGTTTGAACACCTTATTTCTAAACATGCAAAAAACATATATTTTTTAGGTTATATAAAAAAAAACGCATATGTGCATCGTAGATTATAAAAGCACTTGTAACTATTTGGCAACAAGATTATAAAAGTGCTCAAGGCCAAATGTAATATTACTCTCTCTTTAATTTCATATGTTAAACCAATGTGTACAGAACAGTTTTAGACAGTCTAATAGTCACCGTTTTCCAAAACCAACTGCAACCTTCTTTGCTTTCGGGGCTTCAACACTTTCTGGACTTGGAAACCCAGTGTTATCCTCGTACTTTTTTTCTAGGGCCTGCCATCGTCAGAAAAAAACTAAATTAAAGTATCACCAGTCAAATGATTTGCAGCAGTTCTAACTGCTTATTGCTAGTTCATCCAGTCCACAAACTTTCCAAGTGGCAATCATTATAGCTAAAGACAGGGCTTACCTCTAGCTGTGAACGAATACTGTCGATAACATCAGAAGTCATTCTATCAAAGAACAGCACGCCCTGCAAATTTTGCAACTAGTCAACAAAATAAAACTACGCACTCCCAAATTGAAATCTGCAAGATTCTCAATTATTTGCTCAAGCATAGATTATTACATGCATGAACTTCAACCCAACTTCTTTTTTTAACTTGAGGACACCAAAGAAGTACTTGTGAGGGCAAACTTATTTAAGAGTCAATCAGTCAGCCATCTAAAATCAGTAAGTTATCCCTAACACTAACAATAAAAGAAAAGGACTAGAAACTAATATACTAAATGAAGGCTGAATAAAATACCTGCAGGTGATCAAATTCATGCTGGAAAACTCGTGCAGGAAGACCAGACAAATTTATGGTAAACCTAGCACCCTTAACATCCCGTGCATCAATCTTTACAGACTCTGGTCTCTGCAAACAGGAAAAGGAATTACACACAAGCTCAGTGTGCAGAGATAATATAAAGTGGGGAAAAAAAAAAAAAGAACAGCTTGTAAACCCACACAATTAGGTGATACCAAAGTTGGAAAATCAACAAATAAAAGAAAACCTAGATCCTAGAATGCTAGAAGTTTTTTTTGTTACCAACTCTCTTAAAAGCTTAAGTTGTTAGGAGAAAAGCCTCAACATTGCTACAAGTGTTAGCTCTATGTAGAGTTAACAAAAAGCATGCAACAGATGTATAATTTTGAATGATTTCCTTTTCCATATTTAATTGAACTTCTTAAATTATTTTCAATTTGAACCTGCTTTACAAACAAAATTTCCCAAACTAACTCTAACTAGGTTTGAAATTTGAACGGTTCAGTAACTTAAAAAAAATCACTTGCCTATCTTCAGCAAGAATGATATTTTTTTCGTCTTTTTTTTAACAAAAAAAATCACAAATAACTAAAACGAAACAGACTCTCCCTCAATTTCATTTCTATCTTTTACCATGCAATCCACATTATATGAACTTTGCTTGCGTTAAAATGATTTGAGACAACAACAAATAATCAGTTAGAAGTACCATAACATCAGCATAAATCCCAGGGAAGGATAAGCAGCCTTCATTAAAGAGCACCATTTTATTAGAATATTTATTTACTCTGGGATTTACAAGAACAATTTCCTCCCCTTCACCACGTTCGCCAACAGGATTAAACACCATAAGTTGAACATTGATTCCTACTTGGGGCGCTGAGAGACCAATCCCATCGGTTCTGCGGACAATAAATCCAACAAGTATTGTTTACACTACTGCAGATACCAAGGATTCTCTCTATATAATATAATTTTAACAATACACTGTCATAAGAAACAGCGTTGGTAAAATGTTTTTACAAATGTGCAAATGCAAACAAAGTTTTCACAGAACCCCTGATAAACTCAAAAAGAATACAAACAATTACCTAAGCATCTAATTGGTGGAAATTGCCAACAAAGATAAGGAACTTACTTATACATTATGTCGAACATTTCATCGACCAACTTTTTCAAATTGTCATCAAAGGTATCTATGCGCTTGTTCTTAGCTCTCAGTATAGGGTCCGGATATTCAACGATTTTGAGTGGCGCCTCAAATTGAACCTCAGCAGCTAAAATTTTAATTCAAAATTTCAGTCTCATAAAGTTGTGCTATTTTCACCACGAAATACAGAAATATATAGAGAGAAATAATTGGAGGTTTGCTTACGAGAAGCTATTTCGTCTTCTTTACGGGAAAAGCCTCGCTTGGCCTGAGCATGGATTGGAGTCCGTGGACCTTTGAACTGGTTCGTGGAGGAGAGTAACCATACGGTTGAAGAAAAACGGCTGAACCGGTGAGAAATGGCGGGAATATCCGCCAAGCGATAGGGCGCGTGAAATGACAAAACTGGCTGGAGCCCAACGGCGTGACTCATGGCCACAGAAGCCCACAGTACACAGATGCCCAACCGAGAGCCAAGGTTACACGAAATATGAAATACGTATCCGGCCTGTGCCGGTTGTATTGTTTTAAATTTACACTTAAATAAAACTTTATAATAACAAAATTAATAATTAATATTTTGAATATTCGAAAATAATAAAATTTCTGTAAATTAAAATTATAGGAAAAAATTAACTTTTATTACAAATAAAAATAAAAAATGTATTTAGTTTTATTTTGTACAGTGGAAAATAACAAAATTTCTGTAAAGTTTTGGCGGTTCTGATTTATTCTTAGCTATCAGCGAACGACGCCGTCTTAGGAACTAAATCGAGGGAATCCGAGTTTACCACGATAATAATTCGTGATCATTTTTCAACTGACAGATACGATAATCGATCGAAATTACTGAATTAGCAATCTCACATTCCTCTTAGGGGAAAGGCAAAAAAAAAATCGAGGCTGGTTCTAATCGTTCTCTGCCACCTGTCCTACTGTCCAAAGGTCCGCTCAGGCAAAAGGTAAGTGGCGCATCTATATTTTTCATCGTTTTGGTTTCTGTTCAAACTTTCAAATCTTTCGGAGAACTACTTTGGATCTTCACCCGCAGATCTGCCTAGTTATCTTTGGTTTTCAGGTTCTGATTAGTTTTAAATGCAGATCCGTCCACTATGGAGGCACTACTTCCTGAACACTCGAGATCTTATTTTTGTAGTTGATAGCAGAGATAGAGTTGTTGAAGCAAGGGATGAGTTGCACAGGATGTTGAACAAGTTCTTACTAAATCAGTAAATGATGTTAGAGGTATTATCCACTTTGCTTATACACTATATATAAAATTTACAAACGAAGCGGGCCAGAACTCTCTCTGTGCGTGTGGTTATATTGGTTGTTTCTACTGGAATTTCTTATATCTATTCCATTAAACGAAGCGCTTCTAAATTCTAATTAAATAGAGCTGAGTTTGTGCGTTTGGTGGGACTGATAAATGTTTTTTTCATAACTCGTTTATTTTGCTCGAATTTGTGTACCTTTTGAAGTTTTGATTTAGGTTCACAGTTCATGTTCACCTTGGTTGCAATTTTTGGTAGACTTTAAGTTGTACTCTCCTTTTTTGCTTTGGTATTACTAGGTTTGAATTTTTATGTTAATTTGATTTCAGGATGAACTGAGAGATGCTGTGTTGCTTGTGTTTGCCAACAAACAAGATATTCTTAATGCGATTAATGTTGCAGAAATAACTGACAAGCTTGGTCTTCACTCTCTGACAACTCCATTGGTAAATTGATATTTTTCGCATTGTTGTTACAAACAGTAAAGGAATAGAAGCTGTGTAAACAGAGTTAATTACATTCCAACTATGTTATGTTACATATATAGCGCTATCTCGATATCCAATACATAGATTACACGTGTACACAACTCTAACTACCTCTATAACTAATACAATGCTTCACAGTTGTTACATTTTTGTCAATGTTTGCTAATCGTATAGTCCATGGCTCTATAGTGAATAAACAAGAATATTGAATTAAGATTCCCTCGGCTCCCGAGTTATGAGGATGCAGAGGAGGGGCCAGAACTCTGACCAAAATGGGAAAAAAGCATGGCCTAAACTCATATCCGATGTTTTATATATACTGTTCTCTTTCAGGTATATCCAAACTACATGTGCATCCTCCGGCGAGGGCCTCTACGAGGGGTTTGACTGGCTTTCCAACAACATTGCAAGCAAGGCAAGTTGACTAGAAAGAGCTTTGATATGTTAATTCATCAAAACAATTTGTAAAATAGTCCCTTCATTGATTCAAAAGCACTGCAACATTTATTTTCATATCATAAAAGAAGTAGAAAGTGTGATTGTGATTGTGATTGTGATTTGTGACATTCAAATGTGCTATGCTTGCTTGTAAAATTGTCTTACTATCTGTTTTCTGACAAGCCTCCCCCTGTGTTTACAGGCATAAGAGAGATGATGATTTCCATGCTTTGCCTCATGCTTGTGACACTATGGGGAATGAATAGTTTTTCTAAACTAAGAGAATTTATAACTGCGAATTTATTGGGTAGACTTTAAAGTGAGTTTGAGATTTATAATTGGCATCTGAACTATACATGTTTTAGCTATAGAGCAGTTGTGTTTTTGCAATTGTATTTTGAAATAGCTACGGTCATCTTGATATTAAACTTCTTCCGTTTTTCTTTTCTTTCTTATTCTTATTCTTCTTTTTCTTTTTTGGGATTCTTTTTTGTGGTAAATGGTAATGAGACAACATGATTGTGGATTGATCATGCAGAGTTGTTAGGACTTCATTATGCATTTATGCTTGAATTGATTTCCTATTGCTGGATCACGTTTATTGTCACTTGAGAATCACCAATGTATATCTGTCCATCCTACAACTACAAGCTTGCATTCTTTAAGCAAGTAAATTATATTGAAATGCTCGGCGAAATAAAAATGACTTATGTTCGACTTCAATTTTTCTTTTCTTTTTTTGGAAATAATTAATTTACTAAAAGGAAAAGGAAAATAATCTCTTAAAAATTAATAATATTTTTTTACATTTTTACAATCGTTAAGTATCGCTCTTAAACAATGTTTGTAGGCATTTCACCAATACGGATAAATTTAGTATAGGTGATTACAACATTTTTTTTTTTTTTTGGGGTCAAACGATTACAAGTACACAATAGGAGAAGATATAAAAGTTTACATCTAAGCGCACATTTTTAACTATTATATTGCCCCCACGTTGAATATTTTTGTAATTAGTCTTCATGATTTTATATTGGGTAATTTTCATATTATCAAATTTACAAAAAATTAATGTTCTGTTTTTCAATTTGCATCCTCTAAGGATGGACTCAAACAATTGAGCTACTGGTAGTTCCTATGTTTCCTTCATGTTAAATATCGTTCATCCCCTCAGTCTTCATCCTATGCTAAAGTTCATAGTTTTGAGTTTTGACTACTAATTGGCGATTTATTGTACAATATATACCTTGCAAAAATTAATATCTATACATGGAGCTCACAGTTATTACTTAATAATAATTTTAAAATTTCATTCGTACTATTGTTATGCTACAACTTTTTCCTTTTTTTGATTGTTGCTCTGAAACGTTTTCCATTTGTTATATGCATTACATGGTCTTATTTACTAGGCCATGAATTTTTTGGTAATGTTTTTGTTGCTAAATTACTTGGACATGACTTGTTACCAAGCATTGTAGTTATGAAGGCATGATAACAAAAATTAAATACATAATGCATAAAAAAAGAGAAAGAGCAAATGAATGAAGTAACCTTATAAGCACCCTAATTAAGTCGCTCCACATGGGCAACTTCTCAACTGCCGGAAACTCAAATTGTCAAGTTTATGATTCCAAAGCCAAGTATCAATCTCAAAACACATGGTACCTTTCACATATTGGTTTCACATTTACAAAAGATTTATAAAAAATAAAAAGTATGACTAATCCGAAATATCATCTTGTCTTCCTATTCTTTTTTTGGGTTTAAAAACAGATAATTAAATCCATTATTATTATTATTAGCCACAGAATAGGTACATGTCGTTAGCGGTATGACACCTTTAGTGGTTCTTAGTTGAAGTTAAACATGTATTCACATGCAAATGCTCCTAAAACCTTCAGCAATGAGATATCTAGACAGCTCTAAGCCACTAATCTATCAAACCATCACTATTTAGCTAAGTAGCTTAATCACTTGTTTCTTCCTAACTTTTTCCTTCGAAATTAATCGGAATTGCTTATCTTTAGATTAAGGATATCAAGTATCAACCACTACAAAATGGTGGATACTTTTTTATTAAAATATTACTTTACTATTTTTATCAATTGTAAGAAAAGAAAAGAAAAAAAACAGTATTTTAAATTACAGACTGTTTGACATGTCCTAACAGTTTAATTATCACTAAATTACTGTTTTGGCTGTAATTTGTCCTTAAATTATACATTCGAACCATACCATGTATACCGTTTGATCTAAACATATTATTGTTATTATTTTGTTTTTAGTATAAACAAAATGTAATGTTCTGTTTATTTAAGTAAATAATATTTTTATTTGATTTGAAGCAAATTTATTTAAATACTTAGAAGGTATGAGATTTAATAGAGTATAATAATAAATATTTTAGTTGTAGTTATATATATAACGCAAGATGATAAGACAAATGCAAGCCTAAAACTAGTTGTTGTGGTTTGATTCACTTAATCTTTTTATGAGAATAAAGATGATTCAAAACCACAACAAGACAATATGGGCCATCTGCTATAAAAATCATTTCTATTAACTTGTACTTTTAATAGATATAACCTGTATGGGAAAAGATACTGAGGATCGATGAAAAATATTGTTAACAGAGTGGCTAATACTTGATTGATGAGGGATTCAATGGATCATGTTAGGAATTTGTCCATGTAACTAGAATTTATTAATTTTTTTTTGGATCAGACCAAGAGTCATGATACCATTCAATGAGTAATGCAAATTGAATTTGACCTCTCCTTGTACACTTTTTACTTTTTGTGGATCCAATCCAAACTTGTAGTATGCTATTTTTGTTCATTTACCTGATTTTCTTTTCTAGATGAAATGTTATTATTAAGATTAAGGATTAAAATATCAATATTTAATTACGATATATTGATAATTTGATTTTATAAAATATTGATAATACTATTAATATTGGTAGAAACTTTTGTAAAATTTATAAATATTTAAAATGATATTAAAATTTGCTACAAAAAATTCTTATATATAATATTTTGAACGTTTTAATTCCTCATTATTATCGGTATTAATCTATTCTAAAGCTTGCGGTTTACAAAGGTAACAGGGTGTAGCTTGCGGTTTATAATAATTTTTGTTAGAACGTTTTTATATCTTCCTAAAATTCAAGAGGCATGTTTTGATATGTTCTTAAAATTAAATATGCATGATACAATTGACTTATAATACAATGATATATATTTTGCTCCGAGATATATATATTCTAAGAGTAATAAATATTACCTCCTGATTAGCTAAAGTATAACTATTTCGTTTTTTGCATAACTGTAATATTACCTCCTGATGGTGGGATTCCAACGCCCACCGTCGCTCAAGAATGCAAAACGGTCCACACCTCTCTATAAGAAAATGTTCAACGTCTATCAACTCTAGCGCACCGTTTTAATTAATCAATTTACTTGTTACTATTAATTCAAAGTAGATTGTTAATAACTTGTATTTACATTTTACCAACTTTATTTGCTATATATAAAACAAGTTTACTTGTTATAAACTAATCCTATATAACAGTACACTAGTCTCACTTGTCCGATTCTATTCGCAGAACATAAAATTAAAAGGGGCAAAATGGGACATATTAATTGTACCACAAAATTGCACAATTATATTATAGTATCTTCTTCTTCACTTATTTTATTTAAAAAACATAGTTGTCATATGAATGTTTTTCATTTATGTATTATTCTAATTTAAATACCGAAGATGAGTCAATTTATATTGATGATTTAGCATTATATCAAATAGAATGATTATACACGAAGTTTGGAAAACTCAAGTACCCGAGAATAATGGCAGAAAAAAGTTTGGTCCGATTTATAATCATATCAAACATATTTTTAACTTTTTAATTTTTTTTTTATTTAATTTTGATTTGAATTAATATAAATTTTTATTTAAAATAAAAAGTATCTTGTTCAAAGAAAAAGTATATAAATAAATAAAAAGTTGTGTTAAAATAATTGATTTGCAAGGCTTTCCAAGGATTATTAATTAAAAGGGAAAAAAGTATCCGGATTAGATTAGTTATGTTTCTTTTCTATAATTTGTTTCTTTTGTCTTCTTTAACACCAAATATTATAGCCCTTTAATGAAATGTCTCTGCATTTATGCTTCCTATTTAAGATGAATTCTTGTCGTTAAGCACTTTTTTTGTTGCTAATGAATTCTTGTCGTCAAGCGCATAATGCACTGTACTTTCTGTTTAACAAAATCAAAGAAGTGCCACAAGAAAATGGCCATTAAGGCTTTAATTTATAAGTCAGTTTATTTAATACTGTAAGTTTTTAATTCCCACCAAAAAACAGAAAGAAATTAAATAATACGAGTTAGGTTTTCGTACGGAGCCAGAGTTAGATTAATTGCTTCATTTCTTGCAGATATTTTCTGTAGATACCTTAATTAGAAGAGTCCACTTCCCCCTTCTTACGTATGCTTCGACACACTGCTCTACACTAGTATAGCACTATGTATAAATTCTTAATTTGGACTGCTTTCTTTAATCAATTCCTAATTAATTTTTTTTTTTTTGTAAATAAAAAAGTCATTGAGATCACCATATACAATTTCAAAACAAAAAAAAAAAAAATTTACTGAATAAAATATAAAAAGTATTAATGTAATTTGGAATTCTATTTTTTTAAAAACATGCAATAAAAGATTTTAGGTAATTCATTGAAATCAAATTATAAAAATCACAAAGATAGCTAAGAATCAAAGATCATATATATGGTCGAGAAACGTGAATTGTCTTGTAATACAATAATATTTATTTATTCTAAGCAAATACGTCATGAATTTAAATTTGACAAAAATATTCGCTTAGATATGTGAGTGTATAAATTTATATTTAAAATATTAAAGAAAAAATGTGAACAAGTAAGGTATGATGAATATAAATGAGAGAGAAAGAGATCTAGTATGTCTTGAAATTCATAGATTTTAGAGAGTTGTACAAGGACACTCAACAAGAAAAGGACATGGTTAGCTAGGTAATTATGATCGATTCAACAAGTGATTCTTTAAGAAGTGTGTCCATCCTACAAGGGGTAACAAAAAGCCTAGTTATATGTTTCGTAGATAGACTAATACCGTATTAATTAGAATATATGATGAAGTGCGGTGGTTGCATCATATGATAAATTAGTACTATATCAATTAAGAGTGTGTGACAAAGGTCAAGGTAGGATAAGTCATATATATAGTGGGTTAATATCATGTCAACTAACAGAAAATCAAAATGTCTATAAAAAAAGTCTAAAATGTGGGTGCAAAACAAAGTTAATTATATCTCTAGACTGCACTTGAAGTATATATGATTTGGTATATTGAAAAGTAACGAGTATCTAAAATTATGAAAAAATGAAATTAAATAGTTGATATTTACCATCTAATAACCAATCTTTTAAGAATGATACGTGGAACCATTTCTTTATAACTCATCCAATAACTTATATACAAATATATATATATATATATATATTAACGTACTTTTCCTAATTATAAAAGTGACAAAAAAAAAAAAATTAAAGTAACAAAGATTACAAACATGTAAAATAATATGATATCATGTATGTAAGCATGCATGTAGTTGAAAGGGAAATTATAATGTTAAAAGCTCTCTAATCTAACAAATGATTATTATCTGATTAGTGGCAGAGTTAATCTAATTCTTGCTCTATAAAACCCCTAGCTAGCCTCATTATCTCTTATCATCACTCCATCTCTTTCCCATTCTATTTCTCTCTCTCTCTCTCTCTCTCTCTCTCTCTCTCTCCCCCTCTCTATTAAAAATAAAAGAAAGAAATATGGATAAAAGAACAAGTAATTCAGCGCAAGATGCTGACGTGAGAAAAGGGCCCTGGACTATGGAAGAGGACTTGATTCTGATAAACTACATAGCAAATCATGGTGAAGGTATTTGGAACTCCTTAGCCAAGTCTGCGGGTAATAACATATAAAAGACCTTTTGATAGCAACAATATTATATATTTATAATTATTTAAAAAAATAATTCATTTTAATATATATATATATAATATATAATAGGTCTGAAACGTACCGGGAAGAGTTGCCGGCTTCGATGGTTAAATTATCTGAGGCCAGATGTTCGAAGGGGAAACATTACACCTGAGGAACAACTCTTGATCATGGAACTACATGCTAAGTGGGGAAACAGGTGAGTTTATAACGTTATTGTACACTATTTTTCGATGTATGTATACATTATTTGAGTAGGAGAGATAAGATCGAGTGAGGGAAAAAATAAAGATTTTCCAACGTGTCAGAATTTATTATTTGAGGTCAGGAAATAGATTTAATTGCACACATGTATTTCGTGGAACTCAATGGCATATTGTACATGTAGTAGTATTCTTCTTGAGTTTGAATTCGAGTCCATCATAATCCCTACTACTATGTTTTTTTCTTTCTTTCTTCAATCTATCTGATCTATATTTATAGAACATTGACAGTTTTGTTATTCCCAATCTCTCAATTGAATACAGTACATGCCTTTTTCCTACCCTCTCGGAATCTCTCTTGGGTTTCAATTATATACAGAAAAATACTCTTCAAGACCATTTTAATACATGATTACTTCATTATATTTAATTTCGTGTGTGTGATTTTTTTTTGTCAGAGAAAAATGTATCTTTTTATAATAAAAAAAAATTGTGTTATTTTATTGAGCTTAATATTTAATTAATTGATCTGGCTACAAATAGCAATTTCATTTATTATATTATGCTAAATTAGCATAAAATTTCTAGTTTATATTAAAAACAAAAACAAAAAAAAGGTGTCATTCATTCATCCATTAATCTCTTCCTTTTTAATTTATTAATTAATTGGGATTTATTTTTTTTTGCTCAGATAATTAATTGGGATTTTTTTTTTGTTCAACCAATTCATTGGGATATTGTAGATGTAAAAAGACCGATAGATACACTCAAGCCTGTACGATAATAGAAAGCTTATGCGAAAGTTGTTAATCAATGAATTAAGCCTAAATTAGAAGTGAAATATGTGGTAAATTTGCAAAAATGGGTTCTTAAAATGAAATTGTGGGTACATGGGAACGTTGAGATTGCAAAGAAAAATGGAAAATAGGGAAATGGAAGTTAGCTATAAATAGCTGAACCTAAAGCAACTTGTCACATGTTAACCCTTTTTTTCAAAAGAAAAAGAAAAGGTCCATCTTCGTTTGGAATTGATATGGACATATGCCCTATTGTCTTGGCTCTTCTTGAATATGACACATGCTTTGGTCTTCCTTCTTACTTTTTTTTTTTTTTAAATTTACTCAAACCCTAAATCTTATTTATGTTCAAATTAATAAATTTTATGTCGTTGAGTCACAGCTCATGGATCCTCTTTTGAATTTACTCGTCAGGATTATGGGTTTATTTATCTCCAAAACAATTTAAATAAATGCAATTTTAATTTTGATAGAAAAGGCCACACACACATATATATGTGTGTGTGTGTGTGGCCTTTTCTATCAAAATTAAAATTGCATTTATTTAAATTGTTTTGTAATTTAGTTTAATAGATTTTTTTTATGCATTTGAAGGAATGCTTTAGCTAGAAAGGAAAATTACAAACCATGTATTAGATTAACAATTAATTTATGCCAAAAATTTAAAAGATAAATTTTTAAACAATAAATTAATGAAGGTGATGTTTATGCTTGATAATTGATGGTGTATGCAGCAAACCCACAAAATAGTAGGGATAATATCTTACATTTCAAAAAAAAAGTAAAGAAGATGAAAAAATAAAAATTATTGTACATATATCTAGTAACTAACTACTATCTGAATTTAATTATGCTCCATAATATATATATATATATATATATGAAATAAAGGTATAATGCTGAAATAGTTATATAACTTTATTCAAGGTACAATTGAGTTTTTTTAATTTTTCAATTAGTAGAATAATGATACTAACTTTATAAAAGTTTGAAATAAGTCCAAAAAGTTGTCTATAGACCATATGCCTTATACATGTATTTTTTTTTAGTACAATTTTAACATTTTAAAAATTTAAATTAAAAAAATTCATAAAATGCAATGAGACATGGGGTTTGTGGTTCTCGAGTAGGTGGGTTGTTGGGTTTGGGGCTAAATTAGGTAGGGGTTGTAGCCCAAAGAGTGGGTGGGGTGAGGTGGTGACGAGCTTGGGATATAAATTGATGG
Source organism: Elaeagnus macrophylla (assembly GCA_029378325.1). Lineage (NCBI taxonomy): Eukaryota > Viridiplantae > Streptophyta > Magnoliopsida > Rosales > Elaeagnaceae > Elaeagnus > Elaeagnus macrophylla. Next base: position 20,101,770 of record CM055646.1, on the reverse strand, counting down.
AGATTACAGAGTTGGATTTCATAAAAATTCATAAAAATAAAACATGTTACTAGGATTTTTTTTTTTTTTTTTTTTTTGTACTTTTGTATTTTTTTTATCTTTATTATAGTTAGTATTTTTATTCTGCTTAATGAAAAAATTATAAGACAAAACTATATTTCTTATAAAATTACACGAACTAAATTAAAGTTATAGAATTAAATTATAAATTTAGTAAAATTCGACTATTATTCCTTTAAAAGTAACCTTTATCAGAATCCATGCATATAAAACTAAAGTTTATTGGATGGAAAGTACTAGATATTTGGAGATGAATTATAAAGATGATTGTGATATAACTAACTGAAGCAGAGAGATCCGATGGGACTTCAATTCGAATGACAAGGACCTTTTTGCGTTTGAGTTAGCTTCCCTTAAATAAATGATTCCCAATAAGGAAAGTGCTTATTCTGAGCCACAGAACATGCTCTGTATTTTACTTGGTTTTGCCCACATATCATAATCAGTATTACCCTTCAGACAAATATCTAATTATCAATGGATTAATTGATATGATATTTAACTCTGTATACACTTTTTTCTAATTGCGGTATAATGCAATTAGCTAGTAATTCTACGCACACATTTCTATATATAGTTTCTTACCTCTCTTTACTGATCTTATTTGGCTCATGAGAACAACTTTCCAAAAGACGAGCATTGTTTTACTATTGAAATTAAGCAGTTTAAGAAACAAAAGTACGGAAGATAAAATTAATAAGACTAAAGTAGTAATTTTTAAGTAATTATGAGACTCCAATCATCATTTTCCCCAATTTATTTATCCTATACACAGATTAGCTTTGACATAAATTACTCAAAATAAAATAAAAAATAATAATTAATTCTTACATTAGTACATAATAAGTAAAACTGAGGAATATAAGAGTAAAGGTTGAAGTTATTAATTGGTAAGTAGGATTGAAATACATAGTATTAATTATTTTTCTAAAATGATTAATTGAATGCAGGTGGTCAAAAATAGCAAAACATCTACCAGGAAGGACAGATAATGAGATAAAAAATTATTGGAGGACTAGAATCCAGAAGCACATAAAACAAGTAGAAGATCATAATCAGAACATTATTCATCATGGTCAGACTTCGTCAGATCATGAAATGATTAATATTAATTATGATAATCAAGCAAACTGCTGCAGTACAAGTCAAGTATCTTGTAGCAACAGTGCAGATGCACTAGTAGTAGATCAAATCAACTGCTACTCTCCTCCACCAACTAATAATAATATTTTTAATAATTACCAACATCATCCAAATAATAATTATTTTCAGGAAGCTGTTTATAACCCCCAAACTTCATCAAGTAATGTTTTAGTACCCCCTCATCCTCATCCTGATCATCATCATCAATCTAATGACACCTGTTGGAGCATGGAGGACATTTGGTCTATGCAATTACTTAATGACGATTAAGCTACTCTATCTATCTACTAGCTTGTAATTTTAATTTACCGTATTTTATAATAATATATATATGTGTTAGATATTTAGGCTAAGATATTTGTCTATATTTTTCTCCACTGTCATGAGATGAATTTCATATATCAGTATTTTCATAATTTAATTAAGGTTTATGCATCATGATTGTATATTATACAGGAAAATAATGCTTTAATAGTTGTGCTTAAATATTTAAATTTTGTTATTCATTAATATATAAGTATTGATTAGTTACCAAACTAAGATAAATGAGCCCTTATATATATATATATATATATATATATATATATATATATATATATATATATATTTTTTTTTTTTTTTTAAGTTACAAGTTTAATTCTTATTTATTTGATATCATAATGTTATTGTCTAACCTAAAGAAGGCAGGGTACTGTCCAATAACGTCGTCCTTATAATAATAGTGTCCTGCTTTCTTGGATTAATTATCGATTACTGATTGATTGTTAGATATCAATTATTGATTTGACGTTTGGTTATAATAAAAATAATAATTATAATATAATTGAATTAAAAAAAAAATATTATTATTATAATGTTTATTTAAGTAGTGTAATTAAAATAAAAATTATAAAATTAAAAAATTATAAATGAAGTAAAATTAAAAAATAAATTTTTTTTATTACTAAAATTGATAAAATGAGCAAACAAATCATAAATATTTATACAAATTGTAAAAAAAAAATAGAAAGAGCTGAAGGCATAATGAGGATTACAGAGGGATGCAGATATAATGAGGATTATTGTTACTGTTGTAATGCTTTTACATTCTATTACAGAGTATAGTCAAACCAAACATAATAATACCTTGAATAATTTTAATTATGATGATTACTATCAATCAAATATGTCCTTTATGTATGAAATAACATGTTAAAAAAAGTGCATTAATCAATAATTTTATAAAAAAAAATTTGTTTATTTCTATTAAATAGAGTTATGATTTTATATCAATAACCTACTAATTTGATGACACGTTTTTATTGACAAATTAAAGATAATTGATTCATATCTTGTTTGAGGATAAAAGTTTAAAGTCGACAAAAATTGAATATATATTATTAAATTTTATATTATATTTATTATTTTATTTATAATTTTGTCAATCATAATTTTATATATCTAAGTTATGATACAAATTATTATTTATTTAAATTGGAGTAGCATCGTATTACACAAGAATAATAGATAATTTATCTTAATTCTAATCTTAGAGTATCCCAATCCGGTAAAGTTAAATAAAATTTTATGAATGTTTGTCGTTTAGTCTTTTATAATCCACACAATCCACGTACTCTAACACTCTGTTGTGTTTTTCTTTTTCAAGTCACATAGCTAATAGGGGATTCTTGATGGGTCGATGATCATCGGTAGAAGTACTCCTAAAGCTGGACTTCAGTTTTAGTTCGATATATTAATGTAGGGAGAGATATATCTTTAAAGTTAGATGCAGTCTTGACGTTAATTTATACTAGACCACGAAATTCCATTCAACTTGTAACTAAAGACAGATCTAGAAGAGGAGGTCGAGAAATTATTTAAAATTTTATTAATTAATTGACTATAGAAACATGTAATGAAGATTTTATTCAGGAAAAAAAAAAGTTAATATACACCTAAATTTGTAACAACAAAAATAACAAGTTATAATTAGATCAACTCGAACATCTTTTAATTCGATGCGTTTGATGTAAAATAACGAGACAAATATTTTTTTAATAGTCAAAATACATGAAATGAATTACAAATTTTAATGATATTATTTATGTTATTTTTCCTAAATTTTGTTTTATGAAAGCACATACAGTGAATATCTTTATTGATATGATATAATGAACATTAAGGAGTTAGGTTTTACGCAGGTTTAGGTAAACCATAGATTGCATTTGGACTAAGTTGACATCAGTGAATGTTGAAAAGGGCAAGTAGGAAAAAGCAGATTTAGCTATTATTGGCTAATTCTATCTCTTCTTTCCAAAGATGTACACCGCCATGCAATTCTGATGTCTACATAAGCCTAACTCTTTTAAACACCCTAAGGAAGTTTTCACATGATCGATTTGTCTAAAGAGTATAAATGAATTGTGAAGCTCACATGCTATAGGATTGACCTTTTGGGAATAATGGTGTATGACTCTTAAATTTAAGTCATTGATTGGTATTTAAAGCGACAAGTTAACTCAAACTTAAGGAAAGTGTCAAAAAAATATAAATAAAGGATTAAGTCCACCTCTCAAAACAAATTGAGCTTTGAGAACTATAGCGTTTGACACTTTGAACTTAACAACCATTCGTATTGCTAGAAAGAGTTATCAATCAATTCTTCTAAAAATTTAGATCATTAGAAAGTTGACTATATATTTAATAAGCTCTCACTTTTGGGAACGAACTCTCATTTATGTGATGAGAATATAATTTTAAAGGCTCATCGAGTGAAGTTAGATAAAATTCTGAGTTAAAGATCTAAATAGTGAATTTAAGGCCCAAATGCTTTTTTTTGTTGTTGCCAAATATAGATTTTAGAAGGTAAGTGAAACAATGATAGTTTTAGAAAGACACATTTCATTATAGAGTAAAACTATGTATTTTGATATTAATCATTTCTATTTATGTTCTTTTGTTAATTTTCTACATTATTGTATTATATTAGTCATCAACTTCACAATTCCTTAACTGAGTAAATTAAGAGCTCATAAAATAAGATAGACTTTAAAGTTGGATAGAAGTTAAAGAAAGTGAAGTCCATTTAACATTAATGAAAATTTTGAAATTGAAGAGATTCCAACCCAAACCTTACACTCTGATAAAATGTTAGAAAAGAGTTAGCAATTAATAATTATTTTAAAAATTTAAGTTGTTAATTATGATATGAACTAATTAACTATCATATTATATGTTATTTGGTAAAATTGTAAAATAAAACAATAATAATTAACAAATATTTAAAACGAATATTATGTAAAATTTTTTATATGAATTGTGACTTTAACATTGTTAAAGAGTCATGTTTTAATAGCTTTTAATTACTTGACAAAAAAATAAAAATATTATAATAAAAAAATTATTAAAATAATATAATTTGTTCTTAATTAATATTTTTTACAAAATTAAAAGTTTAAATAATACCGTTTATAATATAAAAAATTAAATTGTTCAAATGATTTAATTTAAAGACTTTTATAACATTTTTTTCTAGAATAAATTTTGCATTTAATATATGCGTGTATGTTACAGTAAATCTGTCTGCAACAAAATAGATGCGAACATATATAGTTGATGAATACTTATTCTTTTTCATCCTGTAGTTCAACATGAAAAAAATGATTTTTTTTTCCTCTTTCTTTTAAGCAATATTAAATGGTTTAGTGTACATCGTTAAGCAAATATCAAAAAGTGAATTAAAGAAACAAAAACGTTGTGGTCGTTGATAAGTTTAGAATTAGTAGTATATTTAATGTAAATCTAATGAACTGAAAAAACTAGCTCCTGATAAATGATAATATTTGGTAATTCATTTAACAAAAGGTCTTTAATAATGACAATATTTCTATAATTATAATAATATTATTATAGAATATGACAAGTAAAATGAACTATTTTGATTTTTTCTTGTTTTACAAAAAGATAATATTATTTACAGTATTTTTATTTATAAATTAAATCATTATTTTTTAATTATTAATTTTATTTTTAATAAAATAAATGAGTTAATTTATAAACTATTTAATTTACTTATTTTAAAATAAATTAAATTAAACTTAACATACATAAATATAAATATATTAAGTTAAATTATAACTCACGTTAAAATTAGCTGATACTAAATGAACGCAACTCATTTCACAACATTATTTATAACTAAACAATATCGGTTTCCAATAGAACAAGTGAACGACAGAAAGAAGATAACACGAACCACGAGGTGCTTTAACTCTGCCTTTGTGACATAATCCAAACCTACGACACTTTGGAAAGAGAAGAAAAGTTAATTATTAATTATTTGAGTTATACACTATAAATTTATACTTTATTAAAGTTTGATTGATTGATCACTCAGCTCAATTATCCAATTAAATTTAAAAAATTATTTAATTAATTAAATCTTAATTAATCAGTAACTGCATTTGTTAGAATTGAATTAAATATATGTCTAATTATTTAAATTTTAATTATGTGATGACTCTATTTGCCAAAATAAAATTAAAATATATCAAATTTATTGTAAATTAATTATACAAATTTTTATTTTGCTGAATTTCACTCCAATTTAATAGAACAAATTAAACACATATCCAACTTATCTTTTTTATAGCATGTGTGTATTATGAAACCAATTATTGCATTGAGAATATTAAAAACAAAATATCTTAAAATTCCATCAAATATAGTAAGATACATTAAGATTAATTATGCAAAAATTCAAAATTTAAGAAAGTAATAAGAACGATATTAGAGATTGTAGTGGGTCTGAAAAAAACAGATAGCAATTCATATAAAAAGATAAAAAAGAAAGATTACAAAATTGACATTTGTATGAAAATAGGAAAATTTTGAAATATGTTCAATTTAGATTAAAAATAATAAAAGATACTTATTTAATCCAATTTACCTTATTAGTTTTGGAGTATAATTTTATCAATTAAATTCATTTTTAATTATTTATATTTTTAAAAAATATTATATTAATTTTACATTCCTTTAATTTAAATATCATATTATCAATTTCAATTTTATTGTGTAATTTCTCCAACTTCAAGTTGGTGTTTTGATTTTCTTCACAATTCCCAAACAAACCGTAATTGTCATCCATATGCAAAGATTTTGTTTCGACAAGTGGCATTACACAACTTGCTCTGCCGTATAAATCTTGGCCCAGCCAATAGGCCTTTCCTTCCTTGCCCATTACCGTTGGTTCTAGGAATCAATCTAATCAACGGTTTCGATTTGTCTTGCATTACACGGTGTCATATGCCTATCCGAGAAATTATTCATAAGAAATTATACAATTTTTTTTTTTTTTTTTTATAATACAAGTATTAAACAAATGGTAGGAAAACAATATAATTAGTGAGTCTACTACAAAGAAAAATGAATGACAATTTCATCCGGAAGAGATAGAGCCACAAGGGGTAATCACTAATCAGGTAAATATGTTTCCCTCCAACGTATGACGTATCGTAGAAAAGATTGAAGTCTGAAGATAATAAAGGTTTCAATTTGGTTGAAAGTGTAATCGAAGTAAACTCCTCCGATACGATAGAGAGATGGGAAGGGCATTCGTTTATGTGATTCTCGGAGGAGGTGTGGCAGCTGGGTACGCAGCTCTTGAATTCACAAGAAGAGGAGTTTCCAATGGGGAACTCTGCATAATTTCTGAAGAACCTGTGAGTATTCGCTAATTTTACCTCTACTTATTATTTTTGAGAATTTGATTACATCATTTTCGTTCTGGGTATACGGTTTTCTGAATAGATTTGGTTTAGTTTCCTCAATAATTTTGATTGGAAATTGGAAGTTTTTCAATAGTCATGAAAAGTTTCTAAATTGTGCTTGTCTCACGTACGAAGATAATTGATGAAAACTTTTTCCTTTGATTAATTTTGTAGTAAATACATTTATTTTGTTGGAAATTGGTTCAAGTACGCTTAAGAGTAAGTGTCACTTTTAAATTGAATTTGTGATAGACATTTATATACTCAATTAGCTTATTTAGGTATTAAGCAATATCATATCGTTTTTTGAACACCTGCACACATCTCAATCTGTTGTATGCCCAAACACCCACGTTTATGTGTATCTTATGTTCTATGCTCTTTCTTCAAGCACAAACATTTAGGTTGTCTAGACTTTCAGGTGTTAAATGGCTCTCTTTGCATTTATGGTGATAATTGCATCTAAAATATCTGGTAAAAGAAAACTGAAAAAATCTTATAAAAATTATATTCAATGCATTTTTTAACCACCGAATGAATACCGAAGCTGTTTCGAAATGTCTGCATTGAGAAAACTATTCAACTGCCTTATCTCTAATTTTGCTTAGCAACTGTTGATCTCCATTGCTTCATGATAAATAAACAAAAGAACACTCTTTCGTATCAAAATGTTGATTAGGTTCAGAGGAAACTGTGTAGCACTTTCCACGAACGAATAGCTCCATATAAAATGCTTCAGACTAATATTACGTCGTTAATTGCTTCTCATCATATTTAATAATAATTATAGAACTATAAGTTCACCGTAGTAAACTTGAGAAGAGATGTTACAATTCATGCCTTCTATCTTAAAAGTATTATTATGCTAGTTTGAATGAGTACTTGCAGGATTAGAGTATATCCTATATATGACAAGTTGTTTAGGTAGTTTAAACTTTAAAGAATATACATTCCATCAGCAAGAGGACAAAGCATGTATTGGAGTATTATGAACTTGGAATTTGTTCTCTTATAGTAGAATGAAATAGGAAATACTCTAGGCTTACTATTTATGTGACTTAAATGACAAGTTTGTTTGATAACATCTTGCTCAGAACACTTGATCCTATATTTCTGTTCAGGTTGCACCTTATGAGAGTCCTGCCCTGAGCACAGGTTTTCTTCTTCCGGAAGGTATACATGCTCAACTTGAACTCTGACAATTTCTCTAATGAAGTTTTTTCAGTCCATGTATTGGTAACATTAAGGACAGTTTGAATTGCTTCATTCCTTAAGGTGTCCAAGGCCACTTATCATCTGTGGTAAGATATATATCCTTTTTTTGCTTTGTTTTCAAAGAAGAACCTTCAATTATTGACGAAGAAGCTGTTAATTTTTCCGTATCTGAAGTTGCTTTTGACAGTAGAGTAGTCTATACTGTGTTTTATGGTGGGTTTTGGTTTAGTTGATTACTGATTTAATTCCCATGCCCTGTTTATCATGTCAAAGCATTATAGCTTATTGATTCTTGCCTTGCATTCTTTCTTTATTTATTTTTTCTCTCCTTTTCTTTAACTGTATATCATTCTATTTCACGATTTATTGAAACTTCAGGTGCAGTACGCCTACCATCCATTCACACTTGTGTTGGTGCTAATGAAGAAAGATTAACTCTGAAATGGTACAAAGATCACGGTAACTATTCACAGATATCTTTCCTTTTGACTCTGTACATTACAATAAAAAAAAAAATGGATGTAGCACTGCTTTTATGTGAATATATGGTAAAACTGAAACGTGAGAGAACAACATGATAATAAGAATGATAACTTTACTTCCGTTTCATCTTTTATAACATTTTTGGTATTTTTAGTTTTCATTTAAAATGCCACACCTCTACCCCCAAAAATATATGTGGAGATTAGAACTGGTATACTATAAGTAGTACCTAATAGATCTTATGTGTTGATAGTGCAACTGTGTTCCCTCTGCAATTTCATTAGCAAATGTTTCAAAGTCTGCAGCTAATTAGAATTTTTCCATCAAGAAACAGCTGACATAGAAAGCAGCATCACCTATGCTTGATGTTTTTCCTCAACATTTTGGGTTTATATATTATAATTTTTTCATTACAGGAATTGAATTAGTTCTTGGAACTCGAGTTAAGTCCGCTGATGTCAATATAAGACACTATTAACAGCAGCTGGAGAGACTATAAGCTACAAGATTCTCATCATTGCAACAGGTGCTCGGGTATTGAACTGGTCTTAGAAAGGAGAACGAAATGAATGTAATTGAATAGAAATCAGATGCTCCTCCGCAATCTGTGAACAATAGGTTTTCTATTGATGTATTTGTATGCTGCCCTAGTTAACTATTTTCTTAACGAAAAAATATCTTGAAAGAAATTGGAAAAAGTAGGACTTCACATTATAGTAAAGCAAGCTTTAGGCATACATCTCTCAACGTTTTTCCATCTAATTAAAATCCTGATTACGTGACCTCCTGTTTTAATTTTCTTATGTTGAATGTAGCCTTTGAAGCTGGAAGAATTTGGAGTGAAAGGTTCAGATGCTAAAAATGTGTGTTATTTACGAGATCTGTCTGATTCAAACATGCTTGTTGACCTAATGAAGTCATGCCCTAATGGAAATGCTGTTGTAATTGGTGGTGGCTACATTGGAATGGAATGTGCTGCATCTTTAGTGATAAATAAAATAAACGTGACTATGGTTTTCCCTGAAGCACATTGCAGTAAGAACTCTGGACAATATTTTTAACCTTAATCAAAAGAATCTATTATGTCTACATGGTGGAATGGTAAAACATATTTAGATAATTTATCCTTTTGATCTTTGCAGTGGCACGCTTGTTTACGCCCAAGATTGCCAGTTACTATGAAGAATATTATCAGGCCAGAGGAGTAAAATTCATCAAAGGAACTGTCTTCATATCATTTGATTTCAACTCTGATGGAAAGGCAAGCCTTATGATGGTTTTTAAATTATTTTTTTATATAGTACGAAAATGCAATTCCTAAACTCTTTAAATTCTTTCCATTTGAAGGAAATATGGGAGCTCTGAAGTTTGATACCTTCTAATCCTAATACTAAATTCTGCTAGTGATCTCATTTGTAGGTGATTGTTGTTAATCTTAGAGATGGAAATCAATTGCCTGCTGACATGGTTGTGGTGGGAATAGGAATCCGACCTAATACAAGCTTGTTTGAAGGTCAATTAACTTTGTAGAAGGGTGGCATCAAAGTAAATGCAAAGATGAAATCAAGCAACGATTCAGTCTATGCTGTAGGAGATGTTGCAGCATTCCCTGTCAAAATATTTGGTGACACTCGTCGGCTCGAACACGTGACTTGGCCAGAAAAACTGCAAAACATGCTGTTAATGCAATAATGGAACTGGATAAAACGGGTGAATTTGACTATGTTCCCTTCTTCTACTCCAGAGTTTTCACGTTGTCTTGGCAGTTTTATGGGGACAATGCTGGAGAAGTAGTCCACTTTGGGGATTTCTCTGGAAGTACTTTTGGGGCTTATTGGGTCAATAATGGTCGCCTTGTTGGGGTTTTTCTTGAAGGTGGAACCAAAGATGTGTATGAAGCTATAGCTAAGGCCACTAAACTGAAACCAGAAATTGAAGATGTAGATGAGTTAGAGAGACAAGGTTTGAGCTTTGCGGTGACAGAGAGTCAAAAACCACCACCACCGCCCCCTCTTGAAAGTATTAGTGGTTCTGGAGGACACCAAATTGTTTTGGAGAAACCAGTTCATTCTTGGCATGCAACAGCTGGTGTTGTTTTGGCTGCATCGATTGCTGCCTTTGCATATTGGTATGGAAGGAGGCGTCGCAGGTGGTGATAACATGTTGGTTCTTTAGATTGGCTTGACCGGAGTGATATTGCTGTATCAACTTTGTAGACTTGTAGCATCAATAGAATCACAGATGTATTTCTCTTTTCTGTTAAATTCCTTCGGAGTATCTGGAGTATATAAATGCATAGAAGACCGCCTTTTCATGTGTAGAGTGTTGTAAGCTCCACGTTAATAACCTATAAAATATATTTAATTACGTTGAACAAATGCTTACAGGCCAACTTCTTCTAATGCGAATCGAATTAAAGTTTTAATGAGGTCAGTGAACTCCAATATAAGCGTTATGTAAAGCATTTGAATAAACATAACAACAAATGCAAGTCAATCAAAGTTTGGCTTTCATGCGTTTTTCTGGTAAGTTTGAGTCAATTCACATTCACTCCATCCTCACTTTGTTGTTTTGCACCATAGCTTAGTCTTCAATTCATGCCCTATATCTGTGCGTTCCAAACATATTGTCCATGGGCCTTTACCACCACCAAGAAGCTCCATCCAACTTTCATGCACTTCAGGGAGGACAAATTTAGAGAGCATATTTTTGTCATATACTTTGGAAACTATTAATCTTCTAATAAAGCATCAGGGCATTTGGTCTAGAGGTATGATTTTTGCTTTGGGTGCCCGAGTTCAATTCTCGAAATGCCCCAAATTTTTTTCATTTGGCATAATCAGAAGGGTTTACAACATAGGCCGAACATATCGGCCCAAACTGCGATCTTCGACTTGGGGGAATACCTATACCCATAAAGTGAAACTATCCTTAACAACGCGATACCTACAGTACCTTAGCTAAAACAACTGCTCAAGTGCTTATAATTAGGCTCGTATATTTTTAGTACCCAAATTTTATCAAAATTATTTTAAATTGATTATGTTTTTAAGTTGTTCTAATTTAATACCTATATTTTTTAAATTGTTTCAATTTAGTACCCATATTTTTAAAATTATTCAGTTTTTGAATTTTGCACAATAAATATCAAATTTTAACATTAAGTCAGGATTTTATTTGTCATTTTTTACCTTCTTGTCTCAATTAACAATCTGATAGTTTATTTCCATCATTTTTACTTAACAAAAGGATTTCTCAAATTCAGAAAATATATTTACGGTAGATTTCTTCAGATAATTTCTTCTTCTTTGTTAAACTTAAACCCAAAAAAAAATAATTCTTGGCTTAGGATTAAACCTTCATTAATACTGTGTTTAATTTCAATCTTAGCCTCCAAAATCACTTAGATAGAAGATGAAGAAGATGAAAATTGTGTTTTTTCTTTTCCCTTGTTAAAATTTCCTATGAGAAATAAAAAATAAATAAAATATTAACTGATTTAAAATAAAAAGAGAAAGAAATAACGAATATACTCTTATCTAATTTAATAAATACTAAAAAAATTTACTATAAGTACTAAAATAATTAAATTAAAATTATTTGAAAATATTCTGTTAAACTATAACTATTTAAAACCATATAGTTTTGATAAAACTTGGTATACCAAACCCCTTATAACTTATTTTCCATAGAGTCTTAGTGGCATATCCGTCGACCAATAAAAATACCCAGCGTTATCTCCATGTCTTCCGGTTAGGCCTTATCCCCGTCTATCTACTTCAACTCTTTCAAACGAAGAAGAAAAACAAGCAAAGAAACACAACAATGGCCACTACTCTCTCTACATTTACACGTTGTTCTTCATTTTGTGCCACACCATCTACTTCATCGTATCCTACTCATTCCCTCCCCAAACCTTCCCTTATTCAATTCCCTATCAACCCTCTAAATACTAGTCTTACCACCTCGTATCGTTTCACCCACCTCCGTCCCGTTGCTGCCGTCGAAGCACCTGAGAAAATCGAGAAGCTCGGTACCGATATCTCCAGCCTAACCCTCGAGGAGGCTCGAATTCTCGTCGATTATCTCCAGGACAAGCTTGGAGTTTCTGCCGCGGCACTTGCCCCCGCTTCCGTTGCAGTGGCTCCTGGTGCAGCGGGTGATGCCGCTGTGGCAGCTCCCGAGGAGAAGACGGAGTTCGATGTGGTAATTGAAGAAGTTCCTAGTAATGCTAGGATTTCTGTTATTAAGGCCGTGAGAGCTCTGACGAGCTTGGCGCTTAAGGAGGCAAAAGATCTAATTGAAGGATTACCGAAGAAGTTCAAGGAAGGGGTGTCCAAGGACGAGGCTGAAGATGCTAAAAAGCAGCTTGAGGAGGCTGGAGCTAAGATTGCCATTGTTTGAGACTGGAATGGCGTTGTTGGTGAATTATACTCTGGTAAATGTTTGGTTTCTTGTACTTGTTTGGGAAAACTCTGGTGCTTAATAGACTTTAATATGATGTTCTTCTTTTTGTTTCAATCGTTATTCTAATCACATTAGTAGTACACACTAATATCCGACTGTTCTTTGTTTCGGTGTCAATGCAATTGGAAATTTGGATCCGAATTATAGCATACTACGTATTCTGAAATTAGGGCTCGGTTGCTGATAATTCTTGAAGACTTGAAGCTTTAGATTGCTGATTACAGGAATATATAAGATTACCAGTCTCACCTAAACAATTTTATTTTATTAATTGAAACTTTTTTTTTGTTATAAATCGGCGCTTGCGGAAGCGTAGTTTAGGTCCAATTTAGTTGCACAAATAATTAATTATGGATAACGGTAAAATAATAAGCAATAAGAAAAATAAATGGCACACAATGATTTAAGTGGTTCGACCTTTCAATGTGAAAAGTCTACTCCACTGACGACGGCACACCGAAGAAAAATCTACTATCAAATCCAAATGGAGAATGCAAACACCAATATTTAAAAGGCCACACAAAATACCAAATCTTAAATACACCAATATATTCCCTCTCAATCAAAAACGGCAATAGAAATTAACAAGAAACATACATGAATAATATCTCGTTAATGGGAACTGATATTACCGTAGTGGAGAACTGCAGATTGCTCAAAATACTGCTTTTCTTCTTCGCGTGAAGACCAAACATGAGAAAAAGAAGGATGGTGGTGACAAATGTCAAAACCCAAATAAAGCTTAATGGCTTTAATGAGGAGACAACCAACAGACGCAATGGATTTTGTTTTTCCTTTGTTTTTCTGAATTCTCTCCTCTGATTTCTTAAGCAACTCTCTTTTGCAGCAGCAAACAAAACAATATATATATATATATATATATATTGAATTAGGGTTACATATATTAATTAGAGAGAATTACATATATGCCCATTCTCTAAAAAATAGTTTTGCAGCCATATTTAATAAATCTCCACCTTGGCTCAAAACGAAACCAAGTTCTTCAAATTTAGGATTCCTCGAAATACCAAGTGGCCGTCGTCCAAAAGCCCCAAAGGGCGATCACTTACTACAAACACCAACCAAGCCCAAGCAATGCTTGAACTTGTTAACTGGAATTGGCTTGGTCAACATATCAGCTGGATTCTCTGCAGTAGCTATCTTATTAATAATAATAGTACCCTGAGACACAATGTCACGAACGAAGTGATATCTGACATCAATATGTTTGGTCATCTCATGAAACATAGTATTCTTGGTCAAGTGTATTGCACTCTGACTATCACAAAATACAACAGAAGTATTCTGCTGTAAACCCAAATCACAAACCAAACCTCTAAGCCAGATGGCTTCTTTCACTGCTTCTGCTGCTGCCATATACTCTGCCTCTGTAGTGGACAAAGCAACTGTAGACTGTAAAGTAGCCTTCCAACTAATGGCACAATGAGAAAGAGTGAAAACATAACCTGTCAGAGATCTTCTCTTATCCAAATCTCCAGCATAATCGGAGTCCACATAACCAATAACACTGCAACCAGTATTAGAACTCCCATCATATACCAAACCAAAGCTAGAAGTGCCTCTCAAATATCGAAGTATCCATTTCACTGCTTGCCAATGACCCTTTCCAGGGTTACCCATGTATCTACTAACAACACTAACTGCATGTGAAATATCTGGACGAGTACAAACCATAGCGTACATCAAACTACCAACGGCACTAGCATATGGAACCTGAGACATGTACTTCTCTTCTTCTTCTGACTGCGGTGACAAATCCAAAGAAAGCCTAAAATGCGCAGCTAGTGGCGTACTCACAGGTTTAGACTCTTTCATACCAAAACGTTCAAGAACTTTTTCAATGTAACTTTTCTGAGACAAATAAAGCTTGCCCGCTTGTCTATTCCTGTAAATTTCCATGCCCAAAATTTTCTTTGCTGCACCCAAATCTTTCATCTCAAACTCACCACTAAGTTGAGACTTTAATTTCTGAATCTCAAACTTATTCTTAGAAGCAATAAGCATGTCATCAACATATAGCAACAAATAGACAATTGAACCATCAGAGAACCTTTTATGATAAACACAACTATCATAATCACTCCTAGAATAATCATGATCAATCATAAAAGAATCAAACCGTTTATACCACTGCCTAGGAGATTGCTTCAAACCATATAATGACTTTTTCAATAAACAAACATGATCTTCCTTACCTGAAATAACAAACCCCTCTGGTTGATGCATGTAAATTTGTTCCTCAAGCTCACCATGTAAGAAAGCTGTCTTGACATCAAGTTGTTCTAATTCCAAGTCAAACAGCGCAACCATAGCAAGCAACACACGTATGGAGCTATGTTTCACAACCGGTGAAAATACTTCATTGAAGTCAATACCCTTTTTCTGAGAATAGCCCTTTGCAACAACACGTGCCTTGAACCTCGCTGCTTCAACCTCAGGTATACCTTCCTTTTTCTTGAAGATCCATTTGTTTCCAACAATCTTCTGGCCCTTAGGCAGTTTTACCAATTCCCAAGTATGATTCTTATGAAGTGACTCAATCTCTTCATTCATAGCAACTAACCACTGAGCAGACTCATCACAAGTGACAGCTTCACGATAACTAGTAGGTTCATTCACCCCAATAGTCTCTGCCACAGACAATGCATAAGAAACTAAATCTGCATCTGCATACCTCTGAGGGCGTCGAATCTCTCTTGTTCCTTTACCCTTAGCGATACTGTATGGTTGCTCTTGTTGCTGTTCTGCTATATCAGGAGCAGAATCATCTACCTCATCCACAAATGGCTGATCTGAAGTGCTCTCTTGCACTTGACTAGGAGCTCCACTCTCAAGCTCCACCTGCTCACTGACACCGTGGTCTTTACCTGCAACAACAGACTCTTTTTTCTTTTCCAACATGGAAAACTCATCAAATTTAACATCTCTGCTAATTAAAAATTTAGGTGACTTGGGTTCAACACACCATAGTCTATAACCCTTCACCCCAGAAGGATACCCCAAAAATATACATTTCAATGCCCTAGGCTCAAGCTTACCATCATTAACATGAGCATAAGAAGGACAACCAAAAACCTTTAAATCAGAATAATTAGCAGGAGTACCAGAAAATACCTCAACCGGAGTCTTCAATTCAATTGCAGTTGATGGAGACCGATTCACCAAATAACAGGCATGGTTACAAGCTTCAGCCCAAAAGGATTTATCCAAACCAGCTTGAAAGAGCATACAGCGAGCTCTTTCCAAAAGAGTTCTATTCATACGTTCTGCAACTCCATTCTGTTCTGGTGTATTACGCACAGTGCGGTGTCGGACTATGCCATTCCTCTCACAGAACTCATTAAACTGACCTTCACAAAATTCCAAACCATTGTCAGTTCTCAAACGCTTGATCTTCTTGCCAGTTTGATTTTCAATACAAGCCTTAAATGTAACAAATCTTGAAAACACATCATTCTTATTTTTCAGAAAATATACCCAAACGTGACGAGAGAAGTCATCAATAAAAGTCAACATATACCGGGCACCACCCTTGGAAGCAACACGAGAAGGACCCCAAATATCTGAATGAATATAATCAACAGTACCTTTCGTCTTATGGATGGCTGTACTGAACTTAACTCTGCGATGCTTTCCATAGACACAATGCTCACAGAAATCAAGCTTCCCAGTTTTCTGACCACCAAGTAAACCCCGCTTGCTCAAAATAGACATTCCTGCCTCACTCATATGCCCTAACCGCATATGCCATAAGCGAGTCGTATCTGAATCTTGATCTGACAAGGATGAGACTGAAACACTGCCAATGACAGTGTTACCTTGAAGCACATAGAGACCACGAGACAATTGCCCTTTAATAACCACCAGAGCACCCTTAATAACTTTCAAAACTCCACCTTCAGCTATGTACCTATAGCCTTGTGAGTCAAGAGTACCCAAAGATATCAGGTTCTTTTTCAAATCTGGAACATGGCGAACATCTTTCAAAGTCCTGACAATACCGTCATGCATCTTAATCCGGATAGTACCAATACCAACAACCTTACAGGAAACATTATTTCCCATCAAAACAACACCCCCATCAATGGACTGATAAGAAACAAACCAATCCCTATTGGGGCACATATGGTAAGTGCAACACGAATCAAGAATCCAAACATCTCTTGAAGAACTAATAGATACTGACAGAACATTATCACCATCGGAACCAGAACTATCTGCAACACCAGCAACATCATTAGTACCAGAAGATGTTGTGGTAATTTTTCCTTTACCTTTGAGTTTCGGACAGTTAACTTTCCAGTGCCCTTCCTGACGACAATAATTACATTTATCTTTTCTCTTTCTAGATTTTGATCTAGACTTGCCTCTATTATTGCTTGAGCCTTTATCTTGCGTTCTACCTCTGACAAACAAACCACTGCTACTATCGTTATTACCTGTAGACACCTTTTTCTTCAACTCTCTGGAATTCAAAGCCGCTTTGACATCTTCCAAAGAAATAGTGTCTCTCCCATATAGCATGGTATCAACAAAATGTTCAAATGAATGAGGTAAAGAACATAACAAAACTAAGGCCTGATCCTCATCATCAATCTTAACACCAACATTTTTCAGATCACGAATAATTTTAGTAAATTCATCAAGGTGATCGTGCAAAGGCGTACCTTCTGACATTCTGAAAGTATACAAGCGCTGCTTCAAATATAACCGACTTGTCAAAGACTTGGTCATATACACACCCTCCAATTTAAGCCACAATCCAGCAGGAGATCTCTCATCACCAACCTCGCGTAGTACCTCATCAGACAAGGATAGCTGAATTGAACTGAGAGCATTTTCCATCAATGCGTCTTTTTCTTCCTCAGTCAATTTTTTTGATAATTTATCCTTGCCTTCAAGTGTCTTAACGAGCCCCTCTTTAACCAATATGGCTCGCATCTTCATTCGCCAAAGACTAAAATCATTCCTACCATTGAATTTCTCAATTTCGTATTTTGCCGCCATGACAGAAAATCCAAAATTAAATTAATAGAAGCACAACCCAAAAATATGAAACCAACCAAATAACCAAAAGCTCAAAATAAATCCAAAAGAGCAAACTTAATCAGTTCCAATAATTAACAGAATAACCCAAAGCTCTGATATCAATTTGTTATAAATCGGCGCTTGCGGAAGCGTAGTTTAGGTCCAATTTAGTTGCACAAATAATTAATTATGGATAACGGCAAAATAATAAGCAATAAGAAAAATAAATGGCACACAATGATTTAAGTGGTTCGACCTTTCAATGTAAAAAGTCTACTCCACTGACGACGGCACACCGAGGAAAAATTCACTATCAAATCCAAATGGAGAATGCAAACACCAATATTCAAAAGGCTACACAAAATACCAAATCTTAAATACACCAATATATTCCCTCTCAATCAAAAACGGCAATAGAAATTAACAAGAAACATACATGAATAATATCTCGTTAATGGGAACTGATATTACCGTAGTGGAGAACTGCAGATTGCTCAAAATACTGCTTTTCTTCTTCGCGTGAAGACCAAACATGAGAAAAAGAAGGATGGTGGTGACAAATGTCAAAACCCAAATAAAGCTTAATGGCTTTAACGAGGAGACAACCAACAGACGCAATGGATTTTGTTTTTCCTTTGTTTTTCTGAATTCTCTCCTCTGATTTCTTAAGCAACTCTCTTTTGCAGCAGCAAACAAAACAATATATATATATATATATATATTGAATTAGGGTTACATATATTAATTAGAAAGAATTATATATATGCTCCTTCTTTAAAAAATAATTTTGCAGCCATATTTAACATTTTTTAATAGGAAAGATTGTTTTTTTTTTTTGTGGGCTTTCTTAGCTGAAAGAACAAATCATTTACGAGTCAACCCTGGCATTATTGAAGAACTTGGAACTTTAATAATCGTTAACTAAAAAGAATTGTGTTGATCAACCCAATTCAAATTTGATTGTTCTACTGAAAATCTTACATGTAGGAGAATTCATCTAATCTATATTTCAATCAGTGTCTAAACTGGAAGGCATATATATATATATATATATATATTTTGTGTATGCGTGTGACGGTGTGACAATGACACAATGTAGTAGTAATCAGTAGCTACTGATTAGGATACGCAGGCTAAACTTGGCGGTTGGGGAAGGAAAAAAGAAGAGAAAAAAAAAAAGCTCATTAAGGGCCTCAAATATTTGCTTGCAAATTTTAAATATTGAAAAAATTGGGATTAGTAGGATTTGAACCCAATCTCCAGTTGTTGGACAACTAGTTTAAGATAATTGCTTACAATATTTTTTGTAAAGAATAACGATAATCACCGGCTAACTCCCTTGTGGTTTCTGATCTCTCCATAATTAAATCCAAAGAATGCAATGATTTTTTTAGCATAACACGTTTAATGTAATTGATCAACATTCCGCAGTCTCAAAAGGATATTTAACATAATGGGAAGGAAATTAAGGGGATCCTAAAGCACATTTAAGGAAGCTATCAGTCATCAACTGGATCTTGAGGAGTTTCACCTGCCTTGCGCTTGATTGCAATGACAGGGCACTCAGCATGCTTCGTGCAAAATTCACTTACAGTTCCAACAAAAACCCTGCAAAATAGGTTCAAATGAGAGTCTCCACAGTGAAAAATGTTCAGTATGTTGGATGGAAAAATAAACACTAATGTACTGACAATTATGATAATTATCAGATTTTGGTACCAACGCCAATTTTATATATGGCACCAAAGACTACTTTTTTTTCTCCTTCCTAAATGTATGAACTATGAAGGAGTAATGCAATAATGAAATTATGAGTACAGGCGTGATTCATACAGATAACAGAATCACCAAAGATACCTCTGGAAAGGACCAAGACCACGGCAGCCTACAACAAGAAAATCTGGCTGCACCCGCTTCACCTCATGGCAGATCACTTCCTTAGGATCACCTTTTTGGATCCATGCTTCACATGCAACCTTCAAGCATTATCCCGTGTAATGTCAACATGAAAAATATATGCTGAAGTTACAAGGCATTAGAATGTTGCACTAAGGGAATAGGGGTAAGAAAGAGGTCACTACCCCAACTTCATGACATTTATTGACAAAATACTCCAGCAGATGAAGCCCTCTCGCCCAATCTCTATGCTTGATGCTTCTAAAATCTTCTGGAGATGCATAGATGCTGTCCATGTCGTCAAATCCTGTTTACGATGAACATCATGAAAAACACTAGTTATTGTATGTGGTGCACGTAGAAATCAAATCAGCATACAACAACAGGTTAATTATACACTTGGAAGCCTTTAGATATGACACAGATCATTCTTGAACGCAAATTGAAACCAAAAACACATCAAGCTATCAACTAACTACTATCAAGTTAATTATCACCCAAATGACAGTGCAAAGTTAGCATGCGAATTTTTTCATAGTTATTGTGGTATGACTTCAACAACTGAACCAATTGACATTATTCATATCCATGCATTAAAATTAAAAAATCACATGGATGAAAATCTAAATTGAGGACAAACTCGATAACTAGATAAGGATAAGGAATGATTTCTACCATAAAAATACAGCAATTTTTTTCTCTAATAATTTAAAATATGAAGCATGCAATTTTTCTCTAGGAAACTATCCATTATGTTTCATCGAATACAAATTCTCCAACCCAACAGTAGTTAATTCAGCAAGTCCCTTAAAAGGAATTGAAAATTCTCTCTCCGTTGCTCATTTTCCGAATTACGAGCTGTAAAAATCATCTAGAAAACATACTGTACACTATAAGTCATCTCAAGTATATGGTTACAGTTCAATAGCCATTATCTATGGCTAGTTTCTTTTAGCCTAGCTAATTTCTGTTACATAGTATCAAATATCAATTTCCTTGGGCTATGAGATATTCCACTCTACTGATCAACCTAAAAGACCCGTGCATCGCAATTGCTCCATTTCAGAAGTAGAATACAAACAAACAAAGTAAATTTAAAGATAATTATATGAGTGATCAAGGTAGAGATAGAAAGAGAACCGTCTTCGTCAGGGACTTGGACATGGAGGAACAGGAGCTTGAAGCCAGAAGTGTTGGAGCGAACGATCTTCTGGAGAGTCCACTCAAAGGCTCCTTTACTGCTGATCGAAGCGTGCGGGTAACCCTTGATTGTAGACTCGTTCACCGCCACCAACACCCGAGTTGGCTCACCTTCCATCTTCGCAAGCTAACTGAGTCACGTATTCACTCTGACTCTGTCCTCACTCTTTGTAAATACAATTTAGAACTCTCTCGATCTCGAGTTTGAGTTGAGAGTAATGTATTTTGTCAGACACCTCACACCGTCACACAGCTTATTATTATTATTTTGGATAATGGCCCCGGTCCCCTAATTTTCAAAATTCAACTAATTTAATATTTTCTTTTAAATTTAATCCGTTACGCCCCAGTATTGTATATTCTTTAAATCGTCAAATGATAATTATACAGCTTGTGAGAACACTTAAAAAAATTATGATTATAATATGTCATATAAGGATTGATTTATGTATATATTTATTTTTTAATAGTTTTATTATTAATATTATCTTAATTATTTTTGTTATTTTTATAATAAAAATATATAAAATTTTAATATTATTTATATTATTAATTATATCTTAATATTAGTATTATTTAATAAATTATTATTATTATTATTATTTAAATTATGATAAAATTTTTATTAAAATTTAAACTTTCAAATTATTATAACTCTTCAACTACCATATTATCAACTCTACGATATATAGTATATTGTAATCGAATAATATTATATATATTAAATTATAATATATTAATTATTAATTAAATATTTAATACAATAAAATTATTATAAAATTTTTTATTAATAAAAATTTATTAAATTATATGATATAATTTAATTTGTGGTATTGATAAGAACATTTTTAATTGTAATAAGGATAACGTTTACTTAACATAAAAAGGGTGACATATTATTTTTATTTTTGCCATATTAATTTATGTCTCTCTTGTTTCTACTAACGTGGGCCTACGAGACACTGGCACGTTGCAGTTTCAACATCCAAGGCAGCCAGCTATCAACCTATTCAGCCTTTGCTTGTAAGAATGGTTCCACCACGGATTGAATTGTTCTTTCTACTGCAATTTATTAATGTGGCTTTTTAGGTATTATTTTTAATTTGATTTATTAATTGTTGATTTAAAAATTAATGAAAAAAAGTACAACATATGAGTAAATTTGATACGAAAATAAAGTATAGCAACTGAAATTTTACATAGCAAATGCACAGCACACTCTCTAGCTAAATTGGCTTTATCATATTATATGAATAGTAGATTGAATTAGAGAAAGAAATAGAAAATTAAATAGTTAATTAAATAGAAATAAGTTAATTAATTAATAAAATAGGTTAAATCAATTGTTAGATAGATAAAAGGTTAATAAATTTAATTGTTCAATAATTCATGAAATAGGGGCCTAATTTGCACGAGCTACGGAGCTCAACTCGGCAAGTAGTGAGCTGGAGCTCTAATTCTCTTGTTTGGCTAGGGAGTTTTCTCAGTAAGTTCGATAAGATTGTTAGCGACGCCTTTCACGGCAATGTTTAGTCAGGATTGTAACTGTTTTGGTCAGGGTGTAATGCTCTATGTTTATTGGAATGAAATTAATTTGTTTTTCGTGATAAAAAAATAAATAAAAAAACTTCACAATCTGAATTATATTAGAGTACTTGTGGTATCCCAAAAATTCTCTCAATCAATTTAATCCAAACTACCAAAATCAACTAACTTCAAAAGTTCAACCAACTAACTTCAAAATTAAATTTTAAAATTTTATTAGTCTAATTTTATTCTTTATTTTAAAAAATTAATTAATATTAAATTGATTTAATTTTTATTTTTTTAAACCTAACAAAAATTGAACTAATTTAATTTATTTATTATTATTATTATTGTTGTTGTTGTTTTATACAATTATTTTAAAAATCTTAATTTTTTCTTTTTTAGTTTTTGTTATCTCTTATATCGTTACTATCACTAATACATCAGATTAGACAATATTATTATTTTTTTTCTCTACTCTTTACCTCTCATGATCATCAATCTCTTCTCAGCATTGACTAGTCGTCGTCAACCCCTCTTGCTAGTTATCGTCAACTCTTCTCATTTGATTCTTCATTTTTGTATGCTTTTTCATTGATAATTTAAATATTTTACTTTAATTTTCTATTTTGTAAAAAATGGTGTGTACTAAAGATTTAAATTTTTTTTTCTTTTTGCTTTGTTATTTATTGTTAATTTGTCATGTTTTTAATTCTATCTAAGAAGACAACCATTTTTATTTTCGATAATATTTTAGAATTGAATTTAGTCTTCTAGTTTAATAATGTGAAAAAACAATTTTTCACTATTTTTGCGTTTAGAGTTTGAATATTTAAGCGAAAATCATACAATAACTTTTAGACTAGGTACTCTCTCTTATTTTTTTCCTTATCTGTGTGAGACATTAATTCTTATACTATGTAATTATTTATCTAATATAACTACACAGTCTTCTATATTTTTACAATTAGAGTTTACATCGTATGAACAATATTATGGATAGCTTGGATATAAAAATTAACAAATATTATGTACAAGTTATTACTATTATTTATCCCTATTACATATTTGTCTTACTTTTAAATATTTATTTCACTTTATTAATAATATAGATAATAATATTATGTAAGTAATAAAATATAAATATTTAAATATAAAAATTATAATTAAAAATATTAAAAATTATAATATAAGCGTAAAAAAAGATTAACAAGCAAAATCAACGAGCAAAAAAGAGGGACAAATTTCCTTGACCGAACCCTTTAATCAAAAAATTAATTTAGATTGAATTAATTTTTTAAATTTATTAATTTTGTTTGAGTATTATTTTGAGAAAATTGATCACCTTAAATTAATTTTTGTTTGTCTCGACCCAAATCAATGCACACCTAGTAGAATGATTTGTTTAAATAGCTTACATTTTAATTAAAAGTTAAATTTTTTAAAACTAGCAATAATATGATTAAAATTGTGCGTTTTAGTTATATCAAAATTAGATAAATTACAAAAATATCATTTCACTTTAATTCATACATGTTACACTGCATAGTATATAAATAGTTTACATACTTGTTTACATAGTATGTAACACAATTTACATACTATGCAAATAGTTTACATTCCTGTATATAACACAGTTTACATACCTGTATGTAAAACGGTTTACATACCAGAACAAACAAGCGTTACACACCTCGCAGAAAATTGTAGAATCTGTTTTCTTCCTATTTTTTTAAGTTTGCAAAAAATTATAGAATCTGTTTTGAATATTCTCATTCTAATAAATTTAATATGCTTGTATGTTATCTGAGTTTGTATATTATTATTTGATTCTTGCTAAGTTATAATGTTTTATTTAGTTGGATTTGTTTTCTAATCTTTTTGTCTCATCTTTAATTCATTTATTCATCAAGTCAATTAGTAAAGTTCACTTTAAATGAATTTACATATTAAAAATATAGATATTAGATTAATTAATTATCTGGTTCTTTCTTTTCAAAAAATTATCTTATTGTTTTTCAAGCAGGAAGGTATAAATAATGGAAAAAAATAAATATTAAATTTTTAATCAATAATCACACCTTAAATATATGAATAAAAAAGAAAGAATGCGAACAACAATTTTAAATCAAAATATTTCAGGAATATGGAAGCAATAAAGAAACTAAAATTAACCTTAAGAAAGATACGAGGATAAAATTATAAAAATAAAGAGTAAAAATGATATCAACAAAAATGAGAAAAAATAATAATGGGAAAAAAAATCTAGCATATCAAGACAATAATCTCCACCTAGTAAGGACAAGCCGAAAAGAAATATTTTGGGCTTCATGTTTTGATCATGAGCTCTTGTGTTATTGTGGGCTTGGACTTTCTTTATCATCATGATCGTTAATTGTAATTTAAAAAAAAAGTCAATTCTAGATATATTGCGAGACAAACTTACAAGTACAACTTCAAAGAGAAGCAAACCAATTAAATGATCTATTGAAAATATATATTTGATGGTTATTGAAAGTTTTTAATTACGGATCAAATATACCTAGAGGAGGATGAATAGGTTATTTTTAATTTTAACAAATATTAATTATGTAATCTAATCACAACGGCCAGACATACAATTGCGTGTAAAGATAAAATGCGGAATAAAAAATAACACACGATATTTTTAAGTGAAAACAACCTAGGCCACTCCAGTGACCTAAGAGAAAAACCACCGGTCCACCGGACCACCTAACTATCCACTATGAAAATCAATGTTCAATTACAACCATAGGTCCTAGAACTACCCTTTATAGATAGATCCCCCTTTTTGTAATTTACTTACGAGCCGTCACTCCTTTCATAGCCTCCACAAGCTAGGTGTTTGGATCCGGACCAACGTTCCGATTTACTTGAGTCACACAAGATCAATCGAACCCGTCAACTTCGGTAATTTCGAGTCACACGAAATACCGATCACGTCACCTGAAACGTTAGCACAAATAGCACAAGTGCAAAGTGTGTCCTAGAGCGGATTCAAACAATGAAAAACCCTAACTAGTAGATTCAACAGCATACGATGTAAAAACAAAACAGCTAGTAAACTTTAGAACTATCATATAAAGCTCAATATCATGAAAAGCAATTAGGCACGTGAATTATCTAAACATAACCACACAATATGTTTGAACAATTAAAAGATGAAAGCGCCTAAGATTGATAGATGAAGAAAAGAAGTTTTTTGTTTAAAAGCGCAATCAGATTTATAAAAACTTATTTCAATATGGTGAATTTTATGCACATACTAGCCTCACTTATATAGAGTCCAATTTTTACTTCAAAAAGGATTTGCAATAGATTAAAATTCTACACCTATCAAGATTTAGCAATTACCACAGTTATGCTCAAACAATGACTTTGTTTTTCACATTAAATGGGGTCATCTTGGTAAAAGTAATATATGGGTCGAATTAAAAAAGAGTTTTAGTTCAACTGAAAAATTGGCTCGATCGATCGATCCAATTCTCGATCGATTGATTAGATTTCTCGATCGATCTAGCTCAACTCGAGAGCACCTAGATCGATGTTGTTCCAGAATCGATCGATCGAACAGGACTCGATCGATCGACCAAAATTATCGATCGATCTATCTCAACCCGAGAGCACCTAGATCGATGTCGTTCCATACTCGATCGATCGAACTATATACTCGATTGATCGACCAACATGTGCACAATATATTTTTCGTTATGATCCATACTAAGTGTAGTGCTCAATTGTGTGAAGATGTATGCATGATAAAATATTTTACCTGTCATATGGGCATTGCAAGCTTGGTGACTCCATCATCATGTATCGTCTGATTAAACGGTGAACTCTTACTCTAGATTACAATCAAACATTTTGTCTACGAAAATTGCCAATACAAAATAAACCTTACAGTTATGTTATTAAAATATAATATTATGAAAGAGTTTATAAAAAATATGAGTATCTTTACTCATTGGGTTAACAACAGATTAGACTATCCATAGTTCTTATAAACTTTCACATGGTATTAAAGCTTCAGTTGATCAATGAGCCAAATACTTTGGGCCTTACTTCGAAAAAAAATGGATGGGCCTTGCGAAAGAAAGAAAAAAGATAAGTGATACAAATAGAATATAATGTAGTAAATAGGTTAAAAATATAAAGTGATGGTCTTTACAAAGGACAAATACTCACACTTTGAGGGGGTGTTAGAAAAATTATCCCACATTGATAAAATATAATACTATGAAAGAGTTTATAAGAAATATGAATATTTTTATTCATTGGGTTAACTTTTTGAAATTAAAGTACTCATAATTTTTATAAACTTCTACAAAATGTACCCACAAATTAATCTTTGAAAAAGGGTTTACACCGAGGAATGAAGGTTGGATTGTAGAGGATTTAAAATAAATTAAGAAAATGAGTGAGATTGGATCTCTTTTTTTTTTTCTCAACCAGCTTAACTATGAAATTATTAAAT
Source organism: Elaeagnus macrophylla (assembly GCA_029378325.1). Classification (NCBI taxonomy): domain Eukaryota; kingdom Viridiplantae; phylum Streptophyta; class Magnoliopsida; order Rosales; family Elaeagnaceae; genus Elaeagnus; species Elaeagnus macrophylla. Next base: position 20,074,485 of record CM055646.1, on the reverse strand, counting down.
AATTATGTAATTGTTTGTTATTTGCTTTGAGGTTCAAAATGGATTCCTAGAATTAGTGAATTCATAAAGAATAGTTTGAAGTGGATTTAGATCTTCTATTTATTTTTTTCAACTTATTTTTGCTTTTTTTAAATTTTAAACATTCATTTTTATATCAATTCATGCGATAAATTTGAAACTATTAACTAAAAATAATATTTTATTTTTTATATTAATAAATATGACTTAAATTTGATAAATAAAAATAAAAATAAGTGAAATATCGTATTCAATTTGATAGAACTACCCATTTCAACATATCAAATGATATGGCTGTCTTACAATTTTGTACCAAATTGTACGTTAGTAAATCTTGAAATTTTTAGGTAATTATATGTAAAATTACATAAGAAAGAGCTGTTCAGGTTGGATTATTCAAATTTAACTTATTGAGTTGGTAAGCTAAAATAGTTCATTTTATTTAATAAAGACATATTTAATTAAAAAATTAATAAATAAAAAAAAATGAAGAATTTATCAAAATGTAATTATTAATTATTATTACAAAATTGACAAAAAATATTATTATTGATCAAAATAAAGAAATAGAAAACATAAAAATTGATTTTGTTTAAAATAAAGAAAATAAAATAAAATTTATACTAAAATATTTTAAAATATATATAATTTTAAAATAAATAAAAACTTAAAAACATATCTAACATCATTGAGGAATATTAGTACTAGTGAATTATTATTTTTGAGAGCGATAACAGTTGTTTAATGTTTAATATTGTACGACGTGACTTGGTATCTCAATTATATTTTTTTTGTTTTCGTCCAAGATTCTCATATAATCTTTAATTAAGAGGAATCATACATGTTGAAACTTCAACTTGATGCGTGACTTTTTTTTTTTTTAATTAATTAAGAGGAATCATATAATTAATTTTTTAAATAATTAATTAAAAAAAATTATTTATTTAATTAAATATTTTAAATAGTTTTAATAAAAAAAATTTAAAAAGCTGCTCATAAGTAGGTCATTTAAAAGTGTTTATATAATATTTATCAAAAAAAAAAAAAATTAAAAGAAGAAACTCATATTATGTTAAAAAAAATCATGTATTATTTGTTGGAACATAAGATATATATATATATTAAATAATTTAAATGAGTTTAATAAAAAAATTAGAAAAAATAACAAAAATAACACATATCAAAATTTGTAATAAAACAAAATTAGCACCATTTGTGTTTAAATTTATATTTTTACAATTAAAAAAAAGATTAATATGTCATTTTTTTAACACCTATTCAATTGAAATTGAACGATAATAATTTAGATTCGTTCAATATTTCACGTTCAAATTGAACGTTTCAATATTATTGAGATGCTAGTTTTATTATTATAAATTTTAGAGGTGTCATTTTTAATAATTTTTCAAAAAATTAAATGAATTGCTCATGAGCTATCGAGCTTAACTCACATATAAATGAGCTGAGTTCAACTTAGCTCATTTAAACATTAACTAAGCTAAGTTGAGTTGAGCTACAACTAGTTTAAGATGAGTTGAGTGAGCTAAATTAACCCAATTCATTTTACACCTCTAATCAATCCAATGTAAAATAATATGTCTAATATCTTTTGAAAGTATAAGTCCTTGTGCAAATCTTATCATTTTGTGTTAGGCCCATTTAATATTTTGAAAAATAATAAAAATTGCACCATTTAAAGCTTGTAACAATAAAAATAACACCTATTGTGTTTAAATATATATTTTTACTATTAAAAAAAGACTGTTACATTATTTTATTTGAACGTTTTTCGAATTAAACTGCAATAATTTAAACTTGTTCAATATTAAATATCATTTAATTAAACACCGTTCAATATTCCTAAAATTTTATGTTTTTTATTATAAATTTTAAATATGTTAATTTTAATAATTTTCATTCTTCCTTTTTCAGTGAGAGGAGGCTCACAAGTTTTTGTCCACTAAAGTTGATGCAATGTCAAAATTTATAATAACTGTTGTGAAAGACAACATTACTTATATTAGAAATGTTGTTGGTGCGTTGATAACAATCTACAAAACAGTAAACATGATCAGAAGAGGGTGTCTGGCGAAGACACTCTCTCCAACGCTCAAGTCATACGTAGAAAAGGAATAGAAAACAAAACAGGGAGAAGAAGACGGTGAAGTAGACCCATGAAGAAGAGAAGACCAAGAAGATGAGGCTTTCCTTTCGGTGAAGAGCTAGCCTCCTTTTTAGCTTATCTCTTGGGCTTTTTCATTGGGTTGGCTTTTAGTCCAATACATGAGTCACCCTTAAACAATGACTATTGGCCACCTAATTCCAAAAGTTTACTTAAATTGTTTCATTTTTAAAAATATAATAAAAATTAGAATAAATACCTATAAATTTAAGAGCTATTCTTATTTATTATTTTCATACTTCTATTGGTATTAATTCATTTTCTCAAATACACAATATACAATTACAACACCATCCATAGTTTTAAATTTTTTTAATTTTATATTACTCATTATTACTTTTTTTTTTATATAAAAGATACTCATAATTATTTTTAAGTAATATTTAAATAAACTAATATTTTCATTCTAATTTCTTACGATTCTTTAGTAAATAAAAAAAGAGTTTTACATTTACTTTTTTCTCTGATATAATTCAATTCAATTCAATTTATATTTATTTCTGTTTTAATTAATTAATTAGTATATCCACGATGTCACGTCCCAGAGTAGACCAAAACTCTCTATGTCCACAAGCATTAGCTTTTATCGGGTTCAAAATGGAAGGATCAAGAGATAATAACAGATGCATAATAATATGGAGAGTGTCTCTTACACAACTATGTGAAAAATTACTTTCAATAATAAAAAAAATGACAAATTACGGGTTATTACCGAGAGTAAGTGGTGTATATATTTCTAGTTATAAGTTTGACTATAAGGTAATATTTGGCTCATATAATCAAAACGTAAAAAAGGAAAGGGAAAAAGAAATGATATAATGTAATGGAACTAAATTAAATGTAAATAAATATGTTATTATTAATATGTTAATTTCGTTTGAACAATTAAATTAAATCTTTAGCTCCAAAAACTCAAATCAAACGGACATTGTCCTTACATGCACGTATAAAGTAACACGTTGGTTGCCCTAAACGTGCATGTGATCGATATACAATACACAAATACTCTGTCACAATATAGATAGAGCTCTAGGCTTTCTATTACTTGTTGTATTCCGAACGAATAGAAAATAAAAACAAAAGGATAACAATTTGCCTAAAAGACTTGTTGGCAGCATGCTGCCTCTTTTCTATAGCAGAGACTAAGTTAGAACCTCTGTGTAAAGGCAATAAATTAATAAGGCCATTATAGAACAAACCATTACGTTACATCTATGTTTACTATTAAAGATTAAGTGACATGAAATGTGAGAATCTGAATAAAGCAATGTGACAGAGCAATATACAAACAAACAATTAATAGGTGACCTGGGTTTTCTTACATAATTAGTATTAATATAATATGCATGTTATGTTATGATGTTAATCGATCTAAAACTGGTTCGTAAATCAACATAATAAAAGGCACATGCAAGACTTATATGACCAAATTACATAATCTACATATAAATTAATCCCTAAACAAGAAGACTCAAATTTAAAGTCTAACTGAAATACTGACCAATACAAAACATAAATATATTGGCAGCTATTTACAAAATAGAATTGGCATGCATTTGGCTACTAATCCAACCCTTTTAAATTTTTTTTTTTTTTTTTTCTTTCTGATTGCTTATGAAACAGATCTACGTCTAATTTTCGAAGTAATGACCTTTAATCAAATGGAAATGTACCCAATTTTAATTTAGAGCTGCAAATGGGTAAAGCAAAACCAGAAACCTAAGATTGATTTGAAAGTAGAAACTAGAATGTTCTACCCATGTAATTTGGTTTAATTTCCTAAATTACCCTCTCTCTTTTTTAACCGGAACTTGAATGCCTACCAAAACCCAACTGACCAACCTGGTATAACTCCAGCCAAACTTTCTCTGCCTCAAACCTCGCACTTACAAAATCAATCTGCTCACCCTGTTCAGCAAATCCAGACGAATTAAACAATTCTGACATTCCTTCCTCTACCTTGTCATTGTTATTCCCATTCTTTGCTCTAACTGCCACACAATCATTTTCAATTCTCTTGCACTTTCTCTTCTTTATACCCTTCTTTTTCTCTAATCCCAAACACCTCCTCCCAACCGTCCAAGGAACTTTAACAAAAGTAAAAGCCAGAAAGTTTACAACTGCGCAGGGACAACAACAGAGGGCCACACAGTCAGCTATCAAAGCCGCTGTGCATGATCGGCAATACCTGCCCGAACACTCGATTCGATCTCCACTTTCATCAATGATGTACCGTTTTCTCCTTGTGCTTCCGACCCGAGATATTACTCGGGTCGATTTCTTACCCGAATCTCCAGTTGGGCTTTCATCCTCCATTTGAAATTTCTTTAATTAATTCCTAATGCGATACCTGCAAAATATCAAAAACTACAAGATTTAACCACATATCTTCCTTCTATATTTGGATTCTTCTTCTTTCGTTTTGGCTAGGGAGTTCTGTGAGACCTTTCGATTTTTTATTTTTTTTTTCCCTCTACGTAGGGAGGGGAAATGGGGAGATTTGTTTCCATGCATCCATTTACTCGACTTTTTCTTTTAGGGAATTTACTTGACATTAGTACGACAACTATTATTAAGTAATTTTAAAGTGGTAAATATGTCAATTAATGATTTTTTCGAAAATAGAACTTAGAATCACGCGCAAATAGAGTTCGTGTGACACAGACCACTGATTGTTGTTTAATAAGCTTGGTACTTGTTGCAGAGATTCGCGTAAGGAGGGACACAAAATTATTATTTGCATCGGGAAGTGACTGATCGAGATCGATGAGAAATTATTCATTATTTTTTTTAAATGATAATTTGATATTTATTAATAAATTTTAAAATTAATGTAATTTTTTATAAAAAAACATAAATATTTAATTTTATATTCTAAAAATAATAAATAATACATGACTTTTTTACGAAACTAAAATATACTGTTTTTGATAGGTGTTATTTATTGTTTTTAAAATATACATCTTGTCAAAATATTTGTATTTAAAAAAAATATTAATTTTAAATTTTATTGATTTAAAATACAATATTATTACTAGCTCTAAAAACAATAAATAATTTTTCCTACTTTCGGTTGATAAAATATCAAAGAATTAGCCGATGACAAATTTGCTTCTGAGATAATTAACTAATTATAAAAATACTACAATATATCACAAATATAACAAACAATTATTAGATATATTTAAGTGGGATCGATTGTACTTAGAGTTTTCTAATGGTAAATGGCTCGTAAATGCTATGGGGAAAGTAAAGCCTGTATGAGGATGGGAAAGAGAGCGTTGGTGGAAGAGTAATTTGGTAAAAGGAATTGCTGTTAAAAATGGATAATAATAGTTTTGCATTGAAGTAAAAGCTGTAAGTTGAAAATAGAATGTGAGTTAGACGAGACAGAGCCGAGCAGAGAGACCAACATTCAGCAAATTTATTTTTTTTAACCTTCAAATGATATTTTTGTAAATAGAGTGCTTACGTCATGTCTCATCCCTACTTGGCTTTGCAACAATACTTGTCCTGTCTATCCAAAGGCTCTTCTTTCAGCAATTGCTTTGTCCTAATAATAAGTGCACCTTTTTTTTTTTGTTAAAAGAATAATAATAATAACTTTGAGGCCAATTGATCTATCTTTTAAGCAATTGAAACTTGTATATGTGCTTAGAACTAGTACTGTGTTTGACGCTTGATGTTATGTGTATGAATGAACAAATTGACTTTAGGTATCTATATATCTATGATCTATCTCTATGTTTGATATTGTTTAAACCTAAATTGGTGTAAAAGAAGGATGAAACTTCTTTCTAGAGTATATATATATATATATATATATATCCTATAAGAAGGGCAAGTAGGAGAGTGCTTGAAATTTGAAAATTAATAGATGCTTTGGAGGTGTAGCCTTAAAGAAACAAAAAAAGGAAAAGGGAGGTAGTGCTATCAAATATCAATTTCCTGATTGCCGAAAACTTATGAAGATTCTTCAAAACATGCTATCAAAATCAAAATGATAATTTACTTGCTCATCGTAATTATATTTTATTTTATTTTAATTTAAAATAAAGAAAAAAGTAATTAAATTTATCATCTTTAACGAAATTTTTTTTTTATTGGTATGTTATTAAGTTTATCTTTAAAAAAAAAATCGTAAAAATTCATTTAATAAATATAATAAACTTCTGTCGCTCTTATCGTATAAATTACCTTTAAAAAGTAGCCCCTATTATAAGAGCTATAAAAGCCCATTATATTGAAAAATAAATTTTATGACTTTTTTTTTAAATAATAAAATTATAATACTTATTTAAATAAATATATTTTGATTAAAGCAGTAAACTTTAACGTTTTTTAATCCACAGATAAGGAAAAATGTGATCTAAAATAACGATGTGACAAAAGTAGCATTGAAAAATATAATAATAGATTCACATGGGGCCAAACAAGCATGATACTGGCGAAAACCACATGGCTCCTGAAGTGCATTTTGAATAAAGACGGAGAAAAGTACAGGTTGATGTGTTTCAGAATTTGTATAGTATCAGTGTTCTATGTAAAACAGCGCAGTAAACTGCAGGTTTTAAGATAACAATAATTTAAATGTAATTTCTTACTTTGACTAATCTAAGAGCAGCGTGCATGCTTGATGTTGAAATCTTGCTGGCAATTGATTGAGTTTATTACTCTTAGATATGTTAATTGACAAGAAAAGAGAAAATAAAATATTTTATAAATTTTGGAATCATTCTTATCAATTATTTCTCTATTCTCCTTACCACTGATTTATTTTCAAAATTTACAAAATATAATTACAAAAATATTCTTTATTTTAATATTTTTTTTATATATATTCTTCCTTATTATTTTTAAAATGATATTTAAGTCAATTATTATTTTTATTCTATTTTCTACATATTTTAGTAAACATAAAAAAATAAAATAAATTTTACACTCTATTTCCACTCAATTTTATTTTATTTCATGTTTATTTTTATTTTGATCGATTATCATTACAATTACTTTTATAATCACGATCTGAATCTCGCATACTCAAATCTAACTAAAAATAGAATAAAATATAGCTATCAAGAAAAAAAGAAAAAGTAAATTAAATATAGCCAGGAAAATGCTCATTACAATCAATCAATTAACGCCAAAAGCCAAACGCCGCTTTAGAAAACCAACTTTGCCGACTAAACCAAACGGAGAGAGGCGAATACAAGAAATATAGAAAGGACTTTGATCAATTTACACTGGGTACCGAAAGCAACATCTAACATCATTGGAATTTATATTTTAAAAAACAAACTTACCTTAATTAAGATCAATCATAATTTTTTTTTTCAAAAAGCAAACATTACAAAGACACAATAAACTGAAGGAATTTTTTTTTTTTTTTTTACTAAAAATAACACTTTTAAAATTTTTAATAATAAAATTAATATCTCAGTAACATTAAATTTTTAATATTAAATAGATATAAATTTATTTCGATTTAATTTAAACAGCGTTTAAAGAAAAACGACGTAAAAATTATTTTTTAATTGTAAAAATATATTATTTGAATTTAATATATTATGTTTATTATTATAAGATTATTAAGGATGCAGTTACTTTTGTTGTTAAAAAAACAAAAGAACAGTAACCCTATGCTCCTAGTACCAACACTAATATAGGCACAAATAGCTATCCTCGCACTGTTTTACTAAGAAATTTTTAGCAAAAGCTAGTAATCAGAGCTAAGAGAGAATCAAAAGAAGCCACATGCATAATCCAGCATAAAGAGGCTTAACAAGAGACTCTTCCATCATAATTAATTTATATAATAAATAACTTAATTAATTACACTTGAAAAGGAATGCCAAAAAACAAGTATATGAAAAATGACTTAATTACACTTGAAATTAAGATAACCAACTAATTGGCAATGACCTGCAACACAGTGGTTTTTCCCACTCCATAACTGTCTCCACTATTTGGATACGTGCATTCAATTCTCACCTATTTGAATCAGATTTTTTTTAAATAACCAATTCATAGAGGTTATAATTATAGCTTTAAAATATTTGCGTAGCTTCCTAAAGTTGAAGCCTAGTGGTTGCAGGCATATAGATCGAGCCTAGCTAGCTAGTTTTAAGATTTTTAAGATCTCTGGTTTGGATAGATTTAAGCGGACTGGGATAGTTCATTTGTGAACAATAATATAAATTAGAGTAATAATAGATATCATAAGATTTGTTATATTACAATTAAGACGGTGTAATGGGATTGATACTGACTTAATAATAACTTATATAGATTTATTTTCTATTACTTTATTTGAAATAAATAATATTTTTTTATAAATTATATATCAAATTATCAATTCAAAGTCAGATACAAACATTTCAAATATGTGTATGTACAATAAATTTTTCGTATATATGCATGAGAAGATCAATATATTGCGTATATTTATCTACCATAGAAGCAGTGTCAAAATGATGGTTGTTATTTTCAATGAATATTGAATGAAAAGAGGCTACTAACCTGGAAGCGATTGAGGATGTAATTAGTGTTAGATATAGAGTTGCAATGTGGGTTTGATCTTAATTGCTAGCTTATGCTTTTGAAAACTAGACTTGAGTCAAGCACAAGTGGAGAAGACAGAGTGATATGATATCTGAAACTCCAAAGTTAAGGATGTTTTTGAAAAAGTAATTGTTTTATATATTATGCTTGCTTGTAGGAGAAGAGAAAACAACTGGGATCTAATCTTAAATGCTCAGCTGATACAATCTCTTGTTTATCTCGCATTTCTGCTCAGTAATGGAATCACTTCACTCTCTCTCCTCTGTGCTGAGTGCTTATATTAAAGCATTTCTCGATACATACACATATATCTGTCATACACTTATATGATTAATTATATATAATAATATCTGTCATGAGTTCAGCAAGAGAGAGAATTCAAAGACCAAGATCGATCTCTTTGGACAAGCAAATTTATTTGGTTTGATAAGTTCCAAATACAGCGAATATAGAGAACTGTTCCTCATCAACCAAGCTCACACCCTACAATCGATTTAGTTTTGTTTAGGTTTAATATGTAATTTCATTTTTAATCCATTTTGTTTGGTGAATATATGATTTTTTTTTTTTTAATAGCGTAAAAAATATATGTATTTGTTATGTTAAAATTAAAAAAACACGTTTTTTTTTACAAATTGGGCCTCTGCAAGGAATTAAGCAGAGTCCTTGTGACTTGTGCTCACATTTGGTTTTTTGGGTTATACAAGATGTTTAAATTTTCTTATTTTAAGTTAAATTTGTATGAGTGATGCATCCACGTGCTGCACAGACACCAGCACGTGCACCTTTTATTCGTTAACCAAATTGGGCCTCGGCATCGAATTAAGCAGAGTCCTTGTGACTTGAGATCATCAAGGTTCTCCACCACACCTTTCCTATATTTTAAGTACTCTGCTCTTACTCTCATTTAATATATACATATATATATATATATTTTCAGTTTCTTGATGACTCTGATGCCTAAACCAATGCAATGTTTCGATAATGGGATCTCTTATATATACTTTTCTTATAATTTATTTCCTTTATTTTTAGTTCTTACGCTTCGAAAAAAAAAATCACTGGTGGATGGATCTCAACAGATTATCTATTTATATCTACTCTGAACGATTTCAAAATCTGCTTTAACAGGGAGAATATTATAGAAAATAAAATTAAAAAAAGGACTAACGACGTTAAAAGGCCTAGGTGAGTAATCAATGCTGACTCTCATTGTAACAGGGACGGAGTGAAGCTGACATTAGACTAGCAAGCTTGTTATCTGACAAGTAAAATGGAGCTTGTACAATAGTAGAATTTGTACCACATATCTTCCTCTTGGGCAAATTTGTCTGCCTTGCAAGTATCTCAGCCTCTTCTTCACTTTGAATAACTTGATCAAAGCAAATGTATCTTCCAAATGTAGTCTTATTCATTGCCTCAAACACACGTACATGTGCCTCGGCTAATCTGTTTACATCCACAGTTGCTAGTAATCCACCTTCATACATTTCTTGAGCTCCTGAAATTTCATAGCATATACAAATAATTTATACACTTTCATGTAATTTGGATGAATAATTGGGTAATTGAAATTAGATTATTATTATTTTTGATAGAACGGTATTTGAAATTAAAATTAATTAATTTACCTTTGAGATAAGCAAATGTTGCTGTTGGGTTTCTGCAGCAAAATTGTGGACCAGTAATTAGACCTGGGCATATAGTTGCCATCATTAACCCCTTTTCCTCTGCTATTTTCCATGCAGCCTTTTCTGCCCTCAGTTTAGCCAAAGCATACCACAGCTGCAATTTTGATATGAGAATTTCCCATAATATTATTGATACATGTGACATTGTCTCCAATATAATTCATTTATGTTTTTCTTATGACTTAAAAAACATATATGTTATTTTATGAAATTAAAAATAAAATTAATTAAATAATTTTATAAAATCAAAACATAACAAGTCACAGGACAATTGTGGTTCGGGTTAAAAGGAATGACCTTCTTTTCAACGCAGAATGATTCATCACTCCAGGAATCGTGATTAATCACGGGTGTACTATGTTGCTGACTTATGTTCCTCCAAATGCAAGCTAAAAGTGAGGATGTAACTACACATTTTTTAACTGATGGTGTTCTTGTACACGCCTTTATCACATTTTCACTAGTCTTTACTTCAATGTCAGCCATAGATTTCTGATGATTTATTCGAGAGAAAAAAAAGTAATTAAAACAAAAACATACCATTTAATCTTTATTATGAGTAATTTTATTCCCATCAAGTTGTTAATATTGAATTAAATGTGTAGTTGAGATATAAGACGTAAAAAGTTAAAAGTAATCGTGAATTTACGTGTTAACAACATCTAGTAAATATTGGGCAAAGAACATCAGTGGTACTATTACTTATATAAAGTGATGCATTTAAGTTTCATAATTTTTTAGTTTATTACATAAATTTTATTATTTTTATAAAATTAAGATTAAAATTTTATTTTATTTATTGATAGAGAAGTTGACCATATTTTATTATTTAATGATCATGTTATCAAATTTATGAAAATATTTTAGAATAAAATTTTTATTGAGGTTATTATAGTGTAATGGTAAACAATTAAAAATAACATTACAAATTTGTCTATATCACTAATACATGATAAAATATGACCCAATTTTTTATATAAATAATCAAAATGAGACTTTAGTGTTAATTTTATAAAAGTAACAAGATTTATGTGGTTAAATAAAAAGTTACGGATATGCACTCTACTTGTAATCTTGTGCCCTTTACTCATTAATATTACTAATAAGCTTAACTATTCTATTGATCTTCAAATTTTAATTAAATTCTCATTTAAGTTCTCAAAATTTTAATTTCTACAATTTAATCTTAAATTTTTAAAATTTTACATATAGGTCATTGAATTTGTAAATTATACAATTTAATTTCAAACTTTTAAAAATTTATACATACGTCCTATATTGGGTACTAAAATATACATTTTTGAATTAAAATTTTATAAATTATGTGTGAATTTTTAAAATTTTAAGATTAAATTATAGAATTTAAAAGTTTAAGAACTTATGTGTAAAAATTTTAAAATTTACTGATAAAATTATAGAATTTAAAATTTTAAAAATTTAAATATAAATTTAATTAAAATTTAATAAGCAAACTACAATTTAACCTACATAATATTATATATTATGTGAATTTACGCAATATATCAAAATTATGATAAAACCATATTCCTTAAAAAGTAATAGTAAGTTTGTTTGGAAAAGGAAGAATTTGGTGGATAATAAGAGTGAAAGCTACGTGCTAGAAGTGGTTGATAATTAAGATTTTAGATATTTGAATCGCTTTAACAATACGAAAAATAGCGTAGGGACTCACAGTGTAGCCAGAGAGACCGACGGGGTCGATAAAAGAAGAGGTGTGAAAAATGCCACGACAGCCTTGGAAAGCCTCAGATAAGCTTTCAACTTCAGTCAGCTTTGCCATAACTGCTGAAATATTATTGGTACTTGCCCTTATTCCACTGGACCTTTCTATGTCCCTTATTTTTTCTACGTCTTCTGTATGTCACATTCAATTATATCATTTTAAACCAAAAATCCAACAATCGTTCCATTTTTACGGTTAGAAATAAAAAACAACGTAATTAGTAGCAGTGAATCTAAAGGCAACTTGTTTTTAAGATTTAAACTATATGCTAAGTAATTAAGATATCAACAAAACTGTAGTCTTTCTAAAAAAAACAGAGAGATCAGCAAAGTTTGAAGTTAGATGATCATGAAGTCAAATTTAAGGCTAGTTCCTACTCCTACTCCTACTCCTACTCCTAAGGCCGAAAAATTCAGAAAAACAAATGGTACATGCATAAAACAAAATGGATGCAATCAAATTATCTTGGTTAATTTCGACAGAAAAGAAAACTTCAATTGAAAAAACAGAGCAAACCCTTTTATAGTTATTTTTTTTCCTCTAGATTTCTGTAATGAAAAACAAAGTATTGAAGTCATTCCTAAAATGTTCTAATGATTTTTTTTACCCTTTTATTTTTTTTCCTAGTGAAAAAAAGAATACGTTAATGAAAAAATATATGTTCTTTTATATAAGAAAATTAAAAATAAAAAAGATTATATTATATAATTAAATTTTTTTTTATGAAAAAGTAAGAAATTAATTAAAGCCTAAAAAAATGGGAATGAAAAGAAGAAGTAGACCTGGGTTATCAACAATGATTCGAACAGAGTAACCACGAATCAAGAGGCGTTTGATGATGGCGAGGCCTAAGAAAGATACTCCACTGGTTACACAAACTAACTTATCTTCAATATTGTCAGTGATAGCTCTTGATGTTGTGAAACCATTTCCTTTGAATTCTTCTTCGTCTTTACGCCTTTGAACAACTGCACAAGCCACCAGCTTGCGTAGAAATTCCTCATGTTTCATCTTCTTTATTTCTTCTGATTTCACAATCCCCATTTTCTTTTTATTAATTAATTCTAGTTAGTTATAGCTTCTTGTAGTTTGCTTGTAAGAATTAGAAACCGGACAAATAAAATAGCGGTTTAGAAAGAGAGAGAAAGAGAGATGTATGATTTTGTGGAATCATGCAAAGTGACCTCTTAATTTGGTTTCACCAGGCCGTGGCTACCTCAATGGCTTGGCTTGTATTATAAGCTCTCTTGGCTATTTTTAAGTATTTTTATATTTTATTTTATAGAAATTTTCACCTTTATAATTTGGGGCGACTAGTTTTGTAAGCCATTTTATTTATGTTATTTACTTACTTTAATCATATAATTTATGTAGAGTATATATAAGTTATTATTTTTTAAAATTAGAAATTTTTTTAATCACATAATTTTAAATATATGTGATTAAAATATTCATTTTTATAGTAAAAAAATAAATATTTAAGTCACATAGCTTTAAAATTATGTAATTAAAGTGTCTCAATTTTAAAAAAGTGAGTAATATATGTGTAACAAAAATAAATTATGTAATTTAAGTGTTCAAATAATATAAATAAAGTGTCTATTATCACTATAATTTGTATACTTAAATAAATTTAATAATTATTGAATAATTTTAAATTAATTTAAAATGTGGTACATGTCAACTACATTTATGTGTATAAAATTATGGTATGTATTAAATAATGTATAAATTATTAATTAAATATAAAATTAAAAATGTAAGATAAAAAAATAATTATAAGATTTATTATTAATAAAAAAAATAATTAAATTATATTATATTATATACATTATAATATATATTAAATTATAAAAAATAATTATTTCAACTAAAATGGAAAGAAAAAAAAATTGGTAAAAGGAATGTACTGACAAAAAATATGTACCTCTTTTTTCCAATCTCTATACTCGCATATTAATTATTCTTAACTAATATGTCAACTTATATTAAGATTAACCAATAAATTTTTATATATTGGTGCATTGCAAGCAGTTCTGATGAAAAAAAAAAAGTACCAAGAGATTATTGGTTGAGATTCTCCATCATATCTGTACGGAAAATGTGCATAGCATTTTTGTTGAAAGTAGAATTCGACTCACGCTAAAAATAAATAAACCAATCACTTATTAGCTCGCAAATTGAAATGTCCAATTTGTTTATTAACACCTGAATTGTAATATACAGTATTAAGATATATAATAATTTTATTATAATCGTTTTTATTAAATATAATTATATGAATTTGATTATATTTATTAATAATATTATGTCATATTATTTATAATTTATTACAAATTTATAAAAATTATAACTTTTTTAAATTAATTATATTGTAATATTTAGCAAAATTATTTAAAATAAAAAAATGATTATGATTTTTTATCTTTTTAAAATAATTTTACTATATATTATAATATAAATAATTTAAGTAAAAAAGTGAGTGATCTTAGCATTTTCATTTATATCTTGCAATGTTTATTAAAAAAAATACTTTTATTTATTTAATTAAGTAAAATTTGTATTTCACTTGGAAAAAACAAAAAGATATGTAATAATACACTTTAAGAAATATCATTTTCACATTTTGGTCTCATCTATTTTTTTCCTTAAAAAATACTGAAAAAAAACTGAATAAAATGAATGATTTTAACATGAATCAAATCACATAATTTTTTTTTATGTGCTGCTTTATTAGATTAGATCAAACACATTAACAAATGTTCATTTTTATTAACGCAATTATCATATATTAATAATATATGCAATAATACACTTAACATTATACTCGAAAATTTGTCTACATTGAGAAGGGAAACAATTCGACGTAATAATTGATTAAGCGAAGAAAACAAACAGAACTAAAAAGTTGTATGTTGATAAAATTTTCAGTTGTCCGGTTGATTGGAAGCGATAGATTAATAGCTGTTAGAATGTAAACTAAAGTCGTCCTCGGTAAAAAGATTATTACATTCAACTTAAGAGCAAAGAGGCCATAGCACATATAATTGTCACTAGAACTGGACAGATTCGGATTGACGTCGTATGTACGAAGTGATTATGAGAAGAAAACCAAGCAACCTCGTATTGATGAAGTGGCAGCCTCATATTGATGAAGTAGTTATTTAGCGACCTACCAAAATAAGAGATCCCATACCTACGAAGTGATCCAACATCGTCTTCGTTGCCTAAAGAAACAAACAAGGCATCGCACCTGTTATACCGAACGGCCTTGTACTCACGAGGTCATCAAACATCATACAGTCTAAATTTTATGACGTCGTATGTACGAAGTGGAACATCATAAACATAAGTGCTTCCATAAATACTTAGTTAGTCACCATCATTGACGAGACTTCTGACAGAACCTGACATGTCATAGTGCCAGTCTGCATACCTATTAAAAGGGGACAACTGTAAATCTTCAATGTCTATATATATGTGTACATTTGTTGTTTAGAGGAGGTCTGAATCAATATAAGTCATTCTAGTGATTTTTAGTGTGAAAAAATTCTTAAAAACAATAGCTATGCCTATACATATTCACCAATTTTAAACATGGCACAGGTAAAGGGTCAACCAAATTTTCCTTTGCTTCAAAATATGGTTTAATCAAACTATTTGTAACTAATTTCCATCTTTCATGCTTTGAGATCAAAGGAAAATTGAAGTCCGTGAAGTTTAAATATTCAATTAGGCTCTCTTATCAACAATAGACAAATCTTTACAACCAATTAATTTGTCTATAAATCATCGTCATTGCATAAAGCAGCAACTCAATTATAATATATCTCTATTAAGGAAAAAAAAAATGGAAGAGTCAAAACTTCTTTTTTTCCTTCTTTCCTTTAGCCGGCTTGGCTAGAAAAGGTAAAGCAAAAGAGCAAGTAGGTAAGTCGAAGCATAAATTAGGCGCTCACGTTTTGAATAACCAGTAAGCACGGGATACACAACTACGCAGCTGAGTTAGTTGAGAATAAACACATTCATCTTTAATGCTCAAGCTTTGGTATAAGTGCAAGGATAATAGTTGTCTTGTACTCTTCTTCTTTTTCCGTAAAACCATCACTTTTCCATGAACAACGCCGACATTAAAAATACCAATAATAGGTTAATATTAAAAATTATCGTTAAAGAACCTAAATAATGTACTTTTTTAATTCCTCAATCTAATGTATATAGGTGAAATTTGTTATCAATTGAGCTATGTGTTAGAAAAAATGGATTTTTAACTCATGGTTAAATGTTATTTTGAGGTGTCATTTTGAGTGGGATCTACTTGGTATAAATGTATGATCATGATTGATTTTGGTTCTCTTCCGTGAGGGCTTCAAAATATTATATTTACATGCTCAAAATGATATTGGGATGAATGAGAAATTGAGTCTCAAAGTTCACTCATTAAGAAGAAAAAATGTAGTGTTTTGTATTTGTCCTACATGAAAAAAACAACACATGGAATGCTTTATAAAGTATTTACTTTCCTGTGATAGGTAAGCTTGTGTAGCAAAGAAAAAATGTTTTCTAAATATAGACATGAATGTTATCTAAATTTGATGGGTCTTGCGTGGTCTAGTTTTTGCTACATGTTTTATGTGATCGTCGGAGAGTTTTGACAGCTGTTACAAATGAATTAATTTCAGCAATTTGGTGAAAATTAATTTCAGCAGTTTTATGGCATTTAATTGCCATTATCTCTCAAATATTTCCCTACAGTAAATTCATTTATCATATAGAAATATTTGTAATTTAGAGCTAGGTGAAATATTTATAATCTAAAGCTAGGTTTCAGTGTGATAGAGAGTGGGTATAAATTAGTTCGCCGAAATAATTTATGTTGGTATTCATAAACTATTATTGATCGTTGTATCCTGAGATATATTTTTTCCTTAATCTCAAATACCAGTATGTGAGGGAAAAAATTTATCTTAAAGATATCGTGTTACACGTACCTTGATCCTCCTTTAATTTTTAATTTTTTAAATTTTTATTGTTATAATTTACATATTTTATATTTTATGTAAATTTGATTCATTATTATAATTTATAAATTATAAATTTTTGTTTGTTTAATAATTAATTCTTACACTATGGTTTTGTATTCACTGGTAACAAAATATGGAAGCACGGATTGGCCAAACACAAAATCAAAATAAGATATGAATGTAAGGACACATCTCTTAAGTACGGGCCTATATTTTAGCCGCCCCACTAGGGTACCAATTATTCTATTGATAATCAACTAGGCTCACATGACAGGAAGATCAATTAATATAGATAGGGAAAATAATGAGCGAAAAAGAAGTGTTTGAATTGTTCTAGAAGAACAATTATTTTTGTTATTATTGTTATATAAGCGTTGAAATTGTCTTTGAAAAATTTTAAATTCTATTTCAAAATATTCTATTAAATAATTAAATATTTTAAATATAATAAAATAATAAATTTAATCTTGTTACTTAAAATTAAAAAATATATCTTACACCCTACATCATATCTCACTCTCTTAAAAACAAGAAATTATTAAAAAAAATTCATACATCTTACCTCTTTTCCTTCACTCGCCTCTACCTCTATCTTCATATTTACCATCAACAACTCTAAAACTTAACACAAAATATCAAAAATAAAAGATAGATATATTAAAAATATAAAAGAGGTGAAATTTTTTGAAGAAAATAGAAACAAAAAGTAATTAAAACAGATATATAAATTATTTTTTCTACAAATCGCGCAGTAATTCGGTAAGCATTATTGAACATATCATATAAGTTCGGTAACCCCTACCGAACAAAACAGTGAAATTTGACACTCCTTATCGATCCATTGGACATTTGGATAGAATTTGTAAAAGTAAATTTTAAGAATAATTTTAACATTTTAAGTATTAATAATTTTTTTTATAAAATTTTTGTATTTACTAAAATGTCCGAGAATAAATTTTAAAATTTCTCCATAATTTCTCATTGTCTTATTCCATTCATATAATTAAAATACTTCAATGAAACATTGGTAATTTGTTAGATAAAACTACCATTGAAAAAAAATAATAGATCTGCGTTAAAAGTCAGCAATTTCTTTGATCTCAAGAATTTTTTTATTTTTTATTTTGTAACATTTTAGTTTTCTAGTCACATATACACCTTATTTACTCCTCCCTTGACTAATTCTTTTTTTTTTTTATAATTATTTTAGCATATTAAATGATTTTTTTATATTTTTCTTAATTTTTTTTTTCCCTTTTTGCAAAATTTTTTCAACATGAGTATATTAAAAAAAAAAATGCCAGATTAACTAAACACTGAACATTGTTACCCCCCCCCCCCCCCCCTTTTTTTTACTTTTCTTTTGGTGGGGGAGGGATGACTTCCAGGTCCCACAAACAAAGAAGAAAGAATCCTACCAGCAAAAAAATATAAAGGGTTTGAACTTGTATTCGTTGAAGGAGAAAAGAAAATCATGACATATAATTCCACTTGGTAGTTGCTACCATTTACATCCAGGGGAAAACAAATAATGAGAGACTTCAAACTGTCAACATAATTACAATATTTTGTAAATAAATAAATTACAAGTTACACAAAGCTAAGACTCAAGCGATGGTATCTAAAAATTTGGACGTCTCGATCAACACACATTCAAACATATGGTACACTAAAAATATAACAAATATAAAATTTAAATGCTTGTATACCTCAGAAAGTAGAATGCAGCCTCCCGGATTCTGACAACCAACTAAACTTAAGACAGTCGCGATAAATATTGCCTTTTTGTTGTTCTTCAAAATCTTTCCTTTTCATGTTCCATTATTCATCCAAAAACATGCAACTGTCACTGTGTCTAATATAACATAATGTAATTATTGATTCCTTAAGTTTTCTCCTTGTTGGCCTGAGCGTTCAACTGTTTTTCTAACTGCATATCGAAACGATAAAACCATAGATTTCAGGGAAAGCTGTGGACATCCCAATAATAGTGAATTTTCAAATAAAATAAGATTAGTACCCAAGCATTATTCGTCTTTTGCCTTTGCAATTCTTCAGCAACACTCGCAATACTGATATTATAAATTAATAGAATAAGTAGAGCATAAAATTGAAGTTAAAATCAATTATCATAAGAACACATCCAAATCCAAATATACCTCTGTTGCAAATGAATCACCTGCGTCAGCAATTCTCTCTCCCGAGAGGTAGTTGGAGATACCTGTGTATTGTGCATATATTGGTTATGTAAGCCTTTTCACTTAAATAATTGAGTTTGATTTCCTCTGAAAAGAGTATCGTATTGAAAGAAAGGAACTATTAAAAATATTACGATGTTTTCTCCATTGTGTACGGTAAACCACTACGCTGGCAATAACATAGGAGGTTCCAGAAACAAAACAGAATGATTATACCTGCAATGGATCACAGGTGCTCGTATCAGTTGACTCCGCTTGCGTGCCTGTTTAGCCAATTTTTTAAATCCCAAAATACACATTAATATACCACAAATAGTCAAATACACATCAAGACAAAAATGTTCAGGATTGAAAAATGAGAAGCAGTACCAGAAGTTTGTTCCACATACTTGATCAATTTAATAATCTCTTCCTGTCAAAAGACATTCAAAACGTAAATACGCTTTATTACGGCAGACAATCAGATGTACAAACTAAAAAAAATACCCTTTGCATGGTGTTTTGCTGCAAAATGTACTGCAGTGGTGGGAGCAGTGCAGCAGCAGTAGCTTTTGGTGTAGCCGGACTAATCAAACCTCCGCAACTTGTGCCAACAGAGCAGTTCATAGGACCCTAAAACAGAAATAAAAATGGCAGATTACAAAGCAATTGCCTTAAAGAGTTATAAGTATACTGCTGAGTTCGATCATTATTTTCTACAATTCCAAGCATCACAAGCAACAACAAATGAGAGCAAAACCTAGCTTTCTAAGCCTTACGTGACTAATAAAAATGACCAATCAATGTATTTGTACCTTGGGACTGAGGTCTACTGAAGTTACCTTAAAGCGCCCCTTACGTTGGACAACAGCTCCTTCTGACGTATCTTCAGCTACATTGAGGTACATCAGTTAAATAGAGCACTAAGAAGCAATAACCTTTGCAAAAGAAAATTTAAGCAGCAATAAACCAATTTAACATGGGAAAATATAAATTGAGCAACACATACCAGATGAAGGGTTACTTGTGTCTCTCTTCTGCCGATACAGCGGACCGCTATAGTTCCGATCTGTTTGATATTTCGATTGTTGATAATCCCTTAAAAAATATTTTCAGAATACCCAAGTCATAAAAGTTTACAACCAAACTCTTCAACCCACTAACATGGCAGTTTTAAAATAAAGGAAGTCAGGGACCATACAAGTCTCTACATTAGGAACTAGGTGTCATTTGGTCTTTATATTACAACTAGTATTATTTAGTCCTTTATACCGAAAAAAATGGACTAACTAAAAACAAATTACATTATTTTGACAATTTTTCAATTAAAATATTATTTGTCACATTACTAAAATGTGAGCAGGATAAAAGTGACAATCAACAGGAAATTATTTCGGAGAAAAATCAAGAAAATAATATTTCAATAGAAATATTATTAAAATGTATTTTCTTCAATTTTTTAAAAAAATGTAATTATCAAAATTTAGAAAGAATAAAAATTCACAACAAATGTTCTGTTATAGAAAAAAATTCATTTTGAATTTTATTTATTCTTGCTAAATGATTGCATTTTAGTTTTGTTTTAATCACATGAAAGAAAAAAAAAGAAAAAATATTTTAATTAAAAAACTAATAAAATAATGTAATTTGTTGGCCCCTTATTAAAAAATAAATGACTAAATGATCATGATTTTTATTCAAGAGACTAAATCCACTTGTCTAATCTAAGTGGCTACGGTGACATTTTTCTCAAAAATAAATATTCACTTAATTTTTCTCTAAAATAAATATTTATTTAAGGAGAGCTTCATACAGAGAGTGAGTAAGAAAGAAAAGAGGAGGTTGTGTATAAGATTTGTTTAAGAAGAAGAGAATTTGAGCGTGGAGTTTGTACAAAAATATTCCAAGCAAACAGTATTGACCATCACGTTATTGTTTCAACAGGACATACATAAAAGTTAAGAGAATATAGTTTTTTTGAAATGAACGCATGGTGTCAGCATTATTAATACATGCAAGTTTTCACGGTGCATAGTAACGCGGATTCAGTAAAGCCAAATGGCCAACATACATGATAAGTTATAAAATTAACTGGTTTTTTCACTCAGAGATCTTCGACTAAAAGGCCAAAAATGCTTAATGGGACAACAAAAAATTTCCGACTTGGCAAAAAACCTTTTAAAATCCAATGTCAAACCTTGATTAGCAATTCAGTAAGCATGAGGCCAACAATCCATCTAGAAAACAAGAAATGAAAATCACCATGATGTGGAACAAGAGAACAGTGCTAGGTTCATAATGAAATTTAAGGTTAACTTAGGGCTTTGTTAATTTATGATTTTCTAAAGCATATTATCTAGACATTTATTTCCTTTTCTTACAGTTTGATATATCCAGATGTAAGCGTCATATATAAGTGTTTAATTAGAGTTCCTGGCCTATGGATACTTATTGCCTCCCACTATCCCACTCCCTCACTTCACTCCTTTGTTCTTCTTCCTCAAAATGTCTGATTCTCTTTCTTCTTTTTTCTCTTTATTCCTCTGCGTCCCTGATTTTAAAATCCCCCCTGCCTCAGCTAGTAAAAAGAAATAACTAATTTATCATCAAGAAGAAAGCTTACCTATCCCCATCGCCAATAAACCTTTTAGGAGAAAGAACATTGTCTGGTAGTATGGTACCACTCAAAAAAATTTTATGTTCAGGTATGACATGAGAAGATAAAGAAATACTTTGCCCAGAACATTCACCCTCATTCATTCCATTCTCTTGATCCGTGGTTGTTGGACTAGTCACATTCACATCATCTTCACCAACATCAAAATAACCTCTGCATACAAAAAGTTTGCTTAAATTATTAATCATAAAGAAACAATATCTGTCGTGCATAATATGTCCTGAGAGTTACCAAAAAGAGCACAAGGAAAAAATAACAGCATGAAAGTAAAACAAAAATTAATGCATTCAATGTTACAACAGAATACAATTTACAGCACATAAAAAATCCTAATAGGTATCAGAGCCACCTTTATACTTTTAAGAGAAAGTTTTCTTGTGAAACAGCGGTAACTTAAAATGCCTTAAATTAAAAAGCTTTAGTAAATTTCATGTCTAAATTTCTAAAGCACAAGAATTCATGCAGAATAATTACCATTTCACACAAACTTGCTTAACATGATAAGTAACAAACTATTTTCAATCAGTACTTTGAATTTATCACAGGAGAAAACAAAATATACTTGAGTGCTTGGAGAGGTTTAATGGGAAAGGAAGCAAGTGAACTCTCCAAACCATGAAGATCACGGAAGGTATCCTGAGATAAACAGAAGAGGACTTCATAAGCCTAGAGGAATAGATATATATAAAGATTGAATGACTATGACTAAATGAAAATAAAATATTTCTTTAGCTCTGTTACCTTTTTACTAGGAGAAGCATTTGAGTCATTAGCCATTACAGTTGATGCCTTAGCTGCCGGAAATCCAACATCTTCATTTTGATCTCTTTTTTCCTTGGTATTTTGATCTTCAGAATTTGGCACGTCATCATCCTGAATCTGTGGTATAAATAAAAAAAAAGATGCTGATACTTACAAGGCCTTATGCAATAAACTAAAATAATAGTAGCTATCCAGCATACATGCTGGAATCCACAATTAATTTTCAGTTCCAAGTAAAATGACCAGACTTTAAAAGAGAAGAAAACAGTACTTACTAGGGCAGCCTGACTTTTCAAATCCTCAAGGTTAAAATTCCAGGCACTGATTCCTCGAATGTATTCTTGCTGTAGGGGCCAAAATCAATAATAAGGATACTATTGAAACTTGGCTAGAAAAATAAGTTTATGCTAAATAAATTTCACGGTAGCACAACTTCGTGTGAAAGAATTGTGTATAAGACCCTAGGTTATCTTTATTATGGCTAACTTGAGAATCATAAGATGCAAATAGTTTACATTTTGCCTACTAATAAATGAACTTCTCCTAATGCCTTATAATACAGACAACTGGATGCAACTCCACCATAGCAGATGATACATGCAGTAAATGAACCTCAGCAACGTGTAGTTTAGAAATTATAAAAAAGGGCGCCAAAACTAAAACACAATATAAAAAAGTTAAACCTCGACTCAAAACCAGTTGGTTAAAAATTTAATGAGCATTCCCTCGAGTCTAAAATTTTCAAAATCTTTGAATTTCGAACAAATGCCAAGCTTTTACATACTTGCATAAAACCCTTCAGCCCTCATGAGCAATAGAGATTTAAGGCCCTCAGACTTGTTATTAAAAAGGGCAACGCACAGAAACAATATTTGCTAGCATTGAAATTTACACATCATTCATTTCTGCTTCTTTTCAGTTTATTACCTGTGATAACTGATCTTTATCACCATAAAGAGCCTTATTTTGAACAAGAAGATCGGCCTCCTTTGCCTAAAACAAACAAGCCTAGTCAGAGCAGTTGTACCAGAAACTGTGTAACATCTAACCCAAAGCTAGCATACTAGAAAGACAATGGTTGGATGAGCATGAAACCTTCAACAATCTATAGCGGTCACCTAAAGGAGCAAGTCCATCTAGAATGGTACGCACCAAATACACAGTTGAACGTGAATGTTTGAAAAATTGGTGTTTCAAAAGCTTTTCTGAGGTCGGACGTTTCTTGGGATCCTTCACTAAGCATGCAGCTACCATTTCCTTAAAAGACTGGAAAAACATCATGTTATCAGAACAATGTTAAGAAACGGCAACACAAGTTTCAATATAACATCAAAAGCCTTTGAAAATCTCGTCTCTCTCATAGTCATCGCATTATCAGAACAATTTTAAGAAACAGTGATACAAGTTTCATTATAACATCAAAAACCTTTGAAAATCTCTTGTCTCTCTCATAGTCGAGACCTGGAGGTGCATTTTGTAGAGTCATCAAGAGAACCTACAATGAAAAAAAAAAAAAAAAATTTGTTAAGTTCGCACAATTAGCACCGTAAAAAAACCTACCAGGAAGATAAAGTTAGATAAAAAAAACTTACTTTCATTGGTGGGTACTTGGAAAATGGGGCATGTCCGTGAGCAAGCTCCAGTGCTGTTATTCCAAATGACCAAATATCTGCCCTGTTTATGGATCCAACAAATAGTCCAAATTTTTTTTACCGTCTACGGCATTAAGAAATAGGAGAAACGAGGAAAATAAGAGATATTTATTTTAAAGATATATCATGTAACCCACTCACTTAAAGTCATATCCATGCAATTGCTGCATTACTTCCGGAGCCATCCTGAGAAGACCAGGAGACATAATAAATTTTTGTTTTTCATAAAAGTTAAATTAACCAACAGTATTTTTAGGAGCTTCAATATTTAGGAAAATAGAAATATTTCAAACTGAGTACCAGCAAGGAGTTCCAACAAAAGTATTTCTTGAGCGCTGCCTATCTCCAGCATCAAACATGCATGCTGCTACTCCAAAGTCGGCCAACTTGATTGCACCATTAGAATCAATTAAAATATTACCAGCCTGTAACAGAGAAAAACAATATTTGATAAGAAAAAAGTCAAAGACATTTTCATGCTTGAAAAGGATCGTGAAATAGCACAAAAACAGATTGCTAGATACTATAGAGATAGGACAAAAGTGTAAGGTTACGGTTTCATAATCAGAAGACGATGCCAAATTGAAACTAAAGAATTAAACAAGAAACATCAAAACACGTGGTACACTTCACTCACATAAATAGATGAAAAGACCAATATCAAATATCTGATATTAAACACAATTGTTAACTAATATAAAAAAAATTGCCTGGTGATTTATAAAAGCAGAAGATCAAGCAAGATACCTTTACATCTCTATGTATGTGTCCCTGGGCATGAAGATAAACAAGAGCTTTGAGAACCTCACGCAATAAGGTTGCAATAACAGTCTCTTCAAAACCCTCTGGAAAACCAGTCTTCATTATGTGCAGGCAGGACCCGCCAGCCATGTATGGCATCACAACCCAAAGGTTGTGACCAGTGGTGAAAGAGCAATGTGCCCGTAGTACATTTGGATGATCAATCAGGTGCATCATTTTCACCTCTCTTCTCATACCATCCTGAATATTTTGCAATAAGTAATTAAAAATATACGTACTTTAAATATACCCGATGCCAATTGATAATTTTGAGACACAGCCAAAGATTGATAAAAAAATAAATGAAAAGAAAAAAGTTGATCCTTGGGTTTTATGTGAATGATATAAAATGATGCTATGGGAGGTTAAAAGCTTAACTATTCTCTTAATTATTATCCAACCAAAAGATGCCATGGAGATGTGCTCAACACAAAATTCAAAAAGGACAGTACTTGCAACATCATAGAAACAGCCAGGAGTATGCTAACTTATTAAACAAGCTAAATTATACCATTAATTTTTAAACTTTAACTAAATTCACACTTAAATCTTCAAACTTTTAAATTCTATAATTTAGTTTCTAAACTATTAAAATTTCATACATACGTCCCTAAATTTTTAAATTCTACAATTTAGTTCCAGACTTTTAAAAATTCATACATAAGTCCTAAAATTTGATTCAAAAACATGTATTTTAGTTCCCAAGATTGAATTTTTAAAAGTTTAGGAACTAAATTGTAAAATTTTAAAATTTAGAAACCTATGTATGAAATTTTAAAACTTTGGGGACTAAATTGTAGAATTTAAAAATTTGAAGACTTAAGTGTGAATTTAGTTAAAGTTTAGGACCAATGAAGTAGTTAAGTATATTAAATAATGTTGAGAACAACTCACATTGACAATGAGTTAGTAAAATTAAGTTGGAACAAATATATCATCCAACATGGTAACCAAATAGATACATAGTTAGCAACATATAAAGCATGGTGTTCAATAAATATACAGAACGTTTAAGTCAGTATCCAAACCTCAATGCATGCTAGTCCAACATAGAATTAGAAATAAAAGTATAAACATATGTTCAGCACTTCAGCACAGCCAAATTGATAAGAAGAGGAACATAAACATCTAAACCTACAAGGGAGATTTGAAAACATACCAGATCACTGTTACATTTTTCCAGGTCAAGAACCTTGATAGCAACTATCTCATTGAATGGAATACATAGGGCCCTGTACACAGTGGCACTGACACCTTCACCAACTTCTTCATATAATTTATAATCTTTGGCATTGACAGGGTACTTTTTCTCTGATATATTCTCCATGCTTTCCTCTCATACAGCACTGTTAACACCCTCTTTGCTCCTAAATTCCACCAAGTGCATGAATAATGCATATGCTGAGAAAAAGCATTTCAAGTAAGTGTGAGGTTTATTCCAATTCAGCAGCATTTTTCCTTCATTCAACATCAATTAGTCGATGGATCCAGTGACTTCATTAAGATAATCATTCTACTAAACATTTTCTTATAAAGTCAAATAAATACCCTAAACCTTGATATGCTACCAAATAAAAAATATCAAATCTACCATCACAAACGTGGGAACATGGTTATTACAACAATAAAGAAAACTTTTTGGATAAAGTAACCAAAACAGCACTAAGCAGCAACAAATAAGGCTTTACCCCAGAAGAAAATAAGATCATGCCTGAGCGAACAACTTAGCACAGACAGTATGATACCAGATGAACTCTGCTATCAGCAACAGCGCAAGCCAATACTCAACCAACAGTTGTATTCAGGAAATGAACTTGGAAAAAAAAAAGAGGAGAAAGGGCAGTAAGTACATACAGAACGGGAGAGCATTTATTAGAGCAGCATAAAAGCCAAAGTAAGAAACCAGCATTTATGACTTGATCGGTTGAAAGCAATGGTTTTTCCTTGAAAAATTTGGTATACTAAAAGCACAGAGAGATTTAACAATAAGAAAGGCGAAGAAATGCAATTAACAAGCTATCCCATGAGTGTTCCAAAAAATACATTGAGGTGGCGCCTTGAGTCGAGGCAGCCGATGAGGGACTTGAGGCTAGTGCCTCCTCAACTTAATTTGAAGCTTACGCCTTTTACACTGAGGCATGCGCTTCGAGACAGCATGAGGCTTACGTCTCATTCATGAATCTCTAAAGGGCCAAATTGTGTTATTTTTAAGCTAGGCCTAGATTTACGATAAAAAGCCCAGCAACTCATTTAGAAAAAAAAAAAAGGAAAAAAAAAAAAAAAAAAAGAGGCAAAAAGACTCATAGACTCAAGAGATGAAGAGAAAAAAAACTTAATAGTGATCAACATATTAAATATGTTTTGTGACTTATTTGTGGTTCATTTTGAAACTTATTTGAATCTTAACTTGTGATTTAGATAAAAAGAAATTAAAAGACACCTAACCTCAAGACATGAAAAGAAAGAAACTAACAATGACTAACATATTAAAATATGTTCTGTGACTTATTTTGGTTCACTTTAAAACTTATTTTGTGACTTTATTTGAATCTTAACTTGTAATTTATATGTTTATTTTTATGGTTCGTAACTTTATATCTAAAATATTTATGTTATTCTTACATTCTATGTTTTTTAATTTCTAGTATATTTTTACTATATATAATAGTTTATTAATAATTTTATGTATTTTTTCGATTTTAAGTGAGGCTTTTGCCTCACACAGCCTTGAGGCTTACACCTTGCCTCATTTGGGGCAACTACCTTGGTACATGTTTTTGCCTTTTGGAACCTTGTTAAGGAAACTGATAATGACATAAGAAACCAGAAACATAGACCTAAACCAATATCTAGAAATGAAAACATCTAGAGAGCAAACCAAAGTTTAAGGTTAACTTCCATTGTTTAGTTTTCCATCTGATATATTTGACCAAGCTCTACCCAGGTAGCAACAAATATTTTTTAACTATCCAGACACCAATATTTTTCCTTTGACTAAATCTTGTTAACTGTACCACACGTTCTTTTTTTTCTTCTCAAAAACTGCATATAGGATTCAACCGCTCTCCAGTTCTTCCCTCAAAACACCCCTATTCAGACTAAATTTACATCAGAACCTTGGACTCCTAACACTCAAAATCTTCAATCACCCTAATGGACGCTAGATTCTACCATCATTAGCTGAAGATATCAACAAGTAGCCAAGTTGTGATCTAACTACTTTGTTGAAATATTTTACCACCATGTTATTGTGAAATAACCTTCTCCAATGAAAATTTTCCAGAGTATTGAACATAATTTCCTTTCCACAAATCCAATACTAAAGCTTACAATAATCTTGAGAGTGTACAGGAAGAAATACCAAACTACTTCTAAATTTGGAAGCACCTATTCACCTTATTATTCTTCCCAATAAAGGCCTGCTTAAAGAGAAATTAGTCATTAATCTTGAAGTAAGTGGAATGAACAAGTGATAATATGCTACTCCAAACAAATTAAATTTCAATATTAGTACAACTATTTTTTTTTTTTGAAGAATACAAGTAACCAATGTTTGTTAAGTAGAGAAACAATGTGATTGAGTGAAGTAATGAATAACACCTCCCACCTAAAATTGATCTCATTTGATCTAGTTCTGAATAATCATCAGATAAGGAAACGTGAGAAAAGTAAAAGAGAAGACAAGTAATCCCTAGTGCGACTTCTCATTAAATCTCTGGTACTAGTGCGGTGGCTCATTCATCCTCGGAACAAAGCATTGAAACAAACAACAATGCCAGTATTCCCATTACTAGCTTTAATTTACTAAGCAAAAAGGATATACTATAAATTTACATACAAAAATCTCATAGATTTCCCCTGCTTGGGCAATCTATAAACTAAAACATCCATCTTCATTTCCAACTTCGCAAAGTATTGTAATCCCAGTCCGAAAAAATAAAAAAATAAAAATAAAAGCAAAGCAAGGCGAAATTTCAATGAACTATATTGCTAAAGGAAACATAAGAACATAGCTCAATTACCACTGCAGAGAGTCAAAAGCCAAACAAAGGGAGGTGAATTCAATCGGATTGAGCTATACAACCAAAGCGTTAAGGACCATACAGACGTAGGGTTTCCAAAAGAAGAACAGACTCAAGCTGCGTATGGTTTCGTGGTGAAAGTAACGATATAAGCCAGAACTGAATCAGAGCTGAGTCGCAGTAAAAGTAGAATTCCTCTGCCTTGCAAATGAACCGACGCCGATTCAGACAGTACTCAGTTGAACATCGATTACTACGACAAGAACGATGTCCATCCCATGAAATCCCCGATGATGTCTCTGTTTCTCTCTCTAGGAGTCTCTGCGAGTCTTTCTGTATCCAACTGTCGCCGAGTCTAAGGTTTGGGATCGAATCTCTCCACGATTTTAACCAATCCCAAAAAATGTACGGAACTTAATAAAATTAAATCAATATATGAAAAAGCCCCTTTCTCTCGCTTCTCACTTTTATTCGGAGAAAATGAAATTTAGGAGTAAAGAAAAATATCTCACGGAAACAAACAACTGTGACTCAGTGCGTGAATCAAGTGATGCAAATGATAGTGGGTCCAGATGCGATATTTGAGCTAAGTAGGTGAGTACTACGGGTTATTAACCGTGAGTTGGGGTTTAATCAATAACGACCTTTTTGAATGGGGAAAACATTGTTTTTAATTTTAGTTGGGATAATCATAAGTGACATAAAATAATATAATTGTTCATATATTATATATTAGTAAGTTTCACACGTTTATATATTACCACATATTAGTATATTATGAAATTTAATCTAATATAATTCACTTGATATTATTCCAACATGAAAAGATGAGCATAGCAATTTTGAATTTGGGAAAAGATTTGTTTAATCACGGAACCACACTGTTTACCATATTTAGCAAATTACTTATTATTAATATATTTTATTACATATAAATTTAACCACAAATAAATTACTTAATTGATTATCATAAAATATATTTTAAAAAAATGGTACTTAGAATGGTTTCATATATTTAACTTGTAGTTTACCTTCTATCTTTTTTTAATAATTCAAATGAATTCCATAGATTACATAACTGATGCACCTAAACTCTTTTTTAGGATTTGTGGAGTACCTTTTGGAAGAATAACAAAACTAATATCTCTCAAAAATTTTAATAATAAAACTAACATCCCTTGTGTTCAAATTTATATTTTCACAATTAAAAAAATTACTAATATATTATTTTTCTTTGAACACTCATTCAATTATAATATCTCTCAAAAATTTTAATAATAAAACTAACATTCTTTGTGTTCAAATTTATATTTTCATAATTAAAAAAATTACTAATATATTATTTTTCTTTGGGTGGAATTGAACGATGATAATTTAAATCCATTCAATATTGAACATTTAATATTATTAGGGTATTAATTTTATTACTATAAGTTTTAGGGTGCTATTTTTGGTAATTTTTTGTATCTTTTTATGTAATTTATGGATTCTAAATGCACAATTTTAAATAAAATAAATAAATTGCACTTTTAATCGGGGGGGGGGGGGACTCCTAGGTATTTATCTTTAACAATTAGAAAATAAAAGTAAAATTAGTTTTGTGTTGTTTTAGGATAAAATGGATTATAAACTAAGCACCTCTACTTTAGTTAAGACAACAGACAATAAAGGGTTTACTTGAGTTCATTCCTTTTTCTTATAATTATATGTCATTTTTTTAATAAATATTATACAAACTCATATACTTTTTTTTGCCTCAAAATCACATTTTCTCAATGTCCTCGCTATTAATTGGCAATATTATGTTATCATTCTTACTATAGTACATAAACATTTTTACCTGTTCTTTTATTTTTTCTATTTTTTTTTTTACGTGTTTGCTAATAATATGCTAAACATGTAATAAAACACAAATGGAACCCAAGAGGATTGATATGGAGTTTACCTAATTTGGGTGAAACAACATTGCATGTCATAAGATAAAGTTACAAATAACTTTCAGAAATAAAATGTTATGCATTTTAATTATTAGTAAAATATAACTAAGATGTCAAAAGAATATCTATACGTGTGATGACATAATAGAAACAAAAGATTAGCTAGCAGTTGTAAGAAAATGTACATTAATAATTTGTATTTAGTTAACAAGTTGGAAAACAATGTCAACTTAGTAAGTATTGTAGCTCAATGTAGACCATATAAATAATAGAATATTTGGAGTCCAAGTTATGATTATAAGTGTGTAAATAATTCAATAATTTAAAAAAAGTAAAAACGTCCTTCAAAATCTCACTGAAGACTCGCCTCGAATTTGCAATTCAGTTAAATATCTTTTTGAGTGTACAATAGCCCATTTACAAATAATTCTGATTATTGGACTCGCATTAGCCCATTTTTAGTCAGAACTCCGAAGGCCAACAAATTATTCAGTGATAAACTAATTTGTAATTACGTTGGAGGGACACGTTTTGACAGCATAATAAAGTAAATTATTTTTAATAGATACAGTTTATTTTGCGATACATTAGTCGGAGGAAATTTGAACCACATTTATTACGCACCATCTATTAGTATCAAACTGCTGGAGTAATGGGCAAGAAAATTACTTTGTTGAAGCAAATAGAGAAAGATAATAATTAGTTTGAATTAAGTCATTATCCAATAATTATTTTAGATAAATTATTAAAAATAATATCTTTAAAATTTATAATAATCAAAATAATACCATAATAATATTAAACGTATAATAATGAATGTTCAATATTGAACGAGTTTAAATTATTACAGTTTAATTTGAATAAAATTCAATTATACCGGCGTTCAAAGGAAAATGACGTGACAATCATTTTTTAATTGTAAAAATATATGATTTGAACATAATAAATGATATTTTAATTATTATAATTTTTGAGTGTATTATTTTTGTTGTTTTTTTTATTATTTTATGTGTAATTTACTTCTATGCACATTTTTATTACAAATGCTAGCTTTTCTTTTGTATATTCATTTTATGCCTATTTATATAATATTACAACTGATTTTACAGTTAAAATATGTATATTGAATAAAAAAAAATACGAATAAGTTTAATTGTACGTATATTATTTTTCAAGTGAAATGAAAACCTAACATAAAAGTTGTTTGGTTCCTTTAAAAAAAAATTGTTTGGTTCCTATCTATAACTTGGCATATTGCTTCACTTTGGTTCCTGTGAATAAATGAACAAACAAGGTGCGTATATATACATCAATGACAACTTTTTTTATACATCTATTCATAACAAATATATATATAAATACTTTTATATGTATATATGACAATTATATATATATATTCATGATCACTACTTTTTTATAATTTAGGAAAAAGACATAATTAGTGCATGTATAGGCTTAGTCATGTCTATCATGAAAATTAGAAAAAAAATATAAAGTTTTCGATTATACATTTTTATCAAATTATATTTGATTATGAGAGATTTTTTAAACCAAGATAATGATTAAATAAATATTAAATATTTATTAACTGTACTAAAAAGTAATTGATAAATTATTGATTGATCAATATATTATACATAAATTCCTACTGGTCCTGCCCAATTAATGTTTAAGTAGGGGCTGAAATTAACTGCTTAAACAATCTAACACCATATTATTTAGGAAAAAATAATTATATGAGTAATTTTATTTTATTTTGCTAAGGTTATACGAGTAAAAAAAAATGATAATACATGCCATCTTTGCACACAAAAAATAAATAAATAAATAAAAGAGTAAGCAAAATCATATCTAATTTCATTTCATTAAGACCAATTAATTGTATTTAATTGTAATGTTAGTTCAAACGATAACCACCGGGTGATAAGGTTAGAAATCGAATCTTGAACTTTTAGTTAAAGTTATCACAATTTTACTAACTGAAGTATCAAACGTACAATTGTTACATTATTTGCAAAGTAAATTAAATTTTTTTTTTTTTTTATGTAGGAAGTAAATTAAACTTATTTGCTTTAAACTTCAATTATAAATACCACAGGTTTGAGTATTTGAAATCATTTTGGAAGCTTGTAGCATCATAACATACATATTAGCTTGTCCTATATAGTACAAAATTATAAATTAACATTGAAGTTAATTTAATTAGTTGGTGGTACAACTCTAGAAGCCCAATCACATCGAATCAACGTATTGTCAATTAAGTCAGCAATTTGTTATATGCATATTAAATTGTCATGTACTTTAATTATTTTATTAATTTATCACACATAATCCGCTGCTGCTCTGTAGTACTACTCTTCTCTGATTTCAGTAATCTATCCTTCACATGCATCCTCTTTTTTATAAACCGAACAAATAAAGGAAGAACGGAACGCACAAGAATTTCAGAGAGTTCCTTAGCAATTTGGTGCTTTATGATTATAGCTAGTTGATATTATATGCTTGACAATCAAGTTTTATTTCTTTTTAATTTTTTTTCCTTCTATTATTGCTCCATCAGAGTCACGTATGTGCTGTTTTGCCCGACTTTCCTTCTAGAAATAATATAATTAAGAGGTGTGCTATATATATTATATAAAATTGTGATATTGTACCAAATTACTTATTAATTATTAATTAGATATAAAATTAAAAATGTAAAATAAAAAATAATTATATAATCACTTATTAGTAAAAAAAAATTAAATTAAATTAAATTATACAATATAAATTATTATATATATTATATTATAATAAAATTATCGATCAGGTTTGGATGCATGATGAATAACTGACCTTTTTTTCACGTAACTAAAAAGACTGCTTTTTGTTGTGTGTGAACTTGCCGAAGAATTAATGACCATAATTTCTCATCTATGCTAGTATTTCATAATTGAAATTTCTGGATTAATTAATTCTCTAACAAGTATTGAATCCAAACTATATAATAGGAATCTAGGATCATTTATTGAGAAATTGTAGTAAAACATAAATTTATATTTAATTTTATATCTATATTAATTATATTGTGATAAATAATAAAATTATTTTCAAAATTAAAAAATGATTAACCTTTTTAAATAATATTATTACATATCATAATATAATTAATATAAATATAAATTTAATTCATTGTAACATTAAATATAAACCACTTTTTCTGCTAGAGCTGATAATATATTTGGAACAATTTATTGGATAAAATCATTAGTTGAAAATAATAATTAATAAGAGCTTGCATGACCCATTTTATTTGGCTGCTACATAATACATATGCAAGGCTTACTTTTAGCAATCTCCCCATGTATGAGTCCGAACAATGCGGATTAGTTTCTTACATTTTTTTTTTTTTTGAGCCTACTAAAATTTCCCTTTTTTATTTTTATATATTAATAAGAGAAACATACTAACTTAAATTTTGAAAAAAATTGAAAGTCTTACCCCAAAATCACAAAAGATTTTCCAAAATTAACGATGGAAGGACTCATTTCCTTTAATTATTAATGAAATTGATTAATGTTTTAATCAACTTGGGATTTTTTTTTTTTGAATTGGATCAAAATTCATTAGTTTTCTGCATTTATGGAATACAGTGATTATGTTATCGGTATGATTATAATTTTGAAAAAAATATCAAAAAAAATATCTTTACAATTTATTATAATAAAAATAACATATCAATAACATTGAACATTTAATATTGAATGTTCAACATTAAACGAATTTAAATTATCATCGTTCAATTTTAATTAAACAAGCGTTAAAAAAATAATATACTAATTATTTTTTTAATTATAAAAATATAAGTTTGAACAAAAAGAATACTATTTTTGTTATTATATATTTTGAAAGGCATTATTTTTATTATTTTTTTTCAATAATTTTTTACTCTAGAAAAGTGTGAGTCCATTCGCTTTTTAATTCAAAGTCAAAATTGTTTATTAATTTTAGAATAATTAAGTGATAATGTAATACTTTAAATAAATAAAATACAAAATAAGTACAATTATTTTTTTAAAAAATACAATTACTCAATGCTCTATAAAAAGAACAATCAATGAGATAAATGTAGAATATATTATAAGAGTAATAAATAACACCTTATTTTGACTTTATAAGTGAGCAAAAATGCAATTGTTTTTTTTTTTTTTTCAATTCCTATAAATATGTATATGAATTATTTTAAAGAAAAAAATTATTAATAATGATGAGATAACATAAATTATGAGGAGTATAAGAGTTTTTGTTGAATATATAGAAAAAATAAATACTATTAAAATTAGTATGTCTTTTACTTCTATTTAATAAAAAAATATTCCCATACAATTTTTTTTTCTATCAAAATTACTTTAATTTATACCAAGGAGAATGGGATCAGACTTCTAAATTTCACGAATTGTAGTGAAAATTATAGATTGGCTTAATTATTTTTCTCAGTTTCTAAACTTTAAACAATTTTATAAATAAATTTTTAAATTTTATAATTTAGTCTTTAAATTTTTAAAATTTTATACATAAATTCTTAAACTTTTAAATTATATAATTTAGTTTCTAAATTTTTATTCACACCTTATCTTAAATACTAAAATACATAAATTTATATATAAATTTAAAAATTAATAATATAAATTAACCTTATAAATAATGACTCTCGAATACGTAACCTTAAGGTTATAAGACACTTGCATAAATATATGCAGTTAAATGACATATTTTTTATTTAGAGAGTTATAATAATAATAAATTATGAGTTTGAGTAATAATAGTACATGTATAATATGGAGTTTTTTAAAAATTATGATGCACAACTTTTTTTTTTTTTTTTTTTTTAATATGCTACATTAGTGGCGGA
The DNA here is from genome assembly GCA_029378325.1 of Elaeagnus macrophylla. Classification (NCBI taxonomy): domain Eukaryota; kingdom Viridiplantae; phylum Streptophyta; class Magnoliopsida; order Rosales; family Elaeagnaceae; genus Elaeagnus; species Elaeagnus macrophylla. The sequence goes on along the minus strand of CM055646.1, from coordinate 20,038,346 downwards.
CGGCATCACATACAATAGTGTTGACTAAGTTAAAAGAAACAAATATCTAAGAAAGAGGGCGAACTGTAGGAGTGTAAATTCATGTGAATTAGATTAGTTAAAGTTGATTTAAATTAGTTTAATTTAAATTAATTTAATTTTATTTTAATTTAAATTTAATTTAAGTTAGTAAAGATGAGTCTGAATTCAAATCAAATATAAATAAGTTGGCTTAAATTGACTCAAACTAGCCTAAATTATTAATTATATATATATTTTAGTTAATATAATTTTTTTATTAAAAAAATATGTTTAATAATTAAAGCTCAAACAACATTACATAAAACAATAAAAAATATATAGATATAAGATAAAATTAATTATTAAAGCAAAAAGTCAATTACTAAATTAATTAGGAAATGAGTAAATATATTAAACCCCACACATGCAAAAGTTAGAAGCCGTCATGCCCTTATGAAAACTCACATTTAGAATAAAGAGTTCTTAAGTCTAAATAAAATTTCTTGTAGCTATTAAACAAAATAAATAGAGATAAGTAGATTAAATAAATATACTTACTAAAAAATGAACAGTTAAAGTAAATTAAAATATTACACGAGAACATTACTTTTTTTTATATACATAAGAATAAAATTTTGACTATTACATAATATATAATTCTCAAGATAATGAACAAGTAGAAAAGAGAATAGCATAACACAAGTTGATAAAAAATTAAAATTTTTACTTCAAAAACTAATACCTAATCGATTCAAAAATAGAAACTTCATAATACTAATTTAAATTAAATATAAATATTATTTTTTTGTTTAGAAAGTTAGGTAAATTTAAATGTTAAATGTATTAACTTCAAAAAATGTAACATAATATTGTGACAAAATGAATAAATTATAACTATTTATTCATTATCAGCTTATTTTTTAAAAGAAAAAGGAAGAAAAATAACTAATATATTATAAAAGAGAAGTACTTAAAGAAGTGAAAGATTATTTTAATTTTAATATAGTATTTTTTATTTAAAATTTAATTTAATTTAATTTAATTTCGGGCTAATGGGTTGGCCCTAACCTAGTCTAAATTTTTTCGTGTTATTCAAATTGGGCTAAAATAAGTCCAAATTTAATTCAATTTGTGTTTGATTCATATTTTTTAATTCAAATTTGATTTATGTTTTTCAATTCGAATTTAATTCGATCAATCGAACTATAATATAAATTGTTATCCCTAATTGAATGGCCTAAAGCCATCAAGTGGTCAAACAATTTCTGTGCAGAAAAATGAAAATATTTTTTGTCAAAAAACTCCATACTGTCTTTACTAAAAATGGATATGTACTGTATCTAGTAATTACATATTACTAATTTATAAAATAAAAATATTAATATAATTATAATTATAATATTATTATAATTATAATTATTTTTATTAATAAATATTTTATAAATTAAAATAATATTAATATATAATTAATTAAAAAAATGTATTAATAAATTCATACCCTTATATTATATCATACTAATAATAAAAATAATTATATCAAAATTATTATTTATTTTATATTTAATTAATAAATTAATATAACAATTACTGTATAAGCACTATTAAAAAAAAGTAATAATCTAGAAGGGCCACGCGCTCAGGCACTGCCATTGAAGTAACGTTTCCTTCCTCCCCAACAAGGTCTCATAAATACTCAAACTCGGTACTCATACAAAATATCACAAAAAACACCCAATCAAAAACATCACAAAAACCCAAAAACAAACGCTCCTTTTTTTCTTCTTCTTCTCTATTTACGCTACAAACAGCAAAAATAAAAATGCAGGACCAGAGTTCTGAACTTTCAGTTAGTCCCAGTTTCAATTGCTACTCTTCTGATAACCTTGCTCAAATTGCTTCCAATATTTGCCAAGAGGTCAGCAAATTAGACTTGAGCAGCAGACCAGATGAGGAAGAAGATGACTCATCATCCCAATTACAAACCTCAAGCTCCCAACCCACAGATCCGATAGAAATTCCCAACGACGATGGGTTCGAATTCGTTTCGGTTTATCAAACCGGAGAAGATAACGCCAGTTTATTTAACGGAGCTAAGATCGGTCCGGTTTTCCCTGTATTTAATCGTGATCTTCTGTCAGATTATGAGGGCCATCAACGGATTTGTAGTACTCATAACGATAACGGTGGTCCAGGACGGCAGTCAAGTTCTTATTCGGAGGCTGACGAATTAGACGGAGTTCCTGAAGGAACGTACTGCGTTTGGACCCCAAAAAACGCCGTTCCGGAAACTCCTGGAAGGTGTAAAAAGAGCAAGTCAACAGGGTCATCGTCGAAGAGGTGGAGGTACTTGAAGGACGTTTTGCTTAGGCGGAGTAACAGTGAGAGTAGTAAGGACTCAAATTTTGTACTCATGACGCCTTTGTCGACTAATTCGAATAATTCAAAGAAATTAATGGAAGAGAAGATAAAGAAGTTGAACATAATTGGCAAAGAAAAGAAGATCAGCTCCGAGTACGTTACTAGTAGGTCAAATAAGTCAAAGTTTGTGGTGGAAAAAGGAAAAGCGATGGGGTCTGCTCATGAGGCCTTTTATGGGACGCATAATAGAATGTTGAAGGAAGGGGATTATAAGAGACGGTCTTTTCTTCCCTATAAGCAAGACTTGTTTGGTTTCTTTGCTAATGTCAACTCCATGGGTAGGACCTTCCCACCTTTCTGATCATCTTCTACTTTAACAATCCTGACTATATACTTGAATTCGTGACTTCAATTTTAAGATTATACCAATTAGTTTACTTCACTCCAAAACTCTCTACTGTATATGAAATCATAATCAACAAGTTTTGTTTTGGATTTCGGACAAGTGGATTTTAAGCTATATCTATAGCTAGTTGTAAATATATTTTGAGGTTTTTTTCCGTAGTTAATTTGTTCATATTTTTTTAATTTAAATTTGAAGATTACATTATTATTATTATTTTTTTTTTTTTTGAGAAAAATGTTGAGGACATTAAAATTACTTATTAATTTATTTACGTTTAAAATTATTATTGTTACGATGTCCAATGAGTCATTGCTCTGGGAAATTTCACATAATATTTCTCTTAATTAAATTAAATGATAACTGGGGCGGGGACTTAAATCAAGATTTTTTTTATTTACCAAGCTTTTGCCATAGGAGTATGTTTAGATAATGTTTCACATAATTTGCAATATATTAATATGGAGATTAAAGAATAAAAGAAACCACTCACTACTACATTTGCTATACGTTAATTAATTCGAAAACTTCCCCCAAAAAAATTCAAATATATTTATTTTTATTATATATAGAAGTTTAAATTATTCATACTCTTTTTTTTTTTTTTTTTTGACAAATACATTAATATACTTTAGTAATATGACAATTATTGGTCATCACGATAATTTATAGGATTGTTATTTATTGTATGCAGTATTTTCCAAAAAAAAAATTATTAAAGTATACGAAATATAAAACCTATTTTTATATATTAATTAAAAATACGTGTAAAATAAACTATTTTTTTGTATGAATTAAAAATATATATTTTATAAGTGAATTATTTTACCTATTTTAATTTTTTTCTTTAATTAATTTTTATAATTTATTTGAAATAAATATAAAACTAATTTTTTTATGTTTTTAAATTAATTATGAAGTAAAATAATGTTTAGAACTCTTATTAAATGTGATAAATATATAGTTTTAGTTTTTATTAAATTTGATAATTATTATATGATAAAAATTTTATTGGATGTGATTTTGTTCTATTATTATTATTATTATTATGGTGAGAGTCCTTAAGAAATTGTGGACAATTTGAGCACTTTATCCGTTTCAATATTATGCAATTTCTTCCAGTTTCATATTATTTCTTGAGCTGTTTTTTTTTTTTTTTTTCAAATTTTTTTATTTATTAAAGTTATTCATAATTTAACTTAATAGCAGATAGAAAAATTATAAAGTTACAACATAAATTATATATAAACATCATGTATTCAAATGCACAAACTCAAAGTGATGGTAGCATAGAATCCATCGTCTTTTTGTTTCCTTTAGCAGTAATTGAAGTATGCTTTGGCTTTGCCAACCTTTAATTTACTATTTTGTAGCTAAAGAAAGGAATGGAAAATTCTTCCTACCATTCACTTGCTTAAAGAAAATAATGGAAAATTATAATTACATTCAAAAATAAATCTAGTAGTGTAAAATTATTAAGGTAAGTGTGAGAATTTTTCATGGATATACTTATATTTAGTCCAAAGTAAAACAAGCATCTAATTGGTATATTCATCAAGTAAAATATTAGTTATTAATTAAATGTAAAATTAGTAATACGAAATTATGAGTTAATTATAGAACCACTTATTAAAAAAATGATTAATTAGATTGTATAATATGAATTAATATATGTATCAAATTATAATAAAAATTACTTTTGTATTTATAAAATTTATGTCTTATTCGTAAATTAATTTAAGTTACTTGAAATTAAATGTGAAACACAAATTTGACGTATGAAAAGAAAACATCATGTATATTGTAGATTTTTCCATATAACAATCAAGTTTTTAAGAGAAAAATAGGAGCATTTTCAAAAGAAAAAAAAAAAAAAAATTGTGAACAATACATATCGATAACTTAAATTAAACTATAAAGATTGATATATTTTAATCGCTTATAGTTAATTACCCCTTCAATTTATTGGGTTTTGGCCACCAAAGTAGGACTGCTATTCATAATTCATCCATTATCAATTTTCTTTATATTAACACCCCTCAAATAAAATTTGATTTAGGCAGCAAGTGGAATAAGAAATACCAAACAATCTTCAGAAATGATAGTTTATACTCCTAAATTTGTCCATAGTACTTGTATGATTGTATCAAGCTTGTGTGAAATTTTTTTATTGTATAATGTTTCAAAATTATTTTAAAAATTAAAAAATTAATACTTTTTTAAATATCTTATATAATATAAAAATATAAATTTATATGTTATTAATATTTATATTCTTGTTTGAATATAATACTTTTAGGAGAAACACTTTCCCACTAATTTGTCCCCAAAAAACAAACGAGATCTCAACTACTAGTAACAATTTTATTCATTTATTTATTATTATTTCACTTTTTTTTTTAAACCCTTTTTCATTATTGGTGTCCAGCGTCGGTAGAAAATATCTTAGTTTGTAAGGGTGTAATTTATATATTTTATTTACTTACACCAACATTTTGTTTTAAGAATATCAACAATAGTTAATAATTTAAATTATTATTAAATTTTTTTTTATATATAATTATAATTATTTTATTCCTTCAAACTATGACCTGTAATTTACTGAGTAACGCTATTAAATTATTCACTGTTGACTGTCGATAGAGTGTGATATTGTTTGGGCAAAAATATTGCTAGTGAAAATATTTTTTAATTTATGAGATCATATTAGTGAGTAGTGACTGGGGAAATAAATTCTAAATAATCAGGTTATTTCAAACTAGAAATTTTAAGTACTTAATTAGATATCAGTAAATAATGTATATTTTTTAATTGGATTGGATTGAATTTAAATTTTTAAAATTAAATGTAAACTTAAAGTTAGATTCAAATATTAGGATAAATTTGAATTTAATTTTTTTTAAATTTTAAATTAATTTAAATAATGTAATAAATTATAAAATAATAATATATTATATTCAAATATATATATATATATATATATATATATATATATATATATATATATATATATATATATATATATATATATATATATATATATATATATTTTTTATAAAAATTTAAATTTAACTTACACTTCGGGTATAATTTAGGCCAAATTTTTAATATAAATATTTGACTTTAAACTCGCATATAAAATTATTTGAGTACAACTTTGCCGAACTTACTTGGATTCAATCTTTAAGTCAAGTTAGATCAAACCAAATTATTCAAATTTTGATCAAACTAAATTAAATTTACATCTTTTTTGGTAATTTTTTTTTTTTTTTTTATTATTATTCTAACATGTGAATTTTTTGGCTCAAGTATATTTGACTATTTTATTACATACTAAAATATTAATTTATTAAGTTAATTTATTTTAATTTTTAAAAATGAAACAACGTTCAAATTCATTATTTTTAATAAAAATATATTTTAAATTTATATTTATTTAAAAAATAATATAAATTTATTATTTTTACAAAATTTAGAGCAAATAAAGGATAATATAAATTTATTTTGTGAAAAGTAATAAATTTATGCTTTCTTTTTTAAAAAATATGAGTCTAAAAAAACAATATATTTAAATTACCCTTTTTCATTATTTTAAAGTCTATCTACTTATTTTGTGAGTGAGTTAACTTTTTTGTTTTTTCACGAAGTCTTTACAAAAATTGTTCACATCTCGAAAGTTAACTTAAGAACATCAAACTCAACTCCAACCATGGATAAAAAAATTCCCAAATATTCGATATTTTGATATAAAAAAATTGTAAAAATTAAAGGATGAATAATATGAAATAAAAATTGATTTAGTTCGAAATATAAAAAATACTGAAAAATATCAATAAAATATTAGTTTCGATATTTTTAATTTGTTATTTTTTAAAATGTTGTCAAAAATTTTGTAAATATCAATAAAAATGTAATAATTTTTTTTTTGCAACTTGTCATGTAAAAGCATTTTTTTTTTTTTGCTTACTTGTAATTAAAATTTATGGTAATAATCTAATTATGAAGAATATAATTATAATAACTTGCGATAGATAACATAAATATTTATTTTTAAATAAATATCTTTAGTATTATAAAAATAAGATTACTTTTTCTTTATACTAAGATACTGTTAATAGATATCAACTAACTCATATATAATTTATTAATAATTATAAATAAAATTATTATTATTATTTAATATTATAATATACTTATTGTGTTTATATTAATGTTAATGCTTTTACAGCTCTGCCGGCCACACAGTTAAAAACCTTATAACAATTTTCATAAATTTTATTTAAATATTTATCAAAATTAATAATATAATATTCATCAAATTAAAATTTCGATTTTTTCGTCGTACTTCTAACTAATATCATTTTTGTCGTATGTATACTCTCTTAATTTCTTTGACTTTTGTTATGTGGCTAAAGCTAAATTTATTAAATGGTTTGTGAAATAGGGTATCTCATAGTCTCGTGAACGGCGAGGAGTCACAAAGCTTTCGTGATCAAGTCAACAACGTAAAATTGGGCTTTAAATTAAATGGTAGCTAGCCACGACGACAATGACACCGCTATGTGGCGAAAGATTTCAGGCACTTCATCAGTTTAGACGATGCTTGATCAAGCTAATTTAGTTGGGTTTGTTTTTATTCTACATTTTCTTATTATAATATAATTATATGTAATTTCATAATTATTTTAATATATCACTTTTTTTTTTTAAATTTAACCTCAAATTTATTACATAACACTTTCAATCAGATAAATATTCCACTAAAAGCAAAAAAAGACTCAGAGGACACTTTATGTTTTACGAACTAAATATATTTATCATTTTTTTAAATTAATATATACTAATCACCTAATTATCATAAATGTAAATATTTTAAATTAATTTATATCATTTTATTCACTTTATTTTTCAATTTTTTAAAATTTTTGACTCATTTTCATCTTAAAACATCTACTGACTTTCTGTTATGAAAATTTAATTATATCTAACTTAAGTTTTTCATCAAAGAAATGACCCAAAAAAATCAAATTGACTAAATATAATTAAATTATTTATATTTATAATATATAGATAACTAATATATTTAATTTATAAAAAAAAAAAAAAAAATAACCAAGTTGTCATAATATCCTTCGATGAAAATTGGTCGTTAAATAGATGGGATGTTGCAGAATGTGACTCACTTTAAAAATCCTTTGAATTTTGTCCCTATATTTTTTAGTAACATTTTTTTTTTAAATGTGATTAGGATTTTACGTAAACTATTTTCTTTATAAGAGGTTTTTACATATACTAAAATAAATAAATAAATAAATTGTTAGATATCTGACAAAGGAGATTAATGGATCACCATATCCTAACTAACCTTGTAGAGCCTTAAAAAAAAGCATGAACTATGAAAATGTAAGGAATACATGTTCCAAAAGTAGTTTATAAGTGCATTCAAAAGTGGAAGTTGTGGAGTTCTAACGATGCGAGCAACATAAGAGGGCTGATCAACTAACAAAAACAAATCATGCTAAATTTCAAAGAAAAGTATGGGATCATTATAACTTACTATTAATCGGAACGTAATATTTCACATTAAAAATTGTTTAAATTGATTCGATTTTTCAATTTACTCTTATTTTTAGGTATCTTTAGACGCTCCTAAATTTGTCTTCAATTAAATGTTGCTGTCTTATTTCTTCTTCTTTTTGTGGGTATTTAAATGTTATTCAGTGGCGATTAACTAATTCGAGTATTATGACCAGAAAATGTGATAACAAAATATGAAAAGGGTACGGTAAAATAGAAAATTTTACAAATATTATCAAAGATGTAATGTTTCCAAAAATTTCTAAAGGCAAAAAATTTTCAAATATCAAAAATTTTCAAAATGGAAAGTTTTAGAAATTTTCAAAATTATAAATTTTGCACAAATTTCCAAAATATAAATTTTAAAAAAATTGCTTAAAATTTTCAAAAGTATAAAGTTTTCAAAATCTTCCAAGTTTACAAAAAAATTGCAGAAATAGTAAGTTTTCAAAAAAATTTAAAAAATAAAAAGTTTACCAAAATATCAAAAAATTTAAAATTTTCAAATATAATTTTTTTTTTTAAATTTGAGATATATATATATATATATATATATATATATATATATATATATATATATATATATATATATATATATATATATATATATTTTAAATAATTTACAAATAGTGAACGTTTTTAATAATTTTTAAAAGTATAAAGTTTACAAAAACTTTCAACTATATATAGTTTTCAAAAACTTTCAAATATATATAGTTTTCAAAAACTTAAATAAATAAAAAAATTTACAAAAATTTAATAGATAGAAATTTTATAAAAATTTTCTAAAGTATAGAAATTTTAAAAAAATGTCCAAAGATAGAATTTCAAAATTCAAAGATGAAAATTTTTCAAAAATATAAAAAAAATGAAAAATTTACAAATATTTCCAACATTCAAAGTTTTCAAAAAAATTCAAAATTTGAAAGTTTTCAAAATAATTTAAAAATAGTAATTTTACACCTTTTTAATTTTATAATAAAAAAATAAAGGGTTATATGCTGTCATAACCTCATATTTAATAAAAATCAGATATGATTCCCTCTATTTATTTTTTTATATATTGCGACAAAAATGTCCTTAATTTTATTAACTAATTTAGATGAATTTTGATTGGATACATGTTCAACTAAATTGTTTAGAATTGAACGATTTTTCAACTAGCTAGATTTTAATTGAACGACAACTCCACTTGTAGAAGCCAAAATGGACACATATCTAATTAGATTGCCCAGAATTAAATGGCGGTTCAATTAATCAGATTTTAATTGGCTGATAACCCTACTCACCGGAACTAAATTGAATACATGTCTAATTAAATTATCCAAAATTAAATAATTATCCAATAAAACAAAATTAACTTGCGACCAAAATCCAAACCATCAGTTGAGTTCATCTTCATTGCCTTAGAATTTACAAGGGTGAAAAATTCAACTCCTAAAAAAAAATAATCTAAAACCCATTTCATATATCTATTTCATCTCTTAACTATTTTTATCTTTATTACCAAACACCTATTTTTACTATCTTATTCAGATTAACCTTGATAGTCAATAGCCATGGTAGGTCTCTTGAAAGTGTACTTGTCACAATTGCACAATGCGATATTAAGTAGGCCTCTGTTATCAATTGTCAATTAATATTGGGATATTTTTGAATATTAGATAAAATTACTCGATCAAGATCAAAAGATGAAGAGTAAGCTACAATAATGAGTCGACTCGATTTTTATTCTGATTTCTATTAAACAATCTGAGTAATAATTTAACAAATAGAAGGAATATAAATAACCCTAAATAAAAGCTATCAGGTTCGATCGTGCATTACATCAAACATTTGGAATTCATAAACTTTGCTAGGGCATCTATCCTACTTCGATAAAGAAAGATGAAATAATCAAGAATCATAATTAATAAATATAAAAGAGTTAAATCTTAGAATGTTAAAATAATGATTAATTACGCTAGCTAAAATTTGGAGTTCAAGAAAACCCAATTGGCCATCGTCGTCTACTAATGATAGAATATGGACAATTTAATTAATGTTACTTAAAAGGGTAAATGTAAAATTTAAAAAATATATTATAATATAATTAATAAAAGGGGTTTATTATAGCCTATTTTTCAAAAATAAAATATTAATTATGTTGAACATATTAAATTATAATGAATTCAACATTGAACATCTAAATGATTGAAATACAATTTAAACAACTTTTGACTAATTGATGTTTAATGTAAAATATTTTAATTAAACTTTTTTTGTTGTCAAAATATACAAGCTAAATATTAAAATATTTTTTTTGTGATTATATGATTTAAAGATGTTAAAAATGTCATTTTTCTTTATGTATATACCTAAAATTATTTAAATACTAATAAAATTAAATATGACTTCTTATAACATTAAATTTATTGTTATATATAAAATATAATATATATAATATTTAAAATTTTAATTAGTATATTTATAATAATTGTTTTTATTATAATTATAATTAAGGAAATTAAAATAATAAAAATTATGTTTGAACACTTATTAAATTATTATCATTTTTTTTTCAAAAAGTCGTATTATCCCTAATCGTCACAATTGGTCGATCGGACTCAAACATGCGCTCTCATGCATTTTGTTTGACTTGTGACACCAACTCAACTAAGTCATTGTGGGCACAAATTATCATTTAATTATGTATAAATTTAGTGATTTATTTAATGATAATACTCATTTTTTTAAGTTACAAATTTAAATAACCTTAAAATATCATTTAATTTAAAAAATACTATGTAAGAAAAGTCCTCCTTAACTACATTTACCCAAACCTTAATTTCATTTTCTTGGTCTGTTCTTCGAAATGATATTACAGTACATTATAAATGGAATAGGATGATGATACTTTCATTCTTGACATTCTTACTATAAACATATATTAAAAAAAATGCTTTTTTATATATGCAATTAAAAGCTTAATTGCAGCTAAAACACGCAACCACATAGCACAAACAGACTAATTTATACCTTCAAAATATTGTTAGTATTTAATTAAAATTTATTTTTAAACATGTATTATGTATTAAAATTACTCAATGTTGATAGAAAAATATGCTTTTTAAATTTGACTAAATGTATTAAAATAATTTTTTCATGCAATGAAAAGTTTAATTGCAGCTAAAACATTCAACCACATAGCACAAACAAACTAATTTATACCTTTAAAGTATTATTTTTAAATATTTATTATGTATTAAAATTCGACTAAATGTTGGAAGGAAAATATGCCTTTTGAATTAAAGTTACTCTTAATTTAGTATATGAAGATGATTTTTAAAGCTAGTGCAAATTACAGAGCATCAAACTCATAATCTCAATCTCAATCTCAATCTCAATCTCAATCTACTCTGTGTTACATGCTGTAAGTAAATAATAGAGAGAGAATTCTCGTGCTGTGGAAAAGTTATTCATGATTTACTAAGTTCTATTGCTTGTTTTTTTTTTTTTTTTTTATATAATATACTAAGTTCTATTGTTCGGTGTAAGCTAATCGATACAAATAAAGAAAAAAGTTTATATATATTCTCTCTCAATGAATTATTTTCTTTCTTTTATCATTATTAATCTGACCGATGTATTAACTTTGTGCAGAATTCCTCCGTGAAAGTGAGTGCGTAGGACCTACAAGTGGAGCGTGGGGCCGTGAAATTCTTAGCTCAAAGTCTGTCGCTTCTCTTTCTCGAAAGTGCAACTGAAACTGTGTAGGCCATGAATAGCTGAGCTCGGAGTCTCGGACCTTCTTGATTATCTATTGCTCCTCTCAAAATTTATCATAAAATGTTCACTATTCATCTCCAGAGTTGCAGAGCTCTCGCTCCCGACCTTTCATCTTCCCCATTGTTTAATGGCTTTTATTCTTCATTTTGGGGCAAAGACCTTTCCTTCAACAACGTAAGTTGTATGAGTGGTGGCAGAGAAAAGCTTCCGATCAGATACAATAGAGGACAAGTTAGAATTTTTTCAGTGTCAAACACTTCTTCTTCTTCTTCTTTCAAGATGAATTTGAACGATTACATGGTTACTCTCCAGAAACCACTTGGTATGCGGTTCGCGCTCTCTGTGGACGGGAAAATCTTCGTTCACGCTCTTAAGAAAGGGGTATTTCACTATTTATAGCGCTTGCTCTGTTTCTTCTTCCTTTCCTTTTATTAAACTTTATAAGCTTATATGTTGTTATTTGATTGACAAAGTTGATTTGTAATTTTCCTTATCTGTTACTCTTAGGGTAATGCGGAGAGGTCGAGGATAGTCATGGTGGGTGACACTTTGAAGAAGGCGGGTGATCCTTCAGGTGGTAGGCTTCGTGAGATCAAGGACTATGGTGACATCGAGTATGCCATTTGTTTTGGTCATATGCTTATATCTATACAAAATTTCTTTACTATTGGTCCTCATAGTTTTGGAGGAAGTTATGATTTTGACTTAAAAGTAAGCTTAATCAAAGCTAAATTTCTAAGTAATGAATGCTTCAGAATACCTGTGTAGTAATTGGAGCACTCTGCTGAAGTTGAAACTACACTTAATTTCATGTCCGGATTTAAAGATTGTTATCAATTTCTCTATTTAGTTTCAATTGTACTTCCTTATTTATGTTGCCTAAAAATCTTACCATCAACGAAATTATGTGAATGCTGCTTGGAATTTGCAGGTAAGGCTTAAGTTTGTGGGGATTATTTTGACATACCATGAATTAGACATATCACATATGTACATGCAGATTTGTGTAAATTTTCAATTTTTTTTTTTACAAACTCTTGCGCTCTATTGAATGAGATTCCATAACCAAATTTGCTTAAGAATGACAGGAGAATAGTGCATATAACTTTTACTGAATAAGATACTCAATGTAAAAGATGCATTTCAAATTGAATAAATTCCTTACTAATGGAGTACAATAAATACCTAAGTTGGGATCGTATTGAATAGCTTAGAATTTTATTCGTAATTGTTCAAAATTTATAAATTGTTTATGAAACATTTAATAGTCATTTGTCAGTTCATCAATTTTTTTATGTTTATTTTTCAGTTTTTGGTTTCTTCAGGAAGATGCTGAAGGAGAAAACAGGGTCTTTCAGCCTCATTCTTGAGAGGCCCTTCACTCCTTTTCCAATTCAACAACTGCTTCATTTGGATGATCTTGATAATTCATTTAATAGGGGCCGTGTTCCTATTTTCACTTGGAACAAGAAAATACTGGCATCAAATTTGCGAACTTCTTCTGAGAGTAGTGGGAACTCAGGCTTTGGGATATTCTCCCCAAAGTACATAAATGCACAAGGATGGAAATATTTGAGTTACCAAAATGGACATCAAACACAAATTTTGAAGAATTCTTTTGTGCAAACAATGGGTCAACTAGTTTCTATATTTTCTGAAGATGAGCCTGGAGATGGAGAATGGGCCCATGGTAATTTTCCACTAGAGGAGTATATCAAGGCACTTGACCGTTCCAAAGGCGAACTATACTATAATCATTCTCTTGGTATGCGCTATAGTAAGGTGTGATATTCGTGATCTGCTCGTGCCATGTAATCTAATTTTACTAGGGATTGCATGGCATATGTACTTTGCTGATAAATCATGGAATATGTAATTTGGTTTATATAGATTTTTACTTGTAATTTCATGATTCTGATACTGTTTAGTTTATCTTGGTAACATTTTACATGAAATTTCTAATTTGTTCTGTTGGCCAATATATTAGATCACTGAGCAGATATATGTTGGATCATGTATACAAACCGAAGCTGATGTAGAGACTTTGTCAAGTGATGTGGTATGTCAAAGCCTCTTATCTATAATTTTAAGTCTATTTCAAAATAAGCAACGTTATGTCTGCTAGCCAAAGCCTTTTTAGTGGCATCTTGTACAGTATTAATTGTCAATCTGCATGCAACAGTAATTTTGGGAATGATTATACTATTTAAGTAGTGTTGATTGCACAGTCTATTTCTGCTCCCTTTCAATGTCTATCTTTTAAGTTCCACGAGTTTTGGCTACAGGGAGTCACTGCTATACTGAATTTCCAAAGTGGAACTGAAGCAGAAAATTGGGGAATTGACTCAAAGTTAATCAACGAGGCATGCCAAAAGTTTGATATACTGATGATCAACTATCCTATAAGGTAAATAAGAGGTTGTATGGGCAATTTGTTCATGGTAGAAAAAATTTCGAGTTAGTGGTGGCCATTATCTGGGTTTTACCTCGTTTATGAATGACATAAGCGTAAATGAGAAAGTCTAGAATTTATGATGAAACATTTCTCTCAGAGCTCACCAGTTTTTTGTTTTGTTTTTTAGGAGCTAACCAGCTTGTTACAGCTTAGCACATTTGTGTCCATCTTTTTTTGCAGGGATGGAGATTCTTTTGATATGAGGAAGAAACTTCCATTCTGTGTAGGACTACTACTGCGCCTGCTAAAAAAGAACCATCGTGTTTTTGCTACTTGCACCACTGGTTTTGATCGATCACCTGCATGTGTGATAGCATACCTCCACTGGATGACTGATACTTCCCTTCATGCAGCTTATAATTTTGTGACTGGTTTGCATTCGTGCAAGCCTGACAGGTTATTCTCAGCAACCTAGTTGTTATTATTAACACGTTGATTTAACTATTGGTATTTAATTATGAAAGACACATATATTGTTGAGAACTGTAATCTGTTACTAGTATTGTAAACAAAAATTCATTTGAGACGGTGAAACTCTAAAATTTCCTCGTCTCTGGCAGTAATTATTTCTATCTTCCTATATTTCTGGTTAGTCGTTGAAGATAACTATTAATGCTGTGACTTGGAAATGTATTACATGTAATGTGACTACCTGTAGCCAAGTTTGTTACAAGTGTCTTTTATATTTTAACATCAATGTGATTGCTGAAGATCATACATTTAGCTTTTCGAAACCTTTATGGAATTTAAATAATTTCTTTTATAATTTTGAAATAGCCAGATTCAAAGAATTAAATTCAATTAGAGAACTTACATAACAGCTAATAGAAAATGGATCAATTGCCCATGGATCTTGGGCTCTTGGCTAAGTAGAGCCTGAAGGGGACCAAGATAGTAAATAGTAATGTTTTCGGTAGTCCAGATATGATAATTCATTCATTTATCTTTCACCACACTGAAAGGAGAATTGTTAACACTTGACACAAAGTTTTTATACTTCTTTAATTCTCTTTAAGTCAGAATTATGCATTATGATAAGCACGTGTTTGGGGGTGACAAGTCTAATGAATATTCTATGTAAGCAGCAAAGTATCTAACCTTTCAGCAGTGAATATGACATCGCTGCTTCTGTTGCTTAGATATATCGCTTTAAATCTACCTAGAACTATAATTTTGTAATTTGTATTTCATGCCCTTTATTGAACGCTTTACTTATTTTATGCAGGTCAGCAATTGCTTGGGCAACATGGGATCTCATTGCGATGGCGGAAAATGGTCAGCATGATGGACCTGCAACACATGCTGTGACATTTGTTTGGAATGGACATGAGGTGAACTGAAATAATATAATTTTCAGTTCTATTATGCTTCTGAAATACATGATGTTCACCTTTATAATCTGAAGTTATGACTGTAGAGTTTTTCTTTCTTTTCATGTGCAGAATATTAAGCGGAAATTTAGATTTTGTTGGTGCTTCTCATCAACCACTTTGTTGTTCATATTCTTATTACAGGGGGAGGATGTAAATTTGGTTGGTGATTTCACTGGAAATTGGAAAGAGCCAATACATGCAAATCACAAAGGTGGAACAAGATATGAAGTTGAAGTTAGACTTGCACAGGGGAAGTAAGTACAGAACATTCCCTTCTAATATTGTAAATGACAATGACGTGGGATTTTATTTTTTGTTCTATTTGTCACTTGAAGATGCTTTGATTCATATTTGTTCAGCCAAAAAGCCCCAAAACCTTGTGAGGACAATAAATAACTGGCATATGTGTGGACATACAGACTTTTTCTATCTTTTCTTTCTTCCATATAATATATGTTTATTTTTGGAAACTCTGAGAGTGCAAAATATTGGCATTGATTTAGTTTAACAGACTACAACATAAGCTAATGTGATATTATTTATTCTCCTCTGAAAAAGTATATGCATTTCATTGTACCTCTGGCTAATGTAGATAGTTCATAACTGAACTTAATCGTAACATTTAACTGCTTAACATGTTATTCTTTTTACAGTCTATCATTGTAGATTGGAGTGAGTTATAATTATATCTAAAAGCATAGACATCCGTGGCCTTTAGGTATTATTACAAGTACATTGTTAACGGGCAGTGGCAACATTCAACATCTTCACCATCCGAGAGGGATGACAGTGGGAATACCAATAATGTAATCGTGATTGGTGATACAGCAAATGTGCGACCTTCTATTCAACCCCAAAAGAAAGTAAGTGCATTCGTCATTATAAATGGCTTTCTTTCGATTGAATTTGTAACTTGGATATATCATACCTCTTCTCTTCCAAATTGGGGGGTTTGACTTGTTCCTGCTTCACTAATTAGAGCACGTCCACTTTTCACGCTACTTCTTTTAGGATGCAAATATTGTCAAGGTGATTGAAAGGCCATTGACAGAAAATGAGAGATTCATGTTGGCAAAAGCGGCTCGTTGTGTAGCCTTCTCTGTGTGCCCAATCAGACTAGCACCGAAGTAGTCAGAGAGGGAGAGTTCTAGGTTTGATTTTCAACTTATATAGCATTACAGATAGAAACTTTCAGCATAGTTCTCGTGGCATGAACATTCAAACTCCAGCACAAATATCAAGAGAGAAACTACTGTACCCTGGTTCTACATTTTTTTATTATTGATATAATAATAGCCTTTTCCCCCTTGAGCATCGTACATTTTCACTTGCTTTTAACAGTTGAAAATAGAACAGATTCATTCAATAAAGAAGTCTATGCATCTTTGAGGCTTTCTTGGGAGAAATTTTCATGGTATTATTATTTAACTGAAGCTATAAAATATCTGCCTGCTTAATTTAAGTTAATAGTGTTATTGGCTTGTAGTCATTCATTCTTGTTTTAGATTATGACAACCTTTAGTACATCACATGCATGATTTTAATACCCCGACGTGGAGATAACTGTCGCTACTTGTCAAATGTCGAGTCCAAAATAAACGACAGTTGGGCAACAAATTATTATAAAACTGCAGACGTGAATGAAATACTCATCTCTTGTCTACTCGGTAGAGAGCTCAAACAATAGGCAACTAAAATAATGTGGGGTGTTTGAGTTATATAAACTGAAGGATATGCATCAAAAGATTTTGACGAATTTGAGCAAATTGTGTCCGTACGGAGACAATGATTGAACGGAGTCATTGCAATATGATTGAAAAAAGAATAGGGTACTCTGCATAAAAATAACGAGTACATAAATATTGACAATTTCATGCATGTACTGCCATCCAATATACATACTAGAATCGCTCAACAAAAAAGAAAAAAAAATATGTACATACTGGTCATTCGGACAAGTTATGATTCACCGGACTTGGGTTCAAGTATTACGGGTATTTTCTCCTTGTGATCGCCGCGCAATACTTCCACAGTGATCTGAGCAACAAAATGTGTATCATTAACCAAGATATAAACCAAGTATAAGGGAGGTCCTGCAATCCCCCCAGATTCATCAATATTTGAAATTAGAGAAATGCTATGATAATACAATTTTGCACCCACATTAATTATATCATAATATATATCAAAATTATCTAAAAAATTGAATCATTTTTACATTTTTCAAAAATATTTTTATGTGTCATAATATAATTAATGTAAGTACAAAAATAGATGCAAAATTATGTATTTTTAGTATTT
This sequence comes from Elaeagnus macrophylla, assembly GCA_029378325.1. Lineage (NCBI taxonomy): Eukaryota > Viridiplantae > Streptophyta > Magnoliopsida > Rosales > Elaeagnaceae > Elaeagnus > Elaeagnus macrophylla. The sequence continues at coordinate 20,020,111 of CM055646.1, read as the reverse complement.
TTTAATAAACTAACTAGAACAATTTGCTTCAAAATTAAAAAAAACAGGTTATGGGGGAATCTCATGTGGAATCTTAGTGGAGTAGAAGGCATGTAGTGTAATCAATTTGATAGATGTATAAAAGTAATGTCGATCTTCCTCCTAAGAACTTAAGCTTTTGAGAGAGTGGTGACTAACAACTTCCAACATGATATTGAAGCTAGATGTTCTATGTTTAAAGCCTAGCAACCTCAATTGTTAAATTGCAAATATTTGACCTGCATAGTATATAAAACCAATACTTGTAGGAGAGTTGGTGACCAACTACTTTTAACATAATTTGCAGCGAATTATTGAAGAGTAACTAGCAAATTACAAGGAAAAAAAAAAAAGTCTCTTGGTCTCTTCTCTTAGATCGACCCTCGTTTAAGCCTAAACATTATTAAAGTCAATTCCGCTCACAAATAATTATCTATAAAGCAGTTAAAATCAAATACTACACGGATATTTCAGTTCTTACTAAACCTCTGCCTATCAAGTGACATACTCATGTCTTAAACATCCCTTCACCTCCTCCCAAAACTCACACAAACGAGGGTGGGGGAGAAAGAGGATCAAAAGGGATAGAAGATGATGCAGACAAAATAAATTAATTACCTTGTCACCGACTTCACATTGATCTAAGATTCGATACAGGTCGCTGCCATTAGAAACCTTTTTACCATTCACAGAAGTTATAATGTCACCTAATACAAGTCTACCATAGGCATCACGTTTGGTTGATTGCAATCCCTATAAAACAGAGGTCATCAGGTCTCCAGCTGAACTAAAGAGAAGCCATACTTTCTAGCAAAAACATTAAAACAATTATTTCCAATAAATCAACACTACTTTGTAGCATATAAGAAAACGGGCCAGGGAGAATAATACTGCTTTGCCAGCTGGGCCATTGGCAGGAGCATCCAAGACAAGAACTCCACTAACCCCCAATTGTTCAACAGACTGATCAGGTGCAAACTTGATTCCCAAAATTGGTCTCGTGACCTTCCCAAACTTTACCAACTGATCTACAATTCCACTCACCTGGATATAAAAAGAGAAGAAAAATAAGTCATATGAAGAATGATAAACCCAAAAAAAAGGGACTTCATAATCTTCATTATATTCATAAAATTTCACTCACAGTGTCAACTGGAATTGAAAATCCAACACCAGATGATGCACCAGATGGAGAATATATAGCTGTATTTATTCCAATGAGATTTCCTGAACTATCAAGAAGAGGCCCTCCACTGTTACCAGGATTAATGGCAGCATCTGTCTGTATAACATCTTGAATTGGACGACCAGTAGCGGCAGAACTAATCTCTCTACGAAGCCCACTATCAATAGCACAAAAAATGCATCAATAAAACAGAGCCTCTTCCCTATCAAAAACTAAATATTCAGACATGATTGTCATAAATGGACAACTTTTTACCAAAAAAGGACAAGCAACTATTTATAGGTCTTCCATAAATAAATAAAGGTTATCCAGATGACTTTGTTCACGTATAGTGTGGTAAGCATGTACACCACATAAACAAAGGTCAAAAGTGAAATCCCGCAAACGGGGCCAAAAATAAATTGTTGCCATAAATATGAAAAAAAAAATGGAGAATTTATGGATTTATCAAATTTAGCGTGTGTGACTCTTTTTTTCAATAGAACTGTAAATAACAGTTGAAGTTTCCTTAAATACATTTTTAGAAAATATAAAAGTAATAAACTACCAAACAATAACATAAAATCCATTTAATAAAAAACAATAGTGTAGAGGTAAAGTTTGAGTCACATTTGAATGGAGTAAATTCAAAACTTGTTAGATGAGCCTAACCAAGTTAACATTTTCATTGTAATTTTACCTGATAACACCAGTTGTAAGAGTATGGTCGAGTCCAAACTGCAAAAGCGCATCCACAAAACCATGTGTCAGTTAACTTGAACTATGCACGCACCATGATGAATATTCTTCATTGTATTTATGACCAACTCATGCTACCCAGTTAAAAGCAATTTAGTTTACTGACTGAATCAATATTACTTGGATTGGAAATTAAGAGAGCATGAAATTCATGTTAGATCATGAAAACCTGTAATCTAAATTCTAAAGTGGCCAAACCTGATAGTTAAAGAAAGGATTTTTCTCAAAACATATATGCTTAGCCATCTTGCTTATAGTTTTAAGTAGAATATATGGGAGGTACTTTTAACATTATAAAAGAGCAGGACTGTTTAAATTATTGACCATTTTCATCATTCGTTTTGACATAATTCTTAGTTTCAAAAATTGTTCATTGACATATTGCTTTAGCTGTGCACTCCATATAACTTCCTCACTGCATGTTCTGTGTTCATACTTACAGGATTACCAATAGCATAAACTTTTTGACCAACAAGCAAATCTGCAGATATTCCAATAGGGATAGGCCTTAGCTTGTCTTGTGGTGCATCAACATGCAGAACTGCAACATCTTTGTCTTGGTCAAATCCAACAACCTTTGCATCATAAGTTGCCTGGTCAGCAAGAGTGACCCTGTAAATAACTACCACTTGTTCAGAATTTATTGTTTAAGAGTAAATTGGTGGTCTATATGAAATTCCATATAAAAATACATAAGATGGATGCATTTTGTGCCCGGGTATGCCTTGAAACACAAGAATGCCAATTGAATCCACCAGTGGCCATTGTTTCTAAATATTAAAGAGCTACCACATGAAAGAATATGAATGTTGTTAAAGATCACAAATTGCAAATAAAAAATTCAATTCAAAACATGCAACCAAAAGAAATGTATATAACAGCAGAAGTATTAAAATCAACCATAAAGCATTATGAAATTAAGAAAGAGGAAATATTTATTAATAAATAAATAAAAGTGATGGTTGTGTCATCCCAAGGCTGCAAAAGCAAATATACCTATGAAGGGGATTTTCAAATAAATGTAAATGATAATAAAGCACTCTTCTCAAAACAAAGTCTTATGTTTTTTCATGTGCCAACAACATGCCAGTGTCATTAGGTTTAGCGTGAAATATAGATGAATATCACAGAGGTATTCATTTACAACTCTGTTAGGATGTATAAACAGAAGGCAAACCGCAAACATCCTAGAACTTAACAAAACAGATAGGGGTCCAGAGACAGACAACACAGGCATTGAATGGGGACGTATATATTGTACATTATATATTAACTCCAAAATGACATATTAGCTTGTAAATAATGAGTACATGTGTTCATATTTACTCTGTAAATAAATAAATGTACATTATGTACATTATTTATAACAAATGTATATGCTATGTACAACTGACATGTTATTTTGATGCCAATCCAATTATATATATACTATTTAAAGCACAAACTCACAAAACAGTTCAAAGTGATGAAAAGAAAAAAAAATTCTCAATATCCCATACTATGCAATGCCGTAATTCTTGGGAAAATTTATTTGAAAGAAGAAAATACCTAAATATCCCGTCGGACATAGCAATTAACCAATAAAAGGCAACTCACTTTTCAGGTACCAGAAACTGTAGCAGCATAAAAGAAAAGCATAGGACAAATGAGAGCAAAGACAAACCTACTTGAGATCAGAAGCACCACGAATGACATGGTAATTTGTGACAATGTGGCCCTGTCTATCCCACACAAAGCCGGAACCAGACCCCTGTGGCACCTCCAGCACGTCCAAAGTGAATGCATCCTGCCTAAAACCCCACAACAAAGTCAAACACCATCAAAGCCCACAAACCCTCACCATCTCAAAACTCAAAAGTACCCTAACAAGTGACAAGTCAATCAAAACACAAAGTGCTCTTATCATAGCATTAACTCAATCCCAAAAGTCAATGTAGTTTAACAGCATAGTCAAATGTACCTGACTGCGAGATTGGTTATGTAAACAACAGAGGGTGTATTCTCCTTAAATAGAAGAACAGTGGCTAGCTCATCAGTCTGCAATTTCCTCGGCGTGGTGACCATAAAAGCCGAAGCCGAGTCGACATCAGCTATTAAGATTGACAAAGATAGAGCTAAGGAAGTGCACAGAAGGAGCAAAGAATCCAAAGCAGATGATAAAGGGCTTCTGACGAATGGAAGTTTCTGGAGGCACGAACTAAGTTTTTTACCATGCGGAGCAAGAGAGTTTTGGTCGTAGCTCAACTTGTTGTGGCGGAGGGAGTAAAAAATGGGGAAGTTTAAAATGCGAATTTTATGGCGGGGAAGAGATTTGGATATTGAGAAAGTGGGCTTTCTGTTTGGAGAACGAGAAAGCAGAGGGAAAGTTGGAGAAGAATAGAAGATCGTGGAAACGAGAGAATATGCAGCCATCTGCGTTTTTGGAAATTTGGACAGCTGCTTCGAGATGATCCTTGTTTCCTTGGCCTAGATTTTTATATAATCAGTTTAAAAATACTAAGAATGTATCTGCTAGTTAATATGGCGTGAGCTGTGAGGTGCACAAATTTTCTTATCAATCCTCATAATCCGTTTTATTTGAATTTATTATTGGTTATTATTACTGTAATTCCATATTATATGGTAAATTCTATCATAGAAACGAGTCAGTATATATATATATATATAAATAGTCATTATTTATTTTAACTAAATTTATATTCAAACTTTCAAACTCTATCTAAATTACTAAAAATTCATATACAAATTTTAAAATTTTGATTAAAAAACATATAATTTAATATCTAATATAAAATTTATATATAAATTTTAATAGTTTGGATACAAAATTGTAGAGTTTAAAAATTTAAGAATTTATATATAAAATTTAAAAATAAATTTAATTAAAATTTGAAGATGAAAGCAATAATTAAGCCTAGTTATTTACTATAGTTTAAAAAAATTATTTAAAAGTTCTGTTTAATCAGTATGTTTGACCAACAATGTCATTCAAACATTGATTGCCGGTAACACGGTACTACAACACCAAGACGTGCCTGAAGTAGGCTAAGATAAAAAAATATATAAAAAAAGAAAAAGAAGAAGAGAACATAGCCCACAAAGAAATTGCCCCCCAAGTCTATGTTGGTGGAAAAAACAAAAATCTAAGCAGGTGGCTCGAGAATGCTAGCATAACCATTCATGTCTCTCCACAAAATTCAAAATACAAAATTTCATGAAAAAAATTCCATATAAAAGATGAAATATTACAAAATCTTTTGCAAAGGTCTTAGCTCCCTTGGTATGCTTTCAAAATTTCCAGCATTCACGTCTGACTGAAACATCATTTTCTCTCCTATTTTCCAAACCGTGCCGTCTGCAATGTGCTCCTTATTTGGTGTCAGCATTACAAAGTTTGGATCAGCTCTTTGATAACTGCAAACAAAAGTCTTTTTTAAGTATTCAACGTGTCATCAATGCACAAACCTGAGACCACTAGCAAGCAACAATTATGTAATGGATCATAATTCACAAGTTTTTCCCACAAGAACATTAAACAGAGGAAATAACCTTGGAACATATTGCTAGAATATCCTTCCATAAACATGTGTTAAAAATCAAAATATTATAGTTAACATTGTAACAATGTAAAGATTATGAGAAACGAAGTTAAAGAAACCTGGCTTCTCTAATGTTCTCCACGTGAATGCCAAATCCAAATGATGTGCATCTAGAAGTGTAATCTCTAGTACCTGTAAAACGACATGATAAATTGCACGCAGAATAATGAGTGAAACTGCAAACTCATAGGAGTAGCCCAAGTGAATAGGTGAAAATTCTAAACAAAAACGGTTGCAATCTTAAGATAGCGAATGCTAGACATATCAACAAACAGGTACACATCATGCATAATAATATATAATATACAAAGAAAAGCACAAACTTGCATATTCTTTACAATAGCAAGAATGAAAATATGAAAATGAATCTATAAGCTGACAGACCCGATATGCTGAACGTGAAAGAAGGTTTCCACCATGATTTGAATGCCAATGTTAATGTAGAGCTTTGGGGACTGGCCTTTCCCTGCAAATTTTTAGAACATCAGTTTGCTGAACCCCATATGATTAGCCAGTATATACTTGGCGTTTCATGCTAAGTAAACCAGGTTACCTTTAACAAGAAGTTCTTATTAGCTTGCCAAGATGCAGCTACTTGAAACGTGGAATTTGGTATCTTGTTTGATGCATTATCAATCCTTTAAAATAACACATACAATAAGCACAAATAACAAAGTGGTACATAGAAATCATAACTAATGCCTTACCTAGTCTGCAATTGGAAGCCAAAATCAATATAATTTGTAATTCCAACTATTTCATTTTCTTCAAGAGGGTTTTTCACCTGTTTATTTAAAGTAGATCAGGGCTACTGAAAAAAGCATATTTGACTTAGAGAATTGATATAACTCAATTAATCATGTAATTAAATACATTGGAAAATGGAAGAACAAAGTTCTGAGTACAATAATGGAGCCAGAAGGAACACCACTAGCAAGAAAATAGAGGGGGGGAAATCATAACATGAAATTCTAAAATGACACAACACATGGACACACAAATGAAGCTTAAATGATAAGTTTCCATGCATAGAAGGGGGGGGGGGGGGGGGGGGGGGGGGAGAGAGAGAGAGAGAGAAAATACCCGTCTTTGGACCACCACATGTTGAAAGAACGAAGCAATGAACTGCAAATTAAAGTATAAGTATGAAAAACAAAGAATTGAATAAATCATAGTTACAGTCTCGTATCACTTTATTATAATCAGGTAATAAAGTTCTACAGATGCAAACCAAGCAGTAAGTTAGTCTGAAATCAAATCTCACTTCCATGTTGTATAGTCTCATATGATATGTGTAAGTGGGTCATTGGTCATCGTTTTCAAATAGAGAGAAATGTGAAGAAAACAATACCCATTGATTTACTTTGGCAAAACTAAATCTTAAATTCATAAATTATATTAGACACCAGGAAGCTTCTTTCATTAATTCCTAGCTGTAAGCAAACAGCACTTGTAATGGTCTAAATTGGTATCTGCCAGTTAAATATAGAACCAAATTGAGAGCGCATACCTTCCTTTAGTGATATGTTTGTTAAATAATTTTATTTAAATATAATATCAAATATATATGAAGTACAAATTATGGAGCAAAACATAATGTAAAGTTACAAAAGTTGTCAAAGTAGTAATGAGTGTCAAATCTTATACATTTAAAGAATTGACACAAACCTGAGAACTTTTAGCAAGCTCAAGGGTGAAGTTGAATGATGGACTCAAAGGGCTGCTTGAACCCACTCCATAGCCAACAGCACAACTCCAATTCTTTATATTTCTATACTTTATATCATCGGTGTATCCATCTAAAATCAAGAGACGAGATGAATAATTGATATCACAACTGTTGTTGCATCTATCATGGAGCTAACTGCATGTTTGAAATCAAAAGTTCGATGGTTTTAAATTGTAGCATTAAATTCCCTTGCATTAGTTACTTCTTCTCTCATTAATTCATTAAGTAAATCAATCTTGGCAGTGGCATCTCACATGCTTGAACACAAACAGAATAGTAAGAACAAAATTTTAAGTCTCTTTGGCTGCTCGTTCTCATTTACAATAGATGTTAACAATAAAGTATTGGACATTTTATGTTCATTAATGTATTTAGTTAGGAGGAAGCCAGACTAAACCTAATGACTGTCCAATTCCTTTTCGGTTATCATCAATATCCAAGTGCTTTGGCAAAATTTAAGAATTGAAGTAAATGAATAACATAAAGAAAAGGTTCGCATCAGGCAAAAGGAACAATCTCAATTCTGAACTTTCAGTCAAGTCTTAAGTATTAACAAGTAACCCTGTATTTTCTTGGTGAACTGAAGTTGTAAATTATTGAAAATTAGACTGAGAAAAACTTACAATCTGGCTCATAGTGCACCCCTGCAGTTAGCCTTCCCATCTTGCTCACTAACCATGCACTTTTTGGGCAGCCACCTTTTGCTGCGAAACATGATAACATATGTAAAACATGATATTAAATCCCATATGTATATCCAGATAGCAGAGAAACAAAAGAAAATGCCAGGGTTTCTATAAGTCAAATGAAGCAAAAACTAAAAAGGAAAAGTAGCAAATATACTTTTAAAGTTTTAATGAATCAGAAAGTGTTTTTCCCCAGAATTCCTTCACATAGATAAGAGCAAGTGTCATTCTAAATATAAGGTTAGCTTAACAAAATTTTTAGTTTAATTGCTGACAACAGTTGAACAAAGAAGGACTTTTAATTAAATAAGGAACTGAGTAACAAGAATGCATCAGATCAAGTTGAGACTAGCACAATATTAAAATATAAGCAATGGTATAAAACGTCTCTTCTGATATAAGATCACGTACAGGAAAAGGGCATAATTGTGGCTCCAAAAGATAAGTTTCCTGAACCATATCTCAATCCCATAACACTAAGTTCTTTGCAAGATACCCTGTAGAATAGGAGATTCATCATAAAGAATTTAATGTGAGCACATGATCTTATTTCTAAAACCAAGTGGATAATAATACAAAACATTTCTGATAATGCACCTTTCTCGCAATAACATAGGACCAATACAAAAAGCTCCAAATCCATATTTTGGGTAATAAGCACATGCCCTCATTTGCAAAATCCTGAAATGAAAGTAAATCTGATACTATATAAAAAATCAACGTATTAAAAAAGAAGCAAAAGTATATATATATTAATAAACGTCACTTACGGATCAAAGTTGGATACATAAAGGTCGGCAAACGTATGGGGATCATCAAGATCACTGCTCAAACAATGAAGGATCAAGAAATTGAATTTTCGATGAGATCATCCGAGTGAAAAACATTGCATATCTGAAAGCAATTTACTAATAAAAGAAAGCAAATGGGACTGCTGGAGTACCTTTGCCAGCGGAAAGAAGCATTTCCAATAATATTCTCCTCAGGTTTGTGATCAAGTGGACCTGAAATCTGAACGTCATTTAAAGGAAAACAAGATTTCTCCTACAGGAGACTTATAAATCAACAAACATCAAAATGTAATTCTTCAAGGAAGGATACAGTTGCAACCATATCAACATGAGGATCATCAATTGGCTTAAGCATGATGGTTGTATTGAAATGCCTTGCTTGTTCAAAGTAATCCTCAAAGAGACATTTCAAAGCAAGCTTTGCGAATAGAACGTTATATGATGACTCCAACATCCTGCAGCAACCCCAAAAATCAGTCAAGAAGAGAAAGGGGGGAAATACTAAAATCTTTCTATTATAAATTTTTTTTACTTGTGGAAACTATCTTCTTAATAATGTTCTTATCCATACAAATTCACTAAATGTCTAACTACAATAACACCCAATAATGAAATAAACTAACTATCCCATTGGAAAAATACAGGTAGCGCCAATTTGACAATGATTCACAATTCCATAAAAAATAATAAGATCAAATATAAAGTACATTGCAGTGAAACCTTCCTAGCATATATATTGGAAAACAAAACGTAAAATTTATAAAAAATAACCAGATAGGCCCAGTAGGGATATCTAATACGAGAGAATCATCTGATATAATTAACATTCCGAGGATCACTGAAATTTAAATGAGACTCCCAAAGCACCATAGACATTTTTAATATTACATGAGGAAAAACCCGCATATAAATATGAGATGACGTTATCGAACTTATTAGGGCTGAAGAAAGAAATCCTTGGATTGGGGAAAACCTGGTGCGAGCGGCGATAGGAGGGAAGTCGAATAAAGGAGGGACCAACACCACCGGTGGTGGTTTGGGCGCAGCATTTCCCATCTCTCCCTCTCTTTTTGTCTGTGGGCGCGCCTAGGGGTTTGTCTAACTCTAATTGAATACAGAGTTAGGTTGCGTGTTGGAACTTGGAAGAAACAAGAAGAAGATTGTTAACACCAGAAAGCTGAAAGGGAACTCCGTCATCTCACCCGCGCATTTCTCTCTTTGACGGTCAACTCTCCCGCCACATGATGCTGCAGTAGCGGGTCTTGTTTTTTCATTATTTTTGGACCAGCCAATATTTTTGGGTATTTGTCTAAAGGACCAAACATAATATAAAACATTCATTATTTTTGGACCAGAATGGTGTATGATTTTTTATTAGAAAATGGCATTTAGCAAATTTTGACATTCTATAATAGACCATTTTTATAGTTAATATAAGATTGATTAAAGGCCTACATGCTCAAAATATTAAAAATATATTAAAAATAATAATAATTTATAAAAATTAATATTTAATTGATATTTTGATTATTGGTTAATACAAATAACAAAACTTTACGAGGGTCTTTCAAAAAAAAAAAACCATATTTCTTCTTGGACTCAAAAGAAATTTCTTCCTCATTAAATGATAAAATTGTATTTTATTGTTTGGAATTTTGAGGATAAATGATTCTATAATTTTTACGAAATAATTTTCTCAAATTTATTACATCTTTCAAATTTGACAATACTAAATCGTTAAATATATTTTTATTTATCTTGTTAACAATTTTAGATAAAAATATTTATTATTGTTTGAGGTTTTTAAATGTGATAGTTTCTTTTTTTTTTTTTAATAAAATATGAGAGAGTTTTATCAAGTAAATACTAATATAAATATTTTTATTTTAAATAAATTTAAGTATAAAATAGCATATATATTACCTAAGATATAAATTAAAATGATCCTTAATTATATTTCCAATGTGAATAGTTAAAAAAATATACACAATATATAATAAATTAATAAGTGAAATATATGTACCCAAAATTTTTATATATTACAAAAGTGCTGTTATTTGTCCCGATGATAAAAATTCCGAATTGTCCGATTGTGATAAATTATATTATATACGATATACACAGATAGGTACCTAGTACGCATCATGAGGGGCCGTTTTATTTATATGCATGTTTATTTGTTTAGGATAAAGAAAAAAAAATGCCTATATTAAGTTGGGTAGGTTAGACATTTTATTACACTTGCTTTTTACTTATATTTTATAGCTTTATTTTATTTAATAAAGTATAATTTTAAATGTTAAATTTTATACTACCCCTTAGATGACAGCACTTAAATAACTTTGAGTTTAATGGTAGTTGATTTAATTATATGCGAGCTCTGAATTTAATGGTAGTTGATTTAATTATATGCAAGTGCTGTATAAAAATTTATTAAAAATAATACCTCTAAAATTTATAGTAATAAAATTAGCACCATAATAATATTGAACGTTCAATTTGAACGTGAAATATTGAACGAGTCTAAATTGTCGTCGTTCAATTTTAATTGAATGGTTGTTATAAAAAAAATAACATATTAATCATTTTTTAATCGTAAAAATATAAATTTGAACACAAAAAATACTAATTTTATTTTACAAATTTAAGAAGTATTAATTTTGTTGTTTTTCCTTATTCTTTATTCTACTAATTTTGTTATTTAAAATCTTGTATTTAAGTAAATGGACTAATTTTAAGCTTAATATATTAAGAGTTTTTTAATGCCACCAATATTATTACAATGAGAAGTATATTTTAAAGGTCAATTTTTGTCCAACTATTAAGTAAGTATATAAGTTTTTATTTTACTAATCTAATTAATTTTTAAGATGATAGTTAAAAGTTAATAGATTAAAATAATAATTTGACAAAATTAATGGATAAATTTAGCACTACATCCATTTATTTATTGATAAAAAAATGTCAGTGGAATGTAATATCATAAGAAATTTTTTTTTGATTTCTCCTCTATTCACATTAAAACTTTTAACATTCATTTAAAAATAAAAAATAATCTTGTAATGACCTTATCCTCTTTTCCATTCGGTCCATACTATAATTTTATATATTTATTTGACAATTTAACTCATAATAACATGTAATTTACCTTATGAATAAATCACTAGTATTTTACCTTTTTAAAATATCATATGTGAAGACGCCTACTCTAAAGCATTAACCTTTCTTATTTAGATTCGTCTAGGCAAAAATTCGAAGATTTAAAAAGAGTGATTTATTTTTAAGGAATCGTAAAATTGCATAATCTAGATATGTATTTGATTCAGCAGGAAAAAAATGTTGTTAACTGGAAATAGATGGAAACAGACAGACATAATGTAATACACTGAAATTAGATAATACAACTGTTTATTATCATTTGTTCTTATTCGTTTTATTTTTTTCCTCTCAGAAATTTGTTCTTACTCTGGAAATTAGGATTAGGCCATAAATTAAACAAGGTGAAGAAATATACTTTCTTTTTATTTTCAGCTCCAATCTCTACTCTTAACTTAGTTGCCATACATAAGCTTTCATGGCTCATAAAAAGCTAATTCGGGGACTTTGGCCTATAGTACTGTTGGTACTGGTTCTACAACTTGGCTCAGTTACTGGTACTACAAGGATGTGCAAGTTTTCTTCTATTTTCAACTTTGGGGACTCAAATTCAGACACTGGAGCGATAAACGCAGCACTGGCAGAGGTATTTCCACCAAATGGTGAAAGCTTCTTTGGGAGTCCTTCTGGTAGATTTTGTGATGGTCGTCTTATAATTGACTTCCTAGGTCAGTTCAAGCAAAGCTACTCCTTTTTTTCCTTTCAATAAAATTAATGTAACTTTTGATGTGCAACTTATTTGATTTTAAAATTCTTTCTATATTTCTTCAATTTGTGCAGCTGAAAGATTGCAGTTACCATATCTGAGTCCATATTTGGACTCACTTGGGACAGATTTTACACATGGTGCAAATTTTGCAACTGGAGGTTCATCAATTAGGCCAGGAGGTTATAGTCCATTTCATCTTGGTATTCAGATTACCCAATTCATGCGCTTCAAATCTTACATTACAGCTCTCTCCACCCAACATAATTCCAACAGTCAGTCTCTCTTTCCCTTTCTTTCTATTTAATAGTATAGCATGAATGTGACTGAGAAGCTCTCTCTTTCTTTCCCTTTGTTAAACCAAGTAACTCTAAAATTCTCAAATTTGGGTAATAGGAAAACAAAAACTATTAAAGAGCAAGCTCCCAAGTCTGAAGGACTTCTCAAAGGCCTTATATACATTTGATATTGGGCAGAATGATATTTCCTATGGTATTCAGCACACTACAGAGGAACGAGTTAAGGCTTCCATTCCTGATATCCTTGGACACCTGTCCCAAGCAATAAATGTAAGGGATATTATTATTAGGGGAAACTCATTATATAGGATGGAGTTTGTCCCATATTTCTAATCAATGTTGAGTTTGCCATTTCACAGTATGTCTCCGTGATTGTAGGCGAATTTTGTTTTTATTTCTCCAATGTTAAATTCTCTCATAAAATTGGATGTCCTAAAATGTTTCATATTGTAGATATTATCCACACACTTACAAATGTATTTAGTTATACTTCTGATTTTCGTACCATCCACTAGGCCCTGGTCTCATTTTCAAGATCGCAAAATTTACTAAACTCATAGGCGATTGTGAATATTGCTCTATTTGAAGCCCGTACTATGCTATTTCCGTTATTATTATTATTATTTGTTGTTGTTATCATATAAGGTAAACCAGTAGTGTGTACTCATTTGTACATGCCCATTTTAGAAACTGTACAAGGAAGGTGCAAGAGTATTTTGGGTGCATAACACAGGCCCAGTTGGGTGCTTGCCGTACAATGTTATATACTACAAATCAAAACAGGGTAATCTGGATCAGTTTGGGTGTGTGAAAACTCAGAATATGTTAGCTCAGGAGTTCAATAGGCAGCTTAAGGATAAAGTGTTGCAGCTAAGGTCACAGCTCCCTCTTGCAGCTCTTACATATGTTGATATATACTCAGCCAAATATGCACTAATTGCTCATGCAAGAGATCAAGGTAAAGCTTTTCTTCCATGTGTTAAAACTTTTTCAGCCAAAGTGAAGTGATGACAAAGTGTAATAACTCGTTAGATGGTGAACTTTAATCATTTTATGGTTTTTGGATCTGTTAGGCTATGTTGATCCTTTTGAGTTCTGCTGTGGGAGTTACTACGGAGACCATATTGATTGTGGAAAGAAAGCCACAGTGAACGGCACGGTTTATGGAAATCCATGTAAAAATCCATCACAGCACATAAGTTGGGATGGTATACACTACTCTCAAGCATCTAACATGTGGGTTGCTAACCACATTCTCAACGGATCACTTTCTTATCCACCGGTTTCAATTTTGGAAGCTTGTCTCAGTCCTAAGATTGTATAAGAACCATGCAATGAAATGGTTTTTATGCTTGATACTTAATAATAAAGCATGATTTTTAGCATAATCAACTACATTTTTTTCTTAATTAAATCATTTCTTGGATTAGTTGTAGCTAGAGTTGTCATTGATGAAGCCTGAAAGTGAAGCAATGTGATGTAGTGATACCCAATTTATGTCATTTACTGATTTACCTTGTAATTTAGGAATGATGATATTTTGATGGTTTAGAATTGTTTGCCTAAGAATCTTCTCCATATATAGACAGTGACTGAGACAACTTTTATTTTTACCGTTCAAGTGTCAAGCTAGCTTCGTCTGGAAACTATCAATCACAATTGTCTTTGAAGGAAGGACAAAAAGACAGAGATGTTCATTTAGTTTTGTAAATTTTTAAAATTGCCTGTTTTCAGTTGCTCTTTCACGTCAATACATTTGATGGTACTCGGAAGGTTTTAGTTGCAACATTTAATGTATAGTTGCTTTTAACTTTTCCACAAGTAGCTAAATTTTAAGTTAATTGAAAGCAATATTACATGTATATATAGTGCCTGAAATGTGGCTCATGTCTGCACTCTGTATGTGCATTTCACATGTATATGTATGTCTAAACTGGCTAGTGGACTTTCTTTATTAATTTGTAGTGAATCTGACAACTTCACAAAGTGGTCCAAATCACCCTTAAATAATCGGTGGATAGAAAACAAAGGATAGGTACATAGTTATAATTGACCCTTATTTAGCTACTACCAACTGGCAAACTCTTACCATTTTGACAAAAAGTAGAGAAGCTCAAACCAGAATAGTTGAGCTCACATATTCAAGCGTTTTGGTTCACCAATAAAATAAAATGATATTCAGCCAATTCTTTATAATAAAAAAATAGAAAACAATTATACAAAGAAGAATGTGGCAGACAAGGAATTTTGTCTTGTCTAAAATCAAATTTACAAGTATCAATTTTTGTTCTCTCTGTTTTTTTTCTTATGCCTTTGGTTATTGGAATAAACAAGTATCAGCTCCTCCTGGTTGTCATTGACAATTCACTTAAAATATTCAAATAAAACACCAACAACCTTATAATTCTCTATCAGGGAATGTATTTATATTGCAGACGTGCTAGTTAATATACACCATCAGCATTTTATTTTATATTGCCTCTACAACACGGTCACTTTGTATGGTTGGAGCGTTGGTGTCCATAAGAGTTTCAAGTCGTCTGGATTTTCTGTTTCTAACCCTGCCAGCTTCTTTCAACAGCTCCGCCAACCTTCGCTTTTCATCATTCACATCAGGATTTGCTGTTCCTAGCTTTTCTTCTCTCATGCCAACAACATATTCTAAAATTTCAATGGCATCATCTAATCTGTGCAAAATTTGGGAAATAAAAATAATGTTAGCAAATTGACATCAAAATGATTAAATTGTGTTAAACACCTAATCCACATTGCATTAAGTGTTCGCAAGACTAGTAACATGTGATAGCCTAAGCAAATGTGTTACCTGCCCATTGCATCATATGTTCCAGCCAAATTACTGTAGACTCCTAAAGTGTCAGGGTGGTACTGCCCATATTCCTTCTCCAAAATAGTCCTTGCTTCTTCAAAAAGGTCTGCAGCCTCATTGATAGAGTAACGCTGCACGCAGGCAAGACCCATCTGGTTCAGCGCAATTCCAAACAAGGCAGATTTTTTCTCCCCTCTAGCACGGAACTTCAATGTAGCATTTTTTAAGGTGTTGTAAGATTCTGCATAATTTTCCATCATATAATACATGACCCCCATCTGGGCTTCAATTCCAGCAATTGTGCTCTGTTGACCTGGCTCTTTGCCATATGTTTTCAAGGCCTTTTTAAGCAGCTTGAGTGCTTGGTCTAATTCATTCATAGACTGATATGTTGCAGCAATGTCGATAAGACCACTGGCAATCTCTTCAGAAGGGATTCCTGGATTGGGTTTTGTGTAAATCCTAAGTGCATTTTCACAGTAAGATTTGGATTCCTTGAACTTTCCTATCTTATGGTACAAATCAGCTAAACGAACAAAAACAGAAGCTACTGCTGGATGATTCTCTCCTTTGGTAGACTTAAACACAGTGATTGCTTTCTGATAAGCAAATATTGCCTCATCGTACCGAGCCAAAGATAGATATGCGTCTCCAATGCTACAATCTATTGAAGCCACATCAATTTCCTGACCATTGGCTGCCATGGTCATGCTTGCTAAAACATAATTCTCAAGAGCCAATTCATGGTCTCCTTTTGAGTCACATATAAGTCCCATGAGTCTCCTATCTGCTGCTTCTTCAAGGGAACCAGGGGAAACACTTTGCTTGTGAATATCAAGAGCCATCTGACAAAGCTTCTCAGCCTCATCAAATTGCAATGCTTGAACATGTGCTTCAGCCACATAGCGGCATGTTTCACCAAATCGAGGATCTGTTTCTCCCAAGACTTGCCTTTGCATTTCAATACCTGCTGTATAAAACAGGATTGAATTCTCAATCTGGCCCATCATAGCATAAGTATCACCTAATTGCATGCACCCTGCAAACTTAGCCAGTGCATGCTCTTCCCCATCTTCGATCACAGGAATGTCAATTGCACGCTCAAGATGAGGAATTGCTTCATTATATTGGCCTAAGCTGCAGTATATTGCAGCTAAAACATGTAGACACATAACAAGATCCAAACCCGGTTTCTCATTTGAGCATTGCTCAAATGACTTCATTGCCCGGAGAGCCAATTCAAGTGCTTTCTTTGTATTTTCTCCAGCAGAGATCATATCCCTTGTTTGTTTAAGCAAGAATGGTCCAAGGTCGGGGTTATCCAATCCTTCATTAATAAGGTCATCTATTCTACCCTGAAATTTGCCACCATGTAAAGCAACATTTCTTGCCTTGTTCATATGCAAAACTGAATTTGGTTTTCTTGGACTTTTCTCATACCTCTTATCTGCTGGAGATCTATCTTGAGAAGATTTACTCTTAGGGCTTGATTTTGCTGATGCTGCAGAACCTGTTTGCAAATGGGGAGGTTTCTTACCCATTGCGGATTTTGGCTTGGCTTTTTTAGCAGACTTTTTAGCAGCAGTTCCATTTTCTTTCATAGAAGGAGAGTCACCTATACTCCTTACCTCCTTATTTTCTGCAACAATCTCTTTTGTTATCTCCAAATCTTCAATGTCTCCAACAAGATGGCGCAATTCTGAATCAATTCTTGATTCCTCACCATATGATACAAAACTAGCCCTTGAAGGTGATTGATCAGAGCTCTGCATCTCACAGACATTGTTATAGAGCTGCTCAATGGAGGTGCTAATAATACCATCCATAGCCAGATCAATGGAGTCACTTTGAGGACTTTGTGGGCTCAATGGACTTCTAGGGGAGCCTTGCTGGGCAGAGTTTTCCTTTTGTGGCATGTTTTCTCCATTGGGTTCTTCCATTGAACTGTCCCCATTTAGACCATCCATAACTAATCCAGGCATCAGACTGAATATGAATCAATGAAGATCTTCAAATCAACATAGTTTTTAGGACTAACCAACTTATACTTAAAAATGCCATACGAAGAAAACTGGAAAAAGTTATCCTATTCAGTATTCATAAATTTTATTTTAAATCTTTGCAGTACCCAAATGATTGCAGCTTTTAAATAAACAGTAACTCTGCATAAAGTCAGAACCAAGCCAAATAAATTCATTTATTGCTAACTGTTCCATCATAAATTCCATTTGGCACTGAACAATCAAGAATCACAAAAATTATATAGATTCAACCACTTAGCAAG
This sequence comes from Elaeagnus macrophylla, assembly GCA_029378325.1. Taxonomy (NCBI): domain Eukaryota; kingdom Viridiplantae; phylum Streptophyta; class Magnoliopsida; order Rosales; family Elaeagnaceae; genus Elaeagnus; species Elaeagnus macrophylla. Next base: position 20,002,092 of record CM055646.1, on the reverse strand, counting down.
GCAACTTCCCTCTTAAATACACCAAATCACATAAATCGAAAAGAATAAATTCAACAGTAAGCTTTGGCTGTCTATGCCTATTAATTAGCCACGGTATTATAATGAAATGACAACCTACTTAACTACCCACAGAGAAACCAAAGATTCATAGCAAATGCAGGTAAACAATTTATGATGTATAACTAACTAAAATGACTTATTCCTTAAAAAGAAGAAACCCAAACTAACAATATTGAATGAAACTTACCTTATTACTGTCAGAGAAATAAGGTAATGCCAAACTTCTAAGCTCTCCGGATATTGTGTACAGATAGGCAGAGAGAGATGAAGAATTGAAGAGGATATGTATCTGTTTCTTAAATATGTATAAGTTGAAGGACAGAGAGCATAGAAAAAGACCAAAATTGAAGCCGCAAAGTTTTGGAGTTAGAGAAGAATAAAGAGGGCAAGATGGGAAACATGGAATTAGAATAATAATTGAGAAATTATATTTACGAATGGTGTGGGGTTGGAGAGAGTTGGAATGTTGAAGTAATGGCAATAGGAAGCTGACCTCTCTCCCACCTCTCTCTCTCTCTCTTTCTGTTTTTTTATTTTTATTTTTTAAATGAATTTATTAATAGCTTCGATATTTTCACTTGAGACGTTACGAGTTCGCGAGATTAACGACTTTTTAACGCCAAAAGCACTGTGGAAATGTTAAGGTAACACTGCTGTTTGCTAGGGAATATAACTTTACCACGTGGCCACATTGAAAAGCAAGAAGTTTCAACTTTAAATTGCTTGTGAACAATGATTGGTTTCTTTTTTCAGTATAATTTATTTCACGTTCCACACGAACAGAGGTACAGCCGACTGGGTTCAGACTTCAGACTTTTTTCTCGAAAAGTGGGCCATTAATCCAGCTAGCAAAGTTGGCCCCAACTTCCAAGTAAAGACTGTGGGACCACCATGTATATAAATAAAAGTGAAAGGTGAACTGTAATAGGCCGATTATGTTTTGTTAGTTTCAACTCTTCCGAGAGAAGTGGGGGCTTTACAAAGAATTCGATAGAGGAATGAATAAAATTATTTATTATTTTAGTAATGATTAATCATATAATATTTTAAGTTAATAAAATTTAAAATTAATGTAATTATTTTAAAAAAAAATTACATACTCATTGCATAATAATAAGGGAAAAATATACTTCATAAAGTAGAAATTATTTATTATTTATTGAGTAAGTAATTATGTTATATTTTAAGACAATAAAATTTAAAATTAATACAATTATTTAAAATAAAAAATAAAAACATTCATTCAATATATGATAAGAAGAATAATCAATAAAATTAATAAAAATTATACTCTAAAAACAATAAATAATTAGTACCTACTTGCCATTTTCTCAATGCTACCATATGAAATGAAAGTTACAAGTCATTGCAAGTGGCTTTGGCAAAACTTAAAGCATTCTATGTAAGAGTTTTCTTATTTTTTAGCTGTTCTGATGAAGAATTGTTAATTTCTAGATTTGGGAATCTTTCTACTTCAGTTGTTGGAAGGCAAATGAAAATATAAACCTAAAAAGTGGGTGGAATAAGAGACGACTTCTGCTTCTTTGTTGTAGCTTTAAATAAAAATTAAAGGAAGAATCTATGTAAGGAAATTAGTATGGACAAGAATCGAATGATTGGTGTTGTTAAGGGCATTTTGGTCTTAGGTTATGGAGTATATTTTAATTTAAACTTTATCCTAATAGCTCATATACAACAGATACAATTTACCTTCCTTGCCTGGTGGTTAGGACTTAGGACTAGCAACCCATGTCAAAGAACTTTCGTTGGTCATAAGAACCTCCTTACTAGTTCAAACTCAAAATCCAACTAAACAACCCGTGATTAATCGAGGTGATTATTTAGGGATTTGATAATTATTTTAATTTATGATTAAATAATTAGTTTTGTTATTTTTAATTCTTTTATAAAAATAATTATAAATGTATTTGATAACAATTTTTATTTAATATTTTTCAAGAAAAAAAATTCAAAATTACCTTTAAGTTGTTTGATAATGATTTCTATTTTTTGATTTTTTCAAAAGAACTTTAAAAATAAAGAAAGTTTTTTGTTTTTTTTTTTTATAAAGTTTAAGTTTTTAATTATTTTCTTCCAATACATAATAATATAAAAATTATAAGATTTAATTTACTCTCTATAAAAAATATTGGGGCAAAATGAAAAAAAAAAATCATAAATCATAAATCTGATTAAAAAATCTTCTTTTTAAGGATTTATAAATTATCCTATTTAGATAGTGATTTTTTAAAAATGTAAAAATTATTATTAAAGATATCTGATTAAAAAATTACTTAAAAAATAAAAAATTTAAATTATTATTAAATAAACTTTTAATGTTTTATTTTAAATGATATTACACAACTTAAATATATTGAGTTTGACCTCTGATATTTAATTTGTTTTGATGCCACCGTGCCATGTGAGCAAAGTTATTATTTAGTTTACTAGCAAACAAGGCATAATTTTAACATTAATTTCATCAAAATGAATTTAATATAGAGTTATTTCTCATTTATAAAAAAACTCATGAAATATATTCTTTTGGTTCAATACATAATTATTTGATTTTGTGAATGAGACGAGATTAGTTGGACTAGATCATGCTTCCTTACACAGTTAAACTCAATTAATTGAACTAGAAATTATTCCTAAATTATTATGGCCTCATAATATTTTTTATTTGTGATTAAATAATTAATTTTAATTTTGTTAAAAATAATTAATATTGTATTTAATAACAAATTATACTTATTTTTAAGAAAAAAATCAAAACCTACTTGATGGCGATTTCTATTTTATAATTTCTTTTTCAACAATTAAAGATTTTTTCAAGTTATTATTTATAAATTTTGAGTTTTTAATCATTTTTTTTAATACTTATGCATATAAAAAGTCACAATAATTGATTTATTGTATAGGTTGGTAAAAAAAAATCAAAATTATATTAAAAAAATAATTTGTTTTAAAGATTTATGAGTATTCCATATTTTAGTACATAGCAATTTATTGAAAACGTAAAAATAAAAATAAAAAATTGTTATTAAATATATAATTAATTAAAATATTACACTAAAAAAAATTAAAAGTTATAAATTAAAATCGTTATTAAATGCCTCTAAAATATTGTAAAAGGAAAGCCTTGATCGAGTTATTGCTATTTGCTTAATCAAATTGAGTAGTTGATGGTTCGGCAATCAGTTCCATGATAAGGAAGAGACAAACAAACAAAGTTTTATTTTGTACACGAATCTAATAACGAATGTTATTAGACAGTATATTAAGGTATCAATTGTGGCAAAAATATTAAGGGAAATAAGAGTCCTATTTGGTTACTTGAGGCTCCTTTTGGTTTTGGCTCCCGCTTTAACATGCATTTTTTAAAACAATTGCGTTTGATAAGTATTTTCATTTTTGTTAGATCATACTATTTTCTTAGTTTCCTAGCCTGGCGGTTGTTTATAAATTATGATAATCTTTGTCTCTAGGTTCGTTTTATAACGTGTTTTATTTTATGACATGTTCTTTTTTAAGTTATATTTTGTTGTATTTGAAACTAGGTTTTTATTTTCTAATTCATTTTAAGAAAATGAAAACTTATTTAATAAAAAGCTTTCTTTTTTAATTTCATTTCTCTTTAAGTTATAAAAAAAAAAAGAGTAAATATAATTGAACTAGAATATGGTTTTCTAAACCTTTTTTTTTTTTTTCAAGTTTCAAAAAAAAAAAAAAAAATGTATAAAAATGAAACTGAGTTTCAAATTAATTTTAAACTTAAAAATAGAAATAATTATCAAATAACACTTATTTTGAAAACTTAATGAAAACAAAATTGGTCACAAAACAAGCCCTTTGTTTTTGTCTAAATAAATTTCCATTTTCTTCTCTAATAGTTGTAGGACGCCAATTCATAAGCTTGAACTTATTTGTTCATAGCACATAAGAACTCTAAAAACAGTTATTGAGGAATCGGAATATAGTGCATTTTCAATTGCAATAACCATTTCATTTAGGATAAATTAATTTATTCCAATAAGCTGTACAGTACATGAAATTTAGTCATATGTCATCATATTTAGACTGAAAAATAAGAGAAAAAATTGATATTTATGAACTTTTGATATAGGAATATTTGAATACTTTATTTTATGAACTTTGGCAACAAAAAAAAAAAAAAAAAGCACTTGCAGTAATTAAATTAGATATGGAATATCGAAGCCGGGCCCTAAAAATTTCATAATTATTTAATTTACCTTATTTTTAAAAAGTAAATTAATTATTTGTAAAATTAATACAATATGAAGGGAGATTTTTACCTTATTTTTAAAAAGTAAATAATTGAATAAAAATGATTTGATTTCTATTTATTTTCTTTCCTTATTTGTAAATACATTTTGCCTTTAAGTTTTTAAATATTTTAATTTTTTAACTGATTTAAAAAATAACTACTCCACCTTAGGCACATTTTTTTTTAAATAGTACATACGTTTTTTCTTTTTTTTTTTTGAAAAATAACACACATATTTTTCTAATATTTGACACACATATATGTTTTTTTGAATTAACACATATGATGTTATATGTTTTCTTTATTATGCAACATATGATTTTCTCTTGATACGACACATGTTTTTTTTTTTTTTGAATAGCTTCCACTTTTTGTGAAATAAAAATAGTTAAATTATACATAAAAATATATATGTTCAATTCTATATAAAAAATAAAACGCATTAATATATACCAAAATAATATATTCCAAATAAATACAACAAAAATAAATCTATAACTGCTTTTAAAACCTGTAATTTGGTAACACAAGTTAAAAAAAAAAAAGAGAGCCCAATTACAGCAGAAAATAAAAGATCTCGCAAATAACAAGAAAAAAATGCGCTAAAGTAAAGAGGGGAGTTAAAGTGGAATCCGATCACTAAAACCAGATGATGGCATGCAATTGTTCCAACATTTAATAGTGGTTTTTTGTTTTTGTTTTTATTTACTATGCATGTGGCATGAAACAAGAAACAAGAAACAAGATGGGCTTTATCTTTCTTATAACTTATAGACTCCACCCGTCATGCGCATGTTCACAATTTGAATGATTTCCTTTTACCGAACTTGCGCCTTTAAAAAGATGGAAAAGAAAGGCAAAAAAGTAGCCATTATTTTCATTCTATAGTCAGAATTGAGAAGAAGCATAATTTTATCTTTTGGAGGTTCTCATCCCTTTTCAATTTTGACTTTTTTATTTTTATTTCATTGTTATAAAATGCTATGTATAATAAATTTAAGATACGTTTTAAATTATACGGAAAAAAATTATTAATAATATAATTAGACTTACAAAATTATATTCAATAAAAATCTATCAAGTTAGTTAAGATGATAATTTATTATATATAATAATAGCATTGATATTTTGTTGTATTGGAGCTAGCTCAAGTGGATACAACCTTGCAAATATTCATGCATATACTACCTCAAAGTAAGTCTGACCATGTCATCATGTTTTGTTCTGGTCAACCAAAAATAATAGATAAGATATGTACGTATAATCAGTTTAAAAAATTTCAAATTTAATCTTTTCGATATTACATTTATTACTTATTCACTTAAATTTGAACAATATATAGGATTTGAATTTATAATAATTTTTATAAGAGAATTTATGGTAAAACATTTAGAAGTTAATCAAGTATATATTTGATGACTTGTTGTGATTTATGATTTTTTTTAAAACAATGATCAATGTGTTTCACAATAATTTGTACATGAAAAGAAAATAAACTTAAAATATTTATCTTCTGAGGGGGGCTAAAATCAGTTTTGATCCTTATTAATGGGTATTATTATGCTTTGATTGTTATAAGACGTAGAAATGAGACATATGTGTCTATTATACATCATACAGAGTTTTCGATCGGTTTGACATTCGAAACAGAGAGATAATTGTACTGCTGGTTGGAGACTTGGAGGAATTGAGGAAAGGAAACCATACAAATCTATACGTTGGTGAAAGTGGACCCGGAATCGGCTAAAGAATGATCTCTTATTCTCTGAAAATTAACTTGTTTTTTTTTTTTCTTTTCATTTTGGGTATCTTCTAAAGCACGAATGACGAATCTTTTGGGACCCCTTTTTGATCAAAAGACAGTCTTTGCTGACATTCTCTCTTTTCTATTCTTCTGATCAAGTCAAAGCGTCAAACCCATGACCTCTTTCTCCTTGCATATCACTCTCACATGTATATTGAAAGAGCAAGTTGAAAAATAAATAGACGTAAATTTTATGTGTTTTTTTTTTTTTAAATAATAGTAATATATTTCTATATCCAGAGAGATCGATCATATTAGAAGATGTGAAATGGGCTTAGAGGTTCTGAGTCTACAATTGTTGCGTTCCTTAAAATGTTAGACACTAAATTAGAAATATTTATTTATTGGCATTTTTTAATTAATTTTTAGTTGTCAAAAATTAAAATTTCTCGTTTCTGTTTGTATGGAAGGGAATACTATTAAAAGCTAAATACAGCTAGAAGGAGCGTAGTGGAACCATAGTAGTTGCTCATCTTGAAAACATCTTATCTTCTAATGCTCTACGTATAGCGTATCCCCTTATATAATGTAAGACTTATCCAAGAGGTTTTTTATCAGATAATTAATAAACCGAAACGTGTACACGACTGTGAAATAGACAAGAGTTACTGCCAGGTAACAAATAACTATGCTAGCTGGAAATATAAAGGAAAAACTGTAAAATTAATGCAAATTTATAATAATAAAAATAATTTTTATAATATTAATTTTTATTTAAGACCTTTGTTATTATAAATTTTAAAAATATTATTTTAAATATAAAATAATATTATATTAAATAATAATTATATAAAATGATTATTAGTTTATATTTTAATAGTTTAAATTTTTAAAGCAATTAATTTTTTAATAATTTATAATATAATATTAAAACTGAAAGTGTTATGTTGAAGGCCAATAACTTTAATTACTAAACCAACGCTTGTGAGAATATAAATATATAAAATTATTATCTACCCTTATTTCATTAACTTTAATTTTTTGGACAATTATTTTTCTATTAACTTTTCATATAATAATAAAGCTTAAATCCATGATGGCGAGGATGGAATAAATCTCACCAAAAAAAAAAATGTGGACTTTACAAAAAAAATAAAATAATTGAATAAAATTATAATATAATAAAATAAGTTAAAAATAGAAGGCTAGTTAACTCACACTTTAAAAAATATTAAAAAAATTAAATTTTTATATCAATTAAAAATAATATTGTGATAGAAATTATAAAACATAAATTAAATTAACTTTTGCTTATAATTTTTTTTCCTGTCAACTTTCACAATACGTTCTGGTGAAATGTTATTTGGTGGGGGCTGCTCAGTGTAATTAGAGGATGAGAAGGAATGTTGTTTAATTAAGCTATAGGCTATTATGATTGGACTCCTTAATTAGCCTTAAGGAATCATGTCAAGTATCAACTGCAGTCTACCGTAGTCAATCCACTTGGATCAAAACGATTCTTTTTTCCTCCTCCCACTCTATAAATAACTTGTTACCCTCTACCTTTCTTCCTCAGCTAACTCTTTTCTTCATCTATTTTGCTCTTCATTAGAAACATATCCTAATTTCCCATTCATCCATATATTATGGATTCTGAGACGACGAGGTTCATCTCTCTCTCTCTCTCTCTCACTTTTTCTGTAGCTAGTACCCAAATCCTAGACACACACATATATAGCTCAAGTTTATGTATGAACATCAAGTTCTAGCTTGATTATAATTAACGACCTATCTAGTCTCAACATATATATTACTTGGAAAATGTTTATCACTAATATGTATGTGGTAATTTTTAAAAAAAAAATAATAATTATACTATTTATTTGTTCATAATTCACCTAAATTTTTATATACCGTTAAGCCACAATCAAATTTTCCAGATTATTAAATATTAATTACTTAAAATGTGAAAAAATCTCTATCAAAATTAATTGATATTAATTATATGCAGGAATAAGTGTGCAGCTTGCTTCAGACAATTCAACAAATTGGAGCATCTAGTGGATCACATGAGAACATCAAATCATTCTGTTCATGAACCCAAGTGTGGAATCTGTAAGAAACATTGCAGATATTTTGAGTCTCTCAGAGAGCACCTCATAGGTATATAATATAATTAATACAAATTAATATGAACTATATTTTATTAATTGTAATTTTATTCAATTATTTTATAAAAATTAATACCTATGACTTCATAGGTATATATTTTTACAATTAAAAAATAATAATTGATTTATCATTTTTTTAAACAACTACTCAATTGATATTGAACGACGGTAATTTATATTCGTTCAATATTACACGTTCAATGTTATTGAGGTGCTAGTTTTATTATTATAAATTTTAAGAGTGTTATATTTTATAATTTGCTAATTTATTTTTATACATAAAATTTTATATTTTTTATAAAAATTAAATCATATTTAATATATAGTGTTACCTCTTAAAAGTATAAAAATTTTTAAACTTAAGTTTTATCCATGGGTTGTTTTAGTTATTTAAAACCTAATAAAATTCTAACATATCTTACATTTAGATAAATATTTGTCTTTAATAGTCAAATTAGTTTTTAGTTTGTAAGTTTTGTATACAAACTTTTCATTATTAATTATTAACTAGTGTCCTTACAATCTAGATCCGCCAATGAGTAAAATGTAAATTATGTTAATTTAAAAATATTTGGTGCAGGACCATTGCCGAAACAAGAATGCAAAAACATTTTTAGTAACAGAGGATGCAAATTCTGCTTGAACATCCTGGACAGCCCTTATGCTCTTAGGCTTCACCAGCAAACCTGCCAACTTTCCCCTCATGCCAATGTAATTATACTCTCTAAATATAAAAAAATATATAATACCGATCAACTTAATAAGTTAACTAATTGCTATTAAATTAATTATGATGGATCTCCAAATTATAGGGACTTGTTGGGAGATTTGCTAGTATGGGGTTAAGGGATAACTTGACAACAAAAAGTGGCTCAGGCTATGTGGTTGCAATGGCTTGCAAAATGGTCGGTGGTGGGAGCGATGGCTCCTTAGATCTTTGTGCTAGAGTCTGCATTATTGATGAACATGAAAACATTGTCTTCCATTCTTATGTCAAACCCCCAATTCCTGTCACAAACTACAGGTAAATACATTAATTGCCTGCTGAGCAGTAGACAGTAGTGCGGTACTGTATATTATTAGTATATTAATTTCCAACAACAAATAGTAGGCCTTAATTACGAGGCTTTATGATTAATATCAAGCTTAGCTTCAATCTAACACAATTAAGCAACATTTTCCACCATCCAGGTATGAAACAACAGGCATACGTCCTGAAAACATAAGAGATGCAATGCCAATGAAGCAAGTGCAGAAAAAGATACAAGAATACCTATGCAATGGGGAGCCCATGTGGAAGATTCGACCAAAATCTGGTAAAGCTAGGATTCTTGTTGGTCATGGTTTGGATCATGACCTTGATAGTCTTCAGATTGAATATCCTCCACTCATGATCAGGTACTACTACCTACCTACCTACCTACCTACCTAATTTTTATCTTAATTTAACAAATTAATTATATATGCCCTAAATCTAAACCATTTTAATTCACTACTCTTGATTGATTAATTAATTAATTAATATATATTAAACATTAATATTGCTCAAATTAATTAATATATGTGATCATGACAGGGACACTGCAAAATATCCTCCATTGATGAAAACAAGCAAGCTTAGCAACTCCCTCAAGCATCTGACACAAGCTTATCTGGGGTTAGTCCTAATTAGTTATTTAATTGCATAATATTACAATATTAAAAGCAATAATAATCAATTCATCTGACACAATATTATAATCGACAGGTATGACATTCAAACGGGCATTCAAGATCCATATGAAGATTGTGTAGCAACAATGCAGCTTTATATGAGAATGAGACACCAAAATCATAAAGTGGAGGATTATCCCCTGGCTTCTGATCCACAAAACCGAAATAATTTCGCTTCATGGCGCCAAAGCGAGCTTGAGAGAATGACGCCCGAACAAATGTTAGAAATCTCCAAGTGCGATTACTACTGTTGGTGCTTGGACTCCAAAAATTAATATCGTAATTAATGAATGCTTATTCACTTCATCAAGAAATTATTATTCATGGATGAATTCTTAATAATTATTTTAACTAGCCACATCAACTTCGATCTACATTATTATTAATGTATTATTGTCATAATGATTAGAGCTTTCTTAGAATTTATGCAAACCATATATGCAAGTTCTTGTACTACGTTACATATATATATATATATTAATATGCATGATGTAATAAAATTTATAGTGTATTTATCAATCAATAAATAAAGTATATTATAGCTGATTCTAAATTGTTCTTATACTACATCAACAAATGTATGCCCGCTCACCAAAATAGCAGCCACGTGAATACCTCTTTCCCAGCTCCGTGCCGCCGTTGTTCGCCCATCTCCTTTGTCGTTGCTCGTTGAATGTTTATTAAGCATTGAATTCCCTAGAAAGCTCAAGAGAAATCTATCAATTTTTCATTATTGCAATCTGTTAGTGATATCTTTTGGGACTTTTCACAAACACATGAAACCTACACTGCTTTTAACAACGAATCTTTAGCAATTGAAACAAATTAATTATTTTGGATGGACGAATCTAAATACAGGACAAAATTAATTTCACATAAAAAAAACCATGTAGTAGGAAATATTGAAATCCTTGTCGGACCATGTTGGAAACAAATAAAAGTACAATCAAGTGGAAAATCAATGAGCTACAGAAAATATAAAACGAAACAGCACCTCTTCCTAACGGCAATGTCGTCTTTTATCATTAGTATAGATTAGAGGATTTTGTTCAATAATTGTAAATCCATGTGTTAATACGAGAATGATGCGTATAGAAATCTGTTTCCTGAAATTTCTTGCACATGAACTAATCACTTGAGCTTTAGCAAGAAGTTAAATGCCGTAAGTATGATGGAAGTGGAACTTTATCACTCTGATTCTGAGATGGACTTGTTTTCTTTATTCTAGGTGTTACTTAATTGATATCACAAAACAACATTATTTAAGTTTAAATTAGATGGTATTTTAGTTATTATGATATTGAGTAATATATGTAAAAATAAGAAGTATTAGAGTGAAATATTTTATTTGTTATATACTTGGGTTAAGTTATACAAGCTACTTTTTTACCAAGTAAACTTGCCTATATATATTACTACCTACACTACTACAATTTGGGTAATATAGGACGGCTTATAATTTAGAGTGAGAAACAAATAGGACGGTCTCAAGTATATGGCCGTCCTATAAGAAATATAGGACGGCTATTACGGAAAAAATTAGGCGGAACTTTATAGGACGGCTATTAGCCGTCTTAAAAAAAATTCTTTTAGGACGGCTATTAGCCGTCCTATATGTTACTATATAAGACGGCTATTAGCCGTCCTATATAGTTTCAATACTGGATAAACACAAAAAAAAAAAAAAAAAAAAAAAATTCTTTTAGGGCGGCCAGTAGCCGTCCTAAAAGAAATTTTTTTTTTTTTTTTTTTTTTTTTCTGTGTTCGTCCTAAAAGAATTTATAAGAACGAGTGTAATTTTTTTATTTATATATCTTTCTCCTCGCAAGTGAACCTAACTCATTTTAAGTTAAAAAAATTTCAATCCCTCATCCTCCATCCTCTCCTCCTCTTTCTCACCACTCTTTCATCTCCTCCTCTTTCTGACCACTCCTTCCTCGCCTCCTCTTTCTCACCAGGATACTCATCCTTATCCCCATCCCCTTCAATATCACCGCTAACAATAATTTATTTTTGCTAGCAGATCTGGTAGCATGTAAAGGCTTTGATTATTTATTGTGCACTTATTATTTATTTTATTCTCCACTTTGGGTTGATATTTGTATTTTGCTCGACTTTAATAATTATTTTTTTCTTTAAATAGTTAGACATTTGATTTCTTTGTTTCCTTTTGCTCACTCTGATCATTCTCCTTTCTTGATTTTTGTTTGTCATTTTTTCGTCCATCTTTGGCCATTTTCTTTGCCTTTCTGTTATGAGAGTATTAATGATAGTTGGCTTGTTAGTTTCTTATTGTGAATCTATGGGTTAAATTTTGATTATCAGGTTGAGTCCTAAAAAGAAAGAGGGAATTGAAAAACTAAAGCGGGAAAAGAAAAATTGAAAGAAGCGCCAATTTTTTTTTGAACCAATTTTTTTGGATATTTTTGGAATGAAATTTATTCTGAAATCGTGTTTCTAGAATAAAATTAATTTATATATGTGTTATACATAGATTTCAGTACTGAACGAACACAGAAAAAAAAAAAAAAAAAAAAACCAATTTCTTTTAGGGCGGTCAGTAGCCGTCCTAAAAGAATTTTATAGGACGGCTACTGGCCGCCCTAAAAGAAATTGATTTTTTTATTTTTTTTTTTTATTTTTTTTTATGGCCGTCCTAAAAGAATTTTATAAGACGGTCAGTGGCCGTCTTAAAAGAAACTGGCCGTCCTATAAAATTTTTTTATAAGACGCTCCGTGAACGTCCTATTTTTTTCGATTCTTTTAGGACGGGACTTTATAGGACGGTCACTGGCCGTCCTATAAGACATAGGACGGCCAGTGGCCGTCCTATAAAGCCAAATTTGTAGTAGTGCTACAATATCATTCATAAGAGAAATAAGTCACTATCATTGTGTGTGAGAGGAAGACAAAAGATTTATCCTTTTTGAATTAATAAAGTTACTTTTGATTGAAGTTAATTTGGGTATTTTGAAGCAAGCAGTGATCTTTTATTGGAGAACTATCACAGTATATCACTTGTATTTTTAGTCAAGGTTAGAGATACTGTGTAATTTAGATTTTATTTGTAAGTGGTTATTTATTTATTTGGATATTGGTGTTTGTACTCTTTATTTGAATTTTGATAGTGAATATTTCTCGGTGTATCGTCGTCAATATACTAAACTTTTTACATTAAAAAGTTGAACCACTTAAATCATTGTGTGTCATTTATTTTTTTATTATTTATTATTTTACTGTTATTTAAAATTAAATTATTTATATAATTAAATTAGATCCAAATTTTACTTCCGCTGGCATTAATGTTATATCAGGTTTGATGTTTCGAGTCTTCCAAATCTTTTTTATACGTATTTTTTCCTTTCCTTTATTATTTTGTGGCTCCCCCAAAAAGTTACCTTAGTTTAATGGTGTACTTTTACTAGGTTATATAGTGCTGTTAAATTACTACACCACCGCCTCTCTTAATAAGTACTTATAGATATTTCTCGTCCTTGTGTATTCTCCATGTATTTATCTATTAGGTGATTAGTTGGCTATTCTCTCAATGGACAGTTTGAGAAGTTTGTCAAGTTCGTTTATTCACCGACATAGTTATATTTATAAGGAGGGCTTTGTTATCTGCAGTGTGTGGGGAATTAAATGGGCTCATATATATGCAAGTGACGTGGTATGTGCTCTAAAATTAAGTAGTGGTGTTAATAAGTGAGGCAAATCCATTTGTGCAGCCTCTGTACACTTACTTTGGTGGGGTTTCTCATCTATGGATGCTTCCATTATTTGCATATACAATGTTCATTGCATTTCCATGTGATGACCATCCCCATACAACATAGTCTCTTTGAATTATTTCTGCCAAGTGTTAAAATTTCATGTTTTGGTTCTTTCTGCTGAAACCTTTTCTTTTGCTTTTTGCTTCCTTTATTTTTTAATTCTTATCTTTACTTTATAAATTAAGAATTTCAAGTAATTTTTCAATCACAAGTTACACCTTTCAAATTTTGTAATGTAAAAGAACTCGTATTAAAAGTTATTAGTAAATCAACTCTCATAACTATTAAAAAAAATATCAATTATATTTTTATACATATATCACTCCTTACAAATATTAATTTTATACATCATGTAGGCCAAATATATGTAAATTAACACTTAGGATTGGTAGACCTTGGATACAAGACGTCTAGTTTTGATACCCACAACTTTTAACATGGTATTCATTTTATTTTTTTTAATGTTGTCTTCACATTTATTTGTTCAATCTCGAGATCAAGGTTAGTTGTTAAATTCAAAATTACTCTGATCAAGAACATATTTACAATTAGAGAGAATAATTCATTCAAATTAATGCCTTTCTTTTGTCTAAATCCTTTCACAACCAAGCAAGCTTCGTATTTGACTCAATTGTGATGCCATCCTCCTTCGACTTGTATACCCACTAGTTTTTTTTTGTCTTTTAGAAGCTCTGCCAACTCATAAGTTTTGTTCTTATATAGAGAATCCATCTGTTCTTCCATTGCTTTCATCAATTTCTTCTTTTTCTTATAAGTTTCCACTTATTTGAAGCTCTCTAGCTCCCCTTTTTCAGTAATTAGGATATACTTATTAGGTGGGTATTGTCTATATGGTTACATGACTCTGTTCGACTTTCTCAGTTGTCATTTATTATTCTCCAGTTCTCTTGTCTGTGCCCCTTAATTATTATACTCTTGTGCTAGCATATCTTCTTCAGCATTTTTATTTTCTTGTGCTTGTAAATCTTCCTCAGCATCATCTCCTTTCGATATCAACTCTATACCATCACTCTCATCTTGAACTTCTCCTCCATTAAACTGTTCTATTGGAGAAGGAAAGAAAGGAAGATCAACAAGAGCCTTTTCTAGTTGTTGATCTATTGTTTGACATTCATTAAAGACCATATCTCTGCTTCTTATAACCTTCTTTGTTTTTTACTCCCAAAATTTTTAGTCAAATTCTTCATCTCTATAGCTAATGAAGATACATTTAATGGCTTTGTCATCCAGCTTTGACCTATGTTCCTTTGACACATGCAAAAAGGCTTTGCACCCAAACACCTTTAGATAAGAGTAGAAAACATTTTTTCTCGTCCAAACCCCCTCTAGAATATCAAAATTCAAAGGATCTGAAGGGTTTTTGTTGATGAGATAACAAGCGGTTTGAACAACTGCTCCCTAAAATTATTTTGGTAGCTTTGTTGCTCGTAACATGCATTGTATTCTTTTTACAATAGTGTGGTTCATCCTTTCAGCTGAGTCGTGGGGTACCAAGTAATGTCTTTTCATGCCGAATACCATGTTTAGAATAATAATTTCTAAACTCATACGACTGATGAACACTATTTTGACCTACTATTTGTTATGTTTTTAAGTATTTATTTTGCATTTAATTTCGATATAATCTTGTTTTGGAGGGTATTCTATTGTTTTGTAGGTCAAAGTAGGTTTGGAAAGAAATGTGAAAAAAGAGAGCAAAAGTGTTTAAAATGTAAGCTTTACATCGAGAATCAGCAAAGTATGTAAAGGTATTTACATAATCAGCAGAGTATGTACAACGCATGTAAAGTCATTTACATACCATGTACACTGTTACATGCAAGGCACGCCGTGGCGAAGGAATTGTGTGCCGCGACGAGAGGCTCTCTGGTTGCATGCTGAGAATTCATAAATACATTGTGCCCCGCGGCATGGGAAAAGGCGCGCCGCGGCGCGCTCGCGCGGATTGCAATCCCCCCCAGCCATACACGCACATGCTTATTGGAAACCATTACATACAAAAGAGACCTAATTTAAACACATCATATCCAGCCTCCATGATCATTCAGCCTCCACCAACTCGTGAACATTAGCGTGAACAGTGCCGATTCTTTTTCTTCTCCACATTCTTGAGAGAGGGATTACTCCATTAATGCTCCTCCATTGAAGCTCCATCAACAATCTTGAAGAAGGTGACCATCCAACATCAAGAGCTTGTTTTAAGAGTGGAAGTGGGGTAATTTATTGTTTGCAATCTCTTTTCTCTTTAAGAACTCATAGAATGTTATTTGTAATGAAAAATATTGATTTGGATTTCATTATGAGTAGCTAAACTCTTTATGTGTGGGATTTTAGTAATGTAACCTTGAGTGGATGATTGTTTATGTGGATTATTTTATATTAAAGTTATTTACTTCATGTTCATTGTTCTTGACACTTATGTTCATTAATTATTTTTGGCCAATTTAATTTATGAATGTATGGAATATTTTAGGATTGAGTTTTAGAAACACCATCTGAATTCAATTGGGCATTTGTGAGCATGAACCTAATTTAAGTGCATTGATTTGTCTTGAATTAGGTGATTAAACTATTTTCCTAAGTTTAAGGCTGATTAACTAATTAACGGTCCGGATCAAAGAAGTTGATTAGTTAATTAAGGAAAAATTACCATTGATTTGAGATTTTCTAGGGTTAGTGAAAACAATCATTAAATTCCACTTTTTCATGCTTAATTGTGAAAACCACATAAATCAATCTATCCATGATTAGTTAACTAGCTAATTTTCCACACTCGTTCATCTCATCGTTTCGGTAATATTTTCACGCATTCACTTTATTAGTTTTAAGAATTTAGAATTTTAAAAACCGTTTACAAAACCAACTTTGATAGAGTGTTTAGGATTTATTTCATAGCTAAGGTTTAGATTACATTTAATTCTTTTAAAAACCACCGCAATTCTTTTGAGAGACGATCTTGGGAGTATACTTGTCGCTTACTACGAGTGACTCGTGCACTTGCGAGCTTTTATAAAATACAAAATTTGACTATCAACGACATACATTCGCCTCCATTGTCTGTTCGAAGACACTTCAGCTGCTTTTCCGTAACTCTTTTCACCATGGCATGAAATTTTTGAAAATTAGTGAACATTTGGTCTTTCGTCTTCAACAGATACACCCAAACTTTTCTCGAAGCATCATCAATAAAGGTTAGAAAATACTTGACCCCTCCAAATGATGTAAACTCAATAGGACTACAAACATATGAGGTCACTATTAAAGAAAACTCTATGTTGATTTCCAAATAAGTAGTAATCACAAGGGACAAGAGAGCTACCTTTTACAAAGAGAATAAGTTTCTTCTTTGCCAAAATCTACAGTCCTTTTTCACTAATGTGGCCTATTATTTTATGCTAAAGCTTGGTAAAGAGTCAACTACTACATTTAATCCATTATCACAAACCAACTCATAAGTTTTGTATAGTGTGCAACAAGCTTTTTTTCTTGCAATAATCAAGGACTCTTTGGTGAAGAATCAACTACCATATTTAACCCATTATCACAAACCAACCCATAAGTTTTATGTAGTGTGTAGCAAGCTTTTTCTCTTACAATAATTAAGGACTCCTTGGAGAGTTTTCATTTTTCATTACCAAAATAGTTCTAGAAGCATTCTCTGTCAAATGCATTGAATGACATCTGATTGAGACGTAAATCAAGAACATGCCTCACATTTTTTAATGTTAATAGGGATCCAACATTTGTCTTGATACAAATGTCTCAAATTCTCACTATGTCTGAACATGTGGTATTTTTCATCTTTACACTACCAAAGTCTCCTACTTTATATATAAAGAACAATTCTTTATAAGATATGACATGATAAGATACACCAGTGTCAACAACCATTCAACCATGTTATCACTAACATGTAGACATTTATCAACAATTAGTGGAACATCTTTATTTTCTCTTGTAGCTAGTGTTGTTGTTGTATGATTGTCATATTTTATTTAACCTCATTCTTGCATTCGTTTTTATACTCGACAATTTCTCTTTATATGGTCTGACTTGCCACAATAGAAGCAATTGTTGTCTCTTCTTTTTGACTTTGACCTTTCTTTGAACTTGTTTATTTGGCTCCTCCGTCCTTTATTTTTTACTTCTCCCACTATTCTCTATGATAAGGGCTTGAGACTCATTGTCTTTTGTATTATTTTTACTGTACAACAAAGTACTTCAAAATTTTCTTCAAAGATCAATTTATCTTTTCCATGTGAGTTGTCTTAAGATAGGGGTATGATGGAGGTAGGAACACCAATAGTAGAACTATTTTTTCTTATTCTCAAAAACTGAAATCAAAATTCTAAAATTGAGAAATCATGCCATTAAATATACTCAAGTATTGCATAAGTCATTATTTTATGGCATCCATAGTTGAAATAAATGTGTCCATATCATGAACTTGTTTAACAAGTTCTTTCCTATGTACAAACTCTCCAACTTGTTCTAAATATCTACAGCAATTTTAAATTCCTTGACATTAATGTTCTGAAAAATATTATCAAAAATATTAAGACGAATTGTACTAGCAAAATTTTCATATGTCTCATCCCAATTTCATCTTTTATCGTTGCTGGCTTTTTGGTAAACTTCTCAATCTTTTTTTTTTACCACTTTACATTTTTATTTGTCGTGAACCAAGCTTGATCACACTCAAATTTTGTAAAAATTATTGTTGCCAAATATTGTATTGTAAATAGTAATTTTACTTTTTGCAATAATCACCTTCAACTATGATATACCAATTATTGAGATATATGGTGCAGCGGTGTGTAGGAGATATTGCAAATAAAGAATAATAAATGTGTAATAATTAAAATAAAGTGATACAAAGTATTTACATGAAAAAACAAATAAGAGATAATTCTAAAAAACTTTCACTATATCAAGATGTAAGTAAAACAATTTTTTTAAGTTTATACCCAAAGTTAAGGTATTATAATATTATACTTACAAAGTATACATTTTATACTTACAAATTTGTAATAAATCTCTAATAAATTGTTAGAATTTTTAAGTATTGGGTGAACTTCTGGTTAATAAATCACTGTCAATACCTGTATTTATTTTAAGCTTTTTTTTTTTTTTTTTCAAATAATGTTGAACGGTCCCATCCTTTCATTTGCAGCCACATTAAATGGGGCGTACCCCATCATAAAGAGATTAATTTGTTGTTTTTTCGTCTTTTTGCTATAATTACAGTTGTCGGGTAATGTTGCGAGTTTTGTTGGAGTATTCACTAGATTAAATGGTGCAACTTTGAAATGCACTCGTAAGGGATCTTACAATCGTTAATGAAGTGATGTTTTAAATAACAATTTAAAAATAATCAATGAAACTGGATACAATTCATTTAAACATTATATGAAATAAATTATATTGCATAAAATTTTAATGAATTAAATTGAATCACAACTCTCAAATAAATTACTGTATAGAAGTTCTCTTCTGTTCTCAATATAAAACTAAAGAGTCAAATTCATCAAAACAAAGCTTCCATGAACATAAAAGGAAAACAATATAAATAATGAGCTTACAGCTTACAAATAACTAATGTAAGCATTCATATATGTCACAACGATACAAGTCACAAATCACGATCTTTTTATTATATTCAACAAATCACAAGCTTTATTACAATACAAGTCATATACAGTGCGAAAACATTCAGCGCAAACCACACGAATTCTATTATTGTAGCATGTAGACAAAGCTTTAAACTCATCATGGGATGGGATGCACAACAATCTTACCAGTAGCTCTGTTACTTTCAAGATATGAAAATGCCTCTACAACCTTAGAGAAAGGAAACGGGGATTTTGGATCTAGCACAGGCTTAACCTTCCCAGTCTCAAAGTAAGGATTCAATTTCTCCAAAATAGAACCTCTTGAGGTCAGAATAAAAAAGAATGCTGGTGGTGGTACGTTCCCTCCTGCTATTGTCACTACCTTGCCACCTTCTTTCACCGCTTTCACAGCTCGGTCAGTTTGCCCTGAGTAATTTGCGACCAAGTTTTACACTTAATAGTTATAGCGTAGAGATATGTCATGTAGTATAAGATGTGAATTGATTGTACTTGGGTCTTTTGTTGAAAAAATACCAATTAATCAATCTTTCATAAAATTTTCAAGTTATACTATGTCAGAAAAAAAATAAAAAAAAATGGCATATAATAATTTTTCTATTCGCATTCACAATAAACATGTATAGGTCACCGTTGCATTCATTAATGATAAATGATCATGTGCTAATAAAGGAAAGGTAGAAAATTTTCAACTGTTCGGTAGTAGAGGTTATGCTATTTTCAAGCTCTTGATTTAATCCATTTCATTGAATGATTCAAAATGTTGAATCTTGCTACATAACTAAAGTCGATCATATCAAACAATATGTAAAGCTAATCAACGAAGTTAAAAAAAAAAAAAAAAACTTACCAACAGCATCATAAACAACATCAAACTTCTCTGGAATATCTTCGAAGTTCTGCTTAGTGTAATCAATAGCCAAATCAGCACCCAAGCTTCTCAAGAGTTCAAGCTTTCCGGTGCTTGCTGTAGCGGCTACCTTGGATGCACCAAACACATGTTTTGCCAGCTGCCCCATACGAAAGAGTAGATAATAAAGGTTGGATCTTATTGACAAAGAATATAACCTCAAGTTGGTAAACTAAAGGAATAAATAAATAGAGGCAAAGTAAATTTTATTTTTTTGGGTGCACCGTGCACGTGTGGTGCAAAATTCCAAAGTCAATGAGTACGCTCTATCATACAATTATCTTTTACTACTAACATCGAAAACAGAGTGAAATTAAACCTGAATAATCTGGGTTCCTACTCCTCCAGCACCACCTAAAACGAGAATGGATTTACCGGCAGAAAATTCAGTTCTTTCAAGACCTTCATAGGCAGTCTCAACAGCTAAGGGAAGGCTAGCAGCTTCAACAAAGCTCAGATTCTTGGGTTTGAGAGCCAATACTCTTTCATTAGCAGCGGTATACTCAGCCAAAGATCCAATAGTTACGGGACTTTCCAGAGCTTTCTCGTTAAGATCACCATATACTTCGTCCCCAACCTTAAACTTCCTTACTTGGCTTCCCACCTTTACTACAACACCCGCAACATCGAATCCTGGGACCGTCTGACAAAAAATAATAAAATATTTACATCAATTTAAAACAATATTTTGAGTCAAGAAGCTGCTGTTCCTTTAGATTAATTTATTAAAAATCTGTGAGAACACATGGATAGATATATGGAGAAATTCACACACGATCCAACAACAATACAAACAGAATCAAGACCTCTAACGAACATCTTTATCTTAAATCTAGATAATTAAACTATTAAATTTTGACAATGATAAAATATGTATAACCCTATCTAAAAACTCAAATTTTAAATTCATAAGAAAGATGAAAGGTAAAGTTACAGTTACAGTTACAGTTGAAAGCTGAAAAATAGCAAAAGGAAATAAGAGAGATAAAAGAGGAACTGACAGGTGGAGAAGAGTCCGATTGTTTGAAAAAGCCAAGCATTCTTTTGAAATCAATAGGATTGAGAGCTGAAGCAACCACCTTGATGAGCACTTGGTCTTCCTTAATTTCAGGAACAACCTCATTTTCATCAAACTTCAAGACTTCAGAAGATTTGCCATAGTCGGAGTAGACCCAAGCCTTTTGAATGGAGGGAATACTGGAATCAGTGGAAGCACCAGCCATGATCTAAAACGATCGAACAATATTGTTTTGCCTTCTCTACCCTACCTGATACTTCTTCTAATTTATAGACTGGCAAAGTAATGGATAAGTTTCCTTCCTCTTTTCGCTAAATTGAAACTCTTCGGAGGTATCGAGTGATGATATGTACGACAAATAATATGTAATAAAGTTAAGAATGCATAGTAAAAATGTGATCGTAGAATATTTTACTAACACAAAATTAATTAAATTATATTATATAAATTTAAATTTTTATTAAATTATGATAAAAAATTATTAAAAATATTTTATAGATATTAGTATTTAAATAAGTAGAGGTGTTAAATAAAATAGAATATTTTATTAATTTATAATATAATTTATAAATTTTGTGAATTTATCTATCTCATCTTATTTTATTTATTTTTTAGTTAATTTGATACATAATATAATATTTTATTTGTTTTAAATAAATTTAATTAAAAAAAATATAATTATTTATAAAAATTATGGGTTTATTAGAAATAAATTTAAATAAGATGCCACAATTTTAACACATAAATTTATTAACAATATTAAATAAGAAATGAGATATAATTAAACAGCATCTCTCTTGTTTTGTCGGTTGAGAAGAATTTGCCTAAAATCGATAATTATTACCTTTGTGCATCTGGACACATATGTGATCGAGTTTCATTGGTAACGTCAGTGTATGGTCTGCCGTCTGCCGTGGTTGTAAAAGACCTTTTTTTTATTTCTTCAATTCCTGCGTCATGGAACATATAATTCATTTTTAATTCTCTTTTTATTTTATCATATGTAAGTATTTTTTTCTCAACGTAAATATTAGAATAACAGTAACAAAATTACATCTATTATTTATATATAAAAGAGAATTTATTTTTTTATTTTTATTTAATATTTTTATTTTATTTTATTTTCTATTTATTTATATTTGATATTTATATATATTTTTTTAATACAATAAACATTTTTTTTTTATAAAAATAAGGCTTTTATAGAATAATTGAATCATAAAATAATTTTTATTGTTATTTTTTTTACAATTTTATATTTTTACTATTCTTTGACTAATAAATAAGTTTTTAAAGAAGAAATTGTGAATTTTTTTATTAAAAAAATAAAATTTATAAATAAATAATGACAAAAGTAAAAAGATAATAAATAAGTTAAAAAATTTTAATTACTATGTATTAACTTTCTTGTAAAAATTATTATAATAAAAAAAAAATAAACTCCTTTACAAGCATAGTAGGAAGTGAGAAATATACATTTAATTTATTTCAAATCAAATCAATTTTATATAATCTTTACACCTATAAATACTCCATTAGGTCTTTAATTTACACAGAACTTAATTTACAAATTATTAAGAGATTTATTAAGATTTTTGGAGTTTTTTCACATTCCAAGAGGCAAGAAAACATTGAAGATCGAAAATCAAGCTTTTGAAGAAGGAAACGTCATCCAATCTATTTGTGATATTTAGATTTAAGTTTCTTATTGTTATAGAATCTTGTTCTTTTCTTCTTACTTTTTTGGAATGTATGTTGAATTAAATTTATCTATAAATATTAATTCAAATATGATCTGCTAAATTTATCATGGATGTTTAGTTTGTGTTATTATGTTTGTTAGATTTGTTATGGTGAATGTTTTTATTGCTTAAAAATAAATGAAAATTGTCTTTGGATTAAGAGTATGTTTAGATGTTTAATTGTGAATTTTTATGAGTTGATTTGAGATTCATGATTAGAATGAAAAATCTTAGAGTTTGGTTTTAGGAACGCCACCTTGATTATAATTTGTTTACTATTTAATATACCCGATCGTAGGATATTAATTAGTTAATCAACAAAAAAAAATCCGATCGTAGAAATTTTAATAAACAAAAGAAAAGTTGGTAATCTTTATTTATTAGAACATTCATGTTAATTAATCATAATATTTTGATGCAAACATGATCAACCAAGCTAAACGTTTATATATCCTCTATTGATATTTATCATCTTTTTGAATTAGTTCAAATTTAAAATATTGTTTTCTTTCTTTATTTGCCACCATTGATCTTATTTTTGTGTCCAACTTAATTTACAATTTTATTAGATTTAAGATTCTAGTTATTAAGAATTTTAATAGTTCTAAAATCCTATTCAGTTAGTGTTAGTTAGTATTTTAATTACTTTAGGACTCTAAAAAAATTTTAAAAAAAATTATTTAAAACCACTATAATTTTTTAAAAAATAAATCTTAAAATTTATTTATTACTTACTACAAATAATTTATACATTTATAAATATTATAATTTACGTATCCGTAATCAAAACTATTATTTTTAAAATAGCACTCATTTAAACGAAGTTAATTTGATACCATTAAGTACGCTTCATTTTCATTTGATAATTAATAAATGACTGACTAGTCAGCTATTAGAACCTAACCATCCTACTCAATTACGAATTTATGGTAAATGTTCGTTTACTATCGACGCCCGGAGGCATTATCTATTGCTCGGAACATATTTCTTAATAATTTTATTTGTTATTTTTTATATAAAATATTAAATTATTTTATTAATTATTTTCTTTATCAAATATTAAATAATTATATTTTTTAAAAAATAATTATTATATTTTATTAATTTAAAATACCATATCATTATTTACTCTAAAAATAATATATAATTTCATCTATGTCTAATATGTAAAGATTGGAATGAGTTAAAATGAACTTAACAAATGATATTTTTAAGAAATTGAAACTTTTAACTACTGGCACGTTTGATAACGATTTTAATTTATGAATTATGATTCAATAATTAATTTTGTAATTTTTGATTCTTTTATAAAAATAATCACAAATGTATTTGATAATAATTTCTATTTAGTAATTTCAATAATAAAAATAAAAAATTACCTCCAAGTTGTTATGAAATTATTTCTATTTTTTGATTTTTTTCAAAAAAATTTAAATATAAAGAAAATTTTTAATTATTTTTTATAAATTTGAAGTTTTTAATCATTTTCTTATAATAATTAATCATATAAAAGTTATAAGATTGATTTACTTTCTAGAAAAAAATGTTTGGTTAAAATGAAAAAAAAATCAAAAATTACAAATCTAATTGAAAATTTTTCTTTTTAAAAATTTATGAATTATCTCATATTTTGGTAATAATTCCTTAAAAATGTTAAAATTAAAATAAAAAACCGTTACAAAATCATTATCAAATAAGACCTACATGTATTATTTTTCATAATTTTATATTTTTTTGTGTTATATTGGGCTAACTTATATATTTGTTTTTATAATGTATATAAGATTAATCTTGAAAGTTGTTTAAATAAGTAGTAAAATTTTTTGTTTGAATTACAATTATATTTGATAATATAATCAGAGTTATATTTATTTTATTCTTAACTTGGTTATACTAGTAATTTCGTTGCAGATTGGTTGAAAATTCTCATTAGTTGCATAAGATACATTACATTTCGAAAATTACCAGATATTCCCAAATTGTATAACACCACTCTTCAGTCCATGAGATAAAAGGAAAGTCAGAAATGGTGTCATTTCATAAGAACGTTAAACTGGAAACTAACTCTCCTTGAATTATGCCGGAGAAATGCTTTGAAATTTAACTATTGAGTTAATGAATTTTGAACACTGAATATTTAATTCTTTTATTATATTAAAGTATTGGTCATCAAATTTAAGCTATAGAGAGAAGTTAAAATAAAAAATACTTTTACACATTCGTCAAATTGAAAAAAATAAGTCGATTTTTTTAATAATAAAAGCCGGTTTTTGTTAAAAATATTATTCAACTCTGAATGATTTTACTGTAAAGTGCAAATTACCATGCCACTTGGTAAAACAAAAGGATCAAAATAATTTTGTACAGAAAGTCTTAGAAGAATTGTACAAAATACATGTAATTAGGGACTAGACCAAGGCACTAGTAACTAGAAAGATTTAGGGGCACAGAGAATGTAACCAGATATAATAGAGCTTTAGCCATATCAGGGAATTTGTCTTTGCCCCAGTAGTACTCAACTCTTGTAGCAGCCGAAGACGAAGCTGACATTAGCAGATAGGAAAGTATCTAAAAAACAATAAAGCACTCCCATTAGTCCATGTATAGTGTAAATTTAATTTCTAAACTGACATACTGCAAAAAGATAATAAGTTTGCTGATCCAAGAAACTGATGAGAGAATAATTAAACTTTGACTAAATACTTTATGGGTAATTTACTAAATTGCATTGAAGAAATTACGACTTAACTAAATCAGAAAGACACGACTACACAAACCTCTACTTTTCATGAGTAGAATTATATATTTTAAGTTATAGTATCTACTAAATAATATATTAATTAAAAATTAAATATAAAATATAAAATAAGTAAGTTATAGTAAAATCTCTTATTATCGTAAGAATAAATAAATTAAATTGTATCATAAAAATTATAATATGTATTAAATAATGATAAAAATAATTTAAAAAATTATCAAAAATAATACTCATAACTTATAATAATAAAAATAAGATTTCAATAATATTGAATTTCTAACATTGAACAGATATAAATTATAGCAATTTAATTTAAATAGTGTTAAATTGAACATGAGTTTAAAGAAAAATCATGTTACAATTATTTTTTAATTATAAAAATATATAATTTAAATATAAAAAAATACTAAATTTTATTATAAATTTTAAAATTTGCTATTTCTATTTTCTCGAATAGTTATTCCCTTTTCATTTGCCAATTATGCTGTACTACGTAATCAAATGGTATAAATTATTTTCTAAAAATAAAATGAGGTAATAAATTTTGAGCCTAAATAACTTATATTTATATTATAAGTTAATATTTTTTAAAATTGACAAAAATATGTTTAAAATTATAAATTTTGATTACATAAAAATTATCTAAATTATTAAAATCTCCTTTAAAGTTAACAAACAAATATATCGAAGCTTTAACGACTCTGCCAGTAAAATGACCAAAGCTTTAGTAACTCTATTGGTGACATTATCGAAGCTCGGGAGACCTTGGATAGATATGTAAAATATTACATATAACGATATAGGTATATAAAACATTCTGCAGAGGTATATATAATATGTTACATATAAATACAGATATATATATATATATATATATATATATATATATATATATATATATATATATAACAAATACAACAAAATAAGTGTATATAACATTCAACACAGATGTATTCAACATTTGACAAAAGCATATGTAACATATTATATACAATAGTAAAAATAAATGTAACATATTACTTTAAAAAATAAAATAGTTAACTTTCAAAATAAAGAAATAAATTTGATACATTATTCAAGTTCTAACCTAGTTGTGCAACTTTTACATACTACTAAATAAACATTAAATAAATTAACAAATTAAACGAACACATGCAATTCTAATTATGTGCCTGCTTGTGAAAGTTTGTAAGAAATTTTTTTTTTGATAAAAAAAGTTTATAATTAAAAGTTATGAGTTTTATTCATTTCCTATTTTCAAAAAAAGAACAGTTAAAATAACAAGAAGAAGTACCTTGTATGTAACATATAATAACAATTGCGAGGTATGTTGATTGGCTTCATAGATGTGATGAAAATAGACAATAACAAGAAGAAGTACCTTGTAAGGCCAGTTATCGTGATAGAAGAAAATGTTATTGTGTCCTGAGGGAAGAGCTCAGCTGGAAGGTTCTTGGCTTCGATAAATTATTCATAGACAACGAAATCATTTGTACTCAATAAACATGAATACCTTTGTGCAAGAGAAAATTTCACTTCATTAGAGAAGCAATCTAGAAGGAGTAAAAATAACTTGAGTGTGAAAAAGTAAAATGATTGACACCAAAATGATACTGTAAAACTAAAAAGGAAAAAGGTAATATTAGGCCAAAATTTGTGCTATAACATGGCAATATTTTTCGTAAGTAACGAAATAAAGAATTTGGATACGAAAATATGGACGATTACAATTTTGACCCAAAAATCAAACGTCGTATTTTTGGGCCATCCCAATATTCTCATGAATCTAAAGGATTGAGGGACAAACAACTTTTGAAGGCTCTAATTTTGAAAACATGCAAGTATCTCGTCTTATTTAAACCAAGTTATTAAGTACATTTTTTTTTTTTTTTATTATCAGAAGTTATCAATTACATATGAATGCCAACAATACCCTTTAATGTTCCTTCATATACTCTCTTTTTCTTGATTGATATATGTCATTTTAAAAATTAAGCTTTATTTTAAATAAAAATACGACTTTATTCAAAGTCCACTAACACATGTTAAATAAAGAAGTAAATGAGTGAATAAAATTGTTCCCTAGTATTCATCTTAATTAGTTATTAAGAAAAGTCCACATAAAATTAAGTGTAATGTTATATGCATCTAGATCTAGTGATGTAATAATATTAAATTGAGTGTTAAATTTAAGAAGGTATGATATTAAAGTAATTATAAAATTATTTATTAATAAAAAATTATTTTATTATATTATATTATGTGAACGAATATATGCATATAATAGTTTTTTCTTAAATTTAAACACGTCTCTGTCACGTAACTACAAAAGATTAGATTAAGATTTTAGAATAATCTCGACTTTCAAAGATTAAAAAGCAAATTAATGTTAATTTTTATAACGGATAGATATTTAAGTTTGGGTGAATTTGATTAGTCAAGCTCAAAATTTTGAGTTAATGTTGAGTTTGGGATAAACTTTGTGAGCCCATATATTTTTACGATGTGTTGTTTTGAATTTACGAGTTTGCATTTAACTCGCACTTTGGACGTGCATAGTTAACCTATTTGGCCCAAAATTTGATCTTAAAATTATTCAAATAGAATTGAGTCGTACATCTTCAAACTTAAAAAAAAAGAGTTCTAAAGTCTCATTCTTTTTATTAATAAGAGAAAACACGCTCACACACACTCGGGTGAAATTCGAACTTAAATTCCTTATGAAAGAATTATGAGTCTTACCACCTGAATCACAAACAATTTTCAAAAATATTAATTTTTATTATTTTTTTATTTATTTTTAAACTAAACACGTATCTTCAAACTTAATCAAGTTTCAAGTCGGACTAAATCAAATTAAGTCATTTAAGCTTTGAGTGTACGGGATTAAGTTTACATTTGTAATCACACATTAACATCTTAATGTAAAATGTTGTTTTTTTTATAATAAAAAAATATTTTATCAAATTGTGTTTACGATAATAAACCATACAATTATGTCCCATTAATTTAAATATATACAAACTTTTGATATTTCCTTTTTTAAAATGGTTAAGCATTTTTTTCTTCCTTTAAATTTGATAGTTTATGTCAAATAGTCATAGATATTTAGATAAGAAGTTTTTTTATCATAAATTTGCATCTAATAATGATTTGTTATTTTCGTAATGCTTAGATGGAAAGAACAAGTAGTGTGGGAGAAATTATTGAAATCTTTTTTTTATATTATTGTGGAAATATTAATTAGATGCAAATAAATGTTGAATCAGTTACATATATCTTTCTTTAGATTTAAAGAAGAAAAAAAAAAAAAAAAAACTTCAAATGTTTAAAAAATAATAACAACATTCGTTTTTGTCACTATTTTAAATTTTTTAAAATGATATAATTAAAAGAATTAATAAATAAAAGAAATTTGGGGAGGCATCGTAAGAAAAATATTTTTGTTAATATTTAAAACTTAAGGGTGTTTGCTAATAATATTTACTTAAATTTAATAGATAAAATATATGTTTATTGTCGATAAACTTATGACTCGGTAGTATATAATTCATTTGATTATGTAAAAGTTTTAAAATTTGAGCCCACTTATAAAAGCGTGAGTAACATGCAACTAAAAAAAATACAATTTTTTTTTTGTTAAAAGTGCAACCAATAAAATTAGCAATTTTTTTTTTAATATATATTTTCCTCATTTCCATCAGGGACAGAATCAAGTTGTAAATTTAGGAATTAAATTTTATGGGGCCAAATTTAAAATTATAAATGAAAAACATATTAATCTATAAATATAAATTTATTGTATTAACAAATGAATATTCTTTATTGTACACTTATATATATACATATAATTATTATAAATAAAATTAAACATGTGTCATTAAAATTTATATAATAATTAATAATTAAAAATATAATTTTAATTTAACTTAATAATGATTTCAAGTAAAGAAATTTAACAGCTCATTTAATAAAAATGTATCATACCTTCAATACTAATAAAAATATTATTTTTGTTGTTTTTCAATAACACGTGCTTATTAACAACAAACAAAATGGGCGGCTACCATTTAAACAGCATCTCAGTCAAAGTAATACTGTAGCCTACGGCTAATTGGGTCCACTCAGGCGGCTGGAGGAGAAGTATTTTGCTACTTGCTAGAAATTCGTCTTGTTAATCATCATAATTAAAACTTGTTATGAAGTTATTAACCGAAGTATTAACTATATTTTACAATAATCAAATTTTTTTTTTTAAATATATTTATAATTTTAATATTATATTAAAAATTAATAAAAAATTAATTTTCTAAAAATTTAAGTGATTGAAACAATGATCAAAAATAATTTTATATATTTATAATTTCTTTATAAATATTAACTCTTTATATCACACAAATTAAATATTTAAAATTCATCAATTTTCATATAATAAATTTTAATATTATATTAAAAATTATAAAAAAAATTAACTTTTTTAAAATTTAAACCGGAAGATACTTTTGTTTTTAATCATATTGCAATCACACGGTAAACAATAGCTACACACTCGTGTGACTTGCACAGTAAAACATCAGATCAGTCATCAGAGCCATTCAGAGGGACCCGAAAAAAGACAAAACAATGGGGGATAAGAAAAAAGAGAACTTTCTTTTCGGTGGGATTATTGCCATTACTATTAAATATTAATATTAATTTTAGAGCATATTTAATACTAATTTTTTTATTTTATAAGAGTATTTTTTGTCTTTAATAATTTTTTATTTAATTAGATGATGTAATAATTTTATAATCCTTTTAATTAATAAACATATTTTTATTTTTATGATATAAAAATAAGTGCTTTTTAATAGTAATTTTTTTTAAAAAAAATTGAAATCGACAAAGCCATTTATGAATCGAGGATGATTTTTTATATACCGATAAAATTAATTTAAAATTTTATTAAAAATAACACCCTTAAATTTTATAGTAATAAAACTAGCACCCTCAAGAATATTGAACGTTCAATTTGAACAAGTATAAATTATCGTCGTTTAATTCTAATTGAATGAGTGTTAAAAAAAATGACATATTAATCATTTTTTTTAATTGTGAAAATATAAATTTGAACACAAAATGTACTAGTTTTATTGTTATAAATTTTAAAGGGTACTAATTTTATTATTTTTCTAATTAATTTTAAGAAATTTTCATCAATTTTTAAAATTAATAATAAATATTTTATAAAACTAAGAAACAATAAGTTGTATCAATACCATTCCTTCTTTATAGTCCTAATTTAATATATGAAAAATAAAAATTAAATTTTACTTTAAAAAAATAAAAATAAGAATTAAATTTATAAAATTACAATTAAATCACCTATTTTAAAAGAAATTGTGAAAAATTACTAGATTATCCTATTCTGAACCCAAAACTCTTTCATTATTGG
The DNA here is from genome assembly GCA_029378325.1 of Elaeagnus macrophylla. NCBI lineage: Eukaryota > Viridiplantae > Streptophyta > Magnoliopsida > Rosales > Elaeagnaceae > Elaeagnus > Elaeagnus macrophylla. The sequence continues at coordinate 19,970,830 of CM055646.1, read as the reverse complement.
AGCGGTCGGTCCCTCGACGGAGTGGTTGGAATATGGACAAAAGTGAGGCTGTTTTGGTGAACAATGACAATTGAGGTTCTCCTCATCAATAACAATGACAATTGATTTTCTCCTCATCAATAACAATGACAATTGAGTTTCCCCTCATCAGTTATTGAAACTTGAAACTATTTCCTTTCCTTTGATTTGCTTGTTATAAAAAGGAGCAGACGCTTTAAGTTTCTTGCTTCACATAAGCTTTAAATCATAATTTTAAATCTGAGAGAGAGAATATGGCGATGAAACGAGTGACTGCCTCTGCTATTCAAGCATTTTCATCATCATCGTCAACCATTTTCAGCAGACACCTCCATGTAAGCGATTCTTCTAATGTCTTATCTCTCTGTTTCTTTCATTTTTATTTCGGTACTGCATGTTTACTTCTTTAGTTAGAGGTGAGACCTTTCTCGTTTCCTCTTCTCCTCTACTTTAGAATTAGAGAGTCTGGAAAGCTACGTTCTCGTAAATTTACAGCAATTAAATATGTTATATTATAATACGTGTTGAAATTATTTATAAAAAAAAAAATTAAATTAACTTATTTTTAAAATAATTTTATTTATGGTTGAAAATTTCTATCTTCATCACTCTTATAAAGAATTATCATTTTAGCCTGTTAATTCCTTTGTTCTTAAACAATTTATGTGAACTTGGATTATCGTCCGGACATGTAAATGTTTCCAGCTATCGGACGGTTGGAATTTGGTCCGTATAGTAGTGGACTGGTGAATTGACGTCTATTTCTCGGACTCGTGAGCCAAATAACTATTCATGTGAAATGTCATGAAATGAGCTTTTGCTTTCTTTTAAGCTTATCAGTCCCACGTTCCTAACGGAAAATGGACAACAATGCCCCCACACACACACAGAGGAAAAAAAAAAAAAATCGGCTGTTGTAATATCCAGCATTGTAATTGTTGTACACATTTATACTTTTCTTTTCTTTTAAAAATTAATTTCAATAAATTACGTTCACGTAACAAAATTTGAGGAAAGTGTCACGTGTTTAGCAACTATACACCATTTTTTAAAAGATTAAAAAAAAAAAAATCATCAGAAAAGATAAGATTATGTTAATTTTGAACTGGCGGGGGCTCGCTGAATATGCGAACTTTTCATTGATTTTTTGAACTAAATTGGACCTGGGTGTCAAAATTAAAGATTTATTTGATAACTATTTTAATTTTTAATTTTAATTTTAAAATTTTACAAATTTTAAACTAGGTACATTTAACAACACATTTATAATTTATAAAAGTTTAAAATTGAATATTAGAGTTTAAAAATTTTAAAATTTAAAATTAAGAATTGATTACCAAACAAGCATATCTAATTTTTAAATTTTAAAATTGAAACTAAAAAATTATTATCAAACAACTTTCGTATTTTTTTCCAAAAAAATGTTGAAATTGAAAATTCAATTCCAAAATTAAGGAATTAAAAATTGAAATGGATATATGGCCTAATTATGTAACTCTTGATAAAGTTTAAATGCATGGCATATAAAAAAAACTAATATGTCCTTTTGCTAAAATAAAGGAAGTCTGCATGCTATATCATGTTAGAAGTTGTTGGTCACAAATTTTCGTAAAAGCTTAAGCTTTTAAGAAGAGGGTCAACTATACTTTTATATATCTATCGGTACATCTCATTTGAGTATAGTTATGATGATAGCTTATTATTTATTACTCATATCAAACGTAATGCGCACTGATAAAAAAGAGCCAAATGTATGTGTGTCTTGTGCTAATAATCTCACTGTGTTTCAATATAAACAGGCCTCTCCTGGAAACAAAAAGATTGTTGGTGTGTTTTACAAGGCCAATGAATACGCTAAGATGAACCCCAATTTTGTGGGGTGCGTTGAGGGAGCATTAGGCATACGCGACTGGCTTACATCACAGGGCCATCAGTATATTGTCACTGACGACAAGGACGGACCTGACTGTGGTTAGTATTTACAAAACACACACACATATATATACATGATCAGATCTTAATTCAAGTCAAAGAACAAAGCACGTCAAAAGAAAAGCTTTATGTTTATAGTATAGGAATTGGGCCATTTTGAAAATTATTGTTTTATAGTGATTGGATCTGTCTAGTCTGTTATTTCCCTATAGTTGTGTAGTAGTGTGTACTTGGGTTGGGATGTGTAGTTTTGCCTAGTAAAAAACTTAAATCTTGCTCTTCTGAGTTGAAATTGTTCTGAAGTATACTTCTTAACATGGTCGTTAATTAATATGGATTCTGTTTATTTTTATTTGTACAATTTATGCAACCAATACTCTTGCCCTTTTTTGCATGTGTGTGTCTATAATGTAGAACTTGAGAAGCACATTCCTGATCTTCACGTCCTCATAACGACACCCTTTCATCCGGCCTATGTCACGGCAGAGAGAATCAAAAGGGCCAAAAATTTGCAGCTGCTTCTTACAGCTGGTGTTGGTTCTGATCATGTGGACTTGAAAGCTGCTGCTGATGCTGGATTAACAGTGGCAGAGATCACCGGAAGTAATGTGGTCTCTGTCGCAGAAGATGAGCTAATGAGAATTCTCATTCTTGTCAGGAACTTCTTACCTGGTCATCATCAGGTTATCAATGGGGACTGGAATGTTGCTGGTATTGCTTACAGAGCTTATGATCTTGAAGGGAAGACTGTGGGAACTGTTGGTTGTGGTCGTATTGGCAAACTTTTACTTCAAAGATTGAAACCTTTCAACTGTAATCTTCTCTATCATGACAGGATCAAAATGGATCCAGAATTGGAGAACCAAAGCGGGGCCAAGTTTGAGGAGGATCTTGATGGAATGCTTCCCAAATGTGACATAATTGTCATCAACGCTCCTCTTACTGAGAAAACAAGGTAAAACTTACATGTTTGATATTCCTCATAAGGTCATAATTGTTAATGTAACTACACTTATGTTAGAATTTCTGTGGTCTTTCCTCTGTGACTCAGGGAGTTGTTTAACAAAGAAAGAATTGCCAAGTGTAAGAAGGGAGTGTTGATTGTTAACAATGCTCGAGGTGCAATCATGGACACACAAGCAGTTGCTGATGCTTGTTCTAGCGGGCACATTGCAGGTGACTTGAAAACCATAGGGGAAAAAAACTATCTTTTTACGCCCTTTAGTTAAGAATATTCCAACACATACACATCTATTATGTGTGAGTTTGCTTGTTTCAGTGAAGTAATTTAGTGTTGGTACGTAGAAGAAGAATATACTATCAGTGTTGTGTTTCGACTTCGTTTAACACTTGTAGTTTTTTTTTTTTTGGGGGTACTTATCCAGGCTACAGTGGTGATGTATGGTTTCCGCAGCCAGCTCCAAAAGATCATCCATGGCGGTATATGCCAAACCAAGCTATGACTCCTCATATTTCGGGTACAACAATTGATGGGCAGGTAGGAAAAGTTTATATATGTCCTTCTTAAAAGCCTGTTTACCTGGTGATTCTACTTGTTTGTTTGTTTTGCTGTCCCTCTTTATTGCAAATAACTTAAACCATGAGCGGATTCTCTGCAGCTACGATATGCCGCAGGAGTTAAGGATATGCTTGAGAGGTACTTCAAGGGAGAAGATTTTCCAGCACAGAACTACATTGTCAAAGAGGGTCAACTAGCAAGCCAATACCAGTGATTTTCTAGCAAAAAATAAATGATTTACTTGTTCACTCTTTTCTTTGTGAGTCATAATAAAAATAAGATTGTTTCTTTTGAAACTTTTGTTTCAAAAGGTCTTCATGGAGTGAAATCAAGAAATTGTCTTTGAACTTGCGTAATTAATAATTTTGTACGCATTGTTTCCAATTTTATCAGTGTGTTGTTGCCTCTAAAATTCTTGGCATATGTTGCATTATGAAGAGATTTCTATGTGTTCTTTAGTAAATTGAACTACATTCAAAGTATCATTTCTCTAAAGAGAAAAGAAAATGCCAAACAAGAGAACTTGTGGCTACTTCTTAACCAAGGAAGGACAAAAAGCAAGGGGAAAGTGGTGGGGTTTTTCATTTAACAAAGAAGCAATTAATTTAATAATCACTATTTTGTCTAAGGAATTGGAGGTCCTTCATCTGCATTTCAATAGCTTCTTTAGTTAGTGGCTTTGGCTCTGAAACGGTGTCCATCTCACTGCCTTGAGCTACTTTTTCTACCCTGTCTTTGACAATCCTCTGAATCTCAGATTTATCAACAGATGGGAAAACAATACTAAGCATAATATTTAAAAGTCTCTCATCCTCTTCTTCAATTGGGTCTTTTCCAAAACAACAAACATAAATCGCTTCAAGTGCCTTCTCAGCACGAAGCTCCATTGGTATTTTTGTTGCAGAAACTTTAGACTTTGATTTTCTCTGTAACAATTTACCATCGTCTTCTTTAGGAAAAATGAAAAGGGAAAAACGAGCAAATTTGACTTAAAAATTAGATTTACTAACCTCTCTTGCCTCGTTCATTGAGGCAAGAAAAGTCTCTTCTTCAAATTCAATATCATTTGAAATTCTTAGTCTTGCAACTCCTTCTAAAATATCTTCAGATTTGAGAAGACCAGCACCAACTGCTGCTAGATAACAGCACATCAAAACATACAAAGGATCCCCTGCCTACCCAATACCCCATTTATCAAACTCTAAATCAATTTTCATTTTCACATACACGTCCGTTTTAGAAATCAGAAATAAAATAATTAAATCAAAAAACAAAATCGTTACCCGGCCTCGTCGATCTTGAAATTCAACAAATGCTCGAGAATCTGTTATCGAACAATTCTTTCCTACCCGTCTTCGAAACTCTGCAAAATCAATAACGTCACCACCAACACCACCTTCATCACTAAGAATTCTAGCTACTAAGCCAATAAGAGGTAGTGCTCCAATAACTCGTGTGGCAAAACTTGATATGGAGTTGGAATTCTCCATGTAAGCTTTAACAGACATGAATCCCTTGTAGTTTTGCTCTTTGGAGCCGTTGGCTCTTGAAGGGTTGCCATAAATTTGGCGCAAAAATAGCAGAGAGTGCGAGTTAGGCTTGCATATGACTTTAGAGAAAGCGACTGTAGGGGAGAAAATTTGGGAATTAAAGTTGGTTTGCAGAGAAGATGAAGTGGATGTCATGACCACCATTTTTGTCAAAACTATGGAGTTAATCTTGTTATTTCATATTGGCCTCTCGTTTATATACGTTATCCGATTGGAGTGATGATTAGATTAGATTCTTTGTTACTATTATGGGCCTTCTTGATAATAGTTATAGGCGTTAGCCAAAATTTACTTGTATAGGCCTTTTACATTTCATGGTGACTGCAATGGGGCTTGCCTAACTTTGCACTCTTACTATGTTTTTAAGGAAATTTTATTGTCACCCACATATATTACGAGAGCACCCACATTCACAGAGGATGCTGCAATAGAAAGTGAGTCCTTTGAAAAATGTTGGAGGGAGTGCTATCACCCTGTTTTAAAGTCTAATTAAAAACACTTTAATTATTTTATTTATTTATTTTTGTTAATTTTTACGACATATTTAAAATAAACACATAATTAATTTTCTTATAATTTTAAATTAATTAAGAAAGTAAAATAATATTTAAAAAAAATTTATTTAATGTGATAATTATAAGATTTTTATCGGATAAAAATATTTATTTAATGTGAATATGTGATAATAAAATTTAATTAACGTTAATAATTTAAAATATAAAAATAATTTTATAAAAAAAATATATATTAGTATAAACTAGCTACGGACAGGTGTGAAATGGGTCCTTCTTCACCTCAATTGTGGTAGTCAAAAAGGTGAGGTTGATATCCTCATGAGGGAGGTTTGAAAGGAAAAGGAGTTGTAAGATTAAAAAACAAGTTTACCCTTAAATTTCAATATAACTATACTTTTGGAGATATAAGATTAGAATATAGAAATGTAATTTTGCTGCACAATACGGATGATAAACGAATCTCATTCTCCCTTTTAATAAAAGTTTTTCAACTTCTCTTGAAGCATGCTTAATTATGCTTTTTCATTTTTAGATAAACACTTACTAATTATTTTAAAATATAAGTAGCGGACTCGAACTAATATATATATATGGCTAATATAATGATATTTGCTTCTATATAATGGCTGGTAACTGTTAGAACTAAGGTAGGTAGCAAGAGAAAATATTACTTACTATTAGTTAAGTCATATTTGGTAAGATTATTTTGTTTTTTTGCTAAGAAATAAGACCTAACTCATAAGTCATATAATTATTTAAGTGTAAATTTTAATATTTTTATTTTCAGTTATAATTTTCAAAATTTTTAACCAACTTTAAATAGGGTAAATTCAATTATATTAATAATGAAAAACATTGAAAAAAAGTACATATCGAATAACTTTTGTGTGTTTTAAAATACAATTTTTTTATTTATTTTAACAAATCAAAATTGCATAAGAAATAAGAATTATTTGTCTTTTAATATCAAAAAATAAATTAATTTAATAAGTTGAGACACTCATAATTCTATTAAAATATTATATTTAATTTATGTGAAATAATATATCTAATAATTTTTTATTATTTTAATTTTTTTTGTGTGTGTGTTTTTTTTATTCTTTCATGTTCCAACATTTAGAGTTCACCCTTAATAAATACACCTTGTGATTGAAACTTTTAAAATTAAAAAAAAAAAAATGTAGTGAATACTTTCTTTCTTCTTCTTTTTTGTCATAATAGTGTAAACTTAAAAATATAAAGAATAAGAGTGAAAGATATTATAAATTTGCTAATTATATTAAAAAGACACAAAAGTTTAATAATTTAAAATATGTGGCCATTAACATCAATTAATATATGTGGTTGGCGATTACATAAATTATACCAAAAAAATTTAAAATTGTGTGAATATAATTATAATAATAGTTTAAATATTGTGTTTGTGTTATAAATTACTTAGTTGTAAATAAAATTATATTTTATAAAATATATGAATTTAAAATTGTATATATGTTTAAATTTATTTTGTAAAAAAATTTTAAAAAATGCAAAAGATTATATTAAATTTTTTTTATTTACTTATATATATTAATAACAATTTTATTATAATAGAAGGAATTATATGTCTTATTTTAATTTAAAAAATTATATATTAATTTTAAAAAATTATCCAGCTGAAGGGGTCATGGCTCACAGCCTCACACCAGCCCTTCTTGGCTCCGCCCCCGGACATTTGCATCAAATATTAAAAATGTTTGGTTTATGAATTTCACAAGTCTGTTTATTTAAGTTCATATCTTAAATAAATAAAATACACTACAATTTTTTTTTTTCTTCTGAAGAATATTTTGATTCGGATGATATACTGTAAAGTTACAAGATATGGACCAAATATGCTAAACGAAGGACCAAAGAGAAGCAAGCAAAGGCAGGTAACTAAGCAAGGCTTAATCAAATCACGAGAATAAGTAGCAGACTATACAGCAGGGTTAATCATCTCAGTCACTCCTGGTAAAAGGTTGATTATTAAAATGTTTAATTATATGATGAAATTTATATTTAAATTTTATTATATATATATATATATATTATTAAATTTTTTTAAAATAAAATTAATTAAATAATTGTGATATTAATACCGCTGGTTGAAAGGCCCCGTGACCCCAAATTCATTTCCTGCATTATAGCCTCTTCTTTTGATGTTTAATTAAGTCAAAAAAGGATGCTTCACATGCACATTCATATCGAAGAAGACATTACTGCAGAGATATTAATGCTTGATTTCGAAATTTTTTTTAAAAATTATTAGAAATAACTACTTTAAAAATTATAATAATAAAATTAATATTTTAATAATATTAAACGTTTAATTTAAACGTAAAATATTAAACATTTAATATTAAACGAATCTAAATTATCGTCGTTTAATTTCAATTAAATGTGTGTTAAAAAAAATAACATATTAATCATTTTTTAATTATAAAAATATAAATTTAAATAAAAAAATATTAATTTTATTATTATAAATTTTAAAAATTATTATTTTTATTGTTTTCCTAAATTTTTATTTCCCCCGTGCTACTACTTTCTCTTTGTAACAACTCATCTTTAATTGTTTCGAGATATTAGTTTTGCTACATTGATGTGATTAGTATATTGATTGCGGAACTACACACGGTAGTGTCAACAACTCATTATTTTTTGCAAATAACATTATATAATATATATAAATCGAACTTCTGATTATATATACATTTTTATTTACATACGATAATTTTAGGGCTACTCAACTACATTCGCTTTGACGTGTCATTAACTCGTTACTGGTTTTGACTATATTGTATACGTGTTTCTGGATTAACATTAACAGGGTCTAATGTATCGCTTTGTAAGAAGACTAATCCTGACAGGGAATAAACTCTCAAAGTTTCTATTTTTTCTTCCTTTGATCTGAAATTATTAAAATAAACAATTATGAAATTTATGGTTCTTACAAACCAAAAAATTTGGTCGGTAAAATAAGTTATTATAAGATTGGCAAGTATGCTCTGTTTATGCTTAGTTTTTTTTTTCTTGCTGAGTGACAAAATTTATAGCCATTTCTACAATATAATATAATCTTTTGAGGTGTTATTTATTATTTACAAAATATATTCTTTATTAATTACATTATTTTCTTTTTTAATAGTACTTTAAAATATATATATATATATATATATATATATATATATATATATATATATATATATATATATGTAGGCAAGCAGAGCATGATGAGCCGATGAGCAGCCATAGCAATGGAATTATTGCATTGCACAAAGTGTAGTCCCTCGAGGTCCCATGTGGCTTTACTACTTTTGGGAGCGGCAAGTTTTTTTCTCTGATGGGTCTTAGAATCACATTATAATTCAAAATAAAATGAAAGTTGCTATTTAAAAAAAAAAAAAAAATTACTAATACTATATTAATTTTAAATTTTACCTCAAAATTTAATATTTTAAAGTTTTTAAAAATAAAAATAATATTATTCTAAAATTAGTATTTCCTGCTATAGGGCTACCCAAGCAAATAAAATAAATGCTTATTGTTTAAAAATTTTATTTTTCATTGCTATTCAAATAAATTAATGTGCGATCCTCATCATCGTATATATTTCCTTTCGTTGGTGTGGATCTTCTTTTTATCCTTGGCATTATGTCGTTGCATAACTGTAAGCAATCATGGAACCGAATGGTGAATACTCCAATTTAAGGGCCAAGTCAGGAATTTGTTTTTAAGTAGGCTAAAGTTTAAATTTTGATTAAGTTAAGAACAAACTTCAATTAAAAAAATGAATATAAACGAATATATACCTCAATTAAAATAGTTATTAAAATAAAAAATATATATAATGTAACATAAACCTAAAATGGAAAAAAAAAAATATTATTAGGGCAAATTTCTATTTATCAATATTCCTAAAGTTTTGTTACTAAACTGATTTATTTTAAATTTTGCAAATTGTTTTATAATACAAAGAAATATAATTATTGTGAATACTGAGTTTGAATCCTATTAAATAAATATGTGCATGTGTGTGTGCGTGCTTTGTTGAACATAGTTATTTATTTAAAAAGTATACTATATTTTTTAATTTTTATTAAGTTTATTTAGTGTATTTAAACAATAATGAATTACACAAAAATTAAATATTTTAATTGTTACAAAAGTTAAAAAATATTATAATATATATTATCACAAATAAAGATATTATCATAATTTATTTTATTATTATCATAATAATATTTGATTAATTAAAATTTTATTTAATAATAATAATATTGAGTTGTAATTAATTATAATTTATATAATTTTATTATAATAATAATAAAAATAAAAATAATTATAATAATATTATTACTTTAATATATATATATATATATATACACGTAATTAACGTTTTTTTTTTTTTTTGATTGGAACAACAACTACGAGTGGCTCAGGGGATGTTCGGCTCATGCTTCAATTTTGATACGTTGTACGAGCATGAAGAAATTTAGAATGTAGGCCATCACTTTGTCTTTTCTCTCCAGACAAATATTTTATTTTTGTTAAATACTCCAGACAATTATTAAACTAATTTATGTATATTTGACTTAATGTAAACATTTTTTTAAAGTATATTCAATTTTCTAGTTTCACAACTATAACATAAATGGACGAAAAAGGTAACATATAAAAACTCTAGCTCTTGTTTAAAAAAATGGGATATGTAGAATAATTTTTTCCAAATTTTAATTTATTGATCAAAAATCTTGGTCCTCTTATCCGAAGAAATATTTCAACGTGAGATTTGGATTTCAACATTCTTTATTATTTGGACGGAAAAAAATATTGGTTTCTAGTTTTATTCAATTTTATAATATATATATATATATATATATATATAATAAATGATAAACGATAATAAATAAATGATATTAATAAATTATTTTAATTATAAGATAATATAAATTAATAGTGTATATATAATATTTTTAAATTTAAATTGAATGAATAATTCATTAAATCAATGATTAAAATTAATTTATCATTATATATATAATAATAATAATAATAATAATAATAATAATAATAAGTTATATATTTATCATAATTTATAAAAAATATAATATATATTTAATATATTAGTATAAATACATTAAACATGTATATTTTTATAATATTATGTATACAGAAGTTATATATAAAATAAAAGTTAAAAAGAAAAAAACAACTTCTTTCAGTATTCAATTAGCTACAATTACTGAGTATCCATAACCATTTGTTGTTTGGACATAAATAATTCACAAAAAATGAAGGTTTTAAATAATTACTTGCAGACCCACTCGGCCACTCCACTCCACTCCTCCAATGATCTTTAACAACAGACTCACTCGTCCAATCATCTTCACCAGTGGACCCATTTATTTCCTTACCCTACATTCCCTATTTACAGATTTCCTTCTAGTATTTTTAGAAGTTAAATTCATCTCTAATATTTGTTAATAAACTTTAATTTTGTTTCTCTACATCTAAATTTTTTGGTAGATTTAACAATCATAATAGTATCCGACAAATGAGGAAGATAACGACCACATAAATTTAGATGTTTTTTGGTGCTAAATGTTGTAATTGCAGCATCCAAAGATATCTTATTCTCTTATTTGAGTTTTTTATTTTGTTTAATTTTAATCTCTATATTGTATTGGGTTTGTTTGGTTGGTGATATTTTGTTTTTTGTTTTGGCATGTTATAACGGTAGATGATGATCTTTCATCTAAAATTTAAAATTACAATCTCTTTTATCAAATAGATATCCGAGTTTATAATACATACAAGTTTAGTGATTGGCTTTATGGTTCTTTTGCAAGCACATGAGAGAGACTCTTAGGCTAGAAAAAAATTGGAAAGAAATATTCATACTATTGTTGTGTACTAATATCTAATGTTTGGATTAAAGAAGGTCGCGCGTGTGTGTATATATATATATATATATATATATATATATATATATATATTTTGCTGTGTGTCTAATATAATAAAGTTTTATCTATAGATAAAAAACAAGAAAAGTACATACTTATTAAAAAAGAGTGGGACACAACTAAATGTTAAAATAACGTACTTTTATGCACTTTCTTAATGTGTAACATTGTATACTATGTATATAATCTCTTGTGGTCTAGTGGTAAGACTCCTCCTCCCCCACTAGGAACCTAAGTTCGAATTTCACCACGGGTGTGTAAGTTATTTTCTCTTTATTAATAAAATAAAAGGGGCCTTTAGAGCCTTTTTATAATAAATAAAAAAAAATTGTATATATATATATATATTATATAAAGAATAATTTAAAAAATTATAATTTTTGGCATCCTCCAGCAGTCAATTCTGAAAGTGAAAAGGCTTCAAACAAAAACAAATAATTTTGATAAGAAAACCAAAATAAATAAAAAGGTACATTGACCGTGAGTCCCATAAAGAATACAAACGAGGGGGGGGGGGGGAGGGGGGAAGGTGGGTCAGGAACCCACGTCGTGTTCAGGCAAAATCCATGTGCCCACATGGATGAAAGTGAAGGAAACACAGTACGTCTGCTCGCGGACACCATTATAAGCCTCTCCTTCCTCATCTTCATCTTTAGCCGAAACACTAATAGAACTGAAGACAGAGACGTAAAGCACACTTATATTTTATACCTAGTAGTAAACTTGAAAAACCCGAACCACTAATCATACAAAGACCAATTGGGCTTTTCTTGGCTTTTGAAAACAAATTGAGGAAATGAAGGAGAAGAGCGAAAGTGGTGGTGGGTACGTTAGAGCGGATCAGATAGATCTGAAGAGTTTAGACGAACAGCTACAGAGACATCTCAGTAGAGCATGGACTATGGAGAAGAACAAAAAGAGGGAGGGGGAGGAAGAGACAACTAGGCCCACAGCCACCAGGCAGGAGTGGGAGATTGACTCTTACAAACTCTTAATCAAAACCGTGATTGCTCGTGGCACTTTTGGGACTGTGCATCGGGGTATTTATGACGGTATCGACGTTGCAGGTATGTCCTCTTTTCTTTTGCTATAGGTTCTCATAATCGTTTCAGGCCTGAATTTTTTTACATTTGCTAGTAAGATAAAGACTACCCCTTTCCCTGAAAAATGAGGATAACTCTTTCTTTGGTTCACTTGTGTATACAAGTCTGCAAGAAATACTGGTCAATGTTGAAGTTGGCTATTTTGTTCCATTACGGTAATTCTTCAGCCTTTTCAGCTCAATGACATGGAGCGAGGGGCTTGCTGTCTTTTGTTTGTGGTTGCTAGTTCCTTATGAATTTGTATTGGAATATATGCCTTGTTCCGTTTTCTGAATTATGCCTTGTAGTTTAATGGTTCCTTTTGGGTACATTTGCGGCTTGGGTTCTGCGTCCTGTCCAATTTTGTGTGTGTGCCTAATACTGTCTATGCTAATATTTATTCAAAAAGAAACAATTTTTTTATTTTTGGCCCTAGAAATCAAGTACACTTCTGTGCAGAAGATAGGTATCATATATTCATATATATTTGAAGTTCATTCTTATGAAGGGAAACCAACATTAAACATAAAACTCACCTTTTTTACTTTCTCTCACATGCCAGAGTTTGCTAGGGAAAAATGGGCTTCAATATCGTTTTTTTTTTTTTTTTTTCAAATCATGCTATGCTATGCGATTGACCAGTTATGATCCATCCATGCAATCCCCGTGATTCACGGATTGGAAATGTTGGCTGTTTGCTACATTAACTTCACGGCTTTTGTTGTTTACTTTTATTTTTTATTATTGCATTTTCTAATTTATGGTACATGCAATTTACTTTTTAAAGCTGGATAAGATAAAGCAATGAGGTTGAAATTGGCCTCTCATGTGAACTGACTAGCTACTCAGCTGCCAGATGGACTTAAAAGTTTCTTCCATACTAGCCAAGAATTGTCCACATAACCTTCAATTAACGCATGTAATGAACTTTATATGATAGTTATCACATTATATTATGTAATATCCCTCACGTATAAAGAACATTTATATATATTTTCTCTGTAGGCAGATTAGTCCTAAGCATAATTTAGATATATCAATATGTTGCCAACTATCACATTTTGTTTCCTATTTGAATGAGCAGTTAAACTTCTCGATTGGGGGGAAGAAGGCCATAGATCAGATACTGAAATAGCTTCTCTAAGATCAGCCTTCACACAAGAGGTTGCTGTTTGGCATAAACTTGACCACCCTAATATTACCAAGGTAAAACATATCATATATTTATTTGTTCTTTTCCCTTCACATGAATCTTGGGCAGAACCAAGCTGCAAATCATAAATGTATGAGATCTGTCTCATGTTATATATCTAGGGTTGCATAAAACTGCTCAATTTAGCTATTGAATAGAACATGTAGGATTCTTGTAAATACCACTTAACAGATTTCTCTTTCTTTAATATGTGACTTTGGAAGTACTGTGGGCTACCGTATCTATGATAACTACTGGTTCTTCTGACATTGTCTCATTACATATAAAAATATCTGGGATTTTTTAATAAATTACTTCTACTTTATTAACGTATGCACTTCCAGTGCATTGAATCTGAGGTCTTTGGGCCTTAGTTAATTCATAATGGTTTTCAAAATGGATTTTATTGATCAAATGATTTTCAAATGGTGTACGGCCTTATAAAATAGCCAAATTATGATAATGTTGTTTGACCATGAATTTTGCTTATTTGTGTCGATTTCTTTTTGCAGTTTATAGGGGCAACAATGGGCGCTGCAGGTTTACAATTACAATCTGATAATGGTCAAATTGGCATGCCAAGTAATATTTGTTGTGTAGTTGTTGAGTATTGTCCTGGTGGTGCACTAAAATCTTACCTCATTAAGAACCGTAGGAGGAAGCTGGCCTTCAAAGTAGTTGTTCAACTGGCACTAGATCTTGCACGAGGGTTCGATTTATGCCTTGTCCATATTCTATTTTGTTTTTGTTCTTTGAAATTATGAATTTTTTATATTGAAAGTTTTTGACATTCTCTCTTCAAAGAAGGGAACAAAATAATAGCGAATATGCCTTTGAATTCTTTCGTTTCTGACCAATGGTTTATGAATTCAATGGTTGTTCAATTGGCACTAGTTTTTGAAGTCACTTCTGAATGTGAATCTGAGCTTCCATTCTTTTATCTGCAGTCTGAGCTATCTTCACTCAGAGAAGATTGTCCACAGAGACGTTAAAACAGAAAACATGCTTCTGGACAAGACCCGTACGCTAAAAATAGCAGATTTTGGGGTTGCCCGTGTTGAGGCTTCAAATCCCAATGACATGACTGGCGAGACTGGAACTTTAGGTTACATGGCTCCTGAGGTATACTTCTCTTTCTCTCACATGCTTGCTTGCATCACTTACATGCATGCAAAACACTTGCTTCTTAACCTTTTCCTTTTCTGTCCAATTTTCGCATGATCTTCTCTTGCTATAAGGAGGGGCTCTTTTTGAACCCTACCTTTATTTGCATCGTTATCGGTTAAAAATCTTTTTAAGTAATCTTTGCATTGTGAATTGTCTTCCTTGTCCTTCCCAAATAGTCATGCATCGATCTGATTTGTCATGGATGGCTTGGGATTGAGCAGGTCCTCAACGGTAACCCATATAACAGGAAATGCGATGTATATAGTTTTGGTATATGCTTGTGGGAGATATACTGCTGTGACATGCCGTATCCTGATCTCAGTTTCTCAGAAGTAACTTCAGCCGTTGTCCGCCAGGTAGTTAATTAAACCGATGATAAGTTGTTAGACATGTATTGAAGCAATTGCAAAACATCACTGCTCCTTGTAATTATTGTTGCATTGCGTTTATTCATTTTCAGAAATCATCCTATTAGCGCTTACTAAAATCTTTAAAAAAAAAAATTGAAAAAATTGAAACTTTTAAATTTTAAAATACAGAATCTGAGGCCAGAGATACCAAGATGTTGCCCAAGCTCCCTCGCAAATGTAATGAAGCGATGCTGGGATGCTAATCCCGACAAGCGGCCAGAGATGGATGAGGTGGTGACTATGTTGGAGGCTATTGACACATCAAAGGGTGGAGGTATGATCCCTGGCGATCAGCCCCAGGGTTGTTTATGCTTCCGCAGATGTAGAGGACCTTGAAGAGTTTAATCATTTTAAAAACTACCACTCTGGGTCTTCAAATATCTGACTAGTGTTTTCTGGAAATCATTTTCTACTTTTTTTATACATAAAGTTGATTTTTTTTTTTGGGTACATAAAATAGGGGTGAACAATCTACTTAAATTAAGAAATTTGATCCGATCCGTCGGATCAGATTGAATTGGCAAATTTTATAGTCGAAACAAATTTAAATTGTAAAGTATACAATCCGTTTAAATTCAGATCGGATTCGGATTGATAAATTTTATAATCAACTGCAATCTAATTCGAATCGAATTACTATTAGAATTATAAATAAATGTATATTTTATTTTAATATGTTATATTTAAATACGGTGTTCATGTTCTAGTCCGGTTTAGTTTTTAGCAAAAAAAAAAAAATAAATCTAAAATCAGACCATTTATATGAGTTTAACAAAACTCGATTGAATTTTTTGGCTTATAAAATTGTTGAAATCGGAAAGTCCGATTCAATTTGGTTAATGATTTTTAATTTTTAATTTTTTTTTCTCAATTATGGGGTTGTTAAAACTTAAAATTAACATTAAAAAAATTGAAATATAACATAATTACTTTAAATATGCTATAAATATAAATCATATAATATTTTATATAAACTAACAATTAAGTTAATAAAATTTATAAAAAATAAAATCATTAAATATACATGCAACTGAAAATTACAAAATGTATGTTAAATAGTTGAAAATGAAAAAGAGTTTAAATATTATATTTAATTTTTAATAATAATATAAAATATTTTTTTGTTTTTTAAAATAAATACTGATATATTATATATTTTTTTTTGTTATTATATATAAGATATAACGGTTCAGTCTAATTTAGATAGTTAAAAAATTTATAAAATTAAATCGAATTGTTTGAGAAATGGTTTAAAAAAATTTAAATTAGACATGACTTTTGACTCACATAATTGTACGGTCTGGTTTGATTTTACGATTTGGTCCAATTTTTGGACACCTTTAATACATACCACAATTATATTAAATTACTATTTTAGCTTAAAATAAAAATAATCGTTAAATCTTCTATAATAATTTAATAATATAAAAGTGCATACTTTTTATGATGTTGATTCTCTTATTTATAAAATAAATAAATTTATTTAATGATATATTAATTTAAAATTTAAATGTTAATATATATTGTGTTTTATATATAACAATAATTTAAAAATAAGTCATAATTTCAATCTAATTTTATTTGACTAGAAAATTTTGATATATTCGTATTCGAATTGGTTCAAATTGAATACATTATTAAATCGAATTTAAATTAAATGTATTTAAAATCTACTTTGGATCGAAATTAAATCGGTGAAAACAAGCAACTTTGATATGATGCCCAATTCTACATAACTGACTAGCCCATTATTTGTCTAAGTTTAGACTTAAGGTGTTACAATTGGGAATTTACCGGAAAGAAAGTCGGTCGTTTTCATTCCCTGTTAAAAACAAGTGCATATAAAAGGGTCAAAGAGTTGCTAGTATAAAAATGTCCTATATCGCTAAGTTATTATAATAACGTAATGTTTATAAATCAACATTCATATTACTTATATATTAAATAAAATAAAATTTATATAATATTAAAATTTATTAAAAAAAAAAAACACACAATTTAAAATTTATAATAATAAAAATTATATATTTTCACAATTAAAAAAATAATTACTATATTATTTTTCTTTAAACACTGTTCAAATTAAATTGCAGTAATTTAAATTCATTTAATATTGAACTTTATCTAATTAAAAATCGTTCAATATTATTAGAATGTTATTTTTATTATTATAAATTTTCGAAGTATTATTTTTGATAATTTTTAAAAAATATATAATAGGCCTCTTAAAAAATAAAGTGATCCAAGAAATTTATAATATAATAAAATAGGTAAAAAAGAATATAAAATGTTGGACCAAATAACTTATACATTGAGAGAGAATGTTAGAATATAAAAGAATGTATCGATATTAGTATAGTGTTTATAAATAATATAAGACTTAACTTTTTTTTTTTATGTTAACATTTTAAAAATAAATATCTCATATTATTTATATTGTTATACCCTTTCTCAATCTTAATTTTGACTCCAAACCCCCGTTTTACGTATCGATTCCGTTTTCACAATTACATTCTTAATAAATTTCATATAAGTAACCACTATTTATTAAAACAACATTCCCAACAAATTTCAATGTATAAAGAATACCAGTACTTCATAAATTCATCAAGACTAACTGTATAAACTTTTTATATTTTAGGGAAATGTGTGTTAGTAAAGTAAGCACTATAAAGATAATGGAGCTAGTCATTCCCATTACTTTTTAACATGATTCAATTTTGTTTATTTCCCATTTCGAATTTCCTTCCCATGATTCAGAGTAACTTGTTTGTATTCTAAAGTTTATTGTAAACTTTAAAAAATATTGTGGATATTATTATTATCACAGTAAATTTTGCTATTATTGAAATTTATTTTATATTAATAAAGCGACTTTACTGTCAATTTTGTCTCTAGTGCTTTATTTTCTATTCCAAGATTTATCTTTTGATGTCTTTTCCTCTCTTGACCCTTCTTGTGGCTTTCTACAAACCCACCATACAAAACATTCTATTTTTTCTGCAACTTTTGACCTTGGAAGAAAAAAAAAGTCACTACTCCATTAAAATTAAAAAAAGAGAAGATAATAATATCACAATTCTTACAAGTGCAGGTATGTTCGAAGGAATCTTCCTACTCCAATTTCATAGTCGATAATCTTTCTTTCTTGAACAACTGATATTTATTTTTTTTAATATTTTTATTATGGAGAAAATGGTTTAAGCCACTGATAAATCTTTTAAAGCCCTTATTCGATCTCTTTTTATTAAGAAACAATAATCTTTTCACTCTCGTTTTGTTTTTTTCCAGCCTTTCATAATCGATTCAATATGCAAATTGCAACCAAATCAATTTATATTTGGTAAAAAATAATATAAGCTTAGAACTAGTAAAATATGTAATTGGAAAAAGCAAAGCCCCTTTTACGATTACAAGGTGTTCTCCTTAATTTAGTTGATAAAAAATTGATACATTTGTTGGAAAAATATTATTAATCTGTGGGGCCACACATGTAGTTTTAAATGTGCTATGCTATCTTATAGTTTAGCCAATTAAAAGGTGATCTATAAAGTTTAATTTTGGCTATCGGGTATTAAATTATTGTGGAATTAATGTGTAGAGACCGGACTTGTATTTTTAAGTTGATGAGGGGCCAATTTAAAAATACCAATAATTGGTAACCGCCTTTGGCAGTTATCTATATAAAGGGGTCATGGTCCCCATTTGAGCGCAGTGCTTGTAGAACACAAGTTTTCTCTGTATCTCCATCAACAGAGAAAAACTCTTTAGACAACTGCGCATCAATTGGAAGATCTGAACCTGTTCGACAGAAGAACGCTATGGATTCCGGTACGCTTCCGCTATAATCTCTTCTTGTTCTCTTGATTCAACATGGGATCTAGAAAACATGATTTTCAATTTGGTAAACAAATTTCTAACAAGTGGTATCAGAGCCTACCCATGTTTGATTCAAAAGGATCTATGAATTTTAGAGATTAATATATTTCTAATGAATTCTGTATGGTGTGTCATAAAATCTGAAAAATAATTTGCATTATCGATATAATATTATCGGCATTATTTCTTCCATATTGATTCCTTCGTTGAAATATATACTTGATTTATTTTTATGTATATGTATATATCTTCTGAATTGCTTCTTCGTTGATATGTACCTGATTTTTTTTTTTTTTTTTGTTTTTGGGGCTTTGACAATCGTTCTTATCTGTTTCTGAGAAATTATATATGTTTCACGGCATCCTGGAGAATTGTTTTATGACTAGACAATGTCGAATTGTGCGCATATAATTGTTCCTGCAAAACCTTTTTTTTTTTTGTTGAAAGTAACTGCCCTTTTTCAGTTTCCTCGGTACTTTCGGTTTCCTTTGCACATGTGGATCATGTGGAGAAAAAAAAAAAAAAAAAAAAAAGGACTGCTGTTTGTTATGTTTGTATTAATATATATCTTATATGTATATTATATACATATACCTTAGTGGCCCCGAATCAGATTATATAACGTACTGATTACACACAGTTTTGGTGTTATATATATATAATATAAATTTTTTTTTATATATATACAGTCGGTTATATATATATATATATATATATATATATATATATATATATATAATATAGAATTTTTGGATATATATATATATATATATATAGACATGTATGTGTGTGTAATATATAAATTACATATATTGTTGAAGCTTAATTCATGAATTAAGACTATTTTTTTTTTAAATTTTGATTAATTATATACAACATTTTTTTTAACACTTATCTGGTATTCTAATTACATCAATTTATGCATGATGTCACCAAAGTGACCACTCTTGTGTATATTGATATTGGGAGAATAATTGGATATGATGTTTGTGTATGTGCAATTCATGCGAATATTAACCAATCCAAAGAGGGGTTCATGTTTGGCCGAATTACACACGCACCTGCGATGGTAATCATATGACAATTATCAAGGTGACCTCATGTGAATGATGAATCAATGCAAACATAGATTTATTATTTGACATAACTTATTGTCATTGTTTGATCATTGCAACAAGAGTACTACTTACAATTAATGTCACTGTCCAAAGACTTGATATTAATGTTGTGCTTGGTATCTTGAAATGTTGTCATGTAATTAATCAATTTAATGACTGTTTACTTTGGTTATTTTATGTGAGCATAGTTTATTTATTTGATTTTGTTCTCTATTCAGCTTTAATGTCTACTGCTACAATATCTGCCAACATAAATAATGTTCCAATGTTAAATGGAACAAACTTTAAGGATTGGAAAGAGAACATATTGATTGTTCTTGGCTGCATGGACATAGACTTGGCATTAAGAATGCCAAAACCGAATGATCTCACTGCACAAAGTACTCCTGAGGAAATTGCGTACTTTGAAAAGTGGGACCGTTCAAACAGGCTAAGTCTTATGATCATGAAGCGCGGGATTCCAAAAGCCTTTCGAGGTACAATAACAGATGACACTATCATTGCCAGTAAGTTCATTGAGGAAATTCAGAATCGTTTTGTCAAAAACGATAAGGCTGAAACAAGCACGCTTTTAGCAAGCTTGATTTCAATGAAATATAAGGGCAAAGGTAATGTCAGAGAGTACATCATGGAGATGTCTCATCTTGCTTCAAAACTTAAGGCACTAAAGCTCGACTTATCAGATGATTTGCTCGTGCATTTAATTCTGATCTCTCTTCCTGCACAATTCAGTCAATTTAAGGTCAGTTATAACTGTCAAAAGGAGAAATGGACTCTCAATGAGCTCATTTCATTTTGTGTGCAAGAGGAAGAGAGATTGAAGCAAGAGAGGACTGAAAGTGCTCATCTGTCAAGCACTTTTAAGGGCAAGGGTAAAAGGAAGGATAAAGGAAAGGAAGTTGCTATTCCTAAGGGTCCAGTGCAAAAGAAACAGAAAAGTAATGACGATTGTTTCTTCTGTGGTAAGCCTGGACATCAGAAGAAGGAATGTGCCAAGTATAGCGCATGGCGTGAAAAGAAAGGTATAATTCCTGTTTTGGTCTGTTCTGAGATCAATTTAGCATCTGTACCAAGAAACACTTGGTGGGTAGATTCTGGTGCTACTACTCACATTTGTGTTTCTATGCAGGGTTGCCTAAACTACCGAGAGCCAACTGATGCTGAAAGATGTATCTTTGTGGGTGACGGCAAGTCGGTGGAAGTGAAGGCAATAGGGCATTTTAGATTGTTATTAAAAACTGGTTGTTATTTGGATTTGAAAGACACTTTTGTTGTACCGTCTTTTAGACGGAACTTAATTTCCATTTCTGTTTTGGACAAATTGGGTTATTATTGTTCATTTGGAAATACTCAGTTTACTTTGTCTTTAAATTCAAATGTTATTGGTACTGGTTTACTTAATACTTTTGATAATCTATATTTGCTGGAAACTGTTTCATCTTATAATGAAACCTTGCATGTAGAGTCACGAGGTACAAAGCGAAAATTAGATAAGGAAACTTCAGCCTCATTATGGCACAAACGCTTAGGTCACATCTCTAAATCTAGAGTTGAGCGACTTGTGTCTGATGAGATTTTGGAATCCCTTGATTTTTCAGATTTTGATGTCTGTGTTGAGTGTATCAAGGGAAAACAGACCAAAATGAAGAAATTAGATGCAAATCGGACTACGGACGTCTTAGAATTGATTCATACGGATATTTGTGGTCCATTCCCTACAGCATTTTGGAATGGTCAACGATATTTTATAACATTCATAGACGACTATTCTAGATATGGGTATCTATTTCTTATACATGAGAAATCACAGTCTTTGGACGTGTTCAAAATATTTAAGGCCGAAGTTGAGTTACAACTCAACAAACGGATAAAGAGTGTCAGATCTGACCGTGATGGTGAATACTACGGTAGATACGACAAATCAGGTGAACAACGTCCGGGACCGTTTGCTAAATACCTAGAGGAATGTGGAATCGTCCCTCAATACAATATGCCAGGGTCGCCTAGCATGAATGGTGTATCTGAGAGACGAAACAGGACTCTTAAGGACATGGTAAGAAGTATGATTAGTCAATCTACTTTACCAGAGTCACTCTGGGGTGAAGCTCTAAAGACAGCAACTTATATCCTGAATCGGGTGCCAACTAAAGCAGCTGCAAAAACGCCTTATGAACTTTGGGTTGGGCGAAAGTCTAGTCTAAAGCACTTGCGTATTTGGGGATGTCCTGCTGAAGCGAGGCCTTATAAACCTCATGCAAGAAAATTGGACTCCAAAACCATTAGCAGCTACTTTATTGGCTATGTAGAACGATGAAGGGGTTACAAGTTTTATGATCCTACTAGTAAGTCTATATTTGAGACGGGAATTGCAACATTTTTTGAGGATGTTGAGTTTGGGAGGGGAAATCGAGTTAGGAACATTGTCTTTGAGGAGGAAGAGGGAGTAATTCCAATTCCTGCTACTACTTTTCTTGACAATGTGCAGGTTTCCATACCTGTCATTGATCAAGAAATGAATTCAGATCCTCGGCAAGACAATGTTATTCAACCCCTCATTCAAAATGAGGTAATTGTTCCAGAGGAACCAATTCCTGAGGAACAACCTCAACAACCTCAAGAACCCGGGCCATTAAGGCGATCCACGAGAGAAAGGAGATTTGCAATTTCAGATGATTATGTTGTATATCTCCAGGAACATGAGGTAGAAAGTGGAATGTCGGAAGATGATCCAATCAACTTCCGCCAAGCCATGCAAAGTTCCAATTCTCATAAATGGATTGAAGCCATGAATGAGGAGTATAAGTCTATGCAAGACAATAAAGTTTGGGAACTTGTCCCATTACCGGCTGGTGCGAATCCTGTTGGTTGTAAATGGATATTTAAAACCAAAAGGGATTCAAAGGATAATGTGGAGAGGTATAAGGCACGTCTTGTAGCCAAAGGCTTTACTCAAAAAGAAGGAATTGACTTTAAAGAAACTTTCTCTCCGGTTTCCACGAAAGACTCTTTTAGGACAATTATGGCGCTTGTTGCACATTTTGACCTTGAGTTGCATCAAATGGATGTCAAAACAGCGTTTCTCAATGGTGACATTGAAGAAACAATTTATATGGTACAACCAGAAAACTTTGTATTAGGAGATTCAAAGAATATGGTTTGTAAATTGACGAAATCCATATATGGACTCAAGCAGGCTTCTCGTCAGTGGTACTTCAAGTTTCATCAAGTCATTGTTTCGTACGGTTTTGAGATGAATGTCGTTGATGATTGTGTGTATCACAAGTTCAGTGGGAGTAAGCATATTTTTCTGGTTTTGTATGTCGATGACATTTTACTTGCCACAAATGACATAGGCATCTTGCATGACACCAAGAGATTTCTATCAAAGAATTTCGAAATGAAAGATCTTGGTGAAGCTTCCTTTGTATTAGGAATTGAGATACACCGAGATCGCTCTCGGGGTATATTGGGACTGTCACAAAGGAATTATATTGAGAAAGTTCTCAATAGGTTTGGCATGCAAAATTGCAAACCAGGTGAAACCTCAGTCTCTAAGGGAGACAAATTTTGACTCAGCCAATGCCCAAAGAATAGCCTTGAAATTAAAGAAATGCAGAAGATTCCTTATGCTTCGGCTGTAGGGAGTCTAATGTATGCCCAAGTATGTACGCGTCCGGATATTGTGTTCATAGTTGGCATGTTAGACAGATGTTTAAGTAACCCAGGCATGGATCATTGGAAAGCAGCCAAACGGGTTATGAGATACTTACAGAGAATAAAGGAGTATATGCTCACATATAGAAGATCAGATCGGTTAGAGATCATTGGGTACTCCGACTCTGATTTTGCTGGATGCCAAGACAGCAGGAGATCCACATCAGGTTATGTTTATCTGTTGGCTGGTGGGGCAGTTTCTTGGCGGTCTGCCAAGCAAACGCTT
The DNA here is from genome assembly GCA_029378325.1 of Elaeagnus macrophylla. Taxonomy (NCBI): domain Eukaryota; kingdom Viridiplantae; phylum Streptophyta; class Magnoliopsida; order Rosales; family Elaeagnaceae; genus Elaeagnus; species Elaeagnus macrophylla. The sequence continues at coordinate 19,946,521 of CM055646.1, read as the reverse complement.
GTGGCTTCATCCACCATGGCCGCAGAATTTGTGGCTTGTTATGAGGCATCAAATCATGGAATATGGCTGCGAAATTTTGTCACTGGGCTGCGTATTTTAGAGGGTGTTGAAAGACCACTCAAATTATTTTGTGACAATAAATCAGCGGTTTTATATTCTAACAACAACAGAAGCTCAACGAAGTCAAAGCATATTGACATCAAGTTTCTGGTTGTGAAAGAAAGAGTGCAGAGTGGTCAGATTTTTATAGAGCACATTGGAACAAACTCCATGATAGCGGATCCGCTCACAAAGGGACTACCACCCAAGGTCTTTCACGAGCATACTGCTCATATGGGTGTTATTCTGTTTGAGGATACTTTAGTTTAGTGGGAGTTTGAATTTGATTTGTTGCTTTATGTTGAACTTCAGATTTGTTATATACATATATTATTCAGTTTACTTTCTGCAGAAGTAAAGTTTTGGTTTAACACACTCTGTTAAGTAATGTGGTAATACTGATCTCAATAAAGAATAAAGTAGGACTAGTTGAAAATAGACATGTTTGGATCACATTACATGTAATTTTCATGCTACACATCCATGATTGATCTATGTCATTTGGTTGTATTGGTATATGTGACCATTGATAGATTTAGTCACGATAAATGTGACGAAGATCGCTTTGATCCTGTATCAGTATGATTAATGGACGAGATTGTTCGGAAGTACCCTAATTGTGATGGCAGTTTCATGAGCTCATAAGGTTATGCACATTTACAAAGTTACATATGTGGCCCAGTGGGAGATTGTTGGAAAAATATTATTAATCTGTGGGGCCACACATGTAGTTTTAAATGTGCTATGCTATCTTATAGTTTAGCCAATTAAAAGGTGATCTATAAAGTTTAATTTTGGCTATCGGGTATTAAATTATTGTGGAATTAATGTGTAGAGACCGGACTTGTATTTTTAAGTTGATGAGGGGCCAATTTAAAAATACCAATAATTGGTAACCGCCTTTGGCAGTTATCTATATAAAGGGGTCATGGTCCCCATTTGAGCGCAGTGCTTGTAGAACACAAGTTTTCTCTGTATCTCCATCAACAGAGAAAAACTCTTTAGACAACTGCGCATCAATTGGAAGATCTGAACCTGTTCGACAGAAGAACGCTATGGATTCCGGTACGCTTCCGCTATAATCTCTTCTTGTTCTCTTGATTCAACATGGGATCTAGAAAACATGATTTTCAATTTGGTAAACAAATTTCTAACAAATTAACTTTTATATATATATATATATATATATATATATATATATATATATATATATATATTTTTTTTTTTTTTTTTTTCAAAGAAGACCTTTACTTGTTATAATAAATAAATAAATAAATAAAATTTTATTCAATTTTATAATAGTTGAAAGGAAAAAAAAACATTATTAGAAATAAATACATATTTAGGTGGGGACCACAACATGAAGATAAAAAGAGAGAGATATCCAAAGAGTCATTAACGTAATTTTATTTTATTTTAGTCAAAAGAATATTGGGAAAAAAAGATGAGAAACAAAAGCGCAGTAAATTCACTTTGCGAAATGAGCATCTAATGCATTGTGATTTGTGACAACAACAAAAATTAATGTGGGAATATCGCTGTTCCAAAAAAATCATGCTTAATCTTTGTGTGTGTGTGTGTGTTGGTTTGTTGCCAATTATTGATGAACGGGTGTTCATTAAAAAGACAAAAAATAAAAAATGCTTAGTATTCGCGAGGAGGCAGAGAGAAATGAACCACACTAACCGTAACGGAAAAGCCAAAATATAAGCAAAAGTAAAATATACATTCTTCGTTTTTGTTAGGCAAAATTAACCCTAAAGACAAATGTCGACAAAGCATAAATTCTTTAATTAGTCCATATCACTAGAGGAGACGTCATATGGAATTTTACTATGATCGACTCTAGTATTTTTACAATCTTTATTATTATTTAAATGTCATATTAATTAGACTCGAAGCTTCTTTGTGAATGTATATAATATTTAATTCAACAGTTGAATTATTCTTTTTTCTTTTCTTTTTTCAAAAGAGAGAAAAATAATCTCAATTGAATCAATTCTACAGCTTTTTTTTTTTTACAGGGTGTGATTTTATTCTTTCCTTCTCGCTACGTGTAGCCTAGGTCACATACACTTAGATCCTTCAAGCTTCAATATGTTAGCAATTTTTGACCACTGGCTAAATTCGTCGGCTGGAAGCAAAGTCAAATAAACTAAGCAAAATGAGGCATCCCAAAAGGAAAATTGCAAAATAAAATGTGGTTAATTATTGTTTTCCTACTATATATACCCAAGTTTGTAATAGTTTTATAAATTAAAAAACAAAATTGTAATAGTATTTTTTTAATTAGTTTTGAATAGAAGAGGAAGAAAATAGCAAAATCATCTCATCAGAACAACCTCATTTCCTCTATTCTTTAAGCGTTAGAGAGAATTTTAAGTATAGGTTTACTTCGGAGTTTTGGTAGTGAAAGTGTGGCATTCTGTGATTGTAACAATTGATTTTGCTATCTGTTTTTGACAACTCGTAATTATTCTTCAATTTTTTTAGAAAAACCATTTTGTCATGCGTCTCGTCATAAATTTTATGTAAAAGTATATAAATTTATATCTTTTTAACATTTATTTTTAAAAAATACAAAGTATTCATCTAAACCACCCACAAATTTATGAATGTTATAAAATGACAGAATCTAATATTTATGTACTATGAAGTCTAAATAGATAATAATATGGGTTAATCCTTATTGCTCGATTGAAATTAAAAACTTGCAAACATACAATTAATAATAATTGGAGTTGGACAAGATTAATTTTAGTTTGTTTTAAACTTTGTTAACTAGGCGCTGGACGACTATTTTGTACCCGAGAGCTGAGCTTCACGAGTAAACTTGGTTACATGAACATCGATATCCTCAGGATCGTCCTTTGGCGTCGTTCGGTAGTACCATGCATATAATATTAGTTGAATAGCACCAGATATTGCACCCAGCCCATTGCTTACCTGCAATTCCATTCAATTTTATTATTATCGTTCACATCCATTTTCACTAAAGTTTTTAAAAAAAAAAAAACAAAAATAACAACCTAAAAACTTATAATAACAAAAATAATACATTTGTGTTCAAATACTATATTTTTACAATTAAAAAAATAATTGTTATGTCATTTTTTTAACGTACGTTTAATTAGATGCTATTTAAATTGAACTGAGACAATTTAAACGTCGTCTAATTGAATATCATTCAATGTTATTCGAATAATGTTTTTGTTATTATAAATTTTAGGAGTGTTATTTTTGATAAAACAGTAATAAAATACAAAAATAAATAAATATTAATTAGTGGGAGATGAATATTAATTACCAGGACATAGATGTCAATCTGTTTAATGAGAGCATAAGCCGTCCAAATGGAGCCATTAAGAAAATTAGTGAGGGAGAGATAAAATGGCATGTATCTCACACTCTTAGTTTTGATAACCTTTGCCTGTGAATTCATAAATCCAAGAAATTAACAAAACTAAAATTAAAAAGTGTTATACATTGAATAATTTATTATTTATTTTTTGGTTATGATGTTTTACTTTGAATAATAGCTAAATGAAATGGGATTAATTAAGAATGAGACTTGCCATGACAGTAAGTGGAGAAATATACATTATGACGTTGAAAACATCACATATAATCCCAATTAACAGAGACCTCCTTTTATGGCCGTGTAATTTCAACATCGTTATCAAAGCCATCCCTCCGAAGAAAATAGTGTCTATGCAAAGCCCAATTATTACTATTTTCTGCAATAAAATTGCAAGTATATAAGTTCCAACAATATTACTTTTCTAATTCATTTCATACAACTTTCATATTTATTTTTTTAAAAAAATGTTGGGAAAGAGATCATTCAGAAGATTCCGGATATACCCTTCCTTTGTTGGAGGCAAAGGAAAAGAAAATGGCCAAGTAAATGAGCTCCAGCACAAGACCTACGGAGTTGATAGTGGTAACAAGTATACTGTCGGGGTGAACAAATGGCAAGCCATAAAGGACCCAAAACATGCAATTCAGCACTGTTGCTATGTATGGATCTGGCTTGAACTCCTCTACCGTCCTCTTCTTTATTATTCCATAAAATGTTGGTCTGCATTTTTCATTCTTTAATTAACATTAATTACACAAATTAAGCCAAGACTTTTATATTTCAGTTCATTATAATTACTTTTCCTTTTTCGTCAAAATTTATTTGTCAATTCTATTTTTATTAATAACCTGTTTATCCAACAGGTTTTAAAAATAATTTTATTTCACCCCTAAGAAAAACAACATATATTTTTTTAAAAAATATATGTTAAAAATGATCAAATCAATATAAGTTCCAAAATACTTTTGTTAATATTTCAATAATATTTTAAATATATAATGCATGTTATGTACACAAATTCAATAACAAAATCAGTATATGAAAACATAAAAAAAAAAAAAAAAAAAACTGGAAAGAAGGGAGGTAGGGGTAGGAGTGGTAGTTGAATTAAAAATGATATTAAGGTGAGATAAGTGGATTACTGTAATTAACTAAACCTTAAAATATATATTAAAAAAATTATCTAAAGAAATAAGAATTACACGGGGGACAAAAATAGGCCGAAGGAGATGACATTTCCTGCGCACACAAACAAACCAAACGAATACAATTAAGCTTTTTATTTTTATTTTTAATTATTTATTAACAATTAAAGCATATTAACATAATCTAATATGAAATACCGTATCATATTTTTACAACTTTATATATATATATATATATTGAAATCAATTAATTATAATTTGAATCAACTTTATGTTAACTTGAACAATTTTGAGTTCAATTATAAATATGTGAGTTGAATTATATAAAAAAATAATTTTGAATTCCATCCTTACATATATAATGAAGGTTATTCATCAAGATAATTAATTACAAATATACATATATGTCCAGATTATATTTGTATGTTTTGCTCATCTCTAGATACGTACAAAGAAAAGAACTATTTCAGGAAGAAGAAAAAAATGAAGAAGAAGAAGAAGAAGAGAACTCTACATAACTGGGATTTGAATTAAGCACATACCGATAATGCCAACGACATTCCGAGTAGTTGCCGCACTCACCATCTTCAACTATTTAGCAACAGCCAACAGAGTAGTAATAAAAGATATAGGCACTTGTCAAAGAAAAATGTTTTGTCTGAGAAATAGGAAATAGTTAGAAATTATAAAGAATGTGGATAAGCTTTATAAAAGAAGACTAGAAACTTGGTATCAGTAGACGTGCAAGTGTAAATCATTAAGTGAAGAGTGCAGTATATCATTAATTACGGGTTACCAGACTGTTTTAATTTTTATTATTAAAAACTTAATAAATATTAAATAACATTAACGAAATATTTGTTATAATGTACTAAATATTTAAAATGTATAATTTTTATATAATTATATGTTTAGTTTTAAAATTAAATTTTATCGTATAATATAAAAATAATATGATTATATAAAAAATTTGTACGATTGTGTGGGTCTAAATAGTACTAGATATTTAATATAATTTATCTAAATTTTCAATTATAAAATTATGTATTTTAACTTTTTATTTTACTTTAAATTAAAAATAATATTTGTTTTATTTTTAAAAATATAATAAAAATGAATTAAATATTAATTTTAATAAATTTTTAAAAATATTATTTTATTAAAATATTTATAATTAATTTTATTTGATTATATTATATAATTTATTATTAAATATTGTATAAATTAATAATAATTTAATTTAATATAATTATATTTAACTTATATTAAATAGTGCACTAAATATATCGGATTATCTGGTCCGGACTAATCTAGTCCCGAACTAAAAGACTTTTTCCATATGTATTGTATATCAAAAATATATTATAATATTCATTAAATATAGTTACCTTACGTTATAAATTTTTTAAATAATGTATAAATATTTTAAAAACTACTTTTTCGAAAAATAAGTTTATGTAAATCCCTATAACTAATTTTATTCTAATACAAATATTCTATTTATTTTTTTTATGCAATAAATGTACAACAAAATAACTTTAAAATAAATAGCAAAAAAATGATAAATTAGTATGTTTTTCTATTTTATAATAGCCTCAATTTTTATTTTATTTTATAGATCATATAATATTTATATTACCAGACCACAAGTACGAAACACTGACAACCTCAAATTCATTTAATGTACTTCAAGTAAAAATAGTAGGATAAAAATTAAAAACTAGTAAAAAAAGTGAAATAATAAATTGCGTTTATTTATTGAAATATAGTTTATTAGAGAATTTAATTACAAAATATAAATATATTAAAAATTGACAAATATATTAACGCACAAAGATTATATTATATCGTTTATTGACAATAATCTACTTTTCTATGAAATTTATTTGCTTAGATTACTCCTATTAGAGTAAAAACAAGATGATAACCTGATCTCATCTTAAATTTATCATATATAAAATTTTCCAAATTAATTCGATCGAAGGAAGGGAAAAAAACACTGGGCCAGCTTTATAAATTGGCTTTTTAGTTCATTAAACTAGTATAAATAACATTAAATGTTGGGATTAAAGTACATGACTTTAAATATAAAAATATGGTACCCTTCTTACTACTGAACTCTCTTACTTTCTATCAACACTAAAAATTTCCCCATTTTATAGCCGAATCGCAGTGGGCATCATCTTGAGTTGATCGGAAGGTTTCTGTATTTATTTTAATGAGAGAAAATAAAAGAACGTTGTTATTTTCAATTTTTTTGCTGTCTTTGATTTTTATTTTATTTTGTCTATAAATCCTCTTCGTTACTTCGTCCCAAACTGGACATATTCAGTACTTAATAATTTCAAGTTGATGAAGTAAATTTCAATTCTGAGTTCTCTCTTTAACTTTTTTTTTTTTTTTTTTTAAATTGTTATTTATTATTACTTAATATAAACATAACTTTATCAAAAATTATATGATACATAGTAATAGAATATTTGTTATTAAAACCCATACCATATTTATTATTTAATATTTATTTTAATTAATTATAATTTTATATTTAAATAATTGTGCTCATTTATCAAATAACAGATTTAATGGATTGCTAATCACCTCTATCTACTAGTACTAGTGGTATCAAATACATGACACGTGTGGATATTCCACCTCATTTTCTCAGCACATTAATCACCAAAATTTCGATACATAAAACCAGAGTGACTACTTTAATTTCTCCGCACCACAATATTCTTGATTGTTGCAAAATTGTCCCATCATTATACCTTTTCTTAAGCATTTCAATCGGAGTGACTAATGTGAATAGAAAAAAAAAAAAAAAAGGGTGTTATTTCCTCTTTTCTTAAAGAATCTTATTATGATAAAAAAAAATAAAACAATTACTCAATCTTTTCAATATGCTTACCCAATCTTATGTCTTTTCAATATGCTTACCCAACTTATGAATACTACAATGTATGTTATTCTATCACGTTAATATTACAATATTTTAAATAATAGTATAGATATAAATTTTTGAGAAATAATGTTGCTTATATCATAAAGTTAATGGGTTGTTTGAACTCTTATTCTAGTAATTCATGCATGAATTTGAACATAAAAAAACTTAAATTTAATCCTCTACCGAAATTTAAGAGAATGAATAGATTGGTAAAATTAAAATAAGGAATGATCAAATTAAAAAAGATGGACTAAACTCATTAAATTAAATTAAATTAACATCACTAAATGGGTTAACGCTAGAAAAAAATAGAATATGAAATTAGTAATTTAGCATAAATAGAAAAAATAAAAGAAAATAACAAAATTAACACTCCTTAAATTTTTAATAATAAAATTAGCATCTCTTGTATTCAAACTTATATTTTCACAATTAAAAAAATTGATTAATGTGTCATTTTTCTTTGAATACCTATTCAATTAGAATTGAACAATGACAATTTAGACCCGTTCAATATTTCACGTTCCAATTGAACGTGAAATATTATTGGAGTGCTAGTTTTGTTACTATAAATTTTAGGAGTGCTAGTTTTATTATTATAAATTTTAAGGATATTATTTTTGGTAAATTTTTAAAAAATAATACTACTTGATTCTTAATTCATATAATATTTAAAATAATTAATAATAAATAGTGAGCTTTTATTATGATAATAAATTTTAATCTTGAAACTCCATTGAATGAAGAAAAAAGTTATATTTATTAAAATAATATTTATATGTTTTACATTTGTTTTATGAAAAATGGTTGAAGAATGCTATGGACACTCCTTCATGCACCGTCATACTTTTTTGATTGGCACATATAATTCTTATTTCAAGGAAAATATAATTTTTTTTAATGACATTAATGACATGTCAATAAAAGAGGCAAGAGAATGCATGAAAAATTGTAGAAAATTTATCAAAAATAATAATACTAAAATTTATAGTAATAAAATTAGCACTTTTAATAATATTTAACATTTAATTTAAGCGTAAAATATTGAACTTTTAATATTGAACGGGTCTAAATTATCGTCGTTCAATTCTAATTGAATAAGTGTTTAAAGAAAAATGATATATTAACCATTTTTTTTAATTATAAAAATATAAATTTGAATATAAGAAATGTTAATTTTGTTATTACAAATTTAAAAGGTGCTAGTTTTATTATTTTTTTATAATAAGAGTTTAAATTATATAGTTAATTTGTAGTGGTATTTTGAATAATAAAGATCTCATGATTTAAATTACGGGATTCTGATTCCATTCTATAAGTGTAATTTTTCATTATGAATTTTACATGTACTAAGAAACACCAAAAAAATTTAAATTTAAGGAAATTAGTTCCATTTTATTTATATAAATTTTTATCATTTTATAAATATTATATTTAAAATTTTCTCTGTTGTAAGTTGAGAAGAGACTAAGTGCACCACTTTGCCCCTACATGAATTTATTGGTTCTTATTTGCAGACTTTAATGAGCCATCACTTAATAAAAAATAATGTATTTAATTGAGATTTTTTAAAATTTTAAAATCTAAATGTATTAAATTAAAATTTTTAAAGACCTGGTTGTGTAGTCAATTAAAATTTATGATTTAAAAAAAAAAAAAAAAACATTTGTATGTATTTAAAAGAATTTTTAAAACTTGGATATTTTTATATACTTCTTAGCAAAAGTTATACATAGTAAAATCTCATTCATTCTTTTCAACGTGAAAAACTTACAATGATTTATATTTTTATTACTTTTCTCTAAAACATGCTCTATAAATTTTTATTATTAGTCCAATTATTAAAAATATATATTAATAAAAAAACTATGTTTTAAAATTAATTGCAATTTACATAACTCTATCACTAAAATAAAATAAAAAAGTATTCAAAAAGTTGTAAAATTCGCAACAATTTTAAAAGTCAATTAAAATTCTAATAAACTGATAAGTACACATAATACTTCACTTGATCTTAGCCAAAAGGCTGAGAAATAAATTAAAAGTTTAAAATTTTAATTAATAACATCTTTCTAAATAAATTATTATTTTGAATAAAATAAATTGAGAAATGAATTTTTAGTAGAACATTGCAATAAGTGTGACAACAATAACTAGGCAATTATTGATTATTTTTTAAGTATATATTTTCTTGATTAATCTTAATCAATTGCATTGTTCCTTTTTTTTAAATAAAAAAGTAATATATTTGTTATTTCTCAAAAAGAATCATTGATTTTCAGCAGCATCATTATTACATTGTAAAACTCAAAGTAAATGTTGATTATTATTATTATTATTGCTGAGGTGGACATTATTTATATTTTGTAGTCTGATACGACGTGTCCCAAATTGTGGTAAGTTAAACAAAGTTACCCCAATAAAATGAGAGTTATTACGAAAAAGAAAATCAGAGTTACTACTTAGTTGGTGCAAATTTCGCTCGGGATAAATAGAAATATTAAAAAAAAAACAAAAAAAAAGAGTTTTGAAAATTATATTTCAAATTGGTACTTTCGTTTTTTAATTGTGACCAAGTATAAAAGTAAAAAAATGTAACATTTTTTCAAACTAGTATTTTTTTCCTAAATGAATTAAAAAATAGTTCAAATACTAAATAAAAGCATAACTCTTTACAAAACATCCCTAAATAATTATTATTTTTATTTTTTATAATACCAACTGTATTCAAAAAAAATATTTAGAACTCCAAAATGCCCATTCAAGCCAACATTTATTTAGTATTGCAATATGCTGGCAATAACCTTGAACCCTCCCTCATAAGTCATAAAGAGCACCTTTTTTTTATATGTCTATAATTATTTTCTTATGTATTTTCAACTTTTTAATTTGTTGCACTATATGCGCTTTCCTTTGAAAATAAGAAAGCGCAATGTCTAACAAAGGTGATCAATGGCTATTAAGAATCAACCAGTAGTTCTAAAAGGTCAAAAAAAAAAAAATCATTCTTTTATTTTTTTTTTTATATCTAGAAATATACTAACAATAAATTTAAAATATTTTGAATTTTAAGTGATATTTGACCTTTTCTTTATTCATTTCGATACATAAATGATAAAGTTAATCAACTGATATTATTTTTAATCCCTTAATAGAAAAAATATTTCATTTTTTAACACCAAAAAATATATGTTTATTTATGTTATAAAAATAATAAACATATATATATTTTTTTTAAAGAGAGTTAAAAAAATTATATAATACAATTAATTTTTTTTTTTTAGTTTTACTTCTTTATGAAACTACTGATCTAAAAGAAAGAAATAAACTATAGGTCTGGACTCTGGGGTCTTTTTTATTTTTTATGGGCAGATATGGAATTTAAAGGATCTAAAAAGGAAGGAAAAAAATAGAGGTGGGTTTATAGTTAATCCGTGCACTTATTTAGTAGCTATCCAATAAAATAGGAAATGGGCCAAAAATACTGTGTGGAATCTTGTTTAAGCCAAGAAGATAATCTTAGGCCCTCTTCAAGTATCATCTCCGACTCACTTTGGGCAGAGCCCAGCTGCATTATGTTGAAAGAGAAAAAGAGTTATTTCTCATATCATTAGGATTGTTAAAAAAAAAAAAAAACGGAATAAAAAATCAAATATAAAGAGTATTTGTATCTAAAAATAAAAATAAAAAAATAAAAATAGCATATTTAAAAAATAAAAAATATATATTATAAAAACAAAATTATTATTTTATCTAAAATATCCTTCTAATAATTAAGATTAGTAGAATGAATTAATTAAAATCATAATTAGTTAAGAGATATTCTAGATAACGTAATAACTTTTTTTAAAAAATATATATGTTTTAGTTCTTAAATATGTTACTTTTGTCCTTTTTATTATTTATTATAAATATGTGTTATATTAATCTTTCACTAATTGTTAATGAATGGAACAGATTTAAAGATTTTTTCATTATTTTTACCTATAATTTTAAATTTATTTTTTATTTTTGCTTAAAATTTGCAGAGATTTATTGAAGATCTTGGGTAAGAAATAGAGACATTGAAATAAGGAACAAGGTTCCAAGTAATATAAAAATTATTATTTTTAATTTTTTAATAATTTTTTATTTTTATATAAAATAAAATTTATAAAAAAATTATTAAATAATAAATATTTTGTAATGAAAAATAAAACAAAATTTACAGTCAATTAATAATATTATATAATAAGAATAAAATTTAAAATATAAAAAATAAATACATAATCTGTTTATACTAAACAATATTAATAAAAAAAAATTTAAAAATTAGTTTGAAGTAATAAGAATAAATTATAAAATAATTATTTGATTTTAAAATTTTTTAATTTAAGTAAATAGTATAAATAAATTTTAAAAAATAGTTATGGATGTTTTAAAATAATAAAAACATAATTTAAAGATAAAATATATAGTATATAATATATTATTTATAATTAGTTTGAGTTTTATGTAACTAAATTTATTAAAAAAATTAAAAATCTAAATAAATTTATATTTTTATTAAAATAAGGTATATAGTTTTAAAAAAGGGGACGAAGAATGAAATCTTCGTCTTATTAAAATAAGGTATATAGTTATAAATTGGCACTAGCGAAAGTGAAGTTTTGAGTCCAATTTAGTTGCACAAATAATTTAATTTTGGATAACAGTAAAATAATAAGCAATAAGAAAAATAAATGGTATAATGATTTAAGTGGTTCAACCTTTCAATGTGAAAAGTCTATTCTACTGACGACGGCACACCGAGGCAAATCCATTGTCAAATCCAAAAGGAGAGTACAGACACCAATATCCAAATAAATAACCACTTACAAATGAAATCTAAATTACACAGTATCTCTAACCTTGTACAATGACAAAAGCACAAGTGATATACTGTAATGGTTCTCCAATCAAGAAATTGTTTGCTTCAAAAAACCTAAATTGATTTCAACCAAATAGTGGCTTTATTAATTCAAAATGATAAATCTTTTTATTTTCCTCTCACACAAAGATAGTCACACAAAGATAGTGGCTCTCTTCTTGCTTTGTGTTGTGTTGTACAAATGATATTGTGAGTAGTAATATATATAAGCAAGATTTGCTTGGAGAGAAAGTAAACAACTTAGCCTCCAAGGTTACTTTGTCATCAAGTTTACTTAACTCTCAAGCATACTTCTTCTCCAAGTATACTTCACCTTCAAGTATACTTTACTTTCAAGAATAAGTTAAGACCAATATATATATTACTCAATATCACAATAACCAAAATACTATCCACTTAAATGATTTGTTTTGTGACATTAAATAACACTTGTTGATAGCTGTGAGTCATACTTCTCTAGTGACCAATACTTTCCGGATATGTGGCTCCAGTCGATGCAGTCCACTCAGAAGAAGACGATGGTAGCTATGATGGTCGGAGTTATTTCTCTGATGTGTTTGCAGTGGCAGAGCAGAACCAGCAGGAGGAGGGAGAACCCTTGGGCTGGTGGGAATGGTCTTAAAAAAGTGTTCTGGTGCAAGTTACTAGTGTATAATTAAGAATGTTTCTAAGATGGTTGGGTGCTATGCTATCCATGTTGTTAACGTAATATTTCATGTAAAACTATATAATAGTAGTAGCTTCAGACTTCAGAGTTATTTTAGGAATTGCATGGACATATAAGTGATTTCAGTAGTTCAGTCCATGAATGTGAATGTTAACAATGAAGTTATATTGTAAAACTTAATAGCTTCTTCAAATTAGATGATTTCCCTCGTCTATTTTTTCTCTGATTCTCGATATATATTCTCTTCTCTTTGATTCTGTTCTATACTAAACAGCAATCAGTACCTATGCCATCGGGTTAAGAGTGTTAAAATAGAGGTAAATAAAGGAGATACAATACAGTCCATGTATTCTTTCACAAGCTACCACTAAATATTATCAGTATCAACTTGTATCAGAAATTTAGAAATTACTTAAAAGCCTATTTTCTCGGACTTTAGGACAGGATTAGGTTCCTTTTCATCACTTCTGAGCTGCTAATCCTTTTCTACAGGAAGGTCAGCATCTGCAAACGCACAATCCCAATAGTCACTAAACCACACTTCTTCTTTTTTTTCTTTTCCAAACGTAATCAAATTCAAAATCACTACACTAGCTCTAGGACACCATAAGCGATCTGACAGATATACAAGTTCTCAAATAAAGGGTATATGAATTTGCAAGGACAGCTTCATCTATCTCTCATTGTTGTTGAGATATACTTGAAATGTAAAAAAGGTGCCTTACGGAAAGAAAGAAAAAAAAAATCTTTTAAATAATTTACATTATGCAATCAATTACTATATTGTAATATTAATTTTCTAACATAAACTGATAAAATTAAGTAATTTGCCAATTTGGTTTATTTGAGTAAACTAATATTCTAACATAACTTGAAGACACTGTTTGAAATATTTATTAATATTAGTGTAAACCTATTAACTTATTAATATATTAAATAATTGAGTAAAAATCACATGTTTATTAGGATCTAAAGGTCTCAAGGTGTTGACGAAGTAAAGAGGACGATCTCAACACACAAAGTGGGGACGACCCTGCAGCACCCATATAAGGACAACCTCGTCCGATTACGAAGTGAAGAGGACGACCTCAACACACAAAGTGGGGGACGATCCTGCAGCACCCATATAAGGACAACCTCGTCCGATTACGAAGTGAAGAGGACGACCTCAACACACAAAGTGGGGGACCACCCTGCGGCACCCTGATAAGGATAACCTCGTCTGATTACGAAGTCGAAAAGACTCAAAAAATGATAACCTGGAAAAGATGACGTATAACCAATCGAGTGATTAAATAGTTTTTATATATTTATAATTATTAATATTTCTGACATCCTTTCTAGTCAACTTGTCCCATCAAAACAGAGATAGATATTTATTGTGTCTATATATACATGAACATACAACTAAATAAAAGGAGAAAATATTATATTGATTTATAGAGCGAGAAAATTCTCTAAAACAGACACAACACACAAGACAGAGCTGGGAAGCATCGACATCGACATCAACACGACGACACCCCATGCTCCATGTGAAGCTGTGCAATTTTTAAAAATTACATGGAGGCCGGGCCTAGTACCTTAATTTTATGACCAATTGGCTTAACATCCAATTGTACAGCTGTAATTGATTTTCTCCCTCAATTATTTTATGAATAATTAAATCAAATCTTATAAAACCATAAGAAGAAACCTGTAATAAAATTAATTAGTGTCAGATATTATAAATTTAATTTTATTATTTATTATTATTAAATTTTTAAACAGCCAATAAACTGATATATCTTTTAAATCACAACAAATTTTTAATAGAAAGTATTTTCCCAATAATATTTTTTTTTCTTTACTAGTTAAGCGAGACATTTAAGGTAACTTTCTCGGTAAAATGATGAGGACAATTTTAAGGTGAGATTTCCTGTATTGGAGCGTCAGTTTTTAAATTTAAAATGTGAGCGATGAGACATGACTATCACAAATAAGTAAACCGCATCTAATAAAAAGGAATTGCAAAATAGCAATAATGATTAAGATTAATGCTAATTATACTTAAATTTTCACATAAATTAATTACTTAGTGATTTGAGTTAAAATTATCTATAAAAAAATCAATAATTTTTTTATTTTTTAAAATAATTATAGTGTCACAATATTAATGATTTAAATATAAAAAATAAGTATAAATTTGTATAATTTTAGTATGTTTCTCTCACTCTAATATTATTTCTAATAGATAGATTAATGCTAAAAATATTTAAATTTGCATATTTTTTTACTCAAATTTATTAATTAATGATTAGGGAGAAAATCAGCAAGTGGCGTTTTAGATATTTAAAGAAAAATCGATGGGTAAATGAAATGCATATATACCAAGCTTGCCCCCAGGCATTAGCAATTTATTTTACATTTTATAGAAGCAGCTTTGTGTCTCGTCTGGACTGACAGTCCAACTCTCGCCTGTTTGGCTGTTACGGAAGCCCCTCTCTCTCGAGGACATAAAATTACAGAGTCGGCTTATTTCCTCAGACTGGACATAACATTTTCGCTGCCCATTCGTTGTTTTCTCACTGTTTGACTAACGACTTATTTTGCTCCACTGGTACTTTCTTGCTCTTTTTGTTCATTTCAATTTTGTAGTTATCTTTCTGCGTATATGTGTGTGTATAAGAATGAACATTTGTAATTACTGTTTTTGTCTTTCCTTTTTCGCTTGAAGTTCAAAATCTGTCGCTGTAAGAGTGGAATTGAATTCAAATGTATGATGATAAGGAGTAAGATACCGATCTGTGATGCAGTACTGGGCGAGATCTTGACGTTTGATTATTATCGCAATTATACAGTCATTTCTTCTGGTTTATGTTGCTTTGTTCATGTAATTTTTCTTTTAAATTATTTTACTTCTTTTACCCCAAAACTATCGAAATTGGTTTATGTTGCTTCTTTTTTTTTCCCTACTGTTTTAACATCATCACATTTTCTTACCATTTTAGCTAAGGTCTTTAATTTCGCAATAATTTTCCAGCGTTCAACTTTTCATTTAAGGCTTTTTCTACAGTTTACTGAATTTCACTTAAAAATTGGCTTGCCTATCCTTTGAAGGATGATTTGTAATTTCTTACTAAGAACATTCTTTTTAATGATTTCCTTGGTTTGGTTCCAGATTTTTTAGATTAACAGTGATGTCAGAGAATGCTCTTAAAGATCTCAACACCATACTTGAATCTGAGAGAATGCATGAAAGCTCTAGTAAAGGAAGCATTACTAAATCTTTAAATGGGGATATCTCTGAGAATCTCGAGGGATGGCAGATGAAAAAATCTGTCTCTTTGGTTTCTACTCATGCCAATGGTGACAAAGTTTTGAATAATGGAAATGAAGCTGCCAGCCTAGAAGTAGAATATGTTGATTCGGAGAACTTGGATGACCTTGAAGATGTTGATACCAGTCTTAAGGTATTAGACTTTAGTTACAAAACTGTGGTACTTACATCTCTCTCTGTGTGTCTCTCCATGTATGTATCTATCTTTTAATGGTTTGGCCAGATATTAACATTCCTGCCTCCATTTTTTATATCAGTCACTCTTCACTGGACTAGATTCTAAAGACTGGATTCTAGTATGTGAAGCACTCAATAACGTACGACGTATCTCAATATTTCACAAGGAAGCTATGCTTGATATGTTGTAAGTCTCAGATTCCTTCAAGTTTCTCATCCACAAGAACCATTCGCCGTGAATTTTTTAGTGTTTTTTTTCCTTGCTGTTCCCATTTTGGCCAATTATTTTGTAAACTCCAATCACAGTCATTTTGTCCTTGATGAACAGGGGAGATGTTATCTCACTCGTGGTGAAGTCCATGAAGAATCCTAGAAGCGCTGTTTGCAAAACTGCTATTATGACCTCTGCAGACATTTTCAGTGCATATACTGATCTTATAATTGAATCATTGGACTCTCTGGTCAGTGTTAACTTGTATTCTTTGAGCTTTATTCCCATATTGGTTTACCTTGTTTTAAGTGAGACGTTTTTTGCCCTCACATGTGGTTAATCCTTTTTTTCCCCCCTCCACAACATGTGCAACATGTTGCATGCAGCTAGTTCAACTACTTCTCAAGTCTTCACAAGATAAGCGATTTGTATGTGAGGCAGCTGAGAGAGCTTTAGTAACGATGACAACTTGGGTTAGCCCTTTTTTACTGTTACCAAAGCTGCAACCATACCTCAAGCACAGGAATCCTCGGATTAGAGCCAAGGCATCAATGTGCTTTTGTCGAAGTGTTCTACAACTGGTAAGGAAAAAAAGAGAGAGAGAGTAGGTGCATTTTTTATAACTTTATGGGATGACTATGCTGAACTATGTTCTAGTGGTGCTTCATCACTACTCTTTGTTTGTTCTCTTGGTGGCAAGGCAATCTTCCTAATTTCTGATTGTGTAACAAATCCCATGCCTTCTCTACCAACTGATGTTTCCAGGCTCATGGTAATAGTAACACATGTGTAAATGCAGTTCTGTGTTGTGCATCCAGGCCTGGAATTTCTTGGATAGAGCATGATTTGTACGAATTTGATATTAGATTGTTATTTTAATGTATGGTAATATATTGGCAGAGTCGCATACGAAAAAATTTGTTGGGCAAAACCATTACTTGACTCTTCTATAATAAGTACATCTTCTTTATGTGTACAGGGTGGTGAAGGGATTAAGTCATATGGTATTGACAGATTAATCCAAACAGCTGCAACACAGCTCAGTGACCAGCTTCCCGAGTCAAGGGAGGCTGCTCGAAGCCTTCTCCTAGAGTTGCAGAATGTGTATCTGAAATTTCATGATCTCTCACCAATGGCATTATCTGAGAATCCAGAGATGGGTTCCTGGGAGAACTTCTGTCACTCAAAACTCTCTACTTTAAGTGCCCAAGCTGTCTTGCGTGTTACTAATATCTCTCGGGAGGGCCTTGTAATGGGTACCTGACACCAGCATACACACGGTTTTTTGCAAGTATTTTTCTCACTTGCGCATATATGAGTTTCACACTTATTTTGCCTTTGTTTTCTATTGTAAAATATTGAGATGTCTGTAATTTAGATTGTTGCTGGCAGTTGAGCCAAAATTTATGATATTCTTTTTAATCTTTTATTAGTCCTTAAATTTTGAGCAAATTTATTCTCATGTTTTCAAATTTTTGAAATGTATAATTAAGTTTTAAATTTTTTAAATTTTACGTATAAATCTTTAAACTTTTAAATAGTATGATTTAGTTTTCAAACTTTTAAAATTTTACACATGGATTATAATTCAGTTACTAAAATTTTAAATACATATTTGTAATTTAAAATTTTGAGATATTGGAAGTTTTAAAATTTTAGATTAAATTATTTAATTTAAGTATTTAAAGACTTGTGTATAAATCTAAAAATTTGGAGACACTGTTATAATTTAACTTCCTTTCATATGTTGTAGCCTCATTGCTAATTATCAATGTTTTCATAGGGGTATCCTGTAAATATTTTACTTTTAAATTGAGATAAAGATGTTACATTAACATGTACGACAAGTTGTGAAATTTATAAATCAATTATATTGAGATGATATATGGGCATCTTTCATCCAACACCAAAACACTAAAGATGATGCAAATTTTAGTGTTTTGTTGCTCTATTCTAATATTATTTCTTGTGCCAAATTTAGCTTGCACTAAATTTGATGCAATACTGATAATCGCACTAAATTTATTTACAATACCAAAAATATTATTCATGTATATTTAAAAAAAATTATAAAATTAATATATTATACAAAATTATAATAAAATAAAATATGGTATAAAATTATATTTTAAAAAATATAATATAAATTAAAATAAAATTTTAATAATCGGGTAAATCATTTTTAGATCCTTCAAAATTACTAAAACATTCATCAAAAATATTTCCGATATTTTGAAATCCTTCTTCTTGCATTATTATGCATAACATGATAATTGATGATGAATGTGATGTTAATGCAACAATTGAAGAACCAGTGAAAGTGCAAATTTCAAAAGTTGAGATAATGGTAGAAAAAATATTGGATTTCAAGAACTTTTTGATGGTCATAGACAAATTAAGAATAAAGAGGTTCATATAAAACTTCGAAATGCATTAATTGAACATTTGTAGAATGAACATAATAATTCGAAGAAATTATATCCATTCATATTTTTTTTTTGTATTTTTTAATTAAATATAATATCATGTTTAGTTTATATAATAAATATAATTTTTTAATTAATGAATTTTTAATTTTTTTTAACAATAAAATATTTTAATATTATTATTATTAAATAATTAATAAGAATATATAATTAATTTGTTAAATATAATAATTGCTAATGAATTAACTAAAAAAGAAAAATAAAATGAATATTCTATTTTATAACAAATATATATTTTTTAATGTAATATTTAGTATTGTAGGTTAGAAAAGAAAAAAAAAGTACAAAATGGTGGAATATTTGGTACAAAAAGGGTTGGTGATAGCTTAAGATAAGATAAGTTATAATATTTTGTTCACTTTTTTTTTTATAATCTAATTATTCAACCTATTATATTCAAGGGCGGAGCTATGTTGGGGTTAGGGAGAGTTGCGACTCAAGTTAATTTTTTTACAAAAAATTAATTATATGTATATTTTTAGCATTAAATAAATATTTTATTTA
Source organism: Elaeagnus macrophylla (assembly GCA_029378325.1). Lineage (NCBI taxonomy): Eukaryota > Viridiplantae > Streptophyta > Magnoliopsida > Rosales > Elaeagnaceae > Elaeagnus > Elaeagnus macrophylla. Next base: position 19,926,699 of record CM055646.1, on the reverse strand, counting down.
TAGTAATATATTATGTCTAATTTTTATTTACATGTTTTGGTATATATTAACAATATTTAACAAATATGTGGATAAAAATGATATAAATTGTAAATAAAGTAGTTAAGTATATATATTTTTTTTCATATATTTAATAACTATTAGTAACATAAATAAAATTATAGTCGTATACTATATAAAAATTCTTCATATTAAAGCTTTTAAGTTTATGTTTATCATATTTTATTTCAACCCAAATTTTAACTTTATCTAATATTATATTATTTGACATTTTATTTTAATAATCTTCTAAAATTCATTTGAAATTGTTTTATATAAAAAATTTATTATTTTTATTATTATTGGTCATTCTTATATTGATATAAACATTTATTTTTAAATATACTTTTAAACTTTAAAATTCTAAATCATATTTTACTTTTTTACATTTCATATGTTTATTTTAGTTTTAGTTTAAACAACTATAAATTTTGATGGGTTTGATTGAGCCTTTTATTTGCTTAGATTTCTTAGTCAATAAATTTATTTTATTCATAAATGATAATAATACTTATTAATTTATTATATTTTTATTATAAGTTAATTCTAATGTATTAACTATATATTTTTTTAGTGCTAACTCTATGTCTTTATTATATTATGACATCAAAAATTTAGTGTTGAATTAAGTATAATTTACTGTAATTTCTACTAATTTTTTGTTTTGTATAAAATTTTTTTTAACCCCCCTACAAAATTTTTTTGGCTCCGCCTCTCATTATGTACTTTTTTTTTTTTGAATCTCTTGTGGTTCAAGTGGTAAGACTCTCAATCCTCCTACCAGGAACCTAAGTTCGAATCTCACCTGAGTGTGTTTTCTCTTTATTAATAAAAAAAAGGGAACTTTAAAGCCCTTTTAAAAAAAAATAAAATCCTATTATACTTTTAACAATATTTAAAAGTATATATTTTTAACATTAAATATATATTTTTGTATTTTACATTTTATGTATATATTTAAATATATATTTTTTAATATTATACTATAAAATATGTGTCACATGAAACTAGTTAAAAATATAAGTTTAATTATATTTCATAATATTTTTATATATATATAATTTTATTTTTAATTATTTAAAAAAAATTATACATTTATTTTTTATAATGTAAATAAATATATATTTTTTTATTAAAAAAATTAAATATATATATATTTATCAATAATGTTAAAAATAAAATTAATTAAATTATAAAACTTAAGTTATTTGACTTGTTGAGGGTGCCGACTTTGAAAAGTGGTATATTCGAGATATTCTAAGGCAATAATTTTACTTTCCCCGTACCAAAAATGGAAAAATAGGTAATGTTGGGTTTTGATGCATGTGGATGGCAACGATCACACGCGTATCCACATTGTTATAGATGCCAAACGATTTGATAAAATTTGCTATTTTTCAATTTACCAAATTCTGTACATGTATATATTAGTTAGAAGAAATTATTTAGGCTAGTGCGACGCAAGATAACCACCTTTTATGTTACAATTTTGCACCGTATATTAATAATATATATATAGTGGTAAGTAACATATAAGTATTGAACTCTTGTTAATGATTCTTAATTGTATTCTCATATATCTATTAATACATATGTTAACTTCATATATAATTTTTTTTTAAAGAAAAATAAGTTAGCATAATTTCTTTTTATTAAACTTATTTTATGGTGATTTCTTTAATATAAAAAAAATATAATGAGTTCATATTAAATTAAAATTAGTGGAATAAAATTATAACAGATTATTTTCCTTTTTTTAATAAAAGAAAAGGTACTTACTTTTAAATATTATCTGCAAAATAGGGTACTTTACAATTTACATTGTCGGTATACATTGTTTTCCAAGCTTGTGAGCGGTATTTATAAACTTTATTCTTAAAAAGATAATTTGTGTCAAAAATAGACATTATCACTATTTCATTTGGAAACAAATTGAAAGAGTTGTTAATAGGCATTGATAGTATTTTAACATTTTTTTTCCCTTAGAAAACACAATAAATTAATAATATACCACCCTGTAATTTTAATTTTTTTTTGCCTTATTGGATTGGAGAGAAAGGAAAAATTTAAATATCTATGTTTTATGTTTTCACTCATATTATTAAAGAGTACTATTTGAGTATTTAAGTTGTTTTTTTTTTTTTTATAAAAAAAAAAAACTTAAAATTTTGGGTAAAATAAAAAGAGTTAGTTTTGACATTTAAGAAAACTTTCTTAAAAGAATTGGTGAGATTTTTTAATTGTTTTTTATTTTCAAATAAAAGTTATACATACTCATACATATAAATTAATGACATTCGAACCTATGTCGTTTCGATGTTCACAATCAATATATATATATGGCAACTGATAATTCTTTTAATTATTTAAAAAAAATTCCTTACCAAAAAGAAACTATATGACAATATTTTTAAGTGTTATCAATAAAAAAAAAATTGACAATTACAACCAAAGGGGTGACATAACTTTAAAAAATAATGTTTTGTATTTGTTTTGAAAATTACAAGCTCATTTTACTGAAATGTTTATTCTTGTTAAAAAAATATATTTCGCTCATCCTATAAAATTATACATTCCTTTTAAAAAAAATTTCTTTCCAAAGTGCACCACCCTACAATTGTTGTCATCAGCTTATTTTTGTTGCTAACAATTAAAAAAAATAAATTCCCCCCAACTTTAAAAAAAAAAAAAAAAAATTGAATGTCAAAAGTACCTTATTTTATTTTTACTAAAATTTAAATTATTCTAATTTTTTGACCAAAAAAAAATATTAATAAAAAAAATTAATAATTAAAATAATACTCTTTAATAACATGAATAAAAGTATGTAATAAATTAATAATATGAGACTAATAAATTACGGACTACATCCGGCATAAAAATGTCAAAATACCATTAGATATCCTTTAATAAACATTCATTTTTATTTTAAAAAATAGTGAGTATTGTTTACTTAAAAAAAGATTTATGAAAAATTAACGTACCAAATGAGTACCATTTAAAAAATTGAAAAATAAAGAAATACAAATTTAATTAATTAATATAAATACAAAAAAGACAAGCGACGTGCAAAATATAACCCACATGTTACCTCTATATATACGTCAGGTTGCCTAGAAGAAATTATACACCATTACTCAAAACGATGGGGGACTCAAATTCTTTGAATTCATCAAAACCACCGCATGTAGTTCTCTTCCCATTCATGTCCAAAGGCCACACTATCCCACTTCTTCATTTAGCCCGTTTCCTCCTAAAACGCACCGTTTCAGTCACCATCTTCACAACCCCAGCTAACCGACCCTTCATTGTTCAGAGTCTCTCAGACACCGATGTCTCAATTATCGACCTTCCCTTTCCTGAAAATGTTTCCGATATCCCTCCCGGTGTCGAAAGCACCGACATAATCCCTTCCATGTCACTCTTCTATACCTTCGCTAGCTCCACAAAGTTCATGCAACCTGACTTCGAACGAGTCCTTCAGACTCTTCCTCGTGTCAGCTTCATGGTCACCGATGGTTTCTTATGGTGGACTCTTGAATCTGCCACCAAATTTGGTGTTCCGAGAATTGCATTTTATGGTATGTCTAACTATGCCTTGCTTTTAAGTTTACTCGTGTATGTGAATAAGCTTCTAGAAGGATCTGAGCCCAATATCGAGTTAATAGAAGTCCCTCATTTTCCTCATATTAAAGTCACCAAAAATGATTTTGATTCCATACCTGTAGATGACAATATTAAGCAAAATGATCTTAGCTTTGAATTCAATATGAATTGTGGAATATCAGTAACTAATAGCTTTGGTATGATTGCCAATAGCTTCTATGAACTGGAGCCTAAGTTTGTTGACTTTTGGAACCAAGAGTTTAAGCCAAAGGTTTGGTGCGTTGGACCACTCTGTTTGGCTCCTGATCAGCCAAAATTGTTGGAAGTAATTAAATCAGAACCACAAATTAATAAGCCCAAATATCTCGAGTGGCTGGACCATAAGGCACTAAATCTAGACCAAGGGAATAGTTCGGTACTTTATGTAGCATTTGGGTCTCAAGCAGAGCTTTCAAGAGAACAAATCAAGGAAATAGCAAATGGGTTGGAGGAATCAAATGTGAGTTTCTTGTGGGTGATAAGAAAAAAGGAGTGGGAATTAACAAATGGGTTTGAAGAAAGAGTGAAAAACAGAGGACTTGTGGTCAGAGATTGGGTTGACCAAAGAGAAATATTGATGCATAAAAGTGTAAAAGGGTTTTTGAGTCATTGTGGATGGAACTCAGTGTTGGAGAGTATTTGTGCTGGGGTTCCAATTTTGGCTTGGCCTATAATGGCTGAACAACCATTAAATGCTAGAATGGTTGCAGAGGAGATTAAAGTGGGATTGAAAGTAGAAACATGTGATGGGTTGGTTAGAGGATTTGTCAAGTCAGAAGTGTTGAAGAAAATTGTGGAGGAGTTAATGGAGGGTGAAATGGGAAAAGTGGTGAGCAAAAATGTGAAAGAGTTGGCGAAATTGGGGAGAAAGGCTTTAGAGGAAGGTGGGTCCTCTTGGCTAGCATTGAATTGTCTCATTGACCATGTTTGTAAAGATCCCGGTGAGGCTCTAAGAATCTCTAGAGGTTGAAATTACATTAATATATATGCCGACAGCATATTAGTTATATGTTTGCTCTTGTACTTCGGCCAAACATATAACTATTAAATAAATATTTTTATAATAATATATTATGTCTAATTTTTACGTACATATGTTAATATATAATTATATATTAATAATTTTTATAAATAAATAAATAAAAATTATATAAATTATAAATAAAATTATTAAATATATATATTTTTTTCGTAACTATTAGTAATAAAAATAAAAATAAAATTATATATTATATAAAAATTTTTTCTTAAATATGATAATTAAAAAAAATTAAATATTTAATTATAAACTTAATATTATAAAAATAAAATTATACATATATATATATATTTGATAATTTTTATATTAAAATTTTTAAATTTATATTTATTATATTTTATTTGTTGAGTTTAATTTTATTGAATGCATGATGTGAGTGCAAATGCTGTCCTGGAAACATCTTTTTTAATTTCTGCTTAATAAATTGAAATGCTTTCAAGGTTGTTGGTGATTGGCCTAATGTTATGAGCATCAAAACTTTTGGAATGTTGGTTGTGATGCATGTTCCTTGTATTTTTGTAAACAGTGTGAAGTGAAAGGCTGTTGAATTCGAAACTGCATGTGTTTTGTGTCTTTGATCTGATGTTTCTCATGTTAGTTTATTTTCGTGCATTTTACTGTCTTTCTCGCAATTTTATTTGAAGGCTTCTTGTGTATTTTGTTTGCTTGTGGCTAATTATTATTTTATTTATTAACATATATTTTTAAATATAGTGTCAAGTTTAAAATTTTAAATCATATTTTATTTTTTATTTTTTCATACGTTTCTTTTAATTTTAATTTAACAACTATAAATTTTAATGGATTTAATTAAACTTTCAATTTGCTTAAATTTTTTAATTAATAAATTTATTTTATACATAAATGATACCAATATTTATTGACTTATTATATTTTTGTTTAAATTTTGTTATAAGTTAATTATAATGTGTTAATTTTATATTTTTTAATTACTAATTTTATGCCTTTTATTATAATACAATATAAAAAATTTTAGCATTACATTAAATATAGTCTATTATAACTTTTATTAATTTTTTACTTTATATAAAAAAATTAAATTTCAATCCCATAAATTTTTTTCTGACTTTGTCCCTAATTTTACTTGTGTTTATTAAAATAAGAAGAAAAAAATGTAAAATTTATTCATATTATTTAAGTTTATTAAATAATTATAAATAATTGAAATAAAATTATTAATTAACTTAAATATTTTTTAGAAGTAATAATATAAAGTATAAATTAAAATAAAATATTAAAATAAGAAATATTTTTATAATTATATTAAAAAAATGGAATTAATATTAAAAAGTAGGAAAATTATTTATGAAAATAATTTTTAAATTTGTGAAACTTTTATTTCATTTCTATCATATTTTTACAAAATAAATAATAAAATAAAAATGACTATTTTTTTTTCTTTTCCCCCTTTTTCATTAATAATTACAGCAAGTAATTCATCCGTAATCCCACGAGTTAAAAATCTATTTAATAAATATGTTATATTATTATTGACGCATTTAGCGCGTACAATTAAAAATGGTTTTAAAAAATAGTACTTTTCATAAAAATTCTATTTGGTTTTTAAAAATGCATTTCTATATTATAAATGTTGATTCTATACATATTAATGGCATGTTTTATCTTATTCTATTTTATGGTTAATCACAAAGTGTAAGGTGTTTTCAACCGTGCATTTAAACACAGAAGAAGCTTGTCTAGTAGTATTACAAATAAATAAAAATGTAGAATGTGCGATTTGAAATAGGCTATATATTTAACCTAAGAAATGATTTTCTTTATAGATTTCCCTTGAAATATGCTTATTAGATATTAGGTATTGCTTTTATAGATTATAAAATTATGGTTAATCATTTCATAATAATTTAAACTTTAAAAGTTACTCATAAATCAAGTAAGTATTTTACTTTTAAGTGAGTTCAAGTTTTATTTAAAAAAAAAAAAAAAAAACCTTTAATGGTGCGTTTGAAAATGACTTTGAAATCAATTGGAAACTGCACTTCAGGAAAACCTTTTCCCATTTTTGTCACGTCTGTCTAATATTTCTTCATTCTCTCGTACGTTTAGTCGGTAATTTACTTTTATTTCTGCAATATCGTCCATATCTTTCGGCAGGCAGTGGATAGTTGTTATTAAGTTATAATTTTATAGATGAAATAATCGTAATTATATATAATTTTTTTTTAAAAGCAACTTAAATTTGAGATATTAATTATTATTATACTTTCAAAATAAAACGTTTATCTACTTTTTACTTTTAGAAGAAAAATAAAAAATTGATTTAAGATATACCAATATTTATAACCTATTTTTAGCTATTTAGATTTCATAATATATCTTAATGCACTGTTCATGAATAATTTTTTTTCTTTCATTATATAATGTAACGTCAAATACACTATAAATTCAACATTTACATTATGTTATAACATGTCACGTACCCTTAATCACTTATGAATGTCACCAAATAGAGTCGGTTCTAAAAGTGCAAGTTATGTATATTTGTGTATAACCAAAGAATCAAAACAAGTTATTAATGAAATTCTTTTCCAGCTCTCTATAAAATAGTTATTTGGACGAGGGCCTCCAAATAAATCGTACGCTAAACACATTATGATGAATAACCGAGCCATAATGAATACGGAAACTATAATAATGCTATGGTTAACCCTATATCAAATACACGTTATTCTATGTGCTTCTAGAACTTTGAAGCTCATTACACCTCAAATTATATCAAGTATACGTAGTAATTATCCATGAGTTAAACTTGTGCTAATTTGATAATATTTTTAATTTTTAATTTTTTTAGTCAAATATATTTAATAATAATTTTTTATTTTTATTTTTAGATATTTAAAGAATCATTATCAAAATATAAAGTGATTTACAAACATGTAAAAAGAAGATTTTTGAACGTGAGTTGTAATTTTTTTTTCTAACAAACATTTTTTAAAAAAAATAAGTCATATAAATTTTATATTATATGTATAATTATTTGAAGAAATACTTTAAAATTTAAAATTTGGATATATATATATATATATAAGTTTTTGAAACAAAATAATAGAAAGAAAGAAAGTATTATTAAATTATTTGGATGTAATTTTTAATTTTTTTAAAAAAATTATTAATTAAAAATTATTATTAAATATATCGGTAGTTGTTATAAAAAAAATTTAAAATTAATTATTTGAATAAAGCACATTTTTTTTAACTTAAAAATGTAGTTTTTTCGTTGAATTTATTTATTTGTTTATTTTTAGTAAAAAATGAGATATTTATACATTGGCATATAAACAACGTCATCATACACGTGAGATGGATATAGACTTATGCAATTTGTAACTGTAGTAAGACGGCAACATTGTTCAACGATAAGAAGTGGTCTACTCTTGTCTTTTCACATCATATCTACTTATCTAGTAGTATTTATATTTAAGAAAAATTATTTATTATTTTTAAATTATACTTTTTATTAATTAAATTATTTATTTTTATAATTAATTATTAAATATTTATATTTTAAAAAAATATTGTATTAAATTTTTATTTTATTAGTACGAAGAATAACGTTATTAATAATAAATAATTCAGATGTTGCGATTGTTATCATGAATATATTTAATCATGTCAAAATTAAATAAAAGAAAATCATGATTAAGATAGGTCATGGATATACTTAGTCACGTTAAAATTAAATAAAAGAAAATCATGATAAAGGTCATAGCAACCACAAAATTGTACATTTTGTCGATAGTATGTAAATCTTGTTTTCTCAATCAATCTAGAAATAGAAAAGGTAAGTAAAGCCAAATTGAACTAAATTTCACATTGCACATTTTGTATTCTGATATGTTCTGAGCTAAAGTGATATTCAGAATATTCCGTTAGTTAGAATGTATTTATTTTAAAAATAATTTAAAATATATAAATATTTCAATTTAACCATTGTTTTTCAAATTTTTAAAACGACTTTCATAAAGATTACAAAACGCTATTAAAATTGTTTTAATATATTTAAAAGCGTTAATTTTCTTAACGAAAATAATGTTTCTGTCTTCTTTTATAGGAAGCTTTAAGATATTCCAAAATTCTGGTAATGAAGGAAACAGGTGTCCCTAATTACAATTATAAGACCACGACAGGATAACCATTAAGCCTAAAAAGCCTTTGACTTCAAAGCAAGGATGTCATTTCTTATTGTTATTAAATTATGATAGGTAATAATTGAAATATCAACAATGGTAATGGCTCCTGCATGTAAAGCTCTTGAGCAACAACTATCATCCATGATCCATGGTTACATATTGTTATGAAATTTATTATATATACGAAAAAGTCTCATGTTAAAAAAGTATAAAAAATAAATTAGATATATAATTAGTATGAATTATTTTTATTAATATGTTAATATTTTAAATTATCATATTAATAAGTGATATCAAAATAAGATTTAATTTACATTTACGTGAATATATATACAAGGTGAATCTCAAAAAGAGAGTGAACTTGTATTGGCATAATTCCAATCTAATAATAGAACTCCTTCTTAATTGCAATGAAAATTTTGAAATATTGTTCTTGTAGTCTCATTGAACTATTAAGTTGGCATGGTTCTTTATTACGACGCTTGTGGACTTGTTGGAATATAGATAATTGTTTATGGAGAATCCGGCTAAATAATGAATTCTTAGTATTGGGGCATGGTAAGGTTCTAAGTAGGTTAAATGTGTTTTTATTTGAGGAGATCATTAGATTTATAAACTTTAATAAGTTGATCTTTTGGTTGAAATTCATGCACGACAAAATAAGAATTGTAATATCAACCATGGTAATGTCTCGTTCAGGTATAGCTCTTAAGCAACAACCATCCATGCCTCCATGGTGCATATTGTTATGAAATTAGAATAGGCGCTAATTTAATTGAAATATCAACAATGGTAATGGCCTCTTCTCCTGAAACCATATAAGAGTAGCTTTCAACTCTATTAGAAACTGTAACAGAAGGGTAGAATATAATAATAGATAATTATGCATTTTCTGAGTTACTTTCTCTACCTTCATAAATAGTTGTGTTTGATTCAAAGAAAAACATAATACTAGACTCAAAAATTGTATATCCCTGGCTTGTACTTGAAGTTTAACACTACGACAGAGGAGTTCTGCTAGTCTTCTTCAACTATATCTTAGTTTTAGCTTATCTTAGGAAGCCTCTTTTTAGAACATTTTCCTTTTTTCTGATTTCTGATAAGTTCTTGTGCAAACTAAACATCACCATAAGAGAAATCAGGCCCATGTGGCTTGAACAGCTTGGGTATCTTTAAGCTAGTTGATGCAGACCTAACCGCCATAATTTTCTTGACAACCCCTTTTCTTGTATTTCCTGCAAACTTTGAAGCCAGAATTGTAGCCCCCCAAGAATTGCCTGCACTGTCCCTTGTCGCTTGACTCTCACCACTCTCATTCCCCTCTCCTATTTCTTCGAAGTCAGAATTTTCTTGACTTGGAAATTGTGTGTTTTCTTGCACGTACAAGGCCATTAACATCTTCCTCCTTTTGTACCTTCTCCAAGAAGCTTGTATGAAGCAAGTACTCCATGTTCTCCACCGGTGAGAATAGTACCTAAAGGCATGCTGAATTTTCTTGCTATGAAGGCTCTTGAACTGGCTTGCAAAAAACTTCAAGTTCTCAACTCCCAAGTGCAAAAGCTTACACTTCCGTGACGGCTTTGATAGTCCTAGTTGAAGAAGGTAAGTTAAGGCTAGAGGTTTGCATTGAAGCCTAAGCCAGTAGTTCCTCACCACAAAATTCACCGGGTCCAAGAGTGATAGAACTGAAAAATCTAGACCTCCCTCCATTGGTCGTAGAGCTTTCAGGACGCTTTCTTATAACAAACAATATCTCATTTATTGGATCAAGAGTCCTTTCTTATAATAAACAATATCTCATCTATTGGATCTTCCTCTTGAAAGATATAGGTGCCGTGTATGCTCAAGGATGCTACAAGACGTTTCACATATTGCATCAAGAAGCTGGTCGTCCATTAGAAAGAAGAATGGTACCTTTAAAATAAAGAAAAAATAAGGGGGGGGTGGATTTAAAATGTTGTTCCCATCATTGAGTACTTTCTTTGGATGATGATCCTTGGAAGTTAAGAAACAAAAATTAAAGGGAAAAACTTTTGGAAGAAAATAATGCAGGGCTTGGACCAAAATATGGTCCATAAGAACAGCATCAAAAAGCAAACTAAAGAGCTTTATAATCTTCAAATTATGACCATCATGACAAATGATAAAGCATGAAACAAGATATCAAAGGTGGACATACTTACATTTCTAACAAGAGAATGGCACAAGTGTCTTTGAATTTCACGCGGAGGTCCAAAGGTAATGATTTCAGTACGGAATCTTCATTAACTCCTCTTGTGGCAATCCATTGATATTGTACAAACCATCGAACACGCTCCTGCAAATCTGAAGGTAATTGACGATGTCTCGTCCATTTCTCAGTGTCTACTCTCCATTCTTCAAGTCTTACCGTCATAGATTGCAAATAATTTTTCAATATTCAAAAATGAAACCTCATTAGATCATCGTCATTTTTTCTGCCTTCTTTTACATACTCTTATAGAGTTAATCAGGAATGCTACCAAAGATGCCTAAGAAAGGAAAATCTCATACAATTTCATGCTTATTGAATATAGAAGAATTCAACTTCATGACAGTTTACAGTTTAAAGTAATAAACATGCTTTGATCAATTGATTTCTATGTTCTGTAATTTGGGTTCCCTGGAACCCAGCTAACTATGTATTTGGTTCAAAAGGCCAACTAATTTCTTTAAAATCATTTATTTTCCTTATTACATGAAGACCAATCCGTAGTAAATTATCTTAAATAGATGTAGAAGAATAAAAAGAGTTTACATAATTCTTATGCATCCACCAGTGTGCTTTCCCTAAAATTTAGTACGTCTTATCTTGATAATTTTTATGCGTACAAAACACAAGTGCAGTAACGCGTCAGCAGATCACCTTACATAAAGTTTGGCTTCTCTTATTATAAATTTTATTCTAGCCGATTATGTCTTATAATATAAGATGTGAACTCCAAATTGTCATGTTATTGTTATGGATTGGCAGGTGTTAACTTGTCATTTTATGATCTAGCTAAGGATAGTTTAAAGGATGAATTGTACTATGGAGTGGGTATGTCACTGACTCACAGCAAATTACTAGAAAATTTTGAGAAAAAGTTTTATATGAGTGTATAAATATACGGTGTGTATTGATAATTTTATGTCGATATTATTAGTACATGTATAAAATAGAGCTTTTTATATTCAAACAAATAAATCAACATAAATAAATTAATAGACTTCATTTCATTAGTACCTAATCTTTTTATTTCACCACTTTTACAAACAAGAACAATATTTTAGGCAGATTGAGATTGATGGGTCCATGAAATTTACCATGTTTTACACCAAATGTTTAGGCTTTACCTCCGTTATAAAATACATGTTGGGGAAATTTATCACATGGGTTGTTTATTTTTAAAAGTTGATTTTCATGATCTTCCGGTTAACCTTTGAAAATATTCATGTGTTTTATTGAAAATTATATTAAATAAGAGAGTATCTTACAATTTGAAATAACATTCGAATTTTATCCATACACTAGACAAGTAGACAAACCGCATATACTTCGGTTTTGTATTTAGAGTTTTTGAAGTATTGTATTTTATTTTTACAATAAATGATAAATCTATGTAATGAATTATGTTATTTCTTTTTCTTTTTAAAATGAAGTTTGAGAAAATGTGTAACATGAATTTGGCGTCATGTGGAGTATGAAAGATTAAATATATTTTCTTGTTGTGTTCGTGTCTGTTCTTACTTTGTCTGCATTGGAGAGTCTTGAGCTCTTTTCTTGCTCTCTGATAAAGTTTCAATTTTTATTTTTTGGTGAAAACTAGTTGCTTTCTCTTCCACTTTCTGGAATTGGGGAGGCTTTTAATTAATCTGAGTCAAATTTATTTTCCTTGAAATTTTCTCGAGAAATTTGGTTATCACATGATTATTACTTAGCTGGTCATGGATCTGGAGAGAGCCATCCGTAGCCACTCTGCCAAGGTAAAACAAAACAGGCGCCCTCTGTATCAGTGAGAGTATAGTACCCCATTTCTCAAATTCACACTTTTCCTGACCTCCTTTTCTTCTTCGTCTTTGGTAATATTGTAGAAGGATTCATGGAAGACGGTATTACTTTTGGCATATCAGAGCTTGGGGGTTGTTTATGGAGATTTAAGTACTTCCCCTTTATATGTGTACAAGAGCACTTTTGCAGAGGACATTCTACATTCAGAGACAAATGAGGAGATTTATGGGGTGCTTTCTTTTGTATTTTGGACGCTGACGCTACTACCACTGATCAAATATGTGTTTATTGTGCTTAGAGCAGACGATAATGGTGAAGGTGGGACTTTTGCTTTGCCGACATGCTCGAGTCAGCTCCTTGCCCAATTGTCAACTAGTAGATGAGGATTAAGGAGCTATCTGAGTATACAAAAGATGGGATTGAATCTACAAGTAAGACTATTGCTGGGTCAAGATTGAAATCGACATTAGAGAAGTATAAAGTGTTGCAGACTGTGCTGCTTGTTCTGGCTTTGATTGGAACTTGTATGGTTATTGGGATGGGGTTCTAACGCCTGCAATTTCTGGTAATATTAGAAGAGGCTTTGATGAATTTCAGTTTCGAAGCTTCCAAATTGGAAACAAAATAACTTTCTTTTTTTTTTCGTTTTGGTTATCCGTTTGCAGTATTTTCCGCTGTGTCTGGGCTCGAGCTTTCCATGTCAAAAGAGCACCATAGATGTAAGTGTCTTACCTATTGGCTTAACAGGCAGTGTCAAATTTTCTCTTAATGCGTCTGATCAATTATTTTAGTAGAGTATTTCAATTGTCTAATTTTCTCAATCTGTTAGGTCCTTTATTGAATTTATTATTTTTGCATCCACCAATCCATAAAAGAGCTAACTTTTGAAATTTCCATTTTAGGTTCTAAGTTGAAAAGTTGAGGAATTGGGTTGGGTTAAGTAGGGAGTCAAGATAATTCAGTCTCAATACATTAGATAGGATTCAGTTACGTGCTGGCTGCTGTTTGACGCCTAACTTTTATTTTTGTTTTTGGCTGGACAGCTGTTTCCCCGAATTCCTTTGGAATATATGTAGTGCATATTCTTTAACATTATAGGTAGGCATCTAATCTTGCTTTACTTTTTCCACATTGAGAGCTTCGACTTTATTTTTTATTTTTTATAAAATGGCTCTAAAATCTCATTTTTTTTATTAATAAAAAGAAAATATATTCACACACTCAGATGGTTTTCGAACTTGATTTCTGGTAGGAGATTGAGAATCTTACCACCTGAAGATTTCCTTATATTATAATTTTTATTAATTATATATTATGATGTATTTTTTAATTCTTAGTCAATAATCCTAATACTGGATTATAATATCAATAACTTTTCTTATTCCCTTTCTTGGCACAGACAAGTATGTTGGTGCATAAGAAAGGAAATGTTGAAAATTTTAATAAATGAGTGCATTACTGTAGGTCCCTGCATAAATAATTAAGACGATCTCCTTTGCTTAATCAAAGTCCAATCACCGTTAAGACTTTAACTAGTTTTAGTTTCATAATTTGAATATTCACTGTTGTTGAAAAGAAAAGTATAGATGCAACATGTGGACTATAATATTGGCATAAATTGAGGATTTAAATAATTATAGTATGAGGTGGTTGTGCTTTTTTAGAATGTTAAGATCATCTTGTTATAAGGCAAACAAAAACAAATTTAGTTTGGAATTTGGATAAATAATGCTCTGAACATTAGATATAATCTATAGAATGGTCTAGTGAAGACGTTGTATTCATCCTTTTTGATGTCCTTGTGTCGATGTAAAATTTATCATTAAACGACTCAAAATGAGTTAGCTATGATTGGAATCACCAAGAGGGATATATAATCACGGCTGCTGTCAACTAAGCCTTGAACTAGTTGCCAAGACCCAAGACATTGTAGCATTTTGATCTTGGACTCATTTATGCTTAATATTCTATTCTCTTATAGATATAGTTTTATGATTCTGCAGATCTTGAACTCCCAGTTGCCTGTATTATACTTGTATTCTTGTTTGCCCTCCAACATTATGGAACCCACCGATTAGGGTTCTTGTTTGCACCTGTTGTGATTACATGGCTTTTATGCATCAGTGCAATTGGTGTGTATAATATTTTATATTGGAACCCTCATGTCTATCAAGCACTATCTCCATACTACATGTACAAATTTTTGAACAAGACACAAAGAGGTGGTTGGATGTAGTTGGGTGGAATTTTACTGTGCATAACAGGTAATATTATATAAAAATGCATATTATATCTTGCTGTTTTTATCTGATAAGGACCTTTATTCCCTCCCTGTCTCTCTAATCATCAGGCTCAGAAGCTATGTATGCTGACCTTGGACACTTTTCACAGCTCCCAATCCAGGTACATAAAATAAGAAATATGAATCTTTTGTCCATTGTTTACCAAGTTTCATCATCTTCTTTTCATTGAAAAAGAAGGAATCAAATGAAAAACAAAAGAGAGAAAAGGAAAAAAAAAAAAGGGTTTGCTACCTTAATAGTACAATAATTTTATTTTTAGTACTCTTTTTTACCCTTATCATTAATTTGTATCTTAGTGATACCCACATTTTAAAAAAGATACCAACTTGATGCAATTTTTTTTGTTCAACAACACATGCAATTTTAATGAAGGGTATTTTTGGCTCATTTTTCCTCTAAATAAAAATCATATTTTTTCAGCAATTTTTTGTATTTTCAGCCAATTTTTTAGTCTCTTTTCTCCCATATATTTTTAACTAATTCATATCTTATAAATGATGCATTATCTTAGTTGGCCAATACCTACTTGATGTGTTATTGTTTGATAAATTTTAATTATAAAATACAGTTATTGACCACAAAAAACTCAATTTTTTCAACTATCTAGCTCATAACCTCTCATTTTTTTCAATGCAAATATATTTTTTTATTTTGCACTTTCGTAATTAGCTAAAATTATTTAATTTTTTTTATTGTCTAAACTTATTAGACAAGAATACATTAAGCAAGTAATGCATTATTGATAAATTTTGATTATAAAATACAATTATTGACCGCAAAAATATTAATAAAATTTTCAGTCTATTTTTCTAAGTGAAAAATATATAATAGGTTGAACAAAAATAGAAGTATGATATCACTCATTTTACGTATTTTGTTAAAATCACTCAATTGTTTCAACTATCTAGCTTATAACCTCTTTTTTTTTTTTTTTTTTTTATTCTAATGCAAATATCTTTTTTTATTTTGCACTTTCGTAATTAGCTAAAATTACTTCTTTTTTTTTTTTTTCTGAATTTATTAGACAAAAATACATCAAGTAGGTATTGGTCAACTAGGATAATATATCATTTATAGAGTATGAATAAGGTAAAAATATAAAGGAGGAAAGAGATGAAAAAACTGTCTAAAATTCCAAAAATAGCTATAAAAAATACTGTTTTTGTTATAAGAAAGGAAAAAGACAAAAATGACAGAAAATGCCAAAAATAGTTGAAAAAATATTGTTTTTATTTTAGAAGAGGGAAGAAATATAAAAAATTGGTTGAAAGTGCTAAAAATGATTGAAAAATATTATTTATTTTATAAGGAAAGGAAGAGATGAAAATGTCAAAAATGCCCTTCATTAAAATTACATGTAATGATCACATGTGAAAATTGTACCAAATTGATACATTTTTTTTTAAATATAGGTATTACTAAAGTACCAAAGGTGATTAATAATAAGGGTAAAAAATGATACTAAAAATGAAATTATGGTACTATCGTTATTTTATTACAACTTTGCATTAATTAATGTGGTTCCAATTATGTTTCATATTCGCATGTGGTTCATGGTTTCGACGAGTAGATAATGCACAAATAATCGCACCTCTAATTGGAAACCACTTCCTGCAGATTGCTTTCACCTTTGTAGTTTACCCATCCTAAATCCTAGCATACATGGGACAAGCTGCTTATCTATCTAAGCATCATGCAATTGGAAGTAACTACAAGATTGGATTTATGTATCTGTACCTGGTACGTGTAGTTTGATCTTTATTGGCAGTCCTCTTTTGTGATTGGGATTTCAGTTAATTCAATGTTCTTTTATTTTCACAGAGAAAATTAGATGGCCTATTATGGCAATAACAATTCTTGCAGCTGTTGTGGGAAGTCAAGCCATTATTACTGGGACTTTCTCGATAATAAAACAATGTTGTTCATTGGGTTGCTTTCCCAAGGTCAAAATTATCCACACCTCATCTAAAGTACATGGCCAAATCTACATTCCAGAAATCAATTGGACTTTGATGTTGTTATGCTTAGTTGTTATAGTTGGTTTTAGCAAAGCGCATGGGCAATGCATCAGGTTCTGTTTACATCAATATTTACAGTCAAAGTAGTTTTAGTCAAAAATGGTTTCAGAAAAATGCTTTTAGAAAGAAGCACACTAGAACACAAAAAAATGTACTTGTAAGAGTCATAAAAGAACCTCAAAATTTTGAGAATTTTTATATATATATATATTTTTTCCTAACAGGTCTCGCAGTTATTACTGTTATGTTGGTAACTACTTGCCTCATGTCTCTTGTGATAGTGCTATGCTGGAACAAAAATGTAATCTTGGCTCTTTGCTTTGTCTTCTTCTTCGGTTCAATTGAAGCACTCTACTTTTCTGCATCTCTCATCAAGTTTCGTGAGGGGGCTTGGGTAACCGTTGCCTTCTCATTCATCTTCTTAATTGTTATGTATGTTTGGCACTTCGGCACGCTCAAGAAGTATGAGTTTGATGTTCAAAAAGGTCTCCATCAACTGGCTCCTTGGTCTTGGTCATACTCTCGGTATTGTTCGTGTATGTATAATTGGCATTATACATAGAGAGCTAGTTTCTGGCGTTCCAGCTTTATCATTTTGTGACAAACCTCCCAGCTTTTCAAAATATGTCACAGTCCCTCATGTCAGACCTGATGAAAGGTTCTTAGTGGAAAGAGTTGGTCCAAAGGAGTATCAGTTATATAGATGCATTGCACGCTATGGCTATCGTGATATTCACATGGATGATATATAGTTTGAAAAAGATAGGATCTGTAGTATTGCAAAGTTTATTCGTTCGGAGAGACCAACATGTAATGATGTGAGTCAAGAAGATTCAGAAGATGATGACAGTTGTTGGAACTTTATCATCAAACTTATTGGGCATTAGATTGTCAGAAGATGGTAAATCTTTTGAGGTCATGGAAACTTTAGAGTTAAGGGAAATAAAATCTCCCCGAAATTAAAGAAAGAGAGAGAAATTTGTATTGCCAACAAGTCCAAAAATTGATAGGGAAATTGAGGAGGAGTTGCAGGAACTAATGGAAGCAAGAGAGGGAGGAATGACATTTATATTAGGTCACTCATATATGAAGGCAAAGAGTGGATCAAGTTTGATCAAGAGAGTTCTATCAATTTTGGATATGACTTTTTGAGGAGAAACTTTAGAGGACCATCTGATGCTTTGAGTATCACGTTTAAGGTTATGAAGGTTTGTACCAGGCATTTTCTTTTATGTTTTTAAATCATATTGTATATGATACAGGAAAACAATTTTGTGTTGCCACTTGATAGTGAGTAGAGCTCACATAAGAATTGCTAATATTATAAGTCTTAGAAGTAATGAATGACTAATATTCTCTATATAGTCCTAAATAAGATTTTTTTTATAAAAGAAAAATTATGAGTGAATCATTCTGAACATCAAATTTATTGTGTTTGAATTTTTAATTTTTCTTTTATCAAATTAAAATTTTATTATTTTTGTTAAAATGTAAGAAAATATAAAAATAAATTAAACAATTAAAATGTTTTATCCTGACGGTGTTATTATTATTATTTTTTGTTGTTGCTATTATCTTAATGTTGTTATTTGATATGTAACAAAGTTAGATAAATAAATTCAATATGGTTTTAAACATTATTTATTATATTAAAAGTATTGTATAGCCAAAAAATATATACAAATTAATTATAATTGTAATATTGATTACACACATTTTTTTAAAAAATGATTTATTATTTTAATATGTAAATTTTAGTGAATTTAATATTTTTTAAATATAGACGAAAGACTTCATCATAAATCTTTGATCTACCTTAAAAAAAAATTAAATTCTGATGATTATAAGCAGAAAGGACTCTTATTCATAAATATTAAGAGTGCTTTCCGCTCACCATGAATTATGTTAAGCCTTGGGAAAATCAGATTCTCATCATGAATGTTAAGACTTAAAAGCAGCTTAATCTACACGATTTTTGACCCTTGCTTTTTTAGGACTACTAAATCTAGCATGTATGCATTAGCATTACAACAAAAAGTTATTTGTGCAAATACGTACCCATCACCAGGGAAAAAGAAAAAGAACCAATGAAACATGGAAAAAGAAATTCCCACGAGATATTAGTTTGCATCCTCCACTTTCATAAAAGGATATGGTAATCCCCGTCTCCATATATTCATTCTCTTTTTTCCCGCTAGGAGAACATCCAAGCAAGAAGAGAAGTGAAGAGAAGAAACAAAAATGATAACGTAAAACAAATCACTAATGGATAATAGATAATTACTAACTAAAGTTCTGACAGTTTATTAAATGACTATAACTCACTTGCTCTACTTGGTTCTTGTAAACATACTTAAAATATCACATTTTTTTCGTAACTTACATTAGCTCATAGGACCACAATTTTGCAGAAAAAAATAAAAAATAAAAAATATACTTCAAAAGGGAGCATTGCATAAAGCATTCTTGATTAGCACAAAACTTAGGATAAATATATATGATTCTTTCTTACTGGCTTTCCACAACTCTCTCTTCCCCTATGTAGATTGCCTTTACTTTCTACTCAGAAACAGAGCTTTCTTTTTGTTCTCTAAACTAAATCTTTCATTATCACTCTACCCTGTTTGTCTCTAATTTCACTTTTCTCTCTCTCTCACCAAAAAGACGTTGTACTAATTAACATATATAAAAAGTGACATTATGTTGTTTGTAGGGTCTCATACTTAGATGGGTTTCCTTCAAATTCAGAGCTTTGAGTCTTCTCGTCCAGCAATTTTTTACTAGATTTTCTACTTTGGAGAACGACAATGGTGAGGAATTGGTCGATTTCTCTACTTCTCATTCTCGTCGTCTTGTCTTGTGGGTTTTCTTCAGCTTCAGCCACACCACCCGCAAGTGAGTATTTTTTGTTCTGGGACAAACCCGCTAGTGTAAAGTTTATGCATTTTTTTTTAGTATACAGCTTCATATTGATCAATTGTTTCAACTCTGCTATCTCAATGTTATATTAAGTGCAGAAATTGTAAGTGGGGTTGTAACCAATGTGGTCTCTGCTCTAGTTAAATGGGTTTGGTCTCTGAAATCCACGCCCAAAGCTGGTATTCCTTAATTGGCTCACGTATTTCCTTTTTTTTTTTTTTTACCTTCACGATTTTGAGGTTGTTTAAGTTGAAATTTGAGTAGTCTAAGAAATGGTTGGTTCAATTTTTCAGCGGTGGCTAGCCGGTCAATGATGAAATTTGAGAGTGGATATACAGTGGAGACGGTGTTTGATGGAAGCAAGCTGGGAATAGAACCATACTCGGTTGATGTATCTCCAGACGGGGAGCTTCTGGTTTTAGATTCTGAGAATAGTAACATCTACAAGATTTCAATGCCAGTGTCTCGATGTAAGCTTCATTTAATTGTTAATAGTTCTGAGATTATGCCGCATTTCATCTTCTAGACACTAATAGTTTTAAATTTTGTTTTTCATTGAAAATAACACTATTAGTTTACCCGAATTTTGATAGCCTATTCAGTCTGTGATCTTGCATAGCCATACCATACCATGTGTGTGTGTGTGTTTCCAGGACTCGGTTCAAGTGACTTGTTGGAAAATAAATTGTTTTTGGTATAAGCATTGCACTTAGGGCATTAACTCTGCTGTCTGAGACTTCTTTTTTTTATTCCTTTCTTGACCTCATAGGTCTTGGCAGATTCCAATTTTATACATCGAGAGTACTATTATGCTTTTTGTAGCTTCTATTCCTTTTTGTTGTTAAAGGTTCCATTTTTTTTAGAGTATTAGGTGCTTTTTGTTATTCTCTCCCAATTCCATCTATTTAGTCGGCATTCAAATTCCATTTGTATTTCAAAAGCAAGATTTTCTCATTAGGCTTCAGCTATACTCATCTTATGCTACTTTTGGAATTCTTTGTTATTATTGATTATTTTATTTGCTCTTAAGGTGATACCTTGAAGCTTCTTCAAGTTAACAAGCTCTCACTATTTCCAATCTAAGTCAATTTTATTCTCAAACAATATTCTTTTTCTAGTTTTTCTTTAATTTAAAAACGTTAGCCATGCAAAATGACCAACTTTTTCACTATTTTTCAGACTTTCTTATTTTCATTACTGTTTCTCATCTTAATAGATTTTACTTCTTTTAAATTATTTTGGTAAGGCTTCTTCTTCTTATTTTTCGCATGTTGAGATGAATGAATGAATGATTTGGCAGATAGCCGGCCTAAGATTGTTGCTGGATCACCTGAAGGGATCACAGGACATGTAGACGGGAAGTTAAGAGAGGCAAGAATGAACAATCCAAAAGGGATAACTGTGGATGATAGGGGAAATATTTACATTGCAGACACAATGAACATGGCTATCAGGAAGATAAGTGATGCTGGTAAAACTGCAAATGTTCTAAGCATTCTCAAGTTAGAAAATGACATTTACTACAATCAATATGTTCATAAAGAATACAGTGGCAAGAATCAGCTCACTGTTGCCATTTCACAATACTACTTTTTTATTACAAGAATAAGAATTTCACAGTACTTTTGAACGTATCATCATTCAAAGTCAACTTATTTAGCAATGAGTACTTAGGTTGAAGGCAAAATGTTTCTGCAGGAGTTACTACTATTGCTGGTGGGAAAAGGGGCCGAGGAGGTGGTCACGTTGATGGTCCAAGTGAAGATGCAAGGTTCTCCGATGATTTTGATATCATTTACATCAAAAGTAGCTGCTCTCTGATGGTTATAGATAGAGGAAACCAAGCTATTCGAGAAATCCAGCTCAACCATGATGACTGTGATGACCATGATGATGGAAGTTTCTACTTAGGTACATATTACTATCAAATCAAAACTTTTATCTCCCTAATTATTTTTCATGCTCATGGATATTTATAAGGTATGTATCCTCACATTGTAGGAATAGCTGTGCTGGTTGCAGCTGGATTCTTTGGCTACATGCTTGCATTGCTTCAGCGCGGGTGCAGGCAATGTTTTCTTCTCGGGATGTAAGCTACTCAACCCTCTGTAGCATTTTCTTTTCATCTTATTCTTCCACCACATTTTATTTAATGGTTGAAGACTTGGTGCTGCTCAAATTGAAGTGGCAGATGAGAGTCATATTCACCAGATCACAAAGTAAACCACACATAGTTTTGATAGTTTGAAGACTTGGTGCTGCTGGAAGGGTTTTGAACTATTCACACTTCCACTGTCAGAAAATACAGTCAAAGATAGTCTTCATAGTTTGAACATTCATTTTCTTTTTGCAGGATCAAAAAGCTCCCATACAGAGAGGTCCACGAATGGCACCATATCAGAGGCCTCCTAAGTCTGTTAGGCCACCATTAATTCCAAATGAAGATGAACTTGAGAAGCCAGAAGAGGGTCTCTTTGGTTCAATTGGGAAGCTGTTCCTCAACACAGGATCATTTGTGGCTTCAATCTTTGGAGGAATATATTCTGGGTTTAGAAGAAAACCTATGCATTATCAGTTCCAGCAACAGTACTATCATCCAATAAATAAACATTCGGGTGCATGGCCGATGCAGGAAAGCTTTGTAATCCCTGATGATGAGCCACCATCTATTGAAAGCAGAAATCAAACACCCAGAAAAAGTAGTTACCCTCTAATGCCCAAGGACCTGGAAAAGAGTTCCCATTTGAAGCAAAATCAGGCTTACTATAGTAGTGGTTGGAATGGAGAATATCATCAAGAAAAAAGGCAGCAATTGCAGCATCCACAGCAACTGCAACATCAACATCATCATATGCAGTATTCATCAAATCCAAAAACTTACTATGAACAGAGTTGTGAGACAAAAGAGATCGTCTTTGGAGCAGTTCAAGAACAGGATGGTCAGCGAGAAACAATGGTTATAAAAGCTGTGGATTATGGAGATTCTGCTTACAGCCATCAAAATATTCGAGCTCGATATAATTACATGGGTTATTCAAATGGTTATTGACGATCTCCAATGACTTTGTTATGATCGGTCAAAAGAGTAGTGGGCCGACCTCATAAGATCTTTTATATTTCAAGTTTAAAGAATACAATTGCACTGTTCTTTTTTTCTTCTTTGTACTTATTGTATATTGGACCTTAACCTGTTAACTAGGCCCACTATACCAAGAGTAGCCCAAAACAATTGAAAGTATAAATAGGCCAACAGAGTACAAAAACGATGGGATCCGCCGCTGTCGTTGATAGTAATTGACTACGCAATTCAAAAACCTTTGATAGTTTTACTTAAGCAACAGTAATAATCTAATATGGAGCCATGGAGGTAGCAAAAGGAGTGCCTGTTTGCTCGGTTAACTTAAAATTTGTTTTTAAATTATAACTTAAAAAAAAAAAATTATAATTTATAAAATTGTTTTAAAAACAGAAAACAGAAAACAAAAAACATTATTGTATTATTGTTTGGCCAAATTATTTTAAAAACTTTTTAGGTCAATTAAAATTCTAACTATTAAGAAATATAGGAATTCACTCAATTACTAAATCTATATTTAATTACAAATATAATAATTTAATTATTAATTACCGTCTTTATTATAAATTATTATTTATATTATTTTAGTTTTAAGTGTATTAGAATTCTTACCACTTAGTACCCATAATTAAAATTTATTAGAATTAATAATTAAAGTGAAATTCACTTCTTACAAAAATTAATTTAAATAGAATATATTTTTTTTAATTAACTCTAATCTTAAATCTTTAATATGTTTGAATAAAGTTCATTTCGTTAATTTACATCTCATTGACTAAATAAAATCATTTTTTGAGTAATATATTTAAATGCACACTTTCTAAAAAGTTTTAACTTACATGTATCAAATTAGGTATATATATATATATATATATATAATAAAAGTAGCTATACAAATTAATTTATTGTATTTGTTAAATGATGTGTCAATTTAAATATAAAATTGAAGATATAATATGATAAATAATTGTAGGGTAACTTTATATTGTACATCAATATCACTTAGATGGATAAGTTGTTTATATTGATTGAATTTTATTAAAATATAATTAATGGTTAAATTTTTTGACACATAGATGATATTAGGTAGTATGATGGTAGTATGAAAGATTTTTGTTAACTGTGAATCAATTGTTATATATGATAAAAAGATATTTTTTTTATTTAATAAATAAAAAATAGTAATATTAATAATAATAATAATATTAAAAAAAAAAGTTGTGAAGCAGTTGATAGTATCACTTAGTTGACACCTTTATTAGCTTATTTAACCGAAATCACACGTAAAAGTTGTTTTCTGTGTTTTGGTTTATTTTAAATTATAAATTTTAAAAAATATTGATTGGTTGAACCTTTTTCGCTATAAAAAAAAATTGTTCTCCAACGAATCATAATATTTAATGGCAATTTGTCTCACATGCATTCAGTCAAAATGGATCCCTAACAGAATCACGGTTTTCTCCTCTTTTTTCTTTCCTCTTTTTGTTTTTGGGGGGTCAATTTTCTCTTTTTTCTGCAGGAGCATCAATATCATGTGTACTGCAAATTGACAAGCTTGGCTTGTTGAGCCACAAAATAACGTAGTAATTTTTCTATCCCTCGTTAAATCATCCTATGAGCGCAGTCCAACATAAATAAAATAAAGAACTCTTCTTGAAAGATATACACTTGAGACAGGTGGTAGAATAATATTTTAAGAGAGTTAAATTTAATTTTTTTTTTATATAAATTATAAAATTTTATTAAAATATTAAAAATTAAAAAAGTATATCATAATATATAATTAATTTTAAATAAAAAATTATGGTTGAGATTTTAATGCAGTAAGAGAATCATTTGATGCCTCCTTTAAAGAAAAAGAAGAGGCTACAAGAGCCCTCATTAATTAACTAAAATCTTAGTTAGCCACATCATAATATATAATTAATAAAAATTATAATATAATTTATTTAATTTAATGCTATAATATTATAATATAAATATAGATTTAGAATAAACATATTATAATTAACAAATAATAAAAATTCAAAAAAAATTATAATAAATTAATAAGTATTAATATCATATATGTATAAAATAAATTTATTAACTAAAACATCTTAATAAATGACAAATTTATTCAAACACAACAAAATTTATAATGGTTAAAACTAAAATTATAAAAAAATGTATGAAAATGTAAAAAATAAAATATAATTTAAAATTTTAAGTTTGAAACTATATTTAAAAATATATTGTTAATGAATAATATTAAATTGACTAATAAAAATAAATGAAAAACTAAAGATAAAGAAATATTAAAATTTTCAAAATTTCAAATAAATTCAAAAAATTATTAAAATAAAATACAAAATAATAATATTAATAAAGTTAAAATTTAAGTTGAAACAAAACTTTAACAATATAAATTATAAAGCTTAGTATAAAACTTATTGTATATTTTTTCTTTCAATTTTTAATTTTTATAATGTTAAGTGTAAAATTAAATATTTAAAAGTATTTTTATATAACATATAATTACAATTTTATTTTTGTTGTTAATAGTTACTAAATATAAAAAAAAATGTGTATATATTTCACTACATTTTTAGAATCTATGTTATTTTTATCGATGTATTTGTTAAATATTTATAATATATATCAAAATTAAATATAATATATCATTATAAATAAAATATTTATTTAATATTAAAATATATATATGTATATATATATATATATTTTTTAAATGTCGGTCTGAAGCCGCAGTTTCGTACAGCCCCCGATCTCTGAGTTGAGGTAAATTTTACAGATATTACCATATTAGCATCTCTTTTTATGAATAATATGATATTGACGATTTTCCACAATTTCCTATAATAATAAAAAATTGAAACTAACATAAGAAAAACAACATAAATTGTGAGGGATTTCTGTTGATTTTCGTCTTCGTAACTTATTGTGAAATGACGATCCTTAAGTTTTCCAACAACTGAGTCAAAATCTACTTGCCTTTATAAATAAAATAAAGAAGAAGAAACAAGGATAAATTGCTTCTTGTACAAAACAGACCACACTTGGGAAAGTAGAAAGAACAGACCCCACCTTAGAGCCAGTTTCTGAATCAAAATCACAGTTCCATGGATCCCACCACCTCTGCATAACTGTCCAACCTAAAGAAATACTACCCTGGCTATGTAAATATAAAAGTGTATTTCAAATTAACCCAAAAGGGTTGTCTAAAAAGCTAGAGGGATAACATAGCTCTGTGCCTACAAAGGCAAAAAGGAAAAGCATAAGCACTTGTTCCCTTAGCATCGATCAAGGAGTAGTATTAATTTTGGAATAACAGGTAGAGCTCAAAACCTTAACCTGGAGGATGAGACCTTGGTTTGAAAAATAAAATATTAATATATCTTTTTGGCTAGTATATGTAAAAGGTAGAGCCCACACCTTCACAGTGTGCTTAGAAGTCTGTGGTGCATTGGGCAAACCTTTTAATGTTCATATCCTAATTCACCCACACAAAATGATCGTTTGAACTAGAAAAAGGTAAATGTAAAGGTGAAGATATTCACCCAAGAATGGAGGATGCTTGAATTGACCGGAAAAAGTCATATGGGATTACACTGTAATGATATAATATAGTGACAATAAGAAAGGATGGTACAGATGATGAAGAGACTTCCGTAGGCCCCTAAAGTCCTTTGAATAGTTTGGGACTGTAGTGATGGATGACCCATCAATGCAAGGCTTGGATCATGGCCTTCATCTTCTATACTTTGTGATCCATAAATATTCAGGTTATTGGTACAAGTTAACAACATGATCTGACCTAAAAATCCATCGAAAACTCTTTACACCCAACTTAGAGCGCTTGCATGAAGAAATTGGCAAGTTTGGCATGTGCATAGCAACCAATATAATCATATTAATATTATAGTGCACAACAGAAGAGATTATAAGTTCATCCAATAACAAGACTTATCACTATCCCAATTTGAGAATATACAAATATATTCAACATTGTCATTTCCAAAAATGAAAAGTTCATTCTAGCAGATGTATGTTTCTGGCGTCAACTAACAAGATAGGTTGCATCAAGAACAATGCCACAGTTAATCATCATAATTCCTGAATTAGCTAGCTTCAAACAAAAATTCAAAGCAAACAACCAGGCGTGGCAAACTTGAATTAATGGATAATAGTCATTAGTCAACCATTGAAGATGAGAAACAATATACCTCTCATGTTCCTTGTGGTTTTCCCATCCATGGCAGGTCCATTTTTAGAGAAGGCGGCATACCCATCTCTGTATCTGTAGGACTTGAATACTTGGCCTGCTTAGACCATAGCCAAATCTTGGAGACTGAGTAGCTCTCACCTTTACTCACACTACTGATCTTCTTTCCCTCCATGTCACTATCAATTGAATCAGTACTAGGGTGTTCTGTTATCCCTCTGGCAAGCTGTATGCCACGGCCTCGTCTATCATGGCCTAAGGCAACTCTGAGTTCTGAATTTGCTAGTATATACTGATATGAACCCATTGAATAACATCTTCTTGCATCCAAAGTACTGCTACTAGTCTCTCCTTCGCTACATTCCCCTGCCTCAGCATTCACCTTTCTGAACTTACCAAGTCTCACAGGCATTACACCCTTTTCCACACAATTTTCTTCAATTTCCACCGTTTTTTTACTAGGAGTAAATCTACTTTCTATATTTCCAAGACGACCATCTTCTTCTCTCAATTCATCCAAATCGAAAATTGGGTTTTCAATGGAGTACCCAGGAGTGAATAGGGTTCCTCGACAAAGAGGGCAAGATGAATTTGATAAGAGCCAAGTGTCTATACAATTGATATGGAAAGCATGGCTACACATTGGAAGCAATCTGAGCTTGTCTTTTTCAGCAAATTCACATAGACAAACAGGACAATCAAATGGCTCTTTCAGACCCACTATCTCTTTATACTGAAAAACAGGAAGAGAATCGATAAAAGCTTGATCCAAACCAGAGTCGTGGAGATGGAAGAGTTCCTGTAGTTGTCTCTGAAGAACATCCGAGCTAGAAATTTCTGGGTATCTATTAGATTGAGAAGAAGCTGAAGAAGAAGGGTGCTTTATAAGAAATCTAACGAGCAAGTGGAGCAAACCGGAGATGAAGAACAACACAGCCAGAATCACAATAATAAAAAGAACCGCAGGACTTATTTTCGTTCCAGATGATGGTGAAGGAGTTGATTCTTTATGAAAGTTAACAGTATATGGTGATGAAGAGGGAGGAGAAAAAGGAGGAGAGTAACTCATTAATCCATCTTTTAGCTGGATTTGGTGCTGAATCCGTGACATTTTCAAGTGGGTTTGCCCCAAAAACAATCTAAGCTCTGTATTTTCTGGCATTCCACAGATCAAGTACACAAGAAGTATCCAAGTCCAATGCTCTAATCTAATCAGATTTTCAAACAGTCAACTAACTTGTCTTGAGGCTAGGAAAACGACGATCCCAATAAGGCAGTGACAATTGAGCTGGCCAGTGCTACAAGTACTAATTACTAATTATTGTTGGGTAGTTTCATTTTTCAAATGAAAGCCAAGTCACTGACTCTGAGTTTTGGCTCGTAATAATAATAACAATGATGGAGTCTATGACAACACAAATATTGTAATCCACATACCTTGATTCTTGAGACTCCTTCGTTTATGTGTTTCTACCTTCAAAAGCTATAAGAAAATATATTATATTATGATGCACTGGCAGATGAAAACCCTAAAGATTCTAGCTTTATCTGGACACTTGAATAGCACATAGAAGAGGAAAGTTAAAATGGGGTCTCTTTCTCTTTGCTCTCTCATGAGAAATAATCTCTCTCTCCCATTCCTGGTGGAAATAGGAAAGCCAGAACATTGCCAGTGACGGGCAGTCCCAAAGTACAAGGTAAAGCAAGCAGAAAAGAAGCACTAAACTTGGCTCAATCATGGGCCAGTTGGTGGGCCTGGAAAGTTTAAAAATCGGATTATGTGGGATAGTTAATGAGTACCCAGTGCATTATGCCTTACCAGAACAGGTGCCATTCAGAACTTTTCTTTTTCTTTTTCTTTTTTTTTGTTTTTTTTGTTTTTAATCACAAAGGCAAATTGTATTAATCAGAATTATTACATAATAATAAGTCCAAGCATATAAAGCTTTTCTTTTCTTTTTTGATAGTGCATTCAGAGCTTTTCATTTCACCAAAATATAAAGCTTGAGAAATTATTGAAAATTTATATATTGGTCTTATTCTGACCATTAGTCTAGTACGAATAAACAATTCCTCAAAATTATAAGGGTTTTGATGTAATCTAATAAGCTTATGTTCTTTGGTTGCCAGCTTGATAAAGTTTTCTTTGCTTTGGAGATTGAGTTAAAGCTATGAAATATGCAAAATGGTTAAGAACATGAATTATTTGGTTGTGCCTTGAAAGAATCAAACATGTGAAATCTTTTTTATCTTGAGGATAAAGAAAGACAATTAGGTGGCAGTTTGGGGTGACAATTAGAGATTAGTTGGTCATTTAAGGAAGATAATCAATAAATTAGGGAAGATGATGATTGTTAGGTAAACCAGAAACCGTCAACAATTTATAATAATACTATACCAAGGTTGAACGTTTTTTCATTTAATAATTTGAT
Organism: Elaeagnus macrophylla; assembly: GCA_029378325.1. Classification (NCBI taxonomy): domain Eukaryota; kingdom Viridiplantae; phylum Streptophyta; class Magnoliopsida; order Rosales; family Elaeagnaceae; genus Elaeagnus; species Elaeagnus macrophylla. The sequence goes on along the minus strand of CM055646.1, from coordinate 19,896,825 downwards.
TCAAATTATAAGCAAATAGCTGCCACTTTAACTATGTTGAGCTGCTTAAGGAAGAAACGACATTTCATCTTCTTAATATCTGCATGTGTGACCATTATTGGGTTAGTTGGAAAAAATTGGAGGCATATGAAAATCTACAGAACTCTGATTTCTAGTTTTGTGTGAAGTGGGGGTGTGAAGCCGCATACATAAGTAGGGCAATATTGGACTTGTCTACCACTAGTTATTTCAATTCCTATTTGAAATACAAAAAATGGAGCGGAAAAATCTTCGAATTTCACATACTTCCACGAAAAACGTTGTCTTTGACAAAATTATGGTTAGCCATAAGCCCACAAGTATGTCAATATGATAACATATATTATTTTTTGAGAAATAGTGTGATAATGTGATAATTCAAATCAATAAAATTTAATAATTATTAATTTTATTATTGATAAATGAGTATTTTTAAACTTTAAAATTTTTCATTTGTAACATTTAGCTCATTAGTGGTATTAAAATGCACATTTAGAATATATTAAATATAGACGTATCGGATTGAACTGTATTAAATTGTATTATAATTAGTCTGTATAGTGTTTGGTGAAAAGCTGTATAATATAGTCGGATTAAATTAATTATATATATTTTATTAAAATAATTTAGATTTAAAATAAATTTTTATTATAAAATTTATTTAAATTAATATTTAATTCATTTTTATATTTTTATTACATTTTTTAAAATAAAAAATATATCATTTTTAATTTAAGATAAAAGAAAAAGTTAAGGCATATTATTTTATAATTAAAAATTCAGACAAACTAAGTTAATTGTCCAGTACGGTTTAACCTCACCCTCCCTAGTCGTACAAAATTTCTACATAATCGTACTATTTTTATATTGTACTATACAGCCTAATTTTACAGCCAAACGCATGATTGTATATAAATTATACAGTCATGATATTTAGTATGGTGTAACAAACATGGCCTTAATCTATTTTTTTTTTTTCATGCCAAAATAATAATCATTACAGTTTTATACGTAAAGGTAGTATTGTATGTTGGGAAAAAATTGGTAAATTTTCACAACCAGATTTACGGGGAAGCAAAACAATAAATAAAGTAAAACAAGAATAAGGAAATAACACAAAGAGAATTTTACGTGATTCACCTCAAAAATTAACTGGACTACTCCACGAAACTGCTGCTGCTCACTTTCACTATGAGAGATAATATTACAATGTTTAAATACAACGCTCAAACTCACATTCCAAAACCAAAAACACCCAAATATTTTATCCTTTCTCTTTTTTTTCTTTCCTCTTTTTCACATTCTGCATAGAGTTTTCAAAAACTCTCTAAAACTCTCTTCTCTTCTCTTTGAATGCTCTTTTAGGGCATGAGTTTTCTGCTAGATCTTCTTCCTCTATTTATAGGGAAAAAATGACTCTGCTGACATATGCTATGAGTTTAGTAGCTCCATCTTTTCTTGTTCTCCAGCTGGTGCAAGCTGCTCCATTATTTTTTTTTTCTTTATTTCCAGTTAGTGGTGGTTGCTTTCTTTGACAAACTAGTCACCAATTCTAACATTATATGCCTCATATTGAATTTATTTTTAATTTATGTGCTGATAAGTTATTGAAAATTTTGTAATGTTCTTCTAAGAGTTAAAATATAAACATTTAAATTGAAATGTTATCAAATTAACATGCAACATTTTTTCGCAAAATAAAAAGTACAATAACTGCAAAATGGACAATACTTCGATCTGATACTCTCTCCTCCTATGTTATTAAATCAAGGGTAAAAAGAATAACAGTTGAGGGGCTAAATTTAAAGAACATTTTGCAAAGCATGTGTCCTCCAAATATATCTTATTCTATAGAACAATATGCTACAAAGTCTACAACATTAGTTCTCAAGTACATCGAAAATTACATGCCATATATATATGGGGGTGGGAGATTATTTTTAAGGTTACTTGAACAAGTGAAATCTCAATTAAAACATTAGTAAACGGAAGATGGAATAGAAACCATGGATCTCTCATCTTCATCTCTTATGGTGTTGATCATAGAAGCAACTTGGTTCATATTTGGCCTAGCCTCAGGAGAAAGGTTGACACATTTTATAGCTATTTGTAGCAAGTTAAGCATCCTCTCTTCACTAGCGCCTTCTGAGAATAAGTTTCTGTCAAACACTTCAACCGTCCATTCTTCTCTAACAACAGATTGAACCCAATCTGTTAAATCTACTCCATTGTGTCGCACCAATTTTCCCGTAAGTAGCTCAAGAAGGATCACACCAAACTTATAAACATCTTGTTTGAAGACATCAGATTCAATGGTGCCACTAAAACTGTTAATCAATGAGCTCTCTTGATTATTCACAGTCATTAGTCCATACTCACTTATACATGCCTCCATATTCTCATTCAACAAGATGTTTGAAGACTTTAAGTTTCCATGAGCAATCCCATCTTCTCTAAGCTCTTTATGCATAAAGACTAATGCTTCTGCAACAGTTGTTGCAATTTCTAGTCTGCTAGCCCAATCTAATGCTTTGTTCATATGGGTACCTGAAATATATGTGCAGATAAATAATATAAAAAAAAAATTAAAAAATTGCCTCATAGCTCAAAAGAGTCACCTTAGTTTATTATTTTCATCAAAGTATACATTTGGTCTTCTTCAATTAAAGTTTTATGTGACACCTTAAGTTTACAAAATTGAGGTAAATATCATGTGAATGGCACCAATATGTGCACCATTTGAAAATAATTTAAATCTAAAAATAGCACGTTAGAAAGTATAAGTGAGTTTAAAGTAATGAAGACGTACCAAAACTATGAAATTTATGTTGATTTTTGAAAACTATTGTACTAACTAGACTTTTATTAGTTTGTAATATGTTAAAAATAACACGAGGAATGTGCTTATTTTGCCCAAGTATGAAATATCTCATTTATTGAAGAGACTTACCATGAAGAGACCTGAATAAACTTCCACTATGCTGATATTCATAGACCAAAAGCTTCTCTTGGTTGGAAGAATAAAAGGCAAGAGATGACAATACATTAGGATGTCTAATTTGATCTAACCTCTGCATCCTCTGTTTAAAATCTTCAGTAGATATAGCCCAATCTTTAATCCTTTTAACAACCAGATTGGTTCCATTATCCAAAGTAACTTTGTAAAGGCTTCCATAAGTGCCTCTTCCAAGCAACTCAGCAGGAGCTTTAAGCAAATCTTCAAATTTAAACCCCTTAACAATTGGACTATTAATCACTATCATTGGAGTTGAAAGCAAAGTACTATTATCAGCTGTAGCATTAGCAGAAAATTCTGATATGTGGAAATCTGTTTTATACTGGCTTGATGTAGAATTAGGCTCGTTCATGTTATCATCATCAGCTGCTACTATTTTATTTCCCACATTAACCTTCTCTTTTCCTCTGTTTCTTTTGGCCATAATGAATATAATTAGTAGAACAAAAGCCAAACCCAATACAGCATATCCTATAAACATAAGAAATTGATAATTTGATTTCTTTTTGTTATTTTCCTCCTCATTATTAGAAGATGCACAATCATTTGGTAATGGTTTTCCACATAACCCAGGGTTACCAAGAAAACTACTTGCTGTAACATGACCATATGTATTTGGAATTTGACCTGTGAAGTTATTAAAGGACACATTAAAGTCCTCAAAGTTGGAGAACTCAAATTGTGGTATTTCCCCACTAAGTTGGTTCTTCTGAGCTAGAAAAACTTGAAGGCCTGTAATTCTAGGCAAATTTGGCAACTTACCTGAGAAGTTGTTATTTGAAATATCAAAATGTTTTAGACTATTTAAAGAGGCAAGTGAGACAGGAAGGTCACCAGAAAGCAAATTTCCACTTACATAAAAGCGATTAAGTTGATTGCACAATGCAATCTCTTTTTGAATACCTCCTCTTATGTTGTTAGTTTCAATGTTAAGAAGATTAAGAGTAGAAGCAAGAGGTTTCACATTACATAGCAAACCAATATCAAGCGAGCCACTAAGATTAGTGTTGTTAAGCAACAACTTTTGAACAGCAGTATTCTGAGGATTACAAATTACTCCTTCCCAACCGTCCATGCAAGGATCAGAGGATCTGTTCCAACTCAAACTCAAATTAGATTGGTTCTTACTATCAGAGAGTTTTGAGAGAAAGTTGAGCAGTGAGATTTTAATCTCATTTTCTACACAAGTTGTGGTGTGAATGAGAAGAAAGAATGAAATGAAGATAACACATACGGTTTTTTCATTCATTTTAGATGATATGAGTTTTGAAGCAGAATAACTCTGCAATTTGGTATCTATTGGTTGTAAATGGAGGGTAGTTTTTGAATGGTTAAGATTAAAGATTATAGAACAAGGACAAAAGCTCAAATGCTTAAGTGTTGCTCAAAGGAGTTATAATATTCGCCGGCTGACCGCTGATTCTACAATGAGAATTGAGACTATTATTATTATTATTATTTGGTCCATCGCATATGAATTGAAAATTTATAGAGCCGGCAGCCTATAACTGTATAACAGTTGGAATGGGATGTCAAATACTTTTCATTGAGGCTATTGCTTATGCAAAAGTATTCGATAACGATTTTGACTGTTATTATTCTTTATTGCTACTTGTTAATCGACACTAGCAAAATAAAAAAATAAAGTTGTTCATTTCAATCAATGCATCAACTATTTTCAGGAATTATTGGTAACGCTTTGTATTCCAAATGAATAAAAGCGAAGAGTGAGAGTGAAATCAATTACAATTTTTTTTTTTTAACCTACATTTATCTCTCTCGCACCACCCTCTATGTTAATTGATCTGAACAATCTCATAATAACCAAATTTTTTTTTTTATACAGTTCAAATATTATGTATTAAAAATAATTTCAGCACATAATTTTATATTAAAAACTTTTTAATTATGATCATTAATTTTATTTATCTCTATTTTGTTAGTAATATTTTTGTTATTATAAATTTTATTTTTGCTTTTTTAAATTTTCTAATTTTTTTAATAATTTTATGCACGTTTTAATGTCTTTACAAAATTACAAATGTAGAAGAAGGAAACAATGTTATCATGTATTAATACAACAATCCCATCAGACAATAAAGTGACACTGTGACAGTTAGAAATTTAGTTTATAGAACAGGTCAAGACAGAAGATATAAAGAGGCTGAAACTGGAATCAACTTCTCTCTTGTACGTATATGCATATAGATTCCCCGTGTAAGTTTTAACTTCTGTTCTTGACCCCAACAGCAAAAAAAAAAAAAAAAAATTATATTAATTACATATCATGCCTAAAGAGAAGACATAAGAAGTTGATAAGGCCCAACACTCGAGCCAAAGTCAATCTAAATTTTTAAAATTTTGAATAGACTTAAACAATTTTCAAAAGCATGAATAATTTATAAAATTTAAATTAACTGATGTTTTAATCCTAAGATTAACCCTTAAATTATTTAGAAAAGGTTGGTATGTACTTCAAATTTAATTCGGATGAATCAGGTTGAGTTTGATCAAACTGGATGGTTGAAACATTGAGGGTACCAAATTTACGTGCCTAAGATTCTGCATTAACTCACCATTCCACACGTGTGATTGAAAAATTTACCTATGCACTCTCATAGTATATCAATTAATTGTGCTGTCAGAAGATATTCCTTTTTAACAAGAAAAGTATATATTTATTATGAGATGTGATAATATCACATATGTCAGTTAATTATAGGATAGAAAAAGTAAGTTACATTATTTTAGCACATGAGTTATAACTATATCTACCACTAGTGGCATAAAAAATGCTCCGTAAATGTTATTTGAAGTTCAATTAGAGTCTTGCACTCACAGGGTGTTTATCCTTAGAATAACTGGATTGGAGTTGGAACGTGCCGATGGTCATCTCAAATTTTTTCATAACCAACACTCCAATTTTTTTTTTTTTTGTAGGATCCAAATTTTTTTTAAATAAATAAAAGAATATATTTTAAGTATTGAATTGTAATTAATATATTTGTTGAGACGTAAATTTATAAATATTTATTTTAAAAAGAATAATTTAATAATTTGTAAATTAAAAAAAAACAAATATTAAAACTCAGCTCAAAACCTTGGGCTAGTTGGTTTTGGGAGAGTAGTTATTAAAAAAAAATTAACTAAGTCCGAATGGACCGATAGAATAAAGAAAAAAATAAAATAAAGAGAGAAAGAGAGAGAAAGAAAACATTAACAGAATAGAGAAGACGACGCAAGAAGGAGAGGAGAGAAAAGAGAAAGCAATGTAAGAAAGGGAAGTGAAGTGAAGGAAAAGAGGAAAAAGAATAAAAGAGAGGGTAATGTATTTTTGCAAGCTTTTTTAATTTCGTGTAAATTAAGATAAATTTTAGAAACCTTAACACTGAATTTTTTTTTCTAACCATGAATAAAATTGAATCTGAAATTTGATGTTTATTTGAGTAGATTTTCATATAATGTTATAAATTTTACTCATTTTTATGTTCAAGAACTCATGCATATATATTTTATAATATATTTTTTAAAATTATGAACTGAATATGATTTGAAATTTTAAAAGTTCTTTGAATTCTTACTTGTATATTATTTAAACAGTTTATATACATGAATTTTTAAATTATTTTTAGATTAAAAATAATTATCATAGAAAAGTGACAATTTAATTTTTTTTTAGATCTCAATTAGGTTAAATTTTGGATTTTAGTTTTGGTATATGTTAAAGACATTATTTATTAACTATTTTAAAATATTTTGGTACACTTTTTAGAAATTTAAAATTTATTATTTTAATTAAATTTGAAAATAATTAATAATTTTACTTAATAACAAAATGAAAATAATTAATTACAACATAAAATTTAACATTATTAGAACTTGATGATAAATTATATTTTTAAATTTTAATGTAGATAATTTATTTTAAACATAAATATTTTTATTCTTGATTTTGATCATAAAAAATTAAGTATATATGTATATGTATTTGAAATTTGTATTTAAAAAGTTATAATAAAAACAAGTTTTGTTAGTTATTGAATTTTTTTAGTAAACTAAAAAATAAGTTAAGTTTTAATTTTATTTAAATATAGCTTTAATTTTTATTATTGACTATAGAAAAAAAAATGAACAAAAAAAGGCTTGTTTTGGTTGAAAATGAGTTTTTTTCTTCATATATATATATATATATAATTGAATATATGACCCTATGTTTGGTATATCAAATGTAAGTTAGATAATTACGCAAATTTATGGGTCATGAAAATAATTTGGTGAAATATAAAAATATTTATGTTATGGTATTTTGATTAATAGGTATTGAAACTTTGTGACAAGAGTCGAAATTCAAGTTGGCAATTTTTCATGTAAAGTTATTCTAAATTTATTATTTAAATGATATTTAAACATATTATATATTATGGTTAGGATTTTTTATTTTTATGAATAAATATGATAATGAAAAAGTCCGTAAAAATTTTAAAAATGTAAATAAGTTTAATGTTTACTTTATAACATAAGTTTAAAATTTGTGATGGTTTAAATTATATGTATAATACTGACATGTGAATAAATGCATTTAATTTTAGTTTAAAGTGTTGCAAAGTTGTGATATTGTGTGATATGATCTAGAAATATTGGGGTGAGTATTTTTCGATGTATGTACCTGAGATCAATGTGGTAAAGTTGAGCGTTGTATCTCGAGATTTGCGCATAGTCTTAGGACAAGGAATAGTGAGTATAAAGGCTATAATCCTGGAACACGGAACAATTCATTCTGGGTCATAGAACGATGGATCAAAGTTGCGTGCATGTATGGTTTACATGTTGATTATTTACTGGTATTTTTATCCTTGATGAATTTGGAAATTTTTTTATATATATAAAAATTGATTTATTCTCGTTCTATGAATTGTTTTGTTTACTTTGAATTAGAGATGTATGGACTTTGTCTTTTTATGAACTGTTTGATTTAAGTTAAAATTTTAAAGACAAAAGTGTTCATATTTAGTTTAAATTATTTTAAACGGTCGACTGAATATATATATATATATATCATGACTAATTTTATATTTAACTAATTTGATAATATTAATTGCTTAATTTATATGTCGGAGTAATTTTATTGGGCGAAAGTTTATTCTTTATTTTTTACTTTTTCATATGACGAGCAATAAATAGCTTGAAGCTTGACAGGATCATTGGATTACAAGCATGAGTGTCCTATGTTATTTAATAGTAGTAAAAATTAGAGATTAAAAAAAAGAATTATGGACGATTGTAAAATATTATAATAGTAATTTTGGATTGCGTTAGGGTAGTATTGCATGCTTGAGATCATTTGAAAATCGAATATATATTATCATACCAAATTTTACTCTGATTTGACATCTATCTTATCTTGATTTCTTGAATGTGAATTTCATTTATAACATTTCTCATTTAAAATCTTGAATTTGGCCAAATTTTAGGAATTTAATTATTCTTATCTTATTGGTATTTCATAAATTCGCTTAAATATTGACATAATGTAAATTTTTGATAATTTTTTTTTTTTATTATAATATCTTATAGTGTTTTTCTTAAATTTTTTATTGTTTCAGGTCCTCATTCATAAATATTAATTATTATATTTTTTTTCAATTTTGTTATAATATTGTAATATTTGATATTATATTTTTAATATCTATTTAATTCTTTGTAATCATGTTTTTGAATTTTGGGACGTGACATGTTTTATTAAAAAATAAATTAATTTTTATAGTAATAAATATTTAGGAAATTAATTAATATCTTTAGTTACTTTATTTCTTAAACAACACACAAAAGGAAAACGGTTTTAAGTTCAACGTTTAAAAAATAACAAAACGAAAAAACTATGATGAAAAGGCACGTATCTTTTTCCAAGAGAGTTGATGGAGAGTAGGTCGATAATTAAAGGTTTTGTGTTTACAAAATAATAACATAGAAATTGTTGAAAGATGAATTTTAAATTTTTCAACATCACACATTCATAAAATATACGCTTTGTATAAAAATCACTTCTTCTTCATCGTATATGAAGCCGAATATTAATATTCGATAAAATGGAGTAAACTCATCATTTGAGAACATATGTATAATGAGGCTGACTTATGTTATAAATTGGCGCTAGCGGAAGTCAAATTTTAGGTCTAATTTAGTTGCACAAATAATTTAATTTTGAATAACAGAAAAATAATAAGCAATAAAAAAAATAAATGGTATAATGATTTAAGTAGTCCAACCTTTCAATGTAAAAAGTTTACTCCACTAATGACGGCACACCGAGGCAAATCTACTATCAAAATCCAAAAGGAGAGTACAGACGCCAATATCCAAATAAATAACCACTTACAAATGAAATATAAATTACACAATACTCTAACCTTGTATGATGACAAAAGTACAAGTGATATATTGTAATGGTTCTCCAACCAAGAAACTGCTTGCTTCATAGAACCCAAAATTACTTCAATCAAATAGTGGCTTTATTATCTTCAAAATGATAAATCTTTTTGTTTTCCTCTCACACAAAAATAGTGGCTTCTCTTGTTGCTTTTTTGTGTTGCACAAATGATACTATGAATAATAATATATATAGGCAAGATTTGTTTGGAGAGAAAGTAGATTCCAAAACTTAACCTTAAATTTACTTAACTCTCAAGTATACTTAACTAATTAAGACTAAAATATATATTACTCGATATCATAATAATTAAAATAGTGATTTGTTTTGTGAAATTAAATAACAACTTATATCGGTAAAATGTTACTATGTTATATTGCTAACGAGTAGCAACCATTTGGTCAATGCAGATCAATATTTCATCACTATATGACGTTATTTCAAAAGGCGTGCTTCTGATTGCCCTTTATACTTTGAGTCTACACTTTTCTTCGTCAGCGAATTAAACTAAAATGGAGTTCTTCAATTTAGCATAAACTTCCACCTAGTTGTTTGAAGATTAATACAGATGTAACTTGGGATGATTGTTCGAAAAGAGCAGGATTGGGATTGGTGGTCACAGATTCCACAGGTTCTTTTATCTTTTCTCACAGAACTTTTAGCTTTGAAGGAAGGTGCCAAAGTGGGTTTGTGTTGTATTGAACTTGAGAGTGATTGTTTGGTTGGCTATTGAAAAAATACGTAATGCACTACATGACTTGCCTCAGACTGAATTGATTGCAAGGGATGCTCTTAATTATTTAAGCTTCAATCCGACCCAAAAGATTTTAAGAAACCGCCCCTTCCTAAGAAAAGGCTCCGCTACCCAAATTTCTTCGTATTCTCTATCATTTTTCATTCTTCTTGCTGATTTTCGCTCTGCTTTCATGGATTCTCCATTTTGACCTCGTTATCAAGGTTATATTCTACGCCATTCTTTCCATTATCCTCTCCAAGTCGCAATCCTTGCCATCGTCGCACCACCCTCGCCGTCATCTTCTGCCCATCACCTTCTCGCCGTAGTGTCCTCACCGTTATCTACGCCATCGTTGCACCATCCTCGCCATCGTCTATTCGTCTTCATGTTCGCGTCGAAGGAACGCTGAGGTTGTAGAAGATTGTAGCAGGTTCTCTTTGCTCACTTGCGGGTGTTGTCTGGCCTGATTCCTCTGTATCTCTGTGTGGTCCATCAACTCTTCGTCGAGCACCACTGTTTCTGTTCAGTTTCAGAGTTCTTCAGTGAATGTCTTCTATTTTTGTTGTTACTATCCAAGTACTTAGATTCTCTGAAAATCGTTCTGCAATATTGATATTACTTCTTGTTTGGTTCAAGTTTCTGATTCTCTTCTTCTATGGTTTTATTGCTGGAAATTGGTGTTTTTTGCTTTGAAATGGATGAAATGCCTCATGATATGGATATTCTAGATCTTACATATGAGGTTGGGGATTTAATCAAAGATGAGCGAGAATTGATGGTTCTTGTATTGGTTTGTTTGTGGTGTGAGGGAACTTAAGGCTCTTGTTTGGACTGCATTCCTATCCTATCATGTGGATGGCATTGGTATGGTGTTTGTTTTTGAGGCGTGTGCTGTGGAATTTTCATAAACACATTGCTGATCGCAAGGAACGTTGGATGTGGCTAGTTGCGGTTTTAGTTTTTTGTAGTATCGATAGTTTGTTTTAGTTGGGTTGTGTATGTGTCTTTGTTAGTATGTTTGTCTTGTGGTGGTGTTGTTTGTAGTTTGTCTTTCATTGTGTGTGAGCTTATTTTTCTAAAAGCTTTTTGTCTCCACTAGTGTTTGAGGTGAGGTGCAGATGGCCTATGCTTTGTGTAGCTTGTAAAGTGACTAACTTTTAGTTATTTTCTTTCAAATAGCTGTTCTACTTTGAATATGGTGATTTTTTGCCCATTTATTTTCTCAGTTGACTGTCTGAGGTTTCTATGCTCTATACTGTTTTTTTGAATAATAACTTCTCTTTTGTGAACAAAAATATTCTACCCAAAAATTTTTGCTTTGTAGAGAGCGAACTGATGAGAGTCTACCGCCTCGGGTTCTTTTGCCTCTCTTTCTCTTCCATTTTCTCTACTAAAATTCTCCAAATTTTTTGCAATCTTCATTAATTCTTAGTTTTCATCCCCTCCCTCCTATCAATCTCCATATAATCCATGATTGTGGGTTTTGTTTTTTCTCAAAATAAAGAGAAATGGTGCTGTTCATTTGTGTAAGGTTTATATTCGTTGGCAATTTTCGTGAACAAATTACTAATTGTAATCTAGTATAAGCGTCACCGTTAATCAAATGATACACGACAATGGAGTCCCCGAACTTACAATATTCATGTCAGGTAAAACATTTTATCATGCATACATCTACACACAATTGAGCACTACACTTAGTATGGACTGTATTGAAAAATAATTTATGCACATGTTGGTCGATCGATCGAGGATATAGTTCGATCGATCGATAACTCGATCGATCGATTCTGGATTGACTTCGATTTAGGTGCTCTCGGGTTGAATTAGATCGATCGATCGAGTAATTTGATCGATCGATCGAGTCATGCGTTGATCGATCGATCGAATGAGGTGTTCGATCGATCGAGTAATGTTTCGATCGATCGAGTATAGATCAACTTCGATCTAGGTTCTCTCTGTTTGGACTAGATTGATCGAGTGATGGGTCGATCGATCGAGAATATGCTAGATCGATCGAGAATATGCTAGATCGATCGAGCCAGTTTTGTAGTCCTACTCGAACTCTTTTTTTTATTCGACCCATATATTACTTTTACCTAATTGACCCCATTTAATGTTAAAAACAAAATCTTTGTTTGAGTATATTTGTGGTAATTGTTAAATACTGATATGTGTAGAGTTGTAATCTATTGCAAATCCTTTTTCAAGACAAATTGGACTCTATATAAGTGATGCTTGTTTGTGCATAAAATTCACCACACTGAAATAAGATTTTTGAGATCTGATTGCGTTTTTTTAAAGAAAAATCTTCTTCTCTTCATCTATTAATTTTAGGCGCCTTCTTGTTTTTAATTGTTCAAACATATCGTGTGGTTATGTTTGAATAATTCACGCGTCCAATTGTTTTTCATGGTATTTAGTTTTGCGTGATCATTCTAGAGTTTGCTAGCTGATTTGATTTTACATCGCATGCTATAGAATCTGCTAGTTAGGATTTTTCCTTGCTTAATCTGCTCTAGGACACACTTTGCACTTGTGTCATTTGTGCTAACGTTTCAGGTACTGCGGTGACGTGTTCGGTATTTCGTGTGACTCGAAATTACCGAAGTTGACGGGTTCGATTGATCTTGTGTGACTCAAGTAGATCGAAACGTTGATCCGGATCCAGACACCTTGCTATTGGAGACTGTGAAAGGAGCGACAGCTCGTAAGTAAGTTACATAAGGGGGCATTATCTGTAAGGGATAGTTTAAGACCTTGCCTTGTAATTGAACATTAATCTTCATAGTGGATAGTTAGGTGGTCCGGTGGACCGGTGGTTTTCCTTTTAGGTCATTGTTGTGGCCTAGGTTGTTTCCACCTAAAATTTCGTGTGTTATTTCTTAATTCCGCATTTTAACTTTACACGTATTTGCATGTTTGGCCGTTGTGTTTAGGTTACATAATTGAAATCTTATTAAAATTAAAAATAACTTATTCACCCCCCTCTAGGCTTATTTGATCCTTAACTAAAAACTTACAATTTGAGCCCTCAGATTAATGATGGTCTATCAATTTCAATTCTTAGCAGATCTATGTTGATCTTTCTCTGTTCTACCAAGTTATTTGTCATCTCCATTTTCCTTTCCACTAACATCTCTTTGGCTTTAAATTTCAGCATTATTAACTTCTCTTTCTCTCTGCTTGTGTTATTCGACTTCTCCGAGAGATTACTTTTCTCTGGAGTCGCATTCAAGTCTTGTGCTAGTTCTCTCTGTCTACATCTTCTTCTCTATAAATCTAATCTAATGGAGCAATCTTTTCCTCTCTAGATCTAATCTAGTGGAGCCATGTTCTAAGTGTTTTTTTCTTCATCTTGTTCTGCAATAGAGGAGGGCTCAGAAGGGATAGATGATAGATAATATGTAATATTGATTACTGGTTTGGATAAGAATTTTTAGCATTGGTAATGTAGAGAGGCTATTCTTGAGGATGATGGAGCTACGAATGAGGGTAATGCTGGATATTTCTTTATTGATATAGAAAAAGTGGTAGTTGTTCTTTGGTTGCAGCGGGGCGTTAATTGTATCGTGTTAGTCATATTTGTGTCGTGTTTTCGTGTTTGTTGACACATTAAAAAATTTACTTGAATTTTTTTTGTGTTACTTATTTATAATAGTAAGAAATAACAAAACTTTTAAGAATATAAAAAAATTATTGATCAATTCTTACTAAAAAAAAATTCGTGTCGTGTTGTGTTCAGATCGTGCTATCGTGTCGTATCAGAAATTATCACCTTAATTACAGGATAATAATTTTCTTCTATTCTATTTGTTTTTTTCTTTTTTCTTTTTTCAATTTGTCTCTAAATTTTAGCTGGTGATTCGCATTTTAGTTTTGCGTTCTTAAATAGCTCTTACCTGTCTTTGGTTTTTTTGTGTTCTTCTGATTTAGTGATTGTTGAGTGTATTGTATTTAAATGCTTAGAGGATGTTTCTTTGCCTTTACTAGCTGGATTGCTGGAGGCTTTTGGAATTTCTCTTGTATTCTTGCTACTAGCCTTAGATACTGTTAGCAGGTGATTTCTTGCTTTAAGATAAGAATTTGAATTTTTGGTAAATGATTGAAAGTTTATTACATGAATCACAAGATATTCATAAATCTATAAAAATTTAGATATAATTTAAGGTGATATACAGGATCTCTATTTTGTCATTCTATATAAAGAAAAAATATACTTACATGTTTAGATGATATTCGAACTTATGTTTTTAGTGTGATAAATTATTAAATAAAATTTGTGTGTTACTTAAAAAAAAAAAAAAAAAACTTTGTTAAGCTGTATTTATGTTGATTTTTATAATTTTTGGAAAACATCAGTTTTATAAAACAAATGTATTATTTTGAAGAAGAAACAAAAGTGCGATGTTAAAATGTTTGATATATGAATTTTCTCGCGATTAAAATATATATATATATATATATATATATATATATATATATATATATATATATATATATAGAAGAAAAAAAATCTTATCAAAAGCAGTTAAATTGCCAAAACAAAAATACTTCTTCTGGGCTCTTGCAAGATCAAGAAAAATGTTACATAAATTAAAAAGTAATTTTAATATGTTAAATCTAATTATTAAAGTAAAATTATTATAATTATTTTTATTATTATTATAATAAAAATGTATAAATTATTTATTTTGTTTTGATAATAAGCATTTTATTTTTATTATTGTTAAATAAAATTATCACTAATAAAAATTATTGTAATAAAAAAAATTAATTTAGGACAATATTATCACCTAAATTTTAACATAAACTTTTTTTTTTTTTTTAAGCAAGGAACAACATTCTTTTTCTATTCAATGTAAATAACTCTAATCAGAAACAAATTAACAATATTATTATCCTAATAAAAAATTAATAAAATAATGTTAACAAGGGTCTTCGGAGGAGGCATTGAAGAATTGAGGCTCAAGCTTGGCCCTACAAATCGGACAAACAGAATGCTTAGAAAGCCAGGCATCGGCGCATTCTAGATGAAAGCCATGGTTGCAAACGGGAACCAACCGAGCAGGTTGCTCCGATTCGATTTCATCGAGACAAACCGCACACTCTGTTCCCATCACCAGCTCTTTTCCTGTGATTTTAGGCAACTTCTCAAGTTCTGAAGGTGATAACCCTTTCTTTGTAACAGGTTTCTCAGGAGATACGGCTTGATTATTGCCAGAATACCAAAGAAGACAAATATAGACGATGAACACTGCGCTCATGCCAGCGCATGGTAGAAAAAGGGCTAAGAACATGAGTTTAATTATCTCGCAACGTAATTATATTTGTTCAAGTACAGTAAAAACATGAGTTTAAATCGTGTTAGTATATTTTAGTGAGTGACTATATATCAATTATTTAAAAAAATTAACATAATTTTTACTTTGAAATTAAATTTGTTAAATTTGTACTTTGAAGATAAAAGTATAAAATTAGTAAAAAAAATTAAAGACACAGGTGTTAATGGGAACCAAAAAAAAAAAAAAGGTCTTCGTGGGTCAACAGTTATTCCAGGTTATTTTTAAAAAATTATTTTTAATTTATATAATCTAATTTAAATTTTAATAACAAATAATTTTAAATATTTTATTATCATATTTTATTAATTGTATATTTAATTAATAGCACTGTTAATATTTTTATGAGACACTTAAGTCACAATTAGTTCACTAAATGTAAACATAATAGGAATTGTAATTGTAATATAATGTAAAGGAAACAATATTATTATTACAGTGTTTGGTTTAGTCACTGTAATAAAAAAAGAATTAGTATTATAATGTTTGGTTTGACCACTGTAATAAAATGAAAATACAATAATATTACATTAATACCCTATATTCAATAAAGTTTAAATAATTTCATTTTACTATTATTTTATAAATCAAATAAAATATATTCTTTAAAATTATATAATTATTTTAAATAATTATTACTTAAAAATTTTAAACTTGTTATAATTACAACGACATATGTATATAAACTTACTCAGATACTAATCAATAATTAATTCATTGTAATTTTTGAAAATGAAAGAATATAATGTGCGTGAGGCCAATTGTTAAACATGAAATTTCAATTCCCATTGTAGATTTGGAGGAGAAAATGAAGTCTAAATAGGACGGTCACAATAATTTCAATTCTAACAGGTCAGTACAATATTTAATTTAATCATAGAAATTTATAACAATAATTTCAACAATTTTAGTAAATAAATCACAATTTCAGCCAAAAAATGCACTTAAAAAAATGAACAGTGACAAACAAACTTGGTGCCAAGGGGAGAGGTGGAAGGTGCACAAAGGAGAGGTGGACGACGATGAAGGGCCGAAAAGCGATGGACGGTTGGATGGCGCATGGAGGACCTCGAACAGAATGGACGAATGGACGGAGGCAGAGGTAGAGGTTGGACGGTTGAACGGGAAGAGGCAGAGGCGATGCGCGAGAAAATGTGAAAAGAGAGAGGCAAGTTAGGTAATGTAATCAATTTTTCTTATATTAAGTAGTGTAATCATAATTCCTTCTTTTTATATAATTGATTACATTACATTATATATATTTAACATAACTAAACATTGTAATATGTAGAATCAATTATATTTTTTTTTATTACAACCAACCAAATGTAACCTTAAAATAGATAAGTTGCCTATCGTTATGTCGAGTAACTAGGGCACTGACATAGCCTACCATTTAACAACAAAAGTATATTTTAAGTAAATATTTTATTTTATGATTATTTTATTATTTTATATTTAAATTAACGTATTATTTAATATACATAATAATTTAATACATATATTACTATTTTTATCCAACCAAAATATATAATCATAAATTCATCCGGCACGTTAAATGGTATCTAATTTATAACTTATTTAATGTAACATTAAATAAGAAAATATTTAAACAACCAAGATTATGGCAACAAAGATAAGTCCCAGCTACCGATAAATTGTTAATTGATCTCAAAGAAAGAGAATAAAATAAACAATTAAAATTAGTATCATACTTTTTATTTTTAATTGCGATAAACAATTTGCACGTGGTGTTTGGCTCGTTAGCAGGTACGGCCTATTAGCAAAAAAGAATAACATGGCACGACCTATAGCCTCTGACTGATAACTGATTGGATCAAACTGGCGTACAAAATTTTATTATTTTAAAAATTAATTTAAAAAATATTAATAAATAAATAAATTTTTTTATATTTAATAAAAATTTAACATAATTTAATAAATTTGTAACAATTTATCGAACAAAAGTTAAGAGTTCAACTCTCACTTTTAATTTTTTAAAATATTATTAATAATTTTTAACTAAATAATTAAATAAATATATAATAAAAATTAAATAAATGAATTACAAACTGTGCCGGCTCGTTAAACACAGCCCAATAGATCGAGCCAGATACTGCATGGCAGGCTAAAGCTTACAGGTCAAAAATGGAGGCACGATACGGCACGTTGACTAACGGGCCACGGAACTGACACGACACACTAATTTAAAAGGCTATGTCGGGTCAGCCTATTTAACGCCTCTAGTGAGATGTGGGATGTTGAAATGTATAAATTAATTTTAATGAAAAAGATAAAATTGTAATTTTATAATATTTTTTAATATATATAATTTAACGGAATAATAAATTTTGGGATTTTTTTTTTATAATTTTCCCTTAAAAATACGTTATTGCTAGAGGCTAAATCTACAACACCGATCATTATACCATTTAGAGAGAGAAACGGCACACAGGCAGAGGAACAGAGGAGATGGCGAGGAGATACTGTTACGATGAAGTTGTGCCATTCACAGCCATGGTTGCGGCCGAGTGCACCAACGTAGGGTTAAACGTCTTATTCAAAGCAGCCTCTTTGAAGGGTTTGAGTTACTACGTCTTCATTGCTTACTCTTATGCTATTGCTAGTATTGTGCTTATCCCTTTATCCTTCTTCTTTCGCAGGTCATCTTTCCTTCTTTATTATTTATTTCATTAATAAGATAGCTCTTAATATTCCATTTCTTAAAATAATTTATTGTTTTTATGCAGAAAAGGGCTCCCTCCTTTCCAGTGGTCTCTCCTCTATAAGATTTTCCCCCTTGGACTAATTGGGTAAGAAAAAGATCTCCTATAGTTAACTATGTTGCTCACAGAATACCAATTCAGTGATTTTAGGCACCAATTCAAGTTTTTTTTTTTTTTAAAGTGCAGATTTTTGGCAAATATATGTGGGTTTAAAGGCATAGAATACAGCTCACCAGTTCTCTCGTCGTCTATCTGCAATCTCATCCCAGCGTTTACCTTCATACTTGCAGTCATGTTTAGGTACACTATCCTTACCGTTTCATTTTGTTTTCTTTTTCTATATGATGCTACGCCATATGATTAAAATGGTCATTAGTTACTCACCGCTCTTATCTTATTTTTCATGTGTATCATATGAGGCCAGATCATTGATTTTTTTTTTTTATATTATTATTATTTTATTTACTTTTCCTTTTTTCTTTTTTCCTTTCACCAATTAGATTGTTGAAAAAGCCTTAAGCTTAATTGTCAAAGTCACTGAGTTCCTACCCAAATAGTGCATTTTTTGAGATTTATCCGGAAATATCCCGAAATTACGGGTATATCTGTGTTTAGCTTGCAAATAAGTTGTACCTCACTTTAAATAAGTTGTCCATATCTTGTAGATGACAACTATACAGTTTGTGCATAAGTTGCACATTGCAAGAAATCACATTTTTTTGCCAAAGGAGCTTGTAGCCCACGTGGACACATAAAAGGTCTAGTGTTGAGTGTCAGTTACATGTTTGTGAGTCGTGCATTTATTTGAAATAAGTTGTCCAGAGTGAGAAGATAACACAAAACACAAGAATCAATAGAAGAGAAGAAGAAGATGAAGAGCAGAGAGAATTCTTATTTAGTTTTATGTAAAAATCTCGACATAAAGCTCAATATTTGTATCATCTATTTATAGCTACACTTTTGTAACTAATTACAAGTAAACGAAAGTAATACAATCTTTAACTATACACGTGTACTAAATTTAAGTGATGATTAGGCACTACTAATCATCTCTAAGTTCACTAAAGTTGAGCTGGTGCACTTGAGCCTTGGATCTGCTGCACTATTGGAGCTATATTAATACTTTCACTATTAACTCCTACATCCCCTCAAACTTAATGGCATGTGAATTCCATTGAGTTTGTTGCGCAAACAAGTAAACTGAGCAATAGAAAGAGGCTTAGTAAACACATCAACTGGCTGTTCATGTGAAGGTATATGTAAGACTAATAACTTCCCAACAAGCAGTCTATCACGCACAAAATGTAAATCCAACTCATCATGTTTTGTACGAGCATGACACACAGGATTAGCACTCAAAGCCACAGTATATGAAATGGTGTGAGAACCAGGAAGAGAAACACGAAGTTCAGATAAAAGAGACTCAATCCACATAAGCTCAGCAGTGGTATTGGCCAAAGCTTTATATTCTGCCTCAGTACTAGTGCGTGAAACAGTAGACTGCTTCTTACTAGACCAATAAATGGGATTTGCACCTAAATAAACAACAAGATCAGTAGTGGAATGTCTATCATCAAAATTACCACCCCAATTCGAATATGCAAAATCCTGTAAAAAAAGGGGAGCAGATGGTCTAAAAACCAAACCATAACAGATTGTCCCATTAAGATACCTAAGAGTACGTTTGACAGCCTGCCAATGAGGCTTCAAAGGTTTGGCTATAAACTGACAGACCTTATTGACAGCATAAGATAAATCAGGCCTAGTATTAGTGAGATATTGCAGAGCACCAACAACACTTCTATAGTGTGAAGGATGTTCATAAGGATCATCAATATAGGCTGACAAGGAACAATCTAAAGCCATAGGAGAATGACTAGATTTAGAAGTATGCATGCTAGTTTTAAGTAATAGCTCTCTAGCATATTTACACTGAAGTAAGAAGAAGATCCCCACCAGATAAGTAAGAGACTTCAATACCAAGAAAATAGTGTAAAAGCCCAAGATACTTGAGAGCAAATTGGGAATGAAGAATGGAAATAAGAGACTGAACCTCACCCTCATCACTACTAGTGATGATGATATCATCAACATAGACAAGCAAATAGATGATAGACAGCTCAGTATGTTTATAGAAAAGAGATATATCTGCTCGAGATTGATGAAAACCCATGAATTTAAGAGCTGAAGTCAAGGTATCAAACCAAGCTCTTGGAGCTTGTTTGAGATCATAGACAACTTGAGCTTTAAAATTAAGAAAGGTCTTACAGACATCACTTTTACGTTTGAAAAAATAAATCCAAGTGTAACGTGAAAGTTCATCCACAAAATGAACATATTATTGATATCCATTAACGATGATGATATCATCAACATTGATAAGCAAATAGATGATAGACAGCTCAGTATGTTTATAGAAAAGAGATATATCTGCTCGAGATTGATGAAAATCCATGAATTTAAGAGCTGAAGTCAAGGTATCAAACCAAGCTCTTGGAGCTTGTTTGAGACCATAGACAACTTGAGCTTTAAAATTAAGAAAGGTCTTACAAACATCACTTTTACGTTTGAGAAAATAAATCCAAGTGTAACGCGAAATTTCATCCACAAATGAACATATTATTGATATCCATTAGCGGACATTACTGGTGCAACCCAGACATCTGAGTGCATAACATGAAGTGGTGCTGAAGCATACTGAGTGCGAGTATGATAGGGCAACTTGTGACTCTTACTGAGTTGACAAGCTGAGCATAACACAGAAGTGTCTTGAATATCATGAAAAGCAATCTTAGATTGCAGCAAGACTTTTCTTATAACAGGCATAGAAGCATGACCGAGCCTTGGATGCCATAAGGACAAGCTAGTAGAAGCATGTGCAACAAAAACAGATGCGACAAATGCAGAATTATCACTACAAGAAGAAGGCATAGAAACTGTACCAGACTTTAATAAATCCAAGTCAAAGACATAAAGTCCATTAAGCAAATGACCCTGGAGAAGCATCTTGTGATCCTACTGATCCTTGACACAGCAATAAGTAGGATGAAACTCAAAATAGACTTGATTGTCTAAAGTAAAATGAGAAACACTTAACAAATTCTTAGCAATGGATGGAACATGTAGAATGTTAGAAAGATGCAATAAACGAGAAGAGGAGTAATCTGAGCTAAAGGTATTAGCACCAACAGATTGTATATCAATACTTTTACCATCACCAATCAGCAATTTATCAAAAGGTTATAGAACCATGCTCTGATACCATGTGAAAGTTTATAAGAACTATGAGTATTCTAATATTAAAAAGTTAACCCAATGATACTCATATTTATTATAAACTCTTTTATAGTATAGTATTTTATCAATGTGGAACAATTCTTCTAACATTCCCCTCAAAGTATGGGTCTTTGTCTCTTGCAAAGTCCATCACTTTGTATTTTTAACCTATTTACTATATTATATTCTATTTAAGGTACTTGTCTTTTTTTCTTTCGCAAGGTCTATTCATATTTTTTTTTCGAGGCAGAGGCCTAAAATATTTAGCTCATTGATCGACTGAAGCTTTGATACCATGTGAAGATAACACAAAACACAAGAATCAATAGAAGAAAAGAAGAAGATGAAGAGTAGAGAGAATTCTTATTTAGTTTTCCGTAAAAATCTCGACACAAAGCTCAATACTTGTATCATCTATTTATAGCTACACTTTTGTAACTAATTACAACTAAACGAAAGTAATATAATCTTTAACTAAGTTTAGTTACAGAAAATGATCAACACACGTGTACTAAATTTAAGTGCCGACTAGGTACTACTAATAATCTCTAAGTTCACTAAAGTTGAGCTGGTGCACTTAAGCCTTGCATCTGCTGTACTATTGGAGCTATATTAATACTTTCGGTGTCTTTAGTACCTGCAATATTAGAAGTAGTAGTAGCATTGTTAACTCCTACACAGAGCTTGTAGAACTAATGTACAATCTGTGCATAAGATGTACATTCCAGGAAAGCGCAAGTTTTTAGCCAACTTTCACCCAAACTCAAGACCAGGGTGATTTTGGGACTTCATTTTTGATTTTGTAGTGATGAATGTGTTAACATGCTTAAGCTCACTCACTCTACAATTATAAGTTCTGATTTTTCTTCTTTCAAAAAAAATTGTGTATGTTTCAAAAAGGATGGAAAAGCTACATTTCAGAAGCACAAGCACTCAAGCCAAGATATTGGGTACTATAATATTGATAACAGGGGCATCAGTAGCAGTTCTCTATAAGGGCCCTAAATTTATATCTACTTCGTCTACATGGTCATCCCTTCCTCATCAATTTCATTACCCTTTGGGTGCTTCACAAGTAGAATGGGTAATTGGGGGCATTTTATTTACTGCACAGTGCCTTATGATCTCAACTTTGTACATTGGACAGGTACTTTTTTTTTTTCAATATCTTATAAACTTTTGAGAAATGATTAATTACTTCTTTTGATATATATTCCTAAATAGTTATGAATGCATTTCCAGACCCATTTGATGAAGTTATATCCAGATGAACTAGTTATAGTCTGCTTGTACAACTTGTGTGCAGCAACTATATCAACACCATTTTGTTTAATAGCAGAACCAAATCTAAATGCCTGGAGAATAAGGCCTAATATAGAATTGGTAGCTACTATTTACTCGGTAAGTGTTTTGCATTTGTACCTTTGATTTATTTTTATTTTTTCGCCTTGGTTTTAATGGATAAGACAGAACAATGGTGAAACTAGAAAGGCATTTTATATAGCAGGACTCTGAAAGGAATGTCATGAAAAGTAGACTGTTATGAGGTCAAACCACTTGAATTTTTCTTGAGTTAGATTAGCCCTTATCTAGTTTAAATTAGTTGTTTGTTAACAACTAATTTATAGGAGGTCAGAAGTGCTTTTTTAAAACTTTGGTTCTTCCAGGGCATGTGTTTAGTGTTTCCATTTATGTTGGGGTTGGGGAATGGTTTCATGGTTTGTGTATTGTAAATTTTGCTGCTATTAATGAAACTCTCTCTCTTTTTTTAACCCAAAAAAAAAAAAAAAAACTTGAATTTGTCTTCCTTTTGTAGGGATTCTTTGCTTCTAATTTTGTAACTGTAATCCAAACATGGGGTTTGAGCTTGAAAGGGCCTATTTATATATCAATATTCAGGCCATTGTCAATTGTAATAGCTGCTGTTATGGGTGTCATATTTCTTGGTGAACCTCTTCACCTTGGAAGGTATATTAAAGCTCTTAACTTTGCATATATAAGCATATTGTGCTTGTTGCATTCTTTTGTCTGAGTTATATCATTTGCTTAATTGGAACTGTAGTTTCATTGGAGCAATGGTACTATCCGTTGGGTACTATGCTGTAATTTGGGGAATAGCAAAAGAAGAAGACAGCATCATTAGTGAGGATTGTGGTTTTGATAGTCTGAGGGCCTCTTCTTCTAGTGGGAAGACTCCATTGTTGCAAAGCTTTATAGTTGAAGATAACTAGAAAATCCTATGCAGATGATCAAATACTGTTAAATGCCTGATTGGGACTTTACTGTTACTCATGAGGTCTTAAACCTTCTTTGCTAATTTTATAAATTGTATTTGAATATTATATATCAATTACATATCATGTTCTTTATTTTTAATGTTGATTCCAATATCATCAGTCTACCAAACGATCAAGTGATGATCATATAACTCATTTTCAACATGTGATGGGACAGACATCAAATTTCTTCCCAATATTGTTCATTCCTAATTCTAAGACTTCTAAGAATAAAAATATCAATTGCACTATCAAATTGATTCATGTTATTAAGGGTTTTACTAGCACTATTCTTTTAAGAATAAAGGTTAGGTACCTATCTTATTCTTCCTCCTCATTGTTTGTTCCATTATATATATAAATATTTTATCTTTTGCCCCACTTGGTCTATTTTTAATTCATCCCAGTGTCGCTACTTCATTATTAAAATTGTATTCTATATCTTTGAGTCTCATCACATGGGCGAGAATAATTTTTTTTTTATCCTATTAGGCGTTGAAAAATCGTTTTTAGTCATGAATTTCATATAAAGTCTAAATTGATATTCACCTAGCTATTTTTATGGATCTCTGGTCATTCTCATTTCTATGTCCACCAATATTTGCATCTCCGTGTCAGTTCCTTTTAGTTATGTCCAGGTAATATAGATGATGACATGTATATGAATGCGAGTACAAACGGTTTAAATTGGTAAACATGTGAATACATAGCAAAACAATTTAGAACAAACACTATATATCCTAGATGAGATTTAGTCCATGTAACATATCTTCATGAAAAAAGGACCCGTTGCTCTATTCTCTTTCTTTTAATTGTAAATAATGTTGCAAAACGTTACTTTAACGTGAAAAATCTTTCTTTCTTTACTTCATTCAAGTCCACAGAACCACAACACTATTTATTGATGTTGCAGCAAATTAAATCAAGTCCAGAGTATATGCCTGGTATTATAATCGTTCATACCTTTGAATAAAAAATTAAAGTACAATGGATAGTTGGTGGTCTTTTGTTTACTACAGAATTTGGTTGGCCTTAACTTCGTACATTTTACAGGTACACTGCAATACCTAGAAGAATTAAATGTTAAAATTTTAAGTTTTTTATTTTTTAAATTTGTGCGCATGAGTTTTTTTTTTGTTTAAATTGAACTGAATCTTCAGGCCCATGTAATGAAGATATGCCCAGATGAACTACTTCAATCTTCAGGCCCGTGTATTGAATATCCAACAACCTGTGCCTCACGGTATATCAGCATCAAATTGGGTGTGCGAAGGAGTTTATATTAGATAAATATGTAGAAAAAAACTATATATATAATTGGATGGACTAATACTCTTAATAGTTGAAGCTTTGAGTTAAAATCTCATACTCAATAATAAAAATATGAGTCAATGCCCAATTTATGTTACGTAGACGCACAAAAAATTAATATCAACATAAAAGTGGATTCATCTAGGTAGCCAGGGACAGAGCCACGACCATTGCAAATATTGGTAATAAAAAAAAAAAATCTCACATTCATAAAAGAATAATAAATGTGTATAACAAAATGTATTTTTTTAATTTGTTTTCTCTATTAAAAATAAAGACATATATACATTAAACTAAAACTAAAATTGAGAAAACACATTTTAATATACCTTATAAATTATAGAATTAATAAGGAATTAAAAAAAAAAAAGAGAGAGAGAGAGAGAGAGATATATGAAAAGGCAAAGGTGGGCCAAGGCACCCTTTGGTCTTGCTTGCACTCCATCACTTGTAGATAGAACATTTGATTTAGCCCAAATCCGAACAAATCACGAGGGGTATGTTGGATTGTAACGAAAAAATTTCGGAATAATGTTCTATAAATTTTTTCCCACATCGGTGAATTCATAGATTCTAGTTGCCTCAGTTAAGTGAGAAAATATTCTTCTTCTTCTTCTTCTTCTTTTTTTTTTTTTAGTAAATAACAATGTGGTATTTCAATCTTAAAAAAAATACAAAATTTATGAAAATATTTTCTTAAAAAATACAACTATTCAATACTTAATAAAAAAATAATCAACAAAATTATTATGGAGTATTTTTAAGAATAATGAAGAATAATTAAAGCAATGGTACGACAGTTGGAGGCAGAAAATAATTTTTTAACTTTTGGTTACTAGACTTATGAGCAACATAGCACATGACATCTTAGAAAGAGTGGTTCCATAAATATGAACTAATCTCAGGAGGTTATGTACACATGGGTGATGATCATGCTTTGAAAATCGTTGGTATTGGTACTATCAAAATAAAAATGTTTAATGGTACAGTTCGCACTATTTAAAAGGTATGACACATGAAGGGCTTGAGGAAAAATCTAATATCTTCAAGGAAAATAGACAATCAGGGATGTAAGATCCATGTCAAAAATGAAATCATGAAAATTATCAAAAATGCTCTTGTGGTTTTGAAGGCATAAAGATTGCAACAAATCTATTCATGTTTAAAGGGAAAAAACTACAACAAGTTGTGTGTTTCGTGTCAACTAGTAAAGGAGAAGAGTCAACAATGATGTGACATCTTAAATAAGGCCACATGTCATAACGAAGTTTGAAAATTCTCTTTTACAGAAAGCTTCTTTTAGGGCTTAAATTGATAAATTTACCTTTTTGTAAGTATTGTGTTACAAGTAAGCAACATAGATTGAAGTTTAGCAGATCTGATGTAAGGAGTAAAGGCATTATAGACTTGATTCATTCTGATGCATGGGAATCACCGGAGATGTCACTAAGGGGTACAAAAGTACCTAGTGTCTTTCATTAATGATTATTCCAGGAGGTGTTGGATGTATCCAATAAAGAAGAAGTCAAATGTTTTTCAAGTATTCAAAAACTTCAAAACGTATGTGGAACTTGAACTTGAGAAGAATATTAAGTGCTTAAGAACAGATAATAGAAGAGAGTATATAGACGGCAAGTTTCTTGCACTTTGTAAGCAAGAAGGCATCAAAAGACAGTTCACAGTTATATACGTGCCTAAAAAAAGGGAGTGACAAAGCGGATGAACATAACTCTTGCAAAAAAGATAAGAGCTATGTTGAGAACTGCAGGTCAATCCAAATAATTTTGGTCAGAAGTAGCCAAAACTGCATATTATGTGGTAAATCGATCAACAACAATAATTGAGTTAAAAACATCGATGAAGATGTGGACTGGTAAGCCAACATATTACTTTACTTTACATTCATTTGTGATGTACAATGCTCAAGAAAGAATAAAGTTGGATCCAAAATTCAAAAAATGTATGTTACTAGAGTATGCTAATGGTGTCAAGGGGTATCGCTTGTAGGATTCCACCATCTACAATCTTATAATCAATAGGAATGTGATCTTTGCCGAAGATCAACTACAAAGAAATGATGAAGATGATAGCACGTAGAATGAGAATTAGAGACTATAATAGTTCAGGTGAAAAATAATTCAATACAAGAAATTCTAGATTCTACTAAAGCAACACTACAACAAGAGGTGCAAGAATTAGTTGAGTCAGAGGTTCTAGAAGTTCGTTGATCAACTCGTGAAAGAAGGCCGTCAACTTGGTACTCTAAGTATATTACTGAGAGTAATGTTCTTTTTTGTATTTTAATGGATGATGGAGAGCCATCAACTTTCCATGAAGCTATAAGTAGTTTAAATGCATCTTTATGGATGACAGCAATGGAGAAAAAAATTAAAGCTCTACATAAGAACATGACTTAAAAACTGGTACCATTACCATGTGGAAGAAAAGTCATTGGTAACAAATATGCTCAGAAAGAAGGTATTGATTTTAGTGAAATATTTTCCCTAATAATACGACTTACAACAATCAAAATAGTCCTGGCTATGTGTAATACATTTAACTTATATCTAGAGCAATTTGATGTAAAAACTGCATTTTTTCATGAAGAACTTGAAGAAGAACTCTATATGCTTTAACCAAAAGGTTTTGTTGAAATAAGCAACGATGACTTGATTTGCAAGTTGAACAAATATTTGTACGATCTCAAACAGGCACTAAGATATTGGTACAAGAGATTTGATTTCTTCATTATTAATATGTTCTAACCATTGTACATACTACAAAAGATTTAATGGAGATAATGGTTTTATTATCTTGTTATATGTGGACTACATGTTAGTAGCAAGACCAAACAAATATCTAATCAAGAATTAAATGCTTAATTGGCTAAGGAGTTTGATATAAAAGATTTAGGACCAACAAACAATATTATAGGGACGAAGATTCACCGAGACAGAGATAACAAAAAGATTTGGCTTTTCCAGAAGAACTAGGGTCTAGAGCACATAGGTCCTTTTGTTTTTTAAAAGGTGCATTTAAGTTTCTAATTTTTTAAAAGATGTACTATAATTTCCTTAGTTATCATGAAGGTACACATAAGTTCATTTTAGATTAATTACTTTAATTTGGCTACTATTAAAACATTCAAAAGTCATGTGACATCATAAATAAAGGTAAATTTGTTAATAAAAAATATTTATTTTATCTCAGAAAATTAACAACTATTAATTATTTTTATTTATGATAAATTTACCTATAATTTGTTGTATTTTTTTTTAAATATATTTAAATTGAAGCCAAATTGAAATACTTAATATAAAAAGAACTTATATGCACCTTAAAGATAGGTAAGGAACTTACAATATATCTTTTAAAAAATAAGAAACTAAAGTACAATTTTTTAAAAGCTAAGGGACCTTAAAAACTATTTTTCTAAAGAACTACTTCAACAAAATCTTGTGATACTATAGCATACAAGATTGTAAACCAATCTCTACACCACTTCCTATTATTTTCAAGTTATTCTCAAATATGTCTCCTAGCAATGAAGCAGAGAGGAGAGAGATGTCTCGAGTACCATATGCATCAATAGTGTAAAGTTTGATGTTTCCTATAATATGTATAAGACTAGGCATTGCATAAGTAGAGTGAATGATTAGTCGATTTATGAAGAATCCTGGTGGAGAGCATTAAAACACTGTGAATAGGATCCTTAGATACATCAAACGAATCTCAAGTGTTGCATTATGTTTTAAAGGATCAAAATTAATTGTTAGGGGTTATATGGATTTAAATTTTGCAGGAGATCTCGACAAAAGTAAATCCATTACAGGCTATATATTTACACTTACAAGAAGAACTGTAAGCTAGGTTTTCAAATTGCAAACTATTGTGGTTTTATCTATACCAAAAGTAGAATACATGGCAGCTACATAAGCTTGCAAGGAAGCAACCTGGATTTAAAGGCTATTGAAGGAGCTCGAGCACAAGTAGGAGAAGATTGTTTTGTGACAATTAGAGTGCCTTGCACATCACAAGAAATCTAATTTTTTATTCACAGACAAATCACATAAAGGTTTAATATCACTTCGTTCGAGAAGTAGTGAAGGAAGGAAGTATGGATATGCAAAAGATAACCTAGTAGATGTAATGATAAAATCAATCAACCTTGATAAGTTTGTACAGTGTTGATCCTCATACAGTCTAGTAGAGACTTAAGTAGCAAGGTTTGAGCAAAGACAATTAGAAGAATTAACAGTGAAAGATGACTTTAAGTGGAAGAATATAAAAATTGAAGGCATTTTCACATAGCTAAAAATCATAGTAAAATAAAAGTGGGTGGTAGGAATCAACTAATTAATTGTTTGTGTAGACAATAAATGAAGTGTATAATAGTTGAAATAAATAAGTGGATGATAGTTGAAATAAATGAAGTGGATGATAGTTGCAATCAAAGAAATTGAAGGAAGAGAAATAAATGATGTTGATTACAATAGTGAATTAAGATCTCTATAAATAAAGAGTTCATTTGCTCATCTTAGCATTTTATCCAAAATTTCAAGTATTCTAAGTATTCCAACATTTCAAACACAAACTATAAGCTTGTGAAATATATCTTTATTTGAAAGAGTTTTTTCCTCATTGTAAGATAGATGTTAATTGTATTCTTCTATTAAATGAGAGATGCATCTTGTTCTCTTCTTATATTTAGAGAAAAGTTATAAATTTTTCGTCATAGTGAATTCCTTTTGGTATTTATCTGTAGAGTAGCCCGTAATTATTTCGAGTGAACCACGTAAATATTTATATTCATTTTATATTCATTATCTCAATTTTATTTTAATTATATATTAAGTTCGTCCATAAATTTTGTAACAAATAATAAGACAAAAAAGACATTTTGCATAATTGAATCCTATAGAACATTTTGTGCATTGACGTGCAGATTGCAGATTGCAGAAGACACACGGCACCGTTTTCTTGTAAACATCATACATTCATATATTTAACAATATACAAATATAAACAAACTGATTGAAGTAGATTCTTTTCACATTGTTTTAAAGTAATTAATTTCATAAACATGTCTGACATCTGGATGGCCATTCTTAGTAGTTTTACATTACTGTGATATGGGATTTTCGTTATACATTTATGTTCTCAATTAATATTTTTTTATGTCCACCATAAATGAGAATTAAGCATACAACCATAAATGAGAATTAAGAGTATTATTGTAATATTTTTAAAAAATAAATTAATTAATTAAATCTAATTTTTAATTAATACAAAATCATTTAAGCATACAACCCAATATATTTTACTGATTTAATTCTTCTGTATCATTTTTAATATAACATTATATATATTATCAATACAAAATAAATATATGAAGAAAAAAAAAGTGCCGTTTTATTGCATAAATAGTAAGTATTTTATATACAATAATAAAATCACAAATATTTATTCTTAATATTTGTTTATTATTATATTATTTTATTTTAATATTTATTAATTTTTAATAAAATTAAAATAACTTTTTAATTTTATTATTGCCAATTTTTTTTAAATAATTTTACATTAAATTTCATTTTATTATTATTAAATACTCGTATATTAATTGCGTTTTAATTACATAAAAAATATTTTAATAATAAATTATTAAAATAATATAATTATACAAAAATAAAAAATTAAATAACATTATTTTTAATCTAAAAAATTAAACAACACAAATAATTTAATATAAAAATTTAATACTTCTCTCTTTATTTTATTTAATCTATTTTAATGTAATTATACGAAATAATTTCAATTCATACCTATTATCAATGCAGAATAGTGTAGTAGTTAAAAGAAAGGACCCAGGCCCAAAATCATTCCATCGTTGTCATTGTCAAGCGTTAACAAGCTTCACTCACTACAAAAGTTCCATCCAGCATTCTATTTGGTTCATCCACAAGTCCAGTACATACTAAGAGATATCTCAGAAAAAGTCATAAACTTTACTCTCTCTAATTCTGTTTTGTAAGTGGTTTTGGTTGAAAGAGGGAGGAGAGATCATGGCAGCTGAAAGGTATTGTTACAGGGATGTGTTGCCTTTTACGGTGATGGTAATAATGGAATGTGTAAACGTGGGCTTAAACACTCTCTTCAAAGCAGCTACTTTAAGTGGGATGAGTTACCATGTCTTTGTTGTCTATGCTTATGGTGTCGCTGCTCTGTTTCTCCTTCCTGCTCCTTTTATTTCTCGGAGGTCTCCTCAATTTTTCTATCTATCTGCCCATTTCTTCTCTTGCATGCCTTATTTTCTTTCTTTCAACATTAATTTGAGTTTTTCTATTTATTTATTTATTTTTCCAGATCAAGAGTGCTTCCTCCACTCAATTTCTCTATATACTGCAAAATTGGACTTCTGGGGCTGATAGGGTAAAGTCAAAAGCAAAAACCCAATTGATTCTTTAGATCTATTTAGTTTAATTTTTCTCCATTTTGTAATTGATCTTTAAAGCTATTGTGGGTGGTCAAGAACAGAAGTTCATCTCAGATCATGGGGTATACAGGAATCAATTATAGCTCTCCAACACTTGCTTCAGCCATCAGCAATCTTGTGCCAGCTTTTACTTTCATGCTAGCCGTCGTTTTCAGGTTTCTCTCTCTCTCTCTCTCTCTCACAGAGTCAAGTTTACTAAAGTAACCCTCTCATTAATGAAAAATCTGACCAATGGACTTAATTGCAAATATAAAAAAAAAAAATGGCAACAACGAAACCGATGGTTCCAATTCAGGGAAATAGAATTTATTGACGGGTCCTATTCAACTTTTATGTTGCAAGAACGATTGATGGTTTAAGATAAGCTTTCGAGAAGTCTATGGCTAAGGAAAAAAAAAACATTTTATGAGAAATTATAAAGCTTTGATATTCCTAATTGGAAATTGTGCAGAACTGAAGATGAAAATGATACAAAGGGATTATTTATTTAAATATTGAAAAACAGTAACCATGATAAAATTGCCAAGTGGAATATCTAAGCTAAAAGCCTATTATTCTGCCACTGAGGAGAAAATGGCCTGGCCCTAGTGGTTTGCAAATAATTTGATAGATTTCGTTTCTTGTTTTGACTCTAAATTTTATTAGCCCTCGGGGAATATTTGATAATCCCGTCAGATTCAATGAAGAATTTACATTTAACATCGTCTGTAATCTGTATTCTTTTTTATATGTATAGAGTAATATTTGAAGGAATTATTGGTTGATCGAGATTGATTAATTCAAACAAATAATTATATCATTATCATAAAAGAGAGAATAAAAAGAGTTTGAAGTAACTTTCTTTTACCAATTAAATTTGTATGTCTAAATCATTGTTAACCTGGATGATCTAATTATTTTTTTTTTTTTTTTTTTGGGTTCAGGAAGACATTTCTTTCTGCCAAAGTCTTTATCTCCTTATGAACCACCTCACAAAGTACAATCCACTCATAATTCTATGATATCGTGACAAAACACAAATAAAAAAAACGTCAATATACAATAAATTTATCACACTCAAAGTCACGTAATTGTGTCCTTTTGTGATTTGGATTTTTTTTTAACTTCTTACAGACAGTGCACATACATTTTTATAAATAACATAAAAGACATGTTTTTCACGTGTTAAAAAATGTAATACATATTTTTTATTTTTTAATAACGTAAAAAAAATATGTATTTTTTTTTTTAAGTAGTTAAAAGCAAACCATTTGAATATATTTTGGGGGGATTACATTTTATAGGCATTTAAAAACAATATTTTCTTTTATAAAGGATGGAAAAAGTAGCAACAAGAAGTAAAAGCAGTCAAGCAAAAATATTAGGTACAGTAGTTTCAATAACGGGGGCATTTGTGGTGACTCTCTATCAAGGACCGCCAATTGTTCTAGCTCCATCAGCTTCAGCTCCACAAAATCAACCACTTCTTCTAAGCTCCGGAAAATCAAATTGGGTCATTGGGGGCCTTTTATTGACTGCTGAATATATTCTGGTTCCACTCTGGTATATTGTTCAGGTATAAATAATATAATTAACTCCTACTACTAACCAACTTACAAAATGATATGCTTTTTTTAATTCACGACAAGAGGATCTAATTTCAGAGTTGCTTTATTTACAGGCACAGATAATGAAAGAGTACCCAAATGAATTAACCGTCATCTTCTTCTACAACTTAACCGTGAGCATAGTTGCAGCGATTGTAGGTTTGATAGCTGAAAAGGATAATCCAAGTGCTTGGAAATTGAGGGCAGATATAGCATTGCTCTCTGTTTTGTGCTCAGTAAGGAATAAACAGCCTCATACAAATAATGTGCATCTTTTGTTTTTAAGTTACGATGCATCACTTGTCTTGATGGAGCTTCTAATCTAAGCGCAGGGACTTTTGGGATCATTCTTGAACAATACCATTCATACATGGGCATTACGCATAAAGGGACCAGTTTTTGTAGCAATGTTCAAACCCTTGTCCATTGCAATTGCTGTAGCTATGGGAGTTATGTTCCTCGGCGATACCCTTCATCTAGGAAGGTAAAGTTATTTGGCTTAGATTTTCTTCATAGAATGAATCGAGTGGCATCTACGAAACTTTCTTTTACTTGTTTGCATGTTCTTGTCATCTACTCAATTGAAAATTCTCCGCTGTGTCATGCAGTTTAGTTGGAGCGATGATAATATCAATTGGGTTTTATACAGTGATGTGGGGAAAATCAAAAGAGGAGATGATCGAAGAGTGTGAAGATGATGGGCTGGAATCACAAACTACCCACAAGGCTCCTTTATTACAAAACTACAAGAATGAGGGAGCGTAAAAGTAAAAAAGTGCACAAGCAATTAAACATGAAGCCTATATTGTAGAATTATATGATTGCATATACGTAGTTATTGATGAATTGCATAAAATTACAAATTCTGTACATGTCATATCCTTACGCAGCCCTTGAATGAAATGGAAAAAAACTTGAGGACGAGGGAGAATTTTACTTGACAAAACATAAATCCACCTCAATCAAGACGGTACTTGTTTGCTATGAATCTTTCTCACAAGGCAAGATCCAGGTAGACATCAATCGGGCAATAGAACTACAATTGACACAGGCAGCGAAGAATTTGATGTATAATTCTAAAGATATAACTAATTCTACAATACGAATGCAGCATTTTGAATACCGGGCCTTGAGATGGTTGGTGGCTTGGCTTTTTAGTGATTTTTCCCAGAAGTGTTTCTACGGTCACAATTGAATATTGCAACACTCCACTATCATAAGCCGATAACTGATAATAAGCTGCTTGCGTTTTAAACACTACACGAAAACAAAATTATCATGTTCCCAACTAAGCGCACAAATCATAAGCCCGGCCCTACTACTTGTAGCAGATCGAATTCGCAACAAAAAGCTACTAATAAAGGCAAATGACATACAACTAAAAATGAGCATTGTATTCTGAAAACAGCTCAAATTCTATAATGTTTCTTGTATAAGGAATCCATCAAATAGTTAATACATTGTATTTCTTGCATACCCCTGCCTCAGGAAGTAACTGATCCAAGGAAAGTAACAAGCCAGCCGTTTATATCTAACAAATATAACTTAAGTCATCCCCGCTTATTTTCACTCGATAAATAGAATATGAAAATATAAGAAAAACTCTTTAGTCTTTAACTCAATGAGATGCAATTATCTTTCATTTAACTTTTTCCCCAACCTTTGCTTATGGCTGAAAGATGCATAGCTACAAGAACAGGTGCAAATCCGATTACTGGCTACATTTGTGCAGATATGTTAAATGCAGACCATGACAAGAAACAAATGAACAATTGAACATCCAGCCTCCATTCTCTATGGAAAATATTGGACTTAACTCACAGAGCAGAACATGCTAAAACTGGCTTTTCAGGCAACCGAGAAATATATAAATATTTTGTACCTTCCTTACTGATCGATCATATCTTATGTCTTAAGATCATCAGACATAGCTGAAGGTATGCAATGAGTTGCAAGAATATCTGAAGTTGCCGCTCTAGCACTCTTTGTCTGCAGGACAACTATCTGCATCAAAGAAATTGACACCAAATAATTTCAGAAAAAAATTTCTCCACTGAAGAAATTGAAGGTTTTTTGTGTGTGTATGGGTGTGCGGACGAGAGAGACAACCTGTTCATATTCTAAATCAAACTTTAAATATTCCTCCTCGCAGCTCTCAACCATGCCAGCCAAGTTCTTCAGGTTTTTCACTGGCTTACCATTGAAAGCAAGAACCTAAACAGACAGAAAACTGCTTATTAAAAGCCTAAAGGAAGAAACATCCAAGGTTGCAAATTGCAAGACTCATTTCCTTACCTGGGTATTTACGATGTCTTCATATCCAATATTAATGTCAGCTACAAGAACCTGACACAATATTTGACATAGAATAATAAGAATAAGCATCTCACTAACATTTTAAGTCAACGTTACAAGTGCAAGGTAAGTGAGTTAAAAACCTGAGAAACAACAAGAAGCTGTTCATCTACAGATTGTGCCATAACATGTAGATGCTTGTCCAACAGTTTGACAGGAGCGACAAACTCATAGTCCTTCCCATACTGAAAATGAGAGAAATCAGAGAGGTCAAGATGCAGTACCATACAGAAATATGAGACTCAATCTTCAGATCCATATTTCATGTGAACGCAATTCCTAGTAAAAAAACCAGTATTGTCAAATTTTGCATGGAAAAAAACTAGTGGAGATTTCACATCCTCATACAGACTATGTAGGTTAGCAATTAGATGTATCTTTATCTTGATATCATTTTGAGAAAGGCTCAAGGCTATCCAGAATAAATGTTAGAGATGGTATGTAGTTGGATGTCATAGGAAATTAGATTTTGTAAGTCCTCTTCCTCGGGAATAACTATGAGGAGAATAGATGGCAGGTGGCTGAAACAAAACAGAAAAAGAAAACACACTCCTAATCACCCCATCAAACTTGTAATAGAAACATACAAGTGCGTATGCACTGATATAAATCACGCACCTCAGAACGCAGATATGGAACAGTTACAGCAGTAAAAACAAAGCCAGCAATGATATAATAAGAAGGTGGTCTGCCTTTGATGTGCGCTGGAATGAGTCGCTTGTGAGTGGAAAGCTTTATATTGTATTCAAGTATCTCCTTGCTACGAAGTACCTTCATCAGAGCACTATCTCCAGTATACTTCTGAGAGACCAGATAACTGAAACCTATGCGCTCTCCATGCCTGAAAGGAACTGAAATTGATTGCAAAAGAAGGTTAATGTCGTATTCAAGAAGCATACACTATATGCCAAAACAACATATAAGACCCTCTTAGGGGCAGCATCAATTTTACATGGCTTAAAAAAACATAAAACCAGAAACCATTATTTTCTTGAGAATATCCAACAAGCTTGCAACATAGTATCATGCAGAATGTATGGAATAATCATTAATTTGTCTAAACAAAATGTTAAGAGTTAATTTATAGTAGACCATCAACAACACATTTTCTACAGCCCCTAGCACTACACATTTTCTACAGCCCCAAGAACATTTTCCAGAGTCTCCACATAGCTTCTCCCAATTAGATGTTTTCAATATAAGATGCCACAACATTTTTAGATTTTACCCACCAGCTAATTGATTTCTAAACAATTTCTACAGAAATCATTGTAACACAGTCTATCATACTATACAAGAAAAGCTTCTTAAATTTGCTAGTTTGCAGGGTAGATAAAAACTATGGCAATACTAACAACAAATGACAACCATGTTTTTACCAATAGACTATCAAAAATATAAAAATAAATTTACCCACCAGTTCCATCATTAGCAATTTTAACCCCATCAAAGCTAAGGATAACATCAGATGGCCTCAGGAGATGAGATTCTGGAGCTGTAGGTTCAATTCTTCTAATGCGAACACCCTTGACATCAGGTCCCATTCCCATTGACAAGCGCAGATCAGGATTTTCCATCTTCTGCCACTCCACTCCAAGAATCGGGAAGCCTGTAAATATACCAGGACAAACATTATTTGTACAAGTGTTACATGCTTCTACAGCTCTTTTCACTTCATCTAATTTTGAGATGGGAGGGGATCTCTCCAGTGAATCCTCACATACCCGTATACATTCCATTCTTCTCATAGTCTTGAATGAAGTGCATAATGACTGGTGTTGGTATAACATAGCCTATATTTTCTACATCTTCATGTTTAAGAGACTGAAATGCAATACCAACGCATTGCCCTTTATTGCTGAATGCAGGACCACCAGAATTTCCAGAGTTAATTGCAGCATCTATCTGTGGAAGCATTTCAAAGATAAAATAAGTCAAATTTGATCTAATCAGTTTCAAGAGAAAGTAAAAATCCAGAAAACATCACCTGCAACCCTAGAAGTTCAGTTGAGCCGTGAGTATAAGAAAGAATTTCCATGCGTGACACAACACCACTTGTCACAGAGATTGTGTCACCCCCAATAGGGTAGCCGACAACCGTGACAGCATCTTGAAGTGCAGGTAAATCTCCAAACTCCACTGGGGAAACTCCTTTCCAGAATTCTTCATAACTCACAGTCAGCATTGCTGGAGGATAATGAAAATTTAAAATAACCCTTGAGTAATTTCATACATCCAATAACATTCTCAAAGTTTAACAAAGGTACAAGGGGAAAGAAGCCTCCTTAAGTAATTTTAGAAAGGATAGCAAAGAAAGCAAAACAGCATCCTCTTTCCATAAACAACATGACGGTGATCAACAAGGGGAAATCAGAATGTCAAGATGGTCATACTCTTGTCAAATACTCCATTAAACGTTAACAGATAAATAACCCGTCAAATTTCACATCAATTTAGTTGAACTACATGAGGTATCGGTAGAACTGATTATCCTTATGAAATACCAACTTGGCATAACAGATAATAATGTCAGTCAGTTTTTTTGTTGTTGTTATTGTTGTAATATGGGCGAAATCAAGGATGTCAAGAAAAGGTACATGGACCATTAGACTAGGTGAAAAATAAAGCACATAATAAATCAAAAGCAATTAACTCCCTATGTTCCATAGAATCATTTAGAACGTCTATTTTGGGCACACATACAAACGTGGCTCACATGTTCCTATATTTTCTATAAAATTTGGAAGTATCTGGAATGTCCAATATCCACTCCCTCGCCCATGTCATATGATCATATCAACGCAATACCAGTACTTCAACGTGAACTGAAGAGTCCATGTAACATAAATGTCGTCAAGTCTCTTGTGTGGCTCAGAGATTTCTATTACATACTTGGATTGAAACATACAGTATAGAGCTGACTGTCACGATTGTCGTGCCATAAATAGAGGCAG
Organism: Elaeagnus macrophylla; assembly: GCA_029378325.1. Taxonomy (NCBI): domain Eukaryota; kingdom Viridiplantae; phylum Streptophyta; class Magnoliopsida; order Rosales; family Elaeagnaceae; genus Elaeagnus; species Elaeagnus macrophylla. The sequence continues at coordinate 19,858,309 of CM055646.1, read as the reverse complement.
ATTCCTAGAATCAATGTATAGGAGAGACTAAAATTTACATCTTAACTAAAAACTCCAGCTAAATTGTTCTTAAAATCACAGCAAACGAGAAAAATCCCATGATCATATCAAAAACTTTCCTGGATACTATTTCTTAAGGAATAAACCAATCCGAGTCACCCAAATTAGCAAAAGGAGCACACGAATGTAAATAATTAATAGAGCTATCAAATGAAGAAAAAAAAATTAACTAGGAATAAAATAAACAAGTTAAAATTTTCCATACCAATATCACACTCGGTCCCAATAGCCAGCACAGTCGCCAAGTATTTAGTATCAGACCCACGTTTCTTGAGCTTAACTTGAGTGTGATGCTCCACGGAATGGGCATTAGTCAAAATCCTCCTACCCCCGATGATAAACCCACTACTACTCGTGCTGTACTGCCTCTTTCTCTGCCAGGGTAACGAGAAATTGGGTTCTGTGTGCACACAAAACACCTTTACCACTGCATCCATGGAAGGAACCACCTTCACAACGCTCTCCCAGCTCGGGGCCGTCAGTGACGGCTCAGAAATCACAGCCATGGTGTGCCCACAATCACCCTTTTGCTCGGCTTGTCTTGAGCTTTTGCGCTCAGGTGAAGCGGTCACGTTATGTATTGGCATTTCTATTTCTATTTGCGTTTCTTCCTTCCTGGGCCGGCCTCGGCCACGGCGAGATGGTTGTGTATTATTGAGTTCAGAGGTTTCGACTGCAGGGACTGAGACGATGTCGTTTGAAATGGTGGCGGTGGGATTAGTGTATTCGAACTCCATGGTATTGGTATCATTAGATGGGTTTTTGGGTTTTCGACCTCGCTTTCTCTTATTTTCACCCATTTTTCTCGGACGGAAAGATATATATATATATATTTTAATTTTTTTTTAGATTGTGGAGTTCTGGAGCTGTGAACAATGCAATTAGGGCTCTGTTTGGGGAATAATGGCTACCATGTCCTTTGAATGACGGTGGCGGAGGAAAGGTGGAGAAGATGAGGACGTTGGGCTTTGTCTATTGGGCCAAAACTGGGGTAAGAAGCTTCGTTTCACAACACAACACACGTATTTAGTGCTTGTGCTCGTACTAGCAGCTTTATCCGATTTTTAATCATTTTTTTTTTTTTTTGCTAAAGGATTTTTAATCATTTTTACTTAAAGCGTATTACGACTAAGTTTTAATCAATAATCATTTATCATATTATGTTTTATTGTTTTATTTTATAATAACAATACAGGGAATAATATAATATTTATATTTATTAATAATTTTTATGTAAATAATTATATATTATAAATTAAATTATAATTGATTTATTTTATCTTTTAATATTTCATTTATTTTAATATTCAATTATTAAAATATATTTTCTTTTAATGTAACACTTTAAAATGAATATATATATATTGACACATTAATGTAATGTTAAATATATGTACATTCAAATTTTGTTATAAAAATGTTATTCTACTTAATTTGATTTTGTATATAATATTTATATTTATTTATAATTTTCATGTAAAATTTAAATTTTATATAAATAAATGGATGTTATAGATTAGAATATAATTGATTTGTTTATTTTATTTTAATATTTAATTATTGAAATGTATTTTTTGCTTATGTAATACTTTATATTCAAAATTATATATGTAGAGATATATTAACGTAATATATACATACATATTTATTTTGCATATAATATATATACATTATTATGGTATAAAATGTAATTCTAAGTAATATAATATTGTATGTAATATTTATATTTACTAATAATTTATATATATAATTTATATTCTATATAAATAATTAAATATTATAAATTAAATTATTGTATTTTAAAACCAAAACTTATATATAGGCAAATTTATTGAAGCAATAGACTTGTTAGTTTTGTACATTTCGTTTTAAAATTGATGTTATTAATATTAATACGAGAATAGTTATATAAATTTATTACTATAAAAATATTAATATTATGCATTTTATAAAATAAATTTGCTAGTTAGTAAAAATGATAATATTTCTAAAATCTATTCTTCACTCTAAAATTTACGCAAGTTTGCAATAAAGATAGTATTACTCGTGCATGGTAGGAAACTAATCGATCATGAGCTAGATTGATGATTAATTGTGGGCGGGTTTTATGGATGATGAAATTATTAAATCGATGGAAATATTAATATTTTAATTTAATAAAAATATTAAAGATATTATTAATATAGATGAATTTTAAAAAAAAATTAAATTTAATTATTTTAAAATTTTATATAAACTTTTTAAAATTACTAAAATAAATAATAATAAACTAATTAAATTGATATTTTTATTTAAGACTTATATTTTGACTCAAATAAATGCATGATATATGTGTATAATGCTAGCATATAATGATCAATATTAGTTTTGTATGAAGAATTTATTTTTTAATTTCGTGATATTTATATAAATATATTGAAATTAATGAAAAGTTAAAAGTAAAAATACAAAATTATTGTAAAAACAAGAATTAAAGAAATCATAAATAAAAATATCATGAGATAGAATGAGAGAATGAAAAAATGATTAAAAAAAAATTCATTAAACTAATTATCTAAAAATATATTAGTTTAACATTAAGTTATAGTTAAATATTAAAGGTGAAACTAGAAAACAATAATTACATTTATATAAATATTTTAACATAATTAAAGTGCCAATGAGATGATTAAAAAAAAGATATATTTATAAAAAGTTATCATTTACAATTAAATCAATGAGTAATTGTTTTTTTTTATGTAGGCTATTTGAGTCTAAATTATACGAGTTAGTATTTAGACATGGGTCACACGGGCCCAAGCACAATATGTATATATTTTAGTGGAAATATTACAATTTATGCAATAAATAATGAGAATTTTTAGAATTTTCTTGCATATTATATGCGCATGATTACGTCATATGTGTAGTCAAAATTCTTTAATGTTATAATTATAAGCTTTATGTGTACTAATCAAGAAAAAAGATACATGGTGATGATCTTTAATTAATGATTTTTAGGGTCAAACACCTGCCATGTACACGGATTAATAAATTGACTGTGGAATATGGAATTAAAATTGTGAATTGTAATGTACTTTTTTATTTTTATTTATTTTTAATTTATTTGGCCTTGTCACTTGTTTATTTTGTTGGTGATACTGTCAATTAGATGAAGGAAAAAAAATCCAAAACAAGGACCTTGCATATATATATAATCACGACAAATACTTGTGGAAAAGAGAAATATGAAAAGATCTTACAAATTTATAAATATTTTTTCTATTTAAATATTTATATTATGGTATATGGTAGAGTTATTTTTAAAAATAAAAAAATAATTTATTTTTTAGTATAATTTATTTAGGTGTAAAATTACATACAAATTTATGCTAAATTGCATTGTTACTTGCGGAAAAACTCGGAACTCCAAGTGTGTATACACATGCAAAGTTAAGTGTAGGTTTCACATGTTTTGGTCCTTGCGTCATGATTTTATTTATTTATTTATATAAGAGTCCTTGCGTTAAAATATATGGGTGATAATTATGTCATATTAATCGTATATATGTCATATTTATTTTGTATTATTTGTTTCAGTATTAAATTCGTTTTGTATTATTTCTGTTAAGTTTTTGTGTCAGTTGATACATGAAAAAAAATGTTTTTATTTATTTATTACTATTATAAATAGATAACACGAAAAAAAGTAGAGTACGTTTTTTCATATTATCTATTTATAATAGTAATAAATAAAAAAAAAATTTAAAAATGTGAAAAAATTATTGATTAATTCTAATTAAAAAAAATTCGTATCGTGTCGTATTTAATTTGTATTATTAAATCATGTAAAAAATTATCACTCTTATTCAAATGTGTTAGATATTTTTGAAGAGACAAAAACGTCAAAACAAATAATAGTTTAGACACCCATGTGAAAAAAAATGATCTCCATCGTAATTTTGGGCTTTTTTATCAGTTGAATATTTTGAGGAAGTAATCAATTATCAACTTAACATTTCATTTAAGAATTTAATTTAGTATCGTCTGTTGTAAGTTGTATCAATACTGGTATGACACCTACTAAAATAAGCTTAAAATTTGATTTTTTTTTTTTTACTAAACTCATTTCAAAATAGATAACATAATTAATGTAAATAAAAATATCTGTAAATCATGGGCAGATCAGTACAAGAGGTGTATGTGTCTTACTTTAATTTTCTACGAATAAATCTTTGAATGATATATTTATAAAATTATAAATATTTACATATACAAAATATTAATATATTTTATTTAAATTTTAAATTTTAAACTTTTAATATTCAATACAACTTTAATAATTTATTTATAATTTTATTAAAATAAGATATATATAATATATTTTTTAATTATAAATAAATAATTATTAAAAAGTATTAAATATTATTTTTAATTATATATATATATATGGCGATGCAAATTCTAAATTCCTCATGGACTAAATTTTTATGGATTTAAACTCATTAGTACGGATAGTGCTATGCCTTTTTTTTTTTTGTTTTTTTTTTTTAAATTTAATATTTCTTAATTTTGAGTTTGAGTGACATAAAGATTTTGATGTTATTACGTACAGCAACACACATAAACGTTTTTTCTTTTTCTTTTTCTTTTTCTTTTTAATTGATAATATTGCCAATTTGCAAAGCCAGAACCAATCCACTAGGCTTGGGTACCTAGCTGGCAGCCGTTACCATTACATTTCTTCTTTTCCTAGATTTTGATAGCGATCTTACTCTTGCTTTTTATTCCTCCACCGTTTTATTTTTTATTTTTTATGTGCATATAATTGATTTGAATTTGAATTTAAATTTAAATTAAAATAAAAATTAAATCCGTATAATTTTTTTAAAATAAAAATTAAATTCAACTAATTGATTTGAAAAATCAACCCACCATTTATTTTGTTTGCTTTTGAGTTAGGTCAAAAAAAAAAAAAATCTCTCCATTTTGCTAATATATTTTGTATATTAATTTTTTTTTAAACTTTTTTATTATAATTTTTAATTTTTTAAATATTAATTTTATTACAATCTCTAAATTTAAATATTTAATGACTTACTTAATATAATCATTTATATCAATCATAATGACATAAAGTACAAGAAATATTTAAAAGTGAGATAAATAGGCAATAACGAATAGTAATGACTCATCCAACAAAATTTGTTAATTTTTATATCTAAATTATTCAAAATATTGTTCATACAATGCAAATTCTAACGAAAAAATAATTAAATATTTCAAAATTAATGTCTCAAATGATAAGTAATATAATTCTATAAAATAGTAATATAAATATAAAAATATTAATAATAATAAAATAAAAAATAAATTGGATTGATTTGATTTTTGTAAAATTTTAAAAATTAAATTAATTTAATATTAATGGAATTTTTAAGATGAAAAATCAGCTTTAAAAAATTTCAAAATTGAATTTTTGAGTTTGATGGTAATTTTAGTTGTTTGCTCCGGGAATTTTTAACACTCCTAACCGTTTCACATGTCCTATCACTCCCATTTTTTGTTCCCATCCTTCTATCCCCCTAAATTATTTCAACTTTCACTCTTTGCCTACTTTTGTTGCCCATTTCTCATCTCAAATTCATTTTCATGTGCCGAGTCTTTTTCTGTCCCTTCAATAGTTTTGCTTCTTTTTTCTGTTTTTTCTAGGGTTGTGTGATTTTTAATTCTGGGTCACTGTCCATTTTCTCATTCCTTTCTTTCGTCGTGTTCTTTCCGGGTGTTCTTAGATCTTGGTTTGAGCTATTGGGCTGTCGTGATTTTCATCCAATTTGCGTTTTGCACCCCGAATTTTGGTTCTGAAGCAATGTCACAAGGTTATGCTATAGAACTTTACTTCGATCCCTCCCTTGAAAATCAAGTCTTGAAGGCTTGGAACGTGCTCGCTCGGCGTCAAATTAGCACCCAGCTCATCGAAATTGAATCTCGCCCTCATATCACTCTTTTTTCCAGCCCCTTTTTTGAGCCCACAAAGCTGGAAGCTGTGGTCAAAAGCTTTGCTTCAAAGCAAGAGCCTCTATTATTATCGTTCACATCAATTGGGAGCTTCCCAAATGATAACAATGTCCTATTTCTGGCTCCAACACCTACAAAGGCTCTGCTTCAGCTCCATTCTCAGTTGTATGAAGCCATAAAGAAAGAAGGATTTGAAATTGGGGAAGAGTATCGGCCTGATTCTTGGATTCCTCACTGTTCAGTTGCTCAAGAGGTGCCAAAGGTTCGGATGTCCGAGGCTTTTTGTGTGATGCGTGACTTGAAGTTGCCAGTTTCTGGTTATGCCATGGATATTGGGCTGGTCGAGTTTTCACCAGTTCGTGAGCTCTTCTCTTTTGTGCTCGGTAACACTGTAGAGTCTTGAGTTATTGCTATGCGTTAATCTGACATTCCGCTTTGTTGTATTTGTTGTTGGTGTAATTACAGTCATAGTGCTTCTATTTATAGCATAGCTAAATAAATTTGCTTTTTCATGCTTCTTACTGTGACCCTCTGATTTGTTTGTAGATTGATGCCTTAAATGGTTCTCAATAAGGTTAGTTATTCTTCTTCGAGATCATGCTCATCTTTACTCGTTGACTGCTTGAACCTTCAGTATCTCGTTCATGGGTTGGATTTTCACACATTATAAATTTATAATTATGTTTTTGTTCTAAATCACTTGAATGACTGTTTTTCAATGTGATATGGACCGCTGCAAATGATTGATGAATGACTATTCTTGCTCTTATCAGTTATGTTGTGGACTCTACAATTACAACAATATTCTTTGTCCATTTCATGATAGTGTTTTTTTTTTTTTTACTTGATTATCAAAATTATGTTTAGCATAACCTAAAACACTAGCCCTTTTTTTTTTCTTCATATAATCCTGACAATTTGTTTGATTAACTGAATTGTAAGTTCTGGTTATTTGAACATTGTACCTACAAATTTAATCCACATTACATTTAGGTTATTAAATCACATATATTAGCTTCTTTGATGTCCTTTTTTTCCATTGTTGAGACCTGAGACTACTCTCAGATCTTTAGCCTTTTGACCCAGAGTTTTGTTTTGTTTTGTTTTTTTCCTTCTTTTTATTTACCTCCCTGTCATGTTTCACACAAAGTCTGTAATGTCATTTTTTTTCATTAAAGTCCATCAATATTGGGGATTGGGAAATTTCAACTCCCTGAAGGGACAAAGTCCTTATCAGCTTTGCTTTCGTTAAGTGCACTCAAATGGAATAGTTTGCAATGACATAATATATAATTTTTTTAAGCAAAGCCATGGACTTTTTACTCCTCTAGTTTTTGATCCACTTGATTATCTATCTTGAAATATCTGAATGATGTCCTAAGCTCAATAACTGAGCTATGGTCTGTGGCGTGAAAAATAATGTATATAAACAAACAAAACAAAGAGGACATTATTATTAAAACTCATACACTAGTATAATGAATCCAGCTAAGTAGCCTTAAACTATGGTAAGAAAAACAAGAACCTAAACGAGACTCTTCATTACCTCAATCAAAAAATCATTCCAGTAATCAACGGGACCAGGCATACACCAATGAACACAGTCATTATAACCCTTCATCCATTCATTGCCCCAGTGAGTTCCAGGATGACCATCAGGTCTCATCAACATTGCTCTAGTTACATCTAATACTCCAAATCTCTTCCCTTTCTTGTACCCTTCTTTTCTAGCTCTTTCAATCTCTGCCAACTGAATATCCCTCATTTCCCGTTCAAAACCATTCCAATTAATCTCTGCCTCATTCAACGGACTTGTTCTATTACAATACCCTCCCGTGTTCCAAGCTCCATTCTCAAAATGAGCTGGTGTAAATGTTCTTACCAAAGTTACCAACCCAGTATTGCAATTCTTGCAACTATTTATGTACTTGAGCGCAGTTCGAAATGCCATTTGAACAGCAAAGTTAATGTTGTATTTTGTTACATTTGGTTTGTCACAGTAAACACATCCAGATAACTTGTTATGTTTGTGTAAATACAAAACTCGAAAGAACCAATGCCCATCAGAGACAATAGCATAGTCTATCTCTGGAAGCCGTTGAGCCCATGTATTTTCCACTTTGTCTAGATGCAGATCAAAAATTCCAGAACCTGTGCCATTTACCATTCTCTCCTCTTCAGCTATAAGAAATTTGCTCCATAATTTCATGAGGGTAAAATCATAACGTGGAAAGTACCACGTTCTGAACCTGTCTTCAGTATCTTTATAAATGTCTTGAGGACTTTCTTCCTGCAGGTTAAATGTATAATTGTGTCGTATTATTGTGCATCGGTCTTAATTAACTAATTATATAAAGATAAGTCTTAATCTTAACTATAGTACTTTATAATGGACCTTTCAGATATTAACGTCTTAAACATAAAAGTACAATGGAGATGAAAAGGATTTGCAATGAGAGGCAATGTTATATAATGATGAAAGCATGATTTAACCTGTGCCCTGTGGGATGAATTTAAAGCAAGAATCTAAGTTGGACACTTGCACCGAACTACTAAAAGTACATTATTTGGCATTTGATGGTTGGATATCATGGCATGGTGTCCTTTGGTTCTGGCCTGACATGCCATAGAGGGAGAATGAGAAGTGGAAAAATTTAATCCTTTCAAATTACGATTTTAATTTTTTATTAATTTATATCTGCGCATCAATATTTATTCATTCAAAATAATGTACAATTTTACCAAGCTAATATAAAAATATCATTAGTTTTTCATTTAATTAATTCTAAAAAAATAAGAAAATAAAAAGGATAATTGAAAATATTTTATTCTCATTTTATTATTATAGTAACAAAAAAAATATAAAATATTACTTTTATTTTTATTATGAATTATACCTTAATGATATTATTATTTGATAAATGGTTACTAATGAATTATTATTATTGTTATTATGACAATAATAATTTAGGATCACACCCATTTTATTTATGGTTTTCATTTCTCTAGTTTTTATCAAATTTTGGACAAATATTAACCCTTCATTCATTAATTCAAAGTTAATGTGAAACTGAACCTCAATAATAATAATAATGATAATAAAAGAACTAAGCAAGAAGAATCACATTCGAGATAGAGTACTACGCAAGGAATAATATAAAATCATAAAACGGCATCGTTGTAGAAAAACTAACCGAAGACAAGAGACAGAGAAGGGATTCCACGTGGTTTCTAGCAACAGAGTCACCAATGAAAGCCATTTTTTTGCCACGAACCATCTCCAGAAAAGCATTGGGATCAAACCTTGGGAGCTCACATTTCTCAGGTTTCCAGCTCCAATTAAGAAAATCCTTATCCATCCTTCCATGTTTGAAACAATTCTTTGAATCAGGAATCGTAGGACAACTTGAGTTGGAATATAGAGTCCCTCTCAATTCTGGAACCCAACGCCCCTTAAACAAGTCACATTCCTTCTTCTTCTCTACACAAGAAAACACAACATATTTCAGAAGGAAAAAAAAAAGAACAAAAAAGAAACAAGAATAGAGAAGTCCATATATAAAAACAGAAACGGGGTTGATTTCAAAATTACTTCTTTTGGGCTGTTTAGGATTAGGAGGAAGATTATTTATATAATGATCAAGGACTGGTTCTTCTTGAACAGCATGAAGATCTAAACGGTTTTGAACAGCATCAAAGCTTTGTTTAGGCGTGAATTTGAAAGGAATTGGAGGAGACAGACAAAAAAAACTGAAAAGGGTAGCTATGCCTAGAGAAGCAAGCAACAGAGGAATCATCTTCGTCTTGCTAACATATCTCTCCCATTGGCCATAGTTGTGAATTTTTTCTGAGAAAACAGTTGTAGAAGAAGAATTCATGAACTTTTTTTTGTTTTTGGTCAGAGTGTTACAGGGAGAGAAATGAGGGTCTTATATTCTGAGGTTTTCGAATAAAATGAAATCTTTTAAGAGAATGTATAACTTCCATCATTAAAGGAATTAGAACATGACTGACTTTCCCCAGAGCAAGAAATAAGGCCCTTAATAGTTTTTCTTTTTTTAGATTTTGTCCTTTATTCTCTACATTTCTTTTATATCATTTGGGTCGATTACAATATGGTATGCTGTTAAAGCACTTGGAAAAATATGGGAAGGTTGGTGCAGCTTGTAGTTTAATGGCATATAATTTATTTGAGTATATAAAAAATTTAAAATTTGAGTTTTATATGTAGTTATAAAAAAAAATAGTTATTTTAAAAATAATAATTAAGACTTATACTTATTTTTATTTTTTTAATAGCTTAGTCCTAATATTATATTAAAAAAAAAATAAATCAAATAAGGATAAATAATTATTTTTTATTTTTATTTAAATTAAAAGAATATCTATTTAATGCAGTTGAAAAAAGAAAAATAAAAATTACAAATATGGTAAAATAACACAAATTTCTCTCTAATTTATAGATGCACAAATTACTCCACTAATTTACACAAATATTTCTTGATCAACTAATTATCTGATTATATCATATAATTTATAATTACATCAATATATTTACAATAATTTATCAGATACTTTTTGGTGTAATTCAGTCCGCTTATTTAAAAAAAAGAAAATTTTTGATAGTACACAGAAAAAAAATCAAGCACTTTAAGTCTAATAATTTTTTTTAAAATATATTTTTTTATATTTTCAATTACATGACAAAACAAGTTTTAATAGTAAATAATAGATAAATAGTTTTTTAATATAAAAATGAAAAAATATAAAATGGTAATATATTTTATTTTATCAAAATGAATGGATACACTGCTATAAACATAATTAATTTATTAGTATTGTACTAATATTAATGGAGTGGTTAATTTAATGAAAAATTAGCATTGTAAATTTTAATAGTAAAAAAAAAAAAAAGGAAAATGTGTGGCCACTTTAGCTCTCAATTTTCTTTCTTTTATAATAATGTCTAATATTAATTGATAATATTGGTCCTGAATGAATAATTCGTCTAATGGTTGACCTTGGATTTTTTTTTTTAATGTTTATTGGAAATCCAATAAACATAAGAGTATAAGACGTGTGATTGAGAAACGTGGCAAGGGAAAGATTATAGTAATTAGTCAGTGCGTTCCCATGACTTGCTAGTGATTAGCCATGTTTTCCTGCACAGTCAGTTCAAATTAATAATAATAATAATAATAATTAAATACTATCCCTTTTTCAATTTTATTTTGGCAAGAATAAATTTTAAAGTTGTAGCTTTTATTTTTTTTTAATAATTTTCTCAATTTTTTGGTTTTTTTTTTTTTTTTTTGAGTAAAATTTTATGTACATTTAGTATTTTTTTTTTTTACTAATTAATTACAAAATCTTTTGTCATAAAATCCACTAAAACAGTAAGACCTCCGTATGAAAAATAAATAAATAAAATAGACTAATTTAACACTTTCTTACTATTTTTATTTTAAAATGACTTTATGTGTATAAAAACTACATATAGGGTGATTCGTATTAGATTAAAATTAATAAAAAAAAAATGTTATATTAAATTATTTCCCCCAAAAATTTAAAGGTTATCACTTATCAACAATAGATTTGGAGGAATATTTTATCTTATATAAGATACATCCTATATCATAGATTATTTTCAAAATAAATGTTTTTCTTTTGTCAAAGTATAATTTATGGATGATATTATTGTAGAGAATGAATGCAATTCTAATCAAAGTTTAAAATGTCAAACTTCAACATTAAAAATTGATATATTTAAAATGTCCAATTTGCATTCAAATCGAAATTTGAATAGAAAAGCTTCAAAATCTTAGGAGTCAAATTTTTTTTTTTTTTTTTTTCCATTCATTTTTTTGCTTGATTTTTGTTATTATAAATTTTTAAAATGTTATTTTTATTATTTTTTTCAAAGATAAAAGAGAGAATTACGTTTTACTATATGAGTGATTAGTGATTTGCGTGAGAATCATATTGGTATTGCATTCATTATTACTTAATACGCAAATCTTACCTTTTCAAGCTTTATGTTATATTTTTTAAAGGAAAAAAAAAAAATTATGTTCCATGATTAAAATTCCACAGAAGAATTTCCACTGCTCCAAAGGAGGAGCATTGTCCGGACTCCGGATCTGTAAAATATAGAAAGTTTTAAGGCGCATATGTTGTATTTGACAACCTTAATTATTTAATTAATATTTTTTTTCTTAAAATAAATTTGAAAAAACAACATTAAGTACATCACATTTATTTTTAGATCCAGCCCAAACATAGTTGTTGAACGCTAGGCAATTTGACCTTTTTCAAGTAGAATTTTAATTAGTTAGACACATTCAATATATATATATATATATATATATAAGTATTAGGGTATGTAATTTGAGATAAATTCTCACCAAATTTTGATGAACTTGTTTCAAAGAGAAAAAAAAAAAAATTTACAAATGATAGAATGAGCCTGCCAAGTTATTGCGGCAGTATGCCGTTTTTGAGTAGATGTTTGTGTGTTGTAACACTATTATATAATACAAAAACATCATTAACATAGTTAATTTATCATAATTTTATTTAACACAATTTTGTGGATCTAATTATACTATCAAATCAAACTCTGTAGTACAAATTTGTGATATTAAAATTTTTTTTACAAAGAAGAAATATCAGGTCAACGTGTATTTTTAGACCAGTATATTTTTCTTTACATGGAAAAAAAGTAATAAGAGGATTTTACTAAATTAATGGGATTCGACATTGTGTCTCTATTTCGAGAAGTGTTAGGCTGAACTAACGGACCGTTACTAAATGTTGTAATCACTGGCCCATTATTCTTTCATATGGGTTTAGGAACTTTTGGGCTGGTGTAGCTGCTTACTACAAGTTTTTCAGGAAACACGCTTATATTTAATGAAACTTTATATTTCAATGAATTAAAACAAAGTTGAAAAATTAATAATCACAAAATTAATAGTATTAATGTCTCACATATCATTTTACATTAAACACTATCTTATTTAACACCATTTAAATTAAATTGTGGTCGTTTAAATTTGCTCGATGTTGCCCACCGTTCAATTACAACCCTTAATATTATTGGATTTTATTTTTGTTATAAATTTTATGATTTTTTTTCTTGCTTTTAATTTGTTGGGACTTTGTTGTTTATAGTCGATGATTACGTATGTTTGAAAGTAGGAAGAAGAAGTCTTGGAAAAAAAAAAGAAATATTTGATAAGAAAAAAGATGTAGTATTAGGGGCGTCTATGGTATAGTTCGATCTAATTTTTAATAAAAAAAATTTAACTAAATTAGATAAAACCATTTAGCTTATAAAATTGTTGAAATCGAACGGTCTGGTTCAATTTAATTAACGATTTTTCATGGTTTTTTATTTTTAAATTTTTTTTCTTCAAAATCATATTGTTGAAACTTGAAATTAATTTAAAAAAAAAAAAAAAAAATCTAACCAACTTACTTTAAATATGCTACAAATATAAATCATATAATATCTCATATAAATTAACAATTTAGTTAATAAAATTTATAAAAGATAAAATCATCATAATATACATACAACTGAATATTGCAGATTGTATGTTAAAGAACTGAAACCGAAAAAAAGAATTTAAATATAATATTTAATTTTTAATAATAATATATATATATTTTTTAAAATAAATACTAATATATTATATTTAAAAGAATATATATATATATAACGGTCCGGTTTAGATTATTAAAAAATTCATAAAATTAAATCGGACCGTTTAAGAAACGGCTTGAAAATATATAAATCCAATCGGGTCATTTGACTCACATAATTGTACGATCTAGTTTAATCTGGTCCAATTTTTTGGTTTAATTCAATTTGGTTCAATTTTTGAACAGTTAATTATTTATTTGACTCACATAATTATACGGTCTAGTTTAACCTGATAAAATTTTTCAGTTTAATTTGATTAAGTTCAATTTTTGAACAGTTAATTATTTATTTGACAAATAAAAATCAGCTTAGTCAAATGAAATCATCTTGATATTATAGTTAAATAGATGGGGGTACAAATCATAACCAGGTTGGCTGATACATCATCACATGGGAGTTATAGTAAGATTGTATTCACAACACATGTGCTTGCTCAACGGAAGCGCCATGACAAAATCAATCTAATCAATCTAAGATGCTAATAATGTGCCATATCTTCAACTACTAGTCACTGGTGGGCTTTACTAGATGAGGCTTCATTTCATTTCAGTTTGCTTGGTTGCTAGGATACACTCACCCTCAACTAGCCCCATTTGTTCCAGGATTAGTACTGTCCACTTTAACTTTCTATGTTAAATTCACAGAGAACTCTTAACTCCTTATTTGCCTTTATTTCTTTTAATTTATGTGCTATCGGAGAATTTGGATATTGTTATTCGTTTTTTTTTTTTTTTTTGGACTTTCTGAGAAACTCATCAGTCATCAAAATGCTACAGACACAGCAAGTATGAACGAGAGATCAAAAAAGCAAGCATGAACGAGAGATCAAAGAGTAATTGTTTTTTTAATTGTATGAAATAATTTTTTTTATAGATAATTTTATTTTTAATTCTCTTAAAAGAAAAAAATATATGGTCATTTTTTTTATAATATAAATAAATATATATATTTTTTATTGAATAAAATTAAAAATAAAATTAATTAAATAATTAAATTATTTATACATATATATATTTTTTAATAATTTTTTTGGCGTGTAGTGAGCAGATGGGGAATTAAATCTTAAGAATTTTGTCAACGGCACACAACCTTAGACTAATACGTGGATTAATTAAGAGTGATGTTAAAGAGAGCTATTACTATTTTATATTTTTATTTGCTAATGTGGAAGCATTTATATTTTGTTAACTGCGAAAACATTGAAATATGAGAAAAATCCAAATTAAATATAATTAGTGAAGATCACTTTTGTTAATTTTCTAAATCCACCGTACAAAAATTATATTTATATTAATCTCAGGAGTCATGACCCTTGTTTATAATCTGATAGAAACATAACTAACGGAGATCTTTCCGGTTCATTATTAATGCCCACGTTAATCGTTACGATACATTTCACTTCAAAAATGCAAAGTAACTCTAGAAAGGTGTGAAAATTTTAGGTATAACAATTTTAATTTTGATTTATAATTAAATAATTTATTTTTAAATTTTTTATTGTTATGTAAAAATAATGAATAACTTGTTTGATAAAGCTTTATGATTTTTAAGTTATAATTTTTTTGTTTGTTATTTATAAGTTTTATATTTGTAATTGTTTTTTTTCAATATTTATCTTAAGAAAGTATTAAGACTTTTTTTTATTGTTTTTCCACTTAAAAAAAATGATAATTCACAAAGTTTGATAAAAAAAATATATTTAATTACATAATATTACTCATTTTTATTTTATTTTTAAAAATACGATTCACCTTTTTATTATTTTTTAATATAAAAATATTTTTTAAAAATTAAAAATAAAATTAATTAAATAATTATATCTTATATATATTTTTTTCACAGCTAAAGTTTGTAGACATGTTAGACAATGTTATTAACACACGCATGAATTATAAAATGCAACCAGCTAGATATTGTCTTCTTCTATTTTTCCATTTTATTAATGATTGGATTTTTAAATCCGGAAAGTAAGAGGTGTGAAATGTGAATGACTTACTGGAACATAACTGGCCATGCTACATCTAGATTTTGTTATAATAGTTTTTTTTTTTTTTTTTAAATTACTAATATCTTTAAAATTTATAATAATAAAATTAATATTTTAATAACATTTAACGTTTAATAATAAATGAGTAAATTGAACGAATTTAAATTGTAGTAATTTAATTTAAAAAATGTTAAAAAATGATGTAAAAATTATTCTTTAATTATAAAAATATATAATTTTTTTTCTTTTTTTTTCTACCAATAAAAATGCATGATATATATTTAGTAATGTTAATTATCGAATAATGATCGTTATTATTCTAAAAAAAAATATTTTTAAAATAATAGAACAAAGAATTTTTTTTTAATTGTAATTCCTCTAGTACATAAATTATCAAGTTGTTTAATTGATTTTACTTTAAACACCCTCAATAAAAATATATGTTAATTTTTTTACAACGTTAAAAAATATATATTCATTTATGTTATAAGAAAAATGATATATGTTTTTTTTCATGAATGCAATTAATTCATTAATGTATACACAAAATTGTGGTAAAATATATTTTTGGTAATTTAATGTAGAGATGTAAAGTGGAATGTCATATTTTATCTCATGTCTCATTTAGTGTCTCTATTAAGCTCTTAGTATAATATTATCTTATTTTATTTAAATATTATCCGATCACATCTCATCTCATTTAAATTATAGCCACAATATATCAATCATTTTTTTATTCAATTCACATTATAAATAATTATGTATCATATTTTTATTATTTTTGTATTTATACTTGTCTTCGTTTGATTCATTAAGAATAAATGAGTAATTTTAATTAATATTATTTTATTTCATAAAAAATTAAATAAGATAAGATTAAATAAATTTTAAAAATTAATGAATTTTATGTAAATTTTATTGACATATCACCTAAATTTACACCTCCAATCTAATACAGCTAGACCAATGGCTGAAGAGTTCACTTAAGCAATATACTTGTATTAGCTTGAGTCATAATATATAATTTAAATTATTTTTGTATTAGCTTTAGTTGCAATATATATATTAAATTATTTTTGTATCAAATTATATGTTAATTATTAATTAAATATAAAATTAAAAATATAAAATAATGAAGTGATTATAAATTAGATTATAATACATAAATTACTGTATGTATCAGATTATAATAAAAAAATAATTATTCATAATAGATTGTATTTAGTAATATTATATATAGTCAAAGTTTAATTTATTAAATGGTGCGTAAATGTGCATCATTAATATGTAGGGAATAAGAATAGTTATTAAAAAATATTCTTTATTGCATAAAAGATGTATCTTATATCCTAATATATGTTTGCCGATCATTATTTAGTGATATTAAAGTAGCACATGAAAAATAGTACACACAAATCTCCTTCTACTCGGTCAATAATAAATAAAGAGAGTATACGTAGGGTGTGCGTAAGAATATTGGTGAAAGTATTGTGATCTAACAACAATAGGGTGTTAGACTGTTCTTGGAGTTAGGAAACTTGTAAGTACTTATGTGTGAGACAGATCGAGAGAGAATTGAGAGTAAAGATTAATGGCGATTACTGGAGAGAAAAGACAGTGATAGAGTGTGATCCTTGCTTTGTTGATAATGAATTAGAGTACAAAAGGAGTTTGCTGTTGATTGTACGTGCGATCAATTTGTTGAGGTTTCTTGAACCAATTTCATAACAATATAACATTAAATAAATGGTTAGTGTAGAGGACAAAATGGTACACGTACAAAGAAATTTTAAACATTGAGAAATAAGATCTGGGTTCCTTCAAATAATGTACATCACCAGCTTCATAATTTGCTTACGTAAAAGCAAGATAAACTCAAAGCCTTTAGAGATTATATATATAAAAAATCTATAAAATTAATGCTTGTCTGAGTTGGATGCTCTTCCGTTTAAGCCTTTATATAAAGAAGAAATACAGTGTCTCAAAACGGCCAGCACCTACTTGATTTTATCGATCACTCAACTGACATTGCTAATTAATCTAATCCTTAATTTGTTGTTATTCTCTTACATCATTCATATAGTCTCCCACTTTGTTAATTCTATTATCGTCCTTGTTTGAATGCGGCTGATTTTTAGTTAGATCGAGTAATTATATTTGTAACCACATTAATTACCATCAACTTGTCAATTTAGTATTATATAATTTTTAAACACCAGTCTCGCTACTAAATCAGGGACCTACAATCATATTTGAAACATGTTTGAGTATCCAATAATTTTAGTGTAATTTGAGTTTTGATTAGTTGGGAATATTATAATCTTGCATGGTTGCTATGTTTGTTCGCCGACTTGCTATTGTAATCGATTTTTACCATTATGATGCTTGACATTATTATTGAGTTTGTCCTCTTTTATTTGTTCAATGATCATAGTCAATTTTTTGTTCTTAATTCTTCTGGGTTAGTTATTTAAGCCCTCAATCTCACTTGTGTGCTAAAAACTAAGCGTTTCATAATACTTTTCAGACTAAGCAGTTTTCATCTGTTATTATCTTATGCTGATAGTGCGGTTTCTCTTTCATGTTCTTTTAATTTTTTTCTGTTTAATATTCCAGAATGCAACTGATTGTGAGCTCCTTCATTGGTGCTTTAATTAGGCCGTAGAAATTGGAAGTGGTGAGTGAGAAATGGGTTCTTGCAAGGTGCATTGTAGTGTTCTTCTATATGGCAACGGGTCAGTTCAGATTAAATTTGATCCGACCCATTTTGACATGCAGTTTAAATTAAATTGAACAATTTCAAACAAAAAAGATTCGGTTTAGTTCAGGTAACATTTGTTGGCCAAAAAAATTCGAACCAGTGCTTCTATTGGAAAAATATTATTAAAATGTGGGGCCACACATGTATTTTTAAATGTGTTATGCTATCTTATAGTTTAACAAATTAAAAGGTGATTCATAAAGTTTAATTTTAGCTATCGGGTATTAAATTATCGTAGAATTAATGTGTAGAGATCATACTTGTAATTTTAAATTAATGAGGGGTCAATTTGAAAATATTAAATGTTGATAACTACCATTGGTAATTATTTTATTATCGATAACTACCTTGATAACTACTTGGTAGTTCTTTTGTTATCGATAACTGCTTAATAGTTATCTATATAAAGGGGTCATGGCCTCTATTTGAGCGTAGAACTTTAAGACACAAGTTTTCTTTGTATCCCCATCAACAGAGAAAAATTCTTAAAACAACTACGCATCAATTAGAAGATCTGAACATGTTCGATTAAAGAACACTATGAATTTTGGTATGCTTCCTCTTCATCTTCTCTTGATTCAACATGGGATTTTAGAAAACCATATTTTCACTTTCAGTAAAATGAATTTAAACAGCCTCCTTGCACTCCCCCACTTTTTTTTTTTTTTTTAAAATTAAGTTTTTAATAAATAAGTGGGTATCCGAATGGTGTCCCGATCCGACTCGATTTTTGACCCGAATCGAACTATTTTTAAATAAAATTAGTAATAACTCGATATGACTCGAATAAATCGGATACCTGAACCATCGTGTCAAATTGCAATCACTACTTTTGCTGCTCCTATCCTTGGTGCAAGGCTTTGCTCTTGGAGTGGATACAAACTAGACAGCATTGTTGCTAGTGAATGCTTCTGAACCATAGTCTCGTCTAATAACAGAAACATCGTTTGGAATATTCTTTGAGGTCTGTAATTAGATCTGCGTTATATCTGTCTTTGTATCTTCTGAAATGGATACTAATTAATAATGGAAACGAGTGCAATTTCTTTTTTCTTTTTTTTTTTTAGACTGAGACGAAACTTTAAGTTTTAAATGACAAATAAAAAATATTTTATTATATAAATGTATAAGGATAAATTTTTTATATTTTATTTTTCTTTTGCATTATTAGTGATATAAAAAGAAAGAAATAAATATTTTTTTAATATATGTTCACACACTTATACATACACACACATAATTTTTATGAATAAAGATTAAACATGTCACTAAATATACATAATAATTAATAATCAAAAATATAATTTTAATTTAATTAAATAATAATAATAGTTATAAAAATTTAAGCAATGAAGTACCACATGAATTATCACTTAATAATCAGAATAATTAACCAATAATAACAATATAAAGTCAAGATAAAATTATTAAAATAATTATTTATAAAAAATATATTTATTTTAAAATCAAGCATTTTAATATTTATTAATATATTAAAAGAAACCAATAAAAATTAAATAAAAAAAAAAGATGAGGAGGGTGATTATAACATTATTCCGGTTTATCAAGAATCACTTAATAATAAAAACTATTATTTAATAATAATAATAATATAAAATTGATGCAAAATAAAACTACCAAAAAATTATTTATAAAAATTATATATATATTTTTTATTATTAATTTAAAAAAAACCATTAAAAACTATTAAAAAAATAGAAAGGACAACAAAAACAGTATAAAATGATAAAATAATAGATCAGTGATTAGTTTCAATTTACTAATTATGAACGAGTCATTTATTATGTTATTTGCTCTCTAAAAATATGATTAAAAAAAATAAAAACTCTATAAATTTGAAAGTCACTCATATTAATTATTTTCTACGGGCAAATGCCTTCATTAAGCCCTTAGAGGTAAAAAAATGTCATTTTTGTACCTTATAGTAAATTTTTTGCAAATCTGGTATGCTGACTGATTGATTACTTATAGCAGTCGGTTATTTGAAGCTTAGAGGTTAAAAACAAAAAGAGAAAAAATGTTTAAGAAATTTGCTCATACCATTTGGCTGCCCTAACCAAACAAATTATCGCGCGCTCCTCTCATTCAAAGGAAACTGTCATCACGTGCTCATCTCCTTCTCGAAAGCCGGCATCTCCAAGTTCCATCCCTCTCAGAAGTGAAGGATCTCCAACATCCACCTCCAATCTCAACCATCTCCAAGGAAACGGTCTTGTTGTCGTCATAACCTCTGTTCGCAGCTAGCACCACTACAGCTCTGTTTGCAAGCATCATCCACAAACGCAGGTGTAATATTACATTGTGTAAGTTTTGATATGTTTTTCAAGTCTAAATGTTTGCATCTGTTAAATTTCTATGACAAAATTTCTTACGGTCTAGCAATTTTTTTTTTTGATTTTACTGAAGTTCGAGACATCTGATATGATATATTTTAGTGTTCCATATTTGGAATATTTTTTATTTTGGATTTGCTTGAAGATAACAAAGATTTTACTAAATTCCTATATCGACTAGGACAATTAATGATTCTACTGTTATCACCAAACTGTAAGCTACAATGGCTTTATTGGCCAAATTCCATCTTTTCCTCCTTAAGATATAAAGGAAATAATTCTTAGAATCAGGGTTAATATTTTTGCTAAATTGAACTCAACAGATACTGTTTGTTAAAACAAAATTGTAGTACAAGATTTTTTGTGGAGTTTTGTGAGAGAAGGCTGAGAAATTTGTACATAATTTATCCCTTTGATTCTACAAAAATTTGAAGCACTTGTCTGATTATAATTATCCTACAATTTGGTTTCATATATCATATAGGTGACAAAATTAATATAAAATTATAAGATATAATCAACAAAGAAGCAACAGCATAATGGATAGAAAATTCTTCTCCAATCTAGAGTGGGATTGATATGTGTTGACTAAAGGATTCCAAAGAATTGTCCTTCTGATAATTTCTACCTTATTATTAATATTTTTAACAATAATATTGATAAAAATAAGGAAATATAGCTATACTATCATCCATTTATTCAACAGTAATCAAAATTACGAATCATGTCATATATATGACATCCAAAATAACCAAAATTGCACATTGAATAAGCCACGAACAATGTCAGAGTATTCAGATATAAGGGCCCAGAATTTGATCAAAGATCCAAAGATTGATCAAAACGAGAAAACGAGAACTACTTGGGAAGGGAAGCTTGATCGGTCAAGAAATCGAAATCGTTGAGGAAGATGAAGAAAGAGGTGTAATATATGAGGAGCAAAATTGATCGTAGATTGTTGCTGGTAGCTGTTGGAGAGAAACTGAGGGCCGGGGAACTAAGGAGGCGATGCGAGAGAGGCAAGACAACGTCAGTGATAGGGCTGGAGTGGAAAACTGAGTTTTTCGCTCAATTTTTTGCCTTCTTTGTTGAGTTTTTCAGACCAAATAATATTTTTTTCCGCTCCTTTCTTATTTGCCCTATAAGAGGGATTTTTTTCTTTGCCCTTTACCGACTATAAGCGGTGAATGCCAAGTCAAGTGATTCATTTTGCAAGAATTCCAACATGGGGTACAAATATACAATTTGGCACCTCTATGGGTACATTTAAGGCATTTACCCATTTTCTACTCCCCTTGGTACCAAGATCCTATTTCTCAAATTTACAAAATGTAATTAAAAGAATATTTTTTTTTAATATTTTTTTTATTGCTTTTAATCAATTAATAATCATATTTCAATTCTTTATAATTATTTAATAAATATAAATAAAATAAATAAATTTATATTTATTTTACGCTCTATTTTAATTTATGTACGTTACAAATTAATATAGGGTGCGTTTAGAGTTGATGTATAAAGAAGTTCTAAAAAAAAAAATTAGGTGTTCAGAGTATCAGACAACAAGAACATTTTTGTAGGGTTATCCGCAACTCGGCGATGTCTAGTTGTCCCTCTGGCCTCTGATCATATCATTGGATTGGTTTAACTCAAATATACATAAATATTAAAACTTTACAAACTTTACCTCCTCATTCTTATCATCTAGCTTAAAAAAGTTCAGTCTCTTCTCCTTTATTTGTAGTGGAAGGGGACTACATTGGTGGTAGCCTTCAGTTCTCTCTCTTCCCACCTCCCAAAACATCTAAATTTTGATTTCAAGCCTTTGTTGTCAACATTCGTGCTCTACTTCCATCAGTTTCTGGATTCAGTTACCATTTTGATTTCAAAGAAAGATCCAGATTTTATAGGAAACTCTGTAAAGTTTATTTGTTTATATTCATTCACTTTTAATCTATTATGGTATACAAATCTCATAGCCGACTACCCATTTCCCCTCTGATCTTCAGTACTAAATTTTAATCTTGGTGTTGGTTTGTTTTCTCTGTTGTTTGGGTAGTGTTTGAAAATTTTTCTGTGAGACAAATGGCTCCAAACTCAGTTGTCCTCCCAATTGAGAAGCTCGAACGCTCTTTGCTAGAGGTCAATGGTGAAGACTCAACCACGTTTCTCGAGAAAGAAAAAGCTGTGAGCACCAAACAATTCACATGGGTTCTTCTTCTTAAAGTTCATAGAACTTTTGCTTGCCTGTCATGGTTGTCCATGGCTTTCAAATCCATGTCTGTTTCAGTTAAGAAACGCATTGCCTTGTCGGACTTTAGTGAAGAAGAGTCCAAAAACAGAGGAAGGCTGTACAGATTTATCAAAGCTTTTCTTATTCTATCAATTTTAGCTTTAGTCATAGAAGTTGTTGCCCATTTTAAGAAGTGGAATTTGGATCTGATTCATCCATGGGAGGTTCAAGGTCTTGTTCAGTGGTGCTATATGGCTTGGCTATCTTTCAGGATTGGTTATATTGCTCCTATGTTGATTATGCTCTCTAAATTCTGCACTGTACTTTTCTTGATTCAATCACTCGATCGACTTGTTTTATGTCTTGGATGTTTCTGGATCAAGTACAAGAAGTTGAAGCCCACAATTGAAGAAGATGCTATTGACTTGGAGGACTCTTCAAGCTTCCCAATGGTCCTTGTTCAGATTCCCATGTGCAATGAAAGGGAGGTAAAAAAAGCTGAACTACGTCACTGAATTTTTTTCACCCTTCTTAACAAATGGTCTTTTGTGTTGATAATTTCGAATTTTCCTCATTATTTATCTTAAAGTAAATTTTGGGTGCTGATCTGATTAGATTTTCAATTTTTTTGAAAACCCATTTCTTTTATTACTTTCTTATAGATATTGGTTTGAATTGTGTTGTTTAATAGGTATATGATCAATCAATTGGAGCTGCTTGTCAGCTAGATTGGCCAAAAGACAGGATTCTTATTCAAATCTTAGATGATTCAAGTGAAGCAGATGTGCAGCTTCTAATAAAAGAAGAAGTCTCTGAATGGAGACAGAAAGGAATTAACATAGTCTACAGACATAGATTGACTAGAACTGGGTACAAAGCTGGCAATCTTAATTCAGCAATGTCCTGTGACTATATCAAAGACTATGAATTTGTTGCAATCTTTGATGCAGACTTTCAACCCAATCCTGATTTCCTTAAATTGACTGTTCCTCATTTCAAGGTTACTTTTAGTACCCACCCACTAATTAGAGAGTGAGAAAAAATTTAATCATGCTCTTGATGATTAATGCTAGTAGCAAACTTAACAAAGTGTGTTTTTCACAGGGGAACCCAGATTTGGGACTTGTTCAGGCTCGCTGGTCTTTCGTGAACAAGGATGAGAACTTGCTTACTAGGCTGCAGAACATCAATCTCTGCTTCCATTTTGAAGTGGAACAACAAGTTAATGGTGTCTTTCTCAATTTCTTTGGGTTCAATGGAACTGCAGGGGTTTGGAGAATCAGGGCTTTAGAAGAATCAGGGGGTTGGCTTGAAAGAACCACAGTTGAGGACATGGACATTGCAGTTCGAGCTCATTTAAATGGATGGAAATTCATCTTCCTGAATGATGTTAAAGTGCTTTGTGAGGTACCAGAGTCTTATGAAACTTATAAGAAACAACAACACCGCTGGCACTCTGGTCCTATGCAGCTCTTTAGATTATGCCTTCCTGCTATCCTAACTGCAAAGGTGTTTCTAATTACCTTCCATTTTCTAAATTATTGAAATTTTTTGTTCAAAATTGTTACTAAAATCTTGAATTGTGTTTATGCAGATATCAAAGTGGAAAAAGGCCAACCTTATATTTCTATTCTTCCTTTTGAGGAAGTTGATACTTCCCTTTTACTCATTCACATTGTTCTGTATCATACTTCCTTTGACAATGTTCATTCCTGAAGCTGAACTTCCTCTTTGGGTAATTTGCTATGTACCCATTTTCATGTCCTTTTTGAACATTCTTCCATCTCCTAAATCTTTCCCATTCTTGGTTCCATACCTACTTTTTGAGAACACAATGTCAGTAACCAAATTCAATGCAATGGTCTCTGGTTTATTTCAACTAGGAAGTGCTTATGAGTGGGTAGTGACAAAGAAGACTGGTAGATCATCTGAATCAGATTTGGTAGCCCTTGCAGAGAGGGAATCGAAGTCTTCAAATGAAGAGAAGATCTCAAGGAGACACTCAGAGTCTGGTTTAGAACTCTTAAGTAAACTCAAAGTACAACAAGTCTCTCCCAAGAAGAAGAGTAACAAGCTTTACAAGAAGGAGCTTGCACTTGCTTGTCTACTACTCATTGCAGCTACCAGAAGCCTATTGTCAGCACATGGATTGCATTTCTATTTCTTGCTTTTCCAAGGAGTATCATTTCTTGTTGTAGGGTTGGATTTAATAGGTGAGCAGGTGAACTGAAAATAAAGAGTTTGATTCTTATCTTTTTTTACAACTTTTTTTCATTTATTTATTTATAAAACTATAAACAGATTTCCACCTTGTTAATGCTTAAGCATTGGCTGGAATTCAAATTTATTACAGGTTGAAATTGTATTTGTAAGAGATGCAACTTTTAAGTTTATATATTGTTACATGTCAACAATGTATGAAATAACAGGGATGTCACTACAAAACTAGCTATTCTTTCATTTTCAATCTTTTTGTCTGTTTAATTTTTTCGTCCTTCTCTGTCCAAAAAGATGTTTTTTCTTAATCTAAAAAGCAACTAGACATCGTACTGTCTTGGAGCTTTGTAAAGATCAGAACACGTGATTTGTCTATAAACAATGAATGAAAAATAGAGATGAGATATAGTTAGATTTCGGTATTATGATGTTGCCATTAATGGAGTGCTAAAATTTAAGGCAATATTTGGTAACAACAGCACATGTATGCAGACATGTATTTTGCAAGGCACATCAATGGATAACAAGTCTGCTTCTTTGAGTTACCCTTACTATCTTAACAAAAACATTAAGTTTACGTTACAACTCCAGTACTATACTTTGAGCATTTTTGCAATTTAGTCACTTTATTTAAATTAGTACTTTACTGCCTATAGTTTTAACATTTGGGAAACTTTAGTCATCCTTTATCATTTGTTTGTTTGTTTTTTTTTTTTTGGGTACTTATGTGAGAACTTAGGTGGAATTGTGCAACCGATTTCAACCTAACACACAAGGGCATTGAATGTTTTATGATGAAAATATAAATAATAATAATAATAAAGTGACTAAATTTTTTCAAAAATAACTAAATATGACTAAGGTGTTTGGCTTAATAAAAATAAAAGCAACTACTTTAAAGTAAGATGATCAAAGTATTTTAAATGAGTAAAATGCAACTATAAAAAATAATAATAGTTTATCTTCTTTTAGTTCAAAATGATTAATTAGGGGTTCCTTTTCAAAGTTAAATTCAATTTTGGATTGATTTTCTCTTGTATGAACTAAGAATATATTTTTAAAGTATCTCTATTTACATAACAATATTTGTTATTGTCAAAACAAAAATTTTATTTTTAAAAATATTTGAATGAATGGTGTCATTGTTTTCAAGTTTATAGTATAATAGAACACTTATAGTTGCTTATTTTTCACGTAAAACATTTTAATTTGAATATGTCATTATTGAGCTAATGAATCGGGAATAAAAGATGGGTAACAACTCATTTTAATGGAAAACAATATTATCTTGACTTAATTAGCATATACAATTCAGTCTTAGTTTCATTTTGCTTCTTAAAATTAAGTCACATCAATTAGAAAGTTTTATTTTTCTAATTTTTATGCTCAATTGTCAAAGTACGATGGATGTGTTTCACATTGAAAGGACTAATTCACTGGCAATAACTTGCAGGAAGGAATGCTAATTTTCTAAAACCAATCATGCGTAATTTAGGGAAGGAAAAGAAAAGAAAAGAAAAACAAAAAACAATGGCGTATATCACACTGGAACAAGCCAAGAATAGTCTTATTTAGGAGTCCCACAAGGTACATGCAGACAACATGCAACGTGATTGACATTTTATTGGCAGATAATTGAAATAATAGTTATTCGTAAAAGTATGATAGTTTTTCTCAAGATTAATCAAAATCGATTTGACGTAGGACAACACAATTATTTTTAAAATTGTAATTAATTGAAATCAAATATATATAATATTATTATTTTTATTCATATAATTACATAATAAAATTAACTTTTAATATTAAACAAATGATACTTTTAATAATTATTTGAATTTTTTTTTATTTTTATAAATGTAGGTTTTTTATTTTACTAAAAAGCATGTGATAAATAGCTTAGTGAAAATAATATCAATATTAAATTACAATAAATAATTGATAAAAAAAATTAGAATAAATAATAAATTAACTATAAAAAATTTTAAACTATTTTCTAAAAAGAGAAAACAATAAAAATAGTGTTGAACGTTCATATTACGTGTTTAAAGCTGAACGTTCAATATTATTAGATGCTAGTTTTATTATTAAAGTTTTATGGTTTTTATTTTTGGTAATTTTTCTAAAATAAATAAATAAATAAGAATCATAATCAAACCGAAAAAAGAAGCAGGTATCCAGTCTAAGCATTGTTGGCTCAGCGTTTCAAACTATTCTTAAGGTAGTTACAGATACTAAGGCAATTTAGAAATATCTTTCCCTCTTTGCTTTTGGGTATGACCTTAAATTCAGTTCATGATATAGCTTTCAATTAATTTTGTTGTTGTTGTTAAAGTACAAATTTTCAATTAATTAACAATGTGCGCAGGTTGGCTATCCCTGTCTTAATTACAGTATATGGTGAAATGTTTGGCTCATTGCAAATAACCTGTTCGCTAAAATGTCTATCAAATATCCACTGCTTCTTAAACCTTAGCACATCTCATTTTAGTTGTTGGACTTTGTATCTCATGAAATAACTCGAAATTGATTTCCTCTTCATCAGTTTTTGAGGATGCTTAACAATGGCGGGCACGTGGGCTTCAGCCACATGTAAGCTTAACGTGTTTCCTATTGTGTATAATTGTTACTTCAACTTCCGGCCGCTGTGTAAACATTGTGAAACCTTGCTGTCCAAGTAAAGGAATATATTTAGCTCCTATTTGGTGGAAAATCGCACGAAAATGTGGGTTCTTGTTGCAGAGTCGAACCAAGTATCTTCTTTTCATGGCAATGAGGGAACTTGGGAAGATCCTGACATTGGTAGTGATAGTGAATACGATAAAGATGGAAAAATAGAAGAAAATGACTTGGTTTTGGAAAGTGACTGGGAAGAAGAGAAAGAGGCTCCAAGCACAGTTAGTGTTCCAACTAACTACTATGAAGAGGAGCTCGTGAAAGGTCATAGACTTCTGTTTATTCCTCATGTGTGAGGCCAAATCTTGTCAAAGTAAATGAAACTATGGGCTGTCAAATTCAATAGGTTAGCACAATGGTAGATACCCATGATTTTTATAAACTATACCATAATATTATCTTTTGTTAACGTGTACATAACCTCTAACGAATCCAGAAACCATAAATTGTTCCTTGATACTTAGTTTCAAAAAACTCTTGTTTTTATCTTGTTTTCTTGAATTGTACCATGGAAATCCATTTATTTGTCAATTTGCATGTTTATTGCTTTTGGTAAAGATCAAATTATTGAGTTGGTATTTATATTTGTCCCATATTGTGAGGTTGTTTGGCTGTTATAATGTTTATATATAATTTGGGTACTTTCATTTTTTAATCTAGTTTTTAAGAATGAAACCCAGCTCATTTAACACAAATAAGACAAATAACCCTTTCACTCACCGAGGAGGTTGAAAAGCTTTTGGGACCTAAAGAAAGAGCAATTTTGCAAAAGTATGCAAATTTGAACCTGAGCAAAACATCATAGCGTCAACTATACCTGTTTGTAATTTGCTTGTTGTCTTAATTTATAAACGGTCAACATCCATTGTCAACCATCTCTCATAATTTGATAACTAAAGTATGTAGATTGTGGTAACAGTCAAATGTCTTATGAGCTAGCTTTTGAGAGTGAGACTTAACTCATTTAATACAAATAAAACAAATAATCCTTTCACTCACCTGCATCAGGTTGAAGAGTTTTTGAAACCTGAAGAAAGAGCAATTTTGCAAAAATATGCTACTCTGAACTTGAGCAAAACATCTACTGTAATTACTCAAAAGCATTGGATTCATTCTCTTTGTCAAATCTATAATTTGTAAATAGCATCAGCTATACTTATTTATAATTTGGTTGTTGCCTTAATTTATAAACGGACAACATTCATTTTCAACCATCTCTCGTAATTTGATAACTAAAGCATGTAGATTATAGTAACAGTCAAATGTCTAGTCTTGACTCCTAAGAGACCAGTTCTTCCCATTGATTTTCTTAATGATTTTTTGTGCCTTCAATAATCAGGATACTCTGGTCCTATCAGGGCAGATTAAATTCAAGGATAAACTACGTACTTGCAGAAGGGTTGGATATTGATTCTTTTGACAAAGTGAGTTTTTATATGTAGTTGAATTCCCATATTACCTATCTTTTCCTGTCTTAGACTATAGCTGAAAATTTTCTTGGTTTTTCTGATAGGATGGTCTCACTGCTCTTCACACATCAATTATAGGCAAAAAGGTATCTTGTTATTAGTCACCTCCTAAGAAAAGGAGCAAGTCCTCGATTCAAAGACAGGGTGAGGATGAGGTTCATTTGACAAGTTTCTCTACTTTTAAATTTTTACCGTAAGATCTTTGTCATAAATTTGTCACCTGCTACACTACTTCATTATGCAGTTCAAGTTGGTGGCTTGTTGCCATGCAGACAGTGAAGTTATTGATCAAGTACAAAGTCGATTTAAATGTTGCAGATAATGTCAGCATTGTTCCAAGTTTTTTAGGTATTTTATGTAACCTGTCTAGTTTTTTTCACCGCAATCTTATAACGGTATATTTTAGGAGGGTTGGACTTCATTACATGCTGTTCAAAGCAGAAATATAGATATCGTGAAAGTGTTATTACTCAATTGTGCAGATATGAATAGAAGAAACAAGGTAATTTCATTGAACCACTCAGTTCACTATCTTTGTTATCTCAATAATTTGATCTGTTCACTGAATACTTATATTGTCTTTTTTAATTCAGATTATTCTCTTCAATTGTTGTACATAGTTAATTGATTTAATTGTATAGTATAATTTCCCTTTATATACCCCTAAAAAAAAAAAATTATTTTCATTTTTTTTTTAACATAAATAAACATATATTTTTTAATGTTATAAGAAAATTAACATATATATTTTTTTACTGAGAGGGTTGAATAACTGGGTCATTTATGCACGGGAGGATATAATTTTAAGCTTTCATCATGTCTTACACGATTTGAGCTTGTCTTATGGCAAAGATTTCAGGTCTTATGACCTCGCCAAATTAGCGAAAACAGTGCCAGCAAACAAAGATTTTTTATAGGCACGGTCACCATTGATACGAGGACATCAACTTCTGATGAAGCCTTGGATTTGGGAGAGGGTGATTTTTATTCCTCCGATGTCTGCCTTCTGGTATGATCGGGTGGCTATTTAATCACTTGTACTGCACATAGGACCATGTAGATCCTGATTATTTTCCTTTGGTTTGGTGATTTGAAGTTTTTTAATCTTGTTTTCGGAGAATTTATGAAAGATGTACAGATGGAGAACATAAAGGAGCAATTTTGTGATTATGATTGACAACATTCATGCCCCTCTTGTCTGTTATAAGCCACAAAAGAAAAATGTTTGTGCCAATAATGGAGAGAAGCCGACAGATTTTAACCAATTTATGGTTGATCGATTAGTATTTGATACTTGTGTGGGAGGTAGGAGACTTAATAATGTATCACCTCCTCTATAATTGGTAATTACATGTGACATTACAGCCAGAACATTTCAACAGTTACGTAATAATGAAGAAATAGCCTCAACATGCTTGCCATAATTTCTGATTACATACACGTTCACTGCTTCCAACTTCCACCGAGAAGAAAGTGCCTATGATTTCTCTATATTAAAAAAAAAAAAAAAAAAATTTGAATCTTTTTTATTTGCAGTAATTTGAAGTTTTATTTGATTTGAAAGGCAGAGCAATCGATATTTCACTACAAATTACCAAAAAATTATTATTTACTTGGAAAATTCTAACTTGAACGGCTCCTTTACCTACATTCCTCCCCCCATATGTATATATTGGTTGATTTTCAAAATAATTATTTTATTTTTATAAATAGATTTATTTGTTGATCGATTAAAGTGAAACCAATGATTCAAAAAATAAATTATAGAGTAGATACTGCTTGATTAGTAATCTAGTTAGTACCTTTGTTTATATTGACTAATGTTTGGTTTTTAAGTCGTATGATTATGCCCGCCAAGAGATTTGTGTTTATTTACCTTTTCAATGTAAAAAAAAAAAAAACTTACAGAGTAGATAAATTTGCCCTACCCCATGAGAAGAGTGAACATGTTAGGTTTGTCATGGCAGTCCTCCATTTTCGGAGGGGAGGAAATTTTTATCAGCCGCTGCTGTGTTTTGATAAGATTTAATCATAATAAATGGGCCTGACCCCCTTGGGCACGTGTGTACTGTACTGCTTGAGGGACATTGTTAACCCTACCCCATGAGAAGCTGCTTCATTTTGAGATGGAAAATATTATTTATAGAAAATTTATATCCTAAATGAGGTGTAAATATTTTATTCGTCAAAACATAAACACATGTAGCTCTTTGATAGAAAGCTGATAATTCTTCAATTGTGATACTGAATTTTGTGGTATTTAATAGTACTATTTTGAGTTGATTTATAAGTTATTTGGGCTAAATTTATCTATAATTAAGTTTATTTAAATTTTTAAATGTGCCGAATTTTACTAAGAACGACTTAGGCAAAATGAAAAGCCGAAAATTCCATGAAGTTCTTAAAACAAACTTATAGATAAAGAGTGTGATAAACTTAAATACTTGATTTAAAGTAATAGAGATATATTTTCTCCTTTTGCTAAGTCTTTTTAACCTCGCCTTATTGAGAATGTTTAATACCTCCGTAAGTAGTAAAAATATTATATACTTTTGAGGGGTCAAATTACTTTCTTTAACTTTTGAATTTTATGGCCCATCTTCAACACAAGTTAATTGAACAGTTTGGTGAATAGTTTAATAAGACATGTCCCATTATTTTCAAGAAACGTACGTACTCTTAATTGAGAGACGACTTTTTTTAACAAGGAAGTGGATGAAGGGATTTGAACCCTGCACTTTTCTGAGTTGGGAAGCACGGATAACCACATCCACTAGATATAGACTAGACTGCAACGACATTGAGATGACTTCTTTTTAGGGTTCCGTATCTCCAATTCATAACAAGAAAGAAAAAATAGAAAAATATTTTATATTAACAAATATGTGGTGATAAAATTATCACAAGTTTTTTTTATAGTGTGAAAAAAAAAAAAACCGAGCCAATATTGAGATTTGACATGCAAGTGGGAAACCTAGCACGTTTCTTAAAAAATGAAAACCTTTTCAGGCGTGTAAATTTGCATTGGATACCATGTCCATGGTCCATAGACAGAGATGATATTCTTCTCTTTGGTAACATCAGACTTGAGGTTACGTATCCAGAGAAAAATACTAAACGCATTGCAGTTTGCTTGGATTCTCTCCGAAATGCCCGGAAACAAGTAATGTGCGTTTTGGGATCTGTAGCCTTGTCTCCATTTATTTCTACTAACATCTGGTCGTCGATCGTCTTCTTTCCCTTTTTATTTTTATGTTTTTGTGGTTATGGTTGTGTCGAATGCTTATATTTAACTTGAGGTGTTATTAATAATATTTTGTTAAAAACAAAACCAGCATAAAAAAATTTAGGTATGGAGGCTTTTAGGCTCAGTCAGTATGTATGACTAAAATCTTTCCAAATTTTATATCGATTCTTATTTTTTAAATATGAATATAGGTATTTAATATTTTAAATTATAAAAAAAAAGAAGCAAATTTAACACTTTTAAATACTTGTCCAAAATTTGAGAATACCAAATATCAAAAAAGAGTTCAAAATTGTCGATTTGACTAATGCTCATGGCATACCATGTGATAGTGTAAGACTGTTTGACGGAATGTTTGTTATATTATTAAAAAATTTTACTATATAATTTAATTCTAAAATTAAATTATATTAATATAAAAATAATATAATTATATAAAAAAAATTGATCTAATTAAATTATATAATTTATTATTAAATATTACATAAATTAATTAAAAATAAATTAATTTAATTTAATAAATTATACATAATTTATTTGATCCACGTAAAATACCAAAATGTAAACAGCCACAGTACTATAAGATTTAAGCAAAACGTAATGATATTATACCAAAATGTAAATAGCCACGGTACTAAGATTTAAGCAACACAAAGAAAGAAAGGTAAAACAAAAAAGTACTATTGTCAGCAAAACGTATTAAATTAAAAATATTATTTCTTTTCAAGATATTGTGTTATATATTGTGTTCAAAGCTAACCACTTGCATAGTGGATGCCTTTCAGCTTTTACTGTATGTAACATCTCGGAGCCAGCTGTATTTATTGATGTCAAATGGATTTTTCATCTCTTATTGATGTTATTAATAGGTTCACGAATTAAAATAATTTCATCTTGTCTAAATTATATTTTATTTAAAATTACTTTTAATTAATTTATAATTATTATAAATAATTATATATTTTATTTATTTTAATTAAACTTATTTAAAATAAATAAAATTTTTTATTGTATATTATCTCATTACTATTTTAATCAACTAAAAAATAAATAAATCAAGATAAAATAAATTCACAAAATTCTAAATTATACTAGTGGAATATCTCAAATTCATTTCTATTCTTCTGTTTGCACAAAACCCTTTATTTCACATTGACAGCAGATCTTCTCCATTATTATAAAAATATATAATTTTTGTGAGAATTCGAATTCTTTAATTTAATAAAATAAATTTAGAGAGTTTTTGGCTGTAATATGGTGGTTGTAGGTGGTTCTTGACTTCTTGTGGCTGTTTTTCCCTTTTAAGTCCGAGTAAAATCTTTAACCTTTTGTTGTATGTCGTTGTGCACCTTTGTCCTACTTTCTCTCGAGTACTTAAAATTTTTTGATCAGATTGGAAGCATTTGTAAAAATGATTAATATTTAGGTGCTTAATTTTTTAAAAAAATATTTTCTATTTTCTTTTTTTGTTAGAATTTATTATGCCACTTGTGTATTTTTATTTATTTATTTTATAAGTTAAGTTTGAATATTTTTGTTTATTCATTTTAGTTAAAATGTTATAAATTTTTAACATTTATATTTATTTTTATTTTATCTTGACATAAAATTTAATTTGACTTTGGGAAGAAAAGAAATATGTATTCCATTAAGTCTTCTGTAAGGCTACATCCCAAAATTGGAAGGCTAGTAATGATGTCTACAGGTGTAGATTCCTTACAAATACAAAAATAAATGATCGCTCTAGTATAAATAATAAGAGATGGAAATATTAATTTGAGGAGACAAAGTTCTTGGGACATGTGGATTGAAGCTTAGTGTGTATATCAAGTTTTTGACAGCAAACAAATTATTTAAGTCTCTGATTGGAACTGATCTGGAAAGAAGCTGGCAAGCACATTATTTTAACTTAACCTTGTTGCAATTTAATTCTACTTGTTACTTTCTCTTTGACTCGCACCTTTTCTCACTATTTATATACTAAAATCATACCAGCTCTCTTAGCTACTTAACTCTCTTTTACTTCTTCAAGCTTCTGCTATACGACCATGGCTTCCAAACCTATGATGTTCCTTCTTCTACTCACTATTCTCTTACTTATTTCAAGGGTATCCACTATGAAATGAACCACTCGCTCTCTTTGTAGATACATCAGCAAAAAACAGAGGCATTTTTCACCTTTTTTTTTTTTTTTGGTTAAATAATAGTTTGTTGACTTGTTCTTAATCTGTCTTTTGTAGGTGTCATCTCAAGATGAACAACTTAAAACAAAGGTATAAGCATGTATATATTTGACCGTTTTAGGCTGTGCTTCCAACTGTTCTTCCAATTATAGCTTTTGCTAAATAAAAAAAAAATTAAATTAAAATTTGAACACTCGAGCTTCATCTAACAGTACTTCAAATAATGCATAGCAACTCAAAAGACTAGAAAGAAGAGTGTCCTGTTTACTTGATCTTTATTAATTTACTTGATGATATAAAGAAAATCCCTGAAAATCTATATGCTTCTTACTCCTCACCATTTTATAGGTGAGGGTTGATCCTTTAATACTTGAGCTGTAAGGCTAGAAGCTTGAGAAGCTAATTCATAGTAAAGATTTTGGTTGATAACTATTCGTTACACAACTAATGAAAAAAAAAACTACCGAAGTAAAAAACGACATATATAACTCAAGTATTTATTGTGATTTAAGTTGCAAAACTAAAGGTATATTAGATAATTTCCATTAATTCTATTTAATGGGCTTGAAAATGGATGACTCTTTTGTTAACTTCAATGATTTACTATGAAAACAGGTTGCTTATGCCAAAGTTGCAGTACCAGCAGCTGCCCCATCACCACCTGTCAAGCCACCAGTGTATTCCCCTCCAGTCAAGCCGCCACCACCAGGTCTTCCAATCAAGCCACCACCAACACCAGGTCTTCCAATCAAGCCACCACCAACACCAGGTCTTCCAATCAAGCCACCATCAACACCAGGTATTCCAGTCAAGCCACCACCTACCCCAATCAAGCCACCACCAACACCAGGTCTTCCAATCAAGCCACCACCTACTCCAATCAAGCCACCACCAACACCAGGTCTTCCAATCAAGCCACCACCTACTCCAAACAAGCCACCACCAACACCAGGTCTTCCAATCAAGCCACCACCATCACCAGCTTCTCCAACCAAGCCACCACCATCACCAGCTTCTCCAACCAAGCCACCACCAACACCTGCTCCTCCAATCCAGCCACCAGTTTATGCACCTCCTCCTGCTCCTTCAGTCAAGCCACCATTGGCACCACCTACTACCACACCAATGCCTCCTGTGAAGTCCAAAAAAGGTAAATAAACTTTTATTATAAGTAGAAAAAGAAATATCTCTTTCATGGGTTTGTCCTTATTAAATTTTCCCTAGTTTCATTTCTGATTTTTTTTTTTTTTTGCGTGCGTGCGTCACAGATTGTATTCCCTTGTGCCAAAAGAGGTGTCAAAATCACTCAAGATTGAATCTGTGCATGAGAGCATGCACCACTTGTTGTGACAGATGCAAATGTGTTCCACCAGGAACTTATGGTAACAGGGAAAAATGTGGCAAGTGTTATACTGAGATGAGAACCCATGGCAACAAACCCAAGTGCCCTTAATTTAGATTGCCACTTAATTTTTTATTTTTTGTTTCTTTCTTTTGCTGTTTATCTTAATTAGTAGGACTTAGGGTGTTTTATGTATGAGAGAAGGGTAAGGAAATTAATGAATTTCCAATTGACTTTCTACCACTATCTGCTATGCTTTAATGAAACAATTAATGTATGGATTAGTATTTTTAACTTGTCTATTTCTTGTTTTCAAGTGCATTTTAATTATTCTATTAAAAAAAAGTGCGTTTTAATTATATTGATAGGAGTCTATTTGAGATTGCGACTTTTGTCGGTATGACAGAACTAGCTAAGCCATTTTGAGGTATAGCTTCTGATGGCAATAAACTTACGACATATAGGACTTTATTCTGAATCCTAAATCTGTCTGAAAGGTAAAGCACACCGTGTAGTTTAAAAGGAATTTTGGACGAGTCTTGTACAGTTAATATGATTTTATGCATTTTATCACACTAATTAGCACCAAAAATAGAGTAATTTAGGTCTAATCATACTTGGTGCGAATTTTGTCTTCGAGGAACATTGTTATTTGTTGCCAACAAAGGCTTGTAAATTCCTCCGTTCTGACCGGGTAGTAGCTAAGTACTCAGCGCCCATGTCCATAAAAATTACGACGTGTTTGGTGTCTATGTAAATTAAGTAGATTATGAAAAAAAAAAAAACCTCCAGCATATATTATGCTCCTACAGCGGTTTTTGGAAAATTATTTCGTCAGCGGTGTTATGCATTTAATGATAACAAATGTAATTATTTTCCTAGAGATTTAAAGTGAATAATATTAGGACATGCGTAAATGTGTGAGAGAAATTTTACACACATCCCTCCTATCTCACTAAATATATACCCCTTATTGAAAATAATATCTAAAGTTAATATTTAATTAAATCAGAAAAGAGGGAAAAAAAAATACAAGTACATCCCACACGCACTGCATGCTTCCTCACCCTCTCATCCTTGCATAATTGTTTTTCTCCCAACTGAAGCATCCCGTCGCCATCTTTGTCGCCTAAGATTGGTGTCACTCCGCTGCTTACTTATCTCACATACCGCGCTCCACCAAACTTCCTCTCCCAACAAAGTTTTAGGTTTTATCTATAGAATATAGTTTTGTGCGGTGCCTAAAGTTGGGCTTCGTAGACTTCACTTACAATGTTTGGCAAACTAAGATTTAACATTTAAAAAATATTCAATTACACGACAATACCTATAGAACACATGTAAAATTTATGAAATTTAAATTAACATGCCAAAAATGTTACAAACTCTTATGAATAGGAATATTCAGAAAACCGACCGAATTAACTGGACCAAACTTAAGTCAAACGTTCTAAATTGGTTTTTGTTAGTGTATTAGGTTCGATTCAATTCAACTTTATAAAAAATCGATTAAATAAGTTTAGTTAAGGTTTATATAAAAAAAAAAATCTATTTAAATTGAACCAAACTTACATATGTAAAATAATATTTTTTTTATATATAAAATGATATATTTTCTATTTTTATTATCATTTATATATTATTATATTCACATATTAAGATTATATAAACTTAAAATTTATTACATGGCTTTAATTTTGATAATTTTATTCAATTGAAGGTAATATGATAGTGTGGTTGATATCTTATGTATATATATTTTTTATAATAAATATAATAGGTCTAAAGCAAGCAAGCAATCGAATCGAACAAATTAATTAAATAAGTTGATTTACAGAATGATTAATTTTGATTGATAAGTCGATTTTAGTTTATAAAAATATAGCACACCGTGTATTTACAAAATCCTCAGCAAATTATAACCAAGAATATCATGATTGATACTCAATGGTAGCAAAGCAAGCCACAAAATTTAAAGTCAAGTAATTTATATACAAGATCATAGAAATTTACAGGCTCCAAATGAGGGGGAGGGGGAGGGGGAGGGGGGGGAATCAACTGCACAAACCAACACCAAAATTGATGATTCAGAGAAACAACTGTTTCTTAACGAAGATTACACGTCACTGCTTTGCAAAAGGAGTGTTACCTTCCTGTAAAAATCGTTTTATGGATTAACACTTCCACCATTTTTAAATAAATTTTAGGTGAAAGATAAGTATTAAACTAACGGAAAGCCAAAGCACCAATCCCCACTTACTTTGCAAGTTACTTCAATAATTACAACCCGAACCAAAGCAGTAAAAAACAAAACTCAGATCAGAACAAAATAACCACTAAAGAAAATCAATTTACTGTACTCAAAACTCAGACGAGTTAGCTCTTGAATTGCTCAACACACCACCCAGTCTACACCGAGAATGAGATCGACTCTCTAACCCTGAGTCAAGCAATGCCTCCCAATCCACCTCCTCTTCTTCCTCTTCCACCCTCACTTTCATCATCTCCAACATTTTCATAGCCTTCTCCTTTGCCCTTTCGCTCCCTTCTCTCTCT
The DNA here is from genome assembly GCA_029378325.1 of Elaeagnus macrophylla. Classification (NCBI taxonomy): domain Eukaryota; kingdom Viridiplantae; phylum Streptophyta; class Magnoliopsida; order Rosales; family Elaeagnaceae; genus Elaeagnus; species Elaeagnus macrophylla. The sequence goes on along the minus strand of CM055646.1, from coordinate 19,819,519 downwards.
ACTTTCCTCAAAACCTCCATCGCCCCTGCCTCTAACGCCAAACCTTTAAACCTCAAACCTCCGTGACTCAGTGAATACAAAGCGGCCACACAACTCTCCCGACTCGAAGCCGAGTCCAACTCGTCACTCCTCAACATACCCACCAAACACTCAACCGCACCCACATCCAACATTGCGACCCGTCCATCAATACTCGAACCCAAGTTGCACAATATGAGCATTACCCGACCCGTCATATGTCCGGACTTTGCCATAGCTAATAGAACCGGAATCGAACCCAGTTTAACCAATTTGGACCGGTTACTCTGAACGAGGGTGAGATGGTATAAAGCGAGAGCTGAGTCGTGCCGAGTCCGCTCCCTTTCGGATCGTAGACAGTGAAGCAATGGTGGCAAAGCGCCCAATACTCCAATGGCAGTTTTATTGTGATCTTCGAGTGCTAAGCTGAAGAGTGCACCGGAAGCGTGTTCCTGCCCTTCAGGTGATCCTGACTTCAGAACGAGAACCAGAGGTGGGACAATACCTGACCGTACAATCTTAACCTTATTTGCTTTATCTAATGAGAGATTGACTAAAGCTGCGACTGAGTTCACCTGAACAGCAGTGTACCGAGAGGTGATTAGAGATCGTAGGGTTGAGAGTAGCCGAGGAGTACAAAGGTGGGACCTGATTTCCTCTGTGGTCCGCGTGATCTTTCTCAATGAAATTACAGCCTCTTCGACTTCAAAAATTTGTGGGCTCTTGAGCTTTTTCAGAAATTCTTCTTCTTTGTTACATGGATTAGGATTTAGGGTTTCGATATCTGGGGAGGAAGATGAAGAGTAGCAACTTGGTCGAGTTGCGAATTGCAGAGGTAGAGCTGACTCGTTTCCAAACAATTCTTCCGAGCTTGAGTAGATTTGAATTGAACGCCGAGTCAGCTCAGTTGCTGCGTGGTTAAAATTCACTGTAGGTTTTTCTTGTACTCTTTGTATCAGCTCATTCTCTGTCACTATGACTTTCTGAACTTCACTTTGATTTTGAAAGATTGTATTTGTTTCTTGCGATGCTATGAATTTACGGACAAGCTTCTCCGCGGATTGCAAATTGAGGGGTTTTGGAGGGTCTTTGGAAACACTACGGCACCAGCTAAGAATGGTGGTTTTCAAAGCCAGGTTGGGGATTACAGAGGAAAAATCTGGTTTTGAGGAGTCGATAAGAGTGGGTGTAAAGTTTAAAGCTTTACAAACTTGGACGCAGGTCCTTTCAAAGGTGTGGCCTGAGGAGACAATAACTGGGTCCGCCATTAAAGACCCAGAAATGGGACAGAGAAGCTCTTTTGGAGTTTGCTGGTTCTGGGGTTTTGAAGTAACTGTGAACGAAGACCTGCGAAAGAGCCCCCATTTAAGCTTTGAAGAAACTGCCTCTGTTTCTTCCCTTTTCAAGAACTCTAGTTGCCCCTCAACATGTTTTTTGATTATTATTTTCATCAAACCCTCTTGGAATTCCATTCCTGTGTTTTGTTTGGGTACTTGACTAAAACCACTCATATCATACAGACTTATTTACCAAAGATTTGGAGAGATACTGATGAAATCCCATGACTTTTTTGATAACTAAGGATTGGATATCATAGGCGAAAACTGAGGAAGTTGTTGAAATATTGGAAGCTAAGAAGTTGATTTGGCTGAAGATACTTTCGCTGTATTGCTTTTTCATCTGTTATTTTATGAAGATATGTTGATTTGTGGAGACTACTTGGGTTTAGGTTGGTGCTAAGATTCGAATTCCTTTACTTTCGATTAACCAGCTCAACGATAAATGCACAGGCAATATTTCTTGGTTGGAAACATTTGCATTTGCTAGGGTCCTTTCGCTTTTGTCTCAGGTATTTACCCAACTAATTGAACTTTTTAAATGACATGTTTGTTTGACTCAGTTCTTAGCACAATTAAAATTGGAAAAGTGTATCTAATATCTAATAAATGAGGGATACAATAATATTTGTAAATATACTCTCTTTTATTTCAAAAAAGAAAAAAGAAGTAATATTTGTAAATACGATGTATATAAAGATATTAAAATTTGGGGGAACTGTGTTGATTGACATCAAGTAATTGGTTAACCGCCGGTAAAATAGTGCATACCTGTGATGCATCATTATGCATGTATAATTGTGTGTTATATTTACGTTTTAACTAATTTTTTATTTTATGTTAAATTTTCATTAAAAAAAAAAAAAAAAGCCTTGCACATAAATGCTACAAATAGTATGGCTGAATCAGATTTTTTCATTACTTAAATAATTTTATTATTTTTTACACAATAGCTGGTAATTTAACTAGAAAATAGAGTATACACATTTACTAAAATTTTGTTAAAAATTAATCAAATTACCGAGGATGAAATTCGTAGTGTTTCTCTGCAGTTGTTGGCAATTTTTGTGTTATATTTCTTCAGCTCTAACATATTTGAGGCCGCGAATTAATAGATGACAGCTGATGCTGCTATATTTTCTTGGTTATCTCTTTAATTGATGGAACTTTTTTCATTGTTGCTTTAATTCCTCTATACCTGTTCTGGATTTCTTAAGGAGAGGGTGCCATTAACTTTTTTTTTTTCATTAAAAATTATTATTTTTTAGCTGTCAGTATATTAGTTTCATAATTATCACATACGTAGTTGCTAAGCTCACCGTAATTGCTATTTTTATTTTTTTATGTGTGTTCTAGCCTTCTAGGTTGGAAAATTCTTCCTTTCTTTTTACAAAGTGATTGATTCCTTTTGCTTCTCAAAATATGGCCCACTACTCCCGTCTAAGATTAGCTCCTTTAATTTGCCAAGATCTAGAAATCAAATCTAGTTAAATTTTTTTGAAATTTACTCGGTCAAGGTTTGTTTAGATATTGCTGGCTTGTTTCTCTCCCCCTCCCCCCCCCACCCCTTTTTTTTTTCAGAAATGGATTTTGAAATTTAAAGGAAAATCATTTTGGTTACACCTTTTATTTTTGTCTCAATTTTTAGTTTTAAGTCCCACAATAGCAGTTCTTGTTTGCTTATGACGCTGATTATAATCAATTCTCGGAAGTGAGAAACTTTACATGGTTTTTCCTAGTTTAAAATAGTTATTTTTCTCCTAAATTAACTCTGTGTGTGTTTTTTTTTTCCTCTCTCAATAATGTATTAAGAAGGTCTACAAGAGACTAAACTTTATAAAAAATATTTTGAATTAAAACATAATAGCTAGGAAAAGGCAAAACGATTAGACGCATCCAAGTAAACGATTAGCTCTAATTATCAGTTAGCATCCATGTAATGCATCTGGAAAGATCTTTATAGTATATAATTGGGTAGCCCCATCCATGTTGGTTGGACATGTATATAGAGAATATTGGGTTGGTTGCCCTCTTCATATAATAATCGAGCCAATCATCTTTTTCAACTTTACAAAAAAAAAGCGCTTTTCTGCCTTTACAATTTGGCCTTGTGCTTTTTGTTTTACTAATTGTCAATTGACAATACCTTTTACTTCTACAGCAATGCTTTGTGGCCCTGGTGAACTCATGCTTTGGAGTTTCCTCGCCGACGTTATTAGATTGAAAGAATAAAAATCTGCTAAACAAACGGACCAATAAATTTTCCTATCATGCCCTTAGAGGAACCTTCTTTTTAATTAAGAAAACTAATTAGAACATTGTTTTCCTTAATCATTTTAAATCAAAAAAACTAATTGGAATTTGAAACTGAAACAAAATTCAAAACAATTGCAAATTAAAATATTGTGAAACCGTACTCTTAATTGGTTATGGTAAGTCCATGGTAGCCAATAACAAGACACATACAGCATTGCAGTGGAAAATAATAAATATAATTTATTTATTTTCGCTTTGAAGAAAATAAGTACTATATATAGTTAAAATATGATGAGGGTATACAATTTATTATGCAAGTTTTTACACTACTATTTTTTAAGGGTTGAGATTTAAGATAAATTTTGCTCATTTTCATATCTTTATGTAAATTCTTTTAACTTTCAACCGTTAAAAAATTGTCCGTGTAAAAAATTAGATAATAAATAGATTTCAATGATCATTTCTTTATATAAAGTAATGTTAGTTAACATGATTCAAATAAGTTATGATTTGTTACCATGACTTATATGTAAAGGAACAGTAATTAAATAGGAAAATGTAAGGATTGTCTTTTTTTGGTTAATTTTAGACTCAAGTAAAGGTACAGTTAAAAAACATATAAAGTGTACATTATTCATGCCTGTCCATACTACATAAGGCTAAAGAAAAAAATACAAAACGGTCCATGATCTTTACAACTTTCTTTTTAAGTAATATATTAATTTTTAATTATTTATTTCGTAACCATTAAATGGTTATGCTGTTTTTACAATAACGTTTTTTATTATAATTTTATACATATATTAATTTATAATTTAATTAATTTATGTTAATAATTAGTCTCATATTCATTTTATAATTTTACGTCACTAATTTTATATTCACTATATAACTGACATATTACTTATACGTATAATACTAGTTATAAGAGCCTAAAATCTAACCAGGTTTAAAAACTAACTCACGTTTTGTAGGATGTTTGAGCCCCGAGACAAATATCTGATTTTTTGTTTTACTCTATCGATCTGCATTTTCCTTTTTACGTTTCATTCTATAATTCTCACCATAGTCTTGACTCTGCAAAGTATTAGTCATATCTTCTTTCAGAGCCTAATTAGCTTTAGCAATTTTTATTAAGTTTTTCAAATACGAGACCATTAGGTACATTCCTCATTGTTTCCACTTGTCGTCATATCAGGGCGTGTCTTAGATCTAAATTTGCAAACTTTTGTTGGAGTGCTATTGATCCATGGAAGTCTAGGGTGTTTTCGTTAAGATTTTTTTCTTATTTGATTTTTTTTTTTATGAGCTTCCTTTGATTGGTCTAGGTTAGATGTAAGCTCACCCATCAAAGTCCTCAGTTTCTATAGTTTCTTCAGTTTAAGCTCAACATTTGGGATGACAATTTGACCCAACATTTCGAGTACCCGCAGGTATCTGACTTATTTGGATCAATTCGGTTCGGGGTAAAACAGATTAGAACATTATCCATTTTATTTAAAACAGTTCGGTTTAGTTCAGGACAAAAATTCATTCGGTTCGGGGCACAATTCGAATACCCGCTTATTTACTAAAAACTTTAATTACATAAAAATTTATGATATTTTTTTTTATCATTATTATTTTAAAAAAAAAAAAGGGTCAACAGTTCATTTTTTTGATCCACAGATATTACACGAACCGAACTTATTTTCTTTAAAACGATTCAGTTTAATTTGAATTGCGAGTCAAAACAGACCGAAACTAATCTGACCCGAACCCATCCGTTACCATATCTACTCAACATACTCAGTGTAAGCTTATTTAATATAAATCATAAATGAAAAAAAAAAAAAAAATTCATTACGATTGGGTTTTATTATCTGATGTGCTCGTTGAGGCTTGTGGCCCTGTGGTTAGGCCTCTCTACCAAATGGCAGAGCGTGGTATAGTACACTCATAATATTTGTAAGAGCACCTGTAATTTTCCCGTGACAAGTGGCCACCTGCACATACCACCTATAAAAATCATTGTACTTTGGAAACACTCATAACTCAAAGACAACTATAAAAATCATGTCCCATGTTATTGGTTTGTTTAAAACCATGATTAGCAGCAGCCTCATCGAAATTTTAGGGATAAGCAAACAGGAACAAGTACAAGTTGACCCTGTTTACCATATAACTGGCAAACAACGCCAGCATAAATTCTCACATTCTGTAGTCTGTACACCACAAGAGTTGACAAACAATTTTGAAAATTCAGACCTCGATAAATTGCCGTCAAGACATACAAAATGTTTGAACGAACAAGGTTTAAAAATGGACCTGCATTTGTTTACTAAATACATTTTAGTCTTCCAAACGTCAAATAACCAGTGTGACCTTTAGCCTCACTGCATGGTCTAGCCATGACTACAGGAGAACTTGAATTTTCTTGCATGTTGCTTGCTTCACTTGATCGCTGTCGTCTCTTGCATGGACGAATCCCAAGGGGCACTCGTTCATCACCTTCGCTGCACTCTATTTTCCCTTCTTGAACTTCATATGTGCGGAGAAGAACTTCAAATGTCCTCATATCTATCAGAATAATAAGATGCAAAGATTTGACATGAGCAAATATCAATTGCTTGCACAGTCTCACATTTCATACAAAGATTTGAAGGGATATACAAACATAACAAGCAAAAAGTGCTCATAGAACAAAACGCACTAGGAGTTCAATGCAAGAATACCAACCTGTAAAATTTAACCTGAGAGCTTCACATGCTCTTTGAACCTGCTCAATACATGGAGAAAAGGAGCACAAGATCCCATCAGGTTTCAACATTTTACCAGCAGAAGGAATGGCCAACCATGGCTGAGGAAGGTCGAGGAAGACAGAATCGACCATCCCAGAGAATTCATCTGGAAACCCTTCACCCTGAATGTCTCTAACTCCCACCGTGATCAAGTTGCTCAAACCTGTTTTCTCAAAATCTTCCCTATATAGATAGAATGTCATGTCAGCATTGGCATATATTTCAAAAGAAGTTATTTAGAAAGGGGTACACTTTTCGCAAGTTTTATACTACTTCAATAGAGTAATATTGGTCCTCGATCAAAAAAGCATTTGTGTAAGTCAATCTTATAAACTGCTTAGGAAATTATTTCTCTACCCTTGAATTCTATTATTTTTTGTAGAGTTTGTAAAAATCTGATGAGCTAAAACAAACTACTCAGTAAAGGAACTGTTTCAAACTGGTTGACATAAATCTTGAAACCATTGAATAATTTGTTCATTATATACCACAATTTCCATGCTAATCTTCAAGAATGTACTTTTGAGAAATAGCTTTAATTCACACAAAATATAAACCATAAAATAAAACGAAAAATAAAACAACTTTTATAAAAAGTAGGCTACCCATCAAGTAGTGAACTTCACTCTTACCTAGCTGAGGCTGCCCTTTGCTCATGGAAATCAAATGTATAAACATGTCCTTTAGGAGCTATAGCTCTTGCAAGTGATGTAGTCAAAGATCCACTTCCAGTTCCAGACTCAAGAACTACACATCCAGGCACTATTTCCAAATATGTGATCACGAAGCTAATATCCGCAATATAGAGAATCTGAGTTCTGTGGCTAAGAACCAGAGTCCAAAGTTCAGGAGTTGGAGCTAATAAGTAAACAAATCCACCCTTGTTGCTAAACACCTTGGTACCAAAGGGTTTACCAATCCAGTCTGAATGTTTAAACATGCCATATCGATTCTGGAATGCCGCATCCTCACAAACTTTTACCGCTTTCATGTTGTCATGTCTCTCATAAACAATAACCAAATCTCCATCATGAATGCAGCGAGTGAAAGATAACTTCTTTGTAGAATCCGTAGGAAACATCCCTTTATAGAACTGAAGTTATTAAGTACCAGCTACTCAGCTAGCTGTAATAGTCAAAATTTAAACATTCATATCATAAAATTTAGTCTTCAATTCTCTTAAATTGAAAAAATAAAAACTAAATCATAAATTTTAATTGTATTTCTGACCAAATAAATATGAAAGCCTACTACTAAAAGCTCAATTACATACATTACTTATTACTACAAGCCAACCAAGCAGAGTATGAAAACGACAAGGCTATGTCCCAAAAGTAATATAATCTTAAATGAAACTGAGAGGTGTTTTCTTTGATTTGTAATGATCATAAACCAGCTAATAACCCAAATATGAGAAATACAAAGTGAAAGATATATCTTACATAGTACAGAAGAGGGAGATGGATTGATGGAGTACGGCGAGAGAATGGAATGTGGAGATTATGGGCTAAAGTCAATGGCGCCAAAGGAGCTTAGAGAAGGGCAATAGTGGATAATTCTCGACCGGCGGCGTTGTGTGAGAGAGGGAGGGAATCAAATTAGGGTAAGTGGGATTGAACGTATTGGGGCTTTGGCTGTTTTTATTATTTTTAATTAATTGTCACTTGTCATTTATTTATTATGAAATAATAATTTTTTTAATTTAATTATATAGTAATAGAACTAGTTTTGAAAATAAATTACATTAATTATTATTATTTTTTTAATTAAAATTTATAAAAAATTCTTAAAATAAGAAAAAATTAAGTCAATTAAATTAACATATATAATTTAATTATTTTAATAAGTAAGATAATTTATTAAAAATATTTGTCTATACTATAATACACACACACACACACATATATATATATATATATATATAAAAGTTTGAATAGAATAAGAATTATAATTAATATTAATAATATATACCATATTTATTAAAATATTATTTTATTTTTATAATTAAATTTAAAAAAATAATTTTATATTTATTTTAAATATAAGTAAAAATTAATTAAATAAAAATATTAAAATAAATAAAGTATAAAATATATTTTTTAATTAATAAGAAAAAAAATTTATTTTCGAATTTTTTTTAAGACTTAACAGGACGCACCCAATAATAATAATAATAAATATAATAACTAAATTGTAAATTGAAAGTAAATAACTAAATTGTAAATAATAGGTCCTTTTGATTTAATAGAACGAAAAAAAAAAGTCTTTCGACGTTGTTTTTTTTTTTTTTTCAAAGCTTAACATGGACGTAATAATAATAATAATAATAATAATAAACGGGAACGTCCTTGAAGTTATCTTAATTATACGTTTTTCTGCTCTAACTTTCTTTTAATTTGAGACTTATCTATCCATTTAAAATATAATTTATTTTAAATTTTAAATTTTAAATTTTAAATTAAAAATTAAATTGTGAATAGAAAAACTAGTGACTAAATTAAAATATTTTAAATACATTATAAATTAAATAAATAAATAATTCATTTATTTTAAGTTTTATCACGTTTAGCCCCTAATTTTAAAATTAATTCGAAATCGACTATAAATTAAAAAAAAATATTGAACCATGTGCGGTTGTTTAGAAGAGAAAGAATCAGACAGGTTGCAAAAATCTAAGTGACAAAAAAACTCTCGAGTCTTTTTTTTTTTGCTACATACAAGCCTCGAACTCGAGAGCTCCCCCTTTTTTTTTTTTTTTTTTTTTTTTTTTTGCTACATACAAGCCTCGAACTCGAGAGCTCCCCCTTATTAGGGCGGTTACAATGCCATTGGGCTACCAGGGCCTTGGCAGAGAGCTCCCCCTTATTAAGGCGGTTACAATGCCATTGGGCTACCAGGGCCTTGGCAAAAAAAAAAAAAAAAAAAAAAAAAAAACTCTCGAGTCTTAATCCGTCCCAAAGAAAGAAGAAAAGAATCTGAGTCTTTTCAATTGGAAAAAAAAAAAAAACTTAATATTGCACTGAATTCGATGAACTAAACATAGAAAGATTAGAAGGAAAAAAATAAAACAAAATGGAAAAAACACCGTCTTCGCGATCCACTAAAATTAAAGCACAAAATGGAATAAGGATTAAAAACCTCAGCAGAACCGTCTATGGTCACATACTCACATTTCTCCTCTACCAGGAAGCCAACTGAAAAAGAAGAAGAAAAAAAGCATTATAGCCTGGGTGAGTAAAATTGACCAATTCTTCAATTGTTTTTTCCCCCTAATTTCTTTTCTTGTAAAGGGTATTGTCGTTTGGCTGCTGCGAATTGGAAAGGAAAGAAATTTACTCTTCCGAAAATTTTAGCTTCTGTTTGAGCTATCATTTGTTCAATTAATGTTCATTATCGCTTATGAAGGTCCTATTATGCTGCGCCTACAACTTCAACTGTTAATGTTACGAAAATACGATTATGAGTTGCTATAATATCAAACAGATAATTCTCTGATTCTCTCCTTTTTGGTGTCTTTTAATTTTCCCCATGAATATAGAATCAACTTTATGGTTTGGATTGCATCATTTTAACATGGTGCATTTTTCAACATTTAAGGTCTGCACATTCTACACTTTTATCTTTTAAGCTGGTTAACATACCTTCTCAAGTAACGAGATTGGATGCTATCTTTTTCGCCCCAACCTTCATTTAGAATTTCTATACTCAAGAAGATAATGGAGCATCTATACTTCCGTTTCTTGGCCATCCTAGTAACCAACACTATAACATGTACTGCTTAGTTTGTATATGCAAATAAGGCTAAAGGCATCAAATAGTTGAAGCATCAACCTGGAAGAATTACTTAGTCAAATAAAAAATCTGGAAGAATTAAGAATGACATCATGACTTCTCTAGCAGGATGCAGCTAGATGTTATATCCGACTCTACAACCCTGAGTTATTAGTTGAACTGGAGAGTCTTAATCTGTGCCATTTGGGTATTGACACCTATGGTTATAGCATTATTTATGATATGGAGATATGAAGCTCGAGACCCTTTGAAATCTGATAGAGGGGAAATTCAGCAGGACGTGAATCATAATTTTTATGGTCATGAAGTATGGAGACCATGCCTCCGAAATATCCATCCTATTTGGTTGCTGGCTTTTCGGTTTTTAGCATTCTCTCTTATGATGGCAACGCTAATAGCTAAACTTGTTAGAAGCGGAGGTGGCATGTTTTTCTATTATACTCAGTAAGCTTTCTCTACTTGTGTACTCTTCTAGTACTAGGGACTTGAAAAACTTAAGTAATAATTTTTCAAACATGAGGCTCAGGGATAATTATAGTCAATTTTAGTCTTCGGTTTATTAGTTAAGTTTGTGTATATAGTTTGTGTGCATCATACGCAATAGGCAATATCAATTGTACGTCGCCTTTTGTCTCCTTTGCCTGCTCATATTACAAACCATATTGAAACCATGAAGTGCTCTTTTGTAATTGGCTAAGTCTGAGTTATCTTTTTTAGTATGCTATTACTGCCTATTAGTAAATGCAAAGTCAAATGCAAATATGACGAGTATGAATAGATTTTATCTTTTACTTCTCTTATGTTACATTTGATACTGTTATTTCTGATGTTGCAAGGGCAAGTATATGTTCCCAGATTATTAATTTGGTGATATAAATTAAAGTTAAGTTTCTTACAGACGGAATGGGCAATTATTTATGTGATGTCAAAGTCCGGATTATTTTTAGAGGGCTCTTCTCTTCCCTTTGTCTTTAATTAATATATCCTGTCTTTTGGATGCTGGACAGGTGGACTTTTGCCTTGCTTACCATTTACTTTGGGGTATGCTTTTATATCTTGCTAAATCTTGCTGCTTACAACATTACAACTACACTATTTTATATTTATCAAGAAAGGCTATTTTGTGATTCAATACAAAACTAGTCTCCTTCGGAACCTTCCACTTTCGTTGGAAGTATTAATATATAAGTCTATTGATATCCATGAATCTCTTTACTCCAATGTCTTTGTTTGTTTTCTTTACCTTTCTCTTCAGTATGGATCTTTGCTCTCCATTTATGGGTGTTACTGTTAAGCAGTTTGTTATTCTTGTTAGTTTGTTATTTTGTTAATAAAGGAAAGTGACATGTCAGCATTAGTTAGTTTTCTGTTTTAATATCTGTAACAAACTACGCAGAGGAGCTTTATATAAAACGCTTCTTGTATTCAATACACTTCAATAACAACAAAGAGCTAATTCTCATTTCTTCTTCTATTATCTGATATTGTTTTACATGGTATCAGAGCTCTTATAGATCAAACTACAAGCGCAGCCTGTTCTAGTGCAGCTCCTAATGATTCTTTGATCTCCTCTAAGCATGTGTTTTCACTGCAGAGCATACCGATCAATCCGAGTTTTTCTATCAAGCTAGATGAGTCCAATTATCTGATTTGGCGTGAACAATTGCGTCATGTTGTGCGAGTTTATGGATTGAAAGGATTTATTAATGGCACGAACACTCCACCAGAGAGATTTATCAAGAAAGTTGTTTCTGTCACTGTTGACAGTATAACGAAAAATCTTGAAGTTATTGAGGAAAACTCCGAGTTTGATGATTGGGATACTAGAGACAAGATCGTTATGAGTTGGATCTATGGCTCTGTTTCGCACAATTATCTGAAGTATTTGATTGAGAAAGATAAAGATTCTGCACTAGCTTATTGGAAGGCACTAGAAAAGGTATTTTCTGATAATTCTCAGGCGCAGATTATGCAATTGCGCTGGCAACTTCAGACCTTATAGAAAGGTGTTATGCCTATGGAGAAATATATTGGCACGGCCAAGAATCTCTTTGATCATATTATTGCTGCAGGTGATGAGATTTCTAATCGTGAACAGGTGCTATATGTTCTTGCTGGCTTAGATTCTGACTATGCACCTATAGTCACCAATATCACACAAAAGAAGAAAGTTCCTTCTCTGGATGAAGTCTTTACTTCGTTAAGAATTCATGAAAAACAGATGGAAAGAATGAACTCAGCTAAGAGTCAGTTAATTCAAGCAAATTGGATGCAGTCCAGACCTACTTATCACTCTAATAATCAGTTTCAACAAGTTAGTTCTCGACCCTCTAATAACTCTCAACAATTCAATACCTCTAATCATTCTTCAGCACAGTTTTACAACAATCAAAATACAGGCCGTGGAGGTAATAAGGGCGTTTTTAAATACAAAGGAACATGTCAAATATGTAAGAAACAAGGACATAGTGCTGACAGATGTTATTTTCGATATTCAGAATCATCTTTTAAAAACAACAATAAAGACAACAAATCTCCACAAGTACATCTCTCTCGACTTGATCAATCCTCTAACCAAGATGGTTTGTCTGGTAACTTTGCTGGTTTATCTTTGTCTGCTAATGCTGATCAGTCAACCTCTCAACAAAACTCCTCAGCTATGTTGCAGTTTGGCTCAGTGTCACAGTCTAGTCCCTCTATTGATTTCTCTGATGTGACCACACAATTTGCTTTTCCTCCAGTAGCTTTTACTGCTTCATCTGTGTCACAGCAGGTTTTTTCTGAAAATTTGCAGTCTACTGATACAGTTTGGTTTTTAGATACAGGGGCTAGCCATCATCTCACCCATTCAAAAGAAATTCTTCTTGATCCTGTCCCTTATAAAGGTTCTGAAGTTGTCATGTTGGGAAATGGGAGTACAATCACTATTGATGCTGTTGGTGACAGTATTTTGTTTACTGGTTCAAAGTCTCTAAAGTTGGGAAGTGTGCTATATGTTCCAGCTTTGACCAAGAATTTGATTTCTATCAAGAAGTTGTGTGCAGACAATAATATAGTCGTTGAGTTCTTTTCTCGTGGTTTTTGCATCAAAGAACCAGGTACTTGTGCTGTTCTTATTACTGGTGGTACAGAACAAAATTTGTACAAACTTTCAAAATCTGTGAGTAACAAAGATAGTCTATTGGTTAGTCATTCTGATTCTTTACTTAATTCTTTTCCTGATTCTGCTAAAAATGTTGCGTGTAATACAAAAACTGTGGTCAGTGGAGATTTATGGCACAACAGGTTTGGACACCCTCATGTTGAAGTTGTAATGCATGTCTTAACTTGTGAAAGTCTTACTTGCTCAGATAAGTCTTTACTTGAAGTATGTGCAGCATGTCAACTTAGCAAATCTCACAGGCAACCCTTGTTAAATGTTCACACTCGGTCTGCCAATGCATTTGATATAGTGTGTGTAGATGTATGGGGCCCATCAGCTGTGGTTTCTATCACTGGTTCCCGTTATTTTGTCTTGTTTGTAGATGATTTTTCAAGGTTCCAATGGTTATATGCTATATTAAATAAGAGACAGGTGGTTGAAGTTTTTAAGCACTTTGAAGCCTTTGTGGAGAGGCAATTTTCTAAGAAAATAAAGACACTTCAAAATGATGGTGGAGGAGAGTTCAAAGCTCTTGAAAATCTGTTATTTGATGGAGGATATACTAGAAGGATATCGTGTCCCTATACCCCAGCCCAAAATGGGGTAGTGGAAAGAAGAAACAAACAGATTGTTGAATCTGGTTTGGCAATTCTTACTAGGGCAGGGATGCATTTGGAGTACTAGGAATATGCTTTCAAGTGTGCTATCCATTTGATTATCGTTTGCCTACCAGAGTTCTCATGCAGAAGAGTCCTTATGAGTTGTTTTATGATAAATCACCATCTTATGGCTATCTGAGAACGTTTGGGTGTTTGTGCTATCCTTTTCTCAGATCCTACAATGCTCATAAACTTGAGTCTAGATCTATACCTTGTGTCTTTCTGGGCTATCCATCTCAATCCAAAGGTTATTGGTGCATGGAAATTACTAGCAAGAGGCTTTATGTAAGTCCCCATGTGGTTTTTCATGAGTCACATTTTCCTTTTCTGGCCATTAACAATGTCTCTTCTGTCACTTCTTCCACATCACAATCTGCTCCACTTCATTTTGTGACTCTTCCAAATTCTAAACCAATGTATAATGCCTTTTCTTTATCATCACCTTCCAACTCTTCTTCTGTTGCTTCCACCTTACCTTCAACAAACTCTTCTGCTCCAATTCTTGTTACCACACCCGTGTTGCCCATAGTATCTTCTCATGATCAATCTTGTGCTGATATTATAATAACTCCAGTCTTCACCCCACTCCTCTCCAGTTTGTTTAGATGCAATGCAGGATGTTCACAACACCCATTCCATGACTACAAGAGCCAAAAATGGAATTTTTAAGCCTAAGGTGCTTGCAACTCAAGTTATTTTGTCTGAACCTCTTTCTGTTTCTGAAGCTCTTGAACATCCAGAATGGGCTGCTTCCATGGAATTGGAATATAAGGCCTTAATGGCAAATGCAACTTGGGATTTGGTTTCTCCACTAACTAATGCAAAGATTATTGGAAATAAATGGGTGTTTCGGGTGAAGCTTAAAGTAGATAGAAGTCTGGAGAGGTACAAAAGCCGGTTGGTGGCCAAAGGCTATGATCAGACACTTGGTATAGACTACACAGAGACATTCAGTCTTGTTGTCAAGCCTACCACTATTAGGGTAGTGCTTGCTTTGGCCCTGGCAAATAAATGGACAGTAAGGCAGCTGGATGTAAACAATGCGTTTCTTAATGGAGATTTAGAAGAGGATGTGTTTATGGTGCAACCCAAAGGCTTTGTTGATAACAGTAAACCTCACTATGTGTGCAAGTTGAAGAAAGCTCTTTACGGGCTTAAACAAGCACCAAGAGCCTGGTTTACCAAGTTGAGTGCATGTCTTGTTCAGTGGGGTTTTCTATGTTCAAACGCAGACAGTTCTATGCTAGTTTATATTGCTGATGGTCATTTCATCATCTTCTTAATCTATGTTGATGACATTATAGTCACAGGAAGCAGTTCAATACTAATGCAGTCCATGATTGATAATCTTCACAAGATATTTGCCTTAAAGGATTTGGGAGCTCTCAGTTTCTTTTTGGGTATAGAAGTAACGAGGAATGAGAATGGTTTCCACTTGTGTCAGTCCAAGTACATCCAACAGCTTCTTGACAAAGCTCAACTAGCTAATGCAAAACCTGTTTCCACACCTCTTGCTGCTGGAAAAACTCTGTCTAAACATGATGGTCAGTTGCTTGGTGATCCTACACTATATAGAACTATTGTTGGAGCACTCCAATACTGCACTCTCACTAGACCTGAGATAGCTTATTCTGTTAACAAGCTATGCCAGTTTCTTCATAATCCAAGTGAGGTGCATTGGGCTTCAGCTAAAAGAATACTTAGGTATCTAAGTGGTACTGCAACACATGGTATTTTCATGCTCAGAAGTGAGGATTTGCTGCTTAGTGTTTATACAGATGCAGACTGGGCTTCGTGTCCAGATGATAGGAGAAGTACCAGTGGTTATTGTGTTTACTTGGGTCATTCCTTAGTCTCTTGGTCTTCCGGGAAGCAGAAGGTTGTATCAAGGTCCTCCACAGAAGCTGAGTTTAGAGCCTTGGCTGCAGAACTCATTCTGCAGCTGAACTCTCATGGATACAAAAACTGCTGGTTGAACTAAAGGTTGTATTAAGTCAATCTCCTATTATCTTCTGTGATAACATTAGTGCAGGTTATTTGGCCAGAAATCCAGTACTTCATGCTAGAACAAAGAATGTGGAGATAGACTTTCATTACATTAGAGAAAAAGTGCCAGCAAGTGTTCTTGTGGTGGAGAATGTTCCAACTGAAAATCAAATTGCAGACATTATGACCAAGGCACTCTCTTCTCAGCGTTTTCAAGAACTGAAAGTGAAGCTCATTGTACTTGACAAGCCGTGAGCTTCAGGGGAAATGTTAAGCAGTTTGTTATTCTTGTTAGTTTGTTATTTTGTTAATAAAGGAAAGTAATATGTCAGCATTAGTTAGTTTTCTGTTTTAATATTTGTAACAAACTACGCAGAGGAGCTTTATATAAAACGCTTCTTGTATTCAATACACTTCAATAACAACAAAGAGCTAATTCTCATTTCTTCTTCTATTATCTGATATTGTTTTACAGTTACCAGTATAGCAAACTTAATGGCATGAGGTTAAGCACTTATCATGTTGACACGGACACAGAGCGAGGTTCATACGTGCCTCTTTTGAATGAAGAAATTACAAATGTAGGTGGACAGAGGAACGTTTCAAGTCCTCAAAAGGATTATGATACATTCAAACTTCCAGGGATTTGTACTTATCCTTTTGAAGTTATATTTCAGGTAATATTTTCCCAATAAAAATTGTTGCATTTTAGTGTGAAATAGATGCTTAGTTTTTAACTACTCATTCATGCTATTGCTTGTTTTACTCTCTGAAAAAAAAAAAGATTTGTGCAGGGGCAGTGGTGTTGACTGATTGTGTATATTGGATAATCATATTTCCATTTCTCACTATCAAAGATTACAATCTAAATTTTGTAAGTTCCTGCTATTTTGTTTTGCATTGGTTTCCTTGTCTCGGACTATTTGTAAGGTTCTTCGAGAGACCAGTCATGATTCCAGATTACCTTAAAACTTACAAATGGGTGATTTCAGCTCATATTTTTTGAACAGTATGGCATCTTTCTATCATAAGATGCTTTATTCCAATATATAGTAGTGGAACAGTACAATCACCTAACAACCTGTGACACTTGTGCAAAATAGTAAGAGAAAACTCTTATAAATCCTAAGGTACAGGATGATATCGAGATCAAACCTTGTCTTTTGTCAAACAAAAACCAAGATTATAAATAAAATAAATCCAATGGTTGATCTGTTAGAGTTGCGTCTTAGAAGTATTGGACCTGACAACAAAATAAACTTCTGATGTCACCAGTGGCCATCTTCTTGGTTTTTGAAATTTTCTTTCAATAATCTATCCAACACTTATCAATTATTCCTCAAGTTTTATAATGTAGCTCAATAATTCCTCTCTTCATTTATGCAGATGACTGTGAACCTGCACACCCTCAATGCCATTTTGCTTGTTGGGGATACACTCTTAAATTGCTTGGTATTTTGAATTTGGGCACATATTTTTTCCCCACATCATATCAAGTTCCCCTTTTTTTCTTACTGAATTTTTCAAACTCATTCTTCAGCGGGTGCCCCCATTCCGGATTACTTTCTTTATTTTATGGACTGGTGTTTTTGTCATTTTTCAATGGACTATTCATTCCTTGGTCTCACTATGGTAAGTTTTGCAGGCCTTAATTATCATATTCTAGAAGATTATGCACTTTTTTCTATCAATGATAAGAGCTTTCATTCTTACAGGTGGCCTTATCCATTTCTTGATTTGTCATCACCGTATGCTCCAATTTGGTAGGTCTTATCTCCAGTATGTATAGAAACTTATTGTTTGGGTCCACCGTACAATTTATTTTAGCAAGGTATCTGATGCGTTTTTTTACCTGAACTGTAGGTACTTGTTGATTGCTTTACTACATCTACCATGCTATGGTATATTTTCATTAATTGTGAAACTGAAGTATCTCATACTCTCTAAATGGTTTCCTTTCTCGTGTCAATGTTAAGGATGATATTGTCTACAGAGGCTAGACTCCTTTTAGAGTTAAATGAATTTAGGGTTATATCCCAATTGTAAGAAGCTCCTTGTTGTTTTAAAGTTCATAGTTAGAGAGGTGATTTCCTTTGAGATTACTTGCTAGGTTTTTTTTTTTTTTTTTTAATCAGGATAATGAAAAGCATTAGTAAGTTTTTGTTTTTTTTTAAGAATGCTTTGGTGACAGGAATGTACCCTTCAGATATCTAGGGTTTCTTCAGCAAAAGAGCATGCTCAGAGTGTTTGTTATGAGCAGGATTACTAATTTTGGCCTATGATGTTTAATATCAAGTTGATTTTAATTATGGGACTAAATTTGTTAAAATTAAAAAATAAAGGTACTACTACATCACAATTATGAAAAATAATAAAAAAGGGAAAAAATATATATATACGCTATTATTGTAATGTAATTAACATTTTCTTTTTATACATAAATGACTGCAAGGTATGATCTTTCTACCTTAACTGCA
Source organism: Elaeagnus macrophylla (assembly GCA_029378325.1). Lineage (NCBI taxonomy): Eukaryota > Viridiplantae > Streptophyta > Magnoliopsida > Rosales > Elaeagnaceae > Elaeagnus > Elaeagnus macrophylla. The sequence goes on along the minus strand of CM055646.1, from coordinate 19,801,072 downwards.
AAACCCAGCAATTAATAAATTATCTAGATGCAAACTGACTGCCAGAAACTTCCCAACTTGGACTACAGTTTTGAAATGTGGGGGCCAGAAATATACTTATACATTTACGTAATTTAGACATACTTACATGTACTAACTAAATTTAACTCCAATAAATTAATCTCTCTAAAATTGGGTATTTACGCGGATTCGAAGAGAAGCCAACCATATTAATGTAAAAAAAAAAAGTAGTAGAAATTAGCTAGACAGCCTAGAACAGCGATTAATTTTTAATTATCGATCTAGTATTATAACTAATATCCGCGTATAGATAGCATCTCAAAAAAAAAAAAAATCACAATGTTAATTATCATGACTGTTATTAGTTGATGTAATATTCGTTAATTAAGCCAGCCTCCAGTTTTCAAAAGCGCCTTAACAATTCACATAACTGTTTAATTAATTAAATATAAGCTAAAATAGAAACAATAAGACGTATATTAAAAAAAGAGAGATATTTTAGAAAAGAAACCCAAAATTAATTAATATTCTTCGATCAATCTCTTCAATTATTCATATATGGCTAAAAGATGTATTTTTGGGTCATTGAAAATTATAATATTGTTCCTTGTTGTTGTTTCACAAGCAATTGTATTAACGAATGGAGGAGGAGAAATAGGAGGAGGAGCAGCAGGAATTGAACTCGTGGTGAGGTCATGCAACGACAACAATACCCATTTTGAAGTAACGAACAAAGGAGGATATGTAAATTACACAATGGTAGAAATGGAAACAGATATGGAACATCATATGTTTGCTGTAAAAGAAGAGGGTGACCCACCAAATAAACGTTACTTATATGCTCAGTGCATGGGAGATCTCACTGGCCGAGAATGTAGAACTTGTTTTTATCACATTAGGGATGTTATGTCTGGCTGCTATAAGGGTGGTCGTTTACTTTTTGATGGCTGCTATATGCGATCTGAGAATTTTAACTTTTTCCAACTTCCTACTAGTCCTCATGATTTAAAGGTAAATATCATAACCATTTTGTCTTTTGTCATTTATATGTGAATTTTTTATTTTGTTATCAAACATTTTCATAAAACTCTTGTTTTTTTTATCAAGGTTGGTTTTGATTTTAGAAAAAATAATTAAATAATGTGTTGTAGAAATGCAGTGACAGTGTTGATAACAGGACAGAGTTTAGTGATAAAGTAAGGACAGCGATAAGTGAGTTGGTAAGAAAAACACCAGAGAATGAAGGTGGATATGCAGTGACATCACAGATCTCAGATGATATATCAGTATATGCAATGGCTAATTGTTGGAAGACTATGAGTCCTGATATGTGTTCTGAGTGCCTCCTCAATGCATCCTCAATCTTATCTTCTTGTCTACCCTCTGTTGAAGCCTTTGCTCTCAACTCTGGTTGCCTTTTACGTTACTCTGATTATGATTTTAGCAACCATCTCAATGCTGAAACTGCCAAAGGTCACTTTTCATTTATTTTTATATAAATTTAAATTTATCACCTTTACTTTATATATATATACACACACACACACTAATAATGTACTTTGAATTTATTTGCAGAATCTATTATATTGTACGTAGTTTGTATGGTTGGTGGCTTTATTATGATCGGTGGGGTTTCTTTAATTGTGTTCTGTGTGATTAGAGCTGTTTACAAACGTAAAGATGGCCAACACAAATCGCATGGTAATTAAGCTTAAGTTTGAATTTCCTTTTTTTATCTTTCCTTTTCAAAAATAACGACCTCAATGCTTGATGTTCGTTGTATGTTATCTATAGGTAGAGAAATGACCACAGACTTATCAATATTGAGGAGGAACATGCACTTGTTACAATTCAAATACTCAACACTTGAGAAAGCAACCAATTATTTTGCTGAATCACATAAGCTTGGTCAAGGTGGTTATGGTGAAGTATTTAAGGTATTATTATAGGAACTAATGTTTATATATATATATATTTTAATTTCTCCCTCCTCTAATTCTATAACTTATCTTTGTTAACAATTGAGCAGGGGAACTTAGCTGATGGTAGAGAACTTGCAATCAAACGTTTATTTTTAAACGGAAAGGATAGGAAGAAGGAAGTCTGTAATGAATTGGATATAATCAGCAAAGCAGAACACAAAAACTTGGTTCGTTTCCTCGGTTGTTGCTTTACAGACCACAACAGCTTCCTAATCTATGAGTTTCTTGCCAACAGAAGCCTTGACTGCATATTATTTGGTAAGTCATTTATGTGATGAATTTGATAATGAAAATGCCATCTATTACAAATGAGGTGTCAGGATATTATTATTATTATTATTTGTGGTAGTATTTTTGGTATTAATGATGTGATCATTGATGTGGTTATGGAAGGAAGATCTAGAGAAAAAGAAAGAATTGGATTGGAAAAAGAGGCTTAGAATAATCATAGGAACAGCCCAAGGTTTGGAATATCTTCACGAAGAGTGCGAAGAGAAAATAGTTCACAGAGATATCAAAGCAAGCAACATTTTGTTAGACTTAAGATGCAGACCTAAAATTGCTGATTTTGGTTTGGCAAGGTTTTATTCTAGTAGTGATAAAAGCCTCACTAGTACGACCATTGCAGGAACAATGTAAGTAATTAATTAATTAATTATGCTTTTTTATTAATTAAAACCCTTGAATGCTTTGGTTGCTCTAACTAACTCTGTTCCATGCTTATACAGAGGCTACATGGCTCCTGAATACCTTGCTCAAGGACGATTAACAGAAAAAGTTGATGTTTTTAGCTTTGGGGTACTTGTGCTTGAGATCGTAAGTGGGGTGAAGAACAACAAGTTTAAGTCAGAGTCATGTTTTGAAACATTAGTCACTCGAGTAAGTGCTTTCTTTATCTCATTTTGCTAAGAAAATTAGTAATATGATTATTTATTTTTATTTTTTTCACTTTTGTAAATAGGCGTGGAACCACTTCCAATCAAACACAGTGACAGAGCTAATAGATCAAAGTATAGAAATAGAAAACACTTCAGAAGTTGTGAGAGTTGTTCAAGTAGGATTATTATGTACTCAAGAATCACCATGGTTGCGTCCAAGCATGACTATGGTAATTAAAATGATTAGAGAAAAAGATTTTGAATTACCCGAGCCATCCAGACCACCTTTCACTGATGAACAAATGGAGATATTTTCTCCATCAGGTCCTTCTATTGCTTCTGATTTTTCTGCACCTTATCAGCTATTTAATGATCATATTGTATGATAGTTTTTGACTAGGAAAAACAAAAAAACTAGGATATGTTTTCAAGTTCAACATTATCTTTTTGTTTATATATTTGGTTCCAGAGTAGCTGAGAAATTTGAAATTTTTACAACAAATTCCATCAAGTCATCAACCAAAAAAAAAAAAGAAGGCCAATTTGACTTCTGAACCACCAAATGTCAAACTCAAAGATACTGAGTGATTTATTAAAAAAAAAAAAACCTACGTGTTATAATGATGTTCTCGTGATTTTAGTTTATTTTTCATCACGGTTAATTTCGTGATTAAGCAAAACATTGCTTCAGATCCAGACAGTAAATACTCAATCACAGTTCTTGTAGCCTTGATTTCACACACTAATAATGTGCACTCAAAAGTAATCCAAGGACCATAGGTCACTTGTCACCTAACAATAACATGAAACATAAATACTCTCGGCAAAAAGAAAGAAATCAAAAAAAGAGTTCAGAAGTTAATTAATAAATAAATAAAAGCAGACCCCCAAAATATAGAGTTTTGTTTGACAAAAAAAAAAAGGTAGAGTTTTGAACGAAGTCACAGATGTGATGTGTTAGCCAAATTGTTACAATGAAATCATATTTCACAAATGAAGAAGAAAATGGAGTCTAACATCCCATTATGGTATTACGTCTATTTGTGTTCGAATCACATTGATATAAGCCTATAACGGAAAGGAAAAAAAAAAAAAAAAAAGTATGTGATGCATAAAGACTTGATAATCAAATTTTATATTTGTAATAAGTTTATAAATGCACGAATTATTTATAATAAGTAATAAGTATACTCTTAAAATCGTCTCTCAAGAAATTGCAGAGATTTTAAAACGTTATTTATTTTCTTATTTAGTCGAACAAACAATCATAAATATTTTAACAATTGTCGGTTGTAGAAAAAATTGTAAATTCCTAAATTAATTCTATAATTAAAATAAGGTGCAAATAAAAGTAATCACAATCAAAGTGAGGATGATTGATGTATATGGAAATCTTGATTTGCTATCCATTTATGAAAACAATAAATTAAGTAATTCAATTGAAAGTTGGATTTAATGATTTTTTCGCTAAACCTACAAAATCTTAAATTAATGGCAATTTTCACTATAATTAATTAATTAACGTCTTTGATCCGGACCGTTAATTAATCAATTATAATCACCTAATCTAACACAAATCAATGCAATTAAATTAGGCACTTGTTCATAATACACAATCAAACAAAGATGGCGTTTCTAATGCCTAAATTCTAACATATTCTCTCTAACTACAAATCAAAATTTGATCCATCATTAATTCATAATAAAAAATATTAAGCACATAAACAAGAATTAAATCCAAAACTTAATTAAATTAAATTACAAAATTGTTCTTCTAATCATTAGAAGCAATACTAATATCCCCAAATACATAAATTAGCCAACCATAACTAAATTAGTGTCAATTAATTTAGTCATAGGAGGCAAATCACAAAATCAAAGAGAAGAAAAAGATATACAATAAAAATACCTTAATGAATCCTCTAGCTTCAAAACCTTAAAGTTGGTTGATCCCCTTTCTCAATTCCTTGGAGTAGCTTCAAAAATGGAGGGTCTTTTCTTGATTTTAGGTGAAAAATCCTTGCTACATCAGCAGCAAATGGAAGGAAAATTTTGGTTGTAAAAACTTGTATTTGGAAGAGGTATAATGTGGTATTTATAGGATGAGTGTAGTGACACACGCGTGTTAGGATTTTTGGGCACTTTTGGCATGCGTGCCGCAGTACATATTTTCTCCTGCCGCGGCACATGTTGAATTTTGGCTCCATAATAGAAAACAGAGACCTCCCTGCCGCGGCTCTCATTGATTTTGCCTTGTATGTAACCCTTACATAATTTTTGACTCCCAATGTAAGCCTTACATTCTCTGGCTTTTGTTACTCCATTTTCTCTTTTTTATGTCATTTCAATCAAATATTCTTCTAATAGTCTAAAAACTTACAAAACACATAAATACTTTTTAAAACATAAAAATAATAAAATAAAACATAAAATAAATGCTTTAAAACATAACAAAACATAAATCAAAATAGTGTTCATCAATATGGTTTATGGTTGAGGTAGAAATTTTTTTTATTCATTATTTTACATAAATATATTTATTGTATTATATATAACCTAATTTAATACATAAACTTGACTTAAAAAAATCATCATTAAGAGATAATTTTCTTTTATACTACTTTAATATATTGCATTGTAAGTTATTCTTGATTGGATAAATTTTTAAGAAAATTATTCAATTGAAAGCAAAGATAGAAACAACAAAATAGATAATGAGGAACGATGATTAATATTTTATAATATGAGGTATGATAAGGATGAAAATTGCATTTCTTACTCCAATCTTCGAAACTATATACCTCATTTTAATAAATATATAAATTTATTTCTATTTTTTTATATATAAATTTTGTTACATAAAATTCAAACTAATTATAATTCTAAGTAATGCATTATATATTATATATTTTATCTTTAAATTATGTTTTATTCTATTAAAAAAAATCTAAGATCATATAATTATTTTATAATTTATTTTTATTACTTAAAACTAATTTGTAATAAAATTCTAATTATATTATTTAGCTTTAAAATATTATTTATTTATCATCATATATTTTTATTTTTATTCTTATCATATAATATTATTTATTGGCTCAAATTTTATTTTTCTTCTCATCATAAAATATTTATTATTGAATATTTTTCTTTTATAATAAAAAATTATGAAAATTTTTAAAAATAATAATTTTAATATTATTTGAATCTAGTTTTCTATTTAGAGGTCCCCATTTTTTATTAGAGATTCTCGATATATCTCCATAAGATTTTAAGTGTAAATGAAGAACAAATTTAAAATCAAGGTAGGGGAATGAGAAGGAGTTTCCATCACCACTCAGTTCCGTTAACAACCCTATTAATATTACGATTAGGTTAGAAAGATAAACTCAAATATGTTTCTAAATTTTTTATATTTTTCTCTCTCTTATAAGCATCTATCTTTCATCATTTTATCTCCAAATATTAAAGTTATTTTATCAATACAAAAATATTTTTTATCACAATATGATTCATATATCAATTCATACGTCATAATTTAATTGACTCATGTTAGTAAGAATCTTATAATCATTTCATCATCTCACATCCTTAATTGTACATCTAATCAATAACTTATATATCATTTGACATGGACCATAATTTGATATATAATGATAGATGTATAAAAGTAATATTAACTCTTCTTTAACAGTTTAAGTTTTTGAAAAAGTTGATTTTTAATAACTTTTAACATAATATCAGAGTCAGAAATCGTGTGTTTAAGGCCTAACAATCATAATTATTGATTGTAAATGTTTAGTTTGCTAAGACTTGAGAAACTAATAGATGTATAAAAATAATATTAATTATTTTTTTAATAACTTAAATTTTTTAAAAAGTTAATTTTCGAACAAATTCTACCATAACATTAAAGTTATTAATATTTATAAAAAATAATGCTAACCTCTCAAGTCAATTTTATGCGCTTGAGTCCAATAAAATTGGTATAGGCGTGGCGTTTTTAATCTTTTTTATGACCGACTTGTAGTTAATGCAGGTAGAAATCCAAATGGGTCCCAAAAAGGCGGTGTGTGAGGCGAAAGATAACTAATTGAACGCGATTAGAGCCATGATCTGGTCCAAACACATAATTTATTTCTGCAATCCTGAATAAAGAAGACATTTTTTTCAAATAAATATAAACACACACAAAGATTAAGAGTTAAAAATTTGAAACTCGAATTTTTCTCCTCGTTCATACTAGTTTACAGACTATCAATTATATTTTAATTAAAATCTCTATAAAAAAAAAAATTTTGAGGTGACTTTACCACCTATTTTTTAGCTAACAAAAAAAAAAAAAAACTAACACGTTTTAAATTTCTCCGGTTATTTTTGTCGATATTTCTTAAGGTGAGCTACACTATTGTTTACAGATTATCGTGGGACCATACACTATTCTCTTAATTAATAATATTTTTTTTTGTAGTATTATTAATTTTTTAAAAAAGTTAATATATTTAGTTTAAATTTTAAGATAAGAAAAATAAATAGTCAGTGCCATAACATACGTTCTTATTGAAGACGAATCAACATGTGTATAATTTTGTTATACCACAGAATAAATATGATAAAATTTAAAAATTTAAGAGTAAATAATAAAAAATATATATTAGAATTATTACAGTAAAATTATATATAATTTTTTAAAATTTAATTATATAATATAATCTTTATATATATAGAGTTTTATTTTTAATTTTTATTAAAAAAATATATGTTTATTTTTCTTCTAATATAAATAAATATATATTTTTTAGTTTTAGAAAGAAAAAAAAATAAAAAAATATATTTTTTTATTATTAAAAAGATTAAAAAATTAAATAATTAAGTTATTTATGTATTAGTATAAATTTTTAATTTAAACTAAATTTAAAATGAGATTTGAGGTAATATTTTGATAAAAGAAAGGGTTAAGATGTAGTATCTAATATTATATATATACAAATTTGCTCCAAAAGGCTGGCCAAAGCTAGTTTTCCTTTTTCTACCTCTGAATCAAAGAAAAATGAATTGCTGTCAATTGTACACAGTTGTAGCATCCACAAAAGTAGGAATTAAAACTTAGCGCAGCAAAGAAAAACTTCTCTTTCATATTATACCTCATTTTCTCTCTTCTCTGCTCCTTTTCAACTGCACATCTTACAGAGGCAAAATCTATTAATCCCATGCAAGTCTCAAATCTAACATGGGTCTTCTTCTTCCTCTTGTTATTTTTTCCCTTATCTCTTTCGGACCCAAGAATTTCCGAAGCAGGGCTCTATTGTGGCAAGGTAAAAGCACCAGCAAAAGCCAACTTCATCCCCACTTTCGTAGAAGAAATGGAAAGCATATCTGAAGACATCAACATTCGCTATTGGAGCACCCATTTTGTCAATTCAACACCACCCATTTACGCCTTAGCCCAATGCTATCAAGACCTTTCACACATAGACTGTCTCCTCTGTTACGCAGCCAGTCGCACTAGACTACCTCGTTGTCTTCCCTCTATTTCTGCTCGTATTTACTTTGATGGTTGCTTTCTACGCTATGATAACTACAGTTTCTATGAAGAAAGTACAGACCCTTTACTTGATACTGTGAACTGTAGCTCGAATTATGTTTTTGATGATGATTCAGTTTCTTCAAGGCTTGAGTTTGCGAAAGATGTAAAGATTTTGATTGATAATGTGACAAGAATAGCGGTTGAAAATGGTGGGTTTGGGGTAGCTGACGTAAAGGGAGTGTTTGGATTAGCGCAATGTTGGAAAACTCTTGGGAATCAAGCGTGTAGAGCGTGTTTGAAGAAGGCGGGTTTGGGGGTAAGTAAGTGTGCGCCTAAGAGAGAAGGAAGGGGTTTGAATGCTGGGTGTTATTTGAGGTACTCGACTTTGAAATTCTACAATGATGATAAAGAAACACAAAATAGACATGGTGAGTTTTTAATCTGTTTTGTTGATTCGAAATATTTTATTTTTATGATTTTGAAGTTAAATTAATAACTTTTAGGATGGATTAAATCGATTATATTATATATAATGGGTTTCTTCTTCTTTGAAATATAGATCGGTTCAGTTCATTTTCTTTTCTTTTATTTACTTTGAGGTGTTTTGATCAGGAGGTACAGGACTCACCGTAGCAGTAGTCCTAGCTGCAGCTGCGTGCTTATTGCTCTCTCTTTTTGGTGCTTATGCTGCCTATGTAAAATTATCAAAGATTAAAAATGGTATGTTCTAAGAACATTGAAATATTTGGTTAAATGTAAGAATTATATGTGTACTGTTTGTTTATGCATTTTAAGTTTTGAGCTAGTAGATAGTTGTTATGAAAAGAAAATTCTAATATTTTTCTCTCTTGCAACTTTTTCATTTAAAAAAAACAGAAAGCAATAATCTTGGCCAGGTTTCTACAACCTTTAACAGATCTAAATTGAAATTCAAATATGAAACACTTGAAAAAGCCACAGATTATTTCAATCATTCAATGAAAATTGGTGAGGGAGGAGCTGGTTCTGTGTTCAAGGGTACTCTTTCTAATGGCACAACTGTAGCTGTTAAGAGACTGGTGTTCAACACTAGGCAATGGGTGGATGAATTCTTCAATGAGGTTAATTTGATCAGTGACATTCAACACAAGAACCTTCTTAAGCTTCTTGGTTGTAGCATTGAAGGTCCAGAGAGCCTTCTGGTTTATGAATATGTCCCCAACCGGAGCCTCGATCTGTTTCTTTTTGGTAAATTTTCTTTCTTTACATAATTCAATACAAGCCTATTGTACAATGTAGCTAAAATCAAAAGGCAACATAGTAAGCTTTGTTAGATATGATAAGACACTGTTTTCTCCTAAAGTGATTATACTTTGGCCTTATACAGAGAAGAACAAGGTTCCAACTCTGAACTGGAGACAAAGGTTTAACATAATTGTTGGAACAGCTGAGGGATTAGCTCATCTTCATAATGGCTGTAAACTAAGAATAATCCACAGGGACATAAAAAGTAGCAACGTTCTCTTGGATGAGAATTTGAACCCTAAGATTGCTGATTTCGGTCTTGCTCGTTGTTTTGCTTCTGACCAGACTCATTTAAGCACCGCTATAGCTGGAACAATGTAAGTTAAAGGTTCTCTTCATCTTTCAATCAACTACGTCATTTTTTTTTCATCTAATGTGCATATCATAAAATGATGTAGCGGTTACATGGCTCCCGAGTATCTTCTTCGTGGGCAACTAACAGAAAAGGCAGATGTATATAGCTTTGGAGTATTGGTGCTTGAGGTTGTGTGTGGTAAGAGGAATAACAGTTCCTTCACACAAGGCTCAGGTTCCCTTCTAGACACAGTAAGCATCCCACATTCTCAATTAACATTAACATCACTCCTTTTGAAAAAGTGGTAAGTTTTCATTTTGACTTCAGGTTTGGAGACTATACAGATCAAATAACATGGCAGAAGCTGCTGACCCTTGTCTTAGAAATGACTTCCCTGCAAAGGAGTTGTCAACTGTTCTTCAAATTGGGCTCTTATGTTCACAAGCCTCAGCTGCTTTAAGACCATCAATGGAAGAAGTAGTTTTGATGCTAACAACCAATAAAGAAAAGGAGATACCTGCTCCAAGTCAACCTCCTTTTGTGAATGCCAGTGTTTTAAGATCATCAAGCTCTACTAGGTCTTACAGCTTAGCATCAAATGCTTTCACAAAATATGAAGCATCCTATAGCTCCACTGACTTGTCTAGCCCTCTAAGTTCAGTTGGGCCTTCACGGAGTGAAGAACTGGTGCACAAGTAGATTCAAACTTGTTCTTAGATATGTCACTCAAGGTAACCAAAACTGCAAACACGTCAATTAATTGCTAATACTAATTGAGTATTTCAATTAATATTGATGTTAAATCTTGAAAAATAAGTCACTTAAACGAATGAATGGGATAAATGTTTGTCGTACATTAAAATCTTAAAACTTATTTTGTCCATATTTAATATTTAATGCTAATATCAACTATGCTTGATTTTATAGAATTAAATACATAGAAATATCGAATTGAAAGAAAAACTTAAGCTAGGGTTTAAATTAAAGTAAATAAATTTTTTAAGTAAAATAAAAAAAATAAAATGTTTGTCCTAGAGTGAATATAATATATATGTTGAGGTAAAGAATTGTGAAGACGCAAGCACCTATCATTTTTGGTAAAAAGAAGAGCACTAGGAGCAGTGGAAGCTTAGTATGAGAAAACGTGAAGTCGTCAACTGTATACAACACCTCATGGAGCTCAAGTTCATATTTTGCTATTGAACCAAAAAAAAAAAAAAATCATATTATGCTAGTAAAGTATAATATCTTTTTCCATGAAAAAACATACTCAATAGATTTTGATACCACTTGTATTAATTTCTTGTGTCTTATTTTCCACTTGATACGTCAATAATAAATAACAAAAGTGAGATTGTGGGACGTGTAATTAGTAGGTTGGTGAGACAAACATACAGATAGTAGGCTCATTCGTGGGCTCAATATCATTTGAAATTTTACAATTTTTGGCGAATTTCATTGAAATATGACGTCTCCTATTCTCTTAAATATATATACATATAATATTTAATTGCAAAATATAAACTTTTTTTTATATATTAATTTTATTTTTAATTTTTTTAATATAAAATATATATTATTTTTTAAATAATGTAAATAAATATATATATTTTATTATTATAAAAAAATAAATATATATTTATTTTATTGAAAAAATAATAAATAAAATAATTTATTTACTTATACAACCAAACAAAAATATGATACCGTTTGATGTATAAATAATTAAAATATATATATTTATGTTATAAAAAAATAAATATATATATATATTAAAAATAAAATTTTATAAATAAAATTTTTTTATATTATACAATTAAATCAGTGTAATAAGATACATGATGACAAGATATATTGGTTGTTCATGTTAGGACAGGTCAAGACGTCAAGTCCCTTTCCCAAATAAATTAAGCGCGACTGGTGCAGGTGTTAATGGTTAATGCATTAACACTTGATGCAGTAGTATTAGCCGACTTTATTATTATTTTTTTAATAAAAAAGTAATAGCCGACTTCACGATATCTGTTTTTTGCCCAGGCACAGTGGTGCTTGTGGTTGTGGAGTAAACTATACTCCTTATACAACGATGGGATAGACGTTGAATTGGTTGGAAAATCAATTATCATAGCGAGAGGTCCTGCCGAAAGTTTTTGAATCACTTTTCTAACAAGTTTCAACAGTAGTTTCTCTGTCTTAATAACATATATATCTCAATTGGTATTAAATTGTGATCGATTAAATTAATGTTAAAAAATAATATTTTTTTGTGTAATATATTTCAGTATTTAATTATTTGTGAATTATTTACTGAAATTATATTTCCTTAAAACTGGCTTAATTTTCACTAACCATTAGGAGGAGAAAACTTTAAATTCTTCAAACATAATAACTACTAATTTCAGTGAATTTTACCTACTAGTTAACATCTTTAAAATCTGATTTCATAGAAGCTAGAAAAGTGGGGATACAATAAAGGATTATTATTGAGATTACAAAGTCACTCATTATCTTCTACCACAACACTGATTTCACCCCTATCAAGCAACTCATAGAATTCCTTCCTCTTCCTTTGTTCATTCCAATGGTGCATTTTCCAAAGAAACCCAGCCGAGAGTCCCAGAGCTAGTCCATAGAATATCTCCTTTATTACACTTGGTCCCTGATATGCAGCTGCATGTGCTATCTTGTGAGCACCCATTTTTGTCTCTATCCTGCAAATTTCAGTTGTTTCAACACCAGCCATGAGAAAATTGGAGTTAATTAATTACCAACGCCCCAACCTCAAATCACATGGCACATATAAAGAAAATAAATTTACTTAATCTTAGAACAGCACATTTAATTTCCATAGATCGAACCTCAATTGTTTTAGAACAAATCAAAAGGAAAATTCACAACCTTAATTACTTTCTAATTAAATCATTATATCTTTGTAAAAAAAATTCATTTTTATTTGTGTCCCATAACCATAAATCGACTTATTTCATATTGTAATTAACAAAATGAAAGAAAGATACTTCTTATAGAACAACTAGATATTCATCAAAACTCATTACAAAGGGAAAGAAGAGGAAGTAGATATTCATCTAAACTATTTGAAAGCTAATGTTTTTAATCTTTGATACAGATTTTTTTTTCGTTTATAATAATAATAAAAATAAAAAAATACAGAGTTTTTCTAAGCAACCATCTTCAAAAAAAGTTTAAATTTTTCTACCGTTTTCGCAGCAAGTAAAGGACACATCTATCGAAAGAAATAACTATATTCACGCAAACACATACCTTAAATCGAGACGGCAGAAAGGGTGGACGAACAGAGAGCGAGAGAGAATTGCCAGGAAAACAAGGAGAAGAAAACGGAGAAAATTGTAGAAACTTCCAGAGAGCCGATTTGATAAGAACTGATTACGTGTCACAAGTTCACGGGAAGTTGTTGCCACTCTTTGCAAACGACAGGTTGGCTGTTGCAGTTTATGCTCAACGACATGTCGAATATAGGAAGCTTGTGTTTTTTTCCTCTCTTTTATTCAAATTAATTTATAACTCCATGTCATCGATAAAAATTAACTATTACAATTCAAAATATGACTGAAATATTGCAAACATAGCGTTTAAAGAGTAATGGTCATAGTAATAGAAAATTATACAATAATAATAATTCACAAAACTTACTTTTAACAAGACTTAATAAAAAAAATAAAAATCAAGTAATCCTAACTAGTGGGTGTAGAGCTGAAGCTTACTAGTGTTGTACGGAACTATCAAATGAATGGTTGGCAAACTTAATTTATTTAAAATTTTATATGTTGTAATTTTTTTATTTTTTTATAGAAATGTTGTAAAATTGTTGGTTCTAGTATTTTATGCGTACCTCTACAACCACTATATCAACTTCATGAAAGAGAAAAATATATATTTTTTCTAACATTTTATTGAAAAATATATTGGATCAAAACCCATTTTAAGCATTTTTTTTTTTAAGAATTTGCTATAAACATATAATTCACTTTTACAGGATCAAGAAATGTGAAAATGTGAAATGAAAACACGTTCAAAATAAAATTTAGACATATTCACAATTACAGGTTCTTTTTGGCCTTTTATCGTGATTTAAAATGAATCCACACCCCATGGCCTCGTCTGATCAGATATGTCCGGTTACTAATTAATGACTTAAATACAGAAGATTTAAAATTTAAATATATTTTGTTAAAATAATTTGAGAATGATAAAAAATAACATATTTTAAAATTTATAATAATAAAAATAGCACGTTAATAATATTAAACAATGTTCAACATTAGATAAATTTAAATTATTACAATTTAATATAAAACGTGTCTAATTCAATGGACGTTCAAATAAAAATAATATAACAATTATTTTTTAATTATAAAAATGTATGATTTGAATAATGATATGTTTGATGCACCGAAATAGACTAAGTGTAGTTGTATTAAATTAAACTTTATTATAATTAATCTATACAGTATTTAGTGACAAACCGTATAATATAATCGGACAAAATTAATTATAAATATTTTAATAAAATAATTTATATTTAAAATAAATATTTAATTCATTTTTATGTTTAAAAAAATATTATTTTTAATTTAAGATTAAAAAAGATTTTGACACGTAAATTTATTAATAAAATTTCAAATAAATTAAGTTAAGTATTCAATATAATTTAGACCCACATCTTCTAATCGTATTAAATTTTTACATAATCGTACTCTTTTTATACTGTATAGTTTGATTTCATAACAAAATATATGACTGTATAAAAATTATATAGTCAAATTTTTTATATTGTATAATAAATATGTTAAAGGAGTAATATTTTATTATTACAAATTTTAAAATATAATATTTGTGTTTTTTTCTAAATATTAGTATATAATAATAATTTTACAAAGTTATTTTAACTATAAATTAAATTATATATTTTGAGATTAATTGTTATTATTTACGTGTTATTTAAAAAAAATATTTTGTTATATTAATCATTAACTAATTCAATTACACCTCACAGCTGTCGTTTCACGACCCATTTTAAATTTCACGATGTTTCTTGCAAAAATATCTAGACAAATATCAGTATTTAAAGAACTAATAATAATTAATGTTCAAACTTCAAACCCTACATTTGTCTTGTAGAAGTTTGGGAGAGACTGTAGGCGTGTAGGACAATGGTGTGCACACAGTAGGAGCATTGATAGAGATGTAGACAAAGAAAAAAAAAAAAAAAAGAGCTTGAGTAGCAATGAAGTATTATTTTAAGTTTTATATATATTAACTTATAATATATATTAATTATATTATATAAATTATAAAATGTATTAAACTTTAATAAAAGTTATTATTACTCTTATTGTGTTAATATAAGCCAACACCTCTATGTTGTTGAAAGTTATAAGGAACGCTTAGTAGAATAATTAGAACGGAACTGCATGTTAATTAGTAGATTGTTTTAAATAAGTTAAATATAGTTACGTTAGATTAAATTAAATTATAATTAATTTGTATATTATTTAATGATAAATTGTATAATATAATTGAATATAATTAATTATAATATTTTAATAAAATAATTTATGTTTAAAATAATATTTTATTATAAAATTATTTAAATTAATATTTAATTTATTTTTATATTTTTATCACATATTAAAAAAATATTATTTTTAATTTAAGATAAAAAAAAAGTTTTGACACATAATTTTATTATTAAAAATTTAGATAGATTAAGTTAAGTATCTAATATGATTTAGACAAATACTTTTTAATTGTACTAAATTTTTATATAATCATATTATTTTTATATTATATGATACAATTTAATTTTACAATCAAATGACATAATTATATAAAAATTATAAATTTTATTACTATGTAATAAATATAATGTAAAAACAGCAAATTAGTACCTTCCAGCTAAATGACAAAAGTAGTTAGTAATCAACCACATAACTAACAAATATTTTAAAAAATATTTTTTATAATAACTTAATATATATAATAATTTATATAATATAATTATTTTTTTATTTTTTATTTTATATTTTATAATTAATTAATAATTAATATTGTTGTGCGAGATTCACTTAAATACTACTATTATAAGAAAGCTTCCAGGAAAGATTGGAGGGTCACACTGGAGCCACTTAAATTCCAATCTCTTTAGACAGAACTTTCCTAAATAGTAAGCACTCAATTGAATAACAAACAATTGCGGTAACCAAACATAGAAAAAATAAATAACAAAGTGGACACACAATTTTAACGTGATTCAGCATAAGGCCTAATACACGGGCAAAGACGAAAAAAATAATTTACTATTCAAATGGTGTTTACAAAGTGGGTACAAACTCTCAAATACCCCAATATTCCAAATTTAGAAATTTTTCTCTAACAAACAAAAGAAGAGCAACTACCAAATGTGTTAATTCCAACACTTTGAAGCTACCAAAATGAGCTTCCTAATTTTGCTATCTCTTTCTCTCAAATGCAACACTTGAAATGAATTGCTTGGGATGATTTCAAATGAGCAAATACTTGCTCTATTTATAGATAAGAAATTTATTATCGAAGAGCTAATTCATGTATGAACACCTCTTTGCAATTTCTTCTTTTGTGGGTTTGATGACATAAATAATGAGCTCACCAACTCCTCCATTTTTGAATAAATGGTTAAATTAGAGCCACATTTTCAATAGATATATTATTTTATGTATATTATATCTTAATATATATAATACTATTTATGCATTTTATTATTTAACAGAGAGTGTGTTACTTTCTTTTCTCTTCTTAGTTTTATTCAAGGCCGTAAAAGTTTGCAAATTTACAATGAATAAAGAAAAGACTTACAATGGGAAGAGAAATTATTTTATTTTGTAAATAAAATAAGAGTGTAATGTTTTCTATTTACGATTTCATCTATTTTATTCACCTTTATAATTTAAAATCAAAATAAATTTTTAATGATCTAGACCCAGAATGCCCTTATTAATATTGTGTCGACACAATCAATCGCAATCATAAAAATAAACATTATCAACAAATTCGAAAACAAAGAATCATTACACAAATATCGATTGTAGGTCCTTGCAGACTTGCAGCAGCAACCCCATTTGATACTCTGACAACGTAAAAACAGTCCATTGGAAAAAATTTGAGAAGTATATTTTTCAAACGATTCAAGTAAGACTTATTTACAATTGCGCTTTTTATCTCTTCAATCAATGTAATTTTCTTTTGTAACACTTAAATTTAAAAACTAAAAGATATGGAATATGTATTAGCTGAACCACGCGCTATTCATTATAAATTAGAACTTTACAGAACCACAAACCGTTTTTGTCAAAGGAATTGAATAGAAGATTGGGAAGTATAGATAAGTGAATTAAGCTCGTCCATTAATTCTTTTACAATACAAATTACAACACGTAATAAAGAAGTAACTGTCAAGATGCTTTGAGACTGTTCAAATACGATACTTGTGGCTTATTTTATTGTTTTGCTAAATGCACTACTTTTGCCAATTGCCTGTTGCCATAACATTTCCTCCGACATCGGAGATGTGGGTCCAAGTTTCATCGTCAAAAATATTTGTGTGAGAATATTATATAATAAAAAAATCAATTTTTGATAAATTATATGAGTATTTTTATATATTATAATTATAATTAATATAATAATATTTTATTAAATATAATTATGTAAATTTAATTATACTTATTAACCATATTTTATCACATTAGTAAATAGAGTCTCACATATTATATTGGCAGAAGAATCTTCCTTTCTTTTCCTTTTGGGAAGACCGACGAGTTTGCTATTTTAAGAATAAAGGCTGCATCGTAGTAGGGACACGCCTTCATGTATTCTTTTTTATTTTTATGAAATCCTTACTTCTCTGAGTGGCATTTGCTTTTTGACTTGTTTCTTCGTAAACTAAACTTTTTTTTTTTAATAAAATAAAATTATATTCGGAGTGTTCTTAATATTTTATTATTCTTCATACTAAAAAATAAAAAAAAAACTTTTCATAATCCTATTAAAAAAAAAAATTAATTGTTCCATAAGGATGGGTTTTCACCTTCTTCGACATCAGGACCCATTTTTAAAAACTATAATACAAAATTAACACGTTTTGGGTACTAGAGTTGCTGCTTTAATTGGTATTTAGCGTGTACTATTAAAATTACTTACTCTACTCAAAATTATAAATTTGCAAGTTATATATGCATTTCAAATCAACTATATTGTTTCATGAACTTAAACTATCAATTTAATTATATTAATTGTAAAAGTTTAATATACTTGTATATTAATAGTAGCAGAACATTAAAAAATATATATGGGATGGAGACTCAAATATGTCGCTTTGTATAAATAATATATGTCATATAATCCTTTAACATATAAAATATTATTTTGCTTATAAAAAAGTGTCTTTAATACACTTTATTTATAAAAAATAAAATTAATAATTCATCTAATTTTTTATTAAATTTAACTAAATAATAAATATTTCATATGCATTTTAATTTAATGGTGCTCTAAATTATTATTTTGCAGTTAGATAATTATAATCAAATCTTTATATTTATAATATATTTTTTAAATAATGCTAGGTATTAAACTTTAGCCGACATATATCGCAGTGCGTGTAGTCCGTATAACATGTATTGTGATTTTTTTTTTAAATGACTAAAAATAATAATTTTAAAATTTATAATAATATTTAATAATATTAAATAATATTTTATTGAACAATATTTCAATATTGAACTTATAATACAATTTAATTTGAACATCATTTAAAAATAATAATATAACAATCATTTTTTTAATTATGAAATATTTGATTTGAATATAAAATATATTATTTTTATTATTATAAATTTTAAGGATATTATTATTATTATTTTTTAAATGTATTGTGATTACTTGATATATAAGTTGTGACACAATATTATATAAAGTCAATTATGTTTTATGTCGGTGACCAAAAAAAAATTATGTATTATGTCTCTGAAACGTGTATAAAGTTACGTATTTATATTAAATATATTTATAATTTTATAAATATTATAGGTAGTACATAAAAGTTATTAATCCGATTATCTTTTATCTTTTATCTGTTGCTTTAACTTTTATGACAACTGACTTCATATTTGATTGGTGTTATATGGAATGGGATAGACTTTGCTTCTTTTCGAATCGTTATAAAAGGCATTTTCGGATTATACAAGGTATGTAAACGGAATTACGGAATGAAGTTTTGAACAAACAAACACACGTTATCTGTCGAAATACGCCATAATATCACTATCAAACAACAGCAAATTAGATTGTATAAATTTCTTGTTAACTCTCTCTGTTTGATAAAAAGAAAATTTAGCAAAACATTCACCCACCATGGACACTAAAGGAAACTCCATCGACGAACCAACAATACTGTTCTCTCTACCAGTAGATGCAGATCAAAAAGCCACAGTTTTTAAACCATTTTCAATAACACGACCCCACATGCTGGCTTTTCACCTTGCATGGTTTTCGCTCTTCTCTTGCTTCTTCTCCACCTTCTCTATCCCTCCACTCCTCCCTATAATCAGAGAAGACCTCAATTTAACCGATACAGATATCAACAATGCCAACTTAGCTTCCTTCTTGGGTTCTATTTTCTCTCGCTTTGCTATGGGCCCCGCATGTGATATTTTTGGCCCACGCATTGCTTCAGCCACACTTTCTCTTCTTACAGCACCTATTATTCTCTCCACTTCTTTCGTTTCTTCTCCACAAGCCTTCATTCTCATTCGCTTCTTAGTGGGTTTTTCCCTTGGAAATTTTGTAGCTAACCAGTTTTGGATGAGTTCTATGTTCTCTGGTTGTGTTGTTGGGCTCGCCAATGGTGTCTCAGCCGGTTGGGCCAATATGGGTTCAGGTGTAACACAACTAGTCATGCCTCTTATTTACTCTGTTCTTATGCATTTCAAAATTCCATCTTTCACTGCTTGGCGTTTGGCTTTTGTTGTTCCTGCCACTTTGCAAACGGTAACAGCTATAATGGTGTTAGTCTTTGGTCAAGATTATCCTTATGGGAATCAAAAATACGAAATTTCACAGAAAAATTGGTCTAATTGCAAGAAGAAAGAGAACTTTTTTGAAGTTATTTTTAATGGGTTGAAGAATTACAGAGGATGGGTTTTGGCTTTAATATATGGGTTCTGTTTTGGGGTGGAGCTTACTACTGATAATATAATAGCTCAATACTTTTACGATAAGTTCGATGTGAACATTCAAGTGGCTGGAATGATTGCTGCGAGTTTTGGAACGGCCAATTTATTTTCTAGGCCAGCAGGTGGAATGATTTCAGATAAGTTGGCGAAGAGGTTTGGAATGAGAGGAAGGTTATGGGGGTTGTGGGTTGTTGAATTAGTGGCTGGGCTGCTTTGTGTGCTACTCGGAAGAGTCAACTCGCTTTGGTGTTCCATATTTGTTATGTGTGGTTTTTCTGTTTTCGTTCAAGCTGCCGGTGGCCTCACTTTTGGGATTGTTCCATTCGTTTCCCAGAGGTACAAGTTTTCCATTTTTCCTCTTTTTTTTTTTTTTTTCTCAACGTTCCTTTCATAGTTGACTACTTGACTGGTGGGTATTACGGAAGGGCTCCACATATTTTCTTTTTTCTATCACCATGGCTCCACGTCTATAAAGTGAACAGTATTTTTGCAAATACGTTTAAATTGGTTGATGTGTAGATTAACGGAATAATGATAATAATAGCGTATTTCAAAAGCTATCATTGCTAGTCACTTAAATCATAAATACTGAAAATTATACATTGAATTCTAGAGGACAATATTTAATATTTGTTATGATATGAATAGAATATGATAAGGATAAAAAAAAAAATTGGTAAGAATATAATTTTTTTTAAAATTTTATTATTTTTTATTATTATAATTTTTTTAATATGTCGATTAATATATGAATATGATCAAAATAAAAGAATATGGCCAATACTACACTATTAACAACCCTAAATTCGCACTGTGCTAAGGTCAAGGTCAATGAATGACATTTGAACCTAAAGTTTTAAAGTATATAAATTAAAAATTACAAATTTAAATAAACCTAACAATAATTAAACAAAAAATTAAAATAATTAAATAATTAAAGAATCAATAAATAAGTTATATGCCTAATTATTTTTCACCTATTAATAGTAATTGATATTATATAAATTTAAAATAAATTTTATGTTCTAATATAACAATGATATAATATATATTTTGAAATAAAGAGCTCTAATTAATAATTTAAAGAAGAAAAAAAAACATATTTAATAAAATAATGGTAAATTGTTATAAAAAAAGAATGTTAAATACATATAAATTTATACTTAAATATATACTTAAATTAATAATTAAACAATATTTACCAATTAAAAAGTTTAAAAATTATAATTTTGAGGAGTATATAATACATAACTATTGATATGAGTGTAAATTAAAACATATATATTTTAAATATTTAATATTTTTATTTTTAAAGAAAAAGATATAATTATAATATAATATATTAAATTATATTTATATTATTAATATTAATTAAAAAATTATATAAAAAAAAAAGCTGTCCGGGCTCAAGCCCGGTACAGCCCACGATTGGGTACGTCATTGAGTGGCTAACTATCCAAAGTCCAAGCCAATTCGTCGGTCTAAAGCTGAATTGCTTTACTTTTTTTTTTTTTTTGGACACTAAAATTTGTGATCAAGTAGCACTTTAAAATTTGATGTCAGACTTTTCATTTTTCTTTAGGCAGAGCGAATTGGAAAGATTAGAAGGGCTAAACCTTTGAGTAGTTTGATACTAATGAGTTAGGGGACAAATAAAACTGTTTGTCATAACATGCTTGATAACAAAAATGTCTGTGGGTTTTGGTTTGTGCAGGTCTTTAGGGGTGATATCAGGAATGACAGGAAGTGGAGGGACTATTGGGGCTGTGTTAACCCAACTGTTATTGTTTTCAGACTCTAAATTCTCAAAGCAAACAAGCTTTTCACTCATGGGCATCATGATGATTGCGTGCTCTTTCTTTGTTACTTTAATCTATTTTCCTCAATGGGGTGGAATGTTCTTCGGTCCTTCCTTTGATCTCAGTTCAGCAACTGATCATTATCGCTTGCTTTGAACACATTTTCCAATTTATAAGAAATCAAATATTACATCACTCCGAAACTTAGTTTTTTTCATTTGATTGTGGAAAATAGAAACAGCATATTATTACTCTCACAATTATGTTGCTATTCAATTTCTACATATGCTGAGTAACAAATCTGAAGTAGTAGCTCAGAACATTAATTTTAATCTCATAGTTTACTGAAGCTTTTTTTTTTTTTCCTTTCTTTTTCTGCATGTGTTTACTCTTGCAACTTTAATCGGACACCTTTGGACAAAGCTACAACTTTTAAAATTCGAGCTCACATTTTGCTTAAGAAGAATAGTTTTATACTTATTATGTTTTCATATAGCTACTTCTGTTGTCTCAGTGTTTAAGAACAAGGGTAACCCTTATAAATGCAAACTTGCAAGGTAGCTACATATCGACCAACAAGTAAATAACACTTCACTCACACCTATCAGAAAGTTAGAGGTCCCTTGCTATCATCTAGAATTCTCCACAGATTGAGGATCGGAATCCATTAGCTTATTTAAGTATGTATTACACAATACTAAATGAATAAAAGTGGTCGGAAAGGTGGTCTTATTGCATAAAAGGTATAAATTTTTTGCACATATTTGTCAACGCACATAAAATAATACAAAAAAAATAATAGAGGTGATCTAATTCCTTCTAAGTGAAACAAGAAACTTTCCCTAGTAAGCCATCTTTGGACTGGTACCTCTAAAGCCTTCAAAGCTTGTACTTAGCTAAATATGACTGCCCTTCAAGGGTAAAACGATGTCGTATGAAGAATTATAAATGGAAAGGCTGCTTCTACCTTTTTCTTTTTATAAAATGTTCCTTTATCACTTTTAAATTGAGTCATGAGATAAAATTTAAATAAATATATATTATTAAATATTTAAATTTAATATTATATTTATTACTTGATTATATTTTAATCTATTACTATTTTACAATAAATATATTTATTAAAATATAAAGGAATCATTTTAATATAAATATTAATTATATTTTCTAAACTATTACCGTGAATATACTTAACTAATACAAACTTTTTTCCTATTTTATATATTAGTTATGATAGAAATTATAATATATTTAAGAAATGTTACTTAGCATTATTATTATTTATTTATTTATTGCTAGGAAGTTGACGATTCAGAACTACAACGCTTCGTGTCGAGCGTACGTTGTCGTGTCCTAAGCTGAAGCCGGCGCATTGCACTTTTTAATAAGAACGTGTAAAGTTATAATTGGCTACCTTTTTTAAGCCACTGAAAAAATATCCTTCCATCGACATAAACTGAATCTCTTTGTCTTTAAAAGTATCTTTGAAAGTGCTGAACTTATCAGGGGAGAATTAATTGAAGGTTTTCCGTCGAATTCCCAACCCCTTAAAACGGACCATGTCAGTTTCAGTGGCTTCGATTTGCCAATTACTTATCGCACAAGCTTCCTATGTTCATCCACATGTCACTACAAACAAGCCCGTTTGGAGGTAATTGAGCTATTGAAGTTTCGCAGTTAGTGTTTTGAAAATAATAATCACGATATTATGGATCTTTTAAGCTCAAATTTTTTACATTATGCATGAGATTAATATAAATTTTTTAAATAATTATAAAATTTAATTATTTTAAATCTTAATTTTTTAAGAAGTATGTTTCGTGTTATTTATATATTATATAAAATATAATATAATATAACAAAGTAAATTAAAATACATACAAAATGATGATGAGTTTTACAAAAATGAAAATTCAAGAAAAAATATGTATGATATTAATATAAAATTTATAAATAAATAAGAGATTTAATTACAGGTTAATTTCTTTTAAAGAGTGTTTCACTTTTTCCCCCTAATTATAACGAGTTTCATTGTTATGAAGACGAAAGCAGACGTTCGGAGTAATCAGATGTTGTAACAGAGAAGCAGGGGAAAGAACAAAGAAAGAAAGAAGTTACTATGAGGTGCTAGGCGTTTCTGCTGATTCAACACCTCGGGAAATTAAAGAAGCTTACAGGAAACTGCAGAAAAAGCATCATCCAGATGTTGCTGGTCAGAAGGTTATGGCCTTCCTGTCCGCAACTTGTATCTAAAAGGACGATCTACCAATTTAAGACTTGCTAGTTGCATTAGATAGAATCTTACAAGTGTCTGTGGCTTTGTTTAGGGCCACGAGTATACACTAAAGCTCAATGAAGCCTATAAGGTCCTGATGAGAAAGGATTTGAAGAAGAAATATGATTCTTCCATAAGTCAGATGAGTGCAAGCTTCATTAGAGACATAACTGATTTGAGTTACAGTTCATGGAAAGGACCCTTAAGACCCCAAGCGTTATTCGTCGATGAAAATGCATGCATAGGTTATTAACCTGCTAAATTCAGATTTTTTCTTTTATATTTTATTTGTAAGTAAGGTTCTCTTAAAACACAGAATTCCTTTTGTGAATAAGAAATTGGTAACCATTTGCAGTTTTCTGCCTCCCGAACTGATGAAAATTGGCAGGTTGCCGAGAATGTGTGCACCATGCAAGTAACACTTTCGTGATGGATGAAGCTCGTGGATGTGCAAGGGTTAGAGTACAATATGGAGATGATGACCAAAGGATTGCAGTAAAGTACCTGATCATAAACCATGTAGCAATTTAGCATCTTGTTCAATGAAATGTTCGCCTACTGACTCAGAAACTTGTAGGTATCAGTTGATTCTTGCCCTGTGAACTGCATTTACTGGGTGGACAGCGAACAGCTTCCAGTGCTTGAGTTCCTGAATCAACCTCGACAAAAGGGAGGGCATGGTGTCTTTGGAGGAGGATGGGAAAGACCTAAAAATATTTTTGAGGCAGCTAAGTTCTTCAACAAGCAACTGAAACAGCAGTCAGATGATGAATACCAGCAAAGAAATAGTAACAACATTAATCCTATTATCATCTATCATGAAATGGGCTAAAGTCTGAAAGTGACTGGAGTTTGTCCATCTATTATAATAACTTGTGCACTATTCCACACTGACAAGTCTTAATTGCAGTGCATGTGAATGTTAAAGAAGAGACCCCCGCTCAAGCTGAGGCCCGAGCTAATGCAAGTAACAAAATAAGGATGGAGAGAGTTTCAAAGCTCTGGAATTGGGCGAAAGAAGCTTTCAAAATGGGATAAGAGGATTAAGGAGGAAACCATGTAAATTGCAAAAGGAATGGTTTGCAAGGGTTGCTTTATTACAACTTACAAGGATCTCATGGAATTTTACCGCAAAATGGAAGATTAAAAGAAGCATAAATGCAAACAGTGAGATTACATTTAGAAGCTGTACATAGTTCAATGGTTTTTATATACAGTAATCACCTAATATAGGATTGAGTTTTGCTAACACTTACAATTTAGTTTAAGTTAAACCTATTTCGCAATGAAGATTTTCTAAAAAATTTACACGCTTGTAACCACACTACACACGTGTAACGTGGTTCATGGTTTGTGTAAATGATGTGGGAAATCTTGATTGCAAAATACGCGCAACTCAAAATACATTGTAAGTTTTCGCAAAAAATATATGTTACTAAAAAGAGGGGCCAGGTAGAAGGAAGTCCCTTTTAGAGATATTCATGTTAGTCATGATCCAGCATTTACAGATAATATACGTATGCAATAAAGTTCTATATTGATGGTTCAAGATAAGATTGTCAGTGACTCAATGTTGAAGTAAATTTCATAATTTCACTTATGAATTGGATCACAATTGCATTACTAGCTATATCCATCAGAAAACACAACAATATAAATATTATCTGAGAATATAATACACAGACCTTACCCGAATTTCATCATAATGATAGTTCTATATCAACTGAATAGCATTAATTTTCACAGCCAGAGTATTGCATGAAAGCATGCATTGATAGGTCAGATCTGAAAAATTGAATGTGAAGACACTCAGAAGTCCTTCAAGTGAAAATACCTCTTTACAAACACAAATATAAACACAGAATTGCATAATGCCCATGTGGTTGGCCATTTTTACATATCAATCTGGATATTATGATGGCATTGCCCTCTGCATTCAGTGAACACTGCTTAAGTATTGCATCCTTGTTGATTAATAGAGCCTACATTTGTTTGTTCCAGCACAAACAGCACACTCCTCAGCATTGCCTGCAACATGGTTTAAGCAGTGTTTGATCCTGTCATTGACAACATCCTGCAGAAACAGACCTCATTTCAGAAGAAAATCAATAAATAAGTACAAGTGCTTAGGAAACGATTTTTAAGGTCTCTCTACGCAACAGTTTTGACTCATGACCACAATAAGAAAAATATGCTCCATGTCAAGGTTTAATAAATATATTTGCCAAATTTTACAAGCTTATTTCTTCCAATTATGCAGAAAAAGCTGCTACGTAATAAGACAATATATAATTTCTGACAATGTAAGGAATCATCCATGGGTAGAATGCTAACCGGTGTATATACCAATCATGATAGTGAAGTACAGACTAAGATTCAGAAACTTATGCAAGGGTAACGACTATAATATACAGAGAAATGAAAATTAAGTAATTATACCACAAGCAAGTTATGGAGGCCAAGAGGTGCACTTATAATATAAGACACACCAGGGTGCTCCTTTGCAGCTGTAGCTGTTAGTGAAGGTATATCCTGTAGAACAAACAGAAGCATTGTTAGGAGTATAATGACACCATTTTTTACGCACTCACTTCAGAAAAATTACCGGAGCAATGCGAGCATAATTAAGAGTAAGAGCTACCTGGCAACAGTGTCTTCCAGGGAAAAGAAAACATGGGCTAACAACCACCAGATTTGCCCCTTGTTTAACTCATTTTCCAAACGCCTCATTAATTGATGGTTCCGCCAACTCCTATTTTAAGAAAAAAGAAGAAGTTAAACATGTGGATTTGAAACAAATCAGTGCACCACATAAATAAAAGATATAATATTTCAGCCAGCAAAAAAGAGTCCTGGTAAAGAGACTGAGAGAACTTTGTATGTGTGTGCATACGTTTATCATTAGCATCGTCAAATAATCATTAAGAATTTACGACTGCTTGAATTATGAGAGTCTGGGTTATGATTTTTGAAAGTATTTTTCAGGAAATTTTTGAAATAGCCCCTAAGTTTTGCTTGTAGACTGAGATCCACCCAAGAATTAGGAATCCTGGAATCCAATACATAACAACAGTTCAAAAAGTAACCTTTAATTGAGATGAGAACCAAATTGTCATCAACTTCTAAAACTTATACGACAGAATTCAAAGTTAAGAAAAGTACTAAAAGAAGAGGGGGGGGGGGGGGGAGATAACTACCATATGAGCAGGCTCCAGTATTTTGTATCCAGGGCCACGAATTCATCTGAATAAATAGTCAATAGATATGTAAACTCTTTAAAGTAGTAGATAAACAAAAAGCCTGTAATGTATTAATCGCTTGGCTTTGATATATATTTCAAAGAGAGCATGTAAAATTATGAAACTTAGTATATGAATGACTTCGGACCCGTCGATGTATATATGTGTGTGCGTATGCATGCGTAACGTTTTATTTAAAAAAGGAAACTTCGAGAATAATGAAGCTTACTTAGCAATTAGCATAAGATTTGATTCTTTACGAAGCGAACCATGGTCTACAATGATAAGGCCGTCTCTATCACCAATTCTATGTGGGCTTTGAGTAACTCCTCGATTGTGTTCCATCAAACATAGTGTTCTACTTAGTTTTCTCTTTACGGAGTGGTCTCTCTGCAATTTTGAGAACTTGATCAACGGCGGGCTAAGATAGCTCGCTTTTCTTTCGTTCACTGAAAGACTTCAATGGCGTCGATAACACAGTCAAAAACAGTCATTTTAAGATAAAACAAATAAAGCTAAAGTAATTAATTATGGAAGAGATATCGGAGGTTTATGTACCTCTTAACGGTAAATTGAATTTGTGGAGGGATGGATAAGGACCCAATCGGCATGTTTGAGGCTTTGAGCTGACTTTGTCCAATCAGGCTTGGTCATTTCGTTTGGGACCCGTGGATATCCAAGTGCAGCTTCACATACGTTTCGCCTTACTCTCCGACGTCGTTTTGATGTTGTTCATTGTCCCATGCCCCCCTCTGGCCACTTGTTTGGGTTAATGTTTATGTTAACAAAAAAAAAAAAAAAAACTTCAAATTTTATATAACCCAATTATTTAATTAAATATTTAATTCCAGCTAAAAAAATATTATGTTATGAGAAAAATATCTATGCAATTGTTTTTTTAAACATGTAAATAACATATATATAATATATTTTATAGTTATATAAAAAAATTAAATGCACATTGCGTGAAAAAATTAAATATAAAACTCATATTAAAATAAAATTATAACATGTAATTAAAAAAATATTGAGTTATTATTTGTTTACTAAGAAAAATACGTGGAAAGGTTTTTTTTTTTTTTTTTTACTTTTGAAAATACTGTAGAAAATGATTAATGGAGTCACTTGACTCAATTCTTCACACGATTACTATTTGATTTCATTTTTCAAATTATATCGCAATTCCAACATTATTTTTTTTTTATTTGTTATTATTACTTTTAAAAATAACATTTACATAAATTAATATTTTTATTTAAATTCATTTGAATTTTTAGAAAACATATTTTTCTTCTTTTTTACTTTTTAATTCGATTCTTTATAATTTATTTATTTTTAATTTTTTGTAAATATATTTTTTTATTTTAATGCTCAAATAATATTAAAAATAAATTTTCTAATAAATTTAAAAAATATCAAAATATTTAACTTAGGTTAATAAACTCATGTTAGAGGTCAATTTTGATACTAAATTATTAAAATTTAATATAAAATGACTAAATTATAAGAACAACAAATATATAAACTATTAGGATAATTTAGCCTAATAAATAATAAAATTTCCCAACTTATTTGCTAAAAGTAAAAAAGCCATGTTTCTAAAAAGTGCACATTATTTCTTTGTTTTAAAAATATGCTTTTTAAGTTCAGTTAATTTTCTAAATATACATATAAATTCAATTTTTAATATTAAATATGACAAAAAAAAAAACACCTTTTACTGTATATTGAAATTATTTGATAGGGACCATGCAACTTTAAAAAATAAATAATTATTATAATTTAATATATATATTAATTTATATGATAAAATTTAATTAATTTTTTATTAATAAATTATTCTCAAAACTACTTCAATTATATGATAAAATTTAATTGCTTTTTTTTTATCCGTAAGTCATTCTCAAAAGTACTTCAGCTCTCATCCTTAAGTTATGACTAATATTCAATTCGTTCGTTGTTCATTGATTTCAACTTCCACAGCTAACGACTGCAATTAAGTAGAAAAAACCACCACCGTTTACTAATGTTTGTATTCCACGCGATAGAGACGAACAAATAAGGCATTATTTTGTATGTTTATGCTAACAACTTAGTTGGTCATCTTTTTCTTTCATTGTCGCCCGTTTTGGAGCAGAAAGCATCAACCTTTTCATAAAAATTATAAATAGTTCACTTTTTATTTCTTTCTCTGGTTTGAAAGCATCTCTAATATAATCACTTGATTAATACAATAGTACTCGTTTGTAGCTAAATATAGACGTTTTAACTAACTCGAAAATAATAATAATTATAATAAATAACTCGAAATTGTGAAAATAATGAAAAAGAAACAAATTACATTGGGAATCCTTAAAGTGATTTCTTCCTTGAGAAATAAGATTGTATAGAGCACAGTCACAAATTAATATTTAATTCTAATATTAGAAAAAATGACAAAAAAATACAACATTAATCTTATAACAAAATTACCTGTAAATAGATATGATAATTTATGACATGATTCATGAATTCGGTATGAAATCGAAAATTTTAAACAAAATTAAATTAAAATTAAATAAATTATATTGTAAATAGGTGTATTTGTCGTAACATGTTTATTAATTAAGTTGGATCAAGAGTTAAATGATTTATATACTAAATGAATATATATATATATATATATATATATTAACAAAAAAAAAATGTACTATAACTCGTAAACCTAATACAAGCCCAAGATTTTTAAATGAATTTGAGTTGCACCGTAAATAAATTAATTTATTTTAATATATTTATTAAATGTATTAAATAAAAGACGAGAACCAATAAATTGACGAGCAAGTAAGTCTGACCTAAATCCTATTTTACACACTCATTTCAGAGCTCTACTTGTAAGCACGAGTTGCAACAAATTCATAATATAAATTGAGATATCTCAATTTTATAAGACAATAATTTCAATTGGTATACAGTCATAAATATATATGACCAAATTTTAGTTAATTTTTTGCAAAATTTAAATATTTTTATTTACATTATGATTTTTTTGCATATATAAAATAAATTTTTATTAATTTAAAATGCTATTTATTAGTTAGATAAAAATCTTATTTCCATAAAATAATTTAAGAAGTTTTATTTTGAAAAAAATAACATCCCGCGACACAAGTCATCGCGCTACAAGTGAATTAAAGAAGTATAAATAAAGTTTTATATTCATTCATTTAATATATATATATATATATTTTTTAAATTAAAAATAAAATTAATTAATTAATTGTGTAATTTATGTATAAAAGTGTTAAAATTTTAATAAAGTGCGCGTAATCAATGTAATTATTAAAAGAAAATTTTGATTTAACTTCTACCTCGCACGCCACAACAACTCAACAAGCAACAATGAAAAAACCTAACAACTTTACAGACACCGACCAAAATAAAAGAAAAAGCGAAAGTACTTGCTATATTTGACATAAGTCAGTCTCAGCAAAAACATTGCTCATTCTCTGAGTCTCTGTTCTCGGCTCTTCAGGTCTTCACTGTTAATCCCAAAATCACATGTTTTGCTTCTGCTTGTAAGAAATAATCCACTGCCACTTGAATCCCCAAAGACCTCTTATCTTTACCTCACAAGCTAAGGAAAAAAAGTCTATTATTTTCTCCTCATAATTCGCGCAAATTTTGTAAGGAAATCCAAATGCTCATAGCTAGAAGTTTGGGACTGAAAATTTCCTAACGTCTACGAATCCAATTTTGGATATTTGTTTAAATTAATGTGTTTGACCTTTATTTTAGCCCTAATTGATTTCTGAGTTAGCTTCTAGCAGTTGCTGAATGAAGCGAAAGGTTGCTCAGCAGAGACCGTGGTATAAATGGAAGAGAAAGCTCTTAGGCTTGATATTACTAAGCTTGTGCTTTATGAGCATCTTACTCATGATGCAGACTCACTACACTCAAATTATGACGCTCGTTTCCTTGCCATTGAGTGCTCAGAAGCCGAAAATCGCCTTTTTGTTTATTGCTCGGAATCGGCTTCCTTTAGACATTGTTTGGGATGCCTTCTTTCACGTACGTTATCTATTTATTGATTCCTTTTTCATGCTTTGTGTACAAGCTCGAATTTAATTATTCACGGTAATGAAATCTTTTTAATCCTTGAAATGTAACTAAAAGTTGTATTTATTTACTGCAGTTATTTAGGAACTTGTGAGATTGAAACCTATTAAGTTTGTTTTTTAATATTAGCTGTTTTGTAATGCTCGTTAAAATAGGATTCATGTTTTCTTCGGCAGGGAGGGGATAGCAGATTTTCAATTTTTGTTCATCCAAGGCCAGGATTTCTGTTCATCAAGACCACAACCCGATCTACTTATTTTTTGAATCGTCAAGTTAATGATAGCATACAGGTGTGATTCTTAACTTTAATTCTCTACTTTGACATACAAAACAGTATTCGGGCAATTTCTTTCCATGTAATGCCAAAATTGTAGTTGTTTAAAAGTTGCAACTCGCAGTACTGCTAAATCGTTGAATTTGTTATTTGATCACGTAGGAATTATGAATTATTATGTTTATAATTTGTCTAATGATATAGATTTTTGCTAATATTATATTAGTTCATGTACCAGGTAGATTGGGGAGAAGCAAGCATGATTGAGGCAGAGCGTATCTTGCTTAAGCATGCACTTGAGGATGCTAAAAATGAACGCTTTGCTTTTCTTTCTGACAGGTGAGGGTTGTCTAGATAACATGAGATATTTTTTCTCATGTGTTTTTCTGCCAAAATGCAAATATCTTATATCTTAATAGCATTGTTTTCTTAATCCATCCTGATTTACCTACATTATTGATTTGTAACGTATATGGATTCCTTGCAGTTTTATTGGAACATAAAGTTTGATTTTTGTGAGATTTTATTATCTAACAGTATTTCAGTTACCTGATTTCTTCTCAGCTGCATCCCTTTGTATAACTTCAGCTATGTATACGACTATATTATGTCAACATCAACCAGTTTTGTGGACAGGTCAGTAAGTTTCTCATGTTTATACTTTGTTATATCTAGGATTATCTAGCTCAATTTGCCGGCTCATTTTGTGAACCAATATATAACCTAATAATTTATGTGATTGTTATTGAAATATATGAGATGTTCTGTTCATACATGAGATATTAGCTATTGGATTTGAGCATGCATTTTACTCTTCATTTTTCAAATATTATCTAAAAATAAATTTATTCCTGCAGTTTTGCTGACACAAAGGAGGGCCGGTATAATCCAAAAATGTCTCCTGTTATTCCTCTTCATAACTGGCGGAAAGGATCCCAGGTTAGATTTTATTGCGATGATTAAATGGTCCTTGTAAATCAATGAAAAACTAACAAGAAGTCCAATGAAATATTTAGCAGTTTCTATCGTGTGATGGTTGTTGATATTTATTCAATTGTTATATTTTTCTTTATCTTCTTGCAGTGGGTTGTTTTGACCAGGAAGCATGCAGAGGTTGTTGTCAAAGACAATACAGCGTTTCCTATGTTTCAATGGCATTGCAAGGCAAGTTGTGTTTTGAATAGCTTTGCTGATAATCATGTTGAGAATAATATATTGTACGAACTAATGTATTAGACAAACGAGAAATTGAATATTTTAAATTAGTAAAATGAATTAGAATTACAGAATAAATAAAAAACTGTAAATTACAATAAAGAAAATGAAAAGGAAAATCGAGGCCCGTAAACGGTTTCCTTAAGATAAAATTTTTTCCTCACAACGGGTGTTTGAGATTAAGGAAAAAATATCTCTCAGGATACAACGATCTAAAAACAGTTTAAGAACACCAAACCAAAACTGTTTATTCGAACTGAATTTCTATCCGCTCTCTATCACAAAAAAATTTAGCTATAGAATATTTTTACTGGAAGTTGGGAAGTATTTGTCGCAGGAAATTGAGAAGAGAAGGGTTGATGTTTGTTGTTGTTGTATTTTTCCCTCAGCTGTAGAGTCAATTTATAGGCATCCAAATGTGGCTGTTGGAAAAGATTTTCCCACGTGGGACAAACCAAAAACACAACATTTTTTTCCATCTCAATGAGTGAACTTTGAGACACAATTTCTCATTTATCTCAGTCCCATTTTGAGTGTATAAGTATATGATTTCGAAGCTCTCGCGGAGGAGAACTCAAATCAATCACAACCCTAAACTTATACCAAGTGGATCCCACTCAAAATGATGCATCAAAATAGTATTTAACCATGAGTCTAAATACTCATTTTTTTTTCCATTTTTTCCAACATATATTACATCAATATTCATCAAAGCTTTGTGCACAATCCACTGGCATAATTATCAAGAAGTAAATATAGACGCAGGATAACTACTTGATTTCTGACAACGTATTGGTCCATTTGTGGTCCAGTGGGACAACAAATTACAAAAAGGGAAGTCGTGCTCTCTCCCTTATGATAGAACCTCCCAACAGAGGGATTTACCTTTACCATTATGGTAATGCACCTTTAAAAGATAGTGACTTGTTCAAATGGAAAAATATAATTCTTCTACTAATGAGCAGCTTTTGAAATAAGTACAACTAAGGTGCGTTTGGACAAGTTTCAAACTCAGACTGTGAATTATGATTTAATTCATTATCACATAGGAAAGGATGCAAAGTTTTTTGACCTTCACTTGTTCTAGCACTTAGAGCACACAATCACAAATAAATGCACTTTTCCATTTGACATAATTCTTCATTTTGATTTCGATCTGTTTTTTAAGCTGCAGTTATTCTTCTAATCTTACTCTATTGATATGTAAACAATCATGCAGAGAAGGTCACTTCCTGAATTTTGGCGGGATCGTCCCCTTGTAAGTAGTTTATTTTCTATATCTTTTTCAAACATTATTTTATTAGTTAGTTTCACAGAAATACTTAGCAGATAGGTATTCTTAAATATATGCATGAATGCACGTATATTGTCTAACTTTCAATGATTTCATTCCAGATTAAAACTTTAACTTATCTTTGAAAATAACGTGCTTGAAATTCGTTCAAGAGACATAGTCCAAGGCTATCGCTTTTTAGAACTTTCTTCTGAAATCTTATATTATTTGCAGCCAGCTGATGCGTCCAAGGAGCATAATTGTGTACCAGATGAGCATTACGTGCAGACATTACTAGCTGTAAGTTATTATCTGACAAAACTGTAGTTGGTCCACATCAAGATAAGTTTGGCTTGATTCTTCTGAAGTATGAAACCCCAGGACTTCAAGATTTAGAATTTGATAAAATGTTATTATCTGACAAAACTGTAGTTGGTCCACATCAAGATAAGTTTGGCTTGATTCTTCTGAAGTATGAAACCCCAGGACTTCAAGATTTAGAATTTGATAAAATGTTAGAACCCTAGATCTCGTGTGTGGTAATATCAAGTTTTTTTTTCTTCAAAAAACTCAATGCAAACAAATAGCTACATAAAAAATGTCTATCAAAGGCGTTTTGCTTGATGTTCAACCAAGAAACATATATATTTTCAGAAAGTACAAGAAATTAGAGTAAAGTTCTCATGTAGTGCTCATAGATGGATAGTTTACCCAAATAATTTGTGTTCTATTAATGGTCAAAAAACAAAAAACTAGGAGTAAGACTGAATTGATAAAGCCTCTGATCAATTTGATTCCTGCAAGAACTTGGTTATTGCTTTATATTTGTTTATTTTAACTCAAGCTATCTAAAGCTTTTGACCTATCAATTCCAGCAAGAAGGCTTTGAAGGAGAAATAACACGAAGATCACTGACACACTCATCATGGGATCTGTCATCCTCTAAAGATCATCAACGCCGAGGATGGCATCCTGTAACTTACAAATTTTCAGATGCTACTCCCATGCTTATACGATCTATAAAGGTATAGATTTTTGTGTCTTCTCATCTAGCGTTTTTTCGAGTAATGTTAATAGTTAGTCATGACTTGAGTGACGAGGAGTTGTCGTCAGTCACTGTATTGGGTAATGCATCCAGAATTAAATCAAGTTGTAAGAAATGAGTTGTCTTGCTCTTCAGAGGGCTTAAAACGCATTTATACTGACTAAAAATGCTTCACTGAAACATTTTCGTGGGCATGCTGTGTATAAAATGTCTTTATAGTCACAAGGGAAGTCTGTACATATATGACTTTTATGCGTGAAATGTTGCATGCTTAAATCTATCCCGGATTTTCACCAAACAAAAGAACCCTAATTAGTGGATATTGTTCCATTAAGATAAGGGAGCTTAAATGAAGCCCATTGATTGTAGCCTTGTAGTCCTTGCCTGGCCTAAATGTATTTCTAACTTGAGAACCCTCATTACTCATTAGACAGTTGTATATCTTTAATTGAATCAGTTGAAAATACCATTAATTTTATAATCAATTGAGCACATAACATATTAGATAAATTTGGGTACATTGCAGGAAATAGATAATATCTATTACGAGACTGAGTACCGAAGAGAGTGGTGCAGTAGTAAAGGGAAACCAGCTCCATGCTTTCTTTTTGCTAGGAAGTTTACCCGGCCTGCTGCTCTAAGGCTTCGCAATACAGTAAGTTTTACGTCTCCTTTTGTTACAAAATGATGTGAAACAACTACTGACTTATGCACCACATTTATTCGCCTTCAGCTGTATGCCACTTCCATTCTATTCCTCTGCATTTGATATTTGATAACAATGTCTACATGTTTTCTTATGCCTTTAAGTTTCCTTTCTGACAGTCTGCACTGGAGCTTTGAATGAGGCAACAACTACCCTGAAACTATCGTAAATTTACTTCTTGTTAGATAAAGCTGGATACTCTTTTTAGCACATGCGAAATTCATGCAATTTTGTTGAGAAATAAGGAGAGCTGTAAAGTAAGAAGACACAGCTGAGGATTTCATTATTTTGTATAGTTACAGAAAATCATTAAAGTAAATTTTTTTTTTCATCTCCTAGAGAGTGTCATATACAATTACAATATTACCAAGACTCCAGTCTCTAGCAAAAAAAATTTAAAATCATTACAAAGACCTGTATTAGTTACATGTAAAGACATGCCTGCCTAGTTCTACCAGTTCTGTTAATTTAATTGCAGAGTTTATTTTCTTAAAATGTTAATATTCTACATGATTTTATTTGATGTCATGCTAGTCAAAATATGATATGTTATGAGCTAAAAAGTATTTTCAAACTTTAGCACCAATGAAAACCATGAATCTTATAATCTCAAAAGGCTCTTTTATAATATTATTATTTATTAATATAGAACAATTCTATTCTATTCAGATTATTTATCTTTTTTTCTTTTATAAGGTTCATTCTTTATTTTTGTTGCAAGGTGAAGCTCAAAATTTTTGGCTCATTAATCGATTAAAGTTCTGATATCATGTAAAAGTCTGAAAAATCATGAGTCTTATAATCTCAAAAAATTAACTCAATAAATAAAGATATTTACATTTTTTATAAATTCTTTAATAGTATTATTTTTATTGGAACAATTCTTTTAATATATTGTTATTTCTTTAAAAAAAAATCTTTATTCTGTTAAATTGTTGTTTGTATCACAAAAATGAAGATAAAGTTACGATCTAGAAGTTATACACGTGAGGCGTATCAGTTTAATACCTTGTAGGCGTAGAACTACCCTCTGTTTTTCTTACCAAATCTTGAACCTATGACCTAAACCTCGTAATAAAATTCATACGGTTAACAAGATGCAACGATCACTAGAACTACTCTTTCTTCCAACTTAGTGTAAAGTAAAAAACATGCATATTCCACCCCATAGCCAAAACACGTCATCTACCACTTCTGGATCTAGACTTAGCCAAAAGTGATGTAGTGCTGCTTCAATGTCTTCAATTATGATAAGATAAATTAAAGTGAGACTCAAAATTTAGAACATATATAAACTATATAAGTAGATCTCTCAATACTTTAAAGTTATCTCAAAGTATTTCTTAGGAAAAGAAAAAAGAAAAAAAACTACTACCTCAGTAGCAACAGCTGTATCATCATCAAGGAATGGCCACAAACCATTAATTGTGAACTCATCCTTCCATGGGATGCATTTTTTTATTGATATAATGACAATACCCTGAAAGCCATATGAGGGCAAGTGGCAAATAAAAATATATATAATAAGTGTCTTTGAAGTCATCAATTCTCTGAAGGTACTAAGGTAACACACTTAGCTAGTTAATCTAGACATCTCCGTTTCAGTAAAAATACAATCTCAGTAAGCTATAAATACTTCTGTGTATCTAAAAGTCTCTAACCAATAACAAACTTTGTTGGGTTGTTAGTTCTTAATAGTATTTATATAGGAAAAAATATAGGGTAGAGAGCTATTTTCTTCCGCCCTGGGTAAGAATTTGTACCATCGACTTCAATTAATACAATTTAAATTAATTTAATTTTAATTCGAATAAAATTTATTTAAGTTAATAAAAATGAACCTAAACACAAATATAACGGTCCAAATTGTTAATAAATTGTTTCTACATAATGTTAGAACACATATATTTATTGAAAAAATAAGAGTCCATATAATATAAAATGTCACATGAAAACATGACTTTGATTATAATATAATGTATGATTCTCAAAACAATTGACTAATTAAAAAGAGAATAAGATAACGTAGGCTGATAAAATGTTTAAAATTTTACTATAAAAATTAATGTCTAATTAATTACTTCATAATACTAATTAAAATTAAATAAATATAAGTACATTTTTTTTGTTCAAAAAGAGGTCTATATATGAATGCTAAAAGCATCAACATCAAAGAATGTAATCTGATAATGTAGCAAAATAAATGAATTATAACTATTCATTCTTTATCAATTTATTTTCCAAATAAAAAGGGAAAAAAATAACTTATATATCATAAACGAAAAAGACTAAACAAGATAAAGTATTATTTTAATTTTAATTAACATTTTATTTTATTTTTTGTTTAAAATTTAATTTTATATCATTTTGGGCTAATTGGCTGGTGTTAATTCAACTAATTTTTTTTTTTGATTATTTGAGTTAGCATAAATTTTAACTAAAATTTAATTTAAATTATTCAATTCAATCGATCAAATTATGACATAAATTATCATTCTTACCATTCATAAACTACCTAATCAATAAAAGGTAAAAATGCATCAAGTGATTCACAACTTACGTAAATTAACTCAATTAATTAAAATGTAATTTTTCACGTGTATTTTAAATTTTTTTTAGTTAAATAATAAATATTTATTTTAGATGGAAGTAAAGGTTGAGAAATTATAGCACCCTCTATATTATGTCTTTACCCATATGGATTTTTTCTTTCATTTTAAGTCTTTATTTTAATTATCTCATTTTTTTTTTTCACAAAAACTAATTAAATTTTAAAATACAATTGTCTCAGTTTGTATATGGTTTGTTTGTTGGTTGTGTTTTTTATTTTCTTGGTTAGTGGTAGTTAATAATGACATTTTTGTAACGTTGAGATTATAATTTTATAAGAACATATAGAGCTGTCAAATGGGTGGATCGTGTTGTGTTCAGGTCGACCTATTTATGACCCGACCTATGTAAGATTGACACTAATCCAAACCATTTATTAAATAGGTCAGAAAGTACAACCCTAACTCAACCTGGGTTGACCTATTTAACCCGTATAAATATATTAAATAATATATATTATATTTTATAATATAAAAAATCAAAGATATTATATCGAGTATCAACATATATTTATGTCACCTATTAACATTATAAATTCTAATTAGACTCCAAAAATTAAATCAATTTAAGCATTAATTTTAACAGAAAATGTAAAAATATTAACTAATATAAAATGAAAATAATATCAATAATCATAAATATTGTGATATATTAAATCTAATATTTTAAAGTCTTAAATAATAACAAAAAAGTCTAACAAAAATATATATCATAAATTCTTTATAAATAAAAACTTGTTTTAAGTCTAAAATAAATAATTAATAATAAAAACATACAAAATTAAACTAAATAATATATTATTATAAATTGATAAAAATAAGAAAATAAAATATGAAATGAATTTAAACATCATCTCAATAATATTTCAAAGTATAAATCTACAAAATAATTAAATAATAAATAATTACGTACATACCTTAATAATTTTAGTTATTTACTTGTGTTACTTATGCAAGTTACGGGTTACCCAATTAACCCATTCAACCCTGATTTTTTTAAATGGGTTAAACGGTTCGACCTGTTTACAATCCAACACATATAAGCTCAACCCGAACCTGACTATTTCGTGGGTGGGTCGTATCGAATTCGCAGATCGTGTCAAAAATTGCTGGCTCTAAGAACATATGAAAACGTGGGTTAAGATGTGTTGTGTTTGACTTTGTGTATTCCACAAACACTAAAAGTATTTTGGGGCGAATCTAAAAAAGTGATGCTATATATATATATATATAGATAAATTATATGTGAAATTATATTTTTTTTTTATTAAAAAAGGCTCCCTTTAGTTTAGGAATAATAAGGTTATTATCACACACCATTACATCAAAGATTACTGTCATTTTTGTTTTGATACCGATCAGGAGCGGGTCAGAGGATGTTGAAAAATTGTGAACTGGAGCCCGATAACCGAGCGAGAGAGGCATCTGTATCTGAGTGCCCTTTAAAAGCAACTCTAAACACACTGAAGATTTGAACACGCACCCTGTCATATGAGAACATGGACACAATGCCTTAACCTTGATACCCAAACCACTGGGCTATCGCCTGATTAGTAAAATTATGCCTTTTTGAATCTTCATTTTCAATTTTTTATTACTAAAAAGCACGTTACAAACTCAATAATTTGAACATATTTATATTTAAATAAGATACACATATTATTTTTTTCGATAACAAACAATTAATAACTGAAAAATAAATAATCATATTTTTTTTATTGTTTATATGGTACCCTTTTTGTATTAAAGTCTTGGATTCACCATTGTTGGGAGTAATGAGACTCCATCCCCAACCACATTTTATCTGAGGGCACAGTCGAATTGGAAAACCTTTGCTACATGCAAGTGTGCATTGTTGTGATGTCAATGGTTCGAATTGAAGCAGCTACTAACTTTTATATCAGACAGAGTCGTAGTCATGTTGCTAGCTCACAATCAGTATTTTCTCAATTTTTTTGATGATTTAGAGTAGAACATATTGTTGTGTTCTCAAAACAACCATAACCTTTTCTCTTAATCAAGTTTTTTTGTTATAAAAAAATAAAGTGCTCGACAAAAGAAATACTAGTGCTCACTAAATCGTATTAAAGTGTAATGATATATAATTTTTGTAGGTACTTTACAAGGTGCATATATGTGTTTAAGTATAAGTATGTAATTTTGTTTCAAAAATAAATATTAAAACCTTGTATATTTGCATTTATATTTAGGATTTTGTGTCGTATAGATCATTTATATTATGTTAATTATATCTTTTATGTATCATATAGATCTTTTATATTATGTTAATTATGTCATTTTTTTTTCTTACATTAAAAATAATATTATTTAGTCATTTAACTATAAAAAAATTGATCATTTAAAAATAAATTATATTATTTTAATAATTTTTTATTAAAGTATTATTATTTTATATTAATTAATTAAAACATAATTAAAATTCAAGTATTTTACAAGGATAAAATTTTGAATTTAATATGAAATTTTTTAAGGAAAAAATCAACATTAATAAAATTTTAATATATAATTATTTAAATATATATTTTAATTTTTAATAAAAATTAAAAATCAAGAAATATTAAAATTAACAATGGAAATTAACAAATATAAATAGAATATTTTGCAAATTTTTTTAAAATTAATTTTTATTTTACAATACTCATATTTTAGTTGCATTTAATCACTTGACAAAAAAAAATATTTTAACAAAAAAATTAAGCAATACAAACGACTTTTGTGAATTTTTTTCTTATATTAATTGTAATGTATTGTATTGCAAATTATTTTTCAAAAATAGGGTTTAAAAAGGAAAATAGCTCAAAAATGAGTAATAATTTTTATGCAATAAAAAATAAGTAATATCATTATTTTTAAAGCTATGTTAACATATTGTATATTATAATTAATATAAATATAAAGTTATTTTTACTTATCATTCATCTTTGCCCAAAAGCTTTGCTAACATGCCCAAGTGTCTCTTATGAAAAAGGCTCCCAATATATATATATTTATTATAAAAAGGCTCCCCTCAATTTAGAGAAGATAAGACTATTGTCACACACAATCACATTACCAAAGATCACCGTTATTATTGTTTTGATATAATCGGGGCCAGGTCAGAGGACGTTAGGAAATTGGAGTCCAATGACAAAGCGCGGGAGAAATTGGTGTTCGAGTGCCTCACATGTGCAACTCCCAACATCTTGAAGATTTGAACCCACACCCTGTCGTATGAGGACAAAAACCCAAACCTGAACTCTAATATCCAAACTACTAGACTATCGCCTGATCGATTCTTCAACCAATATTGGTAGGTCAGGAAATATGGAGAACAACAAATGCAACAAGTGGACTTTATATACAAAGATCAAATAATATAGCCTCCTATCTAAAGGGTTTATTTCATATATAATTCACTTGATTTTATTTTAAATTTTTTTTAAGAATATAAGTTTAATTTTTTCATACATTTTGAGTAAATGTTCAACACACATTTTCAACCTTGCTTTTTGATAAAAATTAAAAAAAAATATTGATATTATAAAATAAATATTTAAATTATGCAATACATAATATGTTCAAAATGTTATAGAAATTGAATATATATTTAATACATTTTTGAAAATATGTTTAATATTTATAACTTTATAAAAATAAAGCATGTGATCAACTCATGTGAGGGACAAAAATGAAATTATATTTATAAAAAAGATTATATATATATATATATATATATATATTTTTTTTTTTTTTTTTTGTTGTTGTTGTTGAATGGATAAAATTTGTTTCAAGATATACATTCACTTATTATTTCAAACCATAAGGAACCGACAGTAGGATAGCCAAGTTGCACATGTTTATGGGTTCAAGGCTCCTGAAAATATATGTATTGTTTATTGAGATTCTTTAACAACAATATATAGTACTAGTTTATTTTTGATATTTTCAAATATGCATTAATTTAAATAAATGATGAAAAACATACATTACACAATCTTCTTTCTATAAATGTTTTTTGTTTGTAAAAAACAAAATAATAAAAATAAATAAACTAGAAGGAGACAACTCAAACTCATATATAAAAATGTACTAGTACTAATATTATATTACTAGTAGGCTAATACTATCAGGCTTATGACGTGATCATGAATTACTATTTACTTAAATCATGAAGAAAATAATTATTTTTTAAATAAACTATATAGCCAATCCAAATAATTTTCTAATGCAACTATAATAATAGTAAAGTAATATTTAGGTATCTGCAATCTTTTTTTACAGTTCCCTTCACATTGAGTTATTAATAAACGAGTAGATAATGATAAAAATATTTTTTTATTTCAACTTTTTAAACTACACTAAACGAATATTTGATATAAATAGATGTAGTCAAAAAATTAAAATTAAACAAAAAATAATTATTAATATTAATGCAATAACTTTTAGATTATACATTGTTATGATCTTATATTTATTAAAGATAAGATATGACCTCCTATTTGATTTTTTTTTTTTTATATATATTGTAACAAAAATATCCTTAATTTTATTGAACAATTGTAATGAATTTTAATTTGAGATATATCCAACTAAACTCTTCAAAATTTGATGGCTGCTCAATTGGTCGAATTTTGACCTATCTTGTGACCCCATTTCCCTGAGTTGACGTCCAACTATGTGCATTTTGGTCGGCCGATAAACTCAATTGACGGAGTCGAGTTAGAAGCATATCTAACTAAATTGGACAATTATCTAATTAGTTAGATTTTGATTTGGTGGTGATTTTACTTGTCAGAGCCAAATTAAACACATGTCTAATCATTCAATTGATCAGATTTTGATTTGTTGGTGATTCCATACTTACCATATTTACCAAAGTGACATATATCTAATTTAATGTAACTCAATTAATCAAATATTCAACTCATCCAATTTCATTCTAAATTGTTGAAGTCGAATTTCAAAGTATCATAACTCAAATGAATGTACCCAGTTGGTCAAATTTCATCTTGAAACAAAATAAGACTAATGTACGATATGTTATATAATTAATTTAGACACTCCATTCATATGTTAAAAAAAGAACATAACTACAACAAACACCACCCTACCATCACTATCTTCCCAACAAGTCATCAATATCATTGATACCCTTGTTGGATATGGAGATTTTGGAAATTAGGTTAGAGTTATCTTTGACGCTTCTCCACTTTTTGTACCTCGAAGTGCAAGTTGCATTTCATTAACAAGTTGATCAGACAAGATTGGCATCGTCGTTGTTGAAATGTTGATTGGCCTGAGTAAAGAGACGGAGGCAACCATATGAGCTCTTGGATTCTCCAGCGATGCTCCTCTGATTAAAGAATTATGAAGACAATGATGGGAGAGAACTAGAGAGAAAGGAATTAAATGATTGGGAAAGTGAGTAAAACTAATATAATTAAAGTTATAGTAGGAATATCATTAAAATTGCAAATTGGGGTATAGCGTAAATAAAAATAGTAATAGGGTATCATATGAGCATATGTTTCGTAATTTTTCAATAATTAT
Source organism: Elaeagnus macrophylla (assembly GCA_029378325.1). Classification (NCBI taxonomy): domain Eukaryota; kingdom Viridiplantae; phylum Streptophyta; class Magnoliopsida; order Rosales; family Elaeagnaceae; genus Elaeagnus; species Elaeagnus macrophylla. Next base: position 19,756,773 of record CM055646.1, on the reverse strand, counting down.
AAAATTAAGTTGTAAAAATTATAATTCTTATAATGGACGAAAATAGATGAAAATTCGAAGACTTTAATTTTATAAAAATATTAAAAATATTATCGATAAATATTTCAATAAAATTTATAAAAGTTCTAAAAAATTATTGTAACTTTTTGAAAATATTTTATAAAATTTCAATAAATATTAAAATAATTAGTAATACACTAATCTAATTTTTTATTAAAATAATATATTTATGATATATAACACTCATAATGAACATACAATAATCTTAAAACATAAGTTTAATATTTGTTTAATAAATATAAATATGAATAATATAACATAATTTTAAATGTATTAAATTAAATGCAATACAAATATACATAAATATTTAATTAAAATAATTTGCTTAAAGTTGTGAAAGCATCAACATCAATAAAAATCTCTCCAAGTGTTTCTCCATATAAAGAAGATTATGTATTTATCTAATTTATATAATATCAAAGATAATCATTACAAAATAAATGTGGATGTTATCCATCTTAAAAATCATCATAATTAGATTATTGCCAAAATTTTAAATTACAAGCAAATAAAATTCTACTTTCATATGGTAGGTTGCTGCAATTTTTTTATACATATTTTACAGATATTTATCGATATTGTTAAAATTTTGAAAATATTTTTAAAAATATTAAAATTAATATTCCGATACTTTTACTTATATTTCAGATATTTTAGACAATGGATTTATACCACATATTAATATCTATATTTCAATTTTATGAAAATTCATACCAAAATATCATAATATTTCCAAAATTTTTTCATTAATTCCCATTATACACAACTACAACTACAAGTGAAGATTGTGCATTAAATTGAGTGTTCCAAGGGGAGATAAAAACAATTTCAAAATGTGTTTTGAAAATTTTTAAATAATTTTTTAAACTTTAGAATAGGGGTAATAATTTTTGACACGATCCGATAATACGAACCGAACACGACACAACATAAAATATTTTTAGTAAGAATTGATCAATATTTTTTCATGTTCTTAAAGATTTTGTTATTTCTTACTATTATAAATAGACAACACGAAAAAAGGTTGAGTAAATTTTCTCATATGTCAATTGACACGAAAATTTGACACAAATAACACGAGCCGAACTTGGTGCCGACACGAATAATACGACACGAATACGGATAACAAGATACGATTGTCACCCCTAATTTAGAACAATAAAAATAATATATTTAATTTTAAATAAAAAATATATGAATTATTATTAAAAAGTGTTTTTTTTTTGTTATATTTTTTTTTTGGGACAAAAATAAGGCTTTTGGGAGAGTACTTTAATATCTTATATGTTTTCCTGGTTGGTTAATTTTTGTTGTTTCCTGTATATTTCGTCCACGCTTATAGTTTTATTATTCTATGTTTCCTTTTTTCCTTTTCTTCTGTTTTTTTCTTTCTTTCTTTCTTTTGCTAAGCCATCGTCTCTCTTTCTTCCATCTCTCTCCCAAAAATCTAGTTTGCTCCGATTAGCATCAAACCCCCAAAACGAATCACAGTACCCCAAAACCCTCTCCCATATTACTGCCTACTCCAAATCTTTCTTTTGAACAAGAAAGGTCTCAATTAAATATAGCTCATCGGTTATTCTTTGATTACGATCCCGCCCCCTCGTGTTCCACGACCTGTTTTCTTCCCGAAATGTTTATTCACGCTCTTGCCGTTGCCTTCATCTCTGATGTGCCGATAAGTTAATTTTAATCGTTATATGTGAAGCTTTTTGTGGCATTGGTTCCTTATTTTTTATACCGGACTGTGTATGTATTCTGAACTATATTATAACTCCATTATTTTTGGTTGAATTAAACATTCTATTTGTTTCTAAACCTAGATTTTTGTTAATTGATTAGATTCCTTGGTTTTGGAATTCTTGCAATGTTGTTTACATTAGGTTAGTGAGTGTTACTACCAAATTCTGGAGAGCTATGGGTTTAGGAGCTTAAGTTTAGTACTCTGTATGTTTGAAGTATTGTATTTAGTTGCTGGCTAGTGTTCTTCATTGAATTTGACCAGTTTCAAGTATTTTTTGGGGGGTTGTTTTTGTGTTGTTTGTCATAGTCTCTAATATGGTATTAGCTCTGAAGTGGTTCTCTTGTTATCAATGGCGGTGGTTATAGGATTTAAGTTGAGGGGGGCACCATGTTAAATCTTATGTAAATAATTTTGAAGAAACTAATTCAATTGTGGAAACGTAACCATGTATTAATATAATTTTCCAAATTGATCTGAAACATATGGATCATAATATGTAACTTAAGATTTTAGACCACCTAGTGGTCATGTCCACCCTTCCCACTTCAAGTCACAGATTAAATCATACCAGTACCGTGCGATGTAAAAGAAGATCTTGAATTTTTTTGCTAAAACTAATTTTGACAACATTTTCTTTACAAAAAATAACCACTTTTTGGTGATACATATAATCAAGATGATATATATGTATATATATATAGTGTGAAACTAAGAATGATATTATTATTGAAATCATATTTCATTATTTAATGCTTATAATCTGTTCAGTTTCATTATCTTTCTTTTAGCTGGGTCTATCAATTTTGTTCTTTTTCTCTCAAAACAAATTACGCAGGTAAAAGAGTTAGGTCACATGGTTTTATGAAGGTCATTTATATTAACTTCCTGAGAATGTGACGAAGAGAATATTTTTAGGCCATTTGACCATGATACCACTGAAAGCAGCCTTTTGTGTGGCACTTTTCCAACATCCATTTAGATGTATTATATCTAGAATTTCTGTGTGGAGAATATATATGTTTATTGTTATTATCCTCACCTTTTTAAGTGATTATATCATGGCTGCTGCAATTTGGTTTGTGCATAATTGTTTCTTTTTACTCTTTTTCCTGCAGTGATTATTCTCATTGGTTCTAGGTTCCATCTTGGTAACTGTCACAGGCAAGAAGTTTGCTGCAAGTTAGGAACATTTGGATGCGATAAGACATCATTTTTCACTCATTTTACAGGATCCTATGGAATTAAAACTTCCATCATTGAAACCCAGGGGTCTTTCCCTGTCTGATTGCAATAGTGATCCAGAGGAGAAGGAGATCAGTGATGATGATGACGACCGGAACCACAAGCATCGCCGACGGGAGGCTCATTCTCACTCTCTGGAGAAAGATGGTCTTGATCAAGTTTTAACCAGACCATACAGAAAGCATAATAAACCTTTCCCAAATGGGCGTCATTTCAGGGATAATGAATCTCAAGGAAGTGCAAGCTGGAAAAATTACAACTTGACAAACGCTGAGGACTTCTCTGAAAAATTTGACAGGAGGCGCCCTGGCGCAGCATTGTTATATAGAGTACCATTTGATGCAAATCAAAGAAATCGGACAAATCAAACATTTCTTGGTGACCCTGGACGTGGTAGGGGAAGAGGATCATGGATCCAACGAGATTCTAGGTTTGGCTCAGATATTGCCTCTCAAATGGTTCAGCAGGGCCCTGTTCCTCCTAGTGTGTTTGCTGGACGAGGGTTGCCAAATGTTTCAAATGGACAGTCTTCATCCTGGAATGCTTTTGGTTTAATCCCAGGACTTCCAAATGGTGGCCTAGATGCACTTCATTCCATTGGTTTTCAAGGAACCCTCAGGCCACCAATCCATTCGTCATTGAATATGGACATCACGCACCCAAGGTGTAGAGACTTTGAGGAGCGTGGATTTTGCTTAAGGGGGGACATATGTCCTATGGAACATGGTGTAAATCGAATTGTCGTGGATGATGTTCAGGTATGTGCATTCAAACACCTCTTAATGAAATATTGATTAGCATGATGATTTTTAATTTGGGATCAAGATCTGTATGGAAATGCATCCTTGTAAGAGGCCAGGTTGAGCTTGTAGTTAAATAGCTTGAACTGGAATTGTTTTCCTGTCATGTGCTTTTATGTCAGTCGTGGTTAAAAATAAAAATTTAAATTATGTTTGCAAACGTCAGTATGCCCTCTCCATCATCTGCTTCTACTTTCTTGGTTGGCAGAAGCACATGATGCAATTATAGTGGGTGGGTGGAGAAACTGGTTGCTTAGGTTTTTGTACAGGCAATGAATGATTCCATTGATCAATTCATTTCATTGTCATCCATGTGAATTTGACTTTGGCTATTTTTTATTTTATAAGAAAGATTGTATTAAATTAATATATAATTGCAAAAGTACAAAGTGAACCAATAATCCACTTTCAAAAGAAAGCACCAAGCTATACTAAATAATAGCTACATGCCATATCCACTACAAAACTCTCACACCTAACTAGAATATACACGCTCCCCCATTTGAAACTTATAAGAAATTGAGAATAATATTTCAATTCTTTAGAGACTGATGTCTGTGAAGATGCCAGAAGCAAAACTTTGTCCGATAAAAAATGTTATGGATGTCACTTTCAAAAAAAAAAAATACTCCTATTCCTCTCCATCCACAAGTTCCAAAGAATTGTTCCTACACACCCTGGCCAACGAAGCCTCATGACCTCTTTAGCTTTGTTATATATGACAGATAATATTGGCATCTCCTTTTCATTTCTGTCACTTTAGATTTGTTATGGGTTTTTCTTTCTTCAATCTTTCTTTTGATGTGAAATGGTTTGGCTCTAAATGGTATACATTGCGTTGTATTGTATTCTTGAACAATCTTGCCTATGAAATGATATCACCCTTATGCAGTTAGCTGCTTACAATTTTAATCTTAATGCCTTAGATTTACCCTGGATGAATTGTTGGTTACCTTTACACCTTTTTGCTCCTGTATTTATTTAAGTTTTAACAAGCATTTTGTCCTTATTTTGCAGAGTCTTTCACAGTTCAACCTTCCTGTTTCACTCCCAAGTGTGCATCTTCTGGGAACAAGCACTGGACCTGAATCTCTAGCACCAGTATCTGAATATTCAGCTACATCCCTGAATAGTAGAGGATCACATAGCAAATCAAGTAAGCATGGCACTGGTGATGATGATTTGGGTTTGAATGGCACATATTTAGCTTGTGATGGGGGAGGTGATTTGTATGACCCTGACCAACCCCTGTGGAATGACACTTGTCACAAAACGTCAAATGCTCTTCCATCCATGCAATCACCAAAGATCAATGAAACTGAACCTTTGCTGAAAGGTCCATCAAATAATGAATTCCCAGTTAGAAGTGTCAGAAATGCTTCTGGTTCCCAGACCACTGTATGGGGTAGAATTGGCAATTCAAAGATTAGATCTGATGTAAAAGAGAAAATCGATACTGCAGAAAATGCTGCAGATTATCCAGAGAATGAAACTATTGAAGAAAAGGAAGCATTGCTTAAAACCGATGCATCCCATCAAGGAAAACGGATACTTGCAGAGGATACTGGCTCAAGGCCCATGGATTCATCTTCTAAGGCACAATTGGATACCTTGCGTAACAATTGTAAATCATCACAAAAAGCAATGCGAACTTTATTTGTCAATGGAATTCCTTATAAAAGCAACAAAAGGGAGGTTCTTCTTGCCCATTTTCAAAAGTTTGGAGAGGTTATTGACGTTTACATTCCAATAAATAGTGAACGAGCCTTTGTCCAGTTTTCGAAGAGGGAAGAGGCTGAGGCTGCACTGAAGTCACCTGATGCTGTAATGGGTAATCGTTTCATCAAACTATGGTGGGCTAATCGTGATAGCATACCTGATGAAAACATAAGTAGTAGTAGCAATTTATCTGTAACGCCTCTGGGTGGGACTTCTGTTTCTATGCTTCCCCATACATCTGTTGCTAGTAGTAGCAAAGATAATTTTCAGGCACCTGCACCAAAAAGTAGCACTGTCGACAATCAGGATGCTTTTCTACCTGCTTCTTATAATACTAAGCCTGTTATCTCAAATGCTCTCAAGGTTCCACCTCCTTTGCTGAAGAAACTGGATACCTTAGAGAAGTTGAAAGAAGATCTCCGTAAGAAGCAGGAAATGCTGGAACGTAAGCGGGATGACTTCCGGCGCAAGTTGGACAAACTTGAGAAGCAAGTAAGATCAAGTGTCCTTGAAATTTGAACTTTTAGCATACGTGTCATACTGTGTTTCTCTAAATTTTGCTTTGCTTTAAAGGTTGTTTCTCTTTATTTGATCTCAAATGAGCATCATAGTTTTATTGCTAAGGTAGTCTTTGAATAGTTTGCACAAATTGTTTTTCCTGTGATGTTTCAGTAGAAATGCAAGAGATGGAATTATGAAATATAAGTTGGAGTGCTCAGTGAGCACTAAGATTTAGATGCAACTGTATTCCTTGATCTGAATATTTACCTTTCAGAAATAATTAGGGTAATGAAAGGCCTAACCTGAAGTTATTAATTGTTGCAGACTACCGGACGGAAGGCCGAATCAGATTCAGAGCAAGCTGCTAAGCGACCCAAAGTGGGAATAGCTGCTAATACTACTGTACCTACTACTCAAAGATATTCTGATTCTGTTTCTGGAATGGAATCTCCCCATGCTGAGATGATAGATAAGAACAAAGCCAGTGTCTTCACTGACAGTCCCAAGACCAATAGAACTGCTGTGCTACAGGAAGTCACTTGCTCAGAGCAGCTTCTTGTTCGTCCATTTGCATCAGCAGAGGCTCCTTTTCTAATGAACAGATATAAATTAGACAACCGTTCTACTGCATTCAGAGTTCTTCCACCTCTACCTGATGGATTTGCCGATGTAAGTCTCTCCACTTGTCTTCCTGAATTCCCACTAAATGTAAAAGGGTGAATATGTAAAAGGGTAATGGATTATCTTTCTTTTATATTGCTTTTCCTTCTTTTTTCCGGGTTTGTGCTATTTGTATGCTTGCATATTTTTAAATGATAAGATTGTGGATGCTGAATCTTGACTTGCAAAAGGCATGATTGTGCCTCGTCCTCTTGAAGACATCTTGAAAGGTAGAACCAGGACAGAAGGCAAAACAATAGGGAAGATATAGGGGACCATCACTGAGTTTTTTATTTTGGCTAATCCCATCACTGAGGTTGGGATTAGTATTAAACTTTGATGATGTTATTTTCCTGACCTTCACTGTGTATTTAATAAAAAGCCTACTCTTAGGATTTTTGGAACACAGATCTAACAAATGGTCAGAAGAATTGCGTGTTATACATATTAGTATGATGCACAATTTCATTATTATTATTTTTAAAATTTTGTAATCCACATAACATTGTGCTTTTCACATTGATGATTATCTAACGTTTTTTACGATTACAATAAAGCTTGTAAACTTTTTCCAGATTTTCTTTATTATCACATTATTTATTTGCATTATTGAATTGATTCCAGGTGATTGTTCTGAAGGAACATTTTCTACAGTTCGGTGATCTTTCCAATGTGGAATTTGAAGATGCAGAAGTCCATGACAATGTTAGTGAGGCAGCATCAAGGAAAGATTGCTTGGCTCGCATTACTTTCACCACTCGTACTTCAGCTGAGAGGGCTTTTGTGAGTGGCAAATGCTGGAAAGGCAATAATTTGAAATTTAGTTGGTTGACAGCGAGCAATTCAATCAATGACAGTAATGGCAAACAAAATTCTTCATCAACTTCTCAAGGGCCACTAGGTACCCGTGTTCAGCCTGGAGATAAGGTGACATGTGATGCGTCATCAAATGACGATGCTTTATCAGGAAACAAAGAACCTGAAAATGAAGAAAGAAAAAATGATATTGAGCCCATGTAATTGGTTGAAGACACACATCCTACTCCAAGCCCAACATGTGGAAAGAATAAGTCGCTGGAAGTTGATGCGTCATGATGGACTAATTGCGAGATATGTACAGTCAGGTAAATTGTTTAATTCTAGAACTTTAATATTGAGGATTCTACTTACTCTTTTCCTGGATTTTGATTCTCAAATGTAGTATGCGTGGGAGATGTAAAATGGGAAATTTCCTGATTTTTGACTAGTGAATACCACCAAAAAATATTGGTTGGTATTAGTTGAGTTGTTGATTTTATCGTCTATCTGTTTAGATTAAGGTCAGAGTACTAAACTATTAATGTTAGTAGTTACGATGCAATCAATTCAATGGTGTCTTGAAAATGTGTGGGATCTCATTCAATTTTTCCCGCACATGAGCTCACCTTGTTAGTTTTCACTTAATTATATGTTAATCAAGTTTCTTTTCCGCATTTAATATATTTTATTTTATTTTATTTTCATACCAAGATTGTGGGCAATTTCGTGCTATTCTCAGTTTTGCTTATTTTTTGCTACTGATATTATAGCCAAAATAATAAATCATGAACATCTTCTGTAATGATATACGTTTAGGCTTTATCTGTTTTGTCTTTTGGAATTGGTTGAACCAATTGATTTTATTTATCTAGGGATATCCAAAAAAAAAGGTGCTATTCAAATTCCATGGATTCTTGCCATACATTGTTAGCCTAGTTGGTAGGACAGAAGGAGCTTAAAGTCGCATCTCTGCTGGACTGGACTGACAAAAGGAGCTTAAAGTCGTATTTCTGCTGGACTGCACTGGACCTGTGTTCTAATATCAAACATAACAACGGCCCTAGCATTGGCAAAAACTTTTTAACATTCTGATGAGAGTGTGACAATTGATGAGATTTTTTTTGGTAAAAAATAGAAAGAAAGTTCCATGGATTCTTAGGTTAGGTGCAACCTAAACCTTTGTCAATTCCCCCACACAACATTGCCGTGCTCAAATTGGGCTTGCCATTATGAAATATGTTTCCTCGGATGATGCGTTTTTTTTTCTTCCCCCCAGTGAAATTAAATTCTTGAGCTTAGTAGGGCGATTTGCTAAGGTTTTTTTTTTTTGTTTCCTTAGTGAAATTAAATTCTTAAGCTTAGTAGGGCGATTTGCTAAGGTTATCACGTTTAACCGTATTAAACCCAAATTTATCCCCCTCTTCGGACTTAAATAGATGCTGCTACAAGTACAAAATAAACATTCAAAATTACATGACATTATCTAAACAACAAATGAGACGTGAAAGTACGAAACTACATTATTTCCCTGCCATTCTCTGACAAGCCCCTTCAACCTATTCTCTTCGCATCCATTTTACGTCCTTTTAGCTTCCAGGGCCTTGTTCTGGATTTCTTGGCCGACATCTTTAGTTTTCTGGCCTGCATAAGCCGTGACATCTAGCATATGTCTCTTAGCATAATATTCCAGCTGCTCTGGCACAGAACCTGTGGCTCGCCTGAAGTAGTTGAAGACCCATGAAAGAGATGACAGCCCAGTTAGTCCAAAAGCCCCCGAGGCGAGGAAGGCGAGTTCTGGACTCAAATAGAGTCATATATAGACAAGAATTAAAAAGGACAAAAATAGCATGATTTCATACAAAAACGGATCGTTTTGTAATACAACTAAATTCTGTATTTACAAAATTATCCACAACAATTGAAATTTAGAACAGACCTCAAAGCACGAGATAAAAGACTCTGGCCTTTCTTTCCAAGGTGTTATCCCAAAATCATCTTCTTCGCAGAAACCTACTGAACCCACTTCTTGTCCTCTGTTTTTTAGAACTTGTATTTGGGTTCTTTCTACTTACTTCCTTTCCCACCAAAGAATTTAAGTGGGTTACCTGATATAGAAAACGATGATGAACAGTTTCGTCAACTGCTGCAAGCCGTTGTCAATCATCTCCTACCACTGATCTGCGTATGTATTCTGGCATCCCTATTTTCCAGAAATTTCTGTAAACTGTACGTATGTTATCAAAATTTATGGAAACCTTATATAATTTCTGGATAACATACATACAATTTACAGAAATTATAAAACTAAATTATTAATTCATATGGCTACTCAAAGAGGCATTCCGATGTGTAATCTACCATTTCTACAAACAACAATTTTTGAAAGCAGTACGAAAATTAATTTACATTTTTGGAAGTCGTACGGAACATTATGTAAGTTTCTGAAAAAATTACAGAATTGAGAAAACGATGATGAACAGTTCCGTCAACTGTTGATATGCGGGGACAAAAATGTAAACTTACACAGCAAAAACGATGTCGTGAATCGATATGAGGCAAAATTTTCATCTGAAGCATTCCGCCTCTATTTCAAGTCTTTATTTCGAGGAAGGCGGTGATGGCAAGGCTGACGGTTATAGCAGCCGGAATAAGTACTGGGCTGAAGGTGATGAAGAGTGGGGTTGTGATAGCAAGCCCAATAAGAACGCCCGTGAGTGTCAAACCTGCAAGTACCAGTAGCGACCCACCAACAGGAACGAGGGAGAGAACTGTAAGAATTCTGGTCACTGATGGGCCTTCTTGTTGTGAATAGCCACTTTTGCCACCAGCACTATATTGATTATGATGATCACCGGCCACAGCGCTATAAGGGTGTATCGGATGGAGCTGAATTTGGTGAGGATAACGATCACGATCTGTACGATCAATCATTGTGTAAAGTTTCTAATAAAATAAGGAAATGGTATTTTAGATAGAGAGAGAGAGAAATGAAGTAAAAGAGATATTGGAAAGAGTTGGAGACGGTGGTTTTTTTCCTTTCTTATAGAGGTTGAAGAAGGGCCAATTGGTGACATGTATGTGTGAGAGTGGTGGTAAGTAAGGGCCTTGCATGAGGAACATGTTTCAGAGTGGTTTTGCGTACCACATTTCTGCAAAATTGTTGTGTTGTGCTCTAAGGAGGTGAAATGGCTCGGTTTTTGTTTGGCTTCACAAACCAAACAAATTAAAACAAGCCAAACAAAAATAATACATGAGCTACAATCAATCGTGCCTGAAACTTTATATTTTGTGCTTATTGTGCATAACGAAGATAAAAGCTGAATAATAGCTCACGGTTACAGAGGACGTAAGTATGAAAACGAAGATATATAAGTATCCTTCTCTCAGATAAGGGACAGAAATTTTTTGATGATCAGTCAAGGAATAAAATTGAAATTATATAAAAAGGCTTGCAAACTCCTAAATCCTTAACAAACTTCTGACACACGTAAATTTTTTCAAATATATTACAGTAGGAATTATCATCTGTGGTTTTTAAAACATGTTTTGAAGTCGCAAAGTTCAGATATTATCTAGTGTATCCAAACACATTATGTAACTTGTCTTCTCTTGTGACACTTTAAATTTGCTTATTAATTTCTACGACATTATTGTTGTTAAGAAAATAATAGTTGTCCTTACGAATTTCCGTACATTTGCAGACAATAATTAATATTATAACATTTTAGGTTCTTGGTTTACTCGGAACTTACATGCGTATTTAGAGCTATGCAGACCCATAATAAATAAAATCATAAATTACACACAACATAAAACGATTTGTTCCTGTTTTGTGTTAAATTTTTTTCATGACTTGATAAATAATTTGATAAGTCAATGATTTTTTTTTTTTCTTTTTTATGTTTTAGAATAAGGTTAACTAAGGCTAAGAATTTTGATTTTCAATTTTTTTTTCAACTCATTTTTTTATAGAAGTATAATTGATAATAATTTTTTATTTTAATTTTTAAATTTTTAAGAAATCACTACTAAAATATGAAATGATTCATAAAAATAAGATTTTTTAATCAAATTTTTAATTTTTAATATTTTTATTTTGGACCAAACATTTTCTAGAGAATAAATAAGTATCATAATTTTTGTATGTATAAATATCGAATAAAAATGATTATAAACTTAAAATTTGTAAAAATAATAATAATAATAACCACTTTTTTTAAGTTATTTGAAAAAAAAATCAAAAAATACAAAACATTACCAAATAACTTGAAAGTTATTTTTTATTTGTCTTCGTGAAAATCACTAAGCATAATTTTTTATCAAACTCATTCGTGATTATTTTTATAAGAAAATCGTAAAATTAATTATTTAATTATAAATTATAAAACATAAATTAAAATTGTAATCAAATACGGCGTAAGTCTACCAAAAAAAAAAAAAGAAGAGAAAAGCTACCTATCTATAGGTAAAGTTGGTAATAAATAATTTTTAAGTGTGTCAAATTATTTACTAAGACGAATCGTGATATTTGTATTGCTATATGCTTGATGCATGATAAAAAAAAAAAAAAAACATTTAATAAATAAAATAAAAAATCAGTGGCGCTGCCAAAGTGTTAAGTAATTAGTAGCTTGTTGAAACGGTACAAAGATGCTACAATTCTTCATCGGAAAATTCTAGAAACATCCTGAAAACAAAAAAACAAAAAAAGCCCTCATAATACCTGAAGATATGGGCCAACAGATATCTAATTCTAACTTATGGGCCTTCTTGCATTGAGCCCTCGGTTGAATAATGACAAGGCAACGTCTATATAAAGATAGGTCAATTCTATTTACATCCATCAAAATCTCCAACTACATACCCTTTAATACATACTTTTCAATAATTTTACACACAAGGGCATGTATTTGTAAGTTTTGGCGGATGTATTTAAAATAAGCCTAAAGATATAAAACCAATGTACCCGAAGAACTTATTAAGATGAAGAACTAGATGGACATTTAAATATGGATTAAAATTGTCCGAATTATTTTGTTTGTATCATATGAATATTTTAGTTATTTTATTTTTATAAAAAATACTCAGATCAATTTTTTTTGGGATGTAAAATATGAAATTTTACTCAAATTTTTAACAATAAAATATTATTTTATTAATAAAATATTCATATATAATAATAAAGTGAATTTAATGAGTATAAAATTTTCATCTTATTTTAAAATTATTTGAATATTACAATATTCTTTTGGTCAATTATTTTTATAAATTTTATATTTTATAAAAAAAGTTGTATTTTTTTGACCCATTTTTATATTATATTTTCTGTAAGTATAATACATTTAGATCAAAACTACAAATTTTACAAAAAATTAGTGAAGTTGAAACCACAAAAATAAGCTTTCACATGTCTACCATTTTTGAAGAATAGTACCAAAAGTTGAACATCGTATCTTTACTGTATAGCTCGGAGCTGTGGAAGTTACTGCACCATTCATGTAGTCTCCAACAAAGTATTATTAATAAAGTATTATTTTCTTATTTAAAAAAATAACTAAAATATTTCATTTTTAACGAGAAAGTCACCTAAATATTTACATAAATAAATTTTAATAATACAAATAAATTAACTCTTAAAATACTTAATCCTACGAATACAAATTATAAAGGTTAACACCGCCTTTCTTCCTCTCTTTTTTATTTTGCTCTTCCACCTTTGGGGTGCTCTCCTTAGAAAGATTCTTTCTCACATGGGTAATTTATTTTTCTTTATTTACTTTTCAATTCTTTCTTTTTGTGAGATTTTGTTTTATAAATAATATTTTGCTACTATTTTTAGTAGTTTTTTTTTTTTTTTTGTTAGAATTGACTATAAAAATCAGATCTAATATGTCTTCATATCTACTTGCATTTGATATAAAGTTTTTTATCAATACAGTATTTACATGTTTCAACAAATCCCATATTTGACAATAAGCTCCATAAACTTTATTCAGTATAAATTTTTTTTGATACAAAGCTTCGAGTAGTTATTTTGAATGGGAGAAATACAAATATATAAACAAGATGAAAAAAATTATTTTTTCTCTCTATATATAATTTATTTTTTAATATTTGAATATGTATTAATAAATTTTATTTATTTAAATAATATTTTGATTATAATTTTTAAATTTAAGTAATAATAAAATACCACCGCTTTATAAAAAATAAAAAGAGTATAATTCAGAGCGGAGAGCGGCTGATTTGGTCAATAAATCAATTTCTCTGTTCATATGGCATGCATCTTGATAAATGAGGCATCTGCATGCACATCTTAATCAATCAGTCAATGTAGGAAAATTGAAACTTTTTCTTTATCATAATAAATATATTTTTTCACTTACAATAATTTACATGATATATTTTATATCACTTACAATAATTTATATTATGATATATTTTATAATATAATTAACTCATATATTTATAATTTTTAGTATGATAAATTTATATTCAATTTAATACATAAAATATTATTTAACACAATTTTTATTGCATGTCTTGGGTTTTATATTCGGAGATAGTAACTAGTAGTTACTCTTTTTGGGCGGTTATGGTGGACCATATTATTGATATTTGGATTGCCTTAGCCCTAGTTGAGCGATCCATAGACATGACCTCTTTCCTAGACTTTGACGTTCAATTAGTTTTATTTCTAATGGGCGTCAGATACAACTGGCATCGTTTCATTTTCTTCCAAAGAATAAAATTAAACTAAAACCCCCAACCATTCATTCCAATTGATAAAGAAAGTATCACATTTTATTATTATTATTAAATAATTACATTATTTAAGCATTTATAATTGAATTTAAGCCTTAAATCTTGGCGAAAGTATCGCATATTACAAATTGTGTAATTTGTCTCACTTTGTGCTATTAATAACTTCCAAATATGATTCAACAAATAACTATCTATCCACTATTTTAATTTGGTGAATTACGTTAATTTTTAGTTTATCTTTCTTTGCTTGAAGATTAATTAGGTTTGTTAATTAGGGTTAAGTGTGGATTATTAGAAGGGTATATTGATCAGTGAAAGTAGAAAGACAGTGATAAGAAATTTAGGCTTTAAGAAAATGATGAAACAAAAAAGTTGAGCAAAAGAATATTCTCAAATCTATGCATTCACACTGATTAGGCCTCATACAATGAACCAAACGAGGAGAAGGGGAAACCGCTATTTTTTTTTTAAATGAAATGTTATATATATATATATATATATATATAATGTGTGTGTTTGTGTGTGTTTTTTTTTAAATTATATAAAATAAGAAAATTAAAATTTATAACAATAAAAATAATACTTAATAATATTGAATGAAATTTATATATATATATATATATATATATATATATATATATATAATGTGTGTGTGTGTGTGTTTTTTTTTTTTTTTTTTGAAAAATTATATAAAATAAGAAAATTAAAATTTATAACAATAAAAATAATATTGAATGAGATTTAATTAAACGGAGTTCAATATTAAATAAATTTAAATAGTTGTAATTGTATCAACTTTAACAACATTTAATACAAAATGATGAACTTGAAGTATTTTTTAGAAAAAAATGTCGTGAAAGTTCTTTTGTTTAGGCAAAATTTATTGTTTGGTATCATTCTTTAGAAAATAATTTTTAAATTAATTTATTTGTAAAAAAATATTTTTAAGTCTATTTATTAGTGAAAAATGTATCATACAAAGAAAATATTAATTTTTTATTCAATTTTTTTTTAAATATACTAAAATAATACATTTGGCACATGCTTATTTGTATTTTTTTTATAGAAATATATCTAATAAAATATTTTTAAATTAAAAAAATTACTCAAATTTTTTAACAACTTTTTCAATCAAACTTAAATAAAAAATTCTATTATCTAATGTATGACTTTGAATATTAAACAATGAAAATTTTATTTTGGCTAAAAAAAATTCATAAAAGTATGAGTAATTTTTTTAAATAATATCAATTTATATATATATATTTATCAAAATATATAAATATGCATGTGATATATATGTTATTTCGTTATATTTAACGAAAAATTAGAAAAAAAATAATTTTTTCCTTACCTTACATGTTTTTCTCAGATTTAAAAATACCTTTTTCAAAAATAAAAAATTTAAAAACATTATCAAACAGGACATAATTAAATAGTAGTTATAATTTTTGAAACATGCTTATTCTTCTTTTTTGTTTTTCAATTACGCTGTGAGTTTTAATCATCTTTTTGTGAATATTGAACTCTATATTCGTTAATCATTCCTCCACTTAGTTAGCAAGTAGTTTTCATAAAGATGTCTGACCAATCTGTTTCACTTTTTAGTGTAAAACTTGTGGTTGCACATAAATCTATGTGAGTTTGGATTTAGAGAAATGATGATTTGAAACAACTTTGGTTAAAAGTGGTTGCGAATTATTTAAAAGTATTTTTAAAGATACGTTTTAACAAATTTGATAGAAGATAGCTTCATAAATATTATTTATATTTAAAAAAAATTAAAAATTCATTATGATGTGTTTCACTAAAAAATTATTTTAAGAGAAGTAATTATAAATAAAATCATTTAATTAAAAATAATTTTAACATAAATATTAAAATATTTGTAATAAAATATTAAATATAATTTTAAGTTATATTTTAATAATTATTTTAAGAAAAAAAACAAGCATTCTTAAAAAATGCTTATGGCCATTAAAAATCACTTTTAATTAAAATAAAATAAAATTTGTTTCAAATGGATTCTATATATTATTACTTTTAAGAAAATTAATTTAGTACGTATATTCATCCTTTAAATTAATTACTTATTAAAATGTTAATTTTAATTAAAAAATGTACTTAAAATTACTTAATTGTTATAAATTGAACATGTTAATTATTTTTTTTTAAAAATTGGTACAAATTAATTAATTAACTATTATAAATATTGACACTTTTAATTATTTAAGCTAATTTTTTGTCATTTTAATCACTTTATTTTTCAATTTTTTTTTTTACTTTTTAAGATATTTTTCTTTTCAAACATCTATCAGCCCTTGTTAGTAAAATTTAATTCGATCAAACTTAAATTATTTTATAAAAAAATATCCAAAAAAAATAAATTTTGTAAGAAAAAATTAAAGTATTTACTTTTATAATAATTAGATGAATAATGTGCACAAATTTAAAAAATATATTAATATATTAATTTTATAAAATAAAATAATCAAAATTTTATGCTATTCTTTAATTAATTCTAAAAATTATATTCCAAACATCACATTATCTTAAAACACATCACATACGAAGCATGCCTTAATGGGTGTGTGGTTAAGGTTCTATCCCTTATCTATCCTTCCTAAACAGGTTAAGTTTATTTTCGTTTAAAAAAAAAAAAAAAAGGAGCGGGCATCAAATTAATGACTAAATTATTGGTAAGATTTAAAAAAAAAAAGTTGTTCTACTTGGCTGGCTAGTAGGTAGTGGTCCAGTACTTCTCACTTTGCTATCTATTAAATAATATATTAATTATAAATTTAATATAAAATATAAAATAATTATAAGATTAATAATTAATAAAAAATGTATTAAATTATTTTATATAAATTAATGTATATAATAAGACTCTTAATCCCTCCATCAGAACCCAAGTTCGAATCTCGTCTGAGTATGTGAGTGTATTTTCTCTTTATTAATAAAAAAAATGAAATTTTAGAATTTTTATTATTGCTCTATAGCTATTACAAGATGATCCTCGAGCTACTTTTCAAGGGTTATAGTTATATTGTTTGCAAACTATTATATTTTAATTATTTATAATTTTTTTCTCTCTTTTTAACCCAAAAAAAACAATATTATATTTTAATTAGGTATTCAGTTAAAGTATACTATACATATACATAATATTTGAAATAGACTGGCTGTATATGGGTGCATGCGTGGAAGCTCTCTACTAGTATACATTATAATGAATAAATATTGATAATATTATCACAATTTATAACATATTTTTTTATTAACAATAATTTTATTAATATTAGTGACATTAAATAATAAATCTTATATTTTTATTATGATAACCTATCTAAAATAAACAATATTACAAACGTGTGTCAATTAAAAAAAGTAGAAGATTATATCTCAAGAGTGTGTGAGCATTCCTACTATTCGGACAAATTAATGATTGTCTGATATTACAAGCCCGACTATTAATTTATTATACATCAATTCATATACAACAAGATAAAAAATGATCGAATTACAAAATTTGACTTTTTTTTTTTTTTTTTATCAGTAGAGCATTCCATTTCCATGATCCATTTTATGTACTTTATGATGTCCTTATTCGCATTTTTACAGTATGTGGATCGCCCCTTTGCCAATATCTATTGAAATTTTTTTACTTGAACTAGATCAAAGAGTGATGATGTTGCTTTGTTGTTAAAAGTTGCTATTAGATTATGGCACATTTAGAAAAGACTGGAATGCATTGATTTTTCACCGTAAGGTACGTATTTGATCTTAAGATTATTTGTGCGATAATTTGACATGAGCGGAATCTTGTCTTTAAGATTTTTTTTATAGCACAGCCGCTTGACCGGAAGTGTGTTAGTAACATTTGGATAATGAATTTTAATGTTGTTATTCAGTTTTCTCTAGGACTTGGTGCTTTTAGTATTAATCTTCACTGTTATGGGGTTGATTTTAAATAAAATCAGCATCACACCGTTTGGAAAGAGAGAAAAAAAGCTTTCCATTTTCAAGATCAGTTATTTTGTTTCTATAAAATAACATACATATATATAATACCTGTAATTAAGCTGAACATGATGAACTCAGTTTATGTTTCATTTAATAGTCTTAACAGTAATTAAGACTCAATTCTTTCATATTTCAAGTTAAAATTTCGAATAATACAAAGTACAATTTCATTTATATAAATAAAATAAAAAAATTCATAGTTCATATAACTTAATTTCAAGAAATTTCTATGTATATTAGCTTATGAATAGAGTTACAAGTTCCAATTGTACATACTTAAATAGACGATGCAGCATTATACTATCAGAAAATATATACTTAAAAGCAATTAATATATATATCACACACATAAAAACATAAATATATAATTTATTATTGAGAACTATCTAGCAGAATTCACTCTAGGATGCTTTATCTTTCTTTACAAATAATTTTTTTTAAATAAAATATATAGATATTTCATTAAATTTTAGAATCTAAAAATTTCAACAATAAAATAAATTTTTTCAAATAAAATTCATAAATACACATTCAAGAATACCTAGAAACACTAATTAGCCTTACATAAATCAATAATTAATAATTCTCCAAAAATCACAATTTTTTAAAAATAATATACATTATACAACTTATATACATCAGGATCGAACCCTAACTTTAAATTTGTGCACCTTACGATAAGACTTTGATGCTATCGCATTACAACAATAAGTGCCAAAAAAACACATAATTACAAATAATATGTTTATTATTCTCTATTACTACCTTGCAGTTGCACATACAAGACTATCAAGCTCATATACCATGATTAGTTACCTTCTTTTCCTCTCTCATGATAATCTGGAGAAGATTCTTAGTTTTTTTTTTTTTTCTTCCAACCAATACAAGATGGATATATATTCACCAATATTTTAAATTACAAAAAAGGGTTTCGAATCCACTTTGAAAAAAATATAAACATCATTTTTATTACCAAACTACTGGGGTGATTGGTGAGAAGATTCTTCATTCCATGAGGAAATAAAGCTCAAACCAGATGGAGCAGAACTTGGATGAGTACCAAAAGAAGTAGTAGATCCTCCATGACAAGCGTACCTCATTAGGTCAGCATTAGTGGCATCCAATTCCTTTTGGAGTCTAATTACTTGCCTTTGTAGTACTGAGATTGCTCCAACACATCCATATACTGGATCTTTCATTCTTGCTTCTGCTTCATAAGCTAGTGAGTTCACCGTGTCCTCCCTTTGATGTGGAGCCACTTCATTCAAAAGCTTACTGACGTTGCTCGCGCCGAAGATCTTGTGAACGTTTGCGAATTTCGTTGGCTCTTCGGGTGGAAAATATGGAGCAAATATGCAATCTGGCATACATTTTCTCCTCAAAAACTTACAAGCAGCACATGGAGAGTTGGTATAACTTGATGAAGCCATTTTCACTGCAGCTAAATATATATATATATATATACATACCCCAAAATATTCATTATGGTCACTTTTCCGGATAAATAAAGAAATTAAAATTTCAATTCCATGAAATTTATCATAACTGATGTTATTTTGTTTATTAAAGCTAATTCTATATCTGAAGATTTCACAGAGGAACCATCTAAAAAAATTTAAAAGTAGTTAATTACATCATCAGAGTGAATTAGTTATATGAGTTGTAGCTAGTAAAAATAATTAAGCAGGTAGAAAATACCTAATACCTAGCCGGCTTTATTTATTTATTTATTCTTTGACCAAATTAACCTTGCTTCAGATATCACATCATAATAAAACTGCAGAGATCTATAGGTTAGCTTTTAGAAAATTAGTTACTTGCTTAAACAAAAACCAGGTTACAATTGATCATATAAATTATCAAGCATCATTTCAACCTAATTTTACTTTTATGGCCTCTTGAAGCAAATTTTTTTTTAAATTTGAATGATATTGAAATATATTAATATTATTCTAAGGACCATTTTTATTTATTTATTTATTATTATTATTATTATCAAATTTCCAAAACCTCTCTTTTTGTTTTTATCTCTCTCTCTCTCTCTCAATTCAAAAAGGTACAGTAGTCCCAGATCAATTAATTAGATCTTATGACATATAAATGGTGCTAAGCTAGCACATGTATCTTCTAAGATCATCAAGCATTATATGATAACGTGCGCTTAGTTTTACATATGCTATTGCTATTTTTCTTCCTTTTAATTAATTTCTCATTTTCAATTTATTATACGCAACTTGTTCCTCGGATAAAACCCTATTTATAATAAATAAAAAATTGCAAAAAAAGATCTAATTTAAAGCTAAAATGAATTAATTATAAAGGAAATTAAAGAGACTGCTAATGATATTTATGCAATTGAGGTGAAAAATAATATAATTAAGTACCTTAGCTTTATTTTTTAGTCGTCTTTTCTGTATGCTGATTTCAAAGACCCATTCCTTGATTCGATCTCCTGATCAATTCAATCAAAACAAGTACTTAGTACTAATTGAAAAAGATGTAGAAGAATTTCAGAGAATAATATAAAAAGTTTACTAATTGGATGTGAATTAATGTTCAAAGAGAAAACCCTAGCTAGTAAACGCAGGACACAGAAAGAGAAAGTCTCAGAAAAATTAAGAAGATGATGAAGTATGATGAAAGGAGGCAAAGAGCATTTTCAGTGACTAGAGAAAAAGGGAAAGAAACGAATACCAAAGCAAAGACAAAGTGCAATTAATAAATTAAGAGAGCACAAGCAAAAAGTAATATGGAGCTGCCTTTATAATAATTAATGTCAAACACTATACAACTACCTACAATTTTTTTTGTTACCCAAAAAAAAAAAAATAGCAGTGTGTACCGACTTCTAGTCAAACTGATTTTCAGGTATATATACCTTTATTTTGGACTTTAAAGGGTTCACGGAGAAAATTGAAAACATATTTACACAATTCTTCAACTTACAAATAACCGAAAAAAAAACCTTCTAACAACTTGAAGGCGATAGGTCTGCCTTATATAATTAAGTCCAAAAGATGGCATACAAAGTTCAAAAAATCGGTGCTACTTATTGATTTAACGGTAGGCTTATTTACTTTTAATTATAAGTAACAATCTAAATGAAATGTTACAATTTGTTTATTATGTGATTTGATAGTAAGATTTTTAAAAATTAAAAATTAAATTATATATTAAATTAAGAAATATATATATATATATATATATATATATATATATATATATTATGTTGTGTTACGTAATATAATTATTTTAAAAATTAAAAAAGTTATTTAAAATTTTAGATAATATATACTAATATGTGATAGAATACAAATAACATGTGTGCAAATTTGCCATTTGTGATTTGACCAATTTTTTTCTTTCTATCTTATTGTGACCTTTCTCATGTTATATTTATTATACATTTAGTGAATTCACAATTAAAAAAAAAAAAAGGGAATGCATGACACAGTAGACTGAGTTTTCGATATCGGAGATAAACACAAATTTTAAATGTAAAAAATATATGCTCATAATAATGATTAAATTAAATTGTCGTATGGCAGAATTTTTATAAACAAGAATAACTATTATATTTTTAAATTATTTTAGTATGTAATATAATATAATTAATACGAATGCAAGTATTTGTTTTTTTAACACAACATTTACTTAAACTTTACTAAAGTAATATTTTGTACTCACACGTATAATTTTTTTTTTTTTACTAAATGGACTTTAATGTCCACATTCTACAGGTGATGAACTACCCACACATATAACTTTCATATCGGTAAAATACGTATAATTTTTTTTTTTGGGGTGCTAAATGGACTTTAATGTCCACATTCTAAAGCAGGTGATGAACTACCCACACGTATAACTTACATATCTGTAAATATTTGCAATATATTTTTGATTTATATGTATCTTTTATTTTATTGAAAAAACAACAAAACTAACACTCCTTAAAATTGTAATAACAAAATTAACACTCTTTATGTTTAAACTTATATTTTCACAATTAAAAAAATGATTAATATGTCATTTTTCTTTAAAAAATTCATTCAATTAAAATTGAACGACGACAATTTAGACTCGTTCAATATTTTACTTTTAAATTGAACGTTCAATATTATTGGAATGTTAGTTTTGTTAATATAAATTTTAAGGGTGTTATTTTTAATAAATTTCATATTTTATTTTGTAATTGGATATATAACTATGTTATTTATTACCACAATAAATTTACTTAAAATTATAATTTTATAAAACGTTGATGGTATGTACAATTGTACAAAAGTGATCTACCGAGCAACTAATCTTGCACGACTAAGCAAGCGAGAGTGCATTAAAAAATTATAATAACATGTTTGCTAGTAAATAATTAAATTAATTTTAAAATAATATTTTTTAATAAAAAATTTAAAATAATATATTAGTTGTATTTAAAGTATACATATAATTTATGATATATGTACACATTATATATAACATATATATTATTTTTGAACTAATTTAATTATATATACACTGTATGTATATGTTATTTAGTTTCAAACTGAGCTGAAAATGTTAAATTAATATTGTTATGGTGTTATTAAATTATTTGTAAATAATTGAAGGATTTATTAAAGTATCTATTATGACTTAACTGTAGTAACAATAATAAAATAGTGTGGCAATAATCAATTTCATCACCCTTAAAAGTTTCTATTTTATTGCCTAGCTAGAGACCGCAGGGACACAGTAATGTGGGTGAATTTGCTCTTACTAGTGTTAGCTTCTATTACCAACGAAGACAAGCTTATAGATACGAAGGTCAGGAAGAATAGGAGGACAAGCTTATAGATACGAAGGTTAGGAAGAATAGGAAGACAAGCATTATGCTCACAAAAACGGAATTCTCGAGAGAGAGAGAGAGAAAAAAGGAGAGGGCTGTTTTTGTCAAATATATTTATTTATTTATTATTTGTTTAGGAGGGGACAGTGTTTGTGTAGGCTTTTTACCTTCTAGGTATGGAATCTAGATTCTAGGCCCCTAATCTCACATCAAAGAATTAAATAAAGAAAATAAATAAAAAAAAGTGCATTATAGGGTCTCTCTCTATATTTGTTCATATAATTTAATGAGAGTGCTCATAAATTTAGTTGTATGTTGCCAATTATACTTTAAGAGAGGAGTTTAAATATTATTAATTTGTGATAGAATTTAATTAAATAATATAATTAAATTTATAAAAATAAATTATGATGAATTAATTATATTTTTAATGAATACTACTTCAAAAGTGACCAAAACATTTAGTCTAATATTTTTTGATCTTGCCGAAAGGCCAAAAGCACTAATGTTATACCATATTCTATACAAGGGGGAAAACTTTGGCCCCCCTAATAAGTTTTTTTTTTTCCCCTAACAACAGGCCCCCTAATAAGGTCGGGTGGGAAGTTCTTACAAGTTTTTGAGCCATCATAATTCATAAGTAATTAGGTGAAATAAATAAATTATTTATAGTTTATGTTATTATAATAAAATAATTACAAAATATCATACAAAAACCGTACTTGGCCTCCAGCCCACCACCAAACTTAGTTTACTCACTCATGCAGTTCATGAATCATTTGGATGAAGATATAGAATATCTTATATATTGAAGGAATAAGAGGGTGCACAAATTTTTTATAGAATCTGTGTACCCACTTTGTTTTATTATTTTTTTAAAAAAAATAATAATAAAGTGGGTACAGTACACACTTATGATTGTTTTTTTTTTTTGGCTAAGGCACTTGTCATTGCCAAGTGAAACTATTATTAGTAGATATATACATTATTTATGATTTTTTTTTCCAGAAAAAAATTAATGAATATGTTTACAAAGAATTAAAAAATCAATTATTTAATTAAAAATAATAAATCACAATTATTATTAAACATTACTTCGCTTTTTAGAAAAGAAAAAATTGTATTACTTGATTGAAATTATGGTTAGGTAACCCAATTACAATATATAAATAAATAAAAATTAATAATCACATTAATGCACAAATATTTTTCTAAATAGTTCAAGTAATAGCACTGACACTAATAATTTTTTCATGGGCTTTCAGTTATTTTTCTAGATTGCTGAGTATTTTAATGTCTTCAATCAATCTATATTTAACTATGTCTTTAGCCTCTAATATCTTAAGGAAAAAAAAAAGTCTAAAAAACTTATGTTTAGATTGAAAAACATGCATACAAAAATCAGACTGTAACATGTATGTTTGATAAATAAATATACTTAAATTAAAATTTAGACAAAAATATACCACAATTTATAATATTGCAGAAAATGAAAGAAAGAAAAAATGAAGGACTTAATTTTCCATTCACTTGTTTGCCAAAAGAAATGTAACACGGCGATTTTATTAAAATATTAAAAAAGTTTGGAGAGGAAACATAAAATTGATTGTGTAATTTGATCTATTATATAAAGTATCTTCAATGAACAAAATTTATTATTATATATAATACATATCCCTAAGTTTAATTTTTAGAGATTTATATATTCTTTGTTATAAAAAATTAGAGATACACAAGTCAATATCTAAGCATGGCCCTAATGATTAGAGAGGAAATATATTATTTACATATATTATCCATAGTCCCACACCAAAAATATGCATCTAAAAAGTATGTGCTTCATGAATGTGTGGTTTATTTGTATTCAAACAATTATACATCAACTCTAAACGACTAAATCATGATAAGTTGATAACATATAAAAAAAAACAAAAAATCCCCATCGATTTCTTTCACTTCTATATATCTTGATTCTTGATTGCAATCATTTAGGTGATATGAATATTAAAAAAAAAAAAATTCGTTTTTAGATTCTAATTTACCAAAATAAATAGAAAAGAAAAAACATAAATCAATCTTTATTCGTATCATTGTGTGTTTTAAATTCAGCTCAATCTTGATTCTAATGATTGCACATAACCATGTGGCCTTTTAAATATAATTTATTGAATACATAGCAATGTACATATACGCTCACCTCAATTTTATTCTCATGTTTAACCATAAACCAAACCATTTTTATTTACCATTAATACTGGCCTATATTTTCCTATGAGTTAACAAGTCCATGCTTGATTAATGATTATAATAAAAATAGAGGTTCACAAAGACACAATGGTGCAGGTTGTAGCGTTGCCATAAGCATGCTTTAGATTTAATTTGTATTTAGTGATAACGTTTAATCCGATATTCACACACAATTATATTTAAATCTTGTTACAAAGTGATACTAATTATATTGTAATTATTGATAATTTATAATAATACATTGCTGCTTTTCAACGAGATTTATTTATAAAAAAAAGACACAATTGCCACCACTCATGGTAGAAGTAAAAGGAAAATAAATAATAAAGAGCAATAAAGGACGGATGTTGGATAAGATATTGGCATTTTATTCTTGGACAAAATTAATAGTCACATAAATTTATATTTAAATTTATATCTTATATTAATTACAAGGTAATATGTGTTCAAATTTTATTAAATAATGAATTATTTTTTTTATTTTTTAAATTATTTAATCACATATCATATCATATTATAATTAATACGAATATAATTTTAAACACAAATTTATATATTTTTAACTATCTTCTCTTTAACAATTAACATATACTTATTTTCATTATAAACAATAAAACATATACTTTATTTTCTATTTCTTTCTTTCTTTTTTTTTTTTTTTTTTTTGCTAGTTATAAAAAACGACATATTTTCTTCTGCCTGTAAATTGAACAAAATGATAATAGGCATTGCTTCGGTACCTTTTTTCTCCCTATTTAATAAAAAAAATATTAATTTATATAAAATAAGTAATATTTTTTTTCCTTATTTAATTAAATGTACACTATCAATTCAATTTGAATTAGTAAATATAATTTAACAAAATTTTATTTATCTTTTTAAATATTCTTTATTGCATATTCTAAAACACGATACAAAAAAAATCAAAAAAATACATAAAATTTTTAACAAACTGTAAAATTTATAAAATAATTGAAAAATATATATAATTAAAAAAATTATTGTACTATCATTTTATTTTTAAAAGAATAAAATTGAATTTAAATAAAAAAAATTTTTGTTTAACTGTTTCTGTGAATTTAATATTTTATTGATTTTTTTTTGTATTATTTTTATTAATAAACACGATACTTTAAAAAAAAATACATAAAATTAAATTATATTCACTACTTAAAATTAAATTAATTAGATATATTTAACTAAATAGAAAAAAAAAAATATTATCTTAAAAATAAGCGACAAATATATAATTTTGTTAAATAGTATAAAAAATTACCAAATCATAATCCTCGAGTCTATATTTTATGTATTATTTTCAATGTATTAACTTATATATATATATATATATATATATATATATATATATATATATATATATATATATATATATATATAAAGTAAGATTTTTTGAGATAAGAATTAAAATTATTTGAAAAGTGAAATTTTTTTTATATTTATTTATTATTTATTAATGACATATTTGGAGCCATAATTCTGTACACTGTAATTTTGTGAAGTACTTTCAAACGATACGTGGCGTGAACTAATTTGTTAACATAAGAAGTTCAGAGAAACTAACGGTGGAACTCCGAGTTGGACGTTGCCTCGGACTCGAAGAAACAGATGGACCTAACCTGGGGATTAACGAACATCGAGATGCCACGGACAGCCAAAACAGTTAAGAATTAAGAATTCAGAATTCAAGCAAAGAAGAATCGTAAGTCGTATTTTAAACCAAAAAATGGCTGGATTGGAAGAATTGAGAAAGAAGATAACGCCACTGTTCGATGCTGAAAAAGGCTTGGGATTCTCTACAGGATCAACCTTAGGTCCCTGCGATTCTTACACAGTAAGAATTTCGAAAACTGTCATTCGATTTATTTATCTCCTTTTTTTCCGTTCAAATTATATGTTCTGATTTCTTTGCAAATTTTATTGTATTTGTTGGAAGTTATCGGATAGTGGAACTTTGAACTTGCTAAGTAGATCGTATGGAGCTTACAACTTCAACGAGCAAGGATTGCAAAAGTGCACGACGTCCATGGTGGTGGATGAGTGCGAGACTGAGAAAACGTATCGATGTGGTTCGCGTGAGATGAGGATATTCGGAGCTATAGGTAGTGGAGCAAGTAGTATTGTTCAAAGAGCTATTCATATCCCTACTCATCGCATTTTGGCCCTCAAGAAGATCAATATATTTGAGAAAGATAAAAGACAACAATTACTTACAGAAATCCGTACTCTATGTGAAGCTCCTTGTTCTGAAGGCTTGGTGGAGTTTCACGGTGCGTTTTATATGCCAGACTCTGGTCAAATAAGCATAGCTTTGGAGTATATGGACGGAGGGTCATTGGCTGATATATTGCGGTTGAAGAAAATTATACCTGAACCTGTTATTTCCGCTATGTTTCAGAAACTTTTACACGTAATAAATATCTTACTATTGGCTAAAATGTTTAGGTAATTTTGGTTCATTATGTATTTGCATTGTTTTTTGTGTTTTTGATTGTTAGATCTACTATGGCAGGGATTGAATTATTTACATAGCGTTAGGTATTTAGTTCACAGAGATATAAAGCCGGCGAATTTGCTTGTGAATCTCAAGGGTGAGCCCAAAATTACTGATTTTGGGATAAGTGCTGGACTAGAGAATTCAATAGCAATGGTTAGTAATGGTTGTCATATTGGTTGCTTGCTTGGTTTTTCATTTTATTGCCTGCTGTTTAAATTCCAATGTCTGCTCCTTTGTTAAAGTTTACCAGAATATTAAGTTTGAGATTTGTGTATGACATATTAAAGTGCATGATGTACCAGTGTGCTACGTTTGTTGGAACCGTCACATACATGTCACCAGAGAGAATTCGGAACGAAAATTATTCGTATCCTGCTGATATTTGGAGCCTTGGTCTTGCCCTCTTTGAGTGTGGTACTGGAGAATTCCCATATACAGCTAATGAAGGACCTGTCAATCTAATGTTGCAGGTCATATGCAAATATCTTTCATGGCTTAGTGTTCCTTTATATCTAGGCTTAACTACTTTATTGGTTCTAAACTTCAACTAAACTCACATTTAAGTCTCCAAACTTTTAAATTCTACAATTTAGTATCCAAATTTTTAAAATTTCACATCTAGGTTCTTAAACTTTTAAATTCTATAATTTAGTCCCTAAATTTTTAAAAAATTACATATAAATTCTATCTTTGATACTAAAATACATATTTTTGAATCAAAATTTTATGATCAATGTGTGCCTTTTTAAAAGTTTGGGGACTAAATTGTAGGATTTAAAAATTTAGGGATCTATGTGTTAAATTTTAATAGTTTGGTAAATAAATTGTAGTATTTTAAAGTTTGAGGATTTGAGCGTGAATTTAGTTAAAGTTTAGGAACCAATAGTATAGTTTAGCCTTATACTAGCATGTGATTCCTTTAAGTATTTGTCTGCTATTTTTTTTAATGCAAATGAGGGGAGGAATTGATAAGACGTCAAACAAATATTTATTGTATGGTTGCCACTGTATACTCAAATGCACAACATATATGTGTTGTGTGTGGCAATTCTGTTGGTTATATTTAGTTCCAGGAAGGAATGCAAAGGAAAAGATTAATGCATTAAAAAATCTCTGTAGTAAATCTTAAAGGTGCCCCTAGAAAGATTGTTAATGTGAAAACCATGATAATCTAGTGTTGAAATTTTGGTAATTAAAGGTGTAAGAAGTTGTGCTTTTTTATAGTTGACACAGATATTCTTTTTAGTTAAAATACAATTTTCCTATGGCAGATCATGGATGATCCTTCACCATCACCTCCTAAACAAAACTTTTCCCCAGAGTTCTGCTCATTTATTGAAGCCTGTTTGCAGAAGGATCCAGACGCTAGGCCAACAGCGGATCAGGTAAGCAAATAAGGCATTTCAGGCTTCAACCTCAGAACCAAGTATAAAATGTCCACGCTAATGTACAGAGTCTATTAGTTCTGACTGGACTTCCATCCCCCATTATTTATCTGGTAGCTGATTGTATGATATTTGCATGAATATATTATGATAATATGTGGATTGTAATATCATTATATTGTAACAAATTCTTGAGATGTGTTTTCTTCTTCTTGACAGATGTGATTTGTTGAAACAAATATTTGAGGTCATTAAATAGCAAGATCGTTATTAAAAACATAATTGTCTTGAACGACTGTTTTACTAATATCCTATTGTCCAACTGCAGCTACTTTCACACCCTTTCATTACAAAGCATGAATATGATCAAGTAGACTTAGCAGCATTTGTCCAAAGCGTTTTTGATCCAACACAGAGGATGAAGGACTTAGCAGATGTGAGTTTATGACAAATTTGAATGCATAGTGACTCAATAGTGTGCTAAAATTAAAAAAAGAAGAACTGTAAATTTTGGAAATAAATGTAGAGAATGTCTTCAACTGTGACAGGTTATACCCTACTTGATGCAAGTTTAGGTGTCCTGCTAAATGAATAGAAACTTACAGATACTTGTTATTTTGAGCGGACAGCATCTTTTGATGTATAATTGCCATGCACATTTATCCTATATGGATTTTGAGCTACTTGTTATCTGCATCATGTACTAGGAGATACCTGCAATAGATTATCTTAAATATAAACTATTTTTACTTGGACGATAACTAACACTTGGATGAGTTTATGTTTGGTTCTTATTCTCAGAGGATATTGACCTGGCTTATTCTTTCTGAGCAGATGCTTACCATACATTATTACTTGCTATTTGATGGAAATGATGATCTCTGGCAGCACACGAAAACCTTGTATAGGGAAAATTCAGTTTTCAGGTACTGAATAATAGAACCAAAACTTTATATTGTTTTTCTAAGAGAAAGTTCTATTTTTTTGCACTTCTTTTGAGAGCGATTGTTCAATCAGTTAACACTTTATTTACTGTCAAGCGACTGAAATTTCTCTGCAGGTTTTAGAACAATTTTCTAAATTTCTTGATTGATGGAAGTGAGGATCTTTTTAAATTGAAAACTGGTTATCCATAAAATCCCAATTAAAATAATTTTGTTTCTCTAAATTTCTCTAGACATGATAGGATAATTATGTAAAGATCATGTCATGAAAACTTTATTATAAAGCATCCTGGTAAAAGTTAGTTTTTTTTTTTTTTTTTTTTCCTTTTTTGGAGAGGGGCGGGATTCAACTTAATAACTTTCTTTAAACTAAAAAAACAAAGAAAAAAAACTTAAAGAACTTTCTAAGAACCATTCTGAGTGCTTCTCTTGCATGTTACATGTCAAACCAATCCTAATATCAGAGTATGTATATATTTTGTAGTTTCTCTGGAAAGCAATCAGTTGGTCCTAATGACATCTTTGCAACTCTTTCAAATATACGAAGTACATTAGCAGGTAACTGGCCCCCTGAAAGACTAGTGCACATTGTAGAAAAACTTCAATGCCGCAATCATGGACCGGATGGGATTGCAATAAGAGTGTCAGGGTCATTCATTATTGGGAATCAGTTCCTTATATGTGGAGATGGCTTACAAGTTGATGAATTGCCAAATTTTAAAGACCTTTCAATTGATATTCCTAGTATGAGAATGGGTACATTTCGTGAGCAGTTCTTTGTGGAGCAAAGCAACGTAATAGGGTGCTACTTTATAGCTAAACAAGAGCTTTATATCATGCAGTAATTATGTAGGTTTGTAGTGTACAGTGAAATTGGATATTTGCAGCTAAAGTTATGTCAGGGATTTTGATGCATTGACCAAAGGTAGTTGCTGAACAATACACTATTCAAATGCCTAAACCATTTTAAACTGAAACAGACGGTTGTACAAGATCTGGTCAAAAGCTAAGACGCTGAATTGGGTTTTCACATGAATTGCTTGTTCATGGAGTGCACAGCGAAGCAATGTGGAGATGGTATCAGTATCACTGGTATGTTGAGCATACTTTATATTTCTCTTTTCTTTTTCCGATCAAGCCTACTTTTTATTTCCTCCCGCGGGAATCTTGGTTTATTAGACAGCCAAGCATCTTTTGTAAATTGTAAAATGTTGAACATATGAAAAAAAAAAATTTGAGATTGTACGGGAACTGTCAACACTGTACACTTCAAACCAAAACTCGGGATTTTTCTCGAGATATGCTCCATAAAAACTTGAGTAACATGCTGAGTTGCTGACAGCCATTTTAACTTGCAATCTCTTTTTTTTTAAACCATGCATATTTGATAACACTTCCAATTTCTATTTTAGTTATTAAAAAAACAATTTCATCCTCAATTTCTATTTTCCATTCCTTAAAGGCAAACGCAACTTTGAAAAAAAGAAATGAGAATCAAAATTTTCATTTTTCATTTTTTTGATTTTTTTTTTTAATATGAATTGAAAATCTCATTTCAAAATTAAGAACTTAGAAATGGTTGTGAAACATAGCCTTAATAAATGCGTAACTTCAAGCTTTTATATCCCCACGCCAGATAATATAAATTCAGATGGACCAAATCATCAATCTACTTTAAAAAAAATTGTATCCGAGGTGGGTGAATCTTAGTTATTATGGAGCGTGAGATCCAAGTAATGACAACTAATATCGTCTTTCAGGAACTATCCACCTCTTATCCCGCTTTACAACGCCTTAGTCTATTTTTTTGGGTCAAACTATACTTGCCCAAAACCAAGGTGAACTACACCGGAGAGGAACTCTACTTACCCTAATTTCTGAAAAGGGGGTCACCGTGCCTCCTGCTTTCTAACGCAATGGAAGAAGCAAAGTGAGAGCTGTACATTGGAACTCCAAAAGAAAGAACAAACTCATTATGCTATTGGCAAAAATACTCTATGCAGCTGCTAGAAAGTAATCACGGATAGTTTTCCTTTTCAGTGACGAGGGAGGGTTCAAAACAGATGATGGGCTCTTCAACGAAGCTTCTGGGGATTTCTCGAAGTTTTCATCCAAGTCATCACCTGGGAAAAACCTTTTCTCATGTGCTTCAGGAGTACTTGGTTTAGGCATTGTATTTGAATTAATTTTGTCTGCTTCTTCATCTGATGGACACAGACTTCTGGAAGCCATTTTGGCAGGCACTTCATCTTCCATCAGAAGCTTTCTACTTTCTTCACTTGGGATTGCCATTACTCTTCTTCTGTTGGTAGATGGAGATCTTGAACTTGAGCAGAAACTACTCTGAGAGTTCCAAATACGAACCTATTGCAAAAGCAAAAATTTTGATGAAATTACATATTCAAGCCTTAAAATTTCACATTAGTGCACGAATGTTGATAGATAATTGTCATGCATCTGACTTATATTACTTGCATACCGTGAAATCGTCCGCACAAGTTGCAATCTTCCCAGGTTCAAAAGAGCACCTACAGTTATTGGAAAGATGGTATTTGGTTATTTGTTAATTCTTACCAACACCCAGCAATACTAGGTTTAAAAAATTTACCAGTCAACTGTTGTAACTTCTCCCTCGTGGTTTTTTAACACGACAGGATCTTGGGGCCTGTTCACCTGGTTTAACATGAGCATCTCATCAGCAATCTAACGTCTAAGAAACTCAAAGAAGCACTAAAAGGGAGGAAGTAGGGTGAAAATCCTTGCCTGCCAAACATAAGCATTTCCGTCACTAGAACCACTCAGTATGTGGGCCGCATCCGGACTGATTGACGACTGCAATTATTTAATCAAAATAAGATGCGTAGATATGCAGATTATCAATTTGTACTGTTAACTAATGGGATAGTAATCACCTTTACGTAAAATGACTTAATTTGGCATCCAGAGAAAGATTTTATAGGACCCTTTTCAGGCTGAAGTACATTGTACATATATATTCTGACAAAAATCAAAACAAAGCCAGTTACAAATTTTATAGTTCTTTAATAAAACTAATATATTCTCTCTAGCCACCAATTAATTCAGTTTATGGGGAAAAAGATGAATGGATTGTACCTGTTATCCATGCATGAGGCTGAAAGTAATACTCCATTTAAATCTTGTGACAAGCTAGAGATACCGTGCAATCTTTTTTCCTGAAATGAAGCCAATCTACATGTTAAACTTTTTCAATCCCGAAAGAAATAACCCACAACCATATGCATGTACATGCACGTGTGATTTGTGACACTGTCTGTGTTTTACTCCAAATGCTAACGAAACCCCTTTAAGCCCCTGAAATTAACTACATAATATGAAATATTTCCTTCCAACACTAGAAAACTATTTACGGGATAGCTTCTCATAATTCAAAATTATCAAAACTTAACTTGGGTAGGCATAAGATTTGAGTTACTAATGGATAGAACTCAGGTTATTCTTTAATGCATGAATCAATGTCCTCAAAAAATTAATGTGGTAAAGTAGCACCAACAAGCAGTTCAGACTAACCTTCTCAGTTGACTCAGGGTGAGGATGTGTCTGTATGAAAGCAGTTTTTGTATTTCTAGAATCCCAGAACTTCACAATGCTGACATGAACCCA
This sequence comes from Elaeagnus macrophylla, assembly GCA_029378325.1. Lineage (NCBI taxonomy): Eukaryota > Viridiplantae > Streptophyta > Magnoliopsida > Rosales > Elaeagnaceae > Elaeagnus > Elaeagnus macrophylla. The sequence continues at coordinate 19,722,903 of CM055646.1, read as the reverse complement.
AGACCATAATTTGAGAAAATAAGAAATCATAATAAATCATTAAAGAGACAGCATTAGTTAAAACTTAAACATATAATTGTATAATAACCAGGGTGTAATATATACCTGTCCACAGCTCCAGCAGTTGCAATAGAAACCCCATCTTTCAGATAAAGAATGGATGTAACACTAGTGGAAGCAGCCTGAAAGAACTCGGTCTCAATAAAGAGCACAGGAAGAGTATATGAAGGAAAAATATATATAAGCAACAAACCTTCCAACGGACCATACGCTTTGCTTGTCGGGAGTAATGAGCTTGTTTGACTACAGAAGTCGAGCTGCACATGAATTAACTATAAGCAAAAATTTGCTGTATGCATTGGAGATCTTTAGAGATCAGGGAATGCTATGACTTACCAAATGCGTACTCCCTCACTCCTGGAGCTAAAATTACACCTCATGTCCCAGAGAGCAAATGAGCCATCTCTTGAACAGGAGACGATAACATCTGTTTGATTTTCAGGAAAATAACAGAAGTTATGAAGTATTTTCTCCACATGTAAAGACTGGACAAAATAATTTGAAACATAACAACCTGACAAACGCATTAAAATATAAACACACCAGGATTAGTTGGATGAGGGCTAACAGATTTCACACTTCCAGTGTGTCCCTCTAGTACTGCAATGCATTTTTTTCCCTGAATATCCCAAACCTTCATCTGTCAAAGAGGGGAAAAAAAAGAAGCAAATTCTTGTAAGCAGCGCTATCTATAGTAACTGAAAGTCAAAATAAAAATCCTAATGATGCCATCCGCTGCAAAAGAAATATGGTTAGTTCGCTTCAAGAAAAAAAAAACAGTTTAAACAAAATTCAGTTTAATTTTCCTTTATCTATGCTAAGCAGGCAAAACTTTCACGACATACAAAGTAAGCTAAAGCTTAGTTGCCTACCGTTTGATCGCCTGAAGCTGTCAGAATTTGGGCATCTTCCTGCAAAGTAAAATATTTTGAAAAGTTAATAGGCAGTCATAAGAAGTTAAATTAGCACATCAAATACGAATGCTATTCATATATAAAAATGACAGTAATAACAAAGCCAAAATAGATGAACCTGAATGTTAGTTAATAGTAAATACAAATATCATAATTTGTTTGAGTGCTGCATAAATTACCTTAATCCAACATATATCGAACACCGCATTATTATGCGCAAGCCATTCACAAAGCCTGGCTTTATCTGACATTCAGAAATGAAAAAAAAAAAATCAATAAGCTGCAAAAATACAAACAAACAAAAACCACAATCAAACCCTAAAATAACTGACCTGCGTTTTCATCGTGTGATGAGGAAGATGAAAATCGCCGATGAGTATTGAACAAGCTCACGTAGCCGTCCTCGTCCGATACAGCTAAAATGTGCGAGTTTTTACTGCTCTGCTTACAGAATAGCATACGCTTAGTTTTAAACATACGTGAATATGCATTGATAAGTCGAATTTTAAAAAAGAAAGAATGTCTGCACAAACCTTACAGAAAGAAAGAGCCAATGCCGGAGTATCGTAGCCATTGTGTTCTAAACCTATTGCCCCAACTTCAGAGAAATCTAAAGCCGAATCACCAGAACACTTCCGCTTCCCAGCTGAACAGTATAACGTAAAACAATTAGATAAATTATATATATTCATTTTAAGAGCCTGTAGAGAGAGAGAGAGAAAGGAACCTCTAAATCCACTAATCTCGCTTGATCTTATGGCTTGAAAATACGATTGAGAACTAGGGATCTCCATTTGTGAAGTCCGACGAATATGTGAGGAGGGAGGCGGAGAGAGAAGAGAAGCAGTGTGATGGATAGGTAGATGAAGAATAAACAGACCAAGAACAAGGGTACTGCTGTTTTGGGGTTGCAATTTTTATTTATTTGCTTCTCTCTAAGTGGCTATGTGGAGGTTGGCGCGAGGACGGTCCGTTTGTTAGGCGGGAAGTGAATTTTGATATTTTGACTCCTCGAACAATAAGCGGCGGCTTCGCTTTCGAACCAAAATAATGATAAAATTGATAGGCGGACGGAAGAATCAGTTATTTCCAATTTTACCCCCACCCCAAGCCCAAGGCCCAACACAACTTCCAATTAATTCCCTGAAATGATATATATACAATAAAAATTGACTTTTTACCTCATATAGCAAAACGATTGTGTTTTGGCAAGATATAAATGATATTTTTAACCCACCAGTTTATAATGGCAGCTTCGCTTCTTCTGCCTTCGCTTTTTCTTCTTCGCTTCTTCTGTGTTCCTGTTTGACAGGGGTTCTCTTTTCTCTTTTCATTTTTCATTTGTATGGTGACTATTGTTCGCTGTTGTCGGCAGTTTGTTCCCCCTATTCTTCCTCTATTACAAGCTGTTGGTGGCATTTTTGCACTCTTTGTACTGTTTGCAAATCTGGTGGCGTATTCTATATTGTCTGGATATCACATTTTTAGTGGTGTTATTGTACGGTGTTAGCTTAAAGCTTCTTGTTCCTTGATTTGTATGAAATCCTATAAGTTTAAATTTTAATATAAATTAACTGTGATTTCTTTATTTCTCACTGTTTTTTAGTGTAATTTGAAGCTTTTTGTTGTTTGATATATGTAAATTTTTTGAAGCTTTTTGTATTTTAGTTTAATTTATTTTCAATTTTACTTCTGAGATTGAATCTCTAGCTACTCGAATTTTGCGACAATGATTTTGCGCGATGATCTGATACCATACAAATAAATGAAAGAATTGAGAAAGTGAGAGTGGAAACTAAAAATAAGAAACTGAATTGTATTATTGTATGTAACCTGTACATTTACATGAAATGCATTGTATTATTTGTATGTTATTGTTGTGAATGTACAGGTTACATAAATGTGTATGTAAATATAAGTTGTATATACAAAAATATAAGGTGTATATACAATAAAAATATATTGTAAAATGACAGAATTTTAAAAAATTAATATCAGAGACAAAAATATAAAATATAAAAATAAATATAAATTAATAATTAAATTAAAATCAACTTTTATAAGCCTTATAAAAATTTTCAGAAAATATTGTAAGTTTTACATACTTATAAAGTAAAGAAATGAACAAAAAGGACATTTTGGTAAAAATTGTATCTATTACCTAATTGAAACTCACCGTTTCAATCTTAAAAAATGTTATTTAGGAAAAATTGGCACTTTTTACCATATATTTGCTATTCGAGTAATTCACTCTCAATTTTTAACCACCTCTCCAACATTTAGTATATATCCACGCGCAAAAAAAGAAAAGAAAAAAAAAAGAGCAAACCTTTCATTTAATAATAAAATTATTTTATTTGTATCAATTTGTTATTAAAATTTTTTATGTCAAATAATTATTAAAATTATTTAATTTTATTTAAATTTAATATTATATTAGTTTAGGCATTTAAATTAACAGAAAATTCAATTATGTGCCTAGCATGTAATTACTATTAAGGATATTTTTGTCATTTTACATCCTATTGTTAAAAAAATTCCTAATACGAGAACTCATTGAAACAACACAAATGTGATATTTTAAAGTTTATTTGGTGATATAAATATATACTTTCATAAAGGCTGGACAACACAAATGTTTTATGACTTTTACTAATTTTATAAATAAAAAAAAATTAATTTAACTTTCTCGTTTTTCTCTCGACCTTTTTTTTATTTCTCAATATAGGGAAACATGCCTAACTTAATTTGCATGCAGAGCCTAGTCTTCGGAGCAACTGAATCTACTACTTACATGTATACCATATTACTAATTTCTATGTTTAGGAAGATGGGTGGCAACTGCGAGGTAGGTGCATAATTTCATTTTATTAGTTAAAAGGGTATACGTGTGAGTAGTAATTTAATAGGTTGCGTCGAATTATAATAAGCATAACTTTTGATGTATAGTTTTCTTGTAAACACACGACATTTCATTTAACACATATATTTGTTTTGGATTGATTGATTTAAATTCAAAAATTAGTAAACTAAAATACATTATTTTAATTTAAAAGATGTATTGTTTAATTCAGGATCTTGTAGTTTAACAACCACTGATTAAAAATACATTTTAATTATAACAAATCTTATTTAAAAAAATAATTAAAAATACATTTTATTTTATTTTTTAACAAACAATTAAATTGTATGTATAAATTATACACTGTATTTAATATCTATTAAATATAATTTAAATCTATTTTACTTTTAACATAATTTTTATTAATTTAAAACAAAATATAATAATACTATTTGTTGGTCGAGATTGCCCAAATTTCTCCAAAATTTAGGTGAAAAATATATCTTTGTTCCTGTAAATATTTAGCGAAAAATTTTAAATTTGTCTCACCTCATTGATAACAATAGACTTGAATGTGTTAGTAAATATGAACTATTCAAAAATAATATACATAATAAGTACTTCCATTATCTATTTATGCTTCGATCACCAAGATACTGTTTGGTTAAACTCGTGAGCTTTTTGATCTAGAATGCATAACATAATCTAGAAATACGAGTTGGTGAGGTAATCTTGACATAGTTGGGACCTATATTTGCGTGAGATGTAAGTCGGAATTTGAAGAAAAAAACATTATAAACTTGCTCCTCGAGAAAAGACAAAAAAAAAAAAATTTGAAGAAAATAAGATGGTTGAGAGTCAAAACTCGGGGCAATTTGTCATTTTTTTTCCCTCATTTGAGACACAAGCACAGCTCAACCTTACCCAAGCATTTTTTTTATTCACTCCATCCATGCAAAAAAGCATAGAAATAATTCTTGCTCTTACCAGCATCTCGAGAGCATCACACGTAGATAACGGTGATTCTTCACTCTATAATAAACAGCTTATTAATTTCTTCTATTAGTATATCAATATCAATATCATTTAAACAAATAACACCAACAACAACAATTATTAAGGAGATGATTATTGAATAATATTATTCCCCATATCATGTCTCCCCTCTTGTTGATCCACACAAAGCAACTATTGCAAATCTAAACTAACCTCAATATCAAATGAGACAACTGGAATAAAAATTAACATTGTGAAATTCTAAAATGAATATGATTAGGTAATATACGACCAAAATTTCTTTGCCATCTTAGATTCTTAGAAGATTTAAACATCATAGTGCTTTTTTTCCTCTCGGGATATGCATTTCACTTATCTGAGGGTGCTAAAGTAATACGTTTAAGAAAAGGCACATGAAAGCCTATCAATATAGAGCTTCGAGTCAGGTAGCAAAACACACATCCAAGAGGCCAAAGTCATCAAAATTCTTCATGTAGAAGTCATGACACCCAGCCACATTTCCCCGTATGTCCACGGATTAGCAGATCAGAACTGCAATGCCAAATACCATGCACAATCCTCAAGTTAGCTTACATGAAACAAAAACAAGCTTCAATTATTCCAACTCCTTTGTAGTGTATGTAATGTAACCTTAAACTCCCTCTATCACAGAAATTTGTTCATTGCAATCATACTGAAAATATCCACCTTTCTGATGTTACTTGTAAAGGCATATAACCTAATCATCATCTTCCGACAAAGACATTACTGGAATCCCTTTGCTAGAAAAACTACAACACTCAACTTGTAGCTCATCCCCTATTTCAAAGTCGTCCTTGCCATTTTTCTGCAAAGAACAGCAAGACTTTCGGAAAAAACATCATTCACATGAAAATTTAAAATAGTTTATGAATACCTTACATACCTTAAAAACATACATTCCACGAAGACCGCTGCCTAAATCAAGGACCAATCCTCGGGCACGAATCTGATATACCTTTGCTGTAACCTTTGCTCCCAGCTTCAGGTTTTCAGGAGTTAATCTCTCAACTTTAGGTTTGACATCTTTTGTATGTATTTGGGATGACATAGAGTCTTTTCCACTTCCTTTCTGCAGAACAGATTGTGACTTCCTCTCTGCTTTGGGTTTGGTGGAGGATTTAGAAGTACGTTTAGAATTTTGAACCGAACAAGCTTTCTGCAGAGAAGATTGTGACTTCCTCTCTGCTTTGGGTTTGGTGGAGGATTTAGAAGTATTTTTAGATTTTTGAACCAAACCAACAGATTTTTCAGCCTCGTCACACTCTTCGGGAGTTCGAATCAGAAGCGATGGTAAAGAGGATAATGAGGAATGTACTTCATTAACTACATGTTTCTTCTCTGGCAATTCTCCTGAACACATTTCTTGTCTCTCATGGACATCTCCAGCTGAGGCTGGACTGTTGGGTGTTTTTTCACTCACAGTATTTGCCTCTAATAACTTAGGTTTTGGCAGAGTTGCTTTGAGGGATAACTTAATGTTACCCCGAACATCTTGATCAATGCACATCACGGAAACTTGCTGACCAATAGATACCACATCCGAAACACGGGAAACCTGATAAAAGAAGTATTGTGAATACTGTGAAGAAAATATTGCATTACAAAGACAACTCTAAGCAGTGAAGTTATCCTGCAACCAATAATAGATCAACATTATAAAGAATGGTGTGCTATCAGTATGGCATAACACATTTTGTACTTTAACTATTTTTATATATATATAATATGATGTTTCTTAGAAAAATTCGCAATTTGTAATGGTGCTACTTTAACTATAAAAAATTTATGGCACCTAATGTGGAAGTACACTTCATTAATTGTTATGCTAGTTTGAGAACATAAATCGTGCAGCAGAAAAAGGAATGTCTTAAAAATGATAAATCATTTTCTTTCCTCTTTCCTTTTCACTTCTTTTACATACCGGATTGTGAGACAACTCAGATATGTGCAGAAGCCCTTGTTGCCCACCATTGAACTCCACAAAAGCTCCATATTCTTTGATCGAGGTTATTATACCCTTGTACAGTCCACCTTTTTCAATCTCCCGTCCAAGTATGAACTCAATCTGGAGGATAGAATAACTAAATGAGACAAGACAACTAACATCCTCATAAGTAGGCAGCAAGGGAATGATAGATTTAGTTACCACTGCATCATTACAATAAATCTACATTATCTAAATTATTTGTTTTAAACATGCAAAATTTCTTTCAAGAAAAATCAATTAATCAATAAATATCAATCATCCAATTTAATACAACATAATCACAAAATACCTTGAACCCAATGGTTAAGAAAATGTCAGCTATTCTCTTGGTACCATAAATACTAAAATTCTGTTAAGATGCATACTAAAAAAATCCGATCCCATAAAATTTGCAAGAATTTTGGTGGCATGATCTTGCCTTTTATCTCTCACTTCCTTAGGGAGACAAGAAATGCTTGAATTTTATAAATCTAAAAGTTACATATGTCCCTTGGTATCTTGCAAGGGAAGAAATGCCTTGAAGGAGGGGCTTTAATGTTCAGAAGCATATTTTAATTGTTCAATAAAATCTCGCACCCTACACTGGGCCGTCAATTCTAGAACATCGAACCACTTTAAAATGAACTGAAAATACCTTTTCCTGTGCTTTTTCCATAATGGATTGATTCTTGGCAAATACAGTAAGTGTTCCATCACTTACCGACATGCGAGCACCTGCAATAATTATACAATGTGAAGAGTAACATCAGCACATCTAAGAGCTAAACTGGCAATATGTGCATAGATAATAATCATCACAGCTGGTGGTTTAATCAGATACTAGAGCAGGCATGAAAACTGAAAAAAATCACTGGATAGGATGGTTGAAATTTTAATCATATTATATAAGTGAGTGATAGGTTAGCTGCACAAGAAAACATGTCTAGGAATTCAAATGCTGCTATGCTGATACCACGATGTCAGAAATATCCAAGTTAGAAAGCATTTCCCAAACTTGGGTATTCAGTAAACTCCAACTGAGACACGATTATGCTATATCAACTCTATAGCACAGGAATCATGGGCCACAAAATGCAAAGTTGCAACTTACTTTACAATTTATAATCTGATGCATCCAACAGACAAGTAGGGTTTATAAAGTACATCAAGAGAAGCTCATCTATCAAAAAGAGATTTAAGATTCTAAAACTTAGCCATATGAACCAAAAGCAAAATAACAACAATTTCATAGGCTAATCTAGAACCATACAATTTTATGACAACAAGAAAGAACTTAACCCGATTATGGAAATGCAGAAGAAAAAAAAGAAACAAACTAAAAATGCTAATTATAAAACAAAAATTTTATTTAAAAGAGAAAGTAAATGGACAATATTGACAAATATCTAGAAGCAAGGTTTTAAGAGGCAGTTTTATGCCTTGAGGGGTTTTCTGATACGAGGAAAGGTGTAAGCCTCAAGACGGTACAAGGCATAAGCCTCATTTTGAAAGTTTGAAACAACATTATAATAACTTTAGTTAAAATTTAAAATTGAATGATTATAATAACAAATCAAAATGTGATTTTAGGGATATTAATAGGGGAAAAGTTATGATAGATAAAATTAGGATACTTAAGGCCAAACACATAATTTCATATTGGTTATTTTGCCCTCTAAAAACTAATTTTTAGCCTAGTATGGATTCATTGAGTCACTAAGATTTTTGATCGACCTTTGATAAATAATCACAGACATAAATTTTGAGGCGTATAACCTCATTGTGCACCTAATTGCGTAAGCCTCAATCAAAAAAGACACAAGCCTCAAATAAACCATTTGAGGCTAAACCTTAACTCGTTTAAGAGGTGAAGCTTTACTAGGCTTGCCTCAAAATAGCAATTTAAAACCATGTCTAGAAGCATAGCAAAAAACATATTATTATCACACAAATATTCCATGATCGCTAACACAAACAAATGTTTTATACTTGTGATATTTGATTTACCACAAGTATATACAGCATGCATGCAACTGCATTAAAAGTAACAGACGCCAAAAGGCCAAGCCTATTTAATTAATCCATTACAGGGGATTCGTAATAGGCAAGAAAGAGAATGCAAATCGTTGTCATGGATTAACCAAACCTGTTTCCTCTTCAATTTTTCTCTTTAAAGCACCAAGAGGTCCAATCAAGCGACGGATTGCATCATTACTGTATTTTAAGCTAGCTGCAACATTTAAACCATAAACATCAACCACAATATAATCACCCCAAAAAAAAATCAACTTTTCCAACAAACAAAGTCGTCCAACCTAATATAGGAGAGTTTATAGCATCTTTTGTGCGTGGTTCACTGATCTCTCTCTCCATGGAGTCAAGGATTTGGATACGACCTTTACGAGCAGGTTCCAAGGATTCACAAATTATATCTAAAGGTATACCAGCAGGCTTTATATCCAACTGAATTGCTGTAACTCCTTCTCTAGTGCCAGCAATTTTGAAGTCCATATCCCCAAGATGATCTTCCAGGCCCTAAAATAATTAAACTAACGAAAATGATTGGGATAGAAACGTACAGTATGTACCATCTTGAAGTCTTAAAAGTAGAAAATGGCCTTAAATAACAATAAAAGGACACTGGTTGCCATTGTATATCATTTAGGAACTCGTACATGAAATTAATTGCAATCTAAAAAAGCCTTCAAGAATATAAGACAACCCCTCACCAAAATATCTGTCAGTATACGGTAATCTGTTATTATGCCAGTTGATGGTTCAACTTCACTTATAAGACCCACTGAAACAGCTGCCACATGTTCACTTATCGGAACACCAGCATCCATCAAAGCAAGACTGCCTGTGCAAGCAAAAAAGTACATTTTCATGTACAAGGCATTAAAATAAAGTGACTCAGAACAATCTGTGCAAATATGCAAAATAGCTTTTCATAATTCATACAATAATTCACAATCTCTATGAATGCAGGAATAGCTACATAATACAGAAAAATTATAAGGGCAATATACAAGGTATATCATGACCAAAAGGCAATGTCTACAATAAACTGAAAAGAGTACCTCCACAAACAGCTGCCATAGATGTTGAACCATCAGAGGCCTTAACATCAGAATTAACAAGGATAGTATATAGAAATTCATCTTGAGGAGGCAATACAGCAAGAAGAGCTTTCTCTGCCAGAGCACCTATGAGCCATTAGAACAAAATTGTGAATTAGTTATCTTTCTATTCTTTATTTATTTTACGAAGATTATCATCTCAGATATTTTGCATAAACTAAACTCTTAGTTTCTTCCTTTCTTTGCTGCCCTAACCATAGAAGCAGAAGGTAGCAATTAGACATGGTTAGATGATACAATGATGAGCTTGAACCCTTGGGAAACCAAGTCGACAGCCAATAGTTATGAGCATACAACTAGAAATTAAAAAAGCATACACTAGTCCGTCAAGAGGTAAATCACAGTAATCTAACTAAAATAACTATACTTTATCTTGTTTTAAACACGAAATATACAAGGATCATCCGATCAAACAATACCATGTCCAACTTCACGCCTGTTCAATCCACCAGTTTTGCCAACTTCATTTATGCAGGATGGTGGGAAGCTGTAATGAAGCATGAAGCGCTTCTTTGAATGACCAAGCAAAGACTCCAAGTTTTGAGCATCATCAGGTGATCCAAGTGTTACAGTGCAACGCACCTACATATACAATGCATATGCACCTAGATTAGGAGTACACACAACAAAACAATTTTCAAGATTCCGGATGTTAAGCTTACCTGAGTAACTCCACGAGAAAAAAGTGATGATCCATGCACCATGGGTAAAACACTAGCCTTACAAGACAAAGGCCTAACTTCATCAAGATGTCTTCCATCAACTCTTATTCCTTCTGTAATTATCCTCCTACGAACAACCTGTGATATATTGACAGAACTTTATGTTTTGAAAAATCTTAGAAAATAAAAATATACAAAGATGACAATTTAATAAGGAAATTAAACTAACACTGCCTCAACTGGTGACTTCCTACCTGAATAATGATTCTGAACATGATACGGACAAATTATTTAGACACCACCATAATTAATCCATACAAACTTAAAAACTACTAAAGACAGAAGATATACTGGTTTAAAATACCTATCAGAAATGATAACCCCCAAAATAAATCTAATAAAATCTAGTCAAACTTACATGTCAGGAGAGGTAAAGGGATAAGTTGTAGTTTTTAAGCATACAGATCAAAAACATTAATTAATGATACCTATCGTGATTCATGAAATAGAAACAAAATTAAAGAACCCTCATCACCACCATAACTCCAGAAAGAATTTCAAACATTTGAATGAGAAAAAATTAGAATATTAATGTTGGATACGTTACCTGTTTCCTTACAGTGTCTACTGCTTTGGATACAACTTTCGAGGTGTCTTCCTCCCATTCTTGTTGAAGTGTATTTCTCACATCTTGTGTAATCTTATCTAATGCTTCTCCACGTCCAGCCTGAGTTAAAATACAACAAAAGATACATGCCACATTTGGAATTAAAAGAAGAAAGAAAGATAATTAAAATAAACCCACCCACACATGTCTTTACTTCCATAGGCCAACAGCCAAACCAATGACTTCCCGAAATTCTTTTAAAAATTTTAAACAAGATGCACCTTGCCATATGAAGGATCAGTAAATACAGCTTCTATTCGAGCTTCTGTCAGTTCACGAACTTTCTCCAACACTCTATCTGAAACCATAGATAATTTGTATTCCCTCTTCTGTTTACCAGCTTTAGCAGCTAGTCTAATTTGAGGCTCAAGATATTTAACAGCCTACAAAATGAAAATAATCCAAGATCCAGTTATAGAGGATTCCAGGAATAACAAGAATGATAAACATTTGCAACTTTCACAATTCACACCTCAGGATGGGCCAATCTTAATCCAGCTTCCACGTCTTTCTCCAATATCTTACGAGTGGCTTGCAACTCTATCATTAATGTTTTGTCCTTTGTACACGCATACACTAAGTTGAGATCACTCATGTTAAGCTGCACATACCAAACACCTACAAGTTAGTTACCAAAAGGAAAAACCTGAACATAAGGCCCATGAGTATTTAAAGCAAACTACAATTAAGTTGCATGGTTTTGAAAAGAAACTTCAAAGATCAAGAAAAATTTCAAAACCGACACAATGAAAATAAATAAAAAAACATACCTCATCCAAAGTTGGATTAATTACAAACTGACCAGAGATCCTCCCTACACGTATAGCTGCTATAGGGCCACCCCAAGGGATATCTGATAACATTAGAGCAGCAGATGCAGCATTTGCAGCCATTACATCTGGAAGGTGCTTTCCATCAAAAGAATCAACACTTGTTTCGACCTACAAATCGGTCCACTTTTCATAAAATGAATTGCATACACAAAGAGGGCATCACATCTGCCAAAATGCAGCATAATTCATACCTGAACCTCATTGTAGAAACCCTTAGGAAAAAGTGGACGTATGGCTCGATCAATGACACGACCACACAAGAGTTCACGTTCTGTGGGAGGACCTTGTCTTCGAGCGCTAGATTTTGGAATGAACCCGTGAGAGAAATGCTTCTCTCGATATTCAACCTTATAAGAAAAAACCAAAATGGTCAACATTAAACAACTTTACTCTCCGAAAACAAATTAATCAAATTAGTGTGTATTGAGAAGTTTCAAATTTAGTGATAGATGCTAAAAGAAAAAGGGTGTCTTGATACCAAAAATGGGTGCGGGTGATATCATTGATCGTGGATGACTAGAAAAATAATGATCATGGCATCAAATGAATTAACCTTTTGGATGGACCATGATGCTTGTGTTCACTGGTTGGGTAAGAGATATTAAAATACAAACATAAAATTGCATTGACAGAATAAACTCAGTAAGTAATATCTAATCGAAACAAGTACAAAGAACTGAAGCAGGTACGTACAGTGAGGGGTAAGAAATCCTTGAGAGCGTCGTCTTTAGAGGGAACAACAGTGGAGAAAACTTCAGTTCCACCAACACGAGCAACAACAGCAGCATTTGTCAATGTAGAAATTTCGCCGGTTTCGAGGGTGAATACAGCTGATCCTGTATCAAGTTCTTCTCTGAAAGGGAGGACCTCCTCCGATTGAGAAGAATATCCACAGCAAATAGAGCGAAAACCTGGGGCTCTCCATGTAAGAAAACGAGGTAGAATGTAGAAGAGTTTGTTGGTCCGGCTCATCATGGACATGGTACATTCGGTGTTGTTGCTGTACAAGGGGTTTAGGGTTTAAGGGTGTTTCCTTTCTTCATTTAATAGCGGGAAGGTTATAAAAAAAAAAAATCGCCAAAGGTTCGCGCTTTTTGGGACCTAGCCAAAGGAGTTTACCGGCTGGGTGGGTACTTTTTTAAAAAAAAAATTATCAATCAATTCAAATTTAAAAACAAATTCATAATTTTTTTTTATTTAAAATTGATTGATTTAAATATATTTAAAATATTTTAAAATCAATTGTAAGTTACAAAAATAAAAATTGATAAAATTGAACCGATCTATATTTTATTATATATATATTTCTAAAATATTTTAAATTATATTATATAAATATATGATTTATGTTATAAAAAATAAATGCTTTGGATTACTAATATGTTTATTAAATGCTTTGAATTTTATTCATGTAATGCTTTAATGTTGAATTAATTATAAATTATTTTAGTACTGAACTGAAAATGTGAAAAATAATTAGAATTTAATTTATAAGAATGTGATCTATTTCAACAGTGAAAATTTTAATTTAAGCAAAGACAAATAAATACCTCAATTTTTATGCAAATTGTTTTCAAAATGACAAAAAAAATATTTGTAATAGTAAAATAATACTCTTATACTTTCAATTATGTCATATATTATCATAATAATTTTATAAGTAAAATTTTAAGTTTATTGTTAAATTGAATTTGCAAGTTAGATTAAAGATTGATTTTTATGAGTTATAAGTTAGTTAAAATTTTAAACTTTTTAAAATGATAAAAATAAGGTTAATTTATAAAATAACCTAAAAATCAACGAAATCTACGCACATCCCTATCAACCTTTCGAATCAAACACACAAAGCGTGTAGAGACTAGAGATATTTAGAGCACCGAACCTTAAACTTGATGGCATCTTTATTTTGCGGATTTAATGACCTACTGTAGCAACAATTTAATCAGCAAGTTTAATTTTACGTAAATTGTTGTGCGATATCATTTTAATCTAATAAATTTACCTTTTTATCATTTTTTATTAATTCAATTCTTCATGTATTCCATATTCGAAAAGATTTCATAAACTCCAATACAATCACCATCTCTCATCTTCTTCTCTCTTTGCTTTCTTAGTTTTTATCATTACAGGCAATTAGTTCCAGTTCTTTTGCATGTTATATAATATATATGATCATTATTCTGAGAAATTTAAAGTCAATGATGTACCAAGAGTTTCTCCAAGAAATGTTTAGTTTTTATCTTAAAACTATGAAGAATCGTTCACTAATGGATTGAAAATTGTGTTAATAATTTTTCTATCAGTAACACCATTTCCATTTTCATCAAGACATTTAAATTTATTTATTTGACAATCTGAAGAAAAAAAATCATTCTTTTATAAATCATATGAATACTTCTTGATGCAGACAATCGTTTAGGTTTTGCTGTAAATCATATTGGGCATTAACAATTTGGAAGGAATTGATTATACTCTGTTTTTTGTTAAGCAAAACATAGTATACATACAGGTGTGTAAACTGTTTACATACTATGTAAATTGTGTTACATACTCAAATTTTTCATATACTTGTACATAATCCTTCTGCTCAAAAATGCACTTGACTGAAAATTGTAGCTTTTATGTTATTTAGATTAGATTTGATACCTTATGTTTGCTAGTTTGACTTAGATCAAGAACATATGTAATATTTTCTTCTTTTATGACTATTTGAATTTATTTTCTATATGCATCACCAGCTATGACAATCTTAGAGCTTGTGCTTTGACTACTTGGACATTATTTTATTTTTCTATTTTGCAAGTGAAATTATCCATCTAGTATTTAGAACAACATTGATTGTGATTTAACTTGATTTCTCAAAACATCCTTTTAGTTATCTTAAACTTTGTTGCTGCTTAATTTCTTTAATTAGAGACTTCTTTTTAGTTTGATGTTTTTATGTATATGCTTAATTTTTTCTTTTTTGTTTCTCATGTGCACTCTATTGAAACTATTACTTATTGTATGTAAACTCGTTTACATAGTATGTAAATTGTGTTACATACTATGTAAACGAGTATACATACTGTATAAATCATTACCTGTTGTATATAAACTCGTTTACATACTATGTAAAACATTACATGTTGTATGTAAACTCTGTAACAGAGTATGTAACAGGGTTTACATACTATGTAAAAGGGTTTACACAGAATTCATGCTAGAAGACATCTCTTCTAGATTTTGGATTATAATTCTTGCAAAAATTGTAGAATCTAATTGTCTTCCTGTTTGAGAAATCAATCTTTTGTTGCGAGATAGTATCGTGTGAAAATCAATATTTTTATATGTTGATTATGTATATCACGTAAAAAAAGGCGATGGTAAAAGCATAATAGCGCGGCATATCTGTTTACTAGTTTGTTTGCAGTTGTTTGTTAGACCTAAAGAATATTAATGTAATCTACATAAATTATGGGTAACAAAAATGCACAATTTTGTTACTGATTTTGCTAGTTATGAAAATTCTAATTTGCAATCAAAATCCATACTATTTTTGTCGAAAGCTTCTACTTTGCGTCCTTTTTTCTTGCTGTGAGAAGGAAATCCTTGATTTTATAGATTTGCTTCGGCATTTTGCTTCCAACGCTACAAGGTCTTTAATCGGCTTAAATATATACCTTTTATTTTTTATATAGTCATACCCATATTGTTAATCATAGCCAATGTTTTAAGTCATTAAAATAATTAAATATATAATAAAAAAACTATTTATCATTTTGTATCATTCCTCTTTTCCAAAATGAGAAAACAATTTAGCATATTTAATATTGTCTACCTCTACCAACATAATCTATAACATTAACTAAAATCATATAACTAAGAGATATATTATCGGCTATGCAATTCTTGTAATTGAAAAATGTTTGCCAATCAAGTGCGAATGACTGAAATATGTTTAAACAAGTTATTTGAATATATAAATTATGTTCAAATAACTTGTTAAATATGTAGATAATATTCAAACCAACTTATTAAACATGTAAATTATATTTCAAATATTACATTTCAGATGAAAGGTCAATAATTTTAATCTTAATGCTCATTAGTTTTTATGTTGGATTGAGACTTAACCACATTGCATGATTGATAGGGGTGGCAATTTTTAACACGACACGAATTTGTACGAATCAAATTTGGGTCAAAAACGGGTCAATCCGAATTGACCAGGAAAAAAAAAAAAAAAAGGGTCAAAAACAGGTCGGTGCCGGGTTGACCCGAGCAACCCGTTTTGTAAATCAAACTTGATCCCAAAGAACTAACACCACGTTGTGTAGTTGCAGCTACTATTTTCATGATAGACTTGTTTCCAAAAAAACCAATACTTAAGCAAATCAGGAGGCAACAGAGCATGTAGCAGCCTTCATAGGAACTAAAGAGTTAACAAGGTTGGAGACCAGCAGCAGTTTCAAGGCGTTCCCATGCCTACTAGTAACAAATAGCCTATTAGTAACATATTTGACAAATATTATTTGTCACCATTGGAGTTGTGTCAACTTGAAAGTCTTGAATAATATGAGAAAATACTAGTTCGGGTCTGTTTTGGGTTCGTGTTCGGGTTGTTCGGGTCCGGGTCCGAGTTTCATATTTATGACCTGTTTTCAATTCGGGTCGTGTTCGAGTTTAGCGTGTTCGGGTCGTGTTGAAAATGGGTTGACCCGAACACGACCCGTTTGACACGAACTGCTACCCCTAATGATTGATATATTCTCAAAATTTTCGATAATGTAGTTTGGGACATGTCATTATGTTCAATTATGGATATTGTGAGTATTTAGAGGTATGATTAAGTAAAATGACTTTTTTTTTTCCTAAATATATTCATTATTAAAAAATTGATAAATTTTATCTAACTAATAATAATTTAGCAAAAAAATTTAAAATTTTATATCGAATTAGTCAATAAAAAAACAAAAAAAAGAATATTATTTTGTAACTTAAATAAAATAATACAATGTTCAACCTTAATGCATCTCAAGAGATTACCGCCAACAACCTTATTTATTTTTTACAGGCCATTGCTTGCTTGTTATAAATAAATGCAACATGTTTCATACAAATATACAATTAAATATAGGTAAACGTAATATGTTACACATTATATATAAAAGATAGAGATGAATATAATATGTTATATTAAAAAAAAATACCACACTATTTTATTGTTTATTTTCGTTAATCAGAGGAGTATATATATACATATTATACTGTAATTTCCCGAAAGAACCAGGTGACCAAGAGCTTTATTGGGTCTACAGTTTTAATTAAGTTTCACGATATCATAAGATGGAACTTTATACTCTTCACTCTTTGATGCGAACCGCTCGCCACGACTCCTATGACCTCCAAATCACGCGGTTTAGCAACCACAAGAAATACGGACAGAAACCCGACACCAATCTTAGCACGCAGATTATACGAGAAAATGCTAGACTATGATAGCAAGGAACTCACCTCCACACATGGATATACGCACCACGAGCCGAGACAAGGCGAAACGCCACAAAGGGTTGCTAGTTCCTTTGATAAGTTTCTTGATAGAACAAGAGAAGCACTTGTGCTCTCAAATTTTGAAATCACTTCAAAATATTTTTCATTGATGAAAATTCATGTTAATTGTGTATCTTTACAATGGCAGCTGCTACATATATATATAGATACAAATGAAAACCTAAAAAAATGTCACAAGAAATCCTAGCCATTGATTTGGATCCAATGGCCCAAAATTACAACAATTTGAATATTCGCCGCGGCGGGGAAATATTCATGCCGCGCCGCGCCCTGTTCTGTTTGCCACATGCGTAGCCATGCCGCGGCGCACAGATGTTCATGCCGCGGCGCGCACATTCAGGATCTGCGCGCAGGTCTGGCATGTCAGCGCGCACACGTCTGCCGCAGTCCTCGTCATGCCGCGGCGCATGGAATCTCATGCCGCGGCGCGCATGCATCTTCGACCCAAAACAGAAACATCCTCGCTGCAGCGCCACATTCTCGTGCCGCGGCGTGCACGTTTCCTTCGGTACAAAACAGAACGCCCTGTGCTGCGGTGCCCAAATACCATGCCGCGGCGCGCTTGTGTGACAATTCCAACGTCCAATGCAAAAACCTCCTCGCCGCGGCGCACAAAATCCATGCCGCGGCGCAGCTCCAATTTTTGGAATTTGCCACTTGCACTTGTCTTCTCCTCTTCCATTGTGCTTGCATGCTTGTTTTTGATGTTGCATGCCATTTTGCACTATCTTGAGGCCCTTCTCAAGGCACGACTCTCGGCTCGTGTCGGGCTGTCTTCGGGAGGGAGTCCGGTTCGTATCACTCTTCCTTCCAGCAGAGCAATAATATATCAATTATGAGCACAATTAATTATTTTATCATCCAAACAAAAAAATATCATACAAAAAAGGAAAAATAAAGAAACTCTCCTACTTTCAATGCCTATCAAATGATTTCCTTTGTATAAAACCTTGAAAATTGTAAAAAAACCGATATTAGACAAATTTGCAAAAGCTCAGACCAATATTGCAACTGTTTAAATTGACATCAACAGACATTTTGAATAATTAGCTTAAACATACACGTATTTATTTTATTTTATTTTTAATTCATAAAATTAACAAAAATATATTTTAAAACTCTCAACTTCACAGACAATAATACAATATTAATACTAAAACACTCTTATTACATAATTTCAAGAAATTGAGAATAAGATTAAAACTAGCCACCACCACTGGCCGACAATGTTGAAATTCTAGCGACTGTTATTGACAATTTCATCAGAATTTTGGTGATCACCGCTATAGTCAGCAAATGTAAATCCTTACATCTATTTTAAAAATATGTGTAAGCCTTACATTCAAAGCATACATAACACATTATACATGTTTCTACAAAATTATGTAAAGTCTTACATTCAGCTATAATCGCTGATGTATGATCTTACACATAGTTGGGTCACTCTTATATTTGGATGTAAAGTATATATTTTAAAAAATATATATACTATGTTACATATAAACTAACAAATATGTAACCCTTACTACATCCATAATATATATAACTAGATGACAAAATAATAACAATAGAGTAACATAACATGGTCACAATGCAATTTCTATAAAAATAAAAAGTAAAATAAAACTTAAAAATGCAGCTATATTGTGTTATTTTTATTTATTTTAAAATTTGAGGTAACCAAAATTTACGGTGCAAAATTTTCATTAAATACAAAATATTTTCATTGTTTAAATTTAAGGTCTTACAAAATTAGTCGGCCAAATGTCACCATCATCCTTCGATATAGTAGCCTGGAACTTGCAAGCATCACCCTAATCACGAGCAGTTTATTAGTGACTTTAAAAGAACAAAAGTGTAATTTCCCTTATCTAAAACAACGACATAGATTGATAAAAGAAAAACATATTATTTAGTCGAAAAAATTGGTATATTATGGCAATATTATCAGCTAAAATGATTTAAATTTAGAAAAATGTTTATAATTATTTTTTTATAATTTTATAGTACCATTATACTACTTATATATGATCATATTGGTCCCATTATTTAATATAGTAGATTGATATTATTTTAATATGTTATATTTTTATTAGACGGAGTTATCTTAATAATTGAATATAAATGTTAAATTTTAAGAAAAATTATTTTTGCCTTTTAAATATATCAATAAAAGGAATAGATAATGATATTCTTTGTATAATATAAAGGTACTTTATATTTTAATAAATTTAATTAAATATAAAAATATATATTAAAATAGCCCACGTGTTTGTTAAATGAGCCTACAATTATATATATTTAACAACTTAAAGCTATTAAAAAAAAAAATCAAAGTGGGCTACCATGCATGAAATATGAAATGTGGGCTAATTTAAGTAGAACTCAAACCCAAATCGATTTCAGTTTTCGTAAGCCGAAAGGTCCAAAATCAAAATTGTCATCGTCAAATCGAAAATGGAAGTTATCGTTCATTAAAATCCCGCTGCAAAGATCACGAGTCATCTCTTCCATCCCATTCTTCATTTCCAGCTGATGCAGCTTCTGTCGGCTCATTCGTAAGCCTTAATTCTGATAATTTTATAGAATTCTGTATGCTATGTATTGGGTGGTGGTTTGGTTTTCTCATTATAATTATATAACTTTCTATAGCTATTGCTTAATTGTACAGTTCCATTTGGATCAATCAAACTCTTGGAAATCAACAATTTATTTCACTTAAAGAAACGAGAAATAAAGTGAATTTTGTTTTGGCAGCAATCAAACTTTCATGCATCAAACAGATATAGTGATTTATTTACAAACAATACAAGCACACGCCAACATCACACTCAAAACTATAATTGCACAAAACACCTTGACTTGCTCTTCAATCGATCAGTTCATCTGGTTTCTTATTGTTTTGTTTTGGAGACAGGGCCTTTGAATGAGAAGATGTGCATGCAATGACTTTCTTTACCTTTGAAATTGAATGCTTGAACTTAGAGCTAACACCAGAAAGAATATTGTGAGATTTCTTGTGTGGAACCTTCACATTGACGTCTCCAGAGTTTTCTACGGTGATGGGAGCTTCCCTTTTAAGCTCTCCTCCTCTTTCATCATCGTTTACAACTTGGGCTTGCTCTGTTTCTATGCTTTCCGTTGCCTCTATGTTTTCAATTACTTGCTCGCTCTTTGGAATTGTCTCTTTCATGGATCTATGCATCAGTTCGGACAATGATATCATTGTCGGGGACATCTCATTTGTTTCACTTGAACCCCCCATTCCTTTTTCTCCTGCAGTTTCCAGTTCTTTGATTTCTGTGTCAATCCATATTCCATTTCCAGGTTTTATATCTGTTGGTTCATCTGTTAGTGTGGATTCTTCGATGGAGTCTTGAAGCATTGGTGAAACATTTTTGCGGTCAGCTGTAATTTGTGTTGGTGTGTTCTCCATGTTATTTGCTTCAGTTAGTATATGCTTTTCACATGTTGAATGGAAGCTTTCCTCTTGCTGCTTGGTGTCTGGAGGACTTCCATTGGCTTCTTCAGAGCACCGAGCATAATTTTCTTCTGAAACCCCAGTGCTTAACTCCTACATGTGAGATAAATCATTAGTCTCGTTAACTTTAAATTATTGGTTGAAAATGCCTTCTTTGATCTGTATGTATCCAGAAGAATCTCAGGAAGAGTAAGAGTACTCTGGGTGATAGAAACATTTTTATAAAAATAGCGGTAATTTGCTATTAACTTATTGGGCTTTTAATAAGCAAAGCATTTGTTCATCTAATCTATTATGATCTATAAGCCACTTATGCTTCCATCTATAAGAAAGCTGAAGGGATTGTACTGACAATTTTCCTTTATGACTCTTTTACTTTCTTGTGCATGAGTATTTTCACCAAACAGATCAAAGTAATTGTAATGAGAAATTTTGTTAAAGAAAAACTTTCAATGAAATTGGCTTTCTTGTGTTTAAAAAAACTTTTCTACAATTATCGTTCACTATAAAAGTAAGATATTGATGCAATACTTTATCCCCTACCCTACCCATAAGTTTGTGCTTTGTGTTGTTTTGCTGTTAGAGCTTATTTCATTTACCTGCTTTACAAGGTCTGCCTCCTCGATATTCTTTTCATCAGGAGAGTTCTGCTCTGTTGTATGTTCAAAGACCGTCTTGTCGTTCTCACCACTATTAATGGTAGGCATTACATGCTTTTCAATCTTTCCAGCCAGACTTCCCAATTTATCTACTTCAGACAACTGCATTACAGATAAACCAATTAAATTTAGCAGGGGAGAGAAGTTAGAGAAAAAGGAAATAAAGAAGCTATTTGTTTCTTTTTTCTGACCTCCTTCACCTGATTTTCATTTATTGTTGATTCAAAAATTAAATCAGTCTTATCTTCTTGATTTTCTTTAGTTTCTGACTCCACTTGATGGCTCTTGGAAACCTTTTCTTCAATCTTTAGAGCTGTCTGAGTATCCTTATTGACTTCTTTGTCCTCCTTGACCTATCATTTTACCAGTCAGTTAATACTTTCGTCGTATATGCATAATTGATGCAAAAAAAAAAAAAGAGTTGGGCTTAGAATGATGTTCTGGGATATTTGGGAAAGGGGAATGGGGGTTGGTGGAGGAATCATTTGAGGTATTTTTACTGCTAACCTCCTTGATTTCTATTGCTTTATTTGCTTTAGTTTTCATTTCAGATTCATTTTCTTCAGTCCTTACTGTGTCCTTGAGGTGGTTTCCTTTGCTTTCTGTATCATCTGTGTTGATGAGTACTTCATTGCTTTGAACTATTTGTGAGACAAAGTCACAAACTTCCACAAACTCTTTTCTTGTTTCTGTGGTTTGCTTATTTTCTGATGGAGAATAGGAGTATCTTGTCTCTTTCTTTTTATGAGGATCTACCTTTGGAACTTCATTAATAGTTTCGCTTTCTTTTTCATCTACTCCATTTGGACCATCCCTCTGCTCCAATTTAGAGACTTTGAGCTTCTCAGGCTCTTCCTGTGTTTTCTCTTCTTCTAGTACTACTCTTATATTATCATGCTCTTGTTCCTTGATAATTAAAGCAGAAGATGGTAACTGAAGTTGCTTTGTTGATGAACCAACAAAGAGAACATGATCAGTGAGGATTTCACCTTTTTCAATTGGGAGATCCTGTTCAGCAACAGCCTCAATTTTTGTCGAACTATATGTTGTCTCTATGATGGAAACTTCTTTAATTTTTTCTTCAACTTTGCTTGCACAAAATGTTTCTAATGCAATACCAGAAACTTGAAGCTCTTTGAGCTCCACCTTTTGTAAAAAAACATCTTCTGTTATCTTCACAGAGCAATAATCTTCTCTATTGTTGTCACAAAGGATTTTCGCTTCTTTCATGTTCTCTTCTTCTATCTTATTGGTTAATGTGGTAGCTTCATCTTCATATTTGCTTGGAAGCAATATATAAGGAGGTACTTTAACTTGCTCCCTTAATGTCCCTTCAAGGAGTTTCTGGGCAGTGACAACTTTGTCTGTCATACCTTCGTCATTACTTTGAGTACTAGATAGTGACACTGATTCACATGCATCCTTGATTTCTTTTTTAGTTTCATTTGCAGCCATGTTTTGCACGATCAAATCAGAGACTTCTATATTCCCGAGCCTTTCATTTTGCAAACTTGTTTCTTTGGCTGTGTCTGTAAAAGAAGAGTATTTGGTAATCTCATTATCCAATAGCTCTACTTCTTTGGCATTCTCTTCATCTTTGTTCTTGAGGGTTGCTATGGTTTGTTGGTCTTGTTCCTGAGGAACCAATGTAAAAGGTGGCACTTCAAGTTGATCTTTTGACATTTCAGGAGGCATAATCTGATTGTGAATTATTTCATATTTTCTCACTGATGCAATTACTTCACCATCATTTACTAATTCAAAGGCATTTCTGATTTGCTCTTTAGCTTTATCTGCATCCAGTATTTCCACAGGTATTGCATAGACTTTGAGATTGCTTGGTTCTTCCTTCTGCAAGAGAGATGGATCATCTTTGTGCCTAGTTGTTATTTTTGTTTGTTCGTTCTGACTGTGATCTACTTCTCCTGGAGTATGCATTTTGCATGTTTCGTGAGTTCTTTTCTCTTGCTGCATGGTTTCTGGAAGAGTTTCATAGGATTTTTCAAACCTCTGAGCACCATTTTCTTCTGAAAGTTCTCTACTTAACTCCTGTATGTAAGATATATGATCAAGCTCATTAATTTGAAAGTATTCTCTGATCTATATATTAGAATAGGATCTTAGTAAGATTTAAGATAAGGTTTAGTAAAAACATTTTAAAAAAAAAAATTTGAGATGTATTTGTTTTAATAGTAACATGTTGCTTTTTTCCTTTTCATAATCACATCATCATATACATTTATTGTCTACTACTACTTGTTTGTTTCCTATACATGTGAGACATTCTTATATTTATACTATGTTGCTATCCATATGGAGTTGAACATATTGAAATTTTCTTTTCTTGTACGGATACTTTTATCAAACAATTAAATAATTGTAATGGGTAATTTTTGCTACGATAATTTTGGCAAAAATGGTTCTCTTATATTCAATTAATCTTTTCGTGAAGTAATCTTCCATTTTAAAATGAGATTTTCATGTATTTGGATTTCTTTTTCTCCCATATGGTTTTTATTTGGGCATTTTGTTGTTAAAGTATATTTCATTACCTGGTTTTCAGGGTTTGCTTCCTTTATATTATTCTCTTCATACGAATAAATCTGTTCTAATGTCTTATCTTTTGCTAAGAGTATCTCTTTGTTCTTGCTACTACTAGCTGCAAAAATTACACGCTTTTCAACATTTTGACCCTTACTCTCCATTTGGTCTACCACTGGCAACTGCATTACAGATAGATGATTCAAGTTTAGTGGAAAGATAAATTAGGAAAAAAGAAAATAATATAATACATATTTATTTTCCTGACCTCATTGATTTGATTTTCATCTATTGTTGACTTAAAAGTTGTATCTATCTTCTCTTCTGGATTTCCCTTTGTTTCTGATTCCATTTCTTGATGAATCTCTGCAACCTTTTCTTCAACCTGAGGAACTGGGTTAGAGTCATTCTCGATTTTGCTGTCCTCCTTGACCTATCATTTTCCCCTCTAAGTTAATACTTTCCGTAGTATGTGTAAGTATGTCTGTGTGTGTCATGTGTGTGTGTGTGTGTGTGTGTGTGTATTGATTGAAATAACGACTGTGGGGTTAGAGTTGGCTACCAGGGGTTGGCGTTAGGAAAAGAGCTTGAGCTTATTTCGGTAGCTAACCTTTTCACATGAAAGTTCATTGCTTTCTGCTTTATTTACTTTGCTTGTCATGTCAGGTGCATTTTCTTCACCACTTGCTTCCTTGAGATGACTCTCATGGCTTTTAGTGTCATTTGTTTTGTTGTTCACTTCATCACTGAAAATTTTGTCTGAGACAACAGACGAAGATTCTACAGTTGCCTCTCTTGTTTCTGTGGTTTGCTTGCCTTCTGATGGAGAATCAACACATCTCGTCTTTTCTTCCTTTTCATGAGGCTCAACTGTGTGAGCTTCAATTATAATCCTGCATTCTTCTTTATTTGGGGCATCCTTATGCTTAAACTCAGAGACTTTGAGCTTCTCATGCTCTTCCTTTCCTTTATTTTCTTCTATCTTCTTAACTGTTGTATTCTCATGCTCTTGTTCCTTGAGAACTAATATAGAAGATGGTACTTGAAGTTGGTCTGTTGATATTCTAGCAAAGATAGCCTGTTCAGCAATGGCCTCAATATTGGGATAATTGTAAATGATGTCTGTGACAATAGCTTCTTTAATTTCTTCTTCAATTTTGCTCGCACAATTCATGTCTACCACAATGTTGGAGACATTAATCTGTTTGAGGTCTTCCATCTGTAAACATGTATCTTCTATTGTCTTTGTAGAACAACAAACTTCCATGTTCTTATTGTCTAGTATTTCCACTTTTGTGTATTCCTCGTCTATATTCTTGGTTCTGGTGGTAGCTTCAGTGGTCAATCTCTCCATGGTTAGGCTTTGCCTAGTTTCATCAATATCTTCAACACGACATGCTACATTAGTTTCCTTTATCTCATCTGTCCCTGAAGTTCCCAAGTTAATACTTTCAATATTCAAGTTCTTTTTTTCTGTATGCTTTGAGATCTCAGCTATGTCTCCAATTATGCCAGAGTCAGATTTGAGAAGATCTAGGCTCTTTTCTTCTGAATCAAGCTCCTTCTCTTCCTTTTTCTCTTCTACTACAAGTACACAAACATTTGTGATCCTTGTGCTTCGTTCATTCGGTGCCTTCTCTTCACCTGGACCAGATTCTTTCTCCTGTTTGTCAATCAATGTTCAGATTAATTTTACAAAAAGTAGTTAAGGAGGGCAAGAGTTTGAGAAATGTAAATATGTAATCCAATATTTTTCATTATATTCTGAAGCTGACCTCATAATTTCTTTCATCTGTAATGGATGATGGATGAAGATCTTTCATGTTGCTTTCTGCACCTGTAATTTGCAATCCAATTCCTCGACTTTCTTCAATTTTCTTGTGTTCCTCATTCACCTGGTGGCAATATATCTGTAATGTTAGTCTTAATGACACAACCTTCAGATGCACTTGATTTTACCAGCTTAGATCATGACCTAAGCAAAATGATTGTCTTAATAATTTGGAATGTGTTCCTTACTTTATATAATCATCAACCCCCAATTTTGGTTATGATTCCATTGTCTCCTTTTCTATGCTAGTTTTTGCCCCTTCAATCTATTTATTTTTTCACAGGATGAGATTCTGATGTTGAATATTGTTGTTTTGTGGTCTTCTTGGTTAAGGTGTTGTTTCTACTCTTTGAACGTCAACAACTGACTTAGATGTAGCTATCAAGAATATGTGTCTTAGCAGGGTTATTACCCATTCATTACTGTGCTAATACATGTGAGTATGTGACCCTGCCAGACACATTATTTTTAAGTGTAAGATTATACAGTGGGCAAAGCTTTAACTTTCCGAG
Organism: Elaeagnus macrophylla; assembly: GCA_029378325.1. Classification (NCBI taxonomy): domain Eukaryota; kingdom Viridiplantae; phylum Streptophyta; class Magnoliopsida; order Rosales; family Elaeagnaceae; genus Elaeagnus; species Elaeagnus macrophylla. The sequence goes on along the minus strand of CM055646.1, from coordinate 19,696,204 downwards.
TGCAAAGATTGAAAATTACATTCTTTTGGGCTTTTTGAAGAGGAAATAGAAAAAATAGGAGAAAAATATGAGGTTTTATCTTTTTACTAAAGTGCATCTTAAATGCATTGTTCTGTAGTAGGTGTTAAGATTGTATAAGTCAACCAAAGATATAATTTCGCTTAACACTTAATCACATATGAGTGATTGATTAAAATATATCTCACCTCCTCAGTTAGATGTTCATTACTCTTGGTGTTATCTGCTTCCAACTGAAATGCTGCCTTTTCTACCTCAACACCTTGTATAATGCCCTCGGAGTTCCTATGAGAGTCAATTTCTTTTAGGGAAGCCTTTTGATTGGCCATATGTATACCAACTGCAATACTATCCAAGGTCTTGATAGACGGCTGCATATCTTCCAATGTCTCCGGTCTCCACATCTCATTTTGACATGCTATCTGAATAGCCTCTTTCACATTGGAGTTTACAACATCTTCTGACTCCAAGCTAGTTTTATCACTGGTTACTTCCGGGGATATAAGTAATTCTTGATCCCTCTGCTTTTGGATTTTATCATTTGCAATCTCTTTCACTGCATCTGGAGTCCCCAACTTAGATATGTCTTTTAGATTCTTGGTGTCGTCCTCTTTTTCCAAAAGCCTCTCTTCTATTGTTGGTTCAACAAAAGCAGTTTTTGTGTTTTCATGTTGTGTTTTTTCTCTTGGTGGAATTTCATCCTTTCTAACTTCAGTCTTCATGAGATTTTCTGCAGAAGAATCTTGAAGATCTTTGTCTTGAACATCTTTTAAAGGAATAATGATAATGGCTGCCTTTACTTCCTCGTGAACTCCTTTACAATGGAGCTGATTTTCTACCACATCACCTAGGGTTTTTTCACTTTCCTCTGCCACTGTTAGAACATCTTCCGCTTGATCATGTAATTTAGAAATTTCTTCTATAGATTGTTGTAGTTCAATATCACTGCTTTCTACACTCTTCTCTTCTGGACCAGTATCATAACCTCTATCATCCTCCTTTTCTTGTGTGGCTTTCTGCAACGCTGTCTTTACACTTATGAATGTTGCTGAAAGGGGTTCTGAATCATTTACTTTAGGTGATTTGTCAAGTGGTTCTTTAATCACTTCACTGGAGACCTCGGACACAAAGGAAGAATCTTGAACTAGGATTATGTTGCATTCATCTGAACTTTGTGTAGCTGTCATGGTGTAGATGTCCATGTTTCTCTCTACACTTCCCTCTAAGGTCTCAGGTATTTTTTCCTTTTTCAAGTTTGTCGACTTAATTTGTTCTTCAAATTCCAAATGTTCATCTTCTTTCTGGTTTTTGGATGGAATCATTGAATTGTAGATTAGGGACTCAAAAAGACTGCCAAAAAAAAAAAGCACAACATTCAGGTTATGTATGTAAGCTAACCTCTTCCTCCAAATTCATAGCATCTTTCATTTGGATTTCCTCAGCTGTTTCTTTTTCATTTGATGAAGAAGAGACTTCTGAAATGGCATGATCCTTCAAGTCTTGTTTCTCTGTTTTTGTGCTCAAAGGTTCTGCCTCAATTCCAGCAAATGACTAAAAGAAAATTAACAATTAGGCTAGTTACTTCTAGTAAACCAATCAAAATTTATATTCTAAGAAGTGTTGAAACTAAAAACAGGTACCTTTTCCAGGTTGGCATTCTCTTCAGTTGGTTTTTTATCAGTAAAATCTAGAGGGTGATTTGTAGCATCCTTGGGTCCTATGGTTTCTTGGCTTGCTTTTGTACTCTCAAATACCTATACAGATAAAAGGAAAGGAAAAAAGGTGAAGTTTTATAGAGTGACCAACAGATAGGCTTGCCAACCTAAATAGAAAATGGTCTGTCTTTCCTCTTTTAGATCCTTACATTGTAGGTCTAAACTAGCTTTATCACTGATTACCTCAGGCGTGATATGTAACTCATGATCTAGCTGATTTCCGATTTCTCCTGTTGTTGTGTCCTTCGCAATATCTGAAGACCCCAATTCAGGGACATCTCTTAATTTACTGGGTTCTTCCTTTGGCAATGAGCTCTCTTCTTTTGTGAGTTGACTGAAAGGAGTTCCTTCTTTTCCAAGTAGTGGTCCATCTCTTGAGGCAGCCTCCTCTGGTATCTTCCTGGCTTCAATGAGATCATGTTCTATTGATGGTACTGATGAAAATTCTTGATAGTTATCTGCTTGCATGTCATCTACGATCTCACTAATGATTTTTTTTTCTTTTGATATGCCATTTCTTGTGGTTTTTGTTTCGTTATCGTCTTGTATTACTTCAGTGTTTACAGTGCTTTTCTGACTTTTATCTTCAACTTTCTCTTCTTTTTCTTGTTCAGCTTCCTTCAGGTCGGCTTCTTTTGTCACAACAACAGCTGTCATTGACTCGTACTTAGATTCAATGGGAAGTCTCTCCAGAAGTTCTTCACCAATTACTTCCACAAATACCTCAGATACATAAAGGGAATCTTGAATAGCAACTTTGTTAATTTCTTCCTCAAATATGTCTTCCTCTGAAACTTCTGTAGTCATTTTAGCATAATGATCCTTATTTGGTTTTAGGCAGTCCTCTAAGTCTTCAGGTTTTGCTTTCCCAACCAAATTGATCTTCTCACTCTGCTCATTAAATTTAAGTTGTTAGCCTTTTTTGTGTTTTATATAGTTGGGATTTTAATTGGCAGACTGAAGGATTCCCAAAAGTGAAATACTTAGTAAAATGCAATAATATCTTTATTTAACTGACCTCTTGCTTTAGATTTACTTCCTCATTTACATCTCCCTTTAAAACTTTCCCAATTGTTCCTTCTTCAAGAGATCCTTCTTGTTCTTCCATGTCCTCTTTCCTGGTATATGTACTTGAAGGTGTTATCTCCAATTCAGTAAATTTCTGTCGGATGAAAAAATAATTGTTCAGTGCATTTGAAGCTAATTGAGTATTATGTCTTTTATACAGCTTAAATTATTTTGTAAACTGACCTGATCTTGATTGGTTCTCTCCTCACATTCATATTTATCTTGAAAGTCAGGGCAGTGGTCCTTGACATTCTCATTTTCCTTTAACATTTGTTCTTTGGTTTCTTGGCCTGCATCAGTGGTCTTAAGCCCCTATTAAGAAGGAAGTTTGCAAACTTCTGAGATCTAATTAGCACATGACTGAATAAAAAAAATGATTGAACTTATTTTCCCTCCGAAATTAAGTTTTAATTTTGATTTGCATAACATCTTTTGGCTGCTAGTGATTTTAGCTTCTTTGTAACCGATAGTTGTTCTACATAAATAAATCTGATATCAAATGTTCAGCGAAGAAACATCAAAATACCGAAATATAAAAGTTCTACTACCATCTTACCTTTTCTCCTGTATCATCTGAATTGTAAACATTTGTTTTCTTTGCTTCCTTTTCCAATTCTGAGTTCTCTTCAATATTCTGAATAGCTTCTTTCTTTTTTGTGCAGGTGATACCTTGAGCATAACCTGATGGTTTGGTCACAACTTCTCCAGATAGAAAATGCGGAAGTTTCTCATCAAGCTTCTCTTCTGATTCATCTTCTTTTGTGGTCTGTTCGTGACCTTCTTCTTTTGATTCTGCATTAACAGTATTTTCTATAGCTTTGACTTTATTGATGCTATCATCTTTTGCCTCTTTGGAAGACACAGTCTCTACAATTTCTTTCCCTTCTGTTGAAGTTTCCAATGGATCAAGGTACGTACAGTCTTCATGCAAGCCATCTCCTTGCTTCACCAATGAAACATCAATAGGTCTTTCGACATCCCCATCTCTCTCACATGGAATGCTTTCACCTGCTGTTTCCAGTTCTGACTCCTCTACAATCTGCACAACGGGTAAATTTCAATAGTCAAGCATATGTGTAAGCTATAAATTTCCAAGTAGACCATTTAAGACTGAAAATTTATGATAAAAATCCCACCTCTTTGTTAGGCTTCTCTGCTTCATTTAATGTTTTAGTTACATCATCTTGGATGGACACTAGTAAGGGGCCACTATCATGCCCTTCATCTATGGCTTCTGTATTACTTTCCTCTCTTGTTAACTTCTCTGCATCCACTTCAATGTCTTTACTCATCACTGGGGAAATTGATCCCTCCATATGTGTTGCCTCCTTTGCTAAAGTCTCCATGTTTTCCAGCTCCTGCCCTTTTTTATGCACATCTTTTTCAAGTGCATCCAGCTCTGACATAGTTCCAGGGTATATTTTGGGCATTTGAGGATTGTCTACTTCCAGTGAGCACTTGTCTTCAATGTCTGTGATGGAGAGTGAGTGTGAGCTATCCTTGTCGTGTACTTCATTTTTGGCCAAGTGTGAGTTCAATTGCTTGCTTGATTCTGTAGTATCTTGACTTTTCTCCTTGTATACAGTAGCAGGAGCCTCTGTTTGTGTCTCTTTCCTTTTAGTTGCCACTTCTGCCTCAATTGAGCTATCTAATCCATCTATGGAAGATTTCTTTTCAAGCTTTTCATCTGCTGTATCTTTCCTTTTAGAAGTGACTTTTTCACCAGTCTGAGTGTCTCGACTTGGAGCTTTTGTCGAGATGGAGATGGAACTGTCTTTTGTGCTATGATATGTGATTTTATCATTCTCAACCTTCTTAATTACTTCGTCTTCCCTACACCCAATTGCTTCAAGACACTCTTCCCTACCTACCAAATCAAAGGATGTTTCTGCTGCTTTGCTGTTTATTTCTTCAGAGGTTCTCTCTTTGCCAGGTTCCTCTTCTAAGAGTGCAGCATCGGCAATGGAGAAATTGTCTGTGTTTACCCCTTTGCTACATCCCAGTCCAACAGATTGAATGCCCATGTCAGGGATATGCACTGAAGCTTCATTCTTTTGCTCCAAAGTTGTCTCAGGCACACTAAGGGCTTGATTACTGGATATATCAGAATGCTCAGTCTCAATACTCACTGCTTTCTCGTCTCTGTCCAAGCATCTGGTCTCCTGTTGAATACTTAATTGGCTTTCTTTAATGAAAGTCTTTTTATTTGTATTAACCTCAACATATTCATCAAGTCCTGTATCATTCTTTGCATTTTCCTCCTTTTCAACCTCAAATCCTGGTTCTCCATTGTATTCCATCTGCAACATGTTTTCAGTGGCATTTGGAATGTCCTGAACTTTGTTTTCTCCTTCTGCACTTTTGTTTTTCTCTTCCATTACTTCAAAGTAATCTCTTCTTGTTTCCTCCACAGCCTCATGGTGTTGACCTGTCTGAAGATGTTTAAGATTCTCTGAGATTTCTGACTGATTCGTTTCATCAGTCTGGCAATATTCTAATTCACAAGGTTTTTCATCAGCAACTTTGGGAGCTCCAGGGGATGCCAAAAAACTCTCACCCTCGGATGTCTCAAAATTACAGCTATTAACACCATTCATGTCTTCAACCTGCGCATTACATGATACTTGCCTGATTTCTGATTCTTTCAAGCTTTCTAGATTTCCAGGATCTTGGTTTAGTTGACCTTCAGATGTCTTAAACTCTTCTGCATAATTTTCATTAACGGTTATTTTGAATTGCCTAGTTGTCAAAAATGAATCTTCCCCATCTCTTTCCTGCAACAAGAAATATTTGTCACATGAGCTTTTATTCGTGAGCCAAGTGAGAAATAAAATAGCTTCATTGCTTCTCCAATATGCTGAACTAGGAGGCGATCATATCTTTATTTTGTATAGTTGGTTTAGTTTCTTTTCTTTATTCCTTTGAATTGATTGATTCGGGCTAGTTATATTTGTGGCATGTAAGCTTTAGAAATCAGGATAGGACCATTTTCTTTAACATGCTAGGTCTCCTAAAAGTCAACTCGCTACTCATAGCAGTTTAAGATACACAGGATGATGCAAGACTTGTCTGAGAGAGAATTTATTTCCCAGAACTTGTTGCTTTGTTTAAGAAAGCTTGGTTTTACTTGGGGCAAAAAGAAGTTTCCAATATGCTAACTAGTTTTAGAAATATCAAATTTTCATTCTGCTTACCGAAACATTTTGATCATGGTGCTTAGGAAGACAATTCAACGGATAAGATTGATTGGTCTGGTTGGAGCTGGAAAGCCTGCAACCTTTTACTTTAGATTTTTTTTTATCATTGTTCAGAAGTGCATGACCATTCACACTTTCATATTAACCCATTTTCATGAGTATCATTCCCTCAGTGAAAATCAAAAAGTGTTTCGAAAACTTAATGTGATTCAAATTATAGATATAATATAGATCATACACTGTCAAATTCATTTGATATATTGAATTAATGGAGATTCCAGGTACATACCTTATGTGATTCTGCTTCAATAATATCGGCTTCAGTTGCCATTTAGTCTGCTGGATTAGTTGAGTTGAAAGTAAAATAGCATTTAGAACTTATCTTGATCCAAAACTTACATGAACCACCTTATCATCTTATGTTGGTGAAAACTCTACCTCTAAGTTGAAGCTTGCAGGCTGATTAAAAAAAAAAAAAGTTGAAGCTTGCAGGAATAAGCTTTCTCAATGTTTCAGAAATTTATGGAAGTTCAACTTGAACTTTAGGATCTTATGGTTTGTTGCTAAAATAAGGCAGAAAATGACAAAATGTTACTGGAGATATCAATTTGTGATGAGTTGGCCACTAAATAGATTGGTCCTACGGATTGATGTATATCGGTAATAAAGCAATCAAGCTTTAGAATAACTCTACAATCTATGAGTGCAATTTTCTTGGACTAAAAAGTTGATGTCTTCTGTACTAGAAGTAAAAGAAGGCAGAGATTTTAACATTTCCTTTTAACCGTCAAAACTGTAGTTTTAGGACATCATTTTAGATTGAAGATAAATTTATACTTTTTCATTTATATCATTTATATTTTGTTATGTGGGTAAAATTGTAGAATATGATATCTTTTGTGTTTTGGAGGACTTATAACATTAGTCCAATTCTCGTGTCATTTCAACCAAATAGTATCAAACACAGTAGCAACATTAGCTTAAAAAGTGAGTCTTTATTGCATAGAAAGTAAATCCTTATCTATGTGTGTATCAACTATTAAGGACAAAACAAAAATGCTGTGTTATTTGTAGTCTATACAAATTTAAGGAATGTTATGGTCATATATATTTGCATTCATTTTTATACTTAAATTACTACAGTTATATAGAAAATGAATCATTATCTTTTAAAAGATAATTATGCCACATGTTAAGGAAAAGTGATGCAAATACTTTTTTTTTTTATAGTGATGCGAATGCAAATTTATTTTAACAATTTATAGACTTCATGGCGGTAGACGGTACTACCCTGCAGTTGGGCAACCGAAAGCATTACATTTTTAATATTGTTTGAGCTGTCAACATTAAAATATTTTGATGTCTAAATTTACTGCTTTTAGGTGTATAATGTGCATATCAATGAAGACCCTTTTTGAAATAAAAATATTTCTCATTGAAACCAACTAACTAATGAATCAATTGTGGCCTCAAATTCCCAGGTTGATTTTTTCTTTCCAACTTTCTTGAGATTGAATTTGAAGGTCTTGTGTACGATCTCAAAGCATCATCTTTGCTATTTTTTCTAGAAACGAATCACTGATTCACTGTCAACTTCATTTACTATTACTAGTGGAAGATTACGTGTTGTGAACCTCTTGGTTAAATTTTAAATGTCTAATACCAATGTATTAGAGGAAAAATTATGATAGGGTCTGAATTCTGATTGTCTAAGTTTCGTACTGACCAGTCAGATTTTAGTATCTTTAAGATAAGGATTGTATTAAAAAAGTATTTTCTTCCCAAGTAGATATAGACATATAGTTCTCAATCAATCTGAGTGAGACCTTTTCTTTAAAATCAAACAGGTAATGAGAGTGTTAATTAAGTAGAGGTGAGCGGTTCAATTTTAGTTAATTTTTGTTTAAAATATTATTCGAATTGGTATATATTAATTTATTAAATTAAGAATCAAAATTAATTTATGTAATATTAATCAAATAACATTAGATCAACTTATTTACGTGAGTTTGACATATTTGATTGACGGTTTAAAATTATTTTTTTTAAAAGTTAATTTAATTTATATCGATTATATGTTAATGATAAACTAATAAATAATATTTATTATTTAATCACTTAATTCAAAAAAGTTGTATATTAGTATTTATGTTATAATTGTGCATTAATTTTCAAGTGGAGAATAACTCTTAAAAATTGATAAATTATTTAAAATTTGAGAATAAAATATAATTTAAGTATTTTATTAGTTATATTAAATATCTATAAAAATGAATATTAGAGAAGAATAATATAGATTGTTTTATCTTTTAAATTGATGTAAAAGATTAACAAAAATTATATAATCATAAATGTATGTATGCATGTAATATAAATATGTAAAATTAAAAATAAATATGTGTATTATTAATATATAGGTCGGTTTGGTTAAGTGTTAGTTTATAAACTTTAAAACCTTAATCAATAACTTGATTTTTACATTATTAAAATTAAAATTAATTTATTTGAATTTATAAAATATAAAAATTGATTAGGTTAAACTTGATTCAATTTTGATCGGCTAGATTTATTTATCAATTTTTTTGCCCACCCTTACCACAAAGTAAATCACAAATTTAGATGACCACTACGGGCTGGTTTTGTTTTCTGACTTTTGTATTTTTGTATTTGAAAATAATTTTATGTTTTCTAATTTATTTTTAAAGAAACTATAAAATTATTGGTAATAAGTTATGTTTTCTGTTTTTTTTTTTAAATAAAAAGATTAACACATAAAATATATTTGGTAAAAAACTGTATTATGCGTTCTGTTTTTACTTTTTTATTTTTAATTTAGTATTATTTTTTGGTTTTCATGTTCTCAGTTTTATTTTACTGACAATGTAAATAGAAAAGATGTTCGTCTTAATTGTCATGAACATAAAACAACAGAAAACGAAAACACACGTCATAAACCAATGCTTAGGTAGGCACAAGTTTAGATGAAACAATTGTAATTATGTCATGTAGTTGAGATCTACGTTAAAACGAATAGAAGTGATATTATGATATAATGTTTAAAGAGAAACAACACCAAGGCATAAATTTACACCAATTTTTGCACTCATAATAAAATTTATAACATGTCATAAAATTATTTTAAAAAATAAAAAATAATTTAATTATTTAAATAACTTCATTAAGTATCATAATATAATTGACGTGAGTATTATGTCTATAATATTTATCGTATTTTAAAGATAGAGGCACGTTAGAACTACTATGGAAGTGATAGATATTGAGGAAGAAATATCTATTGTAAAAGTGACGGGTCAGAATTGGGTAGCTAGGGCGGTTCCATTAGTACAAGTAACCCCTTGGGAACCCATCTCCCAGAACATCAACTTCCTCTCTTTAGTATCATTTTGGCTGTCACACAGTTGCTATTTTTTTTTTTTTGATCAAACACAGGTGCTATTAATATACAATGTTTTCATTTTTATTTGGTCTGTGGTTCTTTATTAATAATTTAAAATTTTGTTGATTTCTTTTATGTGAATGATTGAATGCCACTTAAACTGTCTGTGAAAATAATAGTTATAGAATTGCAAAAGCCATGCATTTTATGTATCTGGCTATGGACCATTATAAAATAAGCTTATCAACTAGCCAAATTAATAATTCTGTGTTGTCATCCGTCATGTGAAAAAATAGATTAAAATATCAAATAAAATTAAACTAAAATTTTTGATAGTTCATACATACCTAACTGTTGTATAGATTCGTCCAAATTTTCTTTGGCTTTCAGTTATCTGTCACCAGGTGATGGCTTGGTGCTCATTGGCCAAAATAGTGTGATATTCCCAAGTACAAAAATCCTCATCTAACCGACCAAACAAAAAAATTGTGTCCTGGTTTGCCGCCCCTACGTGGATTGTACTACCTTTTTCAAATAAAAACTTTTTTAAAAAAAAATATATATATATATATATATAATGGTTAGGTTTATGATTTATAATTTTTTAATAAATAAATAATTTTGTAATTTTTAATTCTTTGATAAAAATAATATGTGTTTAATAACAAATTTTATTCACTAATTTTTAGAAAGAAAATTCGTTGGTAACACTTTTAAGACTTTTTCAAAAACCTAGAAAATGAATAAAATTTTTGGTACTATTTCTGAATTTTATGTTTTTAGTTATTTTTTAATATTTATCCAAAAAAAAAAAAAAAGTCCTAAGACTTATTTCGTCTTCAAAAAGTGTTGTCATGGACATTTAACTGTCATCATAGTCTTAAGAATTATGGAGTCATTTTTTCACATATATTTATTCTATTGTAATTATGCATGTTTTTGTTTAGATATTCTTTTAGTTTATTCATTTAAGATAATAATATTATATTATAATGAAAAGAATATATATGAAATTAATGAAGCTAGTTGACATAACTATACTTAATCAAACAATCCAAGCAACGAAAAAGTCTTTGATGAAAGTAAATACTATTAATACTAAAACTATAATGATTTAAAAGGATGCTTATGTTGTAGTATGTATATATATGTTATATTTAATTACTACGTGTTTTGATTCTTCTTGTATATTCATTTTGAATGAATTAATAAATTTTATTATTTTTTTTTCAAAGTGTTTAGTGATAATGAAAAATGTGAAATAAAAAATTTAATTAAAAAAAAATTTATTTTTAAAGATTTATAAATCAGTATCATTTGACTTAAATAATTTGAAATTTGAACACGAGAGAAAACGTGTTGGTGTGGTTAGAAAGTACAAGCAACAATGTATGGTAGTATTAAATGTACCTTTTTCTAGCAAAAAAGAAAAACTTCCATACTCCCTTTTTGATATTTGAATTATATATATTATTGTTTCCGAGCAAATGGCTTCATGCATGTTTTGAATTAATTTGTATCAAGTTTCTTCAATTCCATTCACATCTCTGATCACCCCAATGTTTGTTTCAAATTGGATGAACTGTGAAGGCTGATAACGGTAAAGAAGTAATTGTATGGGTCTGTACTAAGTCAGCTGTATATTAATAAGCAATGAAAGAAAATGTTCATCTGTTTTTCATTCAATTCTACTTGAATATCTCTTAAGATCATCAAACTTATTGTTTAGCAATAAATAAATAAATATTCAAATTAATTGGAAGAGTGATAGAACCAGCTTGTCAGCTGAAAGTTTCTTTTAAGAAAATATGTCTCTAGCTTACTTGTTCTATAATATGATATTTTTATATAGAGTCAAATGAATAAATCATAACAAATATAACACCATTTATCCTTAGAATTAACCGATTCTTATTCTCCAAATATAATCCTTGTTTCTTTGGTCAAACGTGTTCATGACTTGTAAGCCTTCTACATCCACGAAACATTGCTTTTACAGTTTTAAAAGCAAGTTTGTAAGAATTATTTTAAAAGCATACATTAATTTCTCGGCTTTTTGGCCAAGATCAAGCGTTAGAATTGTTATTTTTAATAAATAGAATAAATTTCCGGTCTATTGTCTAACATATACCTTATTATTGGACAAAGTCTAGGCAATTGTACAGTTGGATTGAGACACATGTAACAATTGTAATGGTGCTCTTTTCAAGTAGTAATGAAGCTTAGGTTTTTAGAGTCTTCAGCCAATTGAAGGTCATTGTCCCAATTTCCAGGTCTTTTTCAAATGTACAAAGAAATTAACTACGGTAACTGTGCAACAGCATCAAAGAGTACGTTCACTATCCTTCTAAAAATTTAAATTTTTAAGAAAGTCGTGACTTACAACTTATAATATAATATCATATTTAAAAATTTTATATTGAAAACCTAATAATTTAATTATTAAATAATAAATATATAAATTGCATGGTATATATAGCTAACATTTATAGAAAAGTATAATCTTTTAAAATATTGATAACTTAAGACTTCTAACAACATCGCTATCTTGCACCTCGGTCCTATCCTGATCAAAATATCCATAAAATTGATTCAGATGCATGTATACATTATTTTCAATTCGATAAGTCCAACATGATCAAATACCATTAATAGATGATTTTGTGTGTGTGTGTGTGTGTGTTATATATAAAAAAGGTGCCTGAAAAGTTGAGAGTGCACTGTGTAAGAATAAGTAGGGTGAAGACGGTCATGCTAATAACACATCCACCTCAAATCATTTTCTGATAATTTTGAAAATAAAGGTTGGCTATGTGTGGGTACTAATTTTGCCACAATTTTAATATTTATTTAAAAATATAGTTTGTTCAAAAATCAATGCGTGCTATATTAAGTTAATTTAGATTTATAATATTGAAATTATTCTCATTTCTTTTACTATATAGCAAATATTTTTTTAAGTTAAATAAAAAGCATATATAATAAACATAATTTAATTTAATTATTCAAAATATTGTTTTTTAATAATAAAAATATTTTTATTATATAATTACATATACATAAAAAATTATAATATTAATGTAGGTTTATTTCAGTTAATTATACTTTCAAATTTACAATAATTATTCTCGTCCCATGGTTGATTTAGTTATGATTAATTTCCAAAATAGGTAAAAATGTAAAATGTTTATCCATAACACCGTCAAAATAATAATAATAATAAGATTATGAAATTCAATGATAAGTACATTGGGATTGAATTCCATGAGGAATTATTAATTCATTGTGTAATACAGATACTAGCACGCAACCACAGCCATTTGATCCAATGGGGGTATAGTTGAAGACAGCCTAATGGTCTACGTGGCACCATCTCATCTTTTCTTTTCTTTTTTTCCAACTAGTATGACATGCATTAACAAAAAATCATTTATATATCCTAAACCATATTGATGTAGTTGTCCACGTGGATTGTTTTAAAGATGAGTAAGGGTTAAAATAAATATCTATGTTTTTCTTTTACAGTTTTTACTATTGTCTAACGTGTTTTGTTTAACATTTTAACTTGAACAACCACCACCGACTAATAAATTTTCAAGCATTAAATTATTTTGTAGAATATTTTTATTTATTTTTCTTAAGGCACAAATTTTATAAACATGTTAATTATATATTAATTTTAAAACACGAAACTTAATATTAAATTAGAACTTACAAATATTTATTAGCATCGAAGAATTTAGCATGTGAAATTTTCACACCCATGTCAGAAAGAAGTTAGATGGGTGTAGAATTTTTTGCAAACAGACTTATATCAACTAATATGTTATTAAATTAATCATATCGATATTTATTAATATGAATTTTTTTTCTTTGAATCGTAATATTATGGGATTATTTATTGCACATGTAGGAGGTTGTATGTTTTAAATTATAATAAAAGTAATTTTTCTTCAATTGACTGACAAAGTGACAATGGACGCCGCCAAATGGGTCCCAATACCGGATGAACTCGTTGGGGGCAGGTGTTTCATCATCTGATATATGACATGAAGCATGCCATGTTTGGCTGTGTAAGGCTGGTTTTTGGAGTCGTCTTCTCCCTGTCCCATAAATGTAACAAATTATGCAAGTATTTATTTTTTAAAAAAGTTTACCTGGACACACGCTGTGCTTTGAATTTTGGAGAAATTAGAAAATAGGAGTATTTATGATTAGATTCGATTAATTTTTAGCTAAATAAAATTTAATTAAATTAAATCATTTATATAATTTAAATTAAATTAGATTAGATTGTTTATCTAATAAAATTATTAAAATAAAAAATTTGTTGTTAACAATTTTTTATATTTTTTTTATAAAATTTAAATTTAATTTTTTTTTCCTTCAAATCACGTTAAAATTTGAAATTAACATAAAAGAAAATTTTAAAACTAACCAAATTACTTTATACATGTTACAAATATAAATAATATAATATTACACATTAACTAACAATTAAGTTAATAAAATTTTTAAAATGTAAAATCATCAAGCAATTAAAAATTATAAAATGTATGATAAAAAGATGAAACTCTAAAAAGAAAAATGAGAGGTTTAAATGTAATATTTAATCTTTAATGATAAATAATATAATATATATTTTTTAAATAATATATTTTTTATGTATAATATATAACGATCTAATCCGTTTTGAATGATTCAAAAATTCAAAAGATTGAATCAGGTCATTTAAGAAACGATTTGAAAAAATATAAACCAAACATAATCACTTGATTCACATAATCGTTTGAATCGGTTCAATTTTTTTGTTTAATCTAATTTGGTTCGGTTCTTAAACATCCCTACTAGAGAATAGAGATTCGGAGAAGTACAAAAAAAAAAAAAACAACAACAACTTTTGAGATATTTTAAACTTTTTACATTAAGTTTGGTGCATTATATTTGATAAATTAAATATAATTGTATTGAATTAAGCTATATTAAATTAATTTATATAATATTTAATAACAATTTATATAATTTAATCAAATAAAATTGATATATAAATATTTTAATAAAATAATTTATGTTTAAAATAATACGTAATTTTGTTTTAAATAGTTTTTTACACATACAAATAATTTTATTATACAAATTTATTAATAATATTTTATATTATTTAATAATCTTCATCAAATAACAAAAATGAGAAAATAATAGTAAATATATCTATATTTTTTAGTTTCAAAACGGTGGAGAAAATTTTGGTAAAATGTTAAAGTTATTTGTGTTTGAAAATAAAGACATTAAGGTTAGATTTGATTCACTGAATGTAATCGTAATCGTAATAGAATGTAAAGGAAACAGTATTATTATTATAGTGTTTGGTTTAACCACTATAATAAAAAAAAAATGAATCAGTATTACAGTATTTGGTTTGACAATTATAATGGAATGAAAAACACAGTAATATTACATTAATACCCTCATATTCAATTAATTTTAATTAATTTATTTTACTATTATTTCCTAAATCAAATAAAATATATTCTTTAAAATTAAATAATTATTTTAAATACTTATTATATGAAATACATTCTTATGTGGTGTAGTATTAATAAACTCATATGCAATACACGTTAAAAACTTAAATCGGGAGGAGAAAAAAATCAAAAGTTCAATATTGTAAAACTTGTCAACTTTTATTTAAGTTAGCACTAATTTCTCACGAAAAATAACATAAGCTCATTATTACAAGCACTTGATTTTGAAAACCTTGTTGGACCCCAATGTCCCTCATCCTATTGTATGTACTCTATTGTTTTATCTAGTAAAATAACATTTCTTGGTCAAGTGGCCATAACTTCAACAGCTGATACAAGCCTATAACTCAATATAACTTCTTTCTAGAAATCACAGAAGATAGACCATACAAAGTAAAAACTACAAACCATCTGCTTCCGCATGGCCCTATACTACCAAACCCGCACAAGTGGATATCTAGTTTTTCTACTAGGAATTACACAGTCAGACAAGTGTATATGCATGTGAAAGGGTAAAAAGGGTTTAAGTTCGCATATTGTAACATGATTTCTAATCGAATTTGTTTAGGCCATTAGATAATTCAGTATTGGGTTCTAGGGACTCAAACTCCTCCAAGAGATTCCATTTCTTTACAACCACATCAAGTGAGGGAACCAGGCGTTTTTCTAATCAGTTATCACATAGAGGTGTGATATTGTGTGCATAAGCAAAATGAGTCTAAGCTCTGGTAACATGATTTATCAGTAACTACCTCATTTACATACATCAATCTGTCTAATACTATCAATGAGTCTATGATCAGTATTGCGCAGTTTTTTTATATGTGATTCTTCAGTTAATCATCTACCAATCCTCGTGAACTAGACATTTGAAAACATTAAGCTAGCAACAGGTTAAGACAAACTAAAGATGAATTAGATCAAATTAAGTGTCCAAACTTCAGTTCGTAGCTGGACTGCTAAAATATAGAGAAAATAGCGCACTTTGCAAGTCATGAATATATATATTTTATTAAATATTGAATAAGCCAAAAAAGTAAATTCCAAATAAAAACAACAAAGGAAAAAAAAAAAAACCTTTTAACTACTGCAACACATCACAAAGGCTTTGAATTTGGAATGAGGCAATTAACAATTTGCAAGTAATTGAATTTTTTCTCGATTAACCCAGATTTTTCTCTTGTAGATTCTAAATACAATAACTGAAAAGCTTAGCTAGCGATCTAAAAAAGGACGTACGGTAAGAAGCTCGGGATTGGAAGGGTCAGAGGCAAGGGCATCTTTGAGGGAATTAAGAGAATCTCTTTGCTCTTGCAAGTGGAGCTCCAATTGAGTCTCTAGACGCCTCTCTTCCTAATCTCCTATGGTCGTGACTCAGAATCTCCGTCTCCAACCGTCTGTCCCTAAACGTTGGAACGATTTGTAGCCTAGACTTATTACTCGTTCACGCCTAGTCCGAACTGTCTGGTGGAGGAGAGCTGGCGGCTTCGACTTGGACGACGGCGCACGAAGAGCTCGAGACAGAGAAGAGTCGAGCCTGAGGAAATAAGGTCACGTAAAGGAAAGGGTTTTTGTCTAAAATATGCAAAATTCTTAATATAGTTTAAAAAAGGGCAATCTTGTGTAAAAGTTTAAAAATAGGTAAAATTCTATTTACTCTCCCAGTAGCCGGTTTGGTTTGGTCATTTAGTTTTCCACCAAAATAATTTTCTTTCTTCTTCTCCCTCCAACTACGCACCCTCTCTTTTTCTCTTCACTGATCTTCTCACCATTGTTGCGTGTCATCGTGGAAAAATTATAAAAATGAGGTTAGTAATATCTTCCAACAATATTTGCAATTTTTATTAAGATGTAAATGTTGAAATTTGTACCAGGATTTTTAAATAATAACTACCAGAAAAATGCGATTGGACTGATATATTTTCGAAAAATTTCCAATAATTTGCTTCATACTTTTGCGAGGAACTGATATGGGTATTATTTAAACAGATTTTTGGTTGAAAAACCCTATTAAACTGTTACCCTAATTCAATAATAATTAATAGAAACATATATTTTTGGCCGCGTGTAATCGAAACATTTATGAAATGCTATATTCAGTTTTTTATATGTGGGGGTATATGTGGTATATGTGGTATATCTGAGGGTATATTTGGTATATCCGGTATATCTGGGGGTATATCTGGTATATCCGGTATTTTTGGGGGTATATGTGGTATATCTCAGGGTATATGTGGTATATCTCAGGGTATATCTGGTATATCTCAGGGTATATCTGGTATATCTGGTATATCTCAGGGTATATCTGGTATATCTCAGGGTATATCTGGTATATCTAGGGGTATATCTGGTATATCTGGTATATCTCAGGGTATATCTGGTATATCTCAGGATATATCTGGTATATCTGAGGGTATATCTGGTATATCTGGTATATCTCAGGGTATATCTGGTATATCTCATGGTATATCTGGTATATCTCAGGGTATATCTGGTATATTTGGTATATCTAGGGGTATATCTGGTATATCTCAGGGTATATCTGGTATATCTCAGGGTATATCTGGTATATCTGGTATATCTCAGGGTATATCTGGTATATTTGGTATATCTCAGGGTATATCTGGTATATCTCAGGGTATATCTGGTATATCTCAGGATATATCTGGTATATCTGAGGGTATATCTGGTATATCTGGTATATCTGGTATATCTCAGGGTATATCTGGTATATCTGGTATATCTCAGGGTATATCTGGTATATTTGGTATATCTCAGGGTATATCTGGTATATCTCAGGGTATATCTGGTATATCTCAGGGTATATCTGGTATATCTCAGGATATATCTGGTATATCTGAGGGTATATCTGGTATATCTGGTATATCTCAGGGTATATCTGGTATATCTCATGGTATATCTGGTATATCTCAGGGTATATCTGGTATATCTCAGGGTATATCTGGTATATCTCAGGGTATATCTGGTATATCTGGTATATCTCAGGGTATATTTGGTATATCTCAGGGTATATCTGGTATATTTGGTATATCTAGGGGTATATCTGGTATATCTCAGGGTATATCTGGTATATCTCAGGGTATATCTGGTATATCTGGTATATCTCAGGGTATATCTGGTATATCTCAGGATATATCTGGTATATCTGAGGGTATATCTGGTATATCTCATGGTATATCTGGTATATCTCATGGTATATCTGGTATATCTCAGGGTATATCTGGTATATCTAGGGGTATATCTGGTATATCTCAGGGTATATCTAGGGGTATATCTGGTATATCTCAGGGTATATCTGGTATATCTCAGGGTATATCTGGTATATCTCATGGTATATCTTGTATATCTGGTATATCTCAGGGTATATCTGGTATATCTCATGGTATATCTGGTATATCTCAAGGTATCTCAGGGTATATCTGGTATATCTCATGGTATATCTGGTATATCTCAGGGTATATCTGGTATATCTCAGGGTATATCTGGTATATCTCACGGTATATCTGGTATATCTCAGGGTATATCTGGTATATCTCAGGGTATATCTAGTATATCTCATGGTATATCTGGTATATCTCAGGGTATATCTGGTATATCTCACGGTATATCTGGTATATCTCAGTGAAATTATGGTATATCTCACGGTATATCTGGTATATCTCAGGGTATATCTGGTATATCTGTGGGTATATCTGGTATATCTATGTATATGTTGGTATATCTCCATCTATTACACATTTAATCAGGTATATATGTTATATACTAATAACGCAGTTCAATATGTTGTATATTATTTGATATATCAATTAAACTTTACGTATTTTTGAATGAGATAGACCTAATTATTTTTAAACATTTTATAGAATGGATAGCCTTAGTATTCTAATCATTCACAATGGTAAATGGTCATTGAAGGATGGTAAAAAAGTATATCAAGGAGGTGAAGGTTTGGTGATGAAGATAAAAAAAGGATGGTTGTATAATGAACTTAAAGAAAAGTTGTTTCTCAAGTTAAAGATGGATAAGTTCAAGTATGAACTTGAAGTGAGATACTTCTATAAGAATGATTTGACATTACCATCTGTTTTAATAGGTGATGATGAAGAATTGGAAGAGTTTTTTGACCTTCACGTTGAAGATAATGAAAGGAAGGCTGTTCTATATGTCACAAAAAATGAGATAAGATCTGTAGGTACAAGTCATTCTATTTGCCATGAGCAAGTTTTTAATACCGGAGGCCGTAATGTAAATTTCTTGAGCGATACTAATATGCAAGAAGGATCTCAAAATCCAAATGGTGGTTGCGATAATGTACTTGATAGTATTCGTGATGATGTAGATCACAATTTAGTTCCGCCGCAAATGGGTGATGAAGGAGATATTGATATGATTAGAGAATATGAATTACCAGATATACCTGTCAACGAAAACGTTGATCATGATATGTCCTCAATGGGAGGTTTGCATGCAATTCATAATGAAAGGACACAAGTTGAAACAGAAAGGGTCATTGTTAGAAATCATGAGAATTTTGGTTTATCCCAGTCTGAAGGAAGAACTGTTATTGGAAACAATAATGAATTACGTATCGGTCCATCCAGTACACCCACAGAGATTATTTCTAATGGTGACGTTTCGTCGTCTGTGGCACATGTTGAGCTTGATTTGAAAGTTGATCAAGTGTTTGACAATAAGATAGATTTCACAACACATGTCGGTCTTTATGCCATAAGAAACAGATTTGAGACGAGGACACTGACTAGTAGGAAAGACCGTGTTCTAATACGTTGCATTCAATCTACTTGTAGTTGGATGATTAGATGTAATAGGATCACTGGATCTGATAGGTTCAGGGTAAAAGAATACGAATCAAGACATACTTGTGATCCTAACAATTACATGAGGAAGAATAGGACTGCAACCTCAAGAGTGATAGGAAATGCCATAAAAATGAAGTTGGTCCGACCAGGAAGAATTTATAAGCCCAAAGATATTATTGATGATTGTCAAAATGAGTTTGGGATTGAGATTGGTTACACCACAGCATACAGATCTAAAGAGAAGGCTCTTTATTTGCTACGTGGCAGTGAAGAGGAATCTTTCCTGAAGCTTCCTTCCTACTGTCATGTTTTGAAGGAAAGAAATCCTGGTAGCGTCACACATATTGAAGTTGACCAGTCCGGAAGATTTAAGTACTTTTTTATGGCACTAGGTCCATGTATCAGAGGATTTTTATCTTGTATAAGACATGTAATTACAGTCGACGGTGCATTCCTATCAGGTAGGTATGTTGGGACATTATTCGTAGCAAATGCTTCAGATGGAAATAACAACATATATCCATTGGCCATTGGTGTTGGAGATTCTGAGAATAATGAAGCCTGGGAATGGTTTTTGTTAAAACTATCCGGTATATTTGGGCACATTGATGATCTTGTTATTGTTTCAGATAGACACCAAAGTATTATACAATCTGTTCCTAAAGCCTTCCCCAATGCTTTGCATGGATATTGTGCATTTCACATGGAGATGAATTTAAACCACAAATTTAAGAATCCTGATATCACACCTTTGTTCAGATGTTGCGCAAGGGCATATACGAAGCGTGAATTTGACAAATACATGGGAGATTTGAGACTGATCGATCTAGATATAGAGAAGTACTTATTGGAAGCAGGTAAAGAGAAGTGGTCAAGATTTCATTTTCCTGGAAACAGATACGGTATAATGACCACAAATGGTTCAGAATCATTTAATAATGTCATGAAATCTGCTCGTGAGTTGCCTATAACATGCTTGCTGAGTACTACCGTAGCAAAATACAACATTGGTTTGTCGAACGTAGGGAGGTTGGGATGAGATGGGGAACTCGATTCCTTACCGATGAGGTTGAATCAATTATGCGTGCAAATCACAATAAGTCCTTAAGGTACAGGGTTTTCAGAATTAATGCACATGTTTTCCAGGTATGGGATTCGTACATCATTATATTGTTATTGAATTTTTAAATATGTAAACTTAACAGCATATATATTGTTGTATCTCTTGTAAGCCTATAAACCATAAAGTAACTAGTTCATTCATATGAAAATATAGGTTGTACATGGTGATACTAGTGAAGATGTTGATCTACTCAACAGAAGTTGTAGCTGCAGAGAATTTGATGTTCACAAAATCCCCTGTTGTCATGCCATTGCAGCGGCCCGTTTTCAAGATGTTGATGTCCAGTCCTTTGTTGACCGATTATACAAGGTCAATTGTTATATTATCGCATATGCGGAGGCAATATTTCCAGCAACTGACAATGGTCAGTGGGACATTCCACCAGAAATCATAGAACTAGTTGAACTTCCTCCTAACACAAAGAAAAAATCTGGCAGACCACGGAAGCGACGCATACGTTCACGTGGGGAAGTAATAAAGAAGTTAATATTGTGCAGTCGTTGTGGAATTAGTGGTCATAACAGGAGGACTTGTAATGTTTTTCGTCAGATGATTGTAGAACCTTCCCTAGCTTCTCAAGAATGAACATTTTTATGTACCCTGTAATCTTTTATTATGATTTCAAGTATTATATTATCTGTATCTGAATTTTGTATTAATGATAGTTTTATATTATGCCCTGTCTCTGAATTTTCATGTATCACGTATATACATGTGTTGTTATACTATTTTAGAAGATATACTATATATACCCTGAGATATACCCTGAATAATCTCAAAACTGTTGGAGGCTGTGGAGGAGGTTGTGTCCCATTAGGTTTTCCTTTTCTTTGTAAGGGTTTCCAAAATATTCTGTAAATCTCCTCACCCAGGAGGAGTCCAATCCACGCGCGCGCGCCGCGGCGCACCTTTTTCCATGCCGCGGCGCACATGTGATATTGAATTACGAATAAAAACAGAAACCTCCCCGCCGCGGCATAACTTTCCCTCGCCGCGGCACGCAATGTTTTCATGATTTTGGGTCCAAAGCAGAAACCTCCTAGCCGCGGCATAAATTTTCCTCGCCGCAGCGCACAATGTTTTCATGATTTTGGGTCGAAAGCAGAAACCTCCTCGCCGCGGCATAAATTTTGCTCGCCGCGGCGCACAATATTTTCATGATTTTCATGTTTCAACCCGAGAACCTTTCGCCGCGGCACACAATTCCTTGAGATATACCAGATATACCCTCAGATATACCAGATATACCCTCAGATATACCAGATATACCATCAGATATACCAGATATACCCTGAGATATACCAGATATACCCTGAGATATACCAGATATACCGTCAGATATACCAGATATACCCTAGATATACCAGATATGCCCCTAGATATACCAGATATACCAGATATACCCTCAGATATACCAGATATACCCTCAGATATACCAGATATACCCTGAGATATACCAGATATACCCCTAGATATACCAGATATACCATCAGATATACCCTCAGATATACCAGATATACCACCAGATATACCAGATATACCCTGAGATATACCAGATATACCAGATATACCCTGAGATATACCAGATATACCCCTAGATATACCAGATATACCATCAGATATACCAGATATACCGTCAGATATACCAGATATACCGTCAGATATACCAGATATACCCTGAGATATACCAGATATACCAGATGATAAACTACGAATGAGTTCCAGAACTACAAAAAATTTATCCCAGAATTTGGATATTACAATTTCAGTAACAGATGGAATAAATCATAACCAAAACCGATTTCCTTCATTTCATTATTACACCAAAGTAATGTATCAGTACAATTTTACATAAATTGATCACATATATAATTACAAACATTACATAAATGTTCTCATAACCATTACATTTACAGATAGTATAAGTTTTACAATATTTAAAGAACGTAATCCATGATACTAAGCCTATGTCAAGCTGCATAAAAGTTCACAACAAAGCACTCCAGAGAAAGCCTAAATAGGCATTGTTGTACCCCAAGCCTTTAGAATACCAAAGCAACATCAGATACCATTTGGAAGTTGCTTACAACCTACCAAAAAAGTGTTATATTATCAGATAAGCCACCAGAAAAATAACCAGATAACAAAATTACCAAATATGGGCCATAAAAAATAAAACTGATAAGTTTATATATATGCCATACCCGTTAAGTTGTAAAATGCACAAAAATACCTTAACACATAAAGTCCAGAGGCAATAATACATAAATGTTCTGCAACACAGAATCATAATCAAGTAGTTGATCAATTATATAAAAATATAATCTTTATTGCATACCAGATTAAACAATTATGTATTCATCGTCCGCAAAGAAAAGTTCACAACAAAGTTTCTTTCTGAAGAAACCTATAGCCTCGTCTTTGATGTCAGTCAGTGGCTTCTCATTTACTAAATACTCAATGAACTTCAGTGCATATATGCCACAGTCACCCCTGTGTAATATATTGAAGTAAACAATAAGTCCGTATAAGTAACACAATATAACTTAATATTAATCTTTATTAAATCGATGTCACTAACCAAATAATAAAATATACTTACACTTGAACCTGCTGTGGAACAGCTATTGCATTACGATATATGGGCCACTTCTCTATGATCTTGTCATGTTCAACCACGTCCAAGTTATGAATCAAGTTTGGGATCATGACAGATAAATTATGTAACCTTTTCTTGAGAGTTCCATCTCTTATATGTTTAGGAAGTGAATCATATACGTTAATTTGTTGTTGTCTGATGTCAAGTCCGATAGCGATCCAATGACCCTTCTCCAATATAACACCATATATATTGGAGACACGAATCCATGGTTTACCATAATCAGGCCGGACACCTGTTTCAAAACAAACAAGAAATTTATATTATTATATGAAACGATAAAATGTTCAAGTTTGCCCAGATATGCAACACAGAATCATAAGTTTAAAAGTATTTTACCAGTCATGTAATCAAACCACTTCTTATCATTCAACCAAAAAGACAAGTGGTCATTCTTCTTCAACTTCTTCCATTCACTTGCACTTGCATCGATGTAAGCCTACATTTTCAAATATAGTAATTTTAAAGAAAAATTGTTACATCATCTGCAAATTGACCAGATATGACATGGAAAATTACGATATATACAAGATATTTTTAAATAAACACCAGATATACTAAGTAAAAGTCTTACACAAAACGACGAGTCTACAGTTGTCCAATTGTTATTTAGGAACAAGTGCGGATGAAGTTCCTCTTTCTTCCTCAACAGCCATAGTCCGCAATCTATGTGCTGAAGTTATTTTGCCAATTTAAAATTACGCATCGTTGATACCAGACATATGAGATATATGTGTTGTTAGTTTCACTTTAGAATACCAAATATATTGAATAACAATCCATAAACCAAATAACAACATATAACCACTAATATCCATAAATTAACATAACCAAAACATGTACCTCATTGAGTAAAGATGATTGTGGTTTCAATATACGATGAAACCAAGAAGAGTTAGCCATACCCTTACTTGGGCAACCAACAATAATACTTTCCCTACATTTTGAAGAATAACAAAGACATCAGTAATTAACCATATTACGTGGGTTAAAAAAAATAGAGGCTAAATTGGATGAATAAATAAGACAATAAGTAGTAGGAAATACATACTGGTTGTCGTTATAATGTTGATATAACCATTCCAAGAAGTAGGTATATCTGGATTCATCAAACCCTCTCATCGGATCATAAACACCAGCTTGTTGTGCTTCGTCCGATTGGTGGGACTTTATTGATATACCTGATTTCCTCTTGGGCTGCACATATGGAGATTTTAGGGAGGGACCAACTTTTCTCTTCCTCCTATTATATATATTACCAAAGGGTGCGAACGTGCCAGTCGAACTAACGCCCTTTGATGTTATCGATCCTAATCGCACTGAGGTGGTACCGGTGCGGATAGGGGCAGCCTCTAAAATATATTCCAAAGTAGAAAAATCCAGACCTGTCAAGTTATCATCTACTTCGGTTCCATGGACTGGCTGCTTTCCAAGGTTCAGTTCAGTGGGACATTCTTCAGTCACACCCACTGATTCTTCATGATGATCAGAATGAACCTTGGTTGTTTCCTCCCCAATTTCTTCTGTGCTAAACAGAATCATTTCTCTGCATGTAGCAGTACCCACTACTGGCTCTTCTTTAGTGGACGTCACATCATCATCGTCCACTAAAATATGTACAGAGGCCACCTTACGTGGGTCAGTCAGTGGGACACTTTTTTTCCTGGACGAGTTCCCACCAGGTTTCACTGCTTCTATATCTGTTGCAGGCTTTTGTTGTTGTCTCAACAACTGATTCAACACATCCTTCATCCAATTTTGGTTTTCTTTTATTGAGATGACCTCCTTCTTCAAATCTCGAAGTTCTTGCAACACCTAAAATTACAAAGCATAAAAATTTATTCGTACAAGGTTGCAATTAATGACATAAACTAATTCAAAATCCAAGGATTTTATATGTGCCGTATTATATTACCTCCATAATGGAAGTTGATGAATGAGATGAAGGTTCATCTTTTTGGACTTCCGGGATAGGGTCACTTTTATCACCACTGTGACCAGATGTGTGTTGATCTTCATCGCCTTTGGAAGGCAAGTCATCATTCAATCCACTAACGTTTGGCACACCAAGGCCAGGTTGCAGCCTCGCATATTGTTGTGCCGAAATTAAGTATGGACTCTTTCTCTCCGATTCATTAGGAGTGAGTCTCGTCAGCATATGAAACTGTATCATATACAACGGAAACATATACCAGTTAGTTAAGTACAATCGAAAATATAAATAAAATAAATTTAATAACAAAAACATATAGGCAACAAACTTACATCTGAAGCCTGGAATATTTTATGGTTTATGTCCCAAAACTTCAAATAGTGCCCCTTCTTTTCATTCTCCCAGCGTAATATCCTGGGCAATGCATCTGGAGATGTACAAGTTGCTAAATCAGTAATAGGCACTTGTATGGCCTCGTAGGCCCAAACTTGCAGTGCCCAAGAAAAACCATAGACACTGTAAGTTGATGCGACCCCTCCAACTTTTTAGAGATTAATATTCTTCAACCTCCTTACGGTGAAGTCATAGACTATCTTACCCCAGGGGTAGATATTAAACTTGTCAACGTCTTCAACTAAATCCAAATATTCATCATTAATGGCCCTCAAATTATAATCGGCCAAAAGTATTATTTCCAGAGTATATATCAGAGCCAACCTCAAAACATCTTCAAGCTCCGTGGACAATGGAAGGTTTGCAAATACCTTCTCCAACTCGACTTTCTTTATTGGCCTGTCGGTCTTGAAGAAATTTTTACGCAACCGACCACTTTGAGCTGGACTTCCTTCGTCACCGATAAACATCATACCGGTGATTAGGCTAAACTCTTCATATCCAAAGAGGTGGGGTGCACCATTTACAATAACTCGGAGTTCTTTCCCCGATTGATCTCTATCTTGCATCAATAATATATGATGCAAGAATCCAGCTGTAAACTCTATATGTTTCATCCTTGTGATGAAACCAAAACATAAGCCCTGAAATCTATTCAGTAACCCAAATCCTTGTAGGGTCGTCTTCAATGTTGCAAAATTTTGAAGACGTGATAGGTTGGTTATTTTACCAACATAATAATCGGATGAGGAGACATAAGGCACGAATGAGGTTTTTCCTGCCATTTCCTGCATATTTAACATTTACGGAAAACAATTTCATTAATACTTGTGAACAGGTATACAAAAATTACAATATATATGCGAAAAACATCAATCACATTAAACCAACATAAAAATACATCAAATTTAGGTTCATATAAATGAAACTTATAGAAATAGACCAATATATACCACATATACCTTGAGATATACCAGATATACTCCGAGATATACCAGATATACCATGAAATATACCAGATATACCATGAAATATACCAGATATACCATGAGATATACCAGATATACCAGGAGATATACCAGATATACCGTGAGATATACCTCAGATATACCAGATATACTGTGAGATATACCTCAGATATACCAGATATACCGTGAGATATACCTCAGATATACCCTGAGATATACCAGATATACCCTGAGATATACCAGATATACCATGAGATATACCATAATTTCACTGAGATATACCAGATATACCGTGAGATATACCAGATATACCATGAGATATACCAGATATACCCCCAGATATACCAGATATACCCTGAGATATACCAGATATACCATGAGATATACCAGATATACCCTGAGATATACCCTGAGATATACCAGATATACCAGATATACCCTGAGATATACCAGATATACCATGAGATATACCAGTTATACCAGATATACCGTGAGATATACCAGATATACCATGAGATATACCAGATATACCCCCAGATATACCGTGAGATATACCATGAGATATACCAGATATACCCCCAGATATACCAGACATAACACAAAATATACCAGATATACCAGATATACCATGAGATATACCAGATATACCGTGAGATATACCTCAGATATACCAGATATACCCAGAGATATACCAGATATACCCCCAGATATACCAGATATACCATGAGATATACCAGATATACCGTGAGATATACCTCAGATATACCAGATATACCAGATATACCCTGAGATATACCAGATATACCAGATATACCCTGAGATATACCAGATATACCCTGAGATATACCAGATATACCATAAGATATACCAGATATACCCTGA
Source organism: Elaeagnus macrophylla (assembly GCA_029378325.1). Taxonomy (NCBI): domain Eukaryota; kingdom Viridiplantae; phylum Streptophyta; class Magnoliopsida; order Rosales; family Elaeagnaceae; genus Elaeagnus; species Elaeagnus macrophylla. The sequence goes on along the minus strand of CM055646.1, from coordinate 19,668,485 downwards.
GATATACCATGAGATATACCAGATATACCGTGAGATATACCTCAGATATACCAGATATATCCTGAGATATACCAGATATACCATGAGATATACCAGATATACCGTGAGATATACCTCAGATATACCAGATATACCCTAAGATATACCAGATATACCCTGAGATATACCAGATATACCAGATATAACCCCAGATATACCAGATATACCATGAGATATACCAGATATACCAGATATACCGTGAGATATACCAGATATACCGTGAGATATACCAGATATTCCCCCAGATATACCATGAGATATACCAGATATACCCCCAGATATACCAGATATACCCCCAGATATACCAGACATAACACAAAATATACCATGAGATATACCAGATATACCATGAGATATACCAGATATACCGTGAGATATACCTCAGATATACCAGATATACCCTGAGATATACCAGATATACCAGATATACCCTGAGATATACCAAATATACCCCCAGATATACCAGATATACCATGAGATATACCAGATATACCACTGATATACCCCCAGATAATGTTATTCATGATTAACAACCAGATATACCAGAAATCAGATTATCCATCCATAATTACAAAATCCCAATATACCCTAAACCTACATTTTACATAAATATTTAACCTTAAACCAACATTTTACAAAAAACCATACAAAAATAAGGGGTTTTCGTTGAGTTTCAACGAAAACCCAATTAAAAATCAAACTGCATAGCTTCAAAAGGTGAGTAATGGTCGAGTGTTTTCGTGCAAGGAAGACAAATTTGTTTAAAATACTTACCGAATAATGCAGAGCTTCAAAAGTTGATAGTAATGGTCGACTGTTTTCTGCGTTGATACTGTTCGTCTTCTTCCTCAATCGAAAATGGGAGAGCTTCGCTAATACCAGATAGTGACGAGGGATTCTTGAGAGGTAGAGTAATGCTCAGAGTTGTGGGTTTGTTTGAACTGTTCGAATTCTTTATTTCAAACGGTTTAAATGAGTTACCGGCTACCAAATGGGTCTTTGGGTGGGCGGTTAAAAAAAGCCCATTTTTAAACTTTTACACAAGGTTGCCCTTTTTTAAACTATTTTAAGAATTTTGCCTATTTTAGACAAAAACCCTAAAGGAAAGCCCTTCCCTTCTTATTATCAGTTATTTAATCCCAATTCTTTATTATTTTATAATTAATTATATTACATTATATTATATTTATTAATACAATTAAATATTATAACATTATAATTAATTATATTTTTTATTTTATTACAATCAACTTAGCAAAACCTAAATAATCAAACTACTTCTTAAATATATCTCACTAACTACTAAAATATACAAAAATAATAAAAATAACCATGTTACAATAACATTTTTTTTTCTTTTATGACTTATTTTTATAATTAAAAAAATTAAATAACACATTTTATAAAAATAATATAAATTTATTCCAAAGTTCAAAAACAAAAAAGATTAAAACAATACTCCAGGAAAAAAATAACATAAATTTTTGAGTTAACTATTTTATAGGTCTTTAAATTTATCTAATAATAAATTTTAATCCTTAATTTTTTTTATACAAAATGATGTATAATCTTTTAAAATTTTATACTTTTAGTTCAATTTAAATGAAATGAACTATTTTGTATGAAATTAAACAAAAATGTGAAATTTTAAAATATTAAAGACCAATTTATATGAAATTAGATTAAAAATATAAAATTTTAAAAAATTAAGGACTTTTTATATATAAAAAATAGTTAATGATAAAAGTCTATTATTACATAAAAAGTATAAAAGTAAAAAAAAAAATTAACATAATAGTTAACCCAATTTTTTTTTTTTTTTTATAGTACTCGTAAACTAGCGAATTCATTTTTTTAAAATCTATAATCGGAAGAATATATATAAAAGGACACGTGAATTGCTATATATTTTTTAATTTTTTTTTCTTTATTGAATTTAAAGTATATTTAAAATGTATGAGATACAATAAAAATAAATAAAGAAAAAAAAATTTACCAAAAACTTTGAGTCACTTATAAATTTATTATTGTAAGAACTTTTTAACTATAAGTATACGTGTATATAAAAAAAAATTAATATCATAAGAATTTTTAATTAAACTTATTGAGTTTTATAATAAGATTTGTAAAAAAATATAATTATGATATATCTATTAAAAAAATAAATCTTTAATATTATAATTGCATAACTTAAATTTTTTAAATTTTAAAATAAAATATAAAAAATAAGACATGTCATTATTTTTAACGTAGAAGAAAATTTTTGTTGTTTTGTTTTGTCGCATTATATAATTTTTTTTACTTGCGGCCAAAGGAGAGGCGGTCAAGGCCACGTTTTTATCGGATGGAGACTTAATATAGGCTTTCTCTTGTACATTAACTGGGCCCAGGCCCAGGTTCATCAGATCTTGATTCATATGACGTCGTTGTGTCTGGCGATGATTGTGCCTGGCAGTGACACAGTCAGAATTCAGTTCCCAGAAATTAGTAAATGCATTATCTCTTATGGAAAAAAAAAAAAATAGTAAATGCCAAAAAGGGTACAACTGGAAACATAAATTTGGAAGTAAAAAAAAACTAATGGCGGGAAATAGAGCCGTTGCCAATCAAACAACTAGTTTTGGCGCCAAACTCGATTTCATCTGCCCGTAAAATATCGGGCAGCCCCTTCTTTCATTCTTTCTCAGAGGCCTTTTGTTAGCTTTTTGGAAATTGGCTTTAAAGACCAATCAAGCAATCAATTTAATATTTCGTACTCAAAAATAAAAAGTGGAAAAGGAAAAATTACTCTCTTTTAGTTTTTCCCATTTTAATTCTAAGCCATCACTTTTCTTTTCTCAAACCCTCTTATTTCCCTCTCTTTTCTCTCCTCTCTAGCTACACGCCTCTCAACTACTGCAAGCAATACAAAGAAAGAAAACAAAGACCCTTTTCTCTTTTCCCTCTTCAATCTGATTCCCAGCTATTTTTCTTCTTTTATTCTGATTCTAAAATCAAAACCCATCTTTTGTTTTATACCCTTTGGTTCAAGTTTTGATCTTGTTCTAATTCCTACATCAAAACCCACCTTTTTCTTTCACTTTCTTCTAGTTGGTTTTAATTCTTTAGCAAATTCGATCAACCAAATTTGTGTTTCCTTTCTTGGGTTCGGTTTTCAAGGCCTCTGTTTTGTTATTTTGATCAAAGATGGGATATTCAAAGAAGTCGCAAGTTGACGGAGGCTTCGAATCGGAAGGAAAAAAGTTTGTAATCGCCGGAATATTAGTACGAACTAATTTAAAGCCGATTAATACAAAACTGAGAGAGAAAGATAACGAAGACTGTGAAGAAGAGGCATGTTCAACGACCCCAACAACTAAAGAAGCTAGAATACCAGAAAAATTTGTATGCCCGCCGGCGCCGAGGAAGCGCCGACCTTCAAGATGTAACATTAATGGTGCTAGAGAGTTCTTTACTCCACCTGACTTGGAGACTGTATTCATACGTCATGTTGAGAAAGCTAGCTAAGTGACTTGAGACTTGACTTATGAAGAAGTGAACTAGAGTTAGAATTAGAGGTTCTGGTGTGTTTTTTTTTTTTTTTTTTTTACAGTTTTATTCTGTAATTTTTCCTTTTTCTTCTCTTTCTACGCTTATTTGTTCTGGTTAGTTAATAGTTAGAGTGAAGAAGCTACTAATGATGTACAAAGATATAATATTTATGCAAATCAGTCTTCTTGTTAGACCAAAACTTGTGTGAATTATTTTTATTCTATGGACAATAATATTTTTGTCCAAAAGTTTCCTTTATTATCTATGGAATAAAAATATTAGCTTTAAATTTTAATTAATGCTTGTTAAAATAAAAAAGCAGACTTTGCTCAAACTTAGCTTCTCTCTATGCATAATTCAGCAAAACTTGAAATAGATTTTGCAGAGTAATTTTGCCTACCCTGCCTACGTATTTCACAAGCATATCAGGACGCTTTGTTCACAAAATCAATATCTCTCTCTCTCTAAACAATTTGAAACTAAGTTGAACACATACATGAATTGAAGGCAAAAACGTCATGACCATTTAATGCTCACCTCAATTCACCTACTTGAGGAGAGAGAACCCTTCAACCTCCATTAGGGTTTTTGTTTTTCAACTCTCTTCCTCTTTCTCCCACACGCAATGACGCAAACACACGTGTATAGTATTCATACGACTCCAAAAACAGGTCAATTTCTATCCATCTACCCAAAAAGTTTTCCCAAACAAGTTAAAAAGAAAAAGAGTAAAAGTTTAAGTAGCCTGCATCAAATTATGTTATATGTATAAGTGTTATTACGTATTAAATGACTTATCAATTAAAAATGTGAAATCAATTGATTGTAAAAATTTTTACTGATAAGAATTAATTAAATTGTATTAAGTAGATTAATAAATATATAAAATTGTAATAAAAAAAAATTTGAAAATCTTTTTTTTTTTTTTCAGGCTATAAGATGTTGCACGGATGCTACTAAACTTAACATTCTTTTTTTTTTTTTTTGATCTCCTAAACTTAACATTCAAGTATGAAGTATGTAATTTTTTTTTTTTTTTTTGAGAAATTCTTTTTCTTTTTTCGTATGCTCTGCTATTTTCTCTTTAATCTTCCTATGTGTCTCACTCATATGACCCACCTCGCTTGAAACTCTATGTCAAGCAAATCCAAGTTCCTCGTAATTCTTTCACTTGATTAAAGGTCAAAATGAGGCACAGTGATATATTAGAATCCTATGTGGGGTTTGAAAGGCTTGTTCACACACGGTCAATTTCTTCTTTCAATTTCCAATTTTCAATTATTTGGTGATTTCATGATGTAGACACCATATATTTTCCATGTTCCATATTTTTGGATTTTCTTTTCTGTTTTTTTTGTGGATAAGATTTTAGGCATTCTTATAAACAAAAAGATAATTCTTTATGGATTAGACAGGATATGATATGCATGATCAAGGGATTTGTTTATTTATTAGTCTAAGATTTACTAAATAATATATGTAGAGTAATTAGTTATTAATTGTATATAAAATTGTGAATTTAAATTTGTATAATGACTATATAACCACCTATTACTAAACTGGGACTATTAAGATTGCACTTGAGTTGATAAGTCGTGATAGATTAGGATCCTTTAAAGAAAGGGACTAGCACTAGTGAAAACTAAGGTTTCATTTTAATCCATAAACACTTTAGATTTGGATAAAGCAGGTTGTTGTGACTTGTGAGAAGTACTAAAATGTATTTTCTTTATTAAAAAAAAAACAAAAAATTATTAAAAATAACACTCTTAAAATTTATAATAACAAAACTAGTACCATAATAACATTAAATGTTCAATTTGAACATGTAATATTGATCGTTCAACATTAAACGGGTCTAAATTGCTATCGTTCATTTTCAATTGAATAGTTATTCAAAGAAAAATGATATATTAGTCATTTTTTTAATCGTAAAAATATAAATTTGAATATAATAAATGCTAATTTTATTATTATAAGTTTTAAGGGTTGTTTTTTTTGTTATTTAAAAAAAAAAAAAAAAAACTATAAATATTTATTTTGAGCGTGAGGTGTGTTAGAATTTTTTTTGTCAAACTGCAAAATATTGATTTATTTAATTGTGCAATAAAAAGCAAATGTCAGTACAAAAAAGTGAGTAGCTAAACGCCAAAAAAAAAAGTAATGCAATAAATTGATCATAAGATTATGCACTCAAAGCTACTAACTAACACATATACCACCAAAATGACTACCATATTAGCCAAAATTTTTGATAATCAAACACTAGTTATATTAAACACCTGCAATTATAGGACCGGGATCAAATGGCTCATGATTAAAGATAGTTGCATTTCGACCTTATTTGACACAACGCAATAGCTATTTTAGCAAGCATCACTATGAGACCGAGTCCAGTTCCAAAAAAAAAATTAAAAATGACCGACCACAGCGGTCAAATAAAAAAAAAGAGCAAACAGTACTGATGTTGGAATTTAAACATTGAAACCTTAATTAAAACAACACCACCTTATCAATTGGATTATATTGTTTCAATTGCACATGATTCATCTAATTTACTTGGTATTTTCTTAGAAATTCCTTTCCTTTTGTTTTGACTTTGCCATTGTTTCCTGGTCCCCAACAGCAAATTTTCTGATTTTTTTTCTCTTTGGTTAGATAATGTGTTAATCAGCGGCATAAAATACACACACACACACACACTCTCTCTCTCTCTCTATCTTTTTTTTTTTTTTAAATTATATTATCTTTCTTAAATCATTTTAGACAATTAAACTGAAGTCTAGAGAGATCATTAGCAATATATATTCTACTAACAAGGTCAATTAACTGGTCTTTGGTTACATAAAAGATGTACTTAAAAATTCAATGACAATTTTGAAATTTTAAGTGACATTTTATTGGATATGTGCCTTCAGTTTTATGAATTGATCACATAAGCTTTTATTTATTTATTTATTATTATAAGTATGGTAATATACTTTAAATATCTAATGAAGGTTATTAATAAGGCATTTGATTCTAATAAGAGTATTATATACTGCAGAGGAGGAGCAATTCTAACTGCTAGCTAAAATAAGAAGGCGAGACCCGAGCATTAGGCTTTTTATTCACGTCTTGTACTTAATTTGGAATTTTAATGTCTGAGTAGTTTATTTTATGAAAATCTAACTCAAAATCGATACATATTTCACAAGAATAAGAACTCAAACCTAAATTATTAATACAAAAAGAATATTCGGAAAACATAAAAAAATAATACATTAAAATTTTGAAACCACAAAAATAACATCAATTATGTCTTAAAAAAAGTTCAACTATCATTTTACAATGAACACTATTCAATTGTTTATTTTTTATGTTAGAAATATAATCAATTAAATTCGTTCAATGATGAATTCCATTCAATTAAATCTGTGTTATTATAAGTTTTATTTTTTTTTATTAATTTTTCAAGAATATTTTGGGAGAATAAAGTGTCAATTTTTCCTAATTATAATACTAAAAGTGCTATAGATTCATAGATTGAACATAATCTCTCTTCACTATATACCATATACCAAGAGAATTGAATTTAAAAGCATATGATCTGATACAATGAAAACATATAAATCAAATAGTAGGTGATATAGTTATCATTATCTTACCACCAGATATCGACGACTCTTAATCCTTAAGAGCACCCCTATAAACAACTGTCATCTAACAATTTGTCTATTACTTATAGCAAAAAAAAAATACTAAAAGTACTCAGTTACTATAATTAGCTAGATAACTATAAATACCTAAATTGAAGAAAAAAAGTAAGACTAAAGTGGACTTGGATTTCTTTATGATAAAATGGCAAGGGTCTTGTAACAAACTCATTTCATGCATGGTAAATATAATTTTGAGGCTAGCTTGCACATGGGTTTATATATGGAATCGTTAGTGCTAGCTCTTGAAAAAAAATATATATTCAAATTGGTCATAAATCTCGTGGTTTAGTCTTTTTGTATATGATGAATAGTTGGATACCATGTTCGGTTGTAACTCAACAGTCCACTTCAGTTCACAAGTACAAAGTTTTTTTCTTTCTAATTACACAACTACGTATATAAATTTATGTTTATAATCCATACACAACTACCATTTTGTATATCATTAACTTCTAGTTTTATTTTATTTTATATGGTAGGGGGAACTCAGTGTAATGCTGAATTCAATTCAAATTCTCGCCTCTGCCAACATAACATTCTTTAGTTAATCGTCATCCTCATTTATAAAATTTGTTAAGACAATGCCCGTAATGGCCCCTTGAAATTAATGATGATAAGATTCCTAAATAGTCAAAATCATATTTTATTTAGTATCTTTAATAGACTCATAGTACAATAATATCTTATTTCATTTAAATATAATTTTATCTAATTTAGATCGTAGTTCTAATAGGCCTAACTTTAAATATTATTTACATCGTAAATATTCATTTATAATAGTTTATATTATTTTTGTATTTTTATTTGTCTTATTTAAATCCATTAGTGACAAATGAGATATTTTAATTTGTATTGTCTTATTACCATCTTATTTCATTAAAAATTAAATAAAATTAGTTATATTTTATTAAAAATTAAGTAATGCAAAATGCTATATGTTTTGAAAGTATTGTAACATAAGTATCATTAACATCCTCTATCAATTTCTACCTCTAGTTCTACACACCAGCCCCAATGACTATCGAACTTCTTTTAGCCACTCACTTTCATGCAGTAACCATTACACTCGAGGCTAATAGGAGACATCTCTTTTAGCCACTAACACTTAATAGAAGACATCTGTAATGGATAAATTAATAAATATACCCACGAAATATAAATTTATCTTCTAAATATAAGATTTAACTTTTTCTCTTAATAAAAATACCATCAAATTAACACAAATATTTACCATAAGTTGGCAATTTATGATATTTTTGGTGTTAATGTATTTGTAACCCAATATTACAAAAAAAAAAAAAAAAAACCTTTTGATTTATCGGTGCATCTTTCTTTGTTTTGACCAAATAATGTTACAAAAATATTATTTATTTTATACGGATGATATTTTTATAACACTTATATCAATTTAGTGCTATTTTAGTATTGAGAAAAAATTAAATAACATATTTATAATTTTTATTATATGTCGTGGTATACTTACTAATTTATTAATTATTATATATGCAGTAAAGATATGATGAATTATATAGACAGCAAAAAAAAAACTTGAAAGAAAAAAGACGTATTCAATACCCCTAAAGGAAGGGAGAGATACATCCAAATCCAAAACACACAAAACAATAAAATAGTAGAGTAGGCTGTAGTAGAGTAGTTACTGAAAAGCAGAGGCTGAGGAGCGTAATAGAATAGTAGTGTTAGTTACTCAGAATTCAGTGCTATTTAGTACAGATTGAAGGTCCATTGAGGTTTTTGGGTAGAGAGATATAATTGGGGGATAAGGGGTGGGTATAAATGAGAATCTAGAGGGGATAACTACATAATTAGATATTCTTAAAACATAAATGAAGAGGAATCCAATGTATGATTCAAAAGGGAAAGACTTAACTTAAACACGTGCCCAAACTAAGGAATCCTAAGAGAATGAAAATTCTAATTTTGGAATAATTTGGTTTTTTTTTTTCCCTTTCAGCCCTAGAGTTCCATAAGCAAAGTTTTTATTGTTTAAACATACTTCAATATTTTATTAATTAAATATTTCATTGTTTTTACATTATTATTTTTTTCCAATAGAAATAACAATGATCTATTTCTTAAGTAAAAAAACATGTGTTATCATATATATGAAATAATCTAATTAACTTATGTTAATAACTAATCTCGCAACGAAGTTGCACTTATTTAACTGTATTAGTTAAAAATATTTGCATTATATATAAATTATTTTACTTATTTTATTTTTTTCTATGTTAATTTTTACAACATATTTAAAAAATATATAAAATTAATTTTTTTATACTTTTAAATTAATTGTGAAAGTAAAATAATATTTAGAGTTCTTATTAAATGTAATAGTCATTATGATTAGAGTATTTAAAGTTCTTGTTAGATGTTCTTCTTTATTATCATGTTTAGAGTTATTATTTAATGTAATAATATATCTTAAAAGAATAATTAATATTAATAGTTTAAAATATAGGAATAATTTTGTTTAAAAATATGTTAGGTGTGATTAAAAATTTTATATATAGTATAATATAAATATAGACATTCAATTATTATTTTTTCTTGGTTTGCATATATAAAAAGATTAAATAGTGTTATATATATTTAATTATTATATTTATTAAGTAAAATGTTAGTTATTGAATATATATGAATATATATAAACTTTGTGACGTTTGATGATAAAATAATTGTGAGATAATTTTTTAATAAGAGACAAATGAATTATAAGATATGATATAAATTATTATTTATTATTTAAATATTATTCATACAAGTTACCATTTTCTTGATTTTCGTTCTAGATGGGCTATTTGGCTTCTTCGATCGAGAATAAGGACATTGTATTGAGGGCTTTTTATATTTTTGTCCGTTCAAGCTGACTGTTTTTTTCTCTCCATGTTTTACGCGGCTTTAGCCTGCCTGTCTTTTTGCCCGCCCAAGCTGGCCCTTCAAATGGCCTAAATAAACTCAACCCGCTTTGATTGCCTGCCCGCTTTTCCCGGTACTTTTGGCGGGATCAAATCGTGTTTGTTTTCGTGTTTTCGCGCTTATATTTTGATTGTAACCCACATCCCAGGATCTTGTTTTCACGAAATTTTTTCATTTTATATGAAATGGTTATTAACGTGGTTTTATTTTTAATAATTTTTAAAAATAATATATATTTTTACATGAAAAAAAATAAAATAAAATAAAATATATATATATATATATATATATATACTACATTTTTTAACATACAAAAAATAACATATATATATTGCGTTAAAGAGAATTAAAAATGAAACTATATCTATGAAAAAGATTATGTAATGCAATTAAACTAATTTTTTTTAAAAAAAATAACAAAAATGACACTCTTACTTATAATAACAAAAATAATACTCATTATATATTTTTACTAGTTTAACAAAAATTAAGCTCGTTATTTTATATTAAATATTATTTAAATTAAATTACTATCATTTAAAACTGTTCAATATTATTAAGTGCTATTTTTTGTTGATAAAAGTTTTAAGTTGTTATTTTTTGTTTATTTGTTTCTTGGAGTAAATTTATTTTCCTAAACACTTTTTTTGAATTTATATTGTTAAAACAATAATAGCTAATGTCATAGCAAATTTAATAGTTAGTTATAACAATTTATCACTAAAGTGTTTGGAGGGTCTTTTCTTCTTCCATATTTACATAGACAAAGCTTCTTTTTTTCAATTACACAGAGTGACAATTGAATAACTAAAATAATATAATAAAAATATAACTTGATCTTCTTCTTCTTCTTTTTTTTAAATCACTTTAATAATAAAATTAAAATGACTAAACTATTATAATATACATGATTACGTGATTAAAGGCCTATACTTATCATAAATAATAACTTCATTCAGAAACATTTTCCCAAAATAAAAACAATACAAGCGTGATTAGTAAGCCAATTTTTTTTTTTTTTTGAATTTTTCTCCCATAATCAAGAGAGCTGCTTCTTTCTCCAACAACTTGGACAATACTTGGATTGCCTTCATCTGAAGGACGCAGGTGACCTTCCTTAATGGAAGTCCTCTCTCTTCTATAGGTCTCTTAAAGTTTTATTTTTTATTCTTCTTTGATTTTTGGTTCTCTTAATTTTTTTTAGTTTCAATGACTTTGCTCCTTGGGAAGGATTGGTTGAGAATTACACTAGATTTAAATCTAATACTATTTTTATTGTATATAAGTTTAGTAGTTTTATATTTAGATTTCAAGAGGTCATCCAAGGATGCATATGATAGAGGTTGCAAAGTCGAAGCTTGTGAGGTATTCGATGAAAGTTCCTCTGTACCTTCACCATCATAAACTAACAGAGAACATGAGAGTCAGAATTATCGGCCAATTTAAACAAAACCCCATCGAACTATAATTCTACAAGCCCCGAGTTCCATTTGTTCAATAACATTAACCTTTTAACCACTTAACAAATGAAGAAAAAGAACCTACATCACCAACACCTTCACTGCTTCTCAATTGCAATTTCCTCAGCTTATTACAGATCCTCCATAGCCAAGCCAAGCCAACACTTAAGCAAATCATCAGCTCGGATTCCCGATAAACAGAGACTTTCAAAACCTAATTTAGCATCAAAATGCCCACTTTCACAAAACTCATGTTCCAAATTGATCTCAATTTGGCGGCTTGAGCCCTTCTCCGTAGCAAACAGCAATAGATAACTCTTTGAAAGAGGGAAAACTTAATACCCACATGATAAAAAGTGGCCTAGAGAGATTTGACTGAGAGAAGTGAGCTGGGTACATGTTTGAGAGAGAGAAACTACATAAGAGTCTGGGAGAGGACCATCTATGAACCTCAGACTCTGAAGATTTGGGGAAGAGCAAGAGACCAATAAAAAAAGGTGATGGAGAGAGTAGATGGTGTGAAGCAAGTGGTAGTGGTTGGTTCCAGAGGGAGAAGGAGAGATGAGTAGGAAAAACATAGCATCAACAGAACAATGCTTTTAATCATTTGATTTGTTAGTCGAACTAATTAGTAATATAGGGAAAGACTATGGACCTTGAAGTGTTAACAACATTGAAATAAAATGTCAATGCATAATACCCAACATGGTAGATGAACCATACCTAAAATGAGGTATGTAGCACTGCTCCACGCCCAGAGAGATTCCAACCAGTTCCAGAACTCACCAATGCTAACTCCATCGAAACCTTCAAATACACCTTTCAACAGTATAAATGTAGCTGGTGGAAATCCATTAATAGCAAAAGCAAGATAGCCAGCCTTGAGAAACCTCTAAAGCTCCTGGCTTTAACATTAAATCTCAATGGTTGAGTCATGAAACACATTGGTACAATCAGTAACCCCCCAATCTCTGCCGTAGCAAAGTTGATGATGGACATGAGACACAAACCAATGAAGGCAGCTGAGATAGTCACTGACTTCAAGATGACCCATTCTCCTACATGAAACTGGGATGCTTTGGATTGGTGAGATGAAGAAGCCAAAATAATATACACGACTAGAAGACCGAACACCGAAAAGGAAAACCAGATGACAAGGCTAGTTGTCAAGCTGAGCTGGGGTATTTGACAGATTAAATAGGGAAGTCACAAAACTACGAAGCCCCAGAAGTGAACAACAAAAACTTTTTTGGCTGCACTGATCCATTTCCATGATGTAAGGGTGATAGCAGCTTCATCAGCTGGAAAAGGTTTGTCTTTCTTCTCCATTGCATCTGAGTTATTTGTATTTGCATAGAGAGATACTGCAGCAATAGGAAGTGGTGCAACAAGGAGTACAAAGGCAATCATGTAGACTCCAACAGACGCATATTTACCGGGAGACGTTAGTAGGTATAGAAAGAATAATTGGTGAAACTTCTCAAGGAGATTGTTTACTGACTGTATGACTCCAATTAGCCTGCACCAGAAAACCGGACATCCAACAGTGAAGATAATGCAGTGACAACTTTTGCCTTCACTTAAGTGTGAATTCAGGTTTTCTATGGAGTTGAAGGCAAAAAATGATTATTTATTTTGCTTACAATTAACCAATACTTTCAATATTATCTTCAAGATAACAATGAATTTAAAACATGCAGATGATCTAGCATCTTAAAAGATTAAAAAAATGAAATAAAACAACTAATTTTAACGTTGATAAGGCTAAAAAACCAAAAATGAGGGAATCCTTCAGTGCAACAAAACTAATTACAATTTGTGTTAGAGATTTATGACTGGAAAATATACCGTCTACTAAACAAATCTTTCAGGAAAAATAATAGAGTGTTGGTGATATCCAAAAGCATCCAACCATTGAAAGCCAGTTCATTCAAAATTTGTACGTGACAAAAGTTGCTAGAAGTATTCTTGGTTTAAAAAGCAAGTATACACACTAATGAAAGCAGATATAAGTAAGCACTAACCGGCCACCTCGCAAAAGGAACGCATTGCATCTGTTCTTGTTATAAAGAGAAGCTTTGGGTGAGATTTCCAATGTAATTGCATCAACTTGATAATCACGAAAAGCACCATGTGAACCAGTGGGAACACCCAAAGCCTAATATCAGAAACATGAGCATGCTATCAGGATTAAGCTCCCAACAACATAACATCTACACAAAAAAGGTGAACAAGTAAAATGGTAATCAAAAGAGAGACTGAATGATAGACCTACCTGGTTATACAATTATCTTGCCAGAGTAGCAGCACCATCGCCATTATCAGCTGAGGGGATACCAAATTTCCATTGCGGGTTTAGGCTTCTAATTACTTGTCCTACGAACTCAAATAACTCATACAAAATTTTTAGCCCTTTAAATTCAAATATAGACCAAAACTTATCCACCTTTACATGAAACCCTTGTCTATGTGCAGCTAAATAATTCTTGATGAGGTCAAGATTTGGCATCTGTCCATTGGATGCCTCAGAATACAAGCTCAGACTGTCCTCATATTGTTCACTTTTATCTAAAATCTTAATTATAAGGGCTGCATCCATAGTCCCAGAACGTCTAAATCCATAAAATATACTCTTATCCATATATGGGTTCTCTTTGACTTCATCCTGGTCATCAGCTACAAGACATGTTTCTGAATCTACGGTATGTGGTCCTGTAAATGCAGGTGCATGATAGTTTCTTAACCATGCAGCAACTGCAGCATATTCTCCATATTGTGAATGCTAACTTCAGCTCCCAAGTATGACATATACTGGCTATCAGTGTTTGAGTCTGCCTGTTACAGAGGATTAAAAGACAGTTGGCTGATCATTTTATGTCAAAATTTCTTCCTTAATTTATTTAGTTGGGAAAGCAGGTGAGGATAATGAACTTGCAACATGGCGTGTAGGCAATATTGAGTATAAGAAAAGATAAGAGATGAAGAAGGTCCAGAAAAATTGCAAAAGAAGCTGTAAAGTGTTATTGATACCAGTTCTAAGCATATAAGTCTAACAAGTAAAATAAATTTCTAAAAAATATTTTCGACAAACAAAAGAAAACTACCTATCATGCATTTATAGTACACTCATTAGTCATTAGCAGGGAGAAAATACATGGCCTCCACTTGACCAAGTTTCCATTCCACCGTAAGAAAATAGCCTTATTCTACACACTTTGAATCTGCTAAGTACTCTTAAGTCTTGACCAGGCTTGAGACAAGCTAAAATATAGATCAGTACCAACAGGGTACTCGTGTGCTCATCAGTCATACAATTGGCTAAGATTTCCTACGTGTACTTCATAAAACAAATCATAGAGTTCATCTAGACAATGTTTGAAATCCACAGAATGCAAATTATTTTTTTGGGCGTGTGTGTGGCCTTTTTATAGTTTCAAATAGAGAATAAAGAAAATGATATGTTAGGAAACGAGATCTAACAAAAGCAGAAATTGAAATGAAAACAAGATTGCACGAAATTAGACCATTTAAAGCTGTACATCAAGCGAGTACATACATGCCTGCCCATTGAGATTCCGAATAGGAAGCCATGACATCATTTACCAATCTATTTGCCTCTGAAACCTCGTGATTAGAAAGCAAAGGATCCGCAGAGCCTGTATGATTCAATGGCATAAACAACATACAAATTAAAAAATCTATCGTACACAAATAATATCATCCCTGTTCAAACTAACTAAAATCAGAGTGAATATTGGAGGAAAAAAAATTAAGCTAAATTTGGAAGTAGAAGTGGAGCTGACCTGGCATAAGGGCATTCTCAGAAATATAGGTGCTCTTAGCAAGTATCGGTAGCAAAAACCCCAGCAGTGCAGCAAAGAACGCTGAAACAGTCTGTCCAACATGCCAGGAAGGATAAATGAATCGTGATATACATGCTGTGATTGTAATGGATAGGGATATCAGTGAATAACGGGAAAGATAAAAGAATATCTGAATAAAAGGCTGTGTGAGATGAGGAAGATCCCCAAGCGCACGATAGGTCGCTGTTTAAGTCGAGTATCAACCTCAATCGTGCTCATTGTTACTCGATGGGAATGAAAGACCTTCTTCTGTGGTGGTTTACAGAAAAAAGCTTAGGATCTGGCTCCAACAACGGGGCTTGATTTTGTTGGATTTGCTTTTCTAGCTCCGAGTCCCGTTTACCTGAGCTGTCCTGTCCCCACTCGCTAGTGCCAATCGCTTGCTGTTAGAGAAGTGAGTACGACAACGAAAGATGCATTCGCCGAGCTTTTTTTTTGTTTCTTTTCTTTTCTTTTTCTTTAAACAACAAGCCTACAAAATGTGAAAAAATATTTCGATGTATTAAGAATTGCGTTTGACCCTCTATTTTATATTTAATATTTAATTTATATCTATTTATTTTTTTTATTGTACATATAATTTCTAGTAGTATTGAAAAATTTATCTAAAATTTGATGTAAGTTGTAACCGTCTCTTTTTAGGTTTTTTTCCTGCTAAAAAATAAGAGTAAAAATCCTCAGGTGTGCCGCAACATTGCTGATATGTTTGAGGGTTCGATTTCGACCGGTTAAAATTCTAGTAGATCACCCATAGTGATCAGGTACCGTAATCCATAAAATCGATAAATTGAAATTGTACGGTTAAAAAAAAATAGTTAAATACTTATATTTTTATTCACTTTTTTTACTTACATTTCCTAAGTAAAAAAGTAGTAGTTATGAGTTATGACAACGTACTTTGAATATACTTGTCTTAAAAAATTTGTTATAATTTTACTATTAAATTTCTATTATTACCTAGTTTGACGCTAACACGTTTTTTATTTTTCTACATTAAGTAAATAACAAATATTATTTAACTTGAATTATAATGTTTGATCCATGTTTTTGAATTATAGTGATATTGTAAAAATCATACAGTTTCTTTTTTGTTTTTTATGAATAAAATCATAAAGTTTAATTGTAATTGTTATCAACATTTCTCTTTTAATATATACCTTCTAATACAATTAAAACTTATTGTCAGTATTATATGGGATGAGGTGTCTTTTAGATGGGTAATTAATATCATTTGCCTCTTAAATTTGTATTTTAGTCTCAATCACTTGAAAAAAAAAACTAATTAAGACAAATATATTATTTATATTTTTTTTATTAAAATATTATTTTTTATTATAAAGTAATTAAAATACGAACATTTAATAATATTAAAAGATAAATACATATTTTAATTTTTTTAAAATTAAACTAAAATAGCTTCAAGTTGCAACTAACAAATTTTAAAATAAATTTTTGTGAAAAAAATCATATTAATAGTCACTTTATCATTGTTAAAAATTTATATTTTAATTATATTTAATTACTTAACAAAAAATAATAATATTTTAATAAAAATTTATTAAAATAATATATTTTATCTTTAATTGATCATTTTTTATAGACAACTGACTATATTACATTCTTTATAACCTCAACCATTTGTTAGATAAATAATCAAATTATTCAATTTATTTTATTTTTAATCATTTAGTGAAAAAAAATCATATATTCAATTTATGTTAATACTAAAAAACATATGTTTATTTACGAAAAATGAACATTTTTTTTTCTTAAAGAATATTAAAAATAAAATTTTATATATGAAGAAAGGTTATATCATATAATTAAATATGATCTCCTAAATAAGCAAACAACATAAATGACTAAATTTAAATGACTTATGCAATTTTTTTTTTTCCTATTATATATTCTATAAAAAAAAAAAAAAAAATCAAGTGCATATAAATGTGATCAATGTTGTCACATTCTTCAAACATTTTTTATCCTAAAAATTTCATACTATTATTCTTATTTAAATTTAGGTCTAAACATGGTCCACATTGGCAAAAAAAGGTACGAATTCAAGTGTCTATATAAAGAATATTATATTAGTAACGTTATGTTTATAAACACTAATGATATAATTAAAGAAAGAAAAAGAGAAGTATATATTAGCAATATGCATACCATATTAAAATTTACATAGTTTAAATCATCGTTGTCAAGTAATTTTGGTCCTTAATTACAACGTCATGATTTTAAGATTTTTCAACTATGTGACCAATTACATCTTAAAATCAATTTATGTGCATATTAGTGATTTTGATTGCCTTCATCATGCAATTCTTCAAAATATATATTTAGTAAAGTTATTTTTAAGTTAAGCATTTAGTTTATTAATTTAAACAATGGTTAACTAATTTCAAAATTTTATATTTTCTAAAAGTAAAATAAAAGTTTTTTTTTTTTTAAATAAATCAATGTGTTATCTTTAAGCAAGATCTCTTGTCTCTCATGTTTATCAACTTCATTTGTTATTCTATTATAAAAATCCAATGTAATTCATCAGTGTTGCATTAATATTATTAACTATAATGCATAATCTTTATAGAGTAAAGATAATTTAAGATTCTACATTAAATGAACATTAAATGTATTTTTAAGATATAGGTGCTTAAGTTATTACATTTGAAGTGACTTTTTAAGTTGAAACATCACAGTACTTGTGAAATAGTCATGAACTTGTTAGATTTATACAAATTTAATTTAATATTAGAGTTTTTAGGTTAGAAATACCGTTGGCTATATGAAAAGTGTGGGCTTGTTTTGGACGTGTCATCAGTTTTGTTAGCGAATTATTAATAAGAGCCATATTGAACTTCTACACAACGATGACAAGAGTGATGAAATGATAAGTATTTCCACATGACTATGAGTCTATGACATAAATTTGTTAAGGGGTTTCAATTTAAAAATAAATAAATTATAAATACATAAATAATTTAATTATTTGATTAATTTTATAGAAATTTAAAAATTATTATAACGGAGTGATCAAATAACTAATTAATTTAGGCTATTAACAGTATCTATAGATTTTGTTGTTGGTTAATTGGTTTTAAAGATTTTGTTTTGCTAATGTTCCGGTTGTACTTTTTATTATAGCATTGGTGAATTCCATTCGTTTTGTAAAGTAAAAAAATAATAATAAAAAAATAACCGGTGGCTCATCTATTAAGAAAATGCAGAGATGAATATTTTGGTTGTATTGAATGTTCTTAATACAATGTATATATATACAAATTAGCTAGCCTACTTTTCCCAAATTTAATCCTAAATTAGTGGGATTCCTAAATTAGTGGGATTAATGGAATTGGATCCTAAATTGGTGGGATTCCTAAATTAGTGGGATTTGTTCTACATAAAGAAATATTTACAAATGTATTTCTTAATACTCCCCCTCAAGTTGGAGAGTGAATATCATGAAGTCTCAACTTGTCACGTAATGTTATAAACTGATCCTTTCCTAAGGCCTTGGTAAAAATGTCTGCCAATTGAAAGCGTGTAGGTACATATGAAGGACTGATTATTCCAGCTTGTAGTTTTTCTCGAATTATGTGACAATCAATTTCGATGTGCTTTGTACGTTCATGAAAAACAGGATTAGCAGCAATATACAAAGCTGATTGATTATCACAAAACAATGGTGCAGGAGCTGTTTGTGGGACTTTTAAATCTTGTAGTAGAAAACGTAACCAAATCAACTCCAAACATGTGTTGGCCATAGCTCGATATTCAGATTCTGCTAATGATCTTGAAACATTGGCTTGTTTCTTGGATTTCCATGAGATGAGTGAATTTTCAAGAAAAACACAGTATCCTGTAACTGATCTCCTTGTCGCACAACAACCTCCCCAATCTGAATCACAAAAAGCTTTTAGCGTAAGATTGTTGGTAGCAGAAAATAACAAACCTTGACCTGGAGTCCCCTTGAGATATTTAAGAACTCGTATGGCGGCATCCCAGTGAGGTCTGCGAGGCTGATGCATGAATTGACTTAGTGTTCGAACAGAATAGACTATATCAGGTCTTGTGACAGTAAGGTAGATCAATCGGCCAATCAGTCTCCTGTATTTTGTTGGATCATTCAGTAGTTCTCCGTCTGTAGGAGTGAGTTTCAAATTTTGTTCCATTGGGAACTTGTCTGGGCGTGCACCTAAAAGTCCCGAATCCTGCAATATATCAAGTGCGTACTTTCTTTGAGACATGAAAATACCTTTCTTAGAACGAGAGAATTCAATGCCCAGAAAATATTTCAAATCTCCGAGATCTTTTATGCGGAAGCGATTGAGAAGGAACCTTTTGAGATGTTCCATTTCTTGAAGATTATTTCCCGTGAGAAGTATGTCGTCAACATATATAAGAACTGCAGTAAATGAAGTGCCCTGAGCCTTGGTAAAAAGAGAATAATCTGCTTTAGACTGTTGATAACCGGCCTTTTGAATGGTATTTGAAAAGGTAGAAAACCAGTTTCTGGAAGCCTGTTTGAGACCATAGAGGGACTTGTTGAGCCGACATACAATATTCTCCCCCTGTCGGTGAAGACCAGGAGGAGGTTCCATGTATACCACCTCATGTAAATCGTCATGGAGAAAAGCATTCTGAACATCTAATTGGTGAATGAACCAATTGCGAGCAGCAGCAACAGTAAGAAGACAGCGGAGGGTAGTGAGTTTGGCTGTAGGAGAAAAAGTTTCCTGATAATCAATGCCCTCAATTTGAGTGTAGCCTTTAGCAACAAGCCGAGCCTTGTAACGCTCAATGGTGCCGTCAGACCTGTATTTGATTTTATAGACCCATTTGCATCCAATCGGTTTATGACCAACAGGTAGTGGAACCAAACTCCAAGTGTTATTGTGCTGTAAAGCTTCTAGTTCTGCAGTCATGGCATGACACCAATGTGGATCAAGAATGGCCTGAGCATAAGATATGGGTTCTGTGTGACCTGTAATGTTAGTAAGAAAAGCACAATGGGCTGAAGATAAACGGGAGTAGGTAAGGAAGTGGGAAAGAGGATACCGAGTACCTGATGCAGAACGAGGCCCTGAGGTTGAATGATTGACTTGGTTGGACATGTGGTAGTCTTTATGCCATGCTGGAGGATGTTTAGGGCGAGTGGAATGTCGAGGAGGGAGGATGAGAGGAATGGGGTTATCTGTATGGGGAGGGGTGGATTCAACGGAGGTGGACTCGGGTGTGATAGACAAGGGTGTGATGAGAGAGTTGGGGTTATCTGTGATGGGAGAGGTGAGGTGATCTGTATGGGAAGGGGTAATGGAAGAGGTGGGGTTATCTGTGATGGGAGAGGTGGGGTTATCTGTGATGGGATAGGTGGGGTTATCTGTGATGGGGTTATCTGTGATGGGGTGAACTGTGGTGGGGTTGGCATGTTCATCATGCGTATGGATCGGTGGAGTCCAGTTGTTAAGTAAATCAGAGGAAAGGGAGGGCTGAGGGGTCGAATTTGGAGAGAAAGGGAAGGTATGTTCACTGAATCGGACATCACGACTGACAAAAAATTTATTTGTCTCCAAATTGTAGAGTTTGTAACCTTTTTGGCCAGTAGGATACCCAACAAAGACACAACGTGTGGCACGGGGATCAAATTTATGAATGGGATGAACAACAGTTGCATAACAAAGACACCCAAAGACTTTTAAATGGTCAAGTGATGGGGAACGGTGGTATAATAATTCAAAAGGTGATTTAGTGGAAAGTAATGGTGAAGGTAATCGGTTAATAAGATAGACAGCGGTCAAGACACATTCACCCCAGAAAGTAAGGGGTAAGTGAGATTGAAAAAGTAATGATCTTGCGACAGTGAGAATATGGCGATGCTTGCGTTCGGCGACTCCATTTTGTTGTGGAGTGTAAACACAAGTGCGCTGATATTCAATGCCATTAGTTTGAAAAATATTGCGCATGGAGAAAAATTCAGACCCATTGTCTACTCGAATGGTTTTAATGTTGGCATTGAATTGAGAGTGGGCAAAAGCAATAAAAGTTTTGAGAAGGTGTTGGGTTTCAGATTTATGTTGCATCAAAAATATCCATGTGCACCGTGTAAAGTCATCTACAATAGTGAGAAAAAAACGTGCCCCAGAATGTGTGGCAATTTTGTGTGGACCCCAAATATCACAATGTAACAAATCAAATGGAGATTTAGTTGATATGAAACTATGAGGAAATGGAAGTCTTGTTTTTTTGGCCATTGGACAAACACTACAATTATTATCAAATGAAAAATTTTTAGAGGGTAATAATGAAGAAGCTAACCGAAGACGAGCAGGGGACGGGTGTCCAAGTCGCATGTGCTATAGGTTGGATGAAAGTGAAACTTGAAATGAGATAGGGGTCTTTTGTAGTGGGGACATGTAATATAGACCACCACGCTGTTTACCCGAGCCAATAATCTTCCCCGTAGCCAAGTCCTGTAGGACACAAAAGGTAGGAAACAAAATGGCACAACAGTTTAGAGAAGTAGTGAGTTTGCTAGCAGATATGAGATTTAAGTGAAAAGATGGAACACATAAAACTTTGTCTAATGTGATATTTGAATTGAATGGTATAGTGCCAGTGGAAGTGATTGGGGCATGAGAACCAGTAGGTAATTTAACAATGGGTATTTGTGATGATTCCATGTGAGTGAAAAGTGTGGGGTCATAAGTGATGTGATCAGTAGCTCCGCTATCTAAAATCCAAGGTTTAGTGAACATAGAATTTATAGAGGTAATGGAAAAAGGAGCCAGACCTGTAGCTTTTGCATAAGCATTACTATTATCAGAGGAATGAGGTGAACTCATCATAGAGACAGCCTGTGCTAATTGTTGGAGTTGCTCTGCAGAGAACTCATGTAAAGGGTTGGATTGAGAAGCTAGTTGGGTTGTTGCCTGGGAACCATTTGACTGGAAATTATGTGCTGAAGATGCGTCTGCTGCGTGGGCAGTAGGAAAGAAACCACGTGAATTGATGTTCCCTTTAGACCCTTGATGTTGTTGCTTAGGAACCCATGTACCATTTTTAATTTTACATCGTTCCTCAGTATGACCTCTTCTATCACAAAACTTGCAATGGAATTTGAGGGTTCGACATTCTGCAATGGTATGACCATGTCTATTACAATGTTCACAGTGTTTGAGTGATCGGCTGTGATGAACAAAAAATGGATATGATGAATCCATAGTAGGATTGGTGCTTGAATTGAAATGGATATAATGATCGGCTGAAGATTGTTTTTTTTTTTTTTTTTTAAGTTGTTGTTATTTGTAGAAAATGGGCTAAAAAATGGGCTTGGGCTTGGGCTTGGGCTAAAAAATGGGCTTGGGCTTGGGCTAAAATGGGCTTATGGGTTAGGGTTTCTTATATATGATATATATATAATAGAAGGAAACAGATCAAAGACTGAAGACAGATCAAAGACTGGCGAGGTGAGCGAATGTGGCGCTGGCGGCTGGCGAGGCTTGCGGCTGGAGCGGGCGCTGGCGCGGGTGGCGCTGGGCTGGAGAGGGCGCGGGTGGCGCTGGGCTGGGTTGGAGAGAGCGCGGGTGGCGTTGGGCTGGGTTGGAGAGAGCGCGGGTGGCGTTGGGCTGGAGCGGGCGCGGGTGGCGCTGGGCTCGGGGCTGACTGCTGCGGCGGACTGACTGCTGCGAATGGCTGGGCTGATGAAGACGGAGCTGGTGTGTCGTTGACTGGAGCTGGTGTGACTGAGCTGGTGTTACTGAGCTAGTGTGACTGAGCTGGTGTTACTGAGCTGGTGTGACTGAGCTGCTGTGATTGGCTGGTGTGGCTGCTGGCGATGGTTGGCTGTTGCTGCTGGTGATGGTTGGCTGTTGCTGTTGGCGATGGTTGAGCTGCTGGCAATGGTTGGCTTGCTGATAATTTCTTAATATTTGTTTGCTGGGTGCTCTGATACCATATTAAGAAAATGCAGAGATGAATATTTTGGTTGTATTGAATGTTCTTAATACAATGTATATATATACAAAATTAGCTAGCCTACTTTTCCCAAATTTAATCCTAAATTAGTGGGATTCCTAAATTAGTGGGATTAATGGAATTGGATCCTAAATTGGTGGGATTCCTAAATTAGTGGGATTTGTTCTACATAAAGAAATATTTACAAATGTATTTCTTAATATCATCGGCGAACTTTGAAACCGGAAAGATGCTAGATGCATCGCGAGCGGCATTAAGAATGCTACGAAATGTTGCTTGGACTAAAATGTGGTACGGGTGGTCTAACCGGCCTTGTCATGTTGGCAATGGCAGGATCACTATTAATTTGGGTGCATCGAGCGCCATATTTGCCCTTTGGTGCTCTCCACAAAAGTTAACCAAGACTCTAGTTTGATTTGACCAAAATTTGTTGAGCATCTACATATTTAATTAATTAAATTGATTTATTGCTGTAAAAACAAAGCGTTATTATCATTTTTCTTTTTTTGATAATGAAGTGTTGAAGTTCTGATTCTATACAGCTTGTCTATAAAACTTCACTTGTTAACCAGAAGTCCAGAACTAGTATAATATGAAAACTTGAATTGATGTAGCAACAGTACGTAATTTCAGGTAAATTGGCTTTACTAGTACGTAATGCTTTGCCTAAACTGATTCATATCCCCAACTCATCCTTCGAATTTAACAGAGCTCCTTCTCTCTTCTTAATATTGGCTACAATTTTAGCATAGTTCTGTTTGATCACCAACATACTAAAGATCCTACAGTAATAATAACAATAAATAATTATTAGTATAACTTAAAGTATCGTTCACACGGATGGTCTAATATTAATGTTATATTTTGTTGAAATAAATGAAATTTAAAATGAAATTATTTTTATCTATTATCATATTTTGATTATGTTAAAAGACATATAATAAAATGTAAAAGATTACTCAAAAACATGTAATTATCCACCTTATTTAGAAAAATTCATTAAGTATGCAATAACAACGTTGGCCGCGGTGTCAAATAATCTGTGCCGCAGCAGTGCTAAGCTTGAAGTACCCGTCACGACGATAAATTATCTTGCACCATGGCCCTGTGAAATTTTATAAGAACCATGAGTACTCTAATCTCAAAAGGTTAACCCAATGAGTAGAGATACTCATCTTTCTTATAAACTCTTTCATAGTACTATATTTTATCAATGTGGGACACAATTCTTCTAACATCCCCCCTCAAAGTGTGGGTCTTTGTCTCTTGCAAAGCCCATCACTTTGTATTTTTAACCTATTTACTACATTATATTCTATTTGGGTCACTTGTTTTTTTTTTCTTTCACAAGGCCCATTCATTTTTTTTTATAAACTCATTATACTGATTATATTTGGGTCTTTTGTCTCTTGCAAAGCCCATTACTTTGTATTTTAAATCTATTTACTATATTATATTCTATTTTGGGTCACTTGTTTTTTTTTTTTTCACAAGGCCCATTCATTTTTTTTTTCGAGGCGAAGCCCAAAGCATTTGGCCCGTTGACGACTGAAGCTCTGATACCATGTGAAATTTTATAAGAACCATGAGTACTCTAATCTCAAAAGATTAACCCAATGAGTAGAGATACTCATCTTTCTTATAAACTCTTTCATAGTACTATATTTTATCAATGTGGGACACAATTCTTCTAACATGATGAAGAAATCCATGGCCTAACTCCCTCCAAAAGAGCTCTCAAGGAGGAAGGGTTGCCATAGACTTATAAGTGCAACATAAGCTTCATGCTAAGTCGATGTGGGACTTCAACAGGCCCATGCATATTGTGCAATTTTTTTTTAATTTCAATAATTAAATTAAACGTTGTAATTATAATATTATTTTTTTTATATTTAATTTTATTATAATTACTATTACGACTACTTTTAGCCAACCAAACGAACCATTAAAACTTTACATGAGATTACAATTTACAAGGCCCTTCATAAAATAACCAGAGCACTACTAAGTAAGAAAGAAAGAAAATAGAAAAAAAGGAACTCGTAAAACGAAGACAGGCAAAGAGGCTACACAATTGAAAATACAAGTCAGAGATGCTCAAGAGCCTCGCTTGAGAAATCTTATAAGAGGTGAGGTACTTGTTGATGTGGAAGACCTTTGGGTGGTTCTTGTCCTTCAACATCATTTCCCTTCTTCGTCTTATTATTCTCATTTCTCTCCCTTGAATCCTCACTTTTGCTCGCTTCTTTCATGCTTGGTGCCTCATCGACTACTCCTGTAATTTCCTTCGCAGACGAGGTGTTGATGTTTTTGTTTTTAGCATCCATGATTTCTTTTGCGACTCTATACAGGAAAAAACTAAGAAGAAAAAACCGTTACGATGGTGTACACTGTACATATGCTGTAGGAGACGTTACACGTGGCACTTATGTTGCAATTGTATGGCGCGTGTAGCAAATATATTAATAATATTATTTATTTTGCCTGTCGGTATCCATTTTATTCATTTATTTATATAAAAAATTGAGGCGCATGGTCGGTCAGAGGATGGAGGGAAGTTTTGACGATTTCTGTTAAGTGGCGCCTTTTTGGGGGTATTTTTGGAATTTAAAATAATTAGATTTTCAATTACGCAATTGTCCAAACTATTTCTTCGAGACTCTGCTATGTCCAGCTGTTTCAAGTTATTTCTCCAAGCAGTCTTCCTTGGCTGGATGACGGTAATTTCGGAATTCAAATATTTAGCTCTGAAACGACGCTGTTACATTCTATAAATTGAAACGAGAGGTTCACCGCCAGAGCAACGGAGGGTACCAGAGCTCTAAATCTCTGCAGGATAGGACCAAAATATCTCGATACTAAGCCAATCACTTCTCGCCACGTTTTCCCTACCTCTCGTCGTCATTTCCACTTTGTTCTTGCTGACTCTTCTCTTCCATCCAAAACCCTAAACTAAACCCTGATAATCTAAACGGGCCTTACTTTCACTAACTTGCGAAATCTTTTGAGGAATTTCTCTTCTATTTCAACGCCAAGCTGTTCGAAATTTCATGGTGTTTCGTAGTTCGAGTCCAGTTGAAGATGTTGAAGTTTGCTTCGTTGCTCTGCTTTCTTCTGCTGATCGCGAGCCAAACGGCGTCGTATCCTTCCCCTGGTCCACACATTGCTGATGTAAACATTCTCTTGCCTCCCAGAATGACTAATCCTGTGGAGTATCTGCTTCAGGGAAGCGATGGTTGCTTCAAATGGTATCGCTACTCTACACAGTTATAATGTATCTTCATTTTCTCACTGTCCTTCGATTTTGAATGTCTCTTTTAATTGATATTTTCTTTTTGAGAAAAGTAACTCACGGGTCACTTATCTTTGTCATTTTAGACATATTGTCTCATAGTATTATAGTCGAGAGACTAACGTGTCTCAGTTTAGAGCAAGGTGAGCAAATGTGTGTAAAAGGACAAAGATAAGTGACCCAAGTGTGCCCGGACCGTTTCCTT
Organism: Elaeagnus macrophylla; assembly: GCA_029378325.1. Lineage (NCBI taxonomy): Eukaryota > Viridiplantae > Streptophyta > Magnoliopsida > Rosales > Elaeagnaceae > Elaeagnus > Elaeagnus macrophylla. Next base: position 19,641,486 of record CM055646.1, on the reverse strand, counting down.
TTTAATGTATGAATATTTACTCAGGTCATGGGATCATCACGATATTCTTTCTGTTATACCGGAATATAATTCCAGTAGCAAGTGTTCGACAAGTGCACGGTTGAGATCAATTGCTCCTTATAGCGGTAGAAAGGAGACGGCTGTTTATGCAGCTGATGTGAACACTGGCAGTGTTGTCCGCTGCAAAGTTTTTATTGATAACTTCTCAAGAATTCAGATATTTCACAGTTCTGTTAAACTTGACTTAGATGGACTTGCTACTCTTCGTGTTCGTGCCTTTGATAGCCAAGACAACGTCTTTTCATCCTTAGTGGGCTTACAGTTCATGTGGCAGTTGATGCCGGAAAGTGAGGAGTTGCCTAATCACCTTGTTCATGTTCCTTTGAATGACTCTCCTTTAAGTGATTGCGGTGGCTTATGTGGAGACTTGGATATTCAAATAAGGCTTGAAGAAATTGGTGTATTTTCGGATTTGTGTGTTGTGAAAGGGGTTGAAATTGGACATGAGATTGTTTCTGTGCGTTTGGTTGAGCCACAATTCAACCAAATGGCTGATAAGATCATTCTAACAGTGGCCGAAGCTATGTCATTGGAACCTCCTTCACCTGTTTTTGTTCTCATTGGTGCTATTGTACATTACCGCTTAAAAATTATTCGTGGAAATTATCCTCAGATGGTAAGTTTACCATCTCCACATCATAGATGGTCCACTTCAACAACTTCTGTTGCAAAAGTGGACCCTGTGATGGGTTCCACGAGTGCACTGAGCTTAGGAGTGACCAATGTCATAGTAGAAGATATAAGGGTTGCGGGGCACATACAAGTTTCATCACTCAATGTGGTTCTTCCGGACTCCTTAATTTTGTGCATGTTACCTTTGTCTAGTTTTGGCGATCCTTTGGAAGGAATCCAAACAATTCCCTCCACCACTCGTTGGCATCTTGTCTCTGGCAGACAATATCTTGTTCGAATGAAGGTTTTTACAGAAGGATTGGATCCGCAAGAAATATACATAACTGATGGTGATGATACTAAGCTGTATGATAACCAGACGGATTACTGGAAGTTATTCCCCGTGTCGGATGAAATTGCTCACCAACATGGGTGGTGGAACTCTAGAATTTTGAAAACAGCTTCACAAGGACTGGGAAAATTGACAGCTTCATTGAGTTACTCTGTTGGATACCATGAGAGGAAGGAGGCTCTCAAAGTTGTGCAAGAAATCATTGTGTGTGATCAAGTGAATTTTAGTCTGGAAAAAAGCAGTGGGGAGTCTTCTAGCATTTTTCTTCCGTGGGCCCCTGGTGTATATCAGGAAGTGGAACTGAAGGCATTGGGAGGTTGTGCCAAAACATCAAGTGACTACAAATGGTTTTCCTCAGACATGGAGATTGTATCTATATCTGCTTCTGGTGTTGTCCAGGCCAAGAAGCCTGGTAAAGCAGCTATTAAAGTGATATCCATTTTGGATTCATTCAACTATGATGAGATATTGATTGAAGTTTCTATTCCATCATCTATTGTTATGCTTAATTACTTCCCTGTTGAGGCTGTTGTTGGATCTCATCTTCAAGCTGCCGTAACAATGAAAGCATCTAATAGTGCCCATTTTTATAGATGTGATGCGTTTAGTTCCTCAATAAGATGGGAATCTGGGAGCGAATCCTTTGTTGTTGTGAATACAACAGGGGAGATGCCTGATTTTAGCATACTACAGAATGCTGAGCTCTTAACATCGTTGCACGGTCCACCCTGTTCATGGACACATCTGTATGCCTCTCGTTCTGGTCGAGCTATGCTTCATGTGGCATTTTTCAAGGAATATGACCACTTTGATCATTCTTTTCATGCCCCCCTTGTGTTAAAAGCTTCTTCTCCTATTGCAGCTTATCAACCGCTTGCCGTCCACCAGGCAGGTGATGGGAACCAATATGGTGGGTACTGGTTTGACTTGGGTCAAGCTGAGGCTGATGATAAAGTCCACAAGTTGGAGAAGTTATATCTTGTTCCTGGGACATCTCTGGACGTCTTTCTTCTAGGAGGACCTGAACAGTGGGATAAAGGTGTTGACTTCATTGAAAATGTGGATGTTTTCGATGAAGAATATGGTCACATCAGAGATGAAGTTCATCTGCATAAGTTATCTGGTGGGAACAAGAGTTTGTACAGAGTTTCATGCCCAATTGTCGATGGAAAATTTGTACCTTTCTTCACTTGACTTTTTATGTGCTTTATTTTTCTTAATTCAGTGTTTCTAATATGTAATCGTTTTTCCTGGACAAATGACTCAGAAAATTGTTTTCAAACGAGGTAATTTGGTTGCGGATGATCATCCTCTGCCCACAATAGAAGAAATTTCATTGTCTCTTACATGTAGCCTTCCTTTTTCAATTGCACTTATAGCTGATGAACCTGGTAAATTTTTTTTTTTTTATTTAACTTGCATGCCATTCCTTTGATATTTGTTAAGCTTAATATGATGGGCAAACTTCTTCCTTTCTTCAGTAAATAAACACCAAGCTATACAAACTTCGATTCAAGCAGATCGCACTCCTGAACTTATTCATGTCAGTCCCATTACTGTGTCAAATGGGCGTAAAATTCGAACAGCTGTGGTTGGGATTAGTAACTCTGGAGAACCTTTTGCAAACTCTTCTTCTCTCCATTTGAGCTGGGAATTGAGCAGTTGTGACAGGCTTGCCTACTGGGATAATGCTAATGACTCTGAGATGTCTAAATATGGTTGGGAGAGGTTTCTGGTCTTGCAAAATGAATCTGGAATGGTACTTACTTTAAGATTCTTGGTACTTGGCTTTCTTATTATAATCATATGTGTGGTCACATTTTAGTTTTGTAGGATATTGCTAAGCTCTTTCTTCCTCTTAAGTTACCTTTGCTCAATAGTCTTGTTAACTGATTTTGCTTTAGTGGCTGCTGGAAACTTTAGTTCAATTCTACTTAAATACTTTATTGAACTGTCATTGTAGTTTCTCATCCTTTTCATCTTTTATTGGAATACATTCATTAGCTATTATTTTAACATTTACTTACGAGTGCATTTATTATGTAATTTGTGATGTTAGTTGAGAAGTGTTTGTTTTTCAGTGTATTCTTCGTGCTACTGTTATTGGTTTTGGTGACACTCTTGCCAATAATAAATTTGCTACATTGCGTTGGAGTTCGAAGAATATTCTTACAGATGCAGTACGTTTGCAGGTAAGATGCATAATTCTTCTTGATATTTGAAATTAAAGATACTATGGACGTGTGCCTATATGCAATAGATAGGGGAAAGTGGGTTGGACATTTTATTTCCTAAGTTTCTTAAATTTGTTTATTTTTGCAGCTTGTTTCTTCTCTTAGAGTCAGCCCAGAGTTCAATTTGTTATTTCTCAATCCAAATGCTAAGGTATTGTCTAATGACTGCATTTAATTTAAGACACATTATCAATTTTTATTCAGAACGTAATTGTTGGCTTCATATTTTGCATTACTTTCCTCTTGCAATCACTTAAAAACTCTGGTCTGGTCACTTGCATCTTACAGGAAAATCTAACGACTACTGGAGGCAGCTGTTTCTTGGAAGCTTATGTAAATGATTCTCGGGTAGTAGAAGTAGTTCAGCCTTCAACAGGTTTACAATGTATACAACTGGTGTTGTCTCCTAAAGGGTTGGGGTCAGCCCTTGTGACAGTTTATGACATTGGTCTTTCTCCTCCACTCTCAGCTTCTGTTATGGTGAGCTATTATTTCTGCTTGGTCTGTTTGAAATAAGTTGTTAAGTAAAACTTTTCAACTAAAGGATGCCATTTCTAATTTAATAGACTAAACGACACATCACACCCTTGATTTTAATAGATTTTCCCACACACAATAATTTTTTTATTGCTGATTTTTATAGATGTGGTTTTATGCTGATTGAATAAATATGTTATATTTTTCTTTAATCCAAAGAATTTTATGCAATATTTCATAGACGGCCGAGACCAAGTTAAAAAGTCAAAATTTTAAAATAAATATATAGTAATTTACTTTTTGAGAATACTTAAGTTGCGTGAATTCGAGTTTGTTAATGGTAGTAGGTGTGTGAACGTGTGAATGTGCAAACAATTATTTGAAAAATAAAACAAAGGTAAATTCTTTAATATCCAAGTTTTATGTATATATTATACTTGATTGTCATTATTATTATTAATTAATGTGGTTCAAGATGACATAAAAAAAAAAAAACTTAAAGTTACGTGAATATAATTATAATGGTAGTTAGAATGTTGTATTTGCGTTATAAAGTACTTGGTGATAAATAAGTTATATTTTATAAGATATATGAATTTAAGTCCCTATATAAGTTTAAATTTATATGGTAGATAAATGTAAGATGTTTTCAAATATGTAAAAGATTTTATTATTTTTATTTACTTGTATATAATAATAACAATTTGTATTTGCGTTATAAAGTACTTCGTGATAAATAAGTTATATTTTATAAGATATATGAATTTAAGTCCCTATATAAGTTTAAATTTATATGGTAGATAAATGTAAGATGTTTTCAAATATGTAAAAGATTTTATTATTTTTATTTACTTGTATATAATAATAACAATTTTATTGTAATAGGATGGGCCAATTATCTTATTTTATATTCAAAAATGTCAAAAATATATAATAGTGGGAAAAATTTATTGAGCTAAGGGGGGCTGTGACCCACCCCAGTCCCCTTAGCTCCATCCCTGAGCACACCTTTATTCTCTTGATACATTGCCCTTTTATTGGATAATTACTTCCAGGAAATAGTTTTCTGGAAATAGAAATGCAAAAAATGGTTTATGGGAGAAGAGAAGTTTTATGCTCATGACATGATAAATGTTTTCAGCCTTCTCTTATCTGACATGTCTTATCTCAAACACAAGTTGGAAATATTTGCTACGGCAACTTTGGCTGGTTAAAATTGTCATCATACAATCATTACATGTATAAAAGCAAAGCACAAATGTTTGACTTGTTTGTGGATTATAAGTCTCAAGCATGATTAAAAGCTATTGTTTTCACTTGAAATTGGGAATGAGCGTTTTCCTTGTCTGTGTTTTGGGTACTGAGATTGAAATGTTGGCCTATCTGTTTGTAACATTGCTGATTCTGTGGATACGTCATTCAAGTACTATGGTCTCATTTTTTAATTGTGTTTACTGGTCATGGTTCATTGATTGATATTTACTATTTCAGCTCATGTAAATTTCTCATAGTCGCCACACAACTTTGTAGGTACAAGTTGTAGATGTAGATTGGATAAAGATTGTATCAGAAGAAGAACTAAGCATCATGGTTTGTGGTCCCTTTCTCTCTACCCTCTATCTGGATAGGAGGTCCAGTATCTTTTGGTTCCATCACTTAAATAGCAATTTTGGTCCCCAAAATTATTCACTTGTCCCAATTTACAAAATGTCCTTCCATATTTTTAGGAAGGAATCTCATACACTATTGATCTTATGGCTGGAATAAAGGACGGACGTATATTTGACTCTTCTCAGGTTTGACTTCTAAAGCTGAATTCCAGATTATCTTTGTTCTTTAGGTTGAAGATTTAATTTACTAGAAACATCACTCTGAGAATACCAATTTTTTATCTTTTATTGATGTTCATTGACCTTGTTTTCCAATTTCTTTATGCCCATGCAAGTGCATGCATGCCTAAACCATGTTTTGCTATTTGATATAAACTCTAGTAACTAGAAATGTGTATGCAGCTTGCTTACATGAATATCGAAGTTCATATTGAGGATCATATAGTTGAGTTGGTGGATGATAATGGAATTTTGACTTTTAGTGGCGGGCATGTGCATGAACCAAGATTTAAGATCAAGGCAACAAAGCTTGGTATCACAACTCTTTATGTAAGTTAACCATGGGTTTTAGTGATTTCAATCTAGATGTAGTTCTTGCTGTCCAATTTCTTTGTTGGGTTTAGAATACAGATGTTACTTGAAATCAGGTCAGTGCTTTACAGCATGCTGGAAGTGAAATATTGAGTCAGCCAATAAAGATTGAAGTGTATGCACCACCAAAAGTGCACCCTCAAGATATCTTTCTTGTACCTGGCGCATCATATGCGGTATTCCCTTATATTTCTCATGCTTCATGAAAGTTGAGGTGACATTGTGATTGGCATATTTTGTTTGAAATACTTTAGCTTATCATAACCAAAGGATCTTATAACATTTGGTATTTGTGTCATAGAAGTTATTAGATTTGATAGTTTGGGTCATTTTGCAAAGTCTACTCACATAGGAAGCATATTGTCGTTTCAGTTCTGTGGATAGTTTTGATATTCCGATATATTTTATTGTATTGAATTTGTTTCTCATGGGTTTTATGCCATTCTCATGTTGCATATGCCTAGCTTATCGTACAAGGGGGTCCTACATTTGGTGTATATGTTGAATATGCAAGCGGGGATGATGAGATTGCAAAGATCCATAAATCTTCAGGACGCGTATCTGCAGTTTCACCTGGGAACACGGTAATAATGATCCCAGCTATTTTTTGTAAATTGTCAAGTACTTTGTCAATCTGGTGTTATGTTTTTTCCGGTTTAGAATTTCACAAATATTGTGAGCTTTGTTACATGCTATTAGGCTATATCATTGATATATTTGATAGTTTTTAGTTGTTGTTCAGTGTTATCCTAATGTTTGATTCATTTAAATGTTTCTCTTATTTATGAGAATTTTTCAACTCATGCATTAGAAGTTGCTTTACTTCATTCGTATGAGATATTTCTCAAATTCTACCCTGTTGTGGTTGGGATGAACAATCATTTTAGTACTGCAAATTTTATTTCTACAAATCATGGTAGGTAAACTGGTAAGCAATAATTTTGGATGTTTGGTGGTATGGTAAAAGAAACACTTACATTTACGGTTCACACGCGGTTACATTACTTCAACTGGGTTTTCGATCTTGCCTCTAGGTCTATATATCATTAATCTTTTTAAAGCAGAAAGTTGCCAAGTCTATGATGGTTAATAAGGTTTGTTTACCTTTGTTTTTCTTACTTTGTATATTTACCTAATTAATTTTTTTTCTTATTTTTTAAAATGATTAGACCATTATTGCAACAGTCTTTCGGAGTGGCGATACTGTTGTTTGTCAATCATATGGCAGTATTAAAGTAGGGGTTCCATCTTCACTAACATTAAATGTGCAAAGTGACCAACTGGGCGTTGGCCGTGAGATGTCAATCTATCCTTTGTTTCCTGAGGTAATTCACGAGCCAGAAGGATTTTTCACATTGGTCATTTTACTTGTTTTCAGAATACTAATGCCGTTAGCTATCATCAGGGTGATTTGTTTTCCTTCTATGAGCTCTGCAGAAATTACCAGTGGACTATCGAAGATGAGAAGGTTGGGCTGCTTTCTTCGTTTAACTTCTGCTTTGATATCTTGCTTGTTACCTGTGAATGACTAGATATTTATATGGCAGTTTATTATTTGAGAAAATAACCCTTATGTTTATGCTTTGGTTGATTAGGTATTGGGTTTCCATGCATCACTGCTCTTAAATGCTGAAAAGCATGAGGATCACTTATTAGATGCTTCAGAAAAGAATCAAGTCACTAGTTTTATGAGCGAGAAAGAGCTTGGTTTTATCAAGATATTGTATGGAAGGTACGAAGCTATTTCAAATCTGAGTCTTAATCATCTCTTCTGTCACTGTTTCCCTTCTCCCTTCCTTCTCACATGCACCCAGATGCCCACACATGCCCTTGCTGCATGCAGAGTAATTTAATCTTCTATTTTTTTGTGTGGTTATTGAGAGGTTAATAATATGACGTAGCAAGGCAATTTTATTTTAGGGAGATCTTTCATATGTGATACTGATATATACTGTGGATTTATTCTAGAGATAATTTGAGGTCTTGAGTATATATCCTCAATGGTGATTAGTTACTGGGCTAATGTTTATCTGTTCTTTAATAACATTCACTTTTGACTATCATGTTCTTTCTGTTTTTTTGTTAAATTTTATCATGTTTTGTTTGATAGTTCTCCGTCAAGAACTTTTGCAAGAGTACTTTGAATGTTTTTGATTGAAGAAAATAATCAGTTTTGAGCATTGGGCTGGTTTTGATCTCCAGCGCTATAATGCTTATTGATATACAATGATATCATTTCATTCATAGCATCAAAACCTAACAGCAAAGGAACGACTCTACGTATCAAGAGTCAGCAACTCAAATTGGTCTTTTATGTTTATGTTTATTTTTTCTCTTTTGATCTTTTGTCTTCATGCTGCTAAAATGGGGTTGAGGTAAGCAGTTTTGATGTCTTAAAAGTTGAGGAGCCTTAACCTGAAGAGCTTATGGTAGAGGTCTGAGGATTAATGTGTAGTGTGAACTCATGATATTATTTGCATTGTTCTTTCTGCTGTAGATTTCTTATAAAGCATATTGAATGGAAACTTGTTTTAGAAGTAAGTTGCATATCTAGTATTTGTGGTTCCATTTACCTTTTTATTTTTAATACAATTTTTTTTTTTTTATGTTTTCTAACCCTAAACCTAGTCAATCTGATCAATTTTATGCATCCGTATACTAAAAAAGCTTACTTTTCTGATTGGGGATTGTCATTCCTTTCCAGATCTGCAGGAAGGACAGATGTCAGTGTCTCCTTTTCATGTGAATTTATATCATCTTTCTCTAACTCACAGACAAAGTTATATAGTGCATCCATTTCATTGGTGGTGGTGCCTGATCCTCCCCTTGCCCTTGGAATCCCAATAACCTGGGTTCTTCCACCTCATTATACTACAAGTAGTCTCTTGCCTTCATCTTCAGAATTGTATGGCCAACAAGATGGCCAGAATCGCATAGGAACTGTAGTCTATTCTTTATTAAGGATTAGCCAAGAAAAGCATGAAGTTTTGGAGAAGGATGTTATTTCCATCGATGGAGATAGAATAAGTACTACACAAAGCAATCATATTGCTTGCATTCAGGCAAAAGACCGCACCACGGGAAGAATTGAAATTGCTGCTTGTGTCAAAGTTGTAGAGGTATGAATAATTGTTCTTGTATGTATAGATGTCATATTCTCGAACATTTTCATACAAGATCATAAAGCATGGCTCATATTAACTCATATCAGACTATTACATTAAATTTATATAGCATTTTGTAAGTAGCTGGTTTAAAATGTTTGATAATCTATACAATATTTGGCGACCTTTCGAGTTAGTCGTCTGATATGTATTCATATTAAAATTTGGAAAATGTGTACTATATGGAAGGGTTGATTGTATTAAATTCTATGTAAGTCTAGCAATTGTAAGAATAAGAATATAAATAAACCTATCTTTATTCCATTTTATTTAATATATTTGATTTGTATATGTACATATATGTTGGAAACATATAGTTTAAATATGTTCATTACATAGTTTGTAACTTCTTTACTTATTCATAAAAACACAATATTTAATGGAATATTATTTTAATATTTACAAATCAAAATTAAAAGTTAGAGAGTGTCAAATTAGGTGCACAAGTGAAACTTTTTTCGGTCCCTCATTGACCCACACTCCCATGGATCCCTTTCACCTGATTATAGTGCTGCTACAGGTTGGCCCGCATTTTACCATCCTTGAGTCTTGCCCCAAATGCAGATAGGGCTAAAAGTTTATTATTCTCTTTAATTTTTCCTGCTTCCCAAAGGTGCCCTTCTTGGGTGCTGGCAACTTGCTATAGTCTTTCCCTAATAGAAGACATTTTAACCTTTGTGTTGAGTACAAAAAAAAGAAAAAAGAAAAAAAACTTGTGTGTTGAGCGGTTGGAAAATTTACCTGCAATTTGATATGTGAACATATGCCTTAAAAATGAAATTTATATCCAATTAAGAGATTGTTTTCATTTTTACAATTTTTTCTTGTTCAGTCATTCTATTGGCTATTAAGTTTTTATAAAATTAGTTAAGTTGAACAAGTTAATGCAAGCAGCCAGTAATTCTAGAGGCGTTGATATGCTTGTCTAGACATGATGACATTTCCACTGACAAGTGCCTCTCCATTTTGTCCTATCCGTTAATTAGGTTCTTTTATGGTTGCATACTTTCACATCATCATTTGTGATATTAGTCGAAATCATAACATTCTGTGTATTGTCAGGTGGCACAAGTAATGATCACAAACCCAGAGGTTTCATTCCACATGGTCAATCTGGCTGTTGGTGCTGAACTTTCTCTTCCAATAAGCTATTGTGATACTCTAGGTATCGGTAACTTGGTGAAATTAACTATTATTGGTGCCTTATGTTTCAGATTCTCATTGTTCTTATGTTGCATTTGATCAGGAAACCACTTCTATGAAGCACATAATGCCATTCTCTTTGATGCTGTAACAAATTATCCAGATGTTGTGTCCATAAACAAATCACACAATGGCAATGGAGAGATCATGCTCAAGGTTTGGAAATATGTGAATTTAGCTTGACAAAATGCTTGACGCAATAATTTATTTCTGAAACAATGAAGCACGTTGCAAAAGTGTGGACAATATCTGAATTATCAAAAGTATAGGATCCTGTATTAGTTTATCTTGTCAGCTTCTACAGTGCTTTTTTCTTAATCTAATTATACCAATTTCCTTTGAAGGCATTAAGGCATGGAAGTGCTCTTGTGCGTGTATCAATTAATTCTATTCCTCAGAAATCAGACTACATGCTGGTACCTTCCTACCTTTTTCTAATCCTTGTTAATGTTCTCATAGAAAACACAAACACAGTTAATTGCTGTGCTACAATGTTTAATACTTTATAGGGAAAGAAGACGTTTAGAGGATTTTCTTTTGCTTTCTAGCGTGCATAAAGCCTTCTAGTAGTCTAGACTTTATGTTACTGAAATATATTTGAAAAAAAGAATACCACTGGATTCACTGTTTAAGGTGGTATGACCTGTAGATTTTTCAGAGCTATTTTCGTAACTAATAAACATTCATTAGAATTTTCTATCTTCCAAAGTGCTCTTTACAGTCAAATGGTTCAAGAATATTTTATTTTGATCTTTTGTTTCTCAGTAAAAAAAATATTTGTCATAAAGATGGATGAGCCTTTAAAACTAGCTATGGTTGTTTCCCCTTGATATAATTTTATTTCTCAAATATTTGCAATATTAAATTAGCTAAAGACCTAATTTGTTCAGATTTCAGTTGGCGCCCATATTCATCCTCAAAATGCAGTTATCCAGAAAGGAAGTCATCTTAACTTCAGTATAGAAGGTGGGTTCTAAGTAATTGAGCGAGTAACATTTGAGGTCCTTGAAAAATTTATTATGTATTTGCAATTTCATAATATGGGTTATCTTGCTTGATGTTGACCTATCTTCACCTATAACTGCATGGATAGCAATCAACAATTATTTTTTATGTTGTCTTCTGGTTTATTTGATTTGTAAATATCTGTATTTTCTGATTGAACTATCATGGCTTTTATTGTAATACATTAACTTGTTGGAGGTCTTCATGGAAGCATCATTGAAATGTTAGGCTTTTTTATTGGTTTTGCTGCTTTGTTCAATAGCCGAGCGTTTTGTCAACTTGGGTAGATGGGTCCATGCTACAACTTACCAGAGTTTGTACTGTCCACTCGTTAGTTTAGACTATCTGGGTTGTAGGCCCCAGTGTACGTTGGACAACAGAGAAATCTCTCTGTTTAGACTATCTGGTTTGTAGGCCCCAGGGTACGTTGGACAACAAAGAATTCTCTTCCCATAATCTATAGTAAGTCCATCTAATTGTGAAAAAATCCATAGTTATGGAGTGTTAGAAGTCGTGGGAAAACCAATTCTACTAAAAGCAGTTTTAGGAGAATTGATTGCTAACAATATTCTAACATGAATTCTCTAGCTGACTCCTTTTAATGTTTGAAAATTCTATGTTGCATCTAGAGTGCTGGAAATATATAAGTTAGATTGAAAAGAAGCAAGTGCAGTTATAATAGAAGTTTTAGTGGCTCTGATGATTTGTGGTTAATCTAATGGCAATAAAGAAGGGATGTATATTACATTACACTACATCGCTGTAAGGTATAGACACCGACTAGCATAGACAGATGCAATATTACTTGTGTCCATACTTTATCTGCAAATATGGATGTGAAATTAATATTGAAATAGTAAAATTTATTTATCTTCTTTAATATGGATTTCAGTTTGTTGCTCTGGCAAAATATATCCATGCATTTATTTCAGGGGAAAAACTATAACTAACATCAGCATTTTGCTTTAATATGACAGGTCTAAGTGATCATGTTTCTGGCCATTGGGTTACTACGAATGCAAGTGTAATATATGTTGACGCATGGTCAGGAGCAGCAGAAGCACTTGAAGAGGGTACGAGTCAAGGTACCGTGTAAAACAGTATTTCAACATAGCTCATTATGTGAAAATTCTGGCGCTTGCAAAATTAGGCGTCGTCTTTTGTTTATTTTGATTATGGTAGTTGCCTCCCTTATGACTGATATGTAGTTACTTCTGAACAGTATATTTTGAAGGTTCAAGCTTGAAATTGAAAACAACAGTTGCAGTTTTGTCAGGTCAAATTATTTCTGTTGATGCTCCTGCAGAGATGCTGACAAATGCTCCTTATCCCAAAGAAGGATATGTTTTTTCTGTCAAGTTCAGGTAAGTAGACCATAACTCTGGGGTGCTTATGTAGTGCTGGTACAAAAGATCCCTTTTAGTAGGCACAAGGAACTTAGGGAATGTTTCTAATCCGTAATGAAAACCAACGGAATCATAATTCATAATGAGAAAAATAATAGGATTGGAGTTTGAATGAGAGTGAAACACTTCATTTCTTTTGTATGTGTACTAAAAGTTGCAATGAATTAGAATGATGACATTGTTTTATTAAAATGCTCATTTTAAAGCTTCAATTATTAACATAAATTTAAATAAAATATTAAAAGTAGGAATAAATGTAAAATAACACATTGTAAATTAGGGAAAGCGAATCATTGCCAAAAGTGCCTCCTGTATAAATAAATGGTAATATTTGGGGGTCCTCTATTCCCTTTTCATCATCTTTTTTTTTAAAGTAAGCAAATGATTGAGTCACATTGTCCTTGAGCCCATTCATGTTTAGTAAATTCACCCTTATAATAGTTTAAGTCTTCTTATGCGTTAGAACAATTGATGATGGTAGAATCAGTAAACTACTTCTGACAAATTTGCTTTACAATTTACAATCTAACACATCAATTTGGCTCTTTGTTTGAAAATAAAGTACCCTAAATTATGTGGTGAATGAACTTGTACATTATGCGGATATGTAATGTTCACATAATCAAACAAAAAAGAATTGTGTTGAAATCAACCATGGCAAGGCCTCTGTTAGAGTTTGACTTGTATAGTTAAGCAAATTATTACCATGGTGAAGATCGGTTTCATATAGTTCTAGCGTTTGTTTAGCATGAAAAGAAGTGCCTATCTCGTTCTTGTTCAGATTCTGCAACATTTTATGTTACATTTTTCATTTTTCTTTTTTCATTAGTGATACTTATGGCAACAAGTTTGGAGCTCTTGGTAATACTAAGGGGTTTCCTTATGATTGCACAGTAGATCCTCCTTATGTTGGGTACGTTTCTACTGAAATATATATATATATATATATATATATATATATATTTTTTTTTTTACCTATTTGGATGTAACAAAAACAATTCCTCATCCTATGATACTTTGTCTCTTCATGGATTAAAGGTACGCAAAGCCTTGGTCAGATCTTGACACCGGCAATTCATACTGTCTCTTCTTCCCTCACTCACCGGAGCATTTGGTTCACTTGATACCCAAAGCAAAGGACATGAAGCCATTTTTATCTGTTTCTGTCTCTGCTTCATTGCGAAATGCCAATCATGTTTCAGGATCTGCAACTGCTCTTTTGATCGGAGGATTTACCATTCTGGAAGCAAGCACGGTAGGTAATGCATGCAGGCAGTAAAATCTAACATCAAACACTTAATTTTATTTTTCAATAATGTGAATTAATCTAACATCAAACACTTCATTTTCTTTTTCAATAATGTGAATTATAAATGCCTATGCCCACTTCTTTTCTCTCAATACTTTTCTTGTGGATAAAAAGAACACTTATTAGGTTGATTACAGCTTCCAGCATTCCATTCTAGATAATGCTAGTGTTTTACCAAAGATTTTGAACACATTTTGGGATCAATTTAGTGGCTGTGGTACGAAGAACTGATATTTTAGGGTTAATTGCAGTTGAACCTGACTCCAGATTCTATCAAAATTGCCAAGTCTTTGATAACCATCTTGGGGAATACAGGTACGACAATGGTTTGTGCTGGCATATGTGCAAATTTGTCTGTGTGCATTTATGCACGTCTATGGCTTATAACTAGTAAAGTCCTCTTCAAATTCTTATCTGAGATTAATTTCCTTTCAATTGGATATGCATGGCAAGGCTACAAAAAGCTTACCTTTTTTCATGTCATCCTTGCATTGTTGCCATTTCTCCTATGCACTTACAGGATGTGTTTGGTACACTATAAAATGGCAGGATAGTATAAATTTTAGTCTATCAGATGTTTGGTATGATCCAAGATGTGTCTTGTATGCAAACCAAGAAAGGGCAGGGTTTAAAGTAAGAAAACTATTTGTCGTAATTTTATTACAGAATTTTGGTAAGATAAATTTGGTTTACCATTCTTTTATAGTTTTGACCACTGCACCAGTGTCCACACGACATGGACACGGGTGTGGGATTTGCGTTAGACTTGCAAGAAGGACACCAGACACGCCGGAAGAGAAAAACATAAGAAGAGTCACCAAAGAAGAAGAAGAAAGGGAAAAAGGAGGTGGCTGGAAATTGTTTTAAAAATTAGGGCATGACAAACATTACATGACTTTGGGCTTAATCAAATTTGGGTCTCTTAAAAAATACGAAAGTATTTGTGAGGGCTCTATTGATTAACCTTAATAATAAAATAATCTTATATTTAATATGATAAAGAAAAAGGCACATATTTAAAATAAAATTTTGGACGAAAAAGTTCAGAAAAATTTATATATTATTAAAAAAAAAAAAATTATGACGATTATATTTAAAAATAATCTATACTTTAATGAATACTTGTAAAAATTAATATTTATACAAATGTATCGTATTAGTATATAATTTATATAATAATTTCTACCTGTGTCTAAAATTTAGATATTTATTATCTGGGACTCCGTGTTCTAAAATTATAAAATTTACAAGTCCGACCTTTGGATATGTATTTGTATCCGACTCTCGGATTTCTATTCTATGTATCATAGGTTTTTTTTTTCTACCCCTCAAAAATATATTTAGAATTGTACAATTTCTTAGTGTGAAATTGCACCAAACATTGTGCTATTTTATTTTAATTCAAAAGTTCAGTCCAATTCAATATGGCATGCCAAACACACCCATAATGTGCCCACACTTGCTAATAATTTAATACTACTTAAGCTCAGTAGTCTAATTTTTACAGTGACACCTTTAATTGCAGATGTTAAATTTGTTTGGCATAAGCGGGATTCATTGATTATCTCTCCCATCCTCATAGAAGACTACGGGATTGGTGGGCGTGCACAATATAAGGTATTTTTATCATCTATAAACGCTTATAACATAGAGTTTATTTAAAAGTAGCTCATTAAATGGATTATAAGTTTTCCAGGCAATCAGAACTTTGGAAGGGTTTGAAGTATAACACGTGACAAGCCTTTTGTTCACGATTATTAGATAAGCCCTTTCAGATGAGCAAATGATGATTGGTTAAAAGATAAGATCATTCAATAGGGTCCCAATTCTCATCCTCAATCCTCATGATGAGACTGCTTATCTTGAAAATGGAAAAAGTGTTGCCTGCCTCTAGGTTAATGAATATCAGTTGTTAAACTGTTACAGATTGGAGCAATTTCAAATTCTATGTTTGAATCTTATCAAATTATTTTATTTCTAACATGGAATACCTTCTCTCCTTGGGTTAATTTACGATTTGTATAGGTCACAGGGATTGGAGACAAGAAATTCAAGGATAAAATCATTATCACCCTTCCAGCCAATGGTAAATCTACATTTCTTCCTTGACAAGGTAGTACTAAAGGGAATGTTTTTTAAAACTAGATTGTTATGTGGGATGTGTTCTCTTATACAGGTCAAAAACTGGAAATTGATGTTAACTATGAACCTACAAGTCCTAACATCTGGAAACCTCTGCTAAGCATTTTTGCCGTTATAATCATAACTATTGTCACGATAGTCTGCATGTTGGAGCTACCTGGAAAGTCTCCACCAACTGTCCGCCTTCTACTCAAAGTACTGTTGCTCCAGTCACTCCTGATCGTAGCAAGCCTGCTGAATTAGCCGATCAATCTCCTAGAACGCCTTCGCCTTTCATTGAATATGTGAGGAGAACAATAGATGAAACTCCTAACTACAGGCGAGAAGCACGGAGGAGGTTTAATCCTCAGAATACTTTGTAGCTTTAGATTCCTTGTGGTAGCTGGTAGGTAGGCCATTAGTTCATTTAGATAAAGACCCAAGAATGTCTGGTGATCGGGATGTATCAAATAGCAAACAGTATTACGCCAGTGTTTTGGACTCTCTCTCACTTTTTGTTTTTCTTTTTCAACTGGATAGCTTATCACTGTCATTGACATGGTCTTGTGCAATCGAGAGCAAGAAACTCATGCAACCATCTATAAAAAAAACTCTCGGGACGTAGTTTTCCTAGTCAAGGTGTATGCCTCCTTTTATGTTCATACTTCACAACAAGATCGATGCTTATATTCTTTTATTGGTACGTTTTCTTTCCTATTATTAATTCTGCTCAATGTAGTATCTAAATTCAAAAATGGTGGGGTGTGATCGGTGTTTGGAACATTTTAATTCTTAAATTTTTAATTGGTACATTTAGGTCTTATTTCTTCTGTCTAAATTTGTCTAATCTTAGTAAAATTTATAAACTAAGTGTCCAAAAAGTAATAATTTATAAACTTATTTTTATACATGACATTTCAAATTCTTCAAGTTTAAAGATTAAAATATATCCGTTAAAAATTTAGAAATTAAAATGTTCAAAAATAAATAAATAATAATAATAATAATAATAATAATAATAATAATGCAAGTTTAGTGTTCATATATGTATACTTCTTCCTTAAAAACAAAAGGGGCTTTAATATGATTTAAGTTGAAAATTCAATTTAGGAGTTTGGTCATTTGACAAACCAAATTTTATTATTACTTTCTGCGTTCTTTCTCATATTTTTCTGATGTAATGGAAAGAGGAGAGGGGGAAAAAAAAATAAATAAATAAAATTACCCTTTTATATTCCCGATTTGACTCTTTCGGAATGGATCAAATTGGAACTGTTTCTTGAACTGGAAACTAAATTCGATCAAATCGATAAACTGAAATGCTATATTGGACTAGAATAATAATATTTGAGATATAAGGCATGTAAGTAGTGGGCAAAATCTTTTTCGATCTGACATTTTCTTGGTAGCTAAAATTTCTGTTTATTGAAATGAATTAGCATTTGACACTTAAAAAATAGCATATATATATATATATATATATATATTTAGTTGAGAATAATGGTACTGATGAACTTTTGATCTCAAGTCAAATAATAGGGTGATAATAAATCTCATTTTTTTTTATTTTTCGCCACACCATTTATATAGATTGTATGTTTTTTACATTTTAATCCTCTTGTTTAAATTAACTTAATCTGTTTTACGTTAGTTCTGATTTGCAAAAATAACAAATTTGTAAACAAGCTTTTATAATTGGTAATTTGGTGTATTTATCAATATTTATCAAGCCAATATAAATGTAGTCGAATTTAAAGTGTTCTGCTAAACTTTTAAGTTTTTTTTTTTTTTAATTATGTGGCTAAAATAAAAACTGTGAAGAAATTTCCACAAAATAGGTGACGTTTTTTTTTTTTTTCTTTTCCCATCTAAATTCAGGAGGAGAAATAGGTGAAATCACCGGCATTTTTTTTTTTCTTCAAAAAAATACCAGAAGTGAGATGCTGTTTTGTCATTTGAATTGTGGATTCTTTACTGCATATCTTCTTAAGCATGCTTTATTTATGAACATGTTTAATTCATTTATCAGATCCAAACTTGGATGAGGTATTTGTTTTTTTGTGACAAAATATACGTTAATATTTCAAATTATGAATAATTCACTCTGTTGTGTATGATAAAGTTGGTTCTTCATTGTTGTATTTTCTTCAAAGATCTGGGTGTGGCTAGAAAGATTGCATATTATGCATTTTCTTGGACTACATGAGATATTCACTACTAAGACCTCTCTTACAAGAGTACGGGCTATTTCACGTTATAGCTTTAGCATAGAAACTTTGGAGGGGTTCAACAAGGTAAGAGATCATGCCTTCTGGTTTACCATGGAGGGCAAAACCTTTTGAAGGAAATGATAATCTTTTTGGTTCTTTTCTACCTTGTTGCAACAAAAGCAAGCTAACGTTAGAAGGTGGAATCTGGACTGGTAAACCAAATGAAAGTTTACGATATGTGGAAAGGTTACACGAGTACATTTATTCAGTCCTTTACTCTGATCACTCATGCTTTTATGAGATAGAGGAATTCATAAAGCTTGTCAGACCAATCAAAATTAAAGGCATTGTTTCTTCACCATCACGCTATGTTGATCCTCTGTACTATTTTGGCCGCTCTTGTGAAGTCAACCAACCAGCAAAGATGTTTCCTACAAAACATAAAAGAAAAAAAGAGAGAGATGGAAAAACCCTTTTGAAAAACTCTATGTTTGATAGGAGTAGTTCCACGGAATTGGAGAGGATAAGCGAAAAGAATGTCAAAGTTGAGCTTTTAGGTGCGGTGAAGAGCAGGATCAGAGCATTAAGAGAGCTCGTTGTGGGACAAAGATTGTAGAAAATGACTGTTCTGATTGATTTTGATTGCATTGTATGGCTAATATCACGTATCCTCTTAGTTACTGATGTTCAGTTCTTGACGAAAGGAAACAAAAAAAAAAAAAAAAGAGGCCATGTTTTATACTTGCAAGAACAGATCTCTTCTATAGTTGAATTGTATATGGAAATATGAATTTAGCTTACTAACTTCGAGTAAATAAAGACGTTATCTTGATGTGAAAGTACATGAATGCTCATTTGGATTCTCATAATTGTAAAACGCAGAAGCAGAAAGAAGAGAAACTGTCTTTCTATTATTTTATTCTTGATTAATCAAATGGTTTACAATTACATGGCTATAGCTATTTATAGTACAATCACGCCTCATGTTTGTTACATATATTTTCATAGGCAAACTACCTTGCTGACATTATTCTCTTTGTCAAAAAGGTGTATCTGCTAAGTTGATTTAAATTAGAAAATGAAGTATCACTGAAACGCTATTGAGTATCCCAGTAATGTGCCCAATTAGGGCTGTGAGGTTTGAGCTTTAAGTCCAGTACATGCATTGCATGGGTTAATGTGTTATTAAAAATAATTACCAAGGAGGTGGGATTAAGAACATTCAAACCTAACACCTCTTTTTGAGTTTAAGTTCCCTCGTCATCTTATCTATTTATGTCTTGGTGTTCTTGATTGGTTTTGTAACGAAGCACTAAGCTTTCTTCCTCCTATTTCATTAGACAATTTTGGGTGGCACAATGTGTCATATTATATATAGGGCTAAATGGCTGTATTCTTTCGGACCTATTTGAATTAATATATATTTAATAATAATTTTAATTTATGATTTATAATTAAATAATTAATTTTATATTTTATGATTTTTTTTATAAAAATAATCATCAATGTGTTTGATAAAAAAATTTATGTAGTAATTTTTAAGTAGAAAAAAAATAAAAAATTACTTCTAGATTGTTTGAAAATTTTTGGTTATTTTTTATAAATTTTAAGTTTTTAACCTTTTTTTTCCCCTAATATTTATATATATAAAATTTATAAGACTTGATTTATTCTCAATAAAAAAATGTTTGGTTGAAAAAAAATTAAAGATCGCAAATTTGATTTAATTTTTTTTAAGGATTTATTAGTTATTTTATATTTTATTAATTATTCTTTAAAAATGTAAAAATTAAAATTAAAAATAATTATCAAACATACCTGATTGAAAAATTATTTAAAAAAAATTAAAAATTAAAAATTAAAATTATTATTAAATAAGTCTTAGTAGTGAGAATGAATTTGTATTTATTGTTAAAAAAGGTTTCTAAATGAATTAACTTTTTAAAAAGTGATTTTTATTAAAAAATATATATATATTAAAAGCATTTGTAATCTTTTTGCAACAAAAATATAAAATATTTGTATTTATTATAAATATTAAAAGAGTTTAAATATTACTTATAATAATGTAGTAAAATTAACAAAAATAAGTTATTAGTGTAACTTTATAGAGTAATATTTTTTTCTTCCATAATAAGGGATTTACTTTTAAAGAAAGTAATTTAAAGGTCAGACGCATTCAAGTAGAACATTCAAATTTGGTCTAAATAAACAAGATTGTGAGGCTACATATCAAAGGTACAATTTCATAGGCAGGTTAAAGTCTCCTTCTTCTGGTGTGGTCTGAGCAGCCATAGCATAGCCATGGATACGGCAGTCAAACAAAGATTCAAACTTGCTTTTCTTTTCTTGGGTTTGCTTTTGAATTCCCATATTTCCCTAGGAGCTGATTCAATATCTAGCAACCAGTCTCTCTCTGGTGATCAAACTATTGTCTCTGCAGGTGACAAGTTTGTTCTTGGATTCTTCAAACCAGGTAACTCATCCAAGTACTACATAGGCATGTGGTACAAACAAGTTTCTGTTCAAACCATTGTTTGGGTAGCCAATAGAGAGAAACCAGTCTCTAATAGATTTAATTCGTCTTTGAGAATCTCAAATGGAAATTTAATTCTTTTTAATGAATCCAAAATACCTATTTGGTCTACTAATCTTACCTCCTCAAACTTAAGCTCTGTTCAAGCAATTCTTCAAGATGATGGAAACCTTGTTATGAACGATGGATCTAATTCCTCAAAACCCTTATGGCAAAGTTTTGATTATCCAGCTCACACATGGCTACCTGGTAATAAGATTGGATATAACAAGAAAACTAAAAGGAACACACTCCTAACTTCTTGGAAGAACAGAGAAGACCCTTCCCCAGGTCCTTACTCACTTCAGCTAGACCTAAGTGAGAGCAACTCCTTTATTATTACGTGGAATAGGAGTGAGCGGTATTGGACTAGTGGACCTTGGGACCAACAAGCACAAATGTTCAGCAAAGTTCCTGAAATGAGGCTCAATTACATCTACAATTTTAGTTATGTTGATAATGAGAATGAGAGCTACTTCATTTATTCTGTTTATAATAATTCCATTATATCACGTTTTGTGATGGAAGCTTCAGGACTGGTTCAGCAAACTTCATGGTTAACACAGTCAAAGCAATGGAATTTGTTTTGGTCTCAACCCAGACAACAATGTGAAGTCTATGCTTTTTGTGGTGCATTTGGGAGTTGTAGTGAGAACTCTTTGCCATTTTGTCGTTGTTTGGATAGGTTTCATCCAAAGACCAAGAGTGAATGGGATTTGTTAGATTATTCTGATGGGTGCTCCAGAAATAGCACGCTGCAGTGCGGGAATAACAACGCTCTTGCTAACAATAATGAGAGAGACATGTTTCTTCAAATGACAAACATGGTTTTGCCTGAACATAAACAATCTGTAAAAGTAGGAAGTATTGCAGAATGTGAGTCAACTTGTTTGAATAATTGTTCTTGCACAGCTTATGCTTTTAATACTGATGACTGTTCAATTTGGCCTGGAGATCTCTTAGATCTGCAAACAGTTACAACTAGTAACAGTAATGGCAAGACTCTATATATTCGGCTAGCTGCTTCTGAGTTTCCAAAGCCTAAGAAGAACAAGAGCAAGGTTATTATCGGAGTTGTAGTGGGTTCAATTGTTGGGTTGCTAGTTCTTTTAGCCCTTATGGTGTTTGCAATTTTGAGAAGGAGAGAGAAAAAAATTGGGACCGGAAAAACAGTAGAAGGTTCATTGGTGGCCTTTGGATACAGAGATTTGCAAAATGCTACCAAGAACTTCTCGGAGAAATTGGGAGGTGGAGGCTTTGGTTCAGTTTTCAAAGGGACATTGCCTAATTCAACTGTTATTGCAGTCAAGAAACTTGAAAGCATTGGTCAAGGAGAAAAGCAGTTCAGAGCAGAAGTCAGCACAATTGGGACAATTCAACATATTAATCTTGTTAGGCTTAGGGGGTTTTGCTCTGAAGGTAATACTAAAAGGTTGCTAGTCTATGATTACATGTCTAATGGCTCTTTAGATTCTCACCTTTTTAGTGCAATGAACAATTCAAGTGTGTTAGATTGGAAAACAAGGTACCAAATTGCACTTGGTACAGCAAGAGGGTTGGTTTATCTTCACGAGAAGTGTCGGGATTGTATCATTCACTGTGACATAAAGCCAGAAAACATTCTTTTGGATCCTGAACTTTGTCCAAAGGTGGCAGATTTTGGCCTAGCAAAACTTGTTGGAAGAGAATTCAGTAGGGTACTGACCACAATGAGAGGAACAAGAGGTTACCTTGCACCGGAGTGGTTATCAGGTGTGGCAATAACTGCAAAAGCTGATGTGTACAGCTATGGAATGATGCTTTTTGAATTTGTATCGGGAAGGAGAAACACGGAGCAATACGAAGATGGAAAGATAAACTTCTTCCCAAATTGGGCTGCAAGTGTAATAATTCATGGAGGTGATGTGCGCAGCCTATTAGACCCGAGATTGGAAGGAAATGCTGATGTAGAAGAGCTTACTAGAATTTGTAGAGTTGCTTGTTGGTGTGTTCAACATGATGAAATTAAGAGGCCATCAATGAGTCAGGTTGTTCAAATTCTTGAAGAGGTTATAGATGTGGACTTGCCTCCACTTCCAAGATCACTTGAAGTTTTTGTTGACAATCAAGAGAGCGTAATTTTCTTCATTGAGTCTTCCTGAAGCCAGACTTCACAGGCAAAAAGTAACATGTCAGCTACGTCCTTGCAGGCTAAGAGCTCTCTCTTCCATGACTTCCAAGTCCTAAGCAATAGGATCATATTTTTCCGCTTTACATATTCCATATACAGTCTGCTTCTTTATTTTCCCTTTCTTCTTTCTCTTGATTATAATAAGCCAAGAAAATAAGTAACTCATATGGTTTATTCTCTTTTTGTTAGGATTACTCATCTGTATCTTTGTAAGAGCCATCACTATTCAATACCAAAATTTATGAAAATGTGACTAATTATTGTTTTTGTAGCTTCAATCTTTCAAGAATAGAGGAGCAACTTTAGCATTTGGACTGGTATGGTGTGTTAAATTGAACACCAAACTAATAGCCACCATTCCTCTCCAAATTTGTTTGTTTTGGGAAAAGTAAATTGTGTATTTAGTTATGCATTTTAACTTGAAGCATATATAATTGCTCTACAAGTTATTTGGTAATTATGATATAAATTTTTCAAACTGTGAAATTAATGCATAAAAAGAGTTAAATATTTGGTTGTACAGACTTTTGCTTCTTGTATGCATTTTACAATTTAGCCATGTAGGTTTGAGTCCTGTCAATGATGACTTGATGAGAGTGTATTCTTTGGTTCATGACTTTATAAATATTTATAAGAAGGACAATAACATATATATAGACATTTAATTATATTTTGCATCTATTTAAAGAGAAAATTACTCTCTTTAAAATTTTTATTTTTGGCACACACTTTTTCTTTTTTCCCTTCCTTTCTAATGTTTATTTATTTTCAATTTGATTGATAGAGACGCTAGCAATTAAAATTTTTACTTATTAGCAATATTTATCATATTTTACAAGTACCAATTCAAGCCTAATTGGGCACTGACAATCTCAAATAGAATACTCAGTTAATTTAGAATATAAAGGTCCCTTAAAACTTATCTATTTATATTTTTAGTCCAATTTTACATATTTTAGTTGTTATTGATAAAGATACATAACTATAGAAGACATATAGTTTGGAAGGTTAAGGTTCGACCTACTCTTAAATATCTTTTTTGTCGAATTAGTGTTTCAAAGAGCAATGTGTGCTTTGTCCATTTTAGCTTTTGTCAAGAGATCTTATGATGAATTCAATAATCTTTTAGCTAGTTGATTAGCTACTTGCTTTTTTTTTTGCTTTGTGGATACTGTACTCTTACTGTTTCAATTTGCTTACTATTTTAGGTAAATTATGTCTATTGTTTATATCTATTTGCCCAATTGAAATTGCCTACAATTCATTGATCATTGTTGTTAGGGTCTCTAAAAATCAAGATAAAATAGGGACTCTGTTAGTTAGTATCAAGATAAGATAGGGACTCTGTTAGTTAGTTAGGATTTAAATTCTATATATATCTGTTTAAAATATCCTTGATTATCATAGATACATTTAGATTTTATTTTATTAATTTAATCACCATAATTGTATTATAAATAGGAGTTCTATTGTATCAATTTATATAATAAGAAATAAAGATTATATTTTCCCTCAGTTCTACATGGTATCAGATCGATGACAGAAACTAACCTAGAATTGGTTTCCTTTGAAAACTTAGACAGAGAAACCATAGAAACACCGACCATAAATACTGGAGGATACGATTATTCATCCATCCAACTCACAGTCGAGAAGCTCAATGGACATAATTACCGTTAATGGGCTCAGTCCATCAAATTGGTGATCGAAGGAAAAGGAAAATTAGGCAACCTTATTTCCATAAGCTGTTGGAGGCCCATTTTGGGAAAAATCAGATGAAGGCCCGCGGACTGGAAACCAAGACAATACAACAATAAAAGTCGTGGTTATCAGATAACTACAGAGTATCAAATTGAGAGTTCTAGTGGGTCCTTCAATCCTGCACAAATGGAACAGCTCATAAACTATTCTCTACCTTCCAAACACCTGGTCAGTCCTCTACCCATATTTTCTCAGGGTCTCTAGCACAAAAAGGTAATTTTTTAACAGCTTTAAATACCTCTTCTCGTATTAACACTCCTTGAATTATTGATTTAGGCGCTTCAGATCACATGACTGATGCGTACCATCTATTTTCCTCATATTTACCATGTGCTGGAAATCTTAAAGAAAAAGTTGCAGATGGAACTCTCTCCCCTGTTGCAGGAAAAGGGAGTATAAAAATTTCTCTCTATAACTCTTGAGTCTGTACTTCATGTTCTAAAATTATAGTGTAATTTACTGTCTATCAGTCAACTGACAAAACACTCCAATTGTTCTGCTAAATTTGTTTCATCGTCTTGTGTTTTTTAGGACCTATCATCGGGAAAGACGATTGGCAGTGCTAGAGAGTGTGATGGATTTTACTATTTTGAGGAATCCAATGTGAGTGAACAATATCAAAATACAACTTGTGGCTCTGCATTTGTTTCTAGGGATAGTGAAATAATGTTATGGCATTTTAGGATGGGCCACCCGAATTTTCAATATTTAAGAATGTTGTTTCCATCTATTGTTTCGAATAAAAAGTTATCTAAATTACGGTGTGAAATTTGTAAACCTGCGAAACATCATCGTACATCCTTTTCAAAACATAACTACACACCGTCTAAACCATTTACTATCATTCATAGTGATTTGTGGGGTCCCTCTCGTATCTCAAATCGTACTCGTACAAAATAGTTTGTAACCTTTATTGATAACCACACCAGGGTGTGTTGGGTTTACTTATTGAATGACAAAACTGATGTCCGTCAAGTGTTTGAAAATTTTCACAATTTGATCCAAACCCAATTTCAAACTCAAATTCAAATTTTGCGTACTGATAATGGTACGGAATATTTTAATAACACCTTGGGCAATTATCTTCTCAAGCATGGGATAGTTCACCAAAGTTCCTGTGTCAATACTCCCCAACAAAATGGGGTTGTCGAACGGAAAAATAAACATCTTCTCGAAGTAGCTTGTGCCTTAATGTTCACTACTAATATGCCAAAAATATTTTGAGGTGATGCCATTTTGACATCGGCTTATCTCATAAACCGAATGTCTAGTCGTGTCCTTTCCTTTGAGTCACCCATCCAAAAACTAAAAACATGCTTTCCGCTGCCTACCTCTCGTTTATTATCTGAGCTACCTCTTAAAGTTTTTGGGTGTGTTGCTTTCGTACATATTAACTCTCAGAATCGGGATAAATTGGATCCCAGAGCACAAAAGTGTGTTTTTCTAGGATACTCACCCACTTAAAAAGGCTATCGATGTTATAATCCCACTGTGCAAAAAATTTACACTAGTCTTGATGTCACGTTAATCCTACTTTCATAAACCTTCTCTTCAGGGGGAGAATGTCAATGAAGCTCAGGTTTCTAGTTTTGACCTCTCATTTCCCAATACTGAAATTCTTATACCGGAATCCATAAATGTACCATATTTAGAAAGTAACTTAAACTTAGAAAGAGATACAAGTACGCAGAACAATAAGGAGATCATTGTTTACTCAAGAAGGCCAACCTTAAAGGACAAAAACGACCTCACACTTGAAACACTACATGAGTCAGACCTGGTGGTAGCTCCAGACACCCTTGAGTTTCCTCTCAATACAGGTAATCCTGAACTATTTATTGATGACTTACCTATTGTTCTCAGAAAACAATGCAAATCTTTTACCTTACATCCTATCTCAAAATATGTGTCTTATTGTGCTTTGTCCCCTAGATTCCAGGCTTTTACTTCTAATCTTGATAAGATAAAAACTCCAAAGGATATTGATGAAGCATGGGAAGTTTCTGAATGGAGGGAAACAATAATGGAAGAGATGAATGCTCTAGTAAAAAATGATACTTGGGATGTAGTTAGCTTACCACCAAAGACAAAACCGGTAGGGTGTAAATGGATCTTTACCGTAAAATATAAAGTTGATGGAACAGTTGAACGATTTTAAGGCTAGTTTGGTTGTAAAGGGGTTCACTCAAATTTATGGAATCGACTACACAGAAACATTTGCACTAGTAGCAAAATTAAATACAGTTCGTGTTCTATTATCATTAGCAACAAATCTAGACTGGCCGCTACAACAACTTGATATAAAAAATGCTTTCCTCAATGAGAAGTTAGATGAGATCTTCATGACACTACCTCCAGGTTTTTGTAAACAGGGGGAGACAAATATGGCATGTAAGCTCAAAAAGTCTCTTTATGGTCTCCAACAATCACCCAGAACGTGGTTTGATAGGTTTGCGAAAGTCATAAAAGGCCAAGGGTACCAACAAGGACAGTCAGATCACACCTTGTTCTTCCATCAATCCAAAGAAGGGTTAAAGACAATTTTGATTGCGTATGTTGACGATATAATCCTAACTGGAGATAACTTAGTAGAGATTGAAAGACTAAAGAGAAACCTAGCCACAAAATTTGAAGTAAGAGATTTGGGACAAATGCGATACTTCTTAGGAATGGAAGTTGTAAGGTCAAGAGACGACATTAGTGTATCTCAAAGAAAATATATTCTCGATCTCTTAACCGAGACTGGGATGCTTGGAAACAAATCTAGTGATACTCCTATCGAAGTAGTGAAAAGATCAGAAGGTGGTGAAAGACCAGTTGACAAAGATAGATACTAAAGACTAGTTGGGAAGTTAATCTACTTGTCACACACGCGACCTGACATTGCGTTTGCAGTAAGTGTTGTTAGTCAACATATGCATTTACCAACAGAAATACACTTAGATGCTGTCTACAGAATCCTTAGATATCTTAAAGGGTCTCTAAGATAGGGACTATTCTTCAAAAGGAATGAAAGCAGAGAAATATAAATTTTTACAGATGCAAACTGGGCTGGATCAATTGAAGATAGAAGATCTACTACCGGATATTGTACTTTTGTCTGGAAAAATCTAGTAACTTAGAGGAGCAAGAAACAAAATGTAATCGCAAGAAGTAGTACAGAAGCAGAGTTTCGAGCAGTTGTACAAGGAATATGTGAAGGGTTATGGTTAAGAAAACTATTGAAAGAACTGCAAATTGAAGCCAAGGATCCTATCAAAGTCTATTGTGATAACAAAGCTGCTATCAATATTTCCCTCAATCCAGTCCAACATGATCGGACTAAACATATAGAAGTAAACAGACATTTCATCAAAGAAAAAGTTGAAAACGGAGTTATTTGTATGACTTATGTTCCTACAAATGAACAAACGGTAAATATTTTTACCAAAGGTTTACCTCGACAAATTTTTAATGATCTCATCTATAAGTTGGACATGATTAATATCTATAATCCAATTTGAAGGGAGTGTAGAA
The DNA here is from genome assembly GCA_029378325.1 of Elaeagnus macrophylla. Classification (NCBI taxonomy): domain Eukaryota; kingdom Viridiplantae; phylum Streptophyta; class Magnoliopsida; order Rosales; family Elaeagnaceae; genus Elaeagnus; species Elaeagnus macrophylla. Next base: position 19,613,110 of record CM055646.1, on the reverse strand, counting down.
ATCAAGATAAGATAGGGACTCTGTTAGTTAGTATCAAGATAAGATAGGGACTCTGTTAGTTAGTTAGGATTTAAATTTTGTATATATCTGTTTAAAATATCCTTGATTATTATAGATACATTTAGATTTTATTTTATTAATTTAATCACCATAATTGTATTATAAATAGGAGTCCTATTGTATCAATTTATATAATAAGAAATAAAGATTACATTTTTCCCTAAGTTCTATAGGGTCATAGTTATTTAATTTGTTAGTAGTAGAGAAAATTTGACATTTTTGACATATCAAAAGTCAAAATTGTAAATTTTAGGCAAATTCGCAACTTTTAGTAAATCTATTATATTATGTAAATAGTAATATTTATATTAGTTTGAATTCAATTCAATTTAAGTTAGAATTTAAACTAATTTAAGCTCTACTAATTTCAACTCGCTCAAATTCGCGCACCTTTTACTTGCGATGTGCGCAAATTTGAGCAAGTTGACAGGGAGGAACATGCTTTTAAGTGCTCTTAATGGTGGTTCAGTTGACACCCTTTACTTGGATAATACATATTGCAATCCCTTATATCTTTTCCCTCCTCGTGAAATTGCTGCTCAGCTGGTAAATATTGGTTTTACTTGAGATTGGTTCTGTAGTATCTTCAAGATTACCCCAAAGTTATGGTCGAGTCATACACCATGCATTCATAAATCACAATTAACATAAACATAACAGAGCTCATGTCTCACCCATTAAACTCCTGACACACAAACTAATTTCATTTTAGGTTGGTATTTCATAGAGAATTATAGCATGCTTATAAGTGTAAAGTTGGTATGCTGACTGCTGGGTTACTGTCTCATCTGAGGAGAGGGGAAAAGAATCTGTAGTGGGTAAGTTGAAAATATTGCTTTTACTTGAATTTGGTGATGTAGTATCTCCAAGTGTCTGATCAAAGATTTTAACTCAAGATGAGCATTTTACTTTACTCTTCTAAATTTCTACAATCTTCAAAATAATTGCAACAATAAATACTTTATTCTTAAAAATTTCTCAAATAGAAAAAATAAATATTATTCAAATCATGAGTATGTGTTTTAAATTTTATTTAATAAAAAGTGGATATATGTATCTCATTTTAATGTAAATATATTTAATTTATTGAGTTTGAATTCTTGAGCTGTAAAGACCTAAAATTTAAAGTTCTTAGGGGACAATTCCATTTTTTGCATATAATTTTTTTATAATTTTATAGATAGTGCAACTAGAATTTTATTGTCAAGTGGTCAGGGGGACTGTGCATGCACTCACAATTCACTAAAGCGAGTTGATGCCTCATATGGAAAACTTGTAGTTTTGACACTCAAATGAGTAAGTTTTAGCTTGACATTTCATGGAGAATTCTAGTGTGCTTTGGCCTTATAAGTGTGAAATGTAAATTTGTTGCATTTTTTGTAACCTATGTAAAGAAAAACATTCTGTAAGTTTATTTCTTAATCAGTTTCGGAACATTTAGGTTTTCAAAACAATAGTTAGTTTGCTTTTTGTATTTTTTTAAGCTATTATGTTACACAATAATGCCAAGGATACAAGTATTGTGAAATAATTTGCACTTGGTGGTTATAGGTGGTTGATATCATTGCTTCTCATCCTCACCATGATATTATCATTGGCATTGACACTTTGGGCAAGGAAGATCTCTTGCTGCACATTTCACATGTGCTAAAACTTAAGGTATGGCGTCTCTTATGGAATACATATGCTTCCTAAAAATGAATGACCCACCCAACCGCAGGGTCATTTTAAGGACAATGTTTTACCAAATATATGCAATTTAATTTCTTCTTTGGATTGACATTCATACTTTTGCAATTTGGCTTAGAAAAAATGAGAAATGCATCAAGTGTTTTTTCAATAAATATGTGGGGAGATACTGAACTACAATTCTATGCTGTTCTAGTGCTGCAAATAGTATCTTGGATGTGTTTGGTCTTCTTACTTCTTGGAGCTCCACGTACTTTTCCTCTTAAGACCCAGCGGTGAAATTCGAAGCCCCATACTCATGACGTCCAAAAGGAAGACCACAGGGCTGCGGAAGAAGACGACAAATCTCATCCTCAAACCTGCGATGGAGCCAGTCCTCCTGGGTACTCTTTTATATCTTTATTTTATTTTCACTTACTGTATGCTTTAGAGAATTGTGGGACCTGAGGAAATATCGGATCATGGTGAACGTCTTTATTTTGTAGGAAAATATTTATAGGTGGTTGAGCAAAAGAAACGACATCTGGTAAGGTTCATGTCAATTTAGTTGTGTTAATTTTAGGGTTTGTGATTGTGAGTTTGTGGTAATGCAGCGGAATTTATTAAACATTTTGGTAAATACGGAGAAATTATAGATCGGTGATAATGAAGGACCAGTAAACGGGTCATCATCGTGACTTTGGTTTTATTACCTATGCAGACCCTTCTGTAGTTGATAAAGTTATTCAGGATACTCATATTATCAATGGAAACAAGTAGGTTTATTGTTCATTTGGGTTCATTTTCATTTCTGGGTCTTAGTCTATTCTTATCTTCTATTTGTTTTCTTGTTGAAGGATTCAGCTAGCACTTCTTTGGTTCTCTACTTCATTTATGGAAACAGTTAATAAAAGTGATTCCTTTTTTCCATCTAAACCTTCTTCCGCCTCGTGAGGCATGAACTGAATTTCTTGAGTTTCAATTATGACTTTTTTTTATGCGTGTCACTATGATTAGATGAGTTCAGAGACTTCTTTTCACTGTTTGGATTTGGGACCATTCAACTGGTGGTTCGCTTGGATTTGGGTTTATTACCTTCGATACCGAACAAGCAGTTGACAATCTCTTGGTCAAGGGAAACAAAATTGATATTGCTGGAGCTCAGGTAAGTTGGCTTGGCTTTCATTTTTCTGATTAAAATTTCTTCTTTGTCTCTCTGAATGAAATTTCCAAAGTGAATTCCTACATAGTATATGAGCTGTGTCCAATTTGTTGAGTTCATGGATGTTATGAATGATCTTGTGATTCTTGTCCATGCTCAAGTAAGATGTCATCGGAAAACCATTCTATATTAGGAAGCTTTTCTAAAAAGATAATGTTCCTGAAAGTTATCTCTTCGAGCAGTGACACAAGTTATCAACTGGCCATCACATTTGAATTTGGGAATGGTCAACTTCAAAAATGCTCTTTATTTTTCTACTCAATTATTTGCTGCAAGATTGAAGGTGTTCAAATGATTCTTCAAACAAGGAATGCCTCAACATATTAAGATTGGCTTGGAGTTTCCAATTTTTGTTTAAGAATCAAAGTCCATACTCAATCTTTTTAATTTGTCAAAGTGGCTAGCATAATAAAGATGGTAATTTGCTAAGTGTTTCCCTAAAGATCACTTGAAAATATTTTTTACAATCTGATTGTTTGATAGATCATCTAGTACTCATTAGTGCATGTAATCCACAAAAGCTTTGTAGTTGCATGTAAAATGGTCTTACTGATTTCTGAAAGGCGTGAAAACTATACATCATGCTGGCAACTTGTAAGTCCGGGAATAGTAGCTTGTAAATTATTAACTGGTTCAACTTATGCAAATTTTTTTTTTTGCTAAATTTTTTTTAGTGAATAACTTGTGCAATTTTATAAAGGTGTTTTTCTTTCCTTTTCATTTCTCTCTCCCCTTTCTTGTCATATTCATTCCTTTGATTTCTCTCAACTATATGAACATAAATTCTAGAGTAATGCTATATGTATTAAGTGACTTAGTTATGGATTAGATGCAAAGTTGAAGATGTGTGATTGTGAAGTAATTGTGTGAACACTTACTAACAGGGCCAATTAGATTGTGTTATGTGGATTAATATATGCATCAAGTTGCGATAAAAATAGTTATTCTAATTTCTCAAGCAATCCATCTACAATGTTGCTTCATTTTTCTTTCATTTTAGATATTAAAAACAAATCTATCCATTGTACGCTACTTTGTTGATCCAATCTGTTTTCTGAATGCTGCTTTAGATATTGAATGAGCATCTTAAGCTATTTTAACTTTGTTGCTTATGCAGGTGGAATAAAAAAGGCTGAACCAAAGAAGCCAAACCCACCTCCACACTCATCTAAGCGATATAATGATTCCAGGCCAGCATTTGGTGGTGGGTTCAGAGATACTTATGGTGGCTACAGTTGCAACAGTTATGGTGGAAGTGGTTATAGGTCATCTGGAGCCTATAGTGGCAGAGGCGGTGCATATGGTGGATATGGATGAAGTGAATTTGTTGACTATGGGGTATATAGTGGCTTTGGTGCTTGCAGGGGAGTGCCCTCTGTAGTGTACTCTGAACGTTATGGAGGAGCCTTTAACACAGGTTATGATGTGGGAGGCAATTATGGTGGAGCTGGTGAGGGTTATGGTCCATATATAGTGGTGGCAGTGGTGGTGGCGGCAGATATGGAGACTTGGACAGAGTCATGGAGGGTGGCTATGTAAGTGGTGGCGCAGGAAATAGTAGATATCATCCCTACGTAAGATATAAATAGAATGTTGTATTCTCTTCGAATTGAAAAAGAACTGTAGCGGCTCTATGTGGTTTTCCCCATTTGTAGAAATAGTTATACCTCACTAGACTCTGCTCTTGTTTTTCGACTGTCCCGTAGCATTGAGAAATATGAAGAGATTTGGACGAGCTTAGGAAGTAGAAAGGGGAAGGACCAACTCAGAGAAAAGGTGAAATTCAATGTTGCGTGATAATGAGGGAACTTGCTGGGCACTGCATGATTTGGGTATCAAATTAAAACAAAAACAAAAAACAGAAAATAAAAAGGAGAAGTGCATTTTAGTTTCTATATTTAAATCGACTATTATATTTGACATATCCTATCATTCACAGAATTTATATTTGATAAACACCCACTAATACATGAAGAATTGGAGATGATGGATATATATTATAGAAAGTGCAAGATGAAATTTTTCATCAAAGAAAATATGTAATGAAGTACAGTAATTATGATCAAAGGCGACATTTGTCAACTATAGACCACTACTTTGACCAAAATAAAAGGAATTATTGGGCATCGGATTCAAAAGAGTAATTTTATTTCTATAATTATGTCCTACGGGAACATACCTTTTATCACTATTTAAATATCATTTTCAAAAAAAACAAAAGGTTCATATTTCATCTTAGATAAAAACGGCGTGTCGTTTCTGATGAAGATTTTTTCGTCTCCTGCTATGAAAAGTTATAATAAGAAATTAAATTATTTGCAAATTTATTTCTTCTTTATCGATGAGTCTGTCTGAATCCTGAACCAACCACAGACAGCTAACATTTAGGAGGGAGAAAGTGGGAATAAAAAAAGAATGGCAATGGTGGGTTCGAACCTTGGCTTAGGATCGTATACGAAGGTGCGCTACCCTCCAATTTCAATTATGTAGGAAGATTAACTTCACGATTTTCAGCATTTGACTCTATTCCTTTTCCCTTTTTTCTAATTTATTTTTAAAATTATGATTCTCATTTGTTCTTGCAGACGCGCTTATCCCAAGTAATGTGCAGAAAGAAAGAGAAAAACAAAGATAATATTCACCCCTACAAAGTCATTGAGATTACACCTCCACCCAAGAACCTCGGTGTTCGTTGTTTCGCCCCTGTAAGTCTCTCTCTCTCTCTCCCTCACTGTTAGTCTATTCCATGCTTGTTTGCAATTCCAAATTATTAGGAGGGTAAATGTTAATAATTAGTTCAACTTATTATTATGTCAACTATATCCAATAATAACGTAATCAAGTGTAATTAATTGTACAAATATAATTGATAAATTATACAATAATAAAATTAATCCTGAAATTATCAGGAAATAGTGGTAGTATAAAATTGTGTGATGAGTATATTGACCATTGCTTGATGTAAACAAATATGTATACTATTTCGTTGAAATCCTTTGGCGTGGCAATGCTTCAATGTTAGCTTCTTTTCCCACACAAAAGTGACAAATTTTTTTTTTAGGCATGTAATGTATTAACTAAGTTTAGAGCGAAAATGGCGAAGGTTTTTAATTCTGAAGATTGAGAAGGTGTTGCGAGTTAAAGAGCAGTTGATTGATCGTTATTTCGTGTTATATGTAAAAATAAAATCTTATATGCAAATAAATTCTAATGAAGTATATCAACCACATTTTGTGCTATAATAGCAAACTCATAAGGCCCTGTTAGATATATACAATTCAAAACCTTTAATGGGCTTATGGTCTACGGCATTAATATTTAAATATTTGACAATCAGAGTTTTCAGCATCTTACAGTGCTGAAAGCGTTCTTCTATAAAAGAACATGTGAATAAATCCTTACAGCTGTGTCACCGTGTTTCTAATACGACAATTGAGTTGCATTATAATGGCATATGCTCTAAGTGGGTCCTTAAAAGGATGCGGGATCGAGTCCCGTCCAATATTTCAAAAGGAAAAAAAAAATAAAAGACCGTCTTTTTTATTCACATGCCCAACAAGCCAATTTCTAATCATCATCGCTTACATATCCAATAGTTAAGCACCATTGTGCGTGTCTGTCGTGCTGTCAATTTGGTTTAGTTCATTTTTGTTGTTTAGTGTACCTAATATAGACAGTGAGATTAAAAACATCGTGTCTTTGTTGTGTTGCACTTATTCTTATAGTATCTTGGTCTTTGCAGAATTTGCAATGTGGGGAGACTGTAACAATAGAAGGTCAAGCTTACACAATCTCTGCTGTAACTCACAGGTACCAGCTTCGGAAGGGTAAGTATGAACCTAGTGAGAAGAGACTCGATGTTTTGTCCACTGGGAGATACATCTTAAATCTATATCTAGAGAACTTACTCGAACAATCTTGATGTTTCTTTTTTAACAAATGTCATGTACAATCTCAAGTGATGATTGTGCTATGATCTTTACGTGTGATTACATTTATCCTATTCCGGACTCACTATGTTGCATCAGATAGAAAGAGAAAGAAGAAAAAGCTTAAATTTGTATTAGAATCCAGATAGGGCTTGTCTCTTAAGTGGCCTCTCAGGTTATTTAGTATTTACCACTTTTAAGTATTAACTGTTATTTAGCATGTTGAGGTTATTAGAAGTTTTTTTTTCCCTTTTCTTCCTCTATTGCCTGTGATATGTAGGCTTGACTGATGTCATAAGTGAAGGAATTATGTTCATAGGTTATAGTTTGGTACTGAAATAAATGGATTTTCAGCCCGGTAATGTGGGCTTGTAACCAAGTGGGGTCATTCAGGTGTTTGGTTTAGTTCAGGGTATGGTACGGATTAGGCCCGATAATAGTGTGTGCTCTTTGTGGGTATTAATTAAGAGGGCATAAATTCAATAGCTGTTATATGTGTTTGCATGGATTCAATTAATTACATGAGTCGATGAGATTGTGATATAATGATAATTACTGATTGAGAATATTGTTTGATGATTCCTCTTAAGTGTCCTTTCAATTTTGACTTCATCATGGTTTGAACAAATGTTCATAAGTTGTATCAGAGCTCTGAAAAATCCTAAGACAAATAATTGTTGAATGACAAGAATATCGTGCTACAACTTAAAGAATAAGTGTCAAACAAATATTATTATTTTTAAACATGTATTCAAATAATGATTAATTTTTAACATACGTTCTGATTTGAACATAAATTTGTTAGAGAATGCAAAAAAATGACTATTAATGGTTTTAGATGAACCAACAGGCCCCCTCACCTTTCTTGGCTGGCCTCGTAAATCAATCATGCAGATTGCTAATGCTGAGTAACGTGCACATGAAGTCCACAAATGAGAAAGGGAAAAAGACCCCTGAAATGAAAACTTCTTTTTAACCGTTGGATAAAGAATTATCTTGAGATCATATGCGTCGATATACGGGACCCAGCAATTTACGTGGTGGTCACAAAAGTCACAATCATGGGGCTATTAACTACCCCTAAGTGGTTCCCTTAGTGTCTACCGTCTGCACTACATAAATAAGCCCCTCTTATCTCTATGGGGTCCAAACCCAGCTTTATCATGAGCATGTGGTGGGACCCAGTTTTTCGAAGTAATGAAAATTAATTTTATGAGATGCATACATTAATTTTTATAATCACTTTATTATTACTTAATATACACTTTAATCATAAAACTTCTCGAATTGATAAAAGCACCCACTTCTTGAAATTTTGGTGTTGGATGACTACTACAGTCTATGATAAGCAAACAAGCATGTGAGATCTCTGTAATTGTCCATGTGCTTTCAATTTAATTCTTAAATTTGAAAAATAATATTAGGATTACTCTAAAAAATACCAATATTACGATTATTAAAGTACAACGTATACGACATAATATCGTCCATGAATTTTGGCATTTGTGAACAATCAAAACAACGGGAAAAGAGGGTTTGACGAGATGGTTGAATTGGGAAATTATAATCCGGAGGTGATCCAGCCAAAGATCACGAATGGATAATCTCAATTATTTCTTCAATTTTGACATTTAATGTGCCTTTTCTATTAGCTGTCTATTGTTTCATATATTACTATACTAGACTACGATGAACATAATGAATAATTGTTCTTTTTTAATATATTAATTAATAAATCTGTAATATGTGCACAGAGCAGGAGTGAATAAGCTTTACTTGACTATAATTTATTACTTTTTTTCTCTTGCTTTTAAATTTCTCTTGCTTTTTTTCTATTATACTAAATAATTTTCAAGCTATTGTCCATTTTTTTGCACAAAGTATCCAAATTTTATTATTTTTACAAATAAATTTATTTTTATGATTAATTTTTGTTATGTAAACTAATTAACACATGTCAGTCAATTAATTAACGTTAATTAACTAATATGGTAAAATTTAATCATGAAAAGATACATATATGTATACGGATTTAAGGGTAAAAGTTTGAATATCTTTTTGTAGAAAGAAAAATTCAAACATCTATTTGTAAAATAAACCAAAATTTATATATCTCAAAAGCTATTTATAATATATATATATGGTAATTTTTTCTGTCATAATTCTTGATTTTTTGTTTATGGATTTTTTTTTAATTCATTAAATTGTAGCTAATATATGTAACGTATCTATTTTTAGATTTTTTTTTTACTTGCAAAGATTTGTAGATTTTTTTTTAAGAAACATGAAAATAATAATTGCTAGGCCTTAACGTGGGCGTGAGGTGCCCATAAAATTCTCTCATTCGACTGTTAAGAACCCATTAAAGTTCGGGTGTAGTGTCGTTACCGTAATTATGTGAAAAATTAATATTTTAGATTGTTTATACTTATTTAGACACTTAAATTTCATAATTATAAAAAATAACACTTAATCTTACTATTTACATAAAACTATCACGACCTAAAGTGCCCAACAAAAAAAAAAAAAAAATATATATATATATATATATATATATATATATATATATATATATATATTTTTTTTTTTATTATTTTTTTTTTTAAATTTCAATACTTACAAAATTAAAAATATATGATTTATAGTAACAAAATTAAAAGAATTATTTTCACATAATTACGATCTACTTATACTACTCTCCGATTAAAAAGGAAAAAAGTGTGCACAAATATCAAGAAGAAGAAACAGAGCCAGAGCCTTGCTTGGAGGTACATACAGGGAAGACTCCCTTTTTTTTTTTTTTTTTAGCATGAAAAATGATAATGTTATATATATAAATATGTACATATTTTTCTTATATGTGATTCAATTTTTTTTAATAATTTAAAAATAATATTAATATTTATTATAATAAAAAATATATGAATATAAATTTATGTAATTTTTTTTTTATCTCACAATGCCCAAAATATAATGAAAAATTACTGAAAGAGTTAAATTGTTTTTAATTTCTTGTGACAAAAAATAAATAATTTTAATTTTGTGTCAGTTACTTTTTTCGTGCCAAGTGTCTTCCTTTCTTCGATCGGATCTGAAGTTCTTCTCCAAAACCATAAGACAGTTCGTGAATACGCTTAAAACTTAAAAAGTTATTTCACTTTCTTCGTTTACTCTCTGGGTTTTGCCATTTTTTACCCACCAGCTATGAAAGATTGCTTGCATTGCTTTGCTTTGCTTTCTTTCCCCTCTTGAAAGGTACTCTTTCTTTACTTCTCTTAAGCTCGTTGCATCTTTCAAGCTTAGAACTTTGACAATTTTGGTGAGAAACCTTTAGTTTAAAGAGAGGGAAAACAAGAAATGAAAAGAAATTTAATTTTGGTTTGTACATATCAAAAGTTTCTGTTTGGACACATCAGCCTAGCTAGATTACGCTCTTAATGTGGACGTTCAGACTGTTCAGTTTTCTTGGGTATTAGAAAATGATATAACAGTCAACAAAATATTCTTCTTCTTTTTTTCTTTCTTAATCCTACATTTTCTCAGAAGCCAAAAATGGCTGTTTGAGCTACTGTGGAACTTCTCAATGGCTCTCTGTATTTTCGTAACAATATATCAAGCAAAGGGTATCGTCTGATTATCAAAATATTAAGTTTCTATGATGCTTGGTTTGTTAGAGTTTGATATCTTGAATTTTGGATTAGCTCTAGGTTATCTTGTCTTCTCCTTAATCTTTGGGTTTTCTTTAATTGTATGGATTGCTTATGATAAGATCGGTATTGGGTATCTGATGAAAGATATCGAACGATTGTGTTTTGTTTGAATCTCCATTATTGATTTGGTCCAATTAATGTTTTTCTCACAAACAGTCCATAACTGTAACTGTTCTCTATTTTTGGCTTTTAATTTCTGCAAATTTAGAAACGCAGTTAAATTGAAGATTATGTAATTCATTACTTTCTTATAGCACTATTATCAGCTATAAATATCTCTTGCAATCTCTGTGCTTATTTGGGAGTTTGTTTGTTTATTCCTACAGTTCCCGTCTAAAATTGGTCGATGGAGTTTCCCTTTGATGGTGTGAGTTCTTTATCAAAGACCCAGCATTTGTCACCTGATATAAGCAAAAGACCTCCTTCCAAAAGTGGCACTCATCACCCTTCTAAGCCTCCATCTTCGAAACAATCTGGAAACGAAAAAGCTTCGCTGAATTCTTATGTGACAGTCCATGGTTATGAAAAGAACTCAACTAGCATATCAAATGGTCTCAATGTGAAGAGTGAAGAATCAACCCAAATGGGAAAACAATACAGCAACTCTAGTAGGGGGAAATCCGATAATGGGGTGAAGAATAATGTTCTTAATAAACCAGCAGAAACATCTAATCCGAAGTATGTTAATAATTTGGAAGAAAATCCCAGCATCAAAGGTCCAATTGAAGATTCTGATAATTGTGATTCAAGAGGCTCATTGGAATCTGAAACTTCAGCTTTAGGTCTATCTAAGGCAAGTGTTAGTCAACTAAATTTTCAATTGACATCTCAACCAGCAGTACCCTTATGTGCAAGTCCTCAAAACAGCTTCTACTCTGCCATGCCTTACACAGAAGCCAAACAAAGTTTTACAAATACAGAAGTTAGTGAATATACATGCAGTGGTGAAAAGTCTGGTGAGAGTGCCGAAGCTGCAAATTCTGAACTAATAGAGAGCAGGAAGACTAGTATCTGTAGAGGCAGCACTGGCAGTGATGTTAGTGATGAAAGTAGCATCAGTAGCTTGAGCTGTGCAATTTACAAACCTCACAAGGCTAATGATATAAGATGGGAAGCAGTACAAGCTGCCCGATCTCATTATGGGACATTGGACAAGAATAATTTCAGGTTGTTGAAGGAACTTGGTGGTGGAGATATAGGCAAAGTGTATCTAGCTGAGCTGATTGGAACTAGAACTTGTTTTGCTATGAAGGTAATGGATAAAGCAGTTCTTGCTAATAGAAAGAAGCTTCCTAGGGCTCAGACAGAAAAAGAGATACTGCAATCTCTGGATCATCCATTCTTACCCACTTTGTACGCTCATTTTGAGGATGACAAAGTTTCTTGCTTGGTGATGGAGTTTTGTCCCGGTGGGGATCTTCATGCACTTAGGCAGAGACGGTCAGGGAAGTGTTTCCCCGAGAATGAAGCCAGGTTAGTAGTGTTCTTTTCCACTTTTTGTTTGTCACTCTCTAATGAGTAATTGGAAGAGTTGGAATCGTTTCAATCTGTGTTTATATCATATGTTTTAGTATTTATTTTTTTAGCAAAAATTGTAATTACTGATAAAATGATGTAGAAAAATATCTTCTGAACTTCTTCGATGAATGTGTTCAACATATGCATGTGTAGTGTTTAAATTGCATAATATGAAAATTTATTTATTTTTAAACATATGAAAGTTGGATAAGAGGTGAATGCATTCTTTTTTAATGACATAGGGGATATTGTGAAAGTTGAAGATTTTGTTAGTTGTGGTCTTTTTCTATTTGAGTAATGAAGAATACGCCTACAAGATAAACTAATAACATCTTTGCAGGTTTTATGTGGCTGAGGTACTCCTTGCTTTGGAGTATTTGCACATGCTTGGAATCATATACAGAGACCTCAAACCTGAGAATGTATTAGTTAGAGAAGATGGGCATATTATGCTGTCAGATTTTGACCTCTCTCTGAGATGTGTTGTGTGTCCTACACTTGTAAAATCCTCAAACTCAACTTTGGAGACAAAGAACTCAGGATACTGTGTTCAGCCAGCATGCATCGAGCCAACTTGTGTAATGCAACCTGACTGCATTACACCAGCATGCTTTGCTCCACGGTTCTTTTCAGGCAAGCCCAAGAAAGAGAAAAAACCCAAGACAAAGTTAAAGACTGAAGTAAATCATCAATTAAACCTTCTCCCTGAGCTCCTTGCTGAACCCACAAATGCTCGATCAATGTCATTCGTTGGGACACACGAGTACTTGGCACCTGAAATCATTAAAGGTGAAGGACATGGAAGTGCTGTGGATTGGTGGACATTTGGGATATTTCTATATGAACTTTTGTTTGGTAGAACACCATTCAAAGGAGCTGGGAATAGAGCTACTCTGTTCAATGTAGTTGGGCAGCCCTTGAGATTTCCAGAGTCAGCTTCAGTGAGCTTTGCTGCTAGGGACTTGATCAGAGGTTTACTTGTTAAAGAACCTCAACATCGTCTCGCTTATAGGCGTGGAGCTACAGAAGTTAAACAACATCCGTTCTTTCAGAGTGTGAATTGGGCATTAATCCGCTGTACAAATCCCCCAGAAGTTCCCAAAAATTACATGATGAATAACTCACCAACAACTACCAAATCAAAGGCACCTAAAAATGGGAAGGTTCCAATTGTTGATGTGAAGTCTTCTGGTAATTATTTAGAGATTGATTTCTTTTGATTCTTTTTCGATTTTGTTATGAAACATTCCTCAACCATTCTTGTAGTTCAGTTCTTCAATGGTTCTTTCCATTGCAAGGGCCTAAACTGAAGTTTCACGCATAAAAGCACTGAGAGGAGATGCAAATTCACTTAAATTGTTGCCTTTTCTGAAATCCTTCACTTTTGTTTCAAATAAAACCATTTTGATTCTCTCTTAAATTAGTTTCCTAAAATTGAGGACCTTTTTGTTTCTCTGTTGAGGCTAGAATGAAATTTAGGGATTAGCAAAAATCAGCATAGTAATACTGAGGGATTTTTTGTCTATTAAGTTTTTTCGCTAATTGAAATGGCTTGATTTTTTTTCTTTTAATATGATTTGGTGTGGTTCAAACGAATTGACTTTGTTAACCATGCATGAGATTGTTAAAAGAAACTATATGAAAGTAATGGTTTTTTTTTTTTTTATTATTATTATTGTAGTGAAATTAATAGTTTAGATTAAGGTACTAGCAAAAAGAAAAACATACAAATTTGCTTGGGGGACCCAATTCCATTTTAGACTATATATCATTCTGAAACCATAAAACTCTACATGTACAATGTATTTATCTTTTACTGTAATTTTTTATCAACTGCGATTGACTTATATATTCATGTAGTTGTTACATTCTAGCAACAATATGGAACTTTCTATAGAGATGCATTTCGTATTAAGTTGTACAACTCTATATATAAGTAAAAATATGTTGGAAAAAAGTCTTATATTAACTCAGAAATTGACTTCTACAGCAATTTTTACATGGTAATATAGAATAAAATATTTTGATAGATTCCAAAATAATTAATTCATTTTCTCATTAGGTTTAAAAAAATCTGACACGAAACTTATGCTCCACTACAAAACCTATACTATCAAAATCAAGAGCATAATAAATATTTCGATAAATTGTTGTTTAACAGTAATATAAATCAGGATGATAAAAAATATCAAAAACATTGGCAGAAAAAGTGTAACATATAGCTTTCCGTATCATTAAAGAATATCAATAACATTTAAACAAATAAAAAAGAATATCAATAACAATCCAAAATTGACCACCTCAACAAAAATAATAATAATAATAATAATAATAACAAAAACACTCTTTAGATAAGACGCGGTAACACGCATTAATCTCTATTAATTCAAATTAACGTTTTATTTTAAAAATACTAACGATATATAATATTTGAAGTTGTCGTTAGATGAATCTTTATACATAATTATTACTTTTTTATCTCTCAAATATATAATTTTATACATATAATTTAATTATATTATCAATTAAATTATCTACTGTTGATAATTACCTCGTCAAATATTGATTATTATTAGGTGTATTGTATGACACCAAGTAGATCTTAAAAATAATTGTTTTAAATTAATTTTGTTATAAGTTTAATTTTTAATATAAATACATATTAAAAAAGTATAGTACACATACATGCCTACATTATTATTATTTTACATAACATAAGTCAAAATAAAATAATTAACTTTAAATATTTTTAAAAAGATTAATATTTATGTGATTAATATTTACGATCGATGATAAAAATATTTTTAATGTTTAATATTATAAAATTGCATCTAATATTTAATTTATTGCAAAAAATTTCCAACACTAAGTTTAATTAATATTTATGTTCCTTCCATTATTTTTGTTAAAAAGTTGATGGTCAAATGTAATATTAAAAGATTAATTATGTTCATAAAAATAATTAAATAAATATAAATATTAATAGAAGTAAATGTTTAGATATTTTACGATAAATTTAAAGTATTTTGCTACTGTTCATTTTGAGACATAAGACATTGAAGGGACAAGAAACAAAGTCATCTTTTAGACATAGAACATTGAGAGTAAAGAAACAGAGTCAACTTTTTTATAAATCTTTCATTTTCTCAAATCGCCGATTGAGAGCTCGACTATAAATTATCTATGGCATCCGCTAACGTATCAACCATGGCTGGCGACGATGAGGAGTACGGGTTCCGGCGGACGGAGATGTACCAAAGCAATCTCGCCGGAACTGTAGATGCATACGATCGCCATGTTTTCCTTTGTTATAAGAGCCCCGAGGCTTGGGCTCCTAGAGTTGAGAATTCCGACTCCGATCCGCTTCCCAAGCTATTCGCCTCCGCTCTCAAGGCTCGCAAGAATGATATTACTGTCAAGGTCAGTTTGAAACTTGTATTGGTCTGTCTGTTTGGGGTTTTTTGTGTTATTTTATTTGCCATCCAATTCGTTAGGCATTGGATCTTTGGAGCTAACGGGTTTGTGCTTGGTAGACGAAGTTAACTGTGTGCGATGGAGGCGAGGGGACTGAATCATTGGATGGTGACGTGCTCATTTTTCCAGAAATGGTCAAGTACAGGTAAAATCGCGGCGATTTGTTTAGCGCTGGTTGTAGTGCGTTCGTGCTTTTAGCTGTCTTGGAGTGCTAGTATGAATAATTTTAGTTTTCTGAATTTTATTGAATTTGATTATGAATTATGCTAAATAAATTTGATTGAATTTGTAGTTTGAACATCACTAATTATCGGATTATGCTCCTCGTACTAAGGGTGGGAGTTATAATTTCGCTTTTGGTGTTGAGACTACCTTGTTGATTTGGAGCTGATGCTTAGGTACTTCTGTGTCTGCGTGATAAGGACTGGAAATTTTGTTTAGTTAATATGATTGGGTAGTATTCCTGAATGAAAGTCTGATGTACGATTTTCTTTTATGCATTACTACCATGATATAATTCAACTCTGTTGACTTTCACTGCCCTTCTATTTCTTTTTTCTTTCATTTTTTGTCATGCTAATGAGTGAGATGATTAGCTAGTAAAACGTGTCGCCTTATGTTCCCACATAATATCTATTAAGCATCTGAATGTTTTTGTTTTTTTTGTCAAAGGTGCTTGAAGGATTCGGATGTGGACAGATTTGTCGAGGATGTTCTTGTGAATGGGAGGCCATGGGGCGCTGGAGTGCAGGAGACATTGACTGGTTCTTATGTATTTGTTTGTTCCCATGGTAGTCGAGATCGAAGATGTGGTGTTTGTGGACCAGTTCTCATTCAAAAGCTTAAAGAGGAGATTGAGTTACGGGGGCTGAATGATCAAGTGTTTGTTAAACCATGTTCTCACATTGGGGGACATAAATATGCTGGGAACTTGATCATCTACAGTCCAAGCTCAGATGAAAAGATTACTGGTCATTGGTAAGTTTAAGATGAAATTCAAAGCAAACTTTGATAATGATTTTGTTTTAGGTAAGAAATAATATAATTTATGTGTTTAATGCAGGTATGGCTATGTCACTCCTGATGATGTGCCTGAAATGCTGGACCAACATATTGGGAAGGGAGAGGTCGTAGAAAGACTTTGGAGGTGTGTCTCTTTTTTATCTAAATCTTTATTTTCATGACAAGTTGAATTGAGCTTGGAAGTCCTGTTTAGTACATTCAGCATATCGTCAAAGCTTGGTTGTGTTGCCCCTATTTTGTACATTAGCAAGATCCCTCAAACACATCTTTTATTTTGGGGCAACAAGTGTTTCAAAACTAGAAGTAACATCCCATGCTTGCTCGCTTCCTTGTGCATGCTTGTTTTTCCATTCTACATTTAGTTGAAAATAGATAACATTTTGTTTCTATATCTTTTACTGCTATGCTATCCGTTCAGTATAAATTTTTGACTAAGGAATTACAGGGGCCAAATGGGTGTAGCTGCTGAGGAAAATGAAAAGGCTAAGGACCCGAAACTTTCTAATGGGGAAGATGTCAATAAAAGCAAGGAGAAGCCCCAAGAAAACGGCAGTGAGAATACTAAGGAAAAATTTTCTGGCTGTTGCCAGGGTGCTAATGGATTCACTTGTTGCAGAGATGGAAATGTGGAACTGAGTAGCAAAGATGAAGGTAAGAAATACATAAAAGAGGGTGCATTTTGCAAACTGTCAAACTGGATGGGAACATGGGAGCAAAATGACGTTCTTGCAGCAGTTGGAGTGATTGGAGCTGTTGCAGCTGTGGCCATGTCCTATAGTTATTATAGAAGGTCAGGCTGAAAGACGTTGATCTGATTCAATGTACTTGTGGATTATTTGCCCTTGTTTTTCTTGGGTATGCTATAATATCAATAAAATAGTACTCTATAGTCTACAACACGTTTTTATTGAAGCAGCACAAGAACATGTTCTTTTTAACTGGGAGGTGTGTACTTGCCATGTCTAAAGATAATCTGGTGTTGTAGTTGATTTGTTCAAATTCAGAAAAAATGTTGTACGAAACGACATAGGTGGGCAAAATGTTCTGTTTCCGATTATGGGTTTTGCTATGTTTCTTCTTCCTAGAGTTTTGATGGTTGATTTTTGTAATATTTCTTAGGTTTGAATTTTGATCTCATTGTTCATGCATTACGATGCTGGGAAAATGATATACAGGCTTCTTTCAATTTCCACATACCCAGCAATTTTTTGTGAATGTATTTTCTTTGAATTACTAGCTTTAGTTGTGAAGGTAGAAACCATGCTCTGGAACTGAAGCCATGTGCTATATTTGTTACTTTGTTTATGACAGATTAAACCATCAAAGCAAAATGAGACTCAAACTTGATCAATTGTATCAAGAAGGGACGTCGTAGTCATTGAAATCAACAACTTGGCCCAAAAAAAAATCTAAAACGGAAAAGAATTATAAATTGAGAAAAATACTACTACGTTATATACTTATTATAAAAAACAACATTTTACGTTTTGTACTCTTTTTTTTTTTTTTTTAATAAATATTTTAGTTTTATTATTTTTAAAAAGCGACTGCACATGAAAAAGTTAAATTTTTTTAATTTTTTTTTCAACTGCATTAGTTTTAACTTGGATTAATTGAAATTAAAAGATTTAATGAAAAAATTAAACAAAAATTGGAAAAAAAAAAAAAGTAAAAAACTTTAAAAATAGTCATTTATCTTTATGAAGTCACTTTTTAGTAATAATAGTACTAAATTATTATAAAAAATAAGTATAAGACTTAAATATCATTTTTAAATTAAGTACAATACCATTATAAATTTCATGTATTGAGTTTTGAGTTTTGCAATAAATTCCTCAACTAGCCTGGATGTTGTTTATAAAACACCCCCTTCTTCAGTAACAATTTCCTGCATAATCTGCTCCACCAGTTCTTGCTTCAATTGTTTTAAATCTTGTAAAGTGACATACTTAAACTCATGTCACTAAGCCTGTAGTGTAATGATTGGGAAAAGCTTCCAATAAATTATAAAATAAAAACTAATTGGAAAAGGTAGCTCTAAACCTCTAGAAAAACCTAAAAACGAATTACTATTTATTCATTTATTTATTTATGATGGTGGTGATGATATTTGATTATTCTCTGTATTCGTGTGTTGATTTCTTATCTAAAAGACTAAACTAATTAGCTATTTGCCTTCTACAAATACATTACAAATAAATAAATAATTAATAACTATTTATTCCAATTTGGTTATCCCATGCAAATCCCACGTAAAGTTGTTTACTAATTATAGGAAATCATGACAAAAGTCGTGTTATTTTCTGAAATTTTCTCCTCCAATCTTACAGACGCTGCGTCAAAACAAAAAATGTGGAGGAAAAAAAAAAAGTCCCATCCTTGCGTTGAGTCATGGAACCAAATAGATCCTGGCCGAAGCCAGAAAAAAAAATTAAGAGGGATTATTTATTTATTTTTTTTATACAAAATAAAAAATTAATTGAAATTATAATAAATTATATTCAATTCAATACTAAATTTTTTTTATGTCATTTAATAATAGAGACATAGAGTTAACACATTATAATTAACTTATAACGAAAATTAAACAAAAATATAACAAGTTAATAAATATTAGTATCATTCATGAATAAAATAAATTTATTAACTAAAAAATCTAAACAAATAAAAAGCTCAATCAAATACACTAAGATTTATAGACATTAAAACTAAAATAAACATATAAAAATGTAAAAAGTAAAATATAATTTATAATTTTAAGCTTGAGAGTTGAGACTATATTTAAAAATATATGTTTATAAACAATATAAGAATGACTAATATTAATAAAAATAATAAATTTTTATATAAAAAAATTTCAAATAAATTCTAAAAGATTATTAAAATAAAATGTCAAATAATATAATATTAGATAAAGTTAAAATTTGGATTGAAATAAAATATAATAAACATAAACTTAAAAAACTTTAATATGAAGCTTATTATATACTTATTTTTTTAATTTTATTTTTATAATGTTAAGTTTAAAAATATTTAAACATTATTTGAATTCTTATATTTAAAAAGAATTTTTTGTAGTATACTACTCTAATTATACTTTTATTACTAATAGTTACCAAATACATTAAAAATAATATATATATATTTAACCATTTTATTTACAATACATGTCATTTTTATCCACGTATTTGTTAAATATTGTTAATATATACTAAAATATGTACATAAAAATTAGACACAATATATTATTATAAATAAAATATTTATTTAATGCTAAAAATATATACATAATTAATTTTTTGTAAAAAAATTGGCCGGACTTAAGCTCCCCTCGCCCCCACGTAAGTCCGCCACTGAATAGATCGAAACTGTTTTGGATGAAAATCGCACTTGTATGCAATAGAATTTTATGACACATTTAGAACAAACAAAATTGAAGGCGTTTGAAATTTCATTTGAATTTTTTCAGGCTATCTAGTTATGTTGAATACGTGGAAAGGAGTTGCGTGGTGGTCATAGTGCAGGATATATGTCCCTTTGTATCAATGTTGTTGGAACAGTTACTTACTCGTTAGTAAATTATCTTAGAGTAAGCAATATCTTAATCACAGTTTTTTTTTTTTCACTTTTCTGGAATTTGATCGTCTATTTCTACGTTAGTTACATTTTGCCTTGATAGAAAGGAGCTATTAATCTATTATCATGTATTACTTTTGGGGTGTGGTGTATGCATACATGATGTGGTTTTTATTAGTCGTGCTTGAACGTAGTACGATTTTATGATTAGTTAATTTTAATAGTGCTCAATTTAATTTGATTTTTGGTTTTGATTAATGGCTAAATTTTGGTCCCTTTTAATCGTTTGTTTGTTGTTTGTACCGTTTAAACACTAATTTTTTTTTTAGTTATCTTAATAAATAAAGCAGTATCTTATTGTTCGATAAAATAATATATATGTGGAAATTATAACCCAACGGCTGAATAAATGTTTTCAAAAATTGCTAAATAAAAGTAATTCAACTTCAACATTTTCTATAAGCATATGTGGAAATAATTATTGTTTGTATATAAGAAGCCAACAAGCAATGAGAGGTCGAAAGAAAAACAGAAAAGGCAATGAGAGTTCGATAGAAAAACAGAAAACGCAATGAGAGCTAAATAAAACCAGAGCCGCTGGTTAAAAGGTGTGTCCTTTTCCTTACAGAAGTTACGAGACTCATAACTTGTTTTACGCGACAACTTTGATGTTTTTTTTTTTAATGTCAACTTCGACGGTTTCGATTTTTCAATGAAGTTTTGATCAAATAATTGATGGTTTTGATTCTTCGTCTCCACTTAAATACTGTTATGCAATTCTTTCTGTATGAAAAACATAAGAAAAATTAACAAATTAACACCTTCAAAATTTTTAATAATAAAACTAATATTTCATTACGTCTAAATTTATATTTTCTTAATTAAAAAAATAATTAATATATTATTTTTCTTTGAACATTCATCCAATTAGAATTGAACGACGATAATTTAAACTCGTTTAATATTGAACGTTCAATATTATTAAAATGTTAGTTTTATTATTATAAATTTTAGAGGTACTATTTTTTATAATTTTTTAAAACATAATATATATTTTGATAAAATAATTATTTTGAGCACTAGTCATTATTAATTATGTCTGTAGGTAATAGTAAGGATTGATTTATTATTATTCAGAGTCATCTCATAAATCTTTTAAGATCAAATCATATTTAATATAATTTAAATTTGTGATTTGAAATATAATTGTAGTAAGTTTCAGTAGATTGACCAGTACCACTAAAAGATTTGTTGTCTCTTATAAATGGTTTATGCTTGTCGTATCACATGTTTTGTTTGTTTGTAATTATATTAAAAGTGACTTGAGACACAAATAATTTAGAACTCAAAAGATTAATTTTAATAATTTTTTATTTATCTGATCATATACTTTTTTTAATGTTATAAATAACATTCCAAATGCATAATCAGGAAAAAATATTTATCGGTCTAGAATCAACGATAATTAATGCATAGTTAGATTTATGAGTAATGAAAATTTAATATCATAAATTATAATGTTGAAAATAAAATAAAAATAGGGACCCGCTTTCAATCAAGGTTCCAAAAGATAAAAAATTAGTATCGAGGCTATTGTTCTAAATAAAATAAGGCGTAAGCATCAAAATGAAATGATGAGTCTCACTTAAAATAAAATAAAAAAAATGCATAAAATTATTAGTAATTTTTTACATTGAGTATAAATACACTAAAAATTAAGATAAAAAATTACAAAATATAATAATAACATAAATAATTTAGATATAAAGTTATAAATTATGAATATAAACATCTAAATCATAAGTTAGAATTAAGATAAATTCACATAATAACATGTTTTAATGTGATAATTATTTTTTTAATTCTTTTTCTTCTTCTTCTTCTCTTAGTGTAAGAGTCTTTTTGTTTTTTATTCAATGAGCTATTAGATTTTATAAAAAAAAAAAATTAGGCAGCTTAAAAATAATACAATTTAGTCTTTTTAAAGTTTTATAAAAAAAGCATAATACCCCAAGATATATACCCTCAAGGCTTACATCTTAAGTTGTGTTTGATTAGTTATAATAAAATAGGGAATGTAATTGATTCTGAATACTATAATATTTAGTTGTATTAAAGAGATGTAATATAATGTAATTAATTATAAAATAATAAAGAATTAGAATTGCATAAATGAGAAAAAAAAACGATTTCATTTACGTGACCTATTTCTCACGCTAATTAATGTAAAAGTGTAAGCTTTAAATAAAAAAAAAAAAAGAGGTAAAGGCTTCTATCAACCCCTTGCCGGCGAGTCTCAATGCATTTTTTGAAACATTGCTTTCAATTATTCTTTTTCTTTTATTAACGATAATGCCACGCTGTTAATTAGAAATTGGAATCATTAATTTCGATAAATAACTCTTCGCATAAACAGACTCATATTCCATCTTGTGCGAAGAGAAATTTTTATATGCACCAGGTTTTAGCTGACTTATTTAGAAAGCCATTCAATTCAAAAAATGACAAGTGTCTACATTTATACAGCCGTATTTCAAGTTATGTAAATAATAAAAATTGTTATTGTTAATAATAACAAGGGTGACTCTTCAACTCTCTGATTTATTTTCTCCTACTATACCAAAACAAAACAAGTATTTCCAAATAAAAAATAATATTTTCGTAGTTTTCATTTATGTAATTTAATTCTTTAGGTAATAGTTTAAAGATATTTATCTTTGTTTTTATTTAACACTTTTTTCTTATTTACTGTCAACTATGAGGGGAAAATTTGTTGCAAAACTCTGAACGCAAAATTTAGGGAAACAAAATAGAGGAAGAGAGGTACAGAGAAATATATATATATTTTTTATAAGGATTTTAACCTCTATAACCGTATTATTTTTTCTTATTTTTGTATCATAGCAGCAAAGAAAATTGGAAGAGTTTTTCTATTTCTTGCAATAAAATATCATTATATTAATATCATAATTTAATTAATATAAGTTTACACTAACAATGTCTCTTAAGATCATCAATGGAGAGAGTCAAAATTGCTAATCTAAATTTCATCGTTTTCTCTTATGAAATTGTATTGAATTAATCCAAATATTGAAGATGAGTTTTTTTCCAAGTGGATACAAATGGTAAGAAAGAAAGAGAAAGAAAAATGGAGAGAATATGATATCAAACCATTAAATCTACAATTTTAAATCAAGAAAAACTTGTTTTAGAATTATTAATTTTTAAAAATTGCATTTCTTCGATATTCATTGTTTACTGCATTAATTACAATATTAATTAAGTGGAAAATATAATTGGAGCCAAACTAGAGATTTGAGGAGTCACCATAATTATTAGCACAAATTTTATTATTTACATAACTTGAAATACAGTTGTATAAATATAAACACTTGTCATTTTTTTTTTGAATTAAATGACTCTTAAAATAAATAAAGCTGACGTGTGAATCTGTTTAAAATTCGATCTAAATTTGATTAAATTGACAAATTTTATAATTAGATTGGATTTACATTATAAAGTATATATTTTATTTAAATTTGAATTGACAGATTTTATAATCCGCTGCAATTCGATATAGACCAAATTACTATTAAAATTATAAATAAATACATATTTTATTTTTAATATGTTATATTTAAATATTTTACATACCAATATTATATTAAATTACTATTTTAACTTAAAAATAAAAATAAATATTAAATCTTTTATAATAATTTTAATAATATTTGAGAGTATATTTTTTATTATTTTTATTCTCTTCTTTGCAATTGTAAATAAATAAATTTTCTTAATGATGTATCAATTTAAAATTTAAATGTTAATATATATTGTGTTTTATATATAACAATAATTTAAAAATAAATTATAAATTTAATCCAACCTTATCCGATCCAAAAAATATAATCTGCTCAAATTTTGATTGGTTTGAATTTAGTATATTAGATAGGATTTGATATATTCAAATATGCCTTAGCATGTTTGTACATATATCCCGTACATATAAAACTTTATATGGCATATTTATTATACTGTATTAAATATTATGATTTTATAATTTATATACAGTCATGCATTTGGCTGTAAAATCAGACCATATCGTACGGTATAAAAATATTTCGATTATGTAGAAATTTTGTACAATAAAAAAATATTGGTCTAAATCGTACCGAAAAATTAACTTAATTTGTCTAAATTTTTAATTATAAAATAATATGTCCTAATTTTTTCTTTTGTTTTAATTTAAAAATGATATTTTTTATTTTAAAAAATATAATAAAGACATAAAAATAAATTAAATATTAATTTAAATAAATTTTATAATAAAAAAATTTAATATAAATTATTTTAATAAAAAATATATAATTAATTTAATTTAATTATATTATATCTTAAAAATTATATAAATTAATTATAATATAATTTGAGAAAAAATATGCCGATAATGCGGATCGTCAAATTTAAAGGTAGAGTTACCCCTCAAATCAAATTCCAGCAAGCTGACGAGGCATAATAAACAGTCAAATGCCATGGGGTGAAGCTAGGGGTGGCAATTCGTGTCGTAGCTCGTTTGACCGAATCGAAACCGAATCGAAAAACCCGAATCGAACACGAATCGAATAGGATTTGGGCCAAATTTGGCCCAGCTCGAGTAGCTCGAAAAAAAACGAGCTGGGTTCGGGCTGGGTTCGGGCCAGCCCGGTAGCCCAAATTCCTTTTTTTTTTTTTTTCCTTCTTCTTCTTCTTCTGATAAATATAAATATTATATTTATACCCTAAACCTAAGTCTAACGCATCATAATTCATAAGCTGCTTAACAATTTCATCCTCACAACGCGATTCGAGCCTCGCCGCCTCTCACATTTCCTCAGCCCGCTCGAGTCGCCTTCGCCGGTCACGGCAGCCCTCAGCCCGTCTGTCGCCAGCCCTCAGCCCGTCTGTCGCAAGCCCTCAGCCCGTCTGTCGCCAGCCCTCAGCCAGTCTGTCGCCAGCCCTCAGCCCGTCTGTCGCCAGCCTTCAGCCCGTTTGTCGCCAGCCCTCAACTCGTCTGTCGCCAGCCATCAGCCCTCACATCGTCTCTCACGATCTGGTAGGTGACTGGGTTCATACAGCAGATCAAAGAAAACATCCCTGTTTTTTTTTTGGCTACTGGTATTGGGATTTAGATGTCATTGAATTTGGAATTTAGTCCATTGTCGTTGTTGTTTGAGTTCGCAGTTTGTTATTAGCCTGTACTGAGAATCTCATTCCATTTGTCTTTTTTGGTTTCATGGGAGAATTTGAAATTTGGTGTCACGTTGTTGCTTGAATTTTCAATTGCTTAGCCACTGCAGAAGTAAACCAGACTTTTTATGGTTATATTTCCTTACCTTGATAGATGGCTTCATAGAAGCTTACTGTCTTTCTGTTATGTTTCCTCATATCCTCGAGCATGTTTTGATTTCCTGATTTTGAGTTGACAGTATTATGTTGCTGTATTGATCTTGTTTGTTCAGGTATCAACTCGAATTGTATATACCGATGAGGGATGTTGTTAATTTTAATGGGTTTTCAACTAGCTTCTTTTTTCCCTTCTTTCTAAATCAAAGAATAGCTTTTTATTTTTGATTATTAACTTACAACACATTGTTTTATTTCAGTCAAAGAATTAATATGGAGGTAGGCAGGGATGAAATAGTTAATATAGTGGAAAACACGATAGAAGAAGATGAAACAACCACTGGTGTTTTTCCAGATTCAAAAAGGCAAAAGGCGATGTCAAAAAGATCATGGATATGGGAACACTATGAGACTCTTCCTTTGGATTTTGATAAAATTCCACGAGAGAAGTGCAAGTATTGTGGTCAAATTTATCAAAATAGGTCTGAGAATGGAACAGGTACTTTTACTCGTCATTATAAAAAGTGTACTATGAGAGATACACGTGATGTGGGTCAGATGATTATTGAAAAATCTAAGAATATGGTTTCATGTCGTTCTGAATTTAATCCTGAAAAGTTTAGAGAGTTATTAGTTGAAGCTATTATTTTACATGACTTGCCTTTTCAATTTGTGGAATATGAGGGCATTAGAGCAGTTCTTAATTATTTACGTCCAGGAATTCACATAATTTCTAGAAATACAGCAAAAGCGGATACTCTTTCAATTTATGAGAGAGAGAAGTTAAGAACCAAAATAATGGTAGCTACATGTCCTGGTAGGATCAGTCTCACTTCTGATTGTTGGTCTTCAATTATAACTGATGGATATATATCTCTAACTTGTCATTTTATTGATAAAGATTGGATTTTACACAAGAGAATTTTGAATTTCTCATTCATGCCTCCTCCACATAATGGTGAAACACTAAGTGAAAAAATTTATGATATGTGTTGTGATTGGGGTATTGAAAAGAATTTGTTTGGATTGACATTGGACAATGCTTCATCAAATGATAATTGTGTAGATAAGTTAATTACCCGATTGAATGAAAACAATGTACTTCTGGCTAATGGTAAATTTTTTCATCTTCGTTGTTGTGCACATATTATTAATTTGGTAGTGCAAGATGGATTAAAAGACATTGATTCTGCAGTTGTAAAAATTCGAGATAGCATTAAGTTTGTGAAAGGATCAAGTGCACGAAAGCAAAAATGGATAAGTTGTGTTCTAATGGATTCTAGTTGCAAGACTAAAAAAGGTTTGAGACAAGATGTTCCTACCAGGTGGAATTCTACCTATCAGATGCTTGAGAGTGCTTTATGTTATCGTAAAGCATTTGAGCACTTAGCATTTGTTGAACGAAGTTATAAGCATTGTCCTTCAAATGATGAATGGGAAAAAGTTAACAATATTTGTGGATTTTTGACAGTATTTTATGAAGTCACCAATCTTCTTTCAGGGACAACATATCCAACTGCGAATTTATATTTTCTTCAAGTGGCCAATTGCTATGTGGTTTTGAGAGAGAAGGCAGATGAAGATAATGACTATATCAAGAATATGGCTAGATAGATGCTTCCAAAATTTGAAAAGTATTGGTCTGAGTTTAGTATGATATTGTCAATAGCCGTGGTTTTTGATCCGCGCTATAAGCTTCAGTTTGTGGATTATATATACAACCAAATATATGGGTATTGTAATTCTATTTCATATCAGGATGTCAAGAAAAATTTGTTTGAACTTTTTAGTAGATACTCTAAAGGTGGTTCTATTTCTAATCAAGTTTCATCTTCTAAAAGTGTACGTGTGGATACTTTAACTAATCCCAACAACGATATTCCTACTAGGAAAGAAAAATCTAAGTTATTCAAGGTAAAATACTTGATTAAATTTTTTTTTTTTATCTCTACTTGATTAAACTTTTGAGTTTTAGATTATGTAATAATTTTAATATTTTTATTATGGTTGTAGAATTTTAGTGCATTTGGTGGGAATTCTGTTCAACCAAAGAGTCAATTGGAATTATATTTGGAAGAGCCAAGATTAAATTTGGAAGAAAATTCTGACCTTGATGTTCTTGCACATTGGAAGTCATACCAATATAGATATCCTGAGGTTGCGGCAATGGCACGTGATATTCTAAGTGTTCCTGTTACTACGGTTGCTTCAGAAGCTGCTTTTAGTGTTGGTGGAAGAGTTTTGGATCAATACCGTACCCAACTTTTGCCTAGTACGGTTGAGGCAATTGTTTGCACTAGAGATTGGTTATTTGCTGAAAAAGGTTATTTTTTATTAATTTTTTTTCTTATTATGGTTTGTATAGTAATAATTGATATATTTAACAATTTTTATTTGTGTTTAAGATAAACCATGTGAGGAGCTTGCTGAAGATATTGCAAGTGAGCTGACTACTGAAGCTGGTACTCAAAACTCTAACAACATGATTATGCTTAGTAATCAAGATGCTAACTAAAGGTACTGTAAACATGT
The DNA here is from genome assembly GCA_029378325.1 of Elaeagnus macrophylla. Classification (NCBI taxonomy): domain Eukaryota; kingdom Viridiplantae; phylum Streptophyta; class Magnoliopsida; order Rosales; family Elaeagnaceae; genus Elaeagnus; species Elaeagnus macrophylla. The sequence goes on along the minus strand of CM055646.1, from coordinate 19,585,016 downwards.
TTCTCATTTCAACTGCTAGTTAATTATATTGAGAGTGGTTACTTACTTCACTGAGTTTTTGTTAGTTCATTAATTCACATAAAACAATCTTACTTTTATATTTTATATGTTCATTGAGAATCTTCTGATAGCCAATATGAGTTTGCATGAAAAATTTGGTGAGTTAACGAGTTTTCTTGGGTGCATGAAAAATAGGGTTGTATCAAAAATCATTAACTAAAAAAAACATGTAATTTCTAGTTTGAGCTAGTTTGGGCCAGCTCGTTTGTGTTTGGTTTGGGCTCGGGCTCACAAATGCTAGCTCGAATTAAATTTGGGCTGAGCTAGGGTTGAACCAATTTGGGCTGGGCTAGTTTGGGCCAGCTCGAACTAGCCCAGCTCGCACGAATTGCCACCCCTAGGTGAAGCTATGGTCTAAGGCAGTGGAACTTTTTTTTTTTAAGTTAAAAAGTTCTCTTCTTTTTTTATTAATAAAATAATATTACATATATACAGCCGATGAGATTCGAATTTTTTTTACTGGAGCCAAATTTCAATCCTAGAACCTATAGGTTGTGGGTCGTATTTTTGTAGTTACAACTGAACTTTCGGGGACAAAACATAAAATGCAATTCAGCTAAAGAGGAACTTGGTAAACTGAAAAAGAGACAAAAGCAGAGCAGAGCATCCGATGACAAAAAGTATTGTACTTATTAGCTGGGTCGTCATTTTTTTTTCTTCTTTCTAAATTTAAGTTTAATTTGATCTGCGAAATTTTCTGTTCATGTCATTTCAATGAGAGAAGTTGAACAATTTTTTCTGTTCATACTAATTAATGGTTTTCCTTTCATATCGTTCTTTTCTCTTCACTCTCGATTTTCATTATTTTCCCCAACTATATATGATGGCTCCATAAAATGGACTTGTCACGAACACACAGTTGGTTTCGTGGTTTTCATTTCTCTTCTTTTGTTTCTCCCAACACTTCAAGCCGATGACTTTTTATAATATTAAGCACAATCAACGTAAGCTTAACTACCTTCTTTATCTTTTTTTCCCCCCTTTTTCTTTTTCATCTTATCTGTCATGTCTTTTTCTCTTCCAATATTTGTTGTGCTTTTTGTCCCCCTCATGGAGCCGTGTCAAATTGGGTTTCAAAGACTAAGCTCTTTTTTTGTGGTTCATGTATATGTTTCTATGCGTATGTTTATTTGCTTCTTTGGTGTACTCGTGATTGGTGAATGACAATTTTTAGTCAATTGTGGGTGACTGTTTGCAGCTGGAGAAGACTAAGGGGAAATTGAACCCAATTGTGAGAAGTATAAGAGCGAGGTTTAGGCTCAGTCCGATGCCGTTAAATATAGTTCACGATGCTGACGGGTTACCCAGAATCGTACTTAAAGAGCCAACTGGGTCTTCAATTGAGGTGGGTTCTTTGAGACTTTTGAGTTTTGTCATATTTGTTTGGACATTTTTGAGGATAGAAGAAACTTTAAAAAATGAGGAGTTAGACAAGTTCATCAAATATATGATTACTAATAGCTTTTGAATTATATGATACAATATAGTTAATATTAAAATTAATACATAGTCTCTTCAAGTTTTGTTATCAAATGTTTGACATCACATGGTTTCAGGTGCTTCTGTATGGTGGGCAAGTAGTCTCTTGGAAGAATGAAAGAAGAGAAGAATTGCTTTTCATGAGTAGTAAGGTTAAGTAAATTTCTCATGCCTGTTTGATTTTAGATGTACTAGTTTTTTTTGCTCTTTAATTTTCTTTTTTTATTTAGAAATATGGATTGCTTGAATGGTTCAATTTATAATGGGTGTGTTTTACTTATTTGGGTTATGACTTTTTGATATTTGTTCGTCTCTTTCGTACGAAACACAGATACTTCATTTCCATATGGCTAAATTTGGTTAGTTAGCACCAGTCCAGCTGAAAAATCATTTTATACAATGAAAATACTGAGCTCTAATATATAGTTTTACATTTACATTTACAGGCTATCTGGAAATCGCCTAAAGCCATCAGGGGAGGCATACCTGTCTGCTTTCCACAGGTTGATGTTTAACAAACCATCAAAAGCTTGTTTCATTTTTATCGTAGCAGATTATGATTTGATTTAGCTCTAAACCACTGACTTTCACAGTTTGGCAATTTTGGTTCACTGGAGAGGCATGGATTTGCAAGGAACAGACTATGGTCCTTGGACAGTAACCCTTCGCCTTTGTCTCCAGCTAACAATCAGTCATCAGTAGATTTGATACTGAAGTCTACTGAAGAGGATTTGAAGACATGGCCTCGTCGGTATGCACTCATAGTTTCTTCTATTTTTATACATAACTATCTGATTTTGAAGTACATCATCAACTATTGTAATGAAACTTTTCCTGGTCGTTTTGAAGCTTTGAGTTGCGGCTGCACATTTCTCTCAGTGCAGGCAAACTGATTTTGATCCCACGTGTTAGAAATGTGGATAATAAGGCATTCTCTTTCACGTTTGCATTGCGTAACTACTTATCTGTATCAGATATCAGGTATGGCTAGAAAAAATATGTGCTAATTGCTCCATCTTTGTTGCCTTATGAGCATCTAGAAATTTGCTATTGAATTACAAAAATCTCTAGACTAGTTAGAGTTACACATTTTATGTTGAGGTAGTGATTGGCATGTTATTAATAGCTGAGATTGGTAGATTGCACTTACCCTTTTCAGATTGCATGATGCTGTTTAATTTGCAGTGAAGTGCGTATTGAGGGCTTAGAGACACAAGACTACTTTGATTTTCTCATGAACAGAGAGAGGTTTACAGAGCAGGCTGATGCAATTACCTTTGATGGCGAGGTAATAGTTTATCTATTTGCTTTTGCATTCTATCTAAAACATAGTTTCTTCTTTGGGCAACTACAGCTGTATTCATGAACATTGTGCTCGTTGTCACTTTTTGTGCATAAATTGATATTAATGTGACATTTTTTTTCTTTTTCTTTTCTTTCACATCTTAATATACTTCAGAGTGAATTTTGTGTAACTTGTTGTGAGTTCAGATTGACAGAGTGTATCTGAGCACTCCAACAAAAGTTGCAATCTTAGACCATGAGAAGAAGAGAACTTTTGTCCTGAGAAAAGATGGCATGCCAGATGCAGGTTTGAATAAGCACTAAAATAAAATTCTAATGGTGATCTTGTCCATTCAGTACAAGGCTTTTCCAAAAATTGCTTGATTTATGTGATGTGCAGTTGTATGGAATCCTTGGGACAAAAAGTCCAAGGCTCTCACCGACTTTGGGGATGAAGACTACAAAACAATGCTCTGTGTGGATTCTGCTGCCATTGAGACCCCAATTGTGTTAAAACCCTATGAAGAGTGGAAGGGTTGTCAAGAACTCTCTACTGTTTCATCAAGCTATTGCAGTGGGCAGTTGGATCCTCGTAAGGTTCTTTATGGCCTTCACTGAACTAATATTTGCTGTAAAATGAAGGGTCTCTTTTAATTTAATCACATATTATAAAAGCATTGTATATTCTAGCTTGCATATTTTTGTGTTATCTTTGTCAAAGTACTTCAGTATTAATATTTTGTAATTGAAGCCTTCCTGTCCTGTATGACTGTGTCTAAGTTCTAATCAAATGAAGTAATTTCATAATGTTGCAGACTTCTTTTAGATTTTTTTTTTACTTGCTTGAGCCGTAATGTGGAGCAGTAACTTGGTTGATATGGCAACTTATCATTGTGTTCTCATCTTTAGCTTGCACGATAAATCTCTATTATTGAACCAGATGTCAGATTAATATAATCTGATGGTTGACCCATAACTGTGTTTAGGAACACACATGAAAGTTAGGAACTTTGGAGTGACAATAGCCAATAGGTATTAGAAAGTGTCTTTTTCTTAAATAAATAAGTAGATAGAATAAAGGAAGAAAAGATTATTCAAGTTACTTTTCGGTGAGCTTCTCATTCTTTTCACCACCAATGTAATAATCATTTGAACAACACTGTCAAGTACCAATTGATTATCTTTTTTGTGGGATTTGCTGTGAATTTTCCCGAATTTTGCCTTGAGAATATCATTCGACTTCTCATAAACTGCGTATATCCCTGCAAATGGAAGTATGTTGGGAAAGTAGATGTTTGTAATTCAATCATGGCTTCTTTAAACTTTAACCAGTAACCACCTGATTAGCAGCAGCAAAAAAAAAAAAAAAACTCAAGTAATTTGAAACTGTTATTTCACAATGGAAGAATATGCTATGTATATGGAGTTTGCTTTCGAAATTGCTGAATTCACTCAGGGTCATATTTTATTTTTGGTAAAGTGATAAATCATCATACTTTTTTTTTTTTTTTTGAAACAATAAAACATCATACCTTCAAAGTTGTATTTTATCACAATCAATTATCCAATAAAATATGTCAGGCTCAGGATTGATGTATAATTTATTTATTGATAATCAAATTCAAATCATTCTTATTATAATAATCTTAATTTTACTTTTAACCCCTAAAAAAAACATATACGCACATATATACACATATATATTTTTAGAAAAAAAGTGTCAATCCTTCAAATTAAATCATTTGGTCTTTTTAGATTATAAGTGGTGTCAGTTGATCTTTTAATTTTTTTTTTTTAAAAAGAGTCAGTTAAGAACAATACACATGATTTTAATAATTTTTTAATTAAAATATTATTTTTTAATAGGTCAATTAATTACAAATTATATTATTTTAATATTTTTTGATATTAAAATATTAATTTAAAAAATAATATTTTAATTAAAAAATTATTAAATTTATTTATTTTGTTCTTAATTGGCCATTTAAAAAAAAATTACAAGGACCTCTATGACCCCGCTTCCCTTTTTTTTAAAATATGTTTTCATTATGTTGTAAAAAAAAAAATGTGCAAGATGTCAAAAATAAAATTTTAAAATTATATCATGTAATTAAATATTAGAATATGTTAATTGTAAATACTTTATGCCCATTCCAATCACTCACATGAACAAATTTAATTAAAAAAGTTAAACACAATCCTATACACATTTGATGAAATAGAAAATAAACACAGAATTTAAAAAATTGTAAATACATCCATTGATATATTAATTTATTGTATTTTATAGTTTTTTTTTTTCCTTCAAAGTTTTTGCAGATATTTCTCAAGAAAAACCACACATTACAAACCATTTAAACAAGCTCATTGTTTTTTTTTGTATATTAAATTAATAAATGGCATGAATTCAACCTGGGACTTAAAATAAGGGAGTGAACATCTTATCTGCTAGGCCACTAGATAACCATAAACAAACAAATGCAATGTTGATTCTATTAAAATAAGAACATATGATTTAACTCCCCCCTACGTGCTAATTATCATTTGATCAAAATCAAAATATCGTAGTACTTTGGCCTAGCCATGTTTCAGCAAAAAGAGATTTTGGGCCTAATACATTGAGCCCATATCTTAAAGTCCAATGAGACTAATCCTTTTCGACCCAGTATCAAAGATAGGCTCAGGCCTGGTTTGGCGGGAGAATGTATTAGCTGTCCTTTGTATCAAAGCATTGAGAAAAGAAAAATCGGATTCGGATTTGGGGTAATCAACGGGCTTAACTAATCTTCATATTTTCAATCAAAAAAAATAAAATAAATTTTCATATTTTTTCTGACGTAAGAACCAAACCCTTTCTTTGAGATTAGTAACTTTTGCGAGTCGTTAACGAGTGAAGCAATGGAGGACAAAGCCCCGAGCAGAAAGAGGAAGCGAGGGCGCAAACGAGCTCAGAGTGGGAAGCAGAACGCATCTCATTTAGAGGTAACTCCTCGCAAAGTTGAGTTTCAAGAGAAATATGAAGAAAAAGAAGCTGTTTCTACCTCCAAAAGAAAGCTAGGACTATCAAATTCCTCTAATTTTCTCGAAAAGGTTCTCCTTTTTCCCGTCATGCTCTTAAATTTTCGTTTTTCAGTGATACTTGATAAGTAGGACAACACCTATTGGGGATTGGAGGTCAGAACCTGTTTTTCATGATATTAAACTTCATTTATCTCTCTTGCCTTTGTATGAATTGCATTGGGTTGGGGGGGAGAATAGGGTAGCTGTGTTTTATCCAAATAATGTAGGCAGGGTGTTCCCGTATTAGAGGAAGTGCCTGATATAGTTCAGGAGGTTGTGGCTATTGATAAAGTTGCTATTCTGGTGTAATTCCTTTTATTTTGAATAAATTTTCTTATTTGAGACCCCTAAAAAAATGACAATTCATAAGGTTTGCGTAATTTGACATGAAACTGAGGGTTTGTTACTGGATGATATGCAGATGAAAGCAAGGTTGTCAGGTGGGCATTTCAGAATGATTAACGAGAAGCTCTACACTTGCACGTAATTGTTATTCACTCTTCTTCTTCCAAGTTCCATTCTTTCATTTTTTTTAAAGAAACTTCTTTAGTTAATTTCTATTGGTGGATGGAAAGGTGGGTGCAGAAAAGAGAGAGTATGAAATTTGGGTTTATGTAGTTGTTGCTACTTTAGTTTGTTAAATTTATGTTGATTTCTCCCCTTTTCTTTTCAGTGGAAAAGAGGCACTTGAGTATTTCATGGATGATCCAACATTGTTTGACATGGTAAGATTACTTCCTAAGAATGTGCTAATTTTCCACTGATGTTGACTCTCTCTCTTTTTTTTTTTTATTTTTTTATTTCTAGTTCTTTTCCATGGAATAAATTTGTTGATTTATTTGATTACCAATAATGTGTGAAATCTACCTTCCAGAAATCTAAATCATAGGTACTTAATTCCACTGACTAATATGCTCAGTGGAAATAGTTGACAGTCTAAGACTCTAAGGAGTAAACTCTCCTTTTTATTTTCTTCACTGCTTCTTTTTTACTCTTCTACTCGACATGGATGATAGAATAGCCTATAATTACAATAGAATCGGAATTCTTATCAGATGCAACCATTGTAACAAAAATGGGCTGTTGTTAATCTCTTGTTTCTTCTATATGATCGCAAGTTTCTACTACTTGTAGCTCATGATAATGCAATTGGAAAAAAGATTTTCAGAGTTTTGGGTCAGATACAACCTTCCTTTATATAAGCTAGACCTATTTGTTCATTGAAGCATTCATCTTGGTTCTGTTAAAGTATCTGACCATATCTTTGTTTTTCTTTGCATTTTTTCAATTTGTGTATTGTATTTCTGCCACCATATTATTCAGACTGCTTGGGAAAATTACCAAAGTGAAACTTTTTTTATTATGAACTTTTAGTGAGACTCTTAACTTATACTTACCTCTGTCCAGTATCATGCAGGATATCAAGAGCAAATGTCACATTGGCCTGAGCAGCCAGTTAATATAATCATAAAATGGTTAAGAGATCGTAGCCCCTCTTTGGTTGTGGCTGATTTTGGTGTGGTGAGGTCTAATTCTAGTTTCAATTTTCAAACTTCTCTCTGTTTTTATTTCTAATAGTCAATGATCGATTTATATGGTAGCCATCTTGACATCATTTTTTCTCTCCAATTCCAGGGGATGCACGCCTTGCAAAAAATGTGAAGAACAAAGTTTTCTCTCTTTGATCTTGTTTCACATGATGCCTCAATAATTGCCTGTGATATGTCAAACGTATGTTGCTTTCTTTTGTTTTTGTATTACTTGTAGGGTCTTTTTGCTTGATCACATGACATGTATAAGATTTGTCTACTCCATTGTTTACATGCTAGCCATTTGTTAGAGTTTGTTGGAAAAACAATCCTCCTAAAAACTTATACTATTAGGAGATTGACCAACAATCATTTTATACATCTAATACTCCCTTCAAAGTGTGGGATGTACAGTTTGTAGTCCAACACTTAAAAATTCAATGCAGGGGCTTGAACTTAGTACCTTTTCGTTTGATATTATGTTAGAGTTTGTTGGAAAATTAATCATTTCAAAAGCTCAAGTTGTTGAGAGATGGACTAGCAATCATTTTATACATCTAACATTTATAACATGTATTATCCAAAAAGTAATTTTTTTTCCCTAATTGGCAGACACCTCTTGACACTTCATCTGTGGATGTTGCTGTCTTCTGTCTTTCATTAATGGGAACTACCTTCTCAAGTTACGTCGAGGAGGCACACAGAGTTCTTAAGCCATGGTATGTACACCATATATCTTGTTTGTTATGGTAATCACACAATAATATATAACTAACATGTGTAGTGGCTTGTGATGGGTGGTCCACAGTGGTTGGCTTCTGATAGCTGAAGTAAAGAGCAGGTTTGATCCAAATACTGGGGGAGCAGATCCAAAGAAGTTTATTAAGGCTGTTTCTGAGCTAGGATTTTCCTTGGAAATAAAGGTCCGTTTATGTGTCTCAATCTCATCTCCCTTGTTTACATTAACCTGCATCTTCACTGACCAATATTCATGATTTGCAGGACTTCTCGAATAAAATGTTTGTGTTATTATACTTCAAGAAAAAGGTAAGCAGCTTTTTGTAGATTGAAGAACATTTCTGAGGCAGCTGTTTAACCATATTTAACATCCCTTGTATTGTAGGTGCAAAATACTAAGAGGAAGGGAGAGATTGAATGGCCTGAGCTGAAACCATGTTTGTACAAACGCCGCTGAAATATAGACTACTTTAGTGACATTGATACAAAATATGGTCTTTTCCTTAATAGTAGTTAAATTTATGATGTAAGACTAAGTTTATCTTTTTTTTTTTTTTATGTCTAAAATAACACCGTCTAACGATGATTATTCGTTTTATGTAATTCATAATATTTTCATCAAATGCCTACATAGTGCAGAATTCATTTACATATATTGATTTTTAGTTTTTATAGAAGACAGAGAACGGATGAGATAAACTCATATTTCTATATCTTTCAGTTAGGAATGTGTCTATTCGTCAAGCTTGTATAGCTTGGGTTGGGGAAGGGCTACCTTGGCTTTGCGCCTTCGCCCAATCCTAGATGAAGATGATGTGAATTAATAATATTGCTGTTTCTTTCTCAATATATCTATTCAGTAGAATTGAGAGAACGTTTGATTACATGATCAAAAGCATATTGAAACCTCAGTTCCAGACATTTGCTGATTTTATTGTCATTATTACGCAGAAATTTGCAGAAAAATAGTCTCAGAAAATCCCCTTCCCTCTCTTTCCCCTTGAATGGGTTAGTTGCCTTTCTTCAAAGCTTAAAAAGAGATTTGTTAGCATAAAAAGTAGAAAGGTCTGTCCATACGTTCTGAGAAGTGATCGTTAACTTTTCAATGAGATCATTAAGCAGACAAATGCTTTCTCTTCTCTGATGTTTTTCTAGCGAGTCATAGAAATCGCCAAATTGAGGTAAGGAGAAGATGACGTAGCTTTAGCGATGAAAATGCTACGTACGTTAAATTTTGAAAATTATAAATAATGTAGTATAATATTATTAATAATTACAGTTAAATTCATGATATTATATTTAAATAAGAAATAGAAAAGTGTTATAGAGGTCCATTTGTTTTAATAAAAAATGTTATTTAGTCTCCTAACTTATAAAAAGTATCATTAAGTTCATTTGCTTATTAAAAAAAATGTGTTTTTAAATCTCTCTATTTGTAAAAAATGTGTTAAGTAATGATAAAGTTAATTTTTCATCTAATTTTTCTTTAAATTCAACATAATAACAAATATGTCACATACATGTTTATATTTTTCAATAAATATATATGTAAAAATTTAATATTTAATTAAAAAATTATTCATTTTTTTTAATTTTAAAAAAACTTAAATAAATTTTCAATATAATTAAAATATAATTTTCAATCAGAATTCGTTAATCATAATTATTCAAATTTCATGACCTATAATTTTTTGAACTAGCTTTGAGAGGAAGACCTAGCCCATTTAACACACTTTTTCATTTCTCACGCACGTTCGATCCTACTGTCTACAATTATATTTACTTTAAAATGATTTTTTATTAATAAAAAAAAAGAAATTTTAGAGCTCTTTTTAAAAAAAATAAAAATAAATAAAAAAAAGAGGCTTTAGTGGCTTTATATATATATATAATTTTTAATAAAATTTAAATTTTTATTGTCTAATATTCAAAGTTATAATTTAAATAATAAAAATTTTATTTAAATTTGATTAAATTTAATAAAATTTTTAAATAATTTTTTTAATAAAATTTTCATTATCTAATATCTAAAATTACAAATTAGAATATGAAAATTTTATTTAAGTTTAATAAAAAGAACTTGTTAAAAATTGGAGTAATTTTTTAATTAAAAATTATTTAATTTGATATATATATATCGAAAAATATAAACATGCATGTGACATATGTACTATTATGTTAGATTTAACAAAAAAAAAATATGAAAAATTAACCTTGTTATTGTCTAACACATTTTTTACAAGTAAAGAGATTTCAAAATACATTTTTCTTGAAGATAAAATTTATAAATTAGGTGAATAAATAATATATATTATTTAAATAAAAATATCATTTTAACGCTCTATCTAATAAAAAGTTGTTATTTATGTGTTGGTAGGTATGAAGTAACCGACAGCTACTGAAAAAGGAAAAGAAAAAGAACGCACCAACAACAACATAGAACCATGTCATGTGATACCAATTTACCAATTTACCAATTGGAGGGTGCATCAAGTTATGGCAATTTCCTTATCTTTGCTTTATCCCATTTTGGTTTTCTCTTCATTTTTGCCTCACATGCTTCTTCTTTCATTACTCTTCTCCCAAACCAAACATAAAAAAAAAAACTACTACCCAACAAAAACAGATTTCCATAGACCATAATCTTCGAGAAACAAAAATGAAATTGGGGTTTGATTAGAGAATAAACCAATTAAGTCAAACAACATAAAATTTTAATTTTTTTTTTTTTTAAAACAAGTAATATTTGGAAATTATATAAGTAGTTTAACTTATAAGCAAAGAGGCCGGTGGCCTTGTAGCCCAATGGCAAAACATTCCTCCCAATAAAAGGGAGGTCACAAGTTCAACACTTGTTGGTGGACAAAAGTCCATTTAGCAAAAAAAAAAAAAAAACTTATAAGCAAAGAGAGCATGTGGTCAAACTTAAAACGGAAAGGTTAAACCACCGACTGTCTGCTCATCTAATACAGTCCCAACAAACTCGCAACTGGTGGCCAAGCAAGTTGCAAAGTCTTCGGCGGGCTTGCTCAAAAGTCCACTGCTTGCGTATTTTTTCGACGCTTTTTTAATATAGATTTAGATTTTAGGCCCATTATAGCTTTTATTTACGGGCTTTCTTCTTCTTTTTTTGTCCCACCGACATGTTAATTTCAACATAAACCACGTGATTTGAAGTTGTGAACATATCCATACAAGAAAAAAAGGCAAGATTTAGGAGGAGGTTATATATATATATATCCCTACATCCTATCCTTATTCCGTATTAATAAGTAAGTTTACTGTCACTTATTTTGTCTCTTTTAATTCTTTTAATTTTATATTTGATTAATAATTAACACATTATTTTATATAATATTTATAATATTTTAATTCATGTAATACTAATAAAATATTACAGATATATATTTATTTTGTGTTTTATTTGTTTTATAAACTTTAATATCGTTAAAGTTCAGTGAGTTTATTTAGAGTAGAATGTTTTTAGTATATAAATATATATTTTTCACAAGATATTTGTTATTTGTACGTTTGATTTTAGCAATATAGTATTATTCATTATACAAGAGTTATTAATTTAAATTGACATGAGATTATGTTATGTGTTTAAAAAAACATAAGTTAAAATATTCAATTAATTTATTATTATAATAAAATATTTAATTAATTTATTATTATAATAAAATATTCAATTAATTTATTATTATATTATTTGTGATTTTATAGGGTGAGACCATGAGAGTGCGACTGAATCATTGATTTGAATAAGCACTCTTTTTTATATGGAGCAGGTTTGTTTTTAAAGTCAAAAGCAACCTCCAATTTTTAATGAACCACTCATATTTACTTTTTCTTTTTTAAATCCTTTTGAGCATTAAGATATTTTAATTTTATTCCCGTGTTATTATCTAAGATTTATATATACATAAAACGATAGTTAAGCATGACAAAGTTAAGTCTTATAATTATTAAGATGTAGTATAAATTTATTGCTTATAAAAAAAAATTATAAATTTATTACTTATAAAAAAAAATTAAGATGTAGTCTTATAAATCTACTACTTATAAAAAAAAATTATTTTATAAAGATAATAACTTTTAACAATTCTTTTATATGTGTTTTTAATGAGATATATTACTAATTTTGTTTATAGAGGGAGCTTCTTTTAAGATGAGGAAAAAACATCATATGTATGTATCACGAATTCACGATCGAACAATCATGTGCATGATTTGTGACTATTAAGAGTATATAGACTAAGTAAGAAGTGTATTATTAGTTTTGATGTGCGACTAAGAATTTAAGTAGTTACACTTTGCGCAGGTTAGAGCTGGGGGCCTCACGTCCTAGGACTCTTGCCATCCGAGCTCAGCCTTGATGCCTCGCATAATACCTCGAGTTATGGACTAGTAGAAAATCAAAGCCAATGTTATCAAAATGGTCTATTAAGTTATTAAAATCTATCCACATTAGTTTATTAGCTTTGAATATTCTCCTTTTGCTTATTTCAAAATTAAATAATGATTTTTTTAGTCTTCTAATATCTAAAAATTGCACTTTTTAAATTTTAAAGGATCATAGGACTGATTTTTAATTTTAAGATGTCTCAAAGTTTTTTTTTTTTTGCAATTATAAAAGAACTAAAAAAAAATATATGCAAAAGACCAAACAATAATTTGCCAATAGCCTAATAGTTCAATAACATAAGTTCTTAATGGAAAATCGAAGATAGATAGAGTTTAAATACTGCTTGGAGATTAAAAGTCTTCTTAATAAAAAAGAAAAAGAAAAAGACTAAACAATAATTTTCTTAAGGGACTTTTATTATCTTTACTCAAACCTTTGTAATGTTAAAACTAATAAGTAATAACAATGACAATAACAACACCAAGTTGCCCAGTTTTAGGAGTTGAAAGGTTGGAGATATTAGGTGTGATTTTGAGTGAACGCCACACACATATAATATAATGAGGAATGAAAGGGAAAGAAAAAAGAAAGAAAAGTAAGGCCAAAAGATTCATTAGGATTTTACGTGTAGACAAATATAAATTCATAAAAACAACAAAGAAAAACTTATATCATGACAAAAAATAAGTTGACAGTGTGATTGAAAACTCGTCATAATCGAAGAGTCTGTCCTAATCTATATATGAATGGACATTGTATGTTTCTTATTGTAAATTGCCATACATGAGATGTTTTAATAACTTAATACGATGATAATTTTCTATTAAAAAACACAATGGTTATGATATGGCAAATACCATAAACTGAAGCTGGGGTCGGGTGGTACAGTGGTCCTAGGCTTGTACCTTGTTTGTTGTTAATGAAATGTTCTCACTCTGTCGACAAAATCATCCAACAACAATATAGTGTATGAGATATTATTGCAAATAATAATTATATTGACAAGTAGTAGAATGAAATAATTTTAACATTTAAATATGTAAATATAAACGACTATTATTAATAAAAACAAACATCATATTTTATATAAAAATTTCTCTAATTGTATAGAATATTTAAATTGCTATGATTTTCTTATCAAATGGCTTCTCTTTCTCCTCTTTTATCAATCAATTTTACAATATTTAAGGGAATTAATATATTCATACACAAATCACTATTAATAAAGCAGTTAAAATATTTATATGTGAATTTAATATTCAAGCATTTTTAAAAATAAAAGTACTGTTTTAATTAAGAGTATCAATTCATGTGAATTAGGTTAGATTGATCTGGCCAAACCCAGCCCAAATTAGCTTAAATTAGCCAAATTTTAGCTCAATTTAAATTTAATTCAAGCTAGTAAAAGTGAATCTAAATTCAAACCAAACACAAACGAACTGATCCAAACTAGCTCGAATTGTAAATTATATATATATATATATATATATATATAGTTAATATGACTTTTTTTATTAAAAAAAATATGTTTAATGATTAAACCTCAAGTAACATTACATAAAATAATAAAAAAATATAAATATAATAAAAATTAATTATTAAAGTAAGAAATCAATTTCTAAATTAATTAGGAAATAGTAAATGCATTAAACCAACTTATGCACAAGTTAAAAGTCATTATGTCTTTATGAAAACTCACATTTAGAATAAAGAGCTTTCAAGTCTAAATAAAAAAATTTCTAGCAATTAAACAAAATAAATAGATATGAGTATATTAAATAAAGATACTTACTAAAAAAATGAAGAGTTAAAGTAAATTAAAATATTACACGAGAACATAAATTTTTTTATATACATAAAAATAGAATTTTGACTATTACATAATACATAATTATCAAGACAATGAACAAATGAAAAAGAAAATAGCATAATATAAGTGGACAAAAAATTTAAAATTTTCACTTCATAAACTAATATCTAATCGATTAAAAAATAGAAACTTCATGATACTAATTGAAATTAAATATAAATATTATTTTTTTGTTTAAAGAATTAGATAAATTTAAACACTAAATGCATTAACATAAAAAATTGTAGCATAAGATTCTGACAAAATGAATAAATTAAAACTATTTATTTATTATCAGCTTATTTTTTTAAAAAAAAAATGAAGAAAAATAATTAATATATAATAAAAGAGAAGTACTGAAAGAGATGAAAAATTATTTTAATTTTAATATAGTCTTTTATTTATTTATTTTTATTTAAAATTTTATTTTATTTCATTTCGAGTTAATGAACTGACCATAACTCAACTCAATTTATTTTAGATTATTCGAACTGAATTAAAATAAATTTAAATTTAATTTAATTCATATTTAATTTAAATTTTTTTTTTTTCAAGTTAAATTCTACCGATTAAGCTATACACAAATTACCTTCCCTAATTCTAACAATAACAAAAACTGCTCTCATGGCTACCCTATTTAATTCCCTTTAATTGAATGTTGAGCATCCTTGTCCATGTGCATTGATGGTGCTTTTAAGAATTTTTTTTAAAATTAAAATGCTTCTTAGGAATTATCTCTTACAGTCATTAAAATTTATAATATTAATTATTTTTTATGTCAATAAGTTATACTAACAATTATTTTTATGTCGGTAAGTTATACTATAAATTATTAATTTGATAAAGATAATAAATTTATGTTATTATTTTTTTAAAAGACAGTAAAAATTTATTATTTTTATGATTCTTTTCATAAAAATAAAAAAATTATATTATTTTTATAAAATTTAAAATATATTTTTATTAACGATAGCGGAATTAATCAACAGTCAACTTTTCCATTTAAAATAGGCACTGATTAGTAAGTGAGTGTCAATATTAAAATAATTTTTATCAAATAAAAAATGTGTTTCAATAAGTGGCCAATTATATATATATATATATATATATATATATATATATATATATATATATATATTTTTTTTTTTTTTTTTTTTTTTTTTTTTCTCTAACTCTATTCGTCTTCCTTCTTGCCTTTTACATATTTATTTATTTCCTTCCAAATAAGCAAGAAAAATAAAGCATAGCACATTGTGTCTCTAACAACAACTAAAGTCCCTCTTGAGCTTTATCCGCAGAACAATTCACACGCGGAGAGAACCCAAATCGAGCGCAACCCACATCCCAATCTACCACCATCAGCCCATATCTCCTTCTGGGTAATTGGTTTTTAGCCTCCTAATCAATTATTCCATTGAAGTTTTGCTGGTTTATCTTGCTAGTTTTGCTTTTTTCTTTACCAATAAATTTTGTGTACTCTGTTTCTGACAGGTTTGTATTGTTGGGGACTTTAATTTCCTATTTAATAATCTGGGATTGTTGGTATGCCTCCAAAATAAGGTTCAAGTTAAATGGTTTTAGGATCTGTAAGCGTGATCTTTGGGATAGGTACTTGCCATGCTGCAGAACCAATCACGTTCTTCTATAGTCCTTTGTTCCACTCATTCTATTTCCTGTTACATTGTTAATTTTCCAAAACATCAAATTCACGGAGCATTCCAGTTAACTCCAAACAACTGATGCACAAAAGGAAAAGGGTGTGATTTGGTGAGTCAATATATGCCAGTTGAATTACTACTGTATTGGATAAAGAACACATGGGATCCGGAAATGGAGTTTACTCGGATGGAGAGCTCAATTTGGATCCCAAGTGGTTGATTGATCCGAAACTTCTTTTTGTTGGACCGAGAATTGGGGAGGGCGCTCATGCCAAAGTTTACGAAGGAAAGTAAGTCAACCTGAGTTCTCTTTCTCTATCTTAGTGTCTGGATTCTGACCTCTAAATCTCAGCTTTTCATCCAAGTAGTATGAAACTCCATTTTGTCTCTGATTTTCAAGTAATTCAATTCTAAAGTTAACATTGACCACCCGCCTTCAGCCTCAACTTAATTAAAATTGGTTTTCATCTATGCCACTGAGACACATGTATTGGCCCCATGTAACAGAAGTTCATGTTTTTCTGCATAAAGTTAATTTTTTGGGGATTGAGGCTTGCTGGGTGGGTTAGAAAAGAACTGAAAATGGGAAATCTTCCATTGAATAAGTTCAACTTCACTTTTCTAAACTATGGTCTGTTTGTGTTAGTCTATGTGTTATACGGTTAGTATATTATTAATTGGTCAGTAGTTGAATCAGATGAGTATTTATGGTGTCCTTCCAGATATAAGAATAAAAATGTTGCTGTTAAGATTATGAAAAGAGGAGAAACTCCAGAAGAGATAGCTAAGAGAGAAGCACGGTTTGTAAGAGAGGTTGCAATGCTATCCAGAGTTCGACACAAAAATCTAGTGAAGGTTCTTTTTGTTTCTTGGCAATTTCATTCTTAATTAGCATGTTCCAAAATGATTTTCATTTGTTGCTGATCATATTAACTATTAAGTAGTATGTGTGCTATAGGTTCTATCTATATAAACTTGATCCAATTTTTCTCCTTGTCTACTACCAGTTTATTGGAGCTTGTAAAGAGCATATCATGGTTATAGTAACTGAGCTGTTGTTGGGTGGGACACTGCGCAAATACTTGTTGAATAAACGACCAAGATGCTTGGACATACATGTGGCAGTTGGGTTTGCTCTTGATATTGCCCGTGCTATGGAGTGCATCCACTCTCATGGGATCATTCACCGGGACCTGAAACCAGGTACATTGTAACAATTCTCAGTTGGTTGCTTGACATATTTGGTTTAAGCTGTGAGAATGGTTGCACTTGTGTTGTTATAACTTAGTAAAGTGAATTGTGCACCTCCTTTGAATTTAGATGTAGCCCTTTCATTTGTATTAAATGTCAGATGGGGTTCAGTGTTACATTTTAATGCTATTGGTAATATTTTGATTATTTCTATTTTAATTGAGGAGAATGAAACAATTGTAATCATCTTCAGAGTTTAAAAACCAAAATCTGGCCTTTTTTTGCTAAAAAAATCTAACCTTTCAGTTTTCCTTGGATTTAAAGCTGAAAAAAGTTGAGTTTACTAAATGCAGAAAAAAGTAGCTAATAGTTATGATTAATCAGGTTTCTTAAAATGTTTAGCAACTAGGATCATCAAATTATCATTTTTGGTTGTCCCAGTTCATGTTTCTTTTATTATTCCTTGGCTTGCATAATCGACTATTCTGGCATTATCTTTAGCGTTGGCTTTCATGGGTGGTTGGAATGTGAAAAAGAATATAGAGCATAAAACAGAAATGTTTTATATCTCAACAGTTTATTGGCATGATGTGAAACTTTGGCACCACACGTTAATAAATGAAATGATTTTATGAGTATATCTATCAGAGTGATTCCAGTTATAGTATTGCATATATTAGAAGTTCTGTTGATTCTGATCTTGCTTTGATTCCTTCAATTTTGCCAGAGAACTTGATCTTGACTGCAGATTACAAAACAGTTAAGCTTGCAGACTTCGGCTTAGCTAGAGAAGAGTCATTGACAGAGATGATGACTGCTGAAACAGGAACTTATCGGTGGATGGCTCCAGAGGTATGATGTTTTACTATTTGCACACAGACGCAAGGTCTCAATTTTGAAGAATACTATTTAACCATTAGTCTATTGGTGACAGCTTTACAGCACGGTCACATTAAGGCATGGAGAGAAGAAGCATTACAATCATAAGGTTGATGCCTATAGCTTTGCAATTGTGTTGTGGGAGCTTATCCATAATAAGTTGCCTTTTGAGGGCATGTCCAATTTACAGGCAGCATATGCAGCTGCATTTAAGGTTATAAACTGTCTCCAATATCTTAATGACTTTCATATACTTATTGACTTTTTATTCATTGTGTCTCTTTCTCAGTCCAGAATATTGCATAAAGTTCCAATATACTCTAGTGAACAAGAGTTTTTAAATATCCTCAATGTGTTTCTACCGCATATGACTGCAAATTACAACATGAAACAACACTTCTTTGTGCAGTTTAGAGAATTTATATTTGGCTCTTGCACAAGTTTTTACACCCATTATAGGATTCATTCTGTCTATAAGAAAAAATGTCATACTGTTTGATATTGTTTTATCATTTCCTTATTCAACATCGATTTATGTAGCAATGCTTATTTTTATCACGTTTTGAGGTTACAATTTTGTTGTTTCAGAATGTGAGGCCAAGTGCCGAAAACCTTCCTCAGGATTTAGCTTTGATAGTAACTTCATGTTGGAAGGAGGATCCAAATGAGAGACCTAACTTCACCCAGATTATACAGATGTTGCTACATTATCTCTCTACAATATCACCACCAGAGCCTGTCATTCCACCTCGGATGTTCAAATCTGAAAATGCTGTGGTGTCACCGGAGTCACCTGGTATTAGTTCTTTGATGCATGTTAGGGACAACCCGGGTGGTACCTCTAGTTCCAATATAGAAGACAATCCTAAAGATGGTTTCTTCTTGTGCTTTAACCAATGTTGCTGATCAATTGAGAGGCGCAATTTCACATTTCCTAGATACTGTTGCTCAATAAACCAAAATATACAAAGTATGGTCTTAAAATAAGATGTTATATTAATTGAGTCACTTGAGTTGCACTTGGATAGGAATCAAGGCTGTATCCGTTATTACCTTTAAGACTTGTGTAGTATTTATGAGAGCATTTAGTGTCAGGGAGTTGGGTTGCTGTGATGTAGTAACTTTGTACAAAGATCTCCCGTCCAAAAGCCTTTACTCCCTCAGTAAAGAAATTTCTTGTGGCTGGATCTTATATTTCCATGACTTCATTTAGAATCTCTTTGCTCACAGCTTAGTAATCTAAAAGTTCAAGTAATGAGTAGAACAATTTAAGCTCAAGCGCGATATTTCTTGGACAACAATTTCGTTTTAACACCAAGTTGTCCTTTGCTCATCTGATTGTTTCAGACAATAATGTACGCTTCAGCGAGACAAATGAGTGCTATTGATACTGGGACATAATTATATTTGAGTGCATCAAGGTTTTAGTTTGAAACTGACACATTAAACCTACTGTGTCTCTGTCATTAGCAAATAAATGTTGTAGTTTTTTTTTTTTTTTTTTTAATTCAATCGATAAGTACTTTTTGGGTATGGGAAAAAGAGTGAGATTATAAGAATTCAATTATGTTCAATCTACTTTTAGATTGATAGAATTCCAAAATTAAGATGTATTTGAGAAGCAAGGCTTTTTGTTTATTGTTGTATTTAAAGGACCTCACTTTCAGTTGAATCTTCCACATATTGATACTATGTATTACCATAGCTTGAAATTATGTGGTCGTATAATACAGATCAGTGGAAAAGTGAACTCCAAAACGACTTATTCTCTATTGTCTCCACAACGAGACATATTACTGCCTTCAATTACAATTTTCAAGCCTTTTCATTGAGAAAAGTAACGGTGAGCTATTTTCGATTTTTTTTTCCTTCACCAGACGCATTTTAACATGAATTTTTATTTACATCAAAACTATATCCTATATGTTAAAATATATAAAATTTATTAAAATAATTATTTGACGTGGGATTTAAATGTGAAAAGTTGACAGGAACATGGTTTAAAAACAAATAAAGATAAAAAGCCCATTTTGGCTGAAATAAGCCCAGGCCTGAAACAAATTCTAAAACCCTCCAGCTCAGTTCTCAACCTTCCACGGTTGAACCCTGAAGCTGGAACTGTACGAAGAAGTGGCAAGGAATTTCCCATTACAAGGCACACAGAAGGATTAAGCGAGAGACTGAGAGAGATTAATATCCCCTTTTCTTTTTTGGTTGCTATAAAATCGATGTTCGCTGTGAGGAATCTACACAAGCATAGCTTGAAGGCTCTCTATTCTCTCATCCATTCCAATTCCTCCAAGTAAGTTCTCGACGCTCGTCCTTCTTTTATTTCGAACATTGCTTGCTTGTTTCCTGAGAATGTGAAGAAGAATTGATGAATATATATTAATGAACCGATACTGTTCATGGTGTGTTATTTTCTTTCCTATACTAGATAGAAATAGCCGTGCCCGTCCAAATGGTTGCATTTTTATTGTTATTTTATCTGTTTTTGTTCGCGACCAAACCACTTTGTATTAAGAAGATTCACTGTTTTGGTGGTAGATTCTGAATAACTGACCCAGATGCTTAAACTAAAAAATCAAAACTCTTTCATTTATTGGCATTTATTCACACGCAAAGGGTTAGAGGATGTTCTAGCCAATTCTTTGACCTTTTTCCCCTATGTTTAGTTGAAACAGAGGGAAAATCTGTTGGATTAATAGATAATATAAGAATAAAGCTTTGATCCTTTTTGTATACTTGTGCCAAATTCAAGAAGGGCATATGGTTTCTTGGTGCTAGTATCTGATAGATTGATAGGGGTGTACATATATGAGTTTGGTTTGAGTTTAGAGATCGGAAATAACCCAACACGATTGGTTCTTAAAAAATGAAAACCAAACTAATAAACATGAAAAATCAATCAAACTCGAACCAATTTTATTGTGTTGGGTCAAGAAAAATTTACTTCCTTTTTTGCTAATAGATTTTGTTTATTATTATTTTTTTAATTTTTGTATTATCAAAATAATCAAACGAAAAGATGACCTGAAATTAAAAGAACAATATTTAAACGAGTTGTTCTATTCTATAATAGTTTATAAAATGCTAGTACATTTTAATTATTCCATTCCAGAGAAAGTATAAACAATAAGATTATCAAATGTGAAATGTCATATACCACTAATAAATTAAAAAAAATTAAAAAAATAAATTAAGAAGTTAATTTTGGTTTGAGTATAATTACCTACTCTACTTAAGTGTTTTGAAAAAGAATAACTAATTATGGTAAAGATTTAACAATATCAAAAAGGAGATTATTTTGATAGTGATTAGTGAATGTCTGATACGAGGGATAAGGAAAACTTAATGAAAATATTAAAATTTAAAAAAAATTATATATAATAATAATATAAATATGAAAATAAAAATAAAAAAATTAATATAATATTAAATAGATTGGCTTGATTCGGTTTTTGGAAGGTTTTAAGAAATGAAAACCAAATCAATATTAATCATTTTTTAAAATTAAGATCCAAACCTATACAATCTCAAAAGCGACCATTTTGGGTTGGGTTGGGTAGTTTGGATCAGGTTGATTATGAGAATTTTTGTATTCCTAGTATCTGTAGTTTTCCTGTTAAAATTGGGTCTGAGATTTCTCTGATTATATGCAGAAGTGTATTATCAGTGAGAGAATTTTCTCCTATAATCTCTGGAAGGAATGTGGCTCATTACAGTATACCCAGGAATGATGGACTATTTTCATCACCATCCGCGTTCTATCCAATCAATTTGTGGCACCGATCAATGTCAACATCTAAAGGGAGAAGCATGCGATCCAAAGTGGAGAATCGGATGAGAAAAGAATCAGGTAAAACTCTAAGGGAAATGCGGAGAGCTAAAAAGATCCAGAAGAAGCTGATGACTGAAAATGAAAGGCTAATGTTCAACCTGAAAAGAGTATGTTATCTTTGCCCTTTGATAGTGAATAGCACATTGATTGCTTAAAAGTTATTTTTGTGTATAGTTGGAGTACTTAATACTGGTTCCATAATTATGGTAATGGTAGTTCTAGTCGAGTCCAAAAAAAAATGGTATTGCTTTGCTATCCCCAACGAGGTTGAGAATGCAAACATTTAACTATTTGAGTTCTAGATCATGTAACAGCCTTAACAGATGCAGAAATGCTCTACATTTCCGAGCAGATTATGTTTATGATGGAGCATGGACTGCCTTCTACACTATGACTTGTGCAGCATGTATGTATGTAGGAAATTTATCTCTGTGAAAACGAGTTATTTTGAGAATATTTGTGTCACCTTTTTTAACAAATTAAAAAAAGAAAAAAATTATTCTTGCATTTGTGTACTTATTATAAATAAATTTAAATCAAAGGTTGTTGCTATTTTTTTCACAAATGAAATTAAGGCATTTGATTTGGCTATTTATTGTTTACTTTACAAGTTGATATATATTTGTAATCATCAAAGGATGACCAAGTTAGTTATATTTTTCTCTTTTCTGGTTTATAAAAAAATGTTATTCACTTTTTACAATCATCACATAGGCATATAATTTAAATATTGCAGGCCAAGAAGAAAGTGGCACTTCTCCTACAAAGGCTCAAAAAGTATGAACTTCCAGATCTCCCTCCACCTCGGCATGATCCTGAGCTATTAACCCCTGAGCAGGTTCAGGCATTCAAGAAGATTGGTTTCCGAAATAAAAATTATGTTCCAGTTGGTGTGAGAGGAGTCTTTGGAGGAGTTGTCCAAAATATGCACATGCACTGGAAGTTTCACGAGACTGTGCAAGTTTGTTGTGATAACTTCCCCAAAGAAAAAATTAAGGAAATGGCAACTATGATTGCCAGATTGAGTGGTGGCATCGTGATAAACATACATAATGTGAAAACAATTATCATGTTCCGTGGCAGAAACTATCGCCAACCTAAAAGCTTGATTCCTCTTAACACCCTTACGAAAAGAAAGGTAGGAGGCATAACTATATTTCTTGCTCTCTTTATTATTGTTATTATTATTATTTCCTTTTTCTGATGGGTACCATGAATTTCCAATGATATTGATGTGGCTTTGAGAAACAAACAAAATTTGTTCCTCAGTTTTCCATGTGCGAGGTATGGTTGCCCGTGGTTTTAGTGTCTTGTCAATTAAACTGGTCTTGGAAACATGATATCATGCCTTTAAACAGCAACTAAATTGGCATAACTATATTTCTTGCTCCCTTTATTATTATTATTTCCTTTTTCTGATGGGTACCATGAATCTCCAATGATATTGATGTGGCTTTGAGAAACAATCAAAATTTGTTCCTCAGTTTCCTGTTTGTACCGAGGCATGGTTTCCTGTGGTTTTAGTGTCTTGTCAATTAAATTGGTCTTGTAAACATGATATCATGCCTTAAACATAAACTAGATACTAAAAGGTTGGTGAGCTGTTGAAAATTCACCCAAATATGACTGGGCGTGTATAATTGATGTTTTAGACGTGGGCATAGTTTTCCAGATTCTTGCATTGGAAAGTGGCAACTCATTTTTTTTTTTTTTTTCCATTAAAGGAGCAAACTGACAACTTACTTTTTGCATTATGTGAAGGCGTTGTTCAAGGCCAGATTTGAACAAGCTCTTGAGTCTCAGAAGCTAAACATAAAGAAGATAGAACAGCAGCTCCGTCGAAGTGGTATAAATCCTGAGGATCCAGCAGCTGCTGCCAGCATCCAGAGAGTGGCTTCGTCATTCTTTAATGCAATTGATCAAAAAGAAGGAAGCCCGTATGTCTTTCATGGGGAGAAACTGTCGCTTGCAGCACCTGAAAACAACATGAAACCCTCAGAATTGGAACCTTCTGATAAGAGAGAGCAGGCAGAACTGGATAAGTTTATAGCTGATATTGAGGAAGCAGCAGAACGAGAATGGGTAGCTGAGGAAGCAGCAGAAAAAGAAGAGCTTGGCAGAATTAGGTATTTGAACAGAGAAGACTTTAGTGGAAGATTCACAAGATCTGGATCACCAAGAGATGACAATTCTGATGATGAGATCAGGGTAACTAGAAGTTGGAAAGAAACACAGGGAAAGCATAATGCATATCAAAGTAGTGATTCTGACAGTGGTCAAGAATTGGATACTGATGATGATGGGGATATTACTGTCAATAGTGACAGTGATGATTCTTTTGAAACTCAAGATAAGTTCAATACGTCAAAAGGCGACAGAAGAAAGCCAAATAAAAGCTGGCCCAGGAAGAATGAAGGCTTTAGAAGAAATGTTTCAGCTGATAATGGAAAAAATATGGCCAAAGAAGATGCTGAGTCAGAAGATACACTTAGTGATCTTGACAATGCAATGTTGCAATCATCAAGCAGTGATGAAGAAAATCATTGTCCAAGATCTTCAAAAGCAATAAATTACAATTACAGGAGTGACAGTGACGAAGAAGTGGGGGGCTTCTATCAAGTGGTGGGAGACAAGAAAAAGGGTAGGAAGCAGAATAGTAAGGGCAACTCAAGAAAAAATTTGGCAGAGAATGGTATTAGAGCCAGTGATACCTCAAGCGATACTGAAAATGCTTCATGGGATTTGGAGGCTGACGAAGACTCAAAAGCATCAAGGGCTGGGAGATGCAATTCCTGGAGTAGTGATGGAGAAGAGGCGCATCAAAGAAAGAGTCATAAAAAGAGTGGAAGAACACGAAAAGAGACGGATGAGAATTGGGAAAGTGATTAGGTTACGTTAGTGGTTTACAGGTGAGACCCCTTCATAGTTTACTAGAGAAGGGAATTTCAAGTTTCAAGTTCCTTGAAGAGTAAGTCACAAACTCATAATTCACTTGGATTAGTTTTGCTTGGTTTATCTTTCTTAAGAAATGGACTGGACATAAACTTTGCTTATTGGATTTGTTTCGATCTGATTCCCTTTTTTTTAAAACAAGGCTTTCGTTTCATGTGATACTCAGAGTACAATGCCAAAATTACTGCATTGGGCAACAGATCACTGAACATGGAATATGAAAGTTGAACGAACCAAGTAATCATAGGAATAAAAACATTTGGTGAGTCTGTCACATAACTAGCTTATGTATGGTTTCAATAAAAAAGGACTCGAGCAAAATCACTGGACTTTTGCTTCTCGATTTTAATTTAATTTCTTGGGAAAAATTAATGAAATTAAAATAATTCCATCGCTGAATTCTTAATTTTTTATTTTTATTTTTATGGTTATTAAAGAGCCGAGCTTTGTTCTGCAGTGTTTATTTTCATAGTTACTTGTGAGTTATAAGTTGGTGGCATTTTTTTTCAAAAATTAACCAACCAACCGATCTGTTTAAATTGAGCCTTTTTTTTTTTTTTTTGAGATTGGTTCGTCCGATAAGTCTAAAATATTATAAAATTGACCTTGTCAGTTCAGTTGTAGGTTCGTCAAAAATAAAAATCGATAAAACTGAACTAACTTACATTTTTATATATTAATATTTTTTTAAATATTATATAATAAATGTTATAAAAATAAATAAAATGAAGTATTAATTAATATTATACAAATATACAATGTAAAAGTCCTAAATAAATATTTAGCATGTGAAATCATGATTTTAAATTTATGAGGGTAAGTAGTTGAGTATCAAACATGAAGTTTCAATAATATGATATCATTCCTATATGACACATATTGATATCTGTAAATTTACCAAGCATTATATATGAGCAAGGATAGTAGTTCTTATAACCGATAGTAACACATTTGTATACTCTAACTTTAAAAAAAGTGTTTGTAGGGGTAAAATATTGTTTGTATTTTTTATTATGATAACAATTTTTAAGTAAAATTATAAGTCCACAATTGCCAAACCAACATCCCTTAAATAGATATTATAGGTCAACTTGAATGTTAATTTTTTAGAAATTATAAATAACTTTAAGTTTTAAATTTTTTAAAATCGTCAAAATAAAATTAACTTATAAAATAATTTAATAACAAACCTACTTTCTCATTTATCTTTTAATATTCAATTATTGATATTTATTTTTTCTTTATCTAATGCTTTAGAATCAAAACTTACATACGTATAGACATATTAATGTTGTACACATATATTTATTTTGTATTTAACCCATATATTCAGAAGATAGTATAAATTGCATATTTTAATACTAAATAAATGTAAATATTACACAATTTAATAGATTAGCCGTAAATTAATACAAATGTGTAATATAATAAATATGTAATTTGGCCAATTTATAAATTTGTCCGATAATTAATACAATAGGTTAGTTTAGCTAAATTTGGCCCATTCCTTATTAAATTACTGCATTTTTGTGGGAGGAAGAATGTTAATAGGAGAGTAAATGTGTAATTTTGATATAGTAAATAATTTCAATGCTGTGCGTCTTGAGACTTTTGTTTGCTATTTATGTAAAAATGATTTTATTTTCTAAATTTAGACCGTTTAGGTAATTCACTGCCGATTCTTTAGATTAAAATTTAAATACAGGTCATGTGAATAATGGAGTAATGATCACGTAAAATAATTCCCAGTCACATTCGACTTTTTAAGTAGCTACAAGTGCTCTTATCGGGACTCGGATATGCATTTTCTATTATCATACTAAAATAGTGTCAATTCTCTATAGTGGATTTGACACCACAGTTGTTGAACGGAAATCCACATCAACACATATAACTTATGGATTGATTTGTATATTATCTATTTCGGAGCCACGTGATCAATTGAATTTAAACAGAAATGGAGTACTGGAGTCTATCTAATTAAACCTACCATATTCGTTAGGGGTCAATTATTCATTATACTATTGCATGCTAGCATGCTTTAACTTTTGTTATATGAGCTCTTTCTATCAAAACGTCTGATTAAACTTCAAATCCTCGTATCATATATATATAATAGACATTATTCATTTTTAGCAATTTTATTGATCGTTAACTTTATTAAGTATTAAATAATTGTATTTTTTAAAAAAATAATTGTAATAATTTTATATTTTATTAAATTAAAATACCATATTATCACTTATTATAAACACTTATTATAAAGACAATAAATAATTTCTTTATATACAGTAGCTGATGAATTTCTTGACAAAAAAAAGTCAATAGATGTTGTAACAGAGTCACAAGCAATGCTTTTATTGGGTTAGAATTTAATAAATGAAAAGATATATAATAAAAACTTCCTTTTTCTAATAGAACATAAAGACATTAATGCCAAATTTTTTTATATCTCAGTTGCCTCATGTAATTTAATAATGAAGCAGTACTTGATATCATATAAATTATGTACGCAAAAAATTGAGATGTCATAGCCAAGCAACTTGTAATGCTACTTGAGAGCACTATAGTTATAATTTTTTAAAACTATATATTACAAATACTAGTAATATGGAAAAAAAAATTATTGGATATAATTTTGTTTTTTTGTTTTGGTCAAGGATATAATTTCGTTGCTCAAGTATAATATATTTGCAATATAATTTGAAGTATAATACACTTAAATTTTCATTCAAACCAATAAATTTTTGCCCTATATTTTTAAAAATTGTAAGTATTTAATTTTTTTTAAATTAGTATTAATACATGTCATATAATTATTAATTTAAGTGTAAATTGTGTGTATTTACTCCTGTAATTGAAATGAATTAAAAAATTTGTGATGCTCAAGAGTTTGAAAAAAGTTCCATCATCAAAGAGAGAAAATTGTCATGGCATAATATTAACACGGTAATTAATTGACATATGTCGTAAATACTAATTAAGAAATTCCATTAATTTTGTTAAGAATTAATGTTGAAAAGGTAAGGCATAAATTTAGAGTAATTTTATTTATCTTTATTAAGACGCATAGTATACTTATATGTTAATTTTGTATTGATTTTAAATACAAATTTTACTATTAAATCGATGAACCATAAATATTTATGAAATATGTAATGTACTTTTTTTAGTAAGAATAGTTAAAGTTTTCATAAATTTATAGAACAAGTAGAGGATGATAGCTTGATTTGAGAAGGTTGTGTAAGGAGAAATTATTCATTAGTTTTAAGTAAGTGATAATATGATATTCTAAATCAATAAAATATAAAATTAGTACAATTATTTTTTTAAAATATACAGCTATCTAATACTCGTTAAAGAACAACCAATTTTACACTACTCACAACAAGCACTGTAGGCTCATTTTACAATCACACACATAGAGCAAGTTACACACTCCTCACCTCATAGGAATACAACTATTACATCACAATCCCAAAGTAATCACACCTCAGTATGCTCATCATATAATTCATACTCCTCAGTGGGTTCAACATTTGGTAGCTAATTAATGAATGCTTCCATTAACAAAGGATTGTAGGCAACTTTATGTGGTGTGGAAAAATATGAGAATAGAGTAAAATGTGCAGGCACAAAACAAAAGGAAAGTAGAGAAAATTTTACTACGTTAAGTTGCAACCAAATTTCGAAAGCGATTTGAGTGGATCTAGTTAAACCTAGGAAAACAAGTGTCCAAAATACTGCTGTGTATTTAAGAACGAGCAAGACTAACATTCATCATACAAAAACAAAAACCTGATGGTATGATTTATTATTATGAGTCGATCAAGAAAGTGACATTTCGACACTGACAAAATGAAATTATGAGGGACAATCGTATATTGATCTGGGTGGTGCAGCATGTTGTGTTTGTATTTGTGTAAGTTGTTGACATAATAATTTTTTTTTATATAGTGAATTATTATTTGTAGTAATATTGAATAATGTGACTTATAAATTTGTAATATAAACACTGATAATATAACTGGTAGTCTAGTAGTGTCATAACGGTATTCACCTCAATGAAACTGGAACATCGAAGACGATTTTGGCCATCCTTATGATAACTTATCTTCCTTTTTACATTTACTACCCTGGCTTGAATATTTGCTTCGCTTCTTAACTTTATCCAACACGCTACCCTCCTCTCTTCCTTGCTAAAGAAGTGCGAGTGATAGGTCTACTAATTTTTTAGAATGGATTTCTTAGGTTTATTAACCCTTTTTTTTTTTTTTACAATTTAGTAAACTGACTTTGAAAAAGTTATAGAGGGCCAAATAGTCAAAAATTTTCTTCTATTTTTTTAAAAAAGTTGCTGATGGACTAAATTGTAAAAAAAAAAAAAAAAAAACTACATGTTTAAAAGCCCTTGAGATGATAAAATAAACGTTTCTTCTGAAAATTTCAGTGACAAAAAAATTGACTCATGAACTCTCAACCGCACATCACATAATAATAAAGAAATAAGGGAGTCAACGAACATAAAACATTTGTTGAAATTCTTGCACTTAGTGGGTTAATCTCATTTTCTATTTGCTAACATTTTTATCTTTGTGAGTGGAGTGTGAGGATGAAAGAGAATACAATTATATCATCATCAAAACACCATTGAAATAAAAATTTACTAATTGTTTTAAAATAAGATTATTTAAACTAGGAATTATGCAGGCAAAAAAGAAAATCAGCACTCTATATAGTCAACTTAATATCCATAAGCAATCAGATGGTAGCTCAAAGTAGTTGTTTAAAAAAATCCAAGCAGCAAAAAGAATAGAGGAATAATATGGTCAAATAAATCAAAATTCCCAGTCCAGAAAATCCTGGGAAATGTCATCCTTCTCAATATCATTTGGGGATTATGCCATACCAACAAGAAGTGGGTACATATAAGCTCATCAAAGCCATAAAAAAAGCTATTCTTCTCCTCACAGCAAATCCCCGGTTGAAATTTGGTATGCCTTCTCAAATGGAAGAAACCAAAAGTCCAAACTCAAAGGAATTACACAGATTTTCCTAAAATTCCAGGGACCCATGAAACTCGTCTCAACAAATCTCTAAACAATGATCTACCATTCTTGAATACGAAGTACATGTGTCACTGAGATCATCATATTCGTTTCCACCACAGCTCCTGATGCGATTCGCAATCTTCATCTTCAAACTTTACACAGGCAACTAGGTTTTTGAGACTCCCCCACGTTCTCTTTTGCAGTTGCCCGGCAATAGGTATTTGTACTTCTCAACATTGTTCAATAAATAAGCAGGAAGATGAACCGCCGAATATGATCGAGGAATAGGTCCCATCTTGCCAATGATATCCTTAAATGTATATTCCTCGGGCAGCATGTCAAATAAGTCAGTTCCCTTGCAAATAACTTCCTGAATCCTTTTGTGGTTCAAGTAATGAGAGAACCTCACACGATCGTTGTGGCTGTAAGCTTTCATCTTAAAAGTAAACTCCCTGATATGACGGAAACAAAAGCTACAATGCCACCCTGCATCTGCTAAGAGGTAGTCTGTTTGTCTATAGTGTGCATACCTTGTTTTTCCAGACTGATATCTATGAACAGAAGCTCTCCAGCTCTTGTCATCGACATGAAATTCAAAAGAATACAAGTAGTTCTTCAACTTGAGATGAACAATAGGCGGAATGTTATCGCACCACCTCAAGAGATTAATTGTGTGAGCACTAGGAATTTCATCAACATCTGACATTATCAACAAGTCATCGTCTTCTATACCAGCTATTCTGAGAAGCTGATCTAGTGCTACCCTCTGATAGGCTTCCTCAACAAACGGGTTCTCCCCTTTCTTAAATCTTCCTCCAATCATCCCATAGGTCAGCCGAGGCTCAATAAACTTGAACTTGTCCCGGTTGCTAGCAAAAACCAATGACTTGGGAAAGCCAGTAAATGTTGAGTTTGATTCAAGGACCACAAACTGAGTCACCAGAGGATACAATTCTTTCCACCGAAGAGTAAGGATGTCTACTTCATTACTAAATAGCACCGCATCATAAACACGCCTTGGTGATTCCCGAATTCCCCATCCATGTAAAGTGCAAAGAGTCTCCATTGATACATTCTCATGATAATAATGAGGAATTTCATGAAATGGCTTTGGTGGTGATTCCCATAATGGTCTTAGGAAGTAGGAAATCTTCTGTCCATGTACATATAAACCTAAGATAAAGAGGGGGATAGCCACAAGTACGAAAATGTATGTTTTCAAATCTAATCCACGCAAAATACACCGGACTCTAGACATGCTTATTGCTGCTTTGGATCCCTGCAAAAGATAAAAACGAACACTTTCTTAGACATGAAGATTCTCTTGGTAAAGAAGATTGTGCTTAAGAGTTTTTCAACAAAAATTTACAACAGTTTCATTTTCTTTCTTTTTCTTTTTTGAAAACCATAATACACCTAAACCAAATTAAGCATCAAATACCTAAAAATCAAAAGTTGGGAGCAATTGAAAAAGAGCAACAGTTTCATTTCCTTCCAACTGTGTTTTCCAAATTTTACCAATTGTCTTTGTGCAGTGTATATGTGAGTGTGAAAAATGTTATTTAAAAAAAATTGTGTTTTCGAAATTTCCAATGTTGACAAGCAATCAGAGCAAGTTCAAAGATTACAGAAGAAAACCCCAAATAAAATCAATACGATGGAAGGATAGATACCTGTAAAAACATAATTCCCAAAACAAATTCGAATTCAATAATTACTTTATCCCTTTTAGTAGGGGAAGATGTATAATGAAGGAAATACCTTCCTCACATTTCATAGAAACACAAAAGTTGATTTAAAGAAATCCCAATATCGATTCATCAAAAACAAACATTTGAAGCATCTTAAGAGAATAATTTCTTCAATAAATCTCAGAGAATGAGAAAATTTTAGTAACAGTGAAGACACAAAATAAATAGGATTAAAAATTACATAAGAAAAAGTAAAACAGTACCTGGCCACAAACATCGTCACAAATATCATCAGTCTTCTTAAAATTATAATACCCCTCCGACATGATAACACGAGCTAAACGAGAATGGAAAATTTTCAGTGAATGCAAAACACCCAAATTAACCCGTAGTTTCCAAACCCTCTTCTGTTTATCACTGAAACTCTACAGAGAGCACAGATCGCAGAGACGCAAATCAACCTCTCTAGGGATAGAAGGGCCAAATTCCAGTAAATAATTTGGCGTAAAAAAAAAAAAAAACGAAAAGCAAATATTTCTGAAGTAAATTGTCGTAGTCCTTCTCGTTCCCTAGTTTTCTTTTTCTATTTCTCTGGACTGCAACTCTGTAACGCTAATTATAGCCGTTTGGTGGTTTTTCGCTATTTCACCATATATCTTTATGCCAAAAATTAGAATGGGAGATAAACCACAACATAAATCCTTAACGTTTTTCTCTGAAAATTACACTTTAAATCCCCATCCAAATAAGAAAGACTGCAGAAATCCACACGATTTCTCTTCTACTTATCTGAGTGACTGGATATTGTGATTTATATCGTACGGTTCAAAGCTAATGACTAGGGAGGCTAGAATGGGAGGCGTCGTTTGGAAACCTTTCAAGAGACTGAGTGCTTATCTGTATAAGTGGCAGTTGCGAAACACGAAACTAATACGAAGAGTCGTTGATAACTTGATATTGTTTCATTTCTCGTAAATTACACTGTAAAAAAAAAATTAATTATAATAATCGTATAATAAAATTTTTTTTAATTTTATTTAAAAAAAAATATATGTTAATTTTTTTTATAATATATATATATATATATATATATATATATATATATTGAGATAAATTTAAATAATTAAGTTATTTATCCATGCGTGGCAAAAACAAACACGGACTAGTTTGTGGTTTTTTGGAGCCGTGTTTCCAGTTGTGACCTAGATTTGCTTGCTCGTTAAGAAAAAGATTAATGGTTTAAAGGTCATTTAAGTTTAAATTGGCGAACTTAGTTTTCCTGCGGACTGCGTCAGTTTTTCCACATGCCGCTTGAACCATTTAATACGTCTGCTATTTTTCTTGATTGGCTTCGTCTCTAAATGAATTGAAAATTTTATAAAATCCCATATATTTTCTTCCACTTTCCTTTAAATTTTACAATATTAAATTTGTTTTTGAAATTGATTTTTTTTTATAGCAAAAACCCCCCACCTGTATAATAAAAATAGTATTAATATCACATATTACCATACACCATAATCATCTATTAAAATGATATGGGCAAAATATTTATATATTTCTTGATATTTAATTTATATAAAATACATGTATTTATGTTAAAAATAAAAAAGCTAAAAAAGATACTAATTTAATACGATATTGCTACCATATTAAGTTTTGATTTACTTTCCTATTTTACCTTAAACATTTATAATTATTCTATTTATCTCAATACTTCCCCTCAAGTTGGTGCATACATGTTTCACATGCCTAACTTGTCTAAAATTTTTAAGAACACTCGATTTGAGATTGCTTTGATGAGAATGTCAACTAACTGATCTTATTAACAAATTTTTGGTAATTCTACAATCTTTCCATCCAACTTTTCTTTGATAAAAAAATTTGTCTACCTCGACGTACTTTGTACCGTCATGTTAAACTGGATTATGTGCAATATCACACGCTGTTTTATTGTCACAAAATATTTGGACATGTTGTTTAGAAAGCAAACCCAAATCTTGTAAGAGAAGTCTTAGCCATAATGTCTCACAAAATATATTTGTTAAACCTCTAAATTCAGCATCTGCACTTGAGCGAGCTACAATCTTTTGTTTATTGCTTCTCCATGTCACAAGATTACCTCCTACAAGGTGAGAAAATGGAAGGACATATATATATATATATATATATATTTAGGTTTACAAAATCGTAGTCGGTTTTGATACCATGTTGAAATGATATGGACAAAATATTTGTATATTTTTTGATATTTGATTCATACAAAATATATGTATTTAAATTAAAAATAAAAAGGCTAAAAAAAGGATACTAATTTAATACGATATTGTTATTATATTAAGTTTTGATTTACTTTCTATTTTGCCTTAAACATTTATAATTTTTCTATTTATCTCAACATCATCGACCATTTTTTGTAACAATTACTAACCGCAGGCTCAGAGGGCAAAAGTCGAAGAATGAGGACTTATTGCACTCAAAAGGATAACAGCACACCCATAAACTTTGAACTCATGTCCTGTTGTGTGAAAACAGAAGTCCAATCTTTAGCTACAAGAGTCCTACTGGAGTACCAACAATTGGTTTAAATTGCTTCTTAAACCTAAAAGATCGTATATTAACTATTAATGGTTTAAAGAAAATTATAAAAAGATTTTCTATTATTCCAAAATCCACTTTATAATTTACTTCCTTTTATTCTGGTAGATAACTAGTAAATAGTTATTAAAAAATAATGATTTTAATTTTTTATTTATGAATTTTTTTTAAATAATTTTTTAATTAAATATATTTAGTAATAGTTTTTTATTTTTAAAGAATTACTGCTAAAATATAAGATAATTTATAAATTTTTAAAAATCAAATTTTTGAATTAGATTTATAATTTGTATTATTTTAACTAAATATTTTTCTAGAGAATAAATCAAGTATTATAACTTTTATATGTATAAATGTTGAAAGAAAATGATTAAAAATTTAAAATTTGTAAAAAAATAACCAAAATTTTTCTATATTTTAAATTTTTTTGAAAAAAAAAAAGAAAAGAAAGTATTATCAAAGAATTTGAATGTGATTTCTCTTGAAAAGTACTAAAAAAATTTCTCAAACATATTAATAATTATTTTTTAAAAATAATTATAAATTATTTAATTATAAATTATCTTATTATAATTTATTAATTTAGTATATTAACTCAAAAGAAAATAAAACCGTAGTTGCAAAGCCTGGGCCCTGCAGCCTGCTGCTGCTAGTGTTCGTGTTATTATTATTATTTTTTTTGCTATAATAGTGTTTGTGTTATTAATTTTTTTTTTTTTTGCTACAATAGTGTTCGTGTTTTTGGGTTCATGGATAGCTGTAAAGTTTTCTTTCTTCTCTAATCTCTACTGACCTGTTATTGTTCTAATTTTGTAATTTATTCAATTTACGTATAATGACAAAAGAAATAATAATATTTTAGAAAAAAATTTCCTGTTATAATTTTTATGCTCTAACTACACTACTCATATAAGTATAATTGAAATTATACTTCTAAATATATTATATAATATATATTATTGAGTTATAAATTAGTTATTTTTTTAACTTCTTTCAATAAAGTTATTTTTCAACCCATCTTTTATATATATATATATATATATAAAAATAATATTTAGAGTATTTATTAGATATAATAATTATTATTTAATTAAAATTATTATAAAATGTAATTTTTTTAAGACTATTACCATATTTAAAATTTTTATTGAATGTGATAAAATTATATAATTAAAAATTTTATAGCATGTGATTATTATTAAATATTATTTATAATATTTATTTAAATATAATAATAAATTTTAAAAAATAATTAATATTATTAATTTAAAATATAAATATATATATATATATATATGCGCAGTGCACACACATGTAAGGAGCTAGGTGTAAATGAGAAATTACAATTTTACTCCTGTATTTAAAGCCCTAGTACTCAAACGGCCAAACCCATTTGGCCTAATCCCCAAACCTAGGGGTGGCCTGCAAATGGGCTGATTTAAATTAATTTAAATTGTTATTAAATTATTTATATTTATTATCATATATAAATATTTATTAAAAATAAAAAATTAAATAATTTAAAATATTATATAAGAATAGGATTTTAATTATTATATAATATACTTTAAAATAATAGACTAATTGAAAAAAAAATATATCACAACATATGTAAATAAAATAGTTAAAATTTTATTATAATGGTTAATGCTTAATTGCAATTGAAATTTTATAATACTAATTAAAATTAAAAATAAATGTATTTTTTTGTTTAAATAGATAGATAAATTTGAATAATAAAAACTTTAATATCAAATAATGTAATATTATAATGTAACAAAATGAATAAATTAAACTATTTATTTTTTATATGTTTATTTTTAAAGAAAAAAGGAAATAAAAAAACTAATATATTATATAAAAAAAAAAAGCTAAAAAATTTTAAAAAATATTTTAATTTTAATATAGTATTTTTTTTATTTTTTATTTAAAATAAATTTTTATTTTATTTTATTTTAAATTAATGATAAAATCATAATTTAACTCAAATTTATTTATTTTTTGCTATGCTAAAAATTGATTCAAATTAAATTAGATTCTATCAGTTAAATACGGTACAAATTGTACTCCTACCCGCACCCTTCTCCTTCACTTGTACTCTTATCTTTCTTTCCCTATTCCACTGTTGCTGCAGCCTTCCTGCCCAATTTTCTTCCACTTATATATTTCCAATTAATTTTTACTTTCTAAGATAATAATTTTAATTCTTTAAGTTTGATTTTTTAAATAATTTTTTAATCATATATGTAGTAGTAATTTTTAATTTTAATTTTTATAATTTTAAAAATTACTAATAAAATATGAGATAATTTAAAAATCTTCGTTTAAAGATTTATAAATCAAAATTTTTAATTTCTAATTTTTTTTATTTTAACAAAATATTTTTTTAAAGACAAAATCAAGTCTTATAATTTTTATATGTATAAATATTGAAAGAAAATGATTAAAAACTTAAAATTTATAATACAAAAAAATTTTTCTTTATTTTTAAAGTTATTTGAAAAAATCAAAAAACAAAAAATCATACCAAACAACTTGAAGGTAATATTTTTTTATTTTTTGAAAATCACTAAGTATAAATTTTTATTAAATATATTGGTGATTATTTTTATAAAATAATCAAAAATTATAAAATTAATTATTTAATCATAAATTAAAATTATTATCGAACTAAAATGAACTTATAACAACAAATGTCCATTTTCATTTGGAACAGACCTGGTACGTAATACGTATTCATTAGTCTTTGAAAATCTAGGAATACATTATCTAGTGTAAAAGGGGTTTAAATGAATTCTTAATATATTTTTTTAAAAAATAAAATCGTATTTTTATTCAGTCATATTGTCAATGATGGTCAATCCTTATATTTTACTCTCACTTTTTTGTAATTTGTCTTATTGTTGTTCTCTTGTTTGAGAATTGTTGGCATCAAACGTTGGTTTTCTAGTTTAAGGAGCTGGCTCCTCCAGTACTCCTCATCATGTACAGTTGTTTTGTGGGAGATTCTGGGAAAAACCCAATCGACTTCGCTATCACATTAAGTTTTATAAATTATAAATTATATTAGAGGATTAATACATGCAACACTTACAGTATTCAACCATATCCTATTGGTTTCCTAAAAATATTTTATTGTCTTGATGTAATTAATTATCAGTATGACAGCATATTTGATAAACACTATGACCAAATTAACCTAGTTTTTGTAATGTCGTGAATGAAATGTGGTAATATATATGGTGATAAGAATAAAATTTAATAATAATAATAATAATATATTTGTTTTAATGCTGAGTCAAAATAAAAATAAAATTTATAAATTGAACTTGTAGACAAAAAAAACAAAAAAAAAAACTGAATAAAATAATAAATGTGCGACATTTAATATGTTCTTTGGAAAGGGAGATATATGATTTTTTTATTATTAGTATAATATTTTTCATTATGTTGGACTTTGACAATTAAATTAAATATAAAAAATTCAAAATTATTTATCATTGTTGGTTTAATTATTGTTTAAGTTATTAACTTTCAAAATATACCATTATTCCTCTTTAACAGCAAAAAGAGACAAAAATGACAAATTGACAATCACCTTTCCTTCTTTGAAGAAAGTAATTAGCATCCATTTATTTCGAGATAATGCCGAAAAGGATTTACGTATATCATATTGTACAATTGACATCGTACATATGGATAGGGATGTCTAGTTTGTACTAACTTAAATTTAATTTATATAATAAATTATTAATTATTAATTTAAATTTAATTTAATTTATGCTATAAATTATCAAACTTAATTTAAATAAAAAAAATTATGTTAGTCTGAACTAAAATTAATCCAAATTTTAATTACATATATTAATTAAATTTTTTTATTTTATTCAATATAATGTTAATTTTTTTATAAATTTTCTTATAATTTATAATTTAATTAGAATAATAAAATATTTAGATCAAGTTCTATGCATTCTAATAATATTAAACATACAAATAAAAATTTTATTACAAATTTTTACAAAATTAAAAAATAAAAGTTTTAAAATTATAATTATATTACAAAACAATGCAATAAACTACTACATAAAATTAAAATAAATATATATTTTATATTTAAATTTTATGTAATTATTATTAGTGATAACATAATATATTTGTATATTATTAATAAGACAATTGTAGCAAATTTTCTATGACATGAATTAATATACTCAACTTATAAAAAAATAATAGTAATAATATATAACAAATATTATAATTATTTTTTTATTTTTATGTTATCATGTTGGCCAAACTAAATTTTTTTTTTGGTGTTATTCGAATTCCCAAATTTAATTTATTTATGTTCAATTTGTATTTTTTAATTGATATTTAGTTTGAACGATCGTATTACAGTAAAAATTGTTGCCCTTACTTATAAATTAAAATAATAATGATAAATATAAGAAAAACGTTAAATATCATAAATAAGTTTTAAATGATATAATAGAGCTTAAATAAATAGTATAATTGAACCAATAAAATAATGATAAATTAATTATTTTTATAATATATAGCAGTGCTTTAAATACTGTAGCATTACACTTTTTTACTAAAATTATAAATGGTAAATATAAAGTATTTTATTCAAGAATATTCCTTTTTCAAGAACCACAAAAAGGCGAAAATATTCTTATCGAGTTTCACCAATCCATGCCACATGTCTGGTTGAGACATCTCGTACGTTTTATTTAATTTAGTAATGTATACAAAACCCATGAAATTATCGTCATACGAGATAAGGAGAAGTATCGCATGTGATGGGAATCCTTGGTCTACTTATTAAACTTGTTTATAGAGTTTATTAAAAAAAAAATTTGCTTATAGAATTATGTTAGCCCTAGAATTATAGGGCGGAAAAAATTATGTTAGCCCTAAAATTTTGTGAAAATTTGTACTTTAATTTGATAATTTATGAAAATATTTTTAATTTTATTATTTATAAAAATTAAAAATTTTAACATAAAAAGTACATTTTAGTCCTAAACTAAAATAAATTATTTTGAATAATTATAAACTTTGAGTACTCATTTTAATAATTATATGAAATTAAATGACCTTACTTTTTATAATAACATAAATAATAAACTTATAAATTAAGAGATTTTAGCATCAATTTTTTATTTTATTTTAAAAAGGAACATTTTATGCCCCTCATCCATTATATTGTGTCTCCTAACACACTGAAATACTTGTTTGCTGAAAATGCTGAGAATTTCATATTGTCTACGGAATTTTTTATTTGATTAAGTTGATCCCTTTAACCCTAATCATAAGTATGAATGTTGAAATATTTAATTAGCTATTGATCAAGAATTAGAGCCCTTTAATTTTTTGTATTTTGTTAGCCACAATTGAATTCTTTTCATCGTGATTGACTGAGGAGTATAAATAGAAAGTACATGCGTAAATGTAAAATAGTTTGGCTCACTAAAGCAATTCTTCAACAATATTCAAGTATTGTTCAAAAAGATTTCTTTCTAAGATTTAGTTTGTTGTTTTTCAAGTTTAGAATTTCAGTTCATCAATAATTCAGTGTTCTTGTTTTTCTTTTTCTCTTCATATTTTTAAAATTTTTAGAAAAGATTCTAATTTTTGAAATTTTTGAAAACTTTAGGGCCTGTTTGGCCATGTAATTTAAAAACAGCTTTTTGTGTTTAAAAACAAAAAATGAGTTTTAAAAACAATTTAGTATGTTTGGCCATATTTTTAAATTATAATTTTTAAAAATTATGTGAACTTAAAAACAAAAAATTGAGAACAACAATTACATGTTTTCAGTATTTTAAAAAATTTGTGAAAATATGGTATGACTTTTTTTTTTTGCTGGTTCCCTACTAATCATCTTTTTAACAAATACTATGCCAACAATCATTTTTTTTTATATTTTTAGCTTTTAAAAAAATATTTTTAAAATATTGGCCAAACACTTTATTATTTTTAAAAATTATTGAAATTTGTTTTCAAATTATGATTTAAAAACAATTTTTAAAAATTATTTTCTAATTATGTGGCCAAACAAGCCCTTATATTTTTAAATTTTTTAGACAAATTTCTAATTTTAGAAATTTTAAAAAATCTTTCTATTTTTAGAATTTAAAAAAAAAAACTTTCCAATTTTGGAAATTTTCTAGTGCTAGTAATCTTATAAACAAAATTCTAGTTTTAAAATTTTTAGAAAACTTTAGTGCTTGTTTGGTTGCATAATTCAACAACTGTTTTTGGCCTTTAAAAATAAAAAATTATTTTTAAAAACAAATTACATTGTTTGGCCATGATTTTAAGATATTATTTTATAAAATATATTGTTTTATAAAACAGAAAACTGAGAATAGCTAGCATGTGTTTTCAATATTTTTAAGAACAATTACAAAACACGGAAAACAATCCGATTAGGCGTAAATAACGGTTATTTACGGAATCTTTTTTTTTTTTCTTTCTTTTACGTTTGCAAACTGGTTCTAAGCCTAACAACAGCTTGTTAGTTATTAATTAGCTTATAATATAAAAAGGCTTTTTTTTTTTTTTTTTTTTTAATATTTTTCAATGAAGATACTTAACATACAAAATATAAATTGTTTTTTTGTCAAAACATCATATAACACATATTAGAGGGACAACTTTAATAAAATAATAAAATACCTTATTGTTAATAAAATAACTGTTAACATCAATATTTAATAAAATACCTTATTATTTTATAATTAAATAGATAAAGTAATATACTAGTAAAAAAATAAAAATAAAATTTAAGTAGTAATTCCTAAAAAACATTTAAATTCTAGCAAGTTAAAAATAAAGTCCTAATTCTTCATTTGTGTTTTAAATATAAACAAATAAATATTTTTTATTTTAGTAATTCTAATTCTTTATGGAATTATTTAAGACCATTTTTTTATATTTCGCCTTAAGTCATAAAATCTATAGATTTGCCCTTAATTGCCTAGATGTTATAGTGTAATCAGTCACCATTAATAAGCTAGATAATTTTTTTTAGAATTGAATAAAATTTGACATCTAATACTAAGTTGTGTTTCTCTTCATTTTAGTTATATTAATTATATAAAGTTTAGTCTATATAAATTCAATTATAATGTTTAATTATTATGATAATATTAAATTTAATATTAAAATGTATATAATGAAAACAAGGTTATAATTTGGCCAAACAACAAAAAAAATCATGTTTTTTGCTTTTTTACTTTTAAAAATAGTTTCTTAAAATACTGGCCAAATAGCTCGTTATTTTTAAAAACTATAGAAAATTATTTATAAGTTTCGATTTAAAAAAAAAATTTGAAAATAGTTTTTGAGTTAAGTGGCCAAACAAAACCTTATATTTTTAGAAATTTTAGAAAAACTTCATAATTTTAGAAAACTTTATATTTTTAGAAATTTAAGAAAAAAAAAATTTATGTTTAGAAATTTAAGAAAAAAAAATTATATTTTGAAATTTTAGAAGAATTTCTATATTTAGAAGTTTTATAAAATTTCTATTTTTTTTGGAAATTTTTGAAAACTTTCTGTTTTTGAAAACTTTAAAAAGTTTTCAAAAATTTTCAAGAGAAGAAAGTTTTCAAAAATTTTCAAAAATAAAAAAGTTCTTTAAAATTTTTTAAAAGAGAAGGTTTTCTAAAATTTTTAAAACTAGAAAGTTTTATAAAAATTTTTAAAAATAAAAAGTTTTCTAAAATTTCTAAAACTATAATATTTTTTAAAATTTCTAAAACTAAAAAGTTTTCCAAAATTTCTAATAATAGAATATTTTTCTAAATTTCTAAAAATAAAAAGTTTTCAAAAATTTCTAAAAATATAAAGTTTTCTAAAATTTTCAAACATAAAAAGTTCTTTAAAAATTTCTAAAAATTTAAGTTTTTCTAAAATTTCTAAAAATAGAAAGTTTTCCAAAATTTTTAAAAATAGAAAGTTATGTGAAATTTCTAAAAATAGAAGGTTTTCTAAAATTTATAAAACTAGAAGGTTTTTTAAAAATATCTAAAAGTAGAAAGTTTTCTAAAATTTCTAAAAATACAATATTTTTCAAAATTTCTAAAAATAGAAACTTTTATAAAATTTTCAAAAATAGAATATTTTTCAAAATTTCTAAAAATAGAACGTTTTATAAAATTTTTAAAATTTCTAAAAATAGTAAGTTTTGAAAAATTTCTAAAAATAAAAGGTTTTCCAAAATTTTTAAAAATATAAAGTTTTCTAAAATTTCTAAAAATAGAATATTTTTCAAAATTTCTAAAAATAGTAAGTTTTGAAAAATTTCTAAAAATGGAAAGTTTTGAAAAATTTCTAAAAATGGAAGGTTATGTGAACTTTCTAAAAATATAAGGTTTTCTAAAATTTATAAAACAAGAATATTTTTTCAAAATTTCTAAAAATAGAAAGTTTTATAAAATTTATAAAAATAGAAAGTTTTCTAAAATTTCTAAAAATAGTAAGTTTTCTAAAATTTCTAAAAATAGAAAGTTATGTGAAATTTCTAAAATTAGAAGTTTTCTAAAATTTCTAAAAATAGAAAGTTTTCCAAAATTTCTAAAAATAGTAAGTTTGGAAAATTTCTAAAAATAGAAAGTTTTGATAATTTTCTAAAAATAGAAAATTTTGAAAAATTTCTAAAAATAGAAAGTTTTCCAAAATTTCTAAAAATAGAAAGTTTTGAAAATTTTCTAAAAATAGAAAGTTATGTGAAATTTCTAAAAATAGAAGTTTTTCTAAAATTTCTAAAAATAGAAAGTTTTCCAAAATTTTCAAAAATAGAAAGTTATGTGAAATTTCTAAAAATAGAAGGTTTTCTAAAATTTCTAAAAATAGTAAGTTTTGAAAAATTTCTAAAAAAAGAAAGTTTTGATAATTTTGTAAAAATAGAAAGTTTTAAAAATTTCTAAAAATATAAAGTTATGTGAAATTTATAAAAATAAAAGTTTTTCTAAAATTTCTAAAAATAGAAGTTTTTCTAAAATTTCTAAAAACAAAAAGTTTTGAAAAATTTCAAAAAATAGAAAGTTATGTAAAATTTCTAAAAATATAAAGTTTTTTAAAATTTATAAAAATAGAAAGTTATCCAAAATTTTTAAAAATAGTAAGTTTTGAAAAATTTCTAAAAATAGAAGCTTTTCTAAAATTTCTAAAAATAGAAAGTTTTCCAAAATTTCTAAAAATAAAAAATTTTGAAAAATTTCTAAAAATAGAAAGTTATGTGAAATTTCTAAAAATAGAAGTTTTCTAAAATTTATAAAAATAGAAAGTTTTCCAAAATTTCTAAAAGTAGAAAGTTTTAAAAAATTTCTAAAAATAGAAAGTTTTGAAAAATTTCTAAAAATAGAAAGTTTTGATAATTTTATAAAAATAGTAAGTTTTGAAAAATTTCTAAAAATAGAAGTTTTTCTAAAATTTCTAAAAATAGAAAGTTTTCCAAAATTTCTAAAAATAGAAAATTTTGAAAAAATTCTAAAAATAGAAAGTTATGTGAAATTTCTAAAAATAGAAGTTTTCTAAAATTTCTAAAAATAAAAAGTTTTCCAAAATTTCTAAAAATATAAAGTTTTGAAAACTTTCTAAAAATAGAAAGTTTTGAAAAATTTCTAAAAATAGAAAGTTTTGATAATTTTCTAAAAATAGAAAGTTTTGAAAAATTTCAAAAAATAAAAAGTTATGTAAAATTTCTAAAAATAGAAAGTTTTTTAAAATTTATAAAAATAGAAAGTTTTCCAAAAATTTATAAAAATAGTAAGTTTTGAAAAATTTCTAAAAATAGAAGTTTTTTAAAATTTCTAAAAATAAAAGTTTTTCCAAAATTTCTAAAAATAGTGAAACTTTTGAAAAATTTCTAAAAATAGAAAGTTATGTGAAAATTTCTAAAAATAGAAAGTTTTTCTAAAATTTCTAAAAATAGAAAGTTATGTGAAATTTCTAAAAATAGAAGTTTTTTAAAATTTCTAAAAATAGAAAGTTTTCCAAAATTTCTAAAAATAGAAGTTTTTCTAAAATTTCTAAAAATAGAAAGTTTT
The DNA here is from genome assembly GCA_029378325.1 of Elaeagnus macrophylla. Lineage (NCBI taxonomy): Eukaryota > Viridiplantae > Streptophyta > Magnoliopsida > Rosales > Elaeagnaceae > Elaeagnus > Elaeagnus macrophylla. Next base: position 19,540,687 of record CM055646.1, on the reverse strand, counting down.
CCCAAATTTCTAAAAATAGAAAGTTTTGAAAAATATCTAAAAATAGAAAGTTTTCCAAAATTTCTAAAAATAGAAAGTTTTGAAAAATTTCTAAAAATAGAAAGTTATGTGAAATTTCTAAAAATAGTAGTTTTTCTAAAATTTCTAAAAATAGAAAGTTTTCCAAAATTTCTAAAAATAGTAAGTTTTCCAAAATTTCTAAAAATAGAAAGTTATGTGAAATTTCTAAAAATAGAAGTTTTTCTAAAATTTCTAAAAACAGAAGGTTTTCTAAAATTATCTAAAAATAGTAAAGTTTTGAAAAATTTCTAAAAATAAGAAAGTTTTGAAAATTTGTAAAAATAGAAATTTTAAAAATTTCTAAAAATATAAAGTTATGTGAAAATTTATAAAAATAGAAAGTTTTCTAAAATTTTAAATTTTAAAAATAGTAAGTTTTGAAAAAATTTTAAAAATATAAAGTTATGTGAAAATTTCTAAAAATAAAAGTTTTTCTAAAATTTCTAAAAATAGAAGTTTTTCTAAAATTTCTAAAAAAAAAAGTTTTGAAAAATTTCAAAAAATGAAAAGTTATGTAAAATTTCTAAAAATAGAAAGGTTTTTTAAAATTTTAAAAATAGAAAGTTTTCCAAAATTTATAAAAATAGTAAGTTTTTGAAAAATTTCTAAAAATAGAAGTTTTTCTAAAATTTCTAAAAATAGAAAGTTTTCAAAATTTCTAAAAATATAAAATTTTGAAAAATTTCTAAAAATAGAAAGTTATGTGAAATTTCTAAAAATTAGAAGTTTTTCTAAAATTTCTAAAAATAGAAAGTTTTGTGAAATTTCTAAAAATAGAAGTTTTTTAAAATTTCTAAAAATAGAAAGTTTTCCCAAATTTTCTAAAAATAGAAAGTTTTGAAAAATTTCTAAAAATAGAAAGTTTTCCAAAATTTCTAAAAATAGAAAGTTTTGAAAAATTTCTAAAAATAGAAAGTTATGTGAAATTTCTAAAAATAGAAGTTTTTCTAAAATTTTTAAAAATAGAAAGTTTTCCAAAATTTTCTAAAAATAGTAAGTTTTGAAAATTTCTAAAAATAGAAAGTTATTGTGAAATTTCTAAAAATAGTAAGTTTTTCTAAAATTTCTAAAAATAGAAAGTTTTGAAAATTTCTAAAAATAGAAAGTTTGTGAAAATTTCTAAAAATAGAAAGTTTTTCTAAAATTTCTAAAAATAGAAGGTTTTTCTAAAATTTCTAAAAATAGTAAGTTTTTGAAAAATTTCTAAAAAAAGAAAGTTTTGATAAATTTCTAAAAATAGAAAGTTTTAAAATTTCTAAAAATATAAAGTTTTGAAAATTTATAAAAATAGAAAGTTTTCTAAAATTTTTAAAAATAGTAAGTTTTGAAAAAATTTAAAAATATAAAGTTATGTGAAATTTCTAAAAATAAAAGTTTTTCTAAAATTTCTAAAAATAGAAGTTTTTAAAAATTTCTAAAAATAAAAGTTTTGAAAATTTCAAAAATAAAAGTTTATGTAAAATTTCTAAAAATAGAAAGTTTTTTAAAATTTCTAAAAATAGAAAGTTTTCCAAAAATTTCTAAAAATAGTAAAGTTTTGAAAAATTTCTAAAAATAGAAAGTTTTCTAAAATTTTAAAAATAGAAAGTTTTCCAAAATTTCTAAAAATATAAAAGTTTTCAAAATTTCTAAAAATAGAAAGTTATGTGCAAATTTCTAAAAATAGAAAAGTTTTTCTAAAAATTTCTAAAAATAGAAAGTTATGTGAAATTTCTAAAAATAGAAGTTTTTAAAATTTCTAAAAATAGAAAGTTTTCCAAATTTCTAAAAATAGAAAGTTTTGAAAAATATCTAAAAATAGAAAGTTTTCCAAAATTTCTAAAAATAGAAAGTTTTGAAAAATTTCTAAAAATAAGAAAGTTATGTGAAAATTTCTAAAAATAGAAGTTTTCTAAAATTTTAAAAATAGAAAGTTTTTCAAAATTTCTAAAAATAGTAAGTTTTCAAAAATTTCTAAAAATAGAAAGTTATTGAAATTTCTAAAAATATAAAGTTTTTCTAAAATTTCTAAAAATAGAAAGTTTTGAAAAATTTCTAAAAATAGAAAGTTATGTGAAATTTCTAAAAATAGAAGTTTTTCTAAAATTTCTAAAAATAGAAAGTTTTCTAAAATTTCTAAAAATAGAAGTTTTGAAAAATTTCTAAAAATAGAAAGTTTTGCAAAATTTTCTAAAAATAGAAAGTTTTATAAAATTTCTAAAAATATAAAGTTTCAATTTCTAAAAATGAAAGTTTTAAAATATTAAAAATAGAAAGTTTTCTAAAATTTCTAAAAATAGAAAGTTTTGAAAAATTTCTAAAAATAGAAAGTTATGTGAAATTTCTAAAAATAGAAAGTTTTTCTAAAATTTCTAAAAATAGAAAGTTTTTCTAAAATTTCTAAAAATAGAAAGTTTTTTAAAATTTATAAAAATAGAAAGTTTTCCAAATTTCTAAAAATAGTAAGTTTTTGAAAAATTTCTAAAAATAGAAAGTTATTGAAATTTCTAAAAATAGTAAGTTTTTCAAAATTTCTTAAAAATAGAAAGTTTTCCAAAATTTCTAAAAATAGAAGTTTTCTAAAAATTTCTAAAAATAGAAAGTTATGTGAAATTTCTAAAAATAGAAGTTTTTCTAAAATTTCTAAAAATAGAAAGTTTTGAAAAATTTCTAAAAATAAAAAGTTTTGCAAAATTTCTAAAAATAGAAAGTTTTTCTAAAATTTCTAAAAATAGAAAGTTTTGAAAATTTCTAAAAATAGAAAGTTATGTGAAATTTCTAAAAATAGAAAGTTTTCCAAAATTTCTAAAAATAGAAAGTTTTTCTAAAATTTCTAAAAATAGAAAGTTTTCCAAATTTCTAAAAAATAGAAAGTTTTGAAAAATTTCTAAAAATAGAAAGTTATGTGAAAATTTCTAAAAATAGAAAGTTTTTAAAATTTCTAAAAATAGAAAGTTTTCAAAATTTTTAAAAATAGTAAAGTTTTGAAAATTTCTAAAAATAGAAGTTTTTCTAAAATTTCTAAAAATAGAAAGTTATGTGAAATTTCTAAAAATAGAAGTTTTTCTAAAATTTCTAAAAATAGAAAGTTTTCCAAAATTTTAAAAATAGAAAGTTTTGAAAAATTTCTAAAAATAGAAAGTTTTCTCTAAAATTTCTAAAAATAGAAAGTTTTTTAAAAATTTCTAAAAATAGAAAGTTATGTGAAATTTCTAAAAATAAGAAAGTTTTCCTAAAATTTCTAAAAATAGAAAGTTTTTCTAAAATTTCTAAAAATAGAAAGTTTTGAAAAATTTCTAAAAATAGAAAGTTATGTGAAATTTCTAAAAATAGAAGTTTTTCTAAAATTTCTAAAAATAGAAAGTTTTGAAAAATTTCTAAAAATAGAAAGTTTTCAAAATTTCTAAAAATAGAAAGTTTTGAAAAATTTCTAAAAATAGAAAGTTATGTGAAATTTCTAAAAATAGAAGTTTTTCTAAAATTTCTAAAAATAGAAAGTTTTCCAAAATTTCTAAAAATAGTAAGTTTTCAAAAATTTCTAAAAATATAAAGTTATGTGAAATTTATAAAAATAGAAAGTTTTCTAAAATTTATAAAAATAGTAAGTTTTGAAAAAATTTAAAAATATAAAGTTATGTGAAATTTCTAAAAATAAAAGTTTTTCTAAAATTTCTAAAAATAGAAGTTTTTCTAAAATTTCTAAAAACAGAAAGTTTTGAAAAATTTCAAAAAATATAAAGTTATGTAAAATTTCTAAAAATAGAAAGTTTTTTAAAATTTATAAAAATAGAAAGTTTTCCAAAATTTATAAAAATAGTAAGTTTTGAAAAATTTCTAAAAATAGAAGTTTTTCTAAAATTTCTAAAAATAGAAAGTTTTCCAAAATTTCTAAAAATATAAAATTTTGAAAAATTTCTAAAAATAGAAAGTTATGTGAAATTTCTAAAAATAGAAGTTTTTCTAAAATTTCTAAAAATAGAAAGTTATGTGAAATTTCTAAAAATAGAAGTTTTTTAAAATTTCTAAAAATAGAAAGTTTTCCCAAATTTCTAAAAATAGAAAGTTTTGAAAAATATCTAAAAATAGAAAGTTTTCCAAAATTTCTAAAAATAGAAAGTTTTGAAAAATTTCTAAAAATAGAAAGTTATGTGAAATTTCTAAAAATAGAAGTTTTTCTAAAATTTTTAAAAATGGAAAGTTTTTCAAAATTTCTAAAAATAGTAAGTTTTCCAAAATTTCTAAAAATAGAAAGTTATGTGAAATTTCTAAAAATATAAGTTTTTCTAAAATTTCTAAAAATAGAAAGTTTTGAAAAATTTCTAAAAATAGAAAGTTATGTGAAATTTCTAAAAATAGAAGTTTTTCTAAAATTTCTAAAAACAGAAGGTTTTCTAAAATTTCTAAAAATAGTAAGTTTTGAAAAATTTCTAAAAAAAGAAAGTTTTGATAATTTTGTAAAAATAGAAAGTTTTAAAAATTTCTAAAAATATAAAGTTATGTGAAATTTATAAAAATAGAAAGTTTTCTAAAATTTATAAAAATAGTAAGTTTTGAAAAAATTTAAAAATATAAAGTTATGTGAAATTTCTAAAAATAAAAGTTTTTCTAAAATTTCTAAAAATAGAAGTTTTTCTAAAATTTCTAAAAATAGAAAGTTTTTTAAAATTTATAAAAATAGAAAGTTTTCCAAAATTTTTAAAAATAGTAAGTTTTGAAAAATTTCTAAAAATAGAAAGTTATGTGAAATTTCTAAAAATAGAAGTTTTTCCAAATTTTTAAAAATAGAAAGTTTTCCAAAATTTCTAAAAATAGAAGTTTTTCTAAAATTTCTAAAAATAGAAAGTTATGTGAAATTTCTAAAAATAGAAGTTTTTCTAAAATTTCTAAAAATAGAAAGTTTTCCAAAATTTCTAAAAATAAAAAGTTTTCCAAAATTTCTAAAAATAGAAGTTTTTCTAAAATTTCTAAAAATAGAAAGTTTTGAAAAATTTCTAAAAATAGAAAGTTATGTGAAATTTCTAAAAATAGAAAGTTTTCCAAAATTTCTAACAATAGAAGTTTTTCTAAAATTTCTAAAAATAGAAAGTTTTCCCAAATTTCTAAAAAAAAAAAGTTTTGAAAAATTTCTAAAAATAGAAAGTTATGTGAAATTTCTAAAAATAGAAAGTTTTTTAAAATTTCTAAAAATAGAAAGTTTTCCAAAATTTTTAAAAATAGTAAGTTTTGAAAAATTTCTAAAAATAGAAGTTTTTCTAAAATTTCTAAAAATAGAAAGTTATGTGAAATTTCTAAAAATAGAAGTTTTTCTAAAATTTCTAAAAGTAGAAAGTTTTCCAAAATTTTTAAAAATAGAAAGTTTTCTAAAATTTCTAAAAATAGAAGTTTTTCTAAAATTTCTAAAAATAGAAGTTTTTCTAAAATTTCTAAAAATAGAAAGTTATGTGAAATTTCTAAAAATAAAAAGTTTTCCAAAATTTCTAAAAATAAAAGTTTTTCTAAAATTTCTAAAAATAGAAAGTTTTGAAAAATTTCTAAAAATAGAAAGTTATGTGAAATTTCTAAAAATAGAAGTTTTTCTAAAATTTCTAAAAATAGAAAGTTTTGAAAAATTTCTAAAAATAGAAAGTTTTCAAAAATTTCTAAAAATAGAAAGTTTTGAAAAATTTCTAAAAATAGAAAGTTATGTGAAATTTCTAAAAATAGAAGTTTTTCTAAAATTTCTAAAAATAGAAAGTTTTCCAAAATTTCTAAAAATAGAAAGTTTTCCAAAATTTCTAAAAATATAAAGTTTTTTAAAATTTATAAAAATAGAAAGTTATCTAAAATTTTAAAAATAGTAAGTTTTTGAAAAATTTCTAAAAATAAAAGTTTTCAAAATTTCTAAAAATAGAAAGTTTTTCTAAAATTTCTAAAAATAGAAAGTTTTGAAAAATTTCTAAAAATAGAAAGTTATGTGAAAATTTCTAAAAATAGAAAGTTTTCCAAAATTTCAAAAAATAGAAAGTTTTTACAAAATTTCTAAAAATAGAAAGTTTTCCCAAATTTCTAAAAATAGAAAGTTTTGAAAAATTTCTAAAAATAGAAAGTTATGTGAAATTTCTAAAAATAGAAAGTTTTTCTAAAATTTCTAAAAATAGAAAGTTTTCCAAAATTTTTAAAAATAGAAAGTTTTCCAAAATTTCTAAAAATAGAAGTTTTTCTAAAATTTCTAAAAATAGAAAGTTATGTGAAATTTCTAAAAATAGAAGTTTTTCTAAAATTTCTAAAAATAGAAAGTTTTCCAAAATTTCTAAAAATAGAAAGTTTTTCTAAAATTTCTAAAAATAGAAAGTTTTTCAAAATTTCTAAAAATAGAAAGTTTTGAAAAATTTCTAAAAATAGAAAGTTTTGAAAATTTCTAAAAATAGAAAGTTTTTCTAAAATTTCTAAAAATAGAAAGTTTTTCTAAAATTTCTAAAAATAGAAAGTTTTGAAAAATTTCTAAAAATAGAAAGTTATGTGAAATTTCTAAAAATAGAAAGTTTTTCTAAAATTTCTAAAAATAGAAAGTTTTCCAAAATTTCTAAAAATAGTAAGTTTTCAAAAATTTCTAAAAATAGAAAGTTTTTCAAAATTTCTAAAAATAGAAAGTTATGTGAAATTTCTAAAAATAGAAGTTTTTCTAAAATTTCTAAAATAGAAAGTTTTCCAAAATTTAAAAATAGAAAGTTTTCAAAATTTCTAAAAATAGAAGTTTTTCTAAAATTTCTAAAAATAGAAGTTTAAAAATTTCTAAAAAGAAAGTTATGTGAAATTTCTAAAAATATAAAGTTTTCAAAATTTCTAAAAATAGAAGTTTTTCTAAAATTTCTAAAAATAGAAAGTTTTGAAAAATTTTAAAAATAGAAAGTTATGTGAAATTTCTAAAAATAGAAGTTTTTCTAAAATTTCTAAAAATAGAAGGTTTTCTAAAATTTCTAAAAATAGAAAGTTTTCAAAAATTTCTAAAAATAGAAGTTTTGAAAAATTTCTAAAAATAGAAAGTTTGAAAAATTTCTAAAAATAGAAAGTTTTTGATAAATTTCTAAAAATAGAAAGTTTTCAAAATTTCTAAAAATAGTAAGTTTTGAAATTTCTAAAAATAGAAAGTTATGTGAAATTTCTAAAAATAAAGTTTTTCTAAAATTTCTAAAAATAGAAAGTTTTTCTAAAATTTCTAAAAATAGAAAGTTTTGAAAAATTTCTAAAAATAGAAAGTTATGTAAAATTTCTAAAAATAGAAAGTTTTTCTAAAATTTCTAAAAATAGAAAGTTTTCCAAAATTTCTAAAAATAGAAAGTTTTTGAAAAATTTCTAAAAATAGAAAGTTTTGAAAATTTCTAAAAATAGAAGTTTTGAAAAATTTCTAAAAATAGAAAGTTTTGAAATTTTCTAAAAATAGAAAGTTTTGAAAATTTCTAAAAATAGAAAGTTTTCTAAAATTTCTAAAAATAGAAAGTTATGTGAAAATTTCTAAAAATAGAAGTTTTTCTAAAATTTCTAAAAATAGAAAGTTTTTCTAAAAATTTCTAAAAATAGAAAGTTTTCTAAAATTTCTAAAAATAGAAAGTTTTGAAAAATTTCTAAAAATAGAAATGTTTTGAAAATTTCTAAAAATAGAAAGTTTTCAAAATTTCTAAAAATAGAAAGTTTTGAAAAATTTCTAAAAATAGAAAGTTTTCTAAAATTTCTAAAAATAGAAAGTTTTGAAAAATTTCTAAAAATAAAGTTATGTGAAATTTCTAAAAATAAAAGTTATGTGAAATTTCTAAAAATAGAAAGTTTTTCTAAAATTTTAAAAATAGAAAGTTTTGAAAAAATTTTAAAAAATATAAAGTTATGTAAAATTTCTAAAAATAGAAAGTTTTTCTAAAATTTCTAAAAATAGAAAGTTTTTCAAAATTTCTAAAAATAGTAAGTTTTTCAAAATTTCTAAAAATAGAAGTTTTCAAAATTTTAAAAATAGAAAGTTTTAAAAATTTCTAAAAATAGAAAGTTTTGAAATTAAAAAATAATTTCTAAAATTATAGAAAGTATTTTGAAAAATTTCTAAAAATAGAAAGTTATGTGAAATTTCTAAAAATAGAAAGTTTTTCTAAAATTTCTAAAAATAGAAAGTTTTTCAAAATTTCTAAAAATAGAAAGTTTTTCTAAAATTTCTAAAAATAGAAAGTTTTGAAAATTTTCTAAAAATAGAAAGTTATGTGAAATTTCTAAAAATAGAAGTTTTTAAAATTTCTAAAAATAGAAAGTTTTCCAAAATTTCTAAAAATAGTAAGTTTTCTAAAATTTCTTAAAAATAGAAAGTTTTGAAAATTTTCTAAAAATAGAAAGTTTTGAAAAATTTCTAAAAATAGAAAGTTTTGAAAAATTTCTAAAAATAGAAAGTTATGTGAAATTTCTAAAAATAGAAAGTTTTTCTAAAATTTCTAAAAATAGAAAGTTTTCAAAATTTCTAAAAATAGAATTTCAAAATTTCTAAAAATAGAAAGTTTTGAAAAATTTCTAAAAATAGAAAGTTATGTGAAATTTCTAAAAATAGAAAGTTTTTCTAAATTTTCTAAAAATAGAAAAGTTTTTCTAAAATTTCTAAAAATAGAAGTTTTAAATTTTAAAAAAGAAAGTTTTGATAATTTTAAAATAGAAAGTTTTGAAAAATTTCTAAAAATAGAAAGTTTTGAAAATTTTCTAAAAATAGAAAGTTTTAAAATTTCTAAAAATAGAAAGTTATGTGAAATTTATAAAAATAGAAAGTTTTCTAAAATTTATAAAAATAGTAAGTTTTGAAAAAATTTAAAAATATAAAGTTATGTGAAATTTCTAAAAATAAAAGTTTTTCTAAAATTTCTAAAAATAGAAAGTTTTTCTAAAATTTCTAAAAACAGAAAGTTTTGAAAATTTCTAAAAATAGTAAAGTTTTGTAAAATTTCTAAAAATAGAAAGTTTTGTAAAATTTTTAAAAATAGAAAGTTTTCAAAATTTCTAAAAATAGAAAGTTATGTGAAAATTTCTAAAAATAGAAAGTTTTTCTAAAATTTCTAAAAATAGAAAGTTTTCAAAATTTCTAAAAATAGAAAGTTTTGAAAAATTTCTAAAAATAGAAAGTTTTTAAAATTTCTAAAAATAGAAGTTTTTCTAAAATTTCTAAAAATAGAAAGTTTTGAAAAATTTCTAAAAATAGAAAGTTATGTAAAATTTCTAAAAATAGAAAGTTTTGTGAAATTTATAAAAATAGAAAGTTTTTCTAAAATTTTTAAAAATAGTAAGTTTTGAAAAATTTCTAAAAATAGTAAGTTTTTCTAAAATTTCTAAAAATAGAAAGTTTGTCCAAAATTTCTAAAAATAGAAAAATTTTGAAAAATTTCTAAAAATAGAAAGTTTTGAAAATTTCTAAAAATAGAAAGTTTTTCAAAATTTCTAAAAATAGAAAGTTATGTGAAAATTTCTAAAAATAGAAAGTTTTGAAAAATTTCTAAAAATAGAAAGTTTTGTAAAATTTCTAAAAATAGAAAGTTTTGAAAATTTCTAAAAATAGAAAGTTTTCAAAATTTCTAAAAATAGAAGTTTTAAAATCTTAAAAATAATTTGATTCTAAAAATAGAAAGATTTTGAAAAATTTCTAAAAATAGAAAGTTTTTCCAAAATTTCTAAAAATAGAAAGTTTTTCAAAATTTCTAAAAATAGAAAGTTTTCCAAAATTTCTAAAAATAGAAAGTTTTGAAAAATTTCTAAAAATAGAAAGTTTTGTAAAATTTCTAAAAATAGAAAGTTTTGAAAAATTTCTAAAAATAGAAAGTTATGTGAAATTTCTAAAAATAGAAGTTTTCTAAAATTTCTAAAAATAGAAAGTTTTTCTAAAATTTCTAAAAATAGAAAGTTTTCCAAAATTTCTAAAAATAGAAGTTTTTCTAAAATTTCTAAAAATAGAAAGTTTTCCAAAATTTCTAAAAATAGAAAGTTTTGAAAAATTTCTAAAAATAGAAAGTTTTGAAAAATTTCTAAAAATAGAAAGTTTTGAAAAATTTCTAAAAATAGAAAGTTATTGAAAATTTCTAAAAATAGAAGTTTTCCAAAATTTCTAAAAATAGAAAGTTTTGTAAAATTTCTAAAAATAGTAAGTTTTGAAAAATTTTCTAAAAATAAGAAAGTTATGTGAAATTTCTAAAAATAGAAGTTTTTCTAAAATTTCTAAAAATAGAAAGTTTTCCAAAAATTTCTAAAAATAGAATGTTTTCTAAAATTTCTAAAAATAGAAAGTTTTGAAAAATTTCTAAAAATATAAAGTTATGTGAAATTTCTAAAAATAGAAGAGTTTTCTTAAATTTCTAAAAATAGAAAGTTTTCCAAAAATTTCTAAAAATAGTAAAGTTATGTGAAAATTTCTAAAAAATAGAAAGTTTTGATAAAATTTCTAAAAATAAAAAATTTTGAAAAATTTCTAAAAATAGAAAGTTTTGAAAAATTTCTAAAAATAGAAAGTTATGTGAAATTTCTAAAAATATAAAGTTATGTGAAATTTATAAAAATAGAAAGTTTTCTAAAATTTATAAAAATAGTAAGTTTTGAAAAAATTTCTAAAAATATAAAGTTATGTGAAATTTCTAAAAATAGAAAGTTTTTCTAAAATTTCTAAAAATAGAAGTTTTTCTAAATTTCTAAAAATAGAAAGTTTTGAAAAATTTCTAAAAATATAAAGTTATGTAAAATTTCTAAAAATAGAAGGTTTTCTAAAGTTTCTAAAAATATAAGTTTTCTAAAGTTTCTAAAAATAGAAGTTTTTCTAAAATTTCTAAAAATAGAAAGTTATGTGAAAATTTCTAAAAATAGAAGGTTTTCTTAAATATTTTTAAAAATAGAAAGTTTTTCTGAAATTTCCAAAAATAGTAAGTTTTGAAAAATTTCTAAAAATAGAAAGTTTTGATAAAATTTCTAAAAATAGAAAGTTTTGAAAAATTTCTAAAAATAGAAAGTTATGTGAAAATTTCTAAAAATAGAAGTTTTTCTAAAATTTCTAAAAATAGAAAGTTTTCCAAAATTTCTAAAAATAGTAAGTTTTCCAAAATTTCTAAAAATAGAAAGTTATGTGAAATTTCTAAAAATATAAGTTTTTCTAAAATTTCTAAAAATAGAAAGTTTTCTAAAATTTCTAAAAATAGAAAGTTTTGAAAAATTCTAAAAATAGAAAGTTATGCAAAATTTCTAAAAATAGAAGGTTTTCTAAAATTTCTAAAAATAGAAGGTTTTCTAAAATTTCTAAAAATAGAAAGTTTTCCAAAATTTCTAAAAATAGTAAGTTTTGAAAAATTTCTAAAAATAGTAAGTGTTGAAAAATTTCTAAAAATAGAAAGTTTTGATAATTTTCTAAAAATAGAAAATTTTGAAACATTTCTAAAAATAGAAAGTTATGTGAAATTTCTAAAAATAGAAAGTTATGTGAAATTTCTAAAAATAGAAGTTTTTCTAAAATTTCTAAAAATAGAAAGTTTTGAAAAATTTCTAAAAATAGAAAGTTTTGAAAAATTTCTAAAAATAGAAAGTTATGTGAAATTTCTAAAAATAGAAATTTTTCAAAAATTTCTAAAAATAAAAAGTTTTCCAAAATTTCTAAAAATAGAAAATTTTGAAAAATTTCTAAAAATAGAAAGTTTTCCAAAATTTCTAAAAATAGAAAGTTTTGAAAAATTTCTAAAAATAGAATGTTATGTGAAATTTCTAAAAATATAAAGTTATGTGAAATTTATAAAAATAGAAAATTTTCTAAAATTTATAAAAATAGTAAGTTTTGAAAAAATTTTAAAATATAAAGTTATGTGAAATTTCTTAAAATAAAAGTTTTTCTAAAATTTCTAAAAACAGATGGTTTTCTAAAATTTCTAAAAATAGTAAGTTTTGAAAAATTTCTAAAAAAAGAATGTTTTGATAATTTTGTAAAAATAGAAAGTTTTAAAAATTTCTGAAAATAGAAAGTTATGTGAAATTTATAAAAATAGAAAGTTTTCTAAAATTTATAAAAATAGTAAGTTTTGAAAAAATTTAAAAATATAAAGTTATGTGAAATTTCTAAAAATAAAAGTTTTTCTAAAATTTCTAAAAATAGAAGTTTTTCTAAAATTTCTAAAAACAGAAAGTTTTGAAAAATTTCAAAAAATATAAAGTTATGTAAAATTTCTAAAAATAGAAAGTTTTTTAAAATTTATAAAAATAGAAAGTTTTTCAAAATTTGTAAAAATAGTAAGTTTTTCAAAATTTGTAAAAATAGTAAGTTTTCTAAAATTTCTAAAAATAGAAAGTTTTGAAAAATTTCTAAAAATAGAAAGTTTTGAAAAATTTCTAAAAATAGAAAGTTTTGAAAAATTTCTAAAAATAGAAAGTTATGTGAAATTTCTAAAAATAGAAGTTTTTCTAAAATTTCTAAAAATAGAAAGTTTTCCAAAATTTCTAAAAATAGAATTTTTCTAAAATTTCTAAAAATAGAAAGTTTTGAAAATTTTCTAAAAATAGAAAGTTATGTGAAATTTCCTAAAATAGGAAGTTTTCTAAAATTTCTAAAAATAGAAAAGTTTTCCAAAATTTCTAAAAATAGTAAGTTTTGAAAATTTTTAAAAAAGAAAGTTTTGATAATTTTCTTAAAAATAGAAAATTTTGAAAAAATTTCTAAAAATAGAAAGTTTTGAAAAATTTCTAAAAATAGAAAGTTATGTGAAATTTCTAAAAATATAAAGTTATGTGAAATTTATGAAAATAGAAAGTTTTCTAAAATTTATAAAAATAGTAAGTTTTGAAAAAATTTAAAAATATAAAGTTATGTGAAATTTCTAAAAATAAAAGTTTTTCTAAATTTTCTAAAAATAAAAGTTTTTCTAAAATTTCTAAAAATAGATGGTTTTCTAAAATTTCTAAAAATAGTAAGTTTTGAAAAAATTTCTAAAAAATAGAAATGTTTTGATAATTTTGTAAAAATAGAAAGTTTTAAAATTTCTGAAAAATAGAAAGTTATGTGAAATTTCTAAAAATAGAAAGTTTTCTAAAATTTCTAAAAATAGTAAAGTTTTGAAAAAATTTAAAAATATAAAGTTATGTGAAATTTCTAAAAATAAAAGTTTTTCTAAAATTTCTAAAAATAGAAGTTTTTCTAAAATTTCTAAAAATAGAAAGTTTTGAAAAATTTCAAAAAATATAAAGTTATGTAAAATTTCTAAAAATAGAAAGTTTTTTAAAATTTATAAAAATAGAAATTTTCAAAAATTTTTAAAAATAGTAAGTTTTGAAAAATTTCTAAAAATAGAAGTTTTTCTAAAATTTCTAAAAATAGAAAGTTTTCCAAAATTTCTAAAAATAGAAAATTTTGAAAAATTTCTAAAAATAGAAAGTTATGTGAAATTTCTAAAAATAGAAGTTTTTCTAAAATTTCTAAAAATAGAAAGTTATGTGAAATTTCTAAAAATAGAAAGTTTTGAAAAATTTCTAAAAATAGAAAATTTTGTGAAATTTCTAAAAATAGAAGGTTTTCTAAAATTTCTAAAAATAGAAAGTTTTCCAAAATTTCTAAAAATAGTAAGTTTTGAAAAATTTTTAAAAATAGAAAGTTTAGGTAATTTTCTAAAAATAGAAAAATTTGAAAAATTTCTAAAAATAGAAATTTTTCCAAAATTTCTAAAAATAGAAAGTTTTCCAAAATTTCTAAAAATAAAAAGTTTTCCAAAATTTCTAAAAATAGAAAATTTTGAAAAATTTCTAAAAATAGAAAGTTATGTAAAATTTCTAAAAATAGAAAGTTTTCTAAAATTTCTAAAAATAGAAAGTTTTGAAAAATTTCTAAAAATAGAAAGTTATGTGAAATTTCTAAAAGTAGAAGTTTTTCTAAAATTTCTAAAAATAGAAAGTTTTCCAAAATTTCCAAAAATAGAAGTTTTTCTAAAATTTCTAAAAATAGAAAGTTTTCCAAAATTTCTAAAAATAGAAAGTTTTGAAAAATTTCTAAAAATAGAAAGTTTTGAAAAATTTCCAAAAATAGAAAGTTTTGAAAAATTTCTAAAAATAGAAAGTTTTCCAAAATTTCTAAAAATAGTAAGTTTTCCAAAATTTCTAAAAATAGAAAGTTTTGTAAAATTTCTAAAAATAGAAAGTTTTGAAAATTTTCTAAAAATAGAAAGTTATGTGAAATTTCTAAAAATAGAAGTTTTTCTAAAATTTCTAAAAATAGAAAGTTTTCCAAAATTTCTAAAAATAGAATTTTTCTAAAATTTCTAAAAATAGAAAGTTTTGAAAAATTTCTAAAAATAGAAAGTTATGTGAAATTTCTAAAAATAGAAGGTTTTCTTAAATTTCAAAATATAGAAAATTTTCCAAAATTTCTAAAAATAGTAAGTTTTGAAAAATTTTTAAAAAAAGAAAGTTTTGATAATTTTCTTAAAATAAAAAATTTTGAAAAATTTCTAAAAATAGAAAGTTTTGAAAAATTTCTAAAAATAGAAAGTTATGTGAAATTTCTAAAAATATAAAGTTATGTGAAATTTATAAAAATAGAAAGTTTTCTAAAATTTATAAAAATAGTAAGTTTTGAAAAAATTTTAAAAATATAAAGTTATGTGAAATTTCTAAAAATAAAAGTTTTTCTAAAATTTCTAAAAATAGAAGTTTTTCTAAAATTTCTAAAAACAGAAAGTTTTGAAAAATTTCAAAAAATATAAAGTTATGTAAAATTTCTAAAAATAGAAGGTTTTCTAAAGTTTCTAAAAATATAAGTTCTTCTAAAGTTTCTAAAAATAGAAGTTTTTCTAAAATTTCTAAAAACAGAAAGTTATGTGAAATTTCTAAAAATAGAAGGTTTTTTAAATTTTTTAAAAATAGTATGTTTTTCTAAATTTCCAAAAATAGTAAGTTTTGAAAAATTTCTAAAAATAGAAAGTTTTGATAATTTTCTAAAAATAGAAAATTTTGAAAAATTTCTAAAAATAGAAAGTTTTCCAAAATTTCTAAAAATAGAAAGTTATGTAAAATTTCTAAAAATAGAAGTTTTTCTAAAATTTCTAAAAATAGAAAGTTTTCCAAAATTTCTAAAAATAGTAAGTTTTCTAAAATTTCTAAAAATAGTAAGTTTTCCAAAATTTCTAAAAATAGAAAGTTTTGAAAAATGTCTAAAAATAGAAGGTTTTCCAAAATTTCTAAAAATAGAAAATTTTTCAAAATTTCTAAAAATAGAAAGTTATGTGAAATTTCTAAAAATAGAAGTTTTTCTAAAATTTCTAAAAATAGAAAGTTTTTCAAAATTTCTAAAAATAGTAAGTTTTGAAAAATTTCTAAAAATAGAAAGTTTTGATAATTTTCTAAAATTTGAAAATTTTGAAAAATTTCTAAAAATAGAAAGTTTTCCAAAATTTCTAAAAATATAAAGTTTTGAAAATTTTCTAAAAATAGAAGTTTTTCTAAAATTTCTAAAATTAGAAGTTTTACTAAAATTTCTAAAAATAGAAAGTTTTGAAAAATTTCTAAAAATAGAAAGTTATGTGAAATTTCTAAAAATAGAAGGTTTTTAAAATTTTCTAAAAATAAAAAGTTATGTGAAATTTTTAAAAATAGAAAGTTTTTCAAAATTTCTAAAAATAGTAAGTTTTGAAAAATTTCTAAAAATAGAAGTTTTTCTAAAATTTCTAAAAACAGAAAGTTATGTGAAATTTCTAAAAATAGAAGGTTTTTCAAAATTTCTAAAAATAGTAAGTTTTGAAAAATGTCTATGAGCTTTAAGCCCATATCCTTTTAGGATATTTTGATATCCATACTGTTCGCAAAAGTCTCCAATGGCCTGTTTTCCATGGAGCTTTTCTTTATTGGCCTGGCGTTGTAGCTTTAGGTCTGTGCAAAAGGCTAAGCCTTCAGCAGCTAATTCTCCATACGTATAAATACCAAAAGGTATTGTACCATTATGTTTGGCTTTTAATTTGGTACGTAGTTTTTCGGCAAATAGGGTAGGTAACCCTGAGATGAATCTTTCTTTCCAGAAATCACTGTTGCAGTCTTCTCTTGTGAAAACTTTAGTGAAGAAAACATCTTTATACCATCTAAAATGAGATAGTGTGGGGCACCTTAGATTAGCCAATTGTTCATGGCTGCTATCTTGCTGTAAGGTTTTTGAACCAACGAAGTGCGTTAGCAATGTACATATTAGTGTATTGACACAATCCTCTATTGAGAGGATATCACCATTTTCATTATGTTCTTGCTTTACTACTTGCAAGATTGCTTGTCTTTCCGTATAGGAGAGAAAATGGTCCCACCAGCCTTGAAGCTGACCTGCAAAGCCAGCTATTATTGCTAAGCAAGCTTGCTGATCAGAATTGCCTAAGAATTTTACTGCGGCTGCATACATCAGCATATTCTTGACTATTCTTACTATTTGATAGTCTGAGAGACCATCAATGTTCCATTCGCTGATGGTTGACCCGGAGTGAACAGTCTTTGCCGGCAGTTCTTCTTCAAAATTGAGATATACTGGGGATGGCCTTGAATAATAAGGCTTGGATTGATATGTTGGGATTGGTTTTTCCAACTTGTTGATCTGTGGCACCTTTTGAGGTGTTGCATCTTTAAATAGAGTTTCTAATTGGGAATTCTTAAGGATTTCTAAAGTTTCTTCAATCTCTTGGTCAGAGATCTGTGCCAAATCTTGTTCCTCCATCATTTTTACAGATTTCCCTTTGTCTTGTATGTCTAGTTTAGACAGTTTAGACAGTAATTCTTCTAGAAATTTAGAATTTTGTTTCAAATGAAACTCAGGTAAGGGTTTCACAAAGGTAGGTTCGACTTTCTTCTTTTGAGAAGATGGTATTGCTGAGGATGAAGGTTTTTCCTCTATGCCTTTTATTGATTGCTCTATTCAAGTCAATTGGGTTCCTACTGATTGTAGGTATAAATTAGTATAGTTATTTTGTTCAACTACTTGATTGACTGAATCATTAGTAGCTGGTTCATCTTTTTTAGATGAAGTTGTTTTATATGGTACTGTAGGAGCATTTTTAGAAAATATTAATGAGGTTTCTGGAGGATGAATTGCTACTACAGGTTCTCCTTTTTGTGGTAGAAAAGTTTTGTAAAGCTTTTCTAAGGCTAGTATTTCAGGAACTTCTTCCTTCTCGCCTTTGGAATATTCGACAATGAACTGAAAGAAATCTAAGTTAGATATCTTTTTTGTTTTCTTAAGGTAATTAAGAAACTCTTCGTATTTGAAGAAATACATTTTTTGTAAGTCTCTATTAAGAGAGAAATATAATTTCTTCTTTTCACTATTAAGTAGATTTGTAAGGGTTTCTAAAATCATATTATCATACTCTTGTTGTCTACTCTTTTTAGAGCTTGATAATATCATTATATTAGAAAAACCCTGTGTTGGTTTAGACTCAAAACCCATCTCTGATAGAGTTGGGCTATCAGGTCTTAATGACTGTTCTTCTGTAGATCTTTCAGATCTATCTGATGTGTAGACTGGGAGGCTAATCCCTGTGGGAAGTCTTTGGACTCCTTCAAAGGTTTCTTTACCTTTTGAGGTAATAGATGGGCTTGGTGAAGCCAAGGTTATTAACGATGGGCTTATTGAAGCTCTTGGTGTAATTTGTATTGAAGGCCTTGGGCTTTCATGAATTTTAACTCTTCTTTTAGAGTCGAATATTATTTCAACAGATCCATCATCATGTTCGATGATTTGTTCCAAATCTGTATTTTGAGGAACTAATGAGTTCCTATGGTCTGTGCTCAAAGTCCAAGATTCTGGGAGAGTAATTTTATCCCATTTTATCATTTTAGGAACAGCAAGTTTTGACTTATTTGCGTTGGCTTGAAATAGAGTTGTTTCTCCCTTAGGGTCTTTTACGAAAGACCTTAAGTTAATGTCTGGGCAGATAGTGTTCATTACTTTAAAATAGACTCTATAAATGAGAGCTATATTACTAGTTCCTTCTTCCATGTCGAATCCATGAGTTTGAATATCCACTTTTAGGGATCTTTGGACATTTGAGTCTTTTATACTTACAGAAAAGTTTGGAAAGCAGTTGAAATATATAGGTCCAGCTGCTAGTGAAGATTCTATACATCCTAGTACAAAGTCTTTAAATTTATTATGTCGTTTGTCTCTAACGCATAATAGGACTAAAGTTTAGTCCTTCCCTTGTTAAGGGTTTAACAGTAATTTGGACTAATCCAATATGTAAATAATTAAACTGTTCTTTAGATAAGTTTATTATCTGATTAGATAATAGAGTAATGTCTTTTGATTCTCAAAATATTATAAAAAACCTTCCACATAACATGGGGAATAAGCTTAACAACTTTAAGAGGCATTTTGAAATAACCATGGACACAAACAGCCTAGAATTGAAGGCCAAACAAACAAATAACAAAATATAAATTACAGCATCGTGGATACAAAAGAATTTCACTTCAAAGCCACCCTTCATAGTACAATTTGGCTCACCTCCATACTAGTTTCAAATCTCCTTTCAATTCACCAGTTAACAAACTTAATTACAAAGCTCCTAATAACTATTTTCTTTTCTCTCAGATGACAATTTATAATGAATGAGTTATCCTTGAACATTAAGTTTAACCTTGCAACTAGAGAAGGATACCAATCCATAGTTTTCTTAGAAAAACAAAGTCGATATAATATACAAGAAATGAACTCAATTATTATGAAGCAATGTCATAACTCATAAACTCCTCAGGCGAAACCCAAATAGGTAAATCAAAAAATGACTGATTTAATTGTTCTTCTTGCGCGTTGCACATTGCTTCTGCTATGTCACACAGATTTGAAACATCACGAATAATTGCTTCTTGGGTCTCTGCCTGCATATAGTAAAACACTCTTTTATGATTTAATGTTATGCCCTATTCCCTCTCTAGCTACCAAAAACAAGTCAAGGAAGATTGAACCATAAAGTTTAAACTTTTTAATAACTTGTGGGATTAAAATGATTAATTCCTTACATATAACTAGAATTTTGAGTAAAACAAAGTATGAAGCATTTTCTTCAATTTCATAAAGCAAATAGCCAAATAGCACGAAATGAACCCCAAAAGCTTGCATACAAGAATTTTCCAAGTGATACGAACCCTTTAGAACCCACATCCAATTTTTCCAACATCCTATAGAAATCAGAAATGGCAGAGTGGAAAAAACCATGAATTACCTGCAGAAGAAGGTCATCCATTACTGATCCATAATTTGTCTCGGATCCCTCGACGTCGGGCATTGACGAATCTTGAAACGGTACCGTTTGCTCAAGTTGTTGTTGTTGGAGACGAGTTGTCTCTTCCATTGTGCGCAAGGTGTTTGATAAATGGTCCCAAAGATCGATCTCCCTCTGGTACCGAACCTTGAGCTTCAAGAGCGTCTCCTTCTTCCACTCTCGCCGGAGTTTCTCGGCTGCATCGCAATCCGACTGAAAATTGGCTGAGCCAGAAACTGGGTCTGGGTCGAGTCGGAGCCGCTTTTGGCACTTGAATATGAAGCCATCGTCATTGTAAACCTCCCACTGGTCAATTTCCCAAGCTTCCTCTGTTGCTGAATTCATTGGCCACGAGGGAGAGGGAGAAGGAGAGGGAGAGAGTGGAGACTCAAAAGAGAAAGCAGGAATTTAGCTCGTGGGAGTAGTGAGAGAGCGAACTTGTCCAAGACTCTAAATGATGCTTTTTTTCTTTCCGGTTTGGTGATGTTTAAAATGGTGGCTTTACCGGCTAACTTTGGACTTGTGGAGTAGAATGATAAGTAATAACTAGTACACACATGTTAATTTTTTAATAAAAAAATATATATTCACATGCATAAAAAAAAAATTATAAAAAAATAACATATATTTAAAAAAAATTAAAATTAAACTATATATATTAAATGAGTTCATGTGATGTAATTAAATCTAAATTTTATTAATATATATGTGTAATATATATATGTGTGTTATATTTCTTATTTTATTAATTTAAATTACCAACTTAATCATTTATTCAACAATCAATAATTAAAGGGAGGTGATATTGAAAAAAATACGCCTGAGTCGCCTGACATTTTCAACTATTAATAAAGAAAGAATAAAAACGAGATAAAATTGTTTTTTATAAGAGAAAAAGAGGGTAGTTCGTGCAAGTGAAAATTAGGAACTAATAGTATGCCAAAATTATCTAGAGGAAACCGAAGGAAAACTGGAAAAGGATTATAACTGCTGTGGCACTTAGTGTTATTGATGCTTTGAGGTTGCCTATTTGAATATTTCAAAACCTTCAGGTTTAAACCGAATGGACGAGTAGCGTCCATGAGAAGCCCAGGCCCAAATTAAAAAGAAAAATGTTTTTTTTTTTTTAAATAATAATAATAACACGTGTTAATATATGAATTACATGGATGCTAAATTTATGTGTAATTTATCTTCGTATTTAATTTTTCCAGAATTAACTAGCACAATTTAAATCAATGGAGAAATTTTTTGATCGATATAAATAGCATAAATCAATCAGAAAAGGGGTTCCTTGTCAATACAGCTCGTAGATTGCGAAAGAGCTATGTTGACGAGTGAAGTAATAACGAAGAAGAAAGAAGGAACCAATCTATTAGGTTCGCCTACCTTTGAGGAGCTTGAGAATGGTCGTTTCAAGTGCGTTGAGACAGGCCATGAACTGCTGGGCAAAGACAAAGGCTCCTATTCTCAGAGCAAACGTTGTCGTTTGGGATTTATAGATTATGCTGTGTCCCATCGTAAACCCCCTCTCAACATGTTCAAGCAAGACCCTCTATACCGGTATCTCAACTATTTATATCTTTACTATTTCAACTATTTTCAAGCTTTTCATTTTCCTTTTTCTGATTATCAATTACCCTCGAAAACCCCAATTTTGGCTTAGACACTAACGTGTATGTCTGGTCTTTTTGATAGTTCGAAGTTGATATGTAAGTTGACCGGAGATACTATCAATAAGTCTGAGGAACATATCTGGAAACATATTAATGGTAAACGGTTCCTCAACAAACTAGGTTGGTGCCTAATCTTTTTTTTTGTCTCTCTCTCTCTCTCTCTTCTTTGTCTCTCTTAGGAGTCTGGTTTTTTAATGTGTATGTTCTTACCTTGTAGTGCTTAAAAAGTTCAATTACATCATTTTTTGAAAGGAAATTCTTGTATGTAGAGGAAAAGGAAACACAAGAGCTAGCATCCAATGGAATGATGGATGAGCAAACTCCAAAAATGGTGTCTAAACTCAAAAAAGGTAGTGTGAAAACAAAGAAGGAAAAATCAGTTGAGGAAATTATCTCAGAAGTGAGGAAATCTTCAGATGGAGAAAGTGATTCTGAAGAGAATGTTTGGATTCCACCGGTTGAAGACCGTTCGGACCTTGATGGTGGAGGGAATGGATGGGGTTCTGGCTCAGAGTCGGATGGACTTGAAACTGGTGTGATTTTCATTTATGAACTTGCATTTTACATTTTATTTGCTTTGTTTTACATCTTGAGAGTCTTATATTCTCAGTGAGTATAAAATGGTTTATAACCAATAACATTTCCTAATCGACAGTGCGATCATAATGATTCATGCAAGATAGTATATCTGCAAGTCTGCAACTCTCATATAGATAATAGTCAATTTGCAAAGAGTTGCAACTTCCAATTGAGATTTAAGCCACCTATATGAGCTCAATGCATGTTATTTTAGTAAAAGAGAGATGGATTATTCATATACCTAGCATGGTATTTCTAAATCTTATTTGGAGATGGCTCTAGCGGGAAACAACACTAGGTGATTGTTAGCTTCTCTGAAGTCTGCATAATTTTCAAGATGAACTCCTATAAATTATTACAGATTAATTTCTTTTCCTGCATATCTAGGAAGTTCTATTATTTTAAGATGCTTGTAACAACTCACAAGACTGGTGCAGATTTCAGCTGTAATTTTATTTTTTCTTTCCTTCTGATGCATTTGGTTCCCATTTTTTTTCCCTCACACAGCTCATTTGTTCTCAACTCCCTGACACCACATTTGATGGTAATTTAATTCTCCAGATGGTGCTGTTGAAAATGGTATCAAAGTTTCAGAAGAGCTTTCTAATCGGTATGTTGCTCCGTTGTTTTTTATGGATTATTTATACCGCATAATTTTCCAAAGTCATCTCCCATTTAACTTGTTGTAACTGCTGAACTTTTCTTGTGCTCTTTAGGACCAAGAGAATGTCCATAGAAATTGGACCTAGCAGCTTTGCCTCGAGAAAGAAGAAGAGTAAGAAGGATGCTGAATGTTGATCTGCTTAGCAACTTCACTCAAATGTTGGAAGAGCTGCTCCTGTAAAGTATTTCTTTTTCCCTCTGTAGTCTTTTTAGTTTGGATCATTCCCTGCTCCTAAAAGGAGGGAGATTTTTTTGCCCTGGAAATAGAAGATTTTCAAGTGCCCTCTAGCAATTCACACTTAATTTTTTGTAAACTGTTTGAAGACGACACAATTCGTTAATTTGAAAGTCGACCTTTCGAAGCTGGCCTACTCTGGTATTTGCTTTATCTGAGCTCTACTTTACAAGCGGAATCTCCCTTCCTTTTCTTGATTGGAAATTAGAAGCATCGTGCTTGGTCCTCACTCATGTTGTTTTACATGTCAACATTATGAAACATTTTGACAGGAAATCCGAGGTCAAGCTAGGAACGAGCCCCAACTATTCTTGGTTGCATCGTTTTAAAAATTATACTGCGTTCTGCAGAGTTCAATTTTGAGGGCTTACAAATGCTCGGTGGAGAGACCTTATTAATAGTAACACTATCTTTATTATTTATAAGTTCTTGCAAATAAGCCAGGGAAACATCTTAATTAAGATGGTTAATAAATTAGTTAATCCCAATAAATACAAAATAGATGTCCCAGCTCTTCAAGTGAAGTCATATTGTTGCTGTAGTTGGATCTCCGTGTTGTTGGAGATAACATAAATTGTTTGCATCAAAATTTCTTTATGCTCCAGAGACCTCTTCATTTACAAAATATCTAATGATTCAATGTCTCAAATGGAAACCTATTACATACCCTAGGGCCTAGACTTCATTTCTCCATAAATGTTGCTCTTCCATAGCCCTATGCAAATACTCCCATCCATGTCTGCATCAAACGTGCCTAATATGCCAAACATATATTAGATTTCTTATAAAGATGATATTAGTCCCCTTATCCAACGGTGAAATTTTTATAACTAATCACTTGCACTATCAATATATAGGATCCCCTCAGAAGTTTCAACTAAAATTACCCCAAGTCCTTAAAAAAAGAAAAAAAATAATAGTGGAAAAGAAGAGAAAAATAAGTAAACAACAAGATATATGAAATTTGCCTTAATGTTTGAAATTCTTGGTGCAATACTATAAAAATGACCATTGTACAAAAGTAACACACGACCAATCAAGCTATTGTGGAATTCAAAAGAAGTTAGGCTCTGAGCATATACCTGATAACATGAGCAAATTCACAATGTTATCAGCTCCTCATCCCATAACTTCTTTCTTGCGATTAGAACTCTCTCTTCACCAGAGGAAAGAGCATCAATCCTTGGTTCTACTTCTGATAACCATCCATCCCATCTTAAAGCAGTGACAAATTTCCTAATGAAGTTTATCACAGAGGGTTTATCTCTTATGATCACAAATCCATCCGGCCTCAAAATCCGATCCATTTCAATTAATAAGTCCTCAATACTGCATCCACGTTCATCAATCTCTGAGAATACTGCCCATGCATGTAGAAGATCATATGTACGAGGATATGTGGAAAATGATTCACACCTGCACAGTAAAGATTGGAATATAGTTAAAACATCAAAGTGATGAATAGTATACAATAGTCCCAAACAGAAGAAGACACTGTATCCTGCCAAAAAGTTAAGTGGTAATTATTAGGCATATAATCCCTTGGCTTGATTTCTCTCTTTTCTCAAGGGATGTCCACTGCATATTTTAGGCAATATGTATCTCAGAAAAGAGTTAATAAAAGCCAAAAATGTCTTTTAAGTTTTGACATCAATTTGAAGATATGATCAATTGCAGGTTAATCTCTAAAGTGTAACAATAATACTGCATACCAGTCATGTACAGTTCCAATCAAGCCCCTGTCATATATAATCTTCAGTCTGGCATAAGCATGGGCAGGAGCAACATTCATCACCCAGACATCTTTATCATTGAGGACAGCCGCAAATCCTCCAAGGTTTGAGTTCATATCCATAACATTTCTGATGGAATTTTTCTGCATCACAGACTTCATTTGCTTCCAATACTCGACCACTCGGAAGTGCCATATGCTCTATATGATGTGACTTTGTTAGGCACTTTAACAGAACAAGGAAAGGATGGTAGATAAATTGGGATAAAACACACCATAAAATACTTTTTACTTCGAAATATAGAAACTTACAGTGTCTTCTATAAATTCCTCACGACTGACACCAATTTCTTCAAGGCGAGGCGGTGGTGCTGTAAGCCTCTTAGGCCAAGGAACTAATCCACTCCCCTTTTCCCTATGCATCTCTGTTTCATAATTGAAGCAGCAAGCAATTTTAAGAAATAGGAAACAAAGGCCAATAAATGAGCGCATCTAAGCAGCCTTCTTCCACAAACAACAGTTTTCCAATTGTATAAAGTAGGAAAGAATCTGGTCCAGAGTAAAATGACAGTTCTATATGTGACAGGTTCATATATTATATATATAGTTCTTGAAAATCAGTGAGTCATCATATGATCCTTGCATCTGTTCTCTTTTAGTCTTTTCATGTTTTTTATTATATTGTTATTTTATGTTACCCGGACTCGGTGGTTTACCCCATAGTACCGCTGTCGACACGACACGACATCGACACTGGTGCAGGATATGTGTCCAGTCCGGCAAAAAATTTTTGGACACGGTGGTCGAAGTTGAAGACATGATGAGGGATGATGAAGGGAAAAAGAAGGCTAAAAGAAAAAAGTAAAAAAAGCTGAAAAACAAAAGAAGTGAAAAACTGAAGATGAAGAAGCAGAAGAAGACAAATGAAGAAGCAGAAGAAGACGAATGAAGAATCAGAAGATGACGAACAGAAGAAGACGAATGAAGAAGACGGCGGCTCAAGTATCAGATAAATGTCATTGGGCCTTTTAATTTTTTTAATTGGGCCTTTCAATTTTCTTTGTATGGATTGGGCCACTATATTCAAAAACTCAAAACTTAAAAAAATGCTTTCATGTAATATTCACACAATAATTAAATATTTATTAATAAAAATAAAATATAAAATTTAATTAATATAATCCAATGTCCACCTATATCTTGTTGTAATAAATATTAACCTAATATTATTAAACACAATTTTCAATATAAATATTTTATAGATATATTAAATAAAATTTAATATAATAATTTTTCGTATCTACGTGTCCGTGTCTAAATATTGGACACATATCTCCGTATCCTAAAATTTTAAATTTTACGCACCTGACCTTTGTATATATATCTATATCGACACTTCTACCCGAGTCTAGGTAACATAGTTGTTAGGGGTGTCAAACGGGCTGTGACTTGGCACGTTGGCCCACCGGGTCGGCACGGCACGGCCCACTAAATATTCGGCATGGCACGTTAGCAAAAAAAAGTGGCACGGCACGGCCCATGGCCTACGGCCCTTAACGGGCTGGGCCGAGCAGGCACGGCACGGCACGCAAAGCCTTATTATTTTAAAAATTAATTTTAAAAAAATACCAATAAATAAATAATTTTTTACATTTAAATAAAATTGGACATAATCTAATAAATTTTTAACAATTTATTAAATGAGAGTTCGACTCTCACTTTTAATTTTTTAAAGTATTATTAATAATTTTTAACTAAATAATTAAATAAATATATTAAAAAAATGAAATAAAGGGGTCACGGGCTGTGCCGGCCCGTTAAGTACGGCCCAACAAGCCGGGCACGGCATGGCATGTCAAGACCCACGGACCAAGAATGGAAGCACGGCACGGCCCATCCCATATAAGGGCCAAGGGCAGGTACGGCACGCTAACTAACAGGCCACGGGCCGGCACGGTACGCTAATTTGACGGGGCCGGGCCGGGCCGGCCTGTCCTTTTTGACACCCTTAATAGCTGTTATTCACTTCTATTACCAAATACCAACTCTCTGTTTTTATAAGAATCAAATACCAACCCTTGGAGGTAAGAGAATGTGAATCCTACTAATCAAATTTACATCTCCATTGAGAGTATAATAGTCTCACTTCACTGACCAAAAATAAGAAACTCAATACCTAGCAACTATCAATATCAGTGTTCTACATACTTGGAGATTACCTGTGATATGAGAGGGGGTGCAAACAAATGATTTGACACATTCTAGAATAGGTTTGTCCATCAGAACATAATACCAAGCTATATATGCTTATATATAGGCTATAGTTAATAAAGAGATTACTTCAGAGCCCAAAAAAAAAGGGACTTACTTGCAGAGTATCGAGAGATACAAGGCTTCATGCTCACATTCCAGGATGCATCTGGGTCATCATCCGTATTGCACAAATCGGGGTGGGTTCCAGGATCTCTCTTCAGATAACAACTATTTGAAAGTGGCTTCCCCCATATAACGCTCTGCTCTTTCTTTGTAATAACTCTCCAGCACATTTTGTGCAGAAGATCATACATGGCATTCCAAATTCTCCGATTTTCGGGATCACTACCATATGCTTCAGGAGAAGTATACACAAAATACCCTCCTGGTCTTAGTAATCTGTCAAGCTCTAATAAGAGGAGTCCCCCTCTTTGAAGCCAATCAATTCTACATCGGGAACAGTGAGCCAGATCAAATGACCTGCTTGGATAAGGAAGTCTTTTTGTACCCAAAACACCAAGAGTTGCTGGAAGTCCCCTTTCTAGTGCAAATTGTATTTGATTCTCATGTACATCATTAGGCGCAAGGGACATTGCTATTATCTCATGAGGAAGAAGATAGGCGCCAAAACTTGCAACTCCACAACCCACATCCAGGACATTTCTGATATTTCCTTCATTATTGAGTTTATCACCAGGAAATTTGAGCATCTATAGAAAAAGAGGGGGAACAATGTAGGAAAACAACATCAAGAAGGAATCAAAGACACAGATTTCAAAAATTGAGAGGCTAATATATGAATTATTGAATGTATTAACTATTAAGCCTAAAGCAGTTATTAGGCTGGTATCCCAAAAGAGATGAACGGAAAAACCTGTACTTTAACTGATCTTTCTTTGTCCAATTCAAAGGACCCGAATTTTTATCTCCTTTTCCTACAAAAAGGGAGGAAAGCTGGGAATCAAATAACCATACCCTAGCAAGTGATATGATGTATATATCAGCTCCTTTGTGGAAATGTGTTCCTCCGCCAGGAAAATTTATCTTCTCGCCGTTCACAACCATCCAATTCTGATCTGATTTCTCCTGCGCAAGATGTGTATGGGGAATGTTGGCCTTCCACGCTTCATCTCTACTTGCTGGCCACCTTATGGGGATCTGAAATTCTATGAATAGTTTCGTTGGAATCAAAACTAACTGAAGCCGATCCGTAACAAGATTTTACTGGAAATGATTATTTTACTAACCCTGTAACCAACTGGAGGTGGTATCAAGCAATTATAACGCCGTTCCGGAGGTGGACAGTGTCGTTCATAGTGTTCCATTACTGTCAAGTTAGGTTTCAATTTCAACTGGTAAAAAAGATTCCTATCCAAACAAGGTATTAACTCTGAATATTTTATATCACAAATCTGCAATAACGTCAAAAGCAAAATTTCAGAGAACTAATAAAAACAAACAAGGGAAATATTCATTTAACACATTTCATTGTATGACTTTCACCTTGTGGTTACAATTATGAATACACACTAGGACCACTCAAAATTCTTATAAGAAACAAGCTGAACTTATAAACAAAATCAATAAAAATTCGTTACTTTCATAAAATGCAATTATGTTTGAATCAAACTATAAAATTTAGTATAAAAAGGCCCATTTCTAAAATTTGATAAAAGAAGGCGCGTTGTACAACAATCATCCAATAATAAACAGAATAAAGTGCGTAATATAGTTGATAATAGTGCTGCTATAAAACACAGGGTTAGGTTAAAACATCCATGTTTTATACAATAGATTACATACAGGTATGCTTTTGGGGACCTCTGGGTTGTGCTCTTGATCTTCATGCAAATCATCAAAATCTCGACGGAGCATGAACCCGCCATTGACCGGGTCTGTGCCATCAGACCCGGATTCTTCGTCGGCTCTTCGAGAGCCCGGAGTAAAAGACGATCCATAGTATAAACAAGCCAACCCGAGACACGCAATTAGACCCAAAAGTAAGTACTTAAGCAGCTTAGTTATGGGAATGAGCTCAGTCTTGTGCTTCATCTCAGACCTCTTATCGGGAGCAATTAATCCGACCCGATTTGCAATAAAACACAGAAGCTAAAACCCTTTGCAACAGATCAGCTGTAGTAGGGATAAACAGATCTTTGTGAGACTAGGCCAGGACTTATCTTCTACGTTGTTCTAGCCTTATTTCAGGACCGGTTTGAGTAGAGTGTGTGTACACTAGTGTCTAGTTTGTGATTAGGAAGGGAACAAATATATATTGACAAAAGTGCCCTTTAGTGCTGTAAATTACTTCATTTTTTCTTCTTCTTTTTTTTTTTTATATCAAACCCCTTAGTTAATAGTAATTGCTTATTTATATATTGACAAAGTCGTTCGATCGAGTTAATTTCCTTGAAAAAAGAAAAAGAAAAAAAAAAGGGAGATTTTCCTTTTAAATACCCATATTCAAGCACAAAATAAATATACAATACAACTATGGATGAAAATATTCATATTTTTTAAAATTTTATAAAGCGAAAGAATTGATATCACTATACTATTTAAAAAATATATTCTATAATATTTGAACATTTTTTCAATATTTTTATAAAAATATAGAATAAAATCAAAAAAATTAGATTTTTTTTATAAGTTTTATTGTAATTTTTTAAAATTTTAATAAAATTTTGGTAATATTGAAAAAACTAGTACAAATATATCTTAAAATATCACTTTAAAGTTTTTAATTTTATTAAATTGAAAGCACATAACATGTCATTTATATTTTTGCATAACTCAATATTTATGTAAAAGTAATCCATTTTAATTTTTTTTTTCAAATTTTTAATATTTATCATAGTTCTAATTATTTAATTATAACTCATTAAATTATTATACATATATACATATTTAATTACATGAATTTTTTTAATTATTTTTTTTATCTTCTCTCGTACTATTTTGTATTTTAATCTATGTAATTCTTATTTTTCAAATAATTTTATATTATTATTCTTCAACTTTTTAGTTAATTTCATATATTTTATACAAATGTCATGAATTAAAAAATTCATTTGATTTTTATGAAAAATAATTTTAATTATAATCTACTAACAATATGGGGGCGTTTGGTTCGCTGGAATGTAATCGTAATCGTAATCGTAATCGTAATGGAATGTAATGTAATGGAATCAGTATTACGATTACAGTGTTTGGTTTAGTCACTGTAATCAAAAAAGGAATCAGTATTACAGTGTTTGGTTTGACAACTGTAATGTAATGGAATACAAAAAAAAATTATATAATTATTTTAAATATACAATTTAAAAAATTAAAATTTCAGAAATAATACAATTTCATAACAACAATTAATAAAAAAAATATACTTTTTATTAAAAAAAATACAATTAATAAAAAATATTATTTAATGTAAATTACATTTAAAAAAAATTACATTCAGAAAAAATATAATTTTATAACAATAATTAATAAAAAATAATACAATTTTAAAAAAAGAAATACAATTTCATATAAAAAATATAATTAAAAAAAAAACAAAATAACAAATAAACAAATATAAGAAAAATTCGCTAACCTAAAAATACACATCAATATTAAAACCAAAATATTTTCATAAACTAAAAATTCATATGACAAATATAGTAAGTATTCAATAACTTAAAAATAGGCATCAAGTAATTGTGTCAAAATACATAACAATAACATACTTAATCCTGGATAGGAAATACAAATCCATATAAATATATTAGGTCCATTTTTTCATAATTATTTAGACACCACCTTCACGCCTAAGGAGATTTCTAATCCAACCATCCTTTTTTTCATCAGGTACGCCAAAGAAGACATTCATTCTTGCAGGCTTGTCAACAAGTATAATAGTGGCAACATCAAGCTCGTCAGAGGAGAGCGATGTGGTTCTCTGCAATTCGTTATATAACCTCATTTGTTTTTCCTCCTCTCCTTCTTTTGCTACGGATCGACTTAAAATAGAGCTGACGTTGGACAGCTGGTCAGAAAGCATTGCAGCGGCCCTCTCAACAGATTGTCCATAGTCATTATCTTCTCTAATTCTCTTCCTTTTTTTGGAAGAAGTATTAGAGTGCTCTTGATTGGTAGCATCTACCGACATAAACATTGGATCAGTTTCATCTATTGCCTCTTGATCTTGTTCGTTATTTAGTTCTGCCACAACATCATCTGCAGTCTCTGCATTTCTTCCAGTTGCCCTGTCTTTTCCAAAAATAATAGACAAGTCCTCGTAATGTTGAAATGACCTATGTCTGAAATAAGCAGCTTCTTTGTGACTCTAAAAAACATTTGAAACAAATATTGGATTATTAAAAATTTTAAAAATTAAATACATTGTTATCTAGTTAGATTAAAAACATTATATTACCTCAAGATATGCGTCCCAAACTGGTGTATCAGCAGTCACCAGTTTATTCACAGGATCCCATCCAAATCCACTACTATGTTGACCACATAGCATGTCATGAACCGTAGTAAACTGACTCTTTAGTGTTCTCAGTCGAGACTCGATATGAGGTTTGGCCTTCATAGTACATCCTGGAATTTTTTCAACTAGCAACCTCTCCACAGCATATAAATACCCAGACTTGAAACCTCCATCGGCCCTATACGAGCCTTGTGAATGTAATTCTAGCAAACACTCAACCAGTTTTTCATCCAATGATGATGTCCAAAACCTTTTGTTTTGACCCGGTCCGCGATTTTTTGAAGTTCCGCTTTGTGAAGATGACATCCTAAGTGAACATGTCAGATTAAAACAAATACAACATCCAGATAAAATAGGCTTCTAAGTTTCTCGCAACTAAAATTTTATAGTTTACCAATAACAAGAAAAATATAATGATCCTATATATATCTGTTTTTAGGAAGTAAACAGAGAAGAAATATTTATTAGCTAAATCATGTGCTTGACTACACAAAAAAATTGCAATGCACAGCTCGTCTTTCCCCAGTATCCCACTCCCTAACCAAATCGCATAAGCCCATTTCTTACAAAATATATATCTAACAGCAGAACAAGAAAATCACCAACCAAATCCCTTTTCATAAGCCATAACCCGATATATCCCTTCTATGCAATTTATGTGCATGTCATATGACCCAACAATTTTAAGCATTTCAATTTATTTTGTTGGGTTTTTTACTGAAACAATTGATTGAAAAGGTTCCAAATATAAGAAAGTGAGTGAAAGCAGCAGTATAATGGTAGTAGCTATGTGAATATAACAGAAAATTTCAGCTCCTTTGGTCCTTTCCACTATCCATTAAACAGAAAATCGTAATCTGGTATATAAAAAAACAGAGAAAGAGCCCAAATCAAACAGAAAATCAAAACTGCAAATTGAAATTCAAACAGAAACTCTAATAAAGCTAGTGCCATTGTCCAACAGAAAATCAATATGGACCAAATAAACAAATCACATTTCGTTTCAGATAGCAAAAATTTCAACCAAGTACCAAAATATCAAAATCTCATTTGAGTGTCACAAAATCACAAATCAAAATCTACAAAAACAACATTGATGATGATCAAGGAAGAAAAAGGTAATCGTAATCTGGTTAAAGAAGGAGCTGTGCAGATGGGATCATATAACGAACAATAATCACGAGTCCATAGATAAACTACATAAAATATTTGAACAATCAACTACCTAAAATACCTGAGGAGGAGAGCTGGTGCGAGGAGGAGAGCTGGTGCGAGGACTGGCGTTGGACAGCGAGAGGAGTGCTGAACGGCGGCTAGAGGAGAGCTGGAAGGGGGCGAAATGAGAGCTGGACACGGATAGGAGAGCGAACGGCGCCGGAGGAGAACTGGTGGCTTCGAATTTCAGGACGGCGATGGAAAGCTCGGAGGAGAACTGGTGAGATCGTAATCGGGGGTGCGAGGCTCGACGAGGATGAGTAGTTTAGGTTACGTAAAGGAATTCCAATTCCTTCTCCTCAGCTTTGTAATCGCAATTCCTTCGTTTAATGTAATGAATTACATTACATTCCCGCAGTTTAATATAACCAAACGACGTAATGGACGCATTCCATTACATTACGCGTTCCATTACCTTGAACCAAACGGGCCCTATGTGTATATTTTAGTCATAAATATAATATTTAAATAAAAATAAATTTAATTAGTTTTTATTAATTGTTTTAATAGTTTTAAGAATTATACCAAATTTAAAATATTATAATGTTTGTAAATTTGATAAAAAAAATTCAAATATCCACCAATATCGATAATATTTTCAATATTTATATAAAACTAAAGTCTCAATATTTTCATCTATGATTATAACAACATTATAATTTTATTTTGAAAAAATAATAATTGCACCGTTATACGATTAAAATAATGATAATGTAATAATTAAAGTATATAAATTTATTATTATATTTTTGTAATTAATTATATTTTAGTAATTATTATTAATAAAATTGGTTGTGATAATAATAATTTTAATTATGTTAATATCACAATCATAAAATTATAATTAATATATGGTATGATAATTGATAACACTACACTATAGTTTGGTTAAAGGGTATATTTTTAGATGATGTTTTTACTAAATTTTCACTTGTTAAGCACTACTTTTTTTCGGAAGACAATACGCACTTCCGTGAATTATTGTTTTTGCATTCCGTTTTAACAATCTTATTTAATTTATTGTTAATATGCTATATTGCGTTAATAATACGATATTATTATTTAAAATTTATTCTAAATTTAAAATAAATTAAAATTTTCATTCATAAGGATTATTTAATTAATATCACAAAATAATATTATTTAAATTTAAAATAATGACATTTTAGTTAGTTTGATATTGAATAATATATATTTTGATCTTATCTTTTGCTTAAGGATAATAAATTTTAGAATTAAATATTTTATTTGTTATATACTTGAGAGTTAAGTTATATAAATTACTTCCTTGCTAAGCCAACTTATTACATATAAGTTACTTCATTCAATATGCTCCAATAATATATAAAATTATTTTTTAATTAATTAACAAAAAGTGTCGTAACATTGAATTAACGTATAATATTTTAAATTTTTTAATTTTTTAATTTTTTTATATATTTTAAAAAATATATAATATATATCGAAAAAGTTGAGAACAATATCCTAGCTACATTATTTATTATTTTTAAAATATAGTTTATTTTAATTATATAATTTATTTTATTTATTTATTAAATATTTACATTAATTTTAAATTCTATTAATTTAAAATATCACATCTTACTTCTTGGATAAATAATTAATCCTAGCTGGTTGGTCGACTCGTTATAATAGACGAGCCGCCCTGCTAATGCGACCCTTGAGCCATCTGTTACTAAATTATCTGCCAAATTTGTTATTCAGAACAACACTTCACCGAGTGGATTAGAATTAGAAGCACAAGCAATCACCGGAAGGATCCGTGTTCAGGCCGTCTCTTTGCTCTTTTGTTTGTTTAGGAAGAAATTTGTAAACTTTCCTGAAATATCTCCGAATTATAATATTCACGAATTTGAATCTGCGCATACGTTGAAGTATAAAAGTTTTTCCTTCTCTTGGTTTGGTAACGTTTGCCTTTTGGGTGTGTATTTGCATATTCCATTGCGAAATCGAAGAAGCAAGTTTCTGATGGGTGGAAAAATTTCTAGAGAGGAGAAATGGGGACAGAGTTCGTCACCGCGTTCGAGTTCTTCTCCGTGGAGTGATTATCTTCAAGAGACTCCCAGCTATGCGACCCAGTCTTATCCTTCACAGACATATTATGATCCACCAACTCAGGACTACAGTACTAGTGATTCAGCTGAAAGCAACAAGTGGTTGGAAAGAAAGTATTCGAAAATTGCTGATAACTACCGTTCTCTAGAAGAGGTAAGCAATGTGCAAATGCAATAGTTGTTTGAGAGAAGTGAAATACAGACATAATCAAATTATAAAGGGGATATGATAGGTGATATTTTCAACAGTTTTATGCTGTCCTGTAGATTCCTTTCTTCAATACCATGATTTACTTAATTTATTTATTTTAATATAGAGAAATTTTGCATTTTAAGTTTGTATTTTCGATCTTGAGCTATATGTCTCTAATTAACTAAGTCATCTGGCTTTGGCAAAAGTACTGAGGTGTAAGTTTTAGACTCGGTTTTTTAAAGGGGTGGGCGATGCCCATGTGACTTTGTTCATTTTTCCTTTGTTTTTAGGTGATTTTAGATCCCTTATTTTATGATAATGTATGCATAAATTTAATTTCTTGCACATGTTTGTCGATAGATATTGTCGTCTAATAAAACGAGAAATGCTAAAAATATAAAAATTTGCATATACTTTTGTATCCACACCGCTTGTATCGTGATACATGGCAAAATTATTTTAAAAAATAAGAAAAGTGATTTATTTTTCTAGATAATTCTATCATGTAGCACCATATAAGTAGGGTAGATGCAAAAGTGAGATGTAGGATTTTTTTAAATAGGTAAGGAAAATGACTATTTTTTCCTTTTAGTTTAATACGCAGATGCCTTTTTTTCTCATTGAAATAACATTGAACTTATGTGAATCTTTTAAATAAATGGGGGCTATTAGTGTACTACTATAAAAAAGGATTGATGTGTATCTTTTAGTGAAGTATGAGACTTTTCAAGTGTTTTCCACATTTTTTAACTGGCATTTTTTTAATTAATGATTATTTTAAGCATGAGATCTGGTAGGACTTTCGATGCACAGTTGTTGGCAACAGGTGGTTTGGTTTCTTAAAATTCAGTTAATTTGCTAGAAGCTGTAGGCCTTTTGTTGGATGCTTAAATTATACAATTTGGATACAAGAGTCTGATACTCAAGTAAACAGAAAATTCACTCTTTTGCACTTTGCAGGTGACTGAAGCCCTTGCACGTGCTGGGCTGGAGTCTTCAAATCTTATTGTTGGCATTGACTTTACAAAAAGCAATGAATGGACAGGTAAGCTGTTTATCTCACATCAAATGAATACATCACCAGTTATGTTTTAAAATTTAACATGTTGAACTTGTTAATGGGAAGGTAAAATATCATTTAGTAGAAAAAGTTTGCATCACATTGGGAGTGAATTGAACCCTTATGAACAAGCAATATCCATTATTGGGAAGACCATGGCTGCATTTGATGAGGATAATTTGATTCCTTGTTTTGGATTTGGAGATGGTATGTTAATTGCCACAATTCATCACTTTTTTTCTATGGAAAGTTCATTTGTTTATGAGTGTGGGAACAGTAAACAACACTCTTATCTCTTTGCAGCGTCAACTCATGATCAGGATGTATTCAGTTTCTATCCTGATGAGAGATTTTGTAATGGATTTCAGGAAGTATTAAGTCGCTATCGAGAAATTGTTCCCCATCTTCAACTTGCGGGTTTGGTTTGCTTTAGTGTCTTGACTTTGTTTGAAGCACATATTGTGTTTATTTAGTTGGATTCTACTGACTATGCTTATTGTTGTATGGTAGGGCCTACGTCATTTGCACCAATAGTTGAAATGGCCATGACAATTGTCGAGCAAAGTGGGGGTCAATATCATGTTCTACTTATAATTGCAGATGGTCAGGTATTTTAGCTGTACATTGAAACTGCTAGAGCGCTGAGACGAATCTCATATCCCAATTTAAAATATTAACTAATAAAGTTCGTCAAAATTGCAAATTGAACTCAGGTTCAGCTAAACATGTTTGAGCTCAACTTCAACTGAGCTTGTTAATATTTTTCATTAAAGAAAATGAATAAGTAAATGCTTCAACTCATTAGAGCTATTTGAATGATGGTTTTTCAAGGTAACTAGAAGTGTTGATACTGAGCGTGGACGATTCAGTCCACAGGAACAGAAAACCATTGATGCCATTGTTGAAGCAAGGTAAGGATGAGTTATTTGTGTGTTTAATATAATGGTTTATTTTCCTGAATTTCCATTTGTTTAATATATCTTATTTATATATAGCAATTTTCCTCTGTCAATAATTTTGGTTGGGGTTGGAGATGGACCTTGGGACAAAATGAAAGAATTTGATGACAATATACCTGCTCGAGCTTTTGATAACTTCCAAGTATGTGCTAAAGGTCTTTCCATAATTGTTCTTTGTAATAGTTTTTAAATTTTTCATGTGATATTTGTAAATGCTTTGATGCTAACCACATTCCTTTTGTGGTTTTCAGTTTGTAAATTTCACAGATATTATGTCAAAGGATGTTATACCATCAAAGAAAGAAACTGAATTTGCTCTAAAAGCCTTGATGGAAATTCCTTCTCAGTATAAAGCAGCAATAGAGCTTAATTTTTTAGGGTAACGTGCATATCTATTTTTTTTTGGTTTCTTGAAACTTTTGTATTCAATATTGGCATAACTGATACAATATTATCTTCTTTTTGGTCAAGCAGACGTCAGAAAGGCAATGCTGTCCAGAGGTTTCCTCTTCCCCCACCTGTATATGATTCATCTTCTTCTGGATTTTCTAAGCCCTCCATTGCTTCTAGTTCTGCTCCTAGTGTCCCGTCTATGGCTCCATCTGCTCCGAGTTTTACATATGATAATCAGGCATGGAACATGATCCTTCTTTTTTTCCCCACCTTTTTTTTGAAGAATCAGACATTTGCAGGGTGCATATTTAGTACCAAAAAATATGATTTCTTTAGTTATAGAAAATGGAAGATTTGGTCATAATACTAACGTAACATCAATATTGGGATACATAGTTTGATTACATGCATTTTGGTTGTAAATATGCAAGTGAAAAGAGTGCCGTTATTCTATCATAAAATTGTCAATGGAGTCTTGATGAAAACTAACAGTTGTACTTGTCAACAGCTTTGCCCGATTTGTCTTTGCAACGAGAAGAACATGGCATTTGATTGCGGGCATCAGGTAGTTTCTATTATTCTTGTTTCCTCTCATCGGTTTTTGCAATTGTGTTCCACTTGAAAATTCTGAGAAGATAAATCAAAGACCATAAAATTTAGGTACTTTTTTAACCTATAATTTGTCTTTTCGGTTGGCAGACGTGTTGCGACTGCGGTCCAGGTCTTCATACATGTCCAATATGCCGAACTCCGATCCAAACAAGAATTAAACTTTACTAGGTCTTTTGCTTCACAAGGAGGGGTCTAGTCCGATATTTGTTTGATGAGTAATTGAGTGATCATAATGACACTAGGTTTAGCTTTAATTTAACACCGGTTCTTTTACTTATGGATGTGAATATGTGAAGGATCACTAGATGCATTGTGCTTTTGTAAATTTGTTTTATCTATAAGACCAGCAGGAATGATATCTTTACCGTTGGCAAAAAGAAAAAAAAAAAAAAAGCAGAGCTTCAGGAAAGGCTAGCAATAGCTCTCGCTTGTTTCGATTTCTTTCTGTTTGCAATGGATGGATTTCCTCTTTCTATCGGAAGCGGTGTCAGCCCTAACAAAGTGAATGCAACAGGCTGAGCTTAAACAGCTTAAGTGTGTGGCACTCTCTTCTTGAAGGCAATTATTTGCATCATTCGTATATTTGCTTCCATACATAAAGCGAAGAATCGGTTTTGGTTTATTTGAAGGTACAGACAAGTCTATCAAATTAGATCAGATTCGGGAAGGGATAGAGAAATTCTTATATATAATGTGATGTATGCTTTTTATAAATTTATATTATTAATATTGTTTAAGTATTTAATATTAATTTTTAATTTATAAAAATTGATAGTTGAGATTTATTCGTTTCACTATTTGATATATACAACAATTGTATACGAGGTTTTCGAAGTAGATCCATTCTCATACTAGTGTTAGTGGCTTTAACTTCAATTCTTAGGAATCAATTTAGTTTAATTTATAAATTTTTAATTCTAAAATTTATTTTTCAATTTCAAACTTTTTGGTAAAAGGATAAAATTGTTTGACAACTAATTTTTAATTTTTAAAAATTTTAAGATCTAAAATTTAATTTAAAATTTTTTGTTATAATTTTTTATTAAATTTTGACTCTTTTATTATTTTTAGTAAGATTGAGTATAATTAAATTTTTTATTTTTAGTATTAATAAATAAAAAATTAAATTTTAGAACTAAAAACTTAAAAATTAAAAATGAGTTATCTTGCGTATCAACTTTTAAAATTTCTTTAAGTTAAAAATTAAAAAGTAGTTATCAAAACGAGTCTTAAATAACGTAATTTACGATCTCCTTTTTTTCAAGTATTCTACTCAAGTTGCTTAGTAGATGCCGTCTGCTATATTGTAATCAATTTTATTTGAATTATGATTCTTAAGTTATTTTTTGTTATTTATTTGTGTTGATTTTTAAATTTTAATTATTTATTTTATATTTAATGCATGAATTTAAAATTATTAATAAAAAATAATATTTAGTTTTGAGATTAAAAATCTATGTTTTAAATTTGACAAAGTAAATGAGCAGATAATCTAAATCTTTTTACTTTATGATATTTAACATTTGGAATTTATTTTTTTAATCATGATCATCTGTAATGAAATGTAAATAAATTACAGCAGTAGCAGTTGTAAGGTTTATTTTGTATTGGCAATTTTCGTGGGCAAAATGTTTGATTGTAATCTAAAATAGGAATTCAACGATTAATCAAGACGATACAAGATGATGGAGTCACCAAGCTTGCAACGCCCATATGACAGGTAAAATATTCCATCATGCATACATCTGCACACAATTGAGCACGACACTTAGTATGGATCGTAACGAAAAATGTATTGTGCACATGTTGGTCGATCGATCGAGAGTATTGTTAGATCGATCGAGTGGTCGATCGATCGAGACTGAGACAACTTCGATCTAGGTGCTCTCTGTTTGGACTGGATCGATCGAGCAATTGGATAGATCGATCGAACCCTGTTCGATCGATCGAGTATAGAACAACTTCGATCCAGGTTCTCTCTGTTTGAGTTAGATCGATCGAGTTTTGTGTATCGATCGATCGAGATGGCCTGTCGATCGATCGAGCCAGTATTATATTCCTACTCAAACTCTATTTCTTAATTCGACCCTTATGTTTCTTTTACCTAATTGACCACATTTAATGTTAAGAACAGAATTCTTATTTGAGGATAATTGTGGTAATTGGTAAATCCTGATAGGAAAAGAGTTATAGTGAATTGCAAATCCTATTTGAGCTAGGATTGGACTCTATATAAGTGAAGGGATGTTTGTGCATAACAATCAACTTGAGCATTTAGAATCATATAGCACTAATACTTTCTAGCATCTGAATTGTGCTTATTCTCTTCATCTATTGTTCTTAGGCTTTCTCATGTTATATTCATATGCCTAATTGATTTGCATGATATTGAGCTTAATTGAATGTTCTAGGGTTTGCTAGCTGATATTGTTTTTACATCGCATGTTAGTATATTTGCTAGTTAGGATTATTCATTGTTTGAATCCGCTCTAGGACACGCATTGCACTTGTGTTATTGTGCTAACGTTACAGGTGACGGCTTCAGTATTTCGTGTGACTCGAAATTACTGAAGGTGACGGGTTCGGTTGATCTTGTGTGACTCAAGTAGATCGGAACGTTGGTCCGGATCCAGACATCTAACTATTGGAGGCTGTGAAAGGAGCAAGCGGCTCGTAAGTAAATTACAGAAAGGGGGATCTATCTGCGACGGGTAGTTCTGGACTCTATGGTTGTAATTGAACATTATTTTCATAGTGGATAGTTAGGTGGTCCGGTGGACCGGTGGTTTTCCTCTTAGGTCATTGTTGTGGCCTAGGTTGTTT
Source organism: Elaeagnus macrophylla (assembly GCA_029378325.1). Lineage (NCBI taxonomy): Eukaryota > Viridiplantae > Streptophyta > Magnoliopsida > Rosales > Elaeagnaceae > Elaeagnus > Elaeagnus macrophylla. Next base: position 19,500,468 of record CM055646.1, on the reverse strand, counting down.
CCACCTAAAAATATCGTGTGTTGTTTTATTATTTCGCATTTATCTTTACACGCGATTGCATGTCTGGCCGTTGTGATTAGATTATATAATATTTGTTGAAAATTGAAAATAACCTATTCACCCCCCTCTAGGCTTATTAGATCCGTGATTAAAAAACTTTTTCAATTGGTATCAGAGCGGGTCACTAGATATACTTAGTGTTTGCCTAGGACCTTATTATGGATCATATGAGAGAGGGTTTTTCTACAACCCGTGCACCTTATTTTGATGGGTCTAACTACCCATATTGGAAAGCTCGTATGAGAGCCTTTTTACGTTCCTTAGATGAAAGTGTTTGGAACTCTGTGCTTTATGGTTGGGAACCACCTACGGTTACCAAGGATAATGTTGTCACACTTAAACCTAGGATTGATTGGACTCCCCAAGATAGAATTGCTAGTGGCTGGAACCAAAAGGGCATCAATGCTATTTTTAGTGCTGTGTCTCCGGATGAATTTCGACGTATTTCTGATATTGAAACTGCTAAGGGTGCTTGGGACACTTTAGAGGTTGCCCATGAGGGCACGTCCCAAGTTAAACGAACAAAACTTCGCATGCTAGCTACTAAGTTTGAAAATCTTAGAATGGAGGAGGATGAAACGTTTTCTGATTTTTATGTTAATTTATGTGATATTGCTAACTCTTCTTCAAATCTTGGAGATAAAATTGATGAACGCAGGTTGGTTCGAAAAGTCTTATGCTCATTACCAGAACGCTTTGAAGCAAAGGTTACAGCGATAGAGGAAAGCAAAGACATTGACACCATGAAGATTGAAGAACTAGTTGGGTCAATTCAAACATTTGAGATGAACTTTCCAGCACCCAAAAAGAACATTGGAATTGCTCTCAAAACCACCAATGCTGACGATGGTGATAGTGATGATGAAGAGCTACTCACACTTGCTAGAAAACTCAAGAGAATGTTCAACAGAAAAGATCGTAAGGGAAGAGAATTTACGCCTATAAGTTCAGAAGGTAAGAAATCTAAACCCACTGGACCTAAATGTTTTGAATGCAATGGTTTTGGACACTATGCAGCAGATTGTGCCAACAAGAAGAAGAAAACAGGAAAAGCTATCAATGCTACCCTTAGTGACACAGAAAGTGATGAAGATCAAGCTAGTGGGTCAGAAAAAGCTAACACCAACTACGTAGCTTTTACGTCAACTGTTGGTGGATACTCCAGTGAGTCAGACTTTGACTCAGATGAAGAGGGAAGTAAACGTATCCTTGATAAATTTAATGCAAACAGTTTTGAGGAGTTATTTATTGATTTAATTAAATGCAAGAAAGAAAAAGATAAACTACTCATAACTGTAACAAAGCTGAATGAACAGATCAATTTGCAAGACCTTAATTTATCAGTTTTAGAAAAAGAAAAAGTTGAACTGTCTGAGCATTTTGACAAGTTAAGTTTAAGTCTTGCAGGTATTGAACAGGAAAATTCAAAGCTTGTGCAGGAATTGGAGCAATCAAAGGAAACTGTCAAAAGATTAACAATTGGAGCTGAACGACTAGACAAGATGTTGAGCATTGGTAAGCCTTTCGGTGATACAAGTGGACTTGGATTTTCAGAAGAAAACTGTACACCTTCCACTTCAAAAACTACATTTGTAAGGTCTTCTAACTTTATCTCTACTGCTACAAATTCTGCACAAACACCCACTAAAACTGTAGGAGCTAAAACTGTTAAGTTTGTGCCTGTTTGTCATCATTGTGGTAGAAAAGGCCATATTCGACCTAACTGTAGATTTTTGATGAATGCTTTTCGATTTAATGATCATCTTCATGCTTATAGGTATAGAACTCATAATTATCATCATACCATGCCTATGTTGAATTTGAATAGGAAATATGAGCCTAAGAGTATGCCTTTAAAATCTAATGCAATTAAGTCTCAACCCAAAAACATAAAGAAATCAAAATTCATGAAAATTTGGGTTAGGAAAGATTGCATGTTTCCTATCAATTGATCACTATTGCTAGACCACCTAGGTACTTTTGTTTGAGTGCTTAAATGACCCTAGGTGAGTATTTTTTTTGGTTTATTTCGTTTTTTGTTGTTATTTTTTTTGGATTAAAAAAAAAAAAGTCTACAAGGTTTTGGATTCAAATGATGCTTATACTTTTACAACCTTATCTTTTGTGGCTTATTTTGATTCTCATTGTATATTCTATGCTAAAATTCAAAACTCTGCACATATTTACTTTGTTACCATATGATGACACTATTGACTGAACTTATGCACACACCCACTGAACACTCATGTATGTCATCTATGAAGTTTATGATTAATTCTGAAAGACTCTAAGACTTGAGCTAATCTTGATTGCGAAATTATATTGAGCTCTATTTCTTATTTTTTAAATATTTCATCTTAGGGAGATAACTAGTATTGAGAGGGCTACCTACTATGATGTGTGAAGCTACCGTAGTGAGCGGAGAGGGCTACCTCATAACTAGTGTGAAAGTCATCGTATTAGATTTATGGCTCGTACATGTTCTTAAAAAAAAAAATTAAGAAATTCTATTTGGCATGTACAAAAAGAAAGAGCAAAAATGTTTTAAAAAAAAAAAAAAATCTCTTTTTTCATAGACATATTTTATTATGTAAGATTGATGACTCAATTATGATTTAGCATGATAGATGAACTTATTTTCTTTTGAGTCTCTTAAAATTGGTCATAAATGAAATTATTGGAATACAAGTGGAGTTCACATTTGTATACTACCTTAAGTGAATGTCAATATGTCATTATATGTGTTAGTGTGCTTATGTGACCTATTTATTTTGCTAATACAATGAATAATCAAAATTTAAGCAAAAATAATTTTTTCAATTGGTTGTATGCTTATTCGTGTTAAATGAGTTCATTACTTTGTGTGGTAAATAAAAAAAAAAAAAATTTTGAATTTGTTTTTCGTCTAGAGAGTCATAGAACTTAGGGGGAGTCATTGCATAAATATTTCATTATTCTTCTTTTGACTTATGCAATTCCTCCTACATGCTTTGGACATATACATGTGTGCTCTTATGCATTTTTAGCCCACCTTGTTGAGAGTGACCCTTATCATCTTTAGTGTTTCATGATTTGTCAATTTCGTATGCCAAAAAGGGGGAGAAAGATTCATGTTATTCATGTTGCTATGGAGATTGAATTTAGGGGGAGATGTTGCATTTATTAGTTGTGGGGGAGAAAGATTCATGTCCACATACACTACATATCTTTCGCACTTTTATGTACACTGAACTAATAAGCAATGAGGCTTTCAAGCCACATTTGTGTGCTATTTATTTGTCTAATTTCAGTGGACCGAGCGTATCAAGTATCAAGCGAAGATGGTCCACCAGATCATAGACAGTCCACTATGTAATTGATGTAATGATATTTTAACTATGAGCGTTATGTAGTGAGAAAGTGGTTTTGTCACACGAAAATGCCAAAGGGGGAGATTGTAAGGTTTATTTTGTATTGGCAATTTTCGTGGGCAAAATGTTTGATTGTAATCTAAAATAGGAATTCAACGATTAATCAAGACGATACAAGATGATGGAGTCACCAAGCTTGCAACGCCCATATGACAGGTAAAATATTCCATCATGCATACATCTGCACACAATTGAGCACGACACTTAGTATGGATCGTAACGAAAAATGTATTGTGCACATGTTGGTCGATCGATCGAGAGTATTGTTAGATCGATCGAGTGGTCGATCGATCGAGACTGAGACAACTTCGATCTAGGTGCTCTCTGTTTGGACTGGATCGATCGAGCAATTGGATAGATCGATCGAACCTGTTCGATCGATCGAGTATAGAACAACTTCGATCCAGGTTCTCTCTGTTTGAGTTAGATCGATCGAGTTTTGTGTATCGATCGATCGAGATGGCCTGTCGATCGATCGAGCCAGTATTATATTCCTACTCAAACTCTATTTCTTAATTCGACCCTTATGTTTCTTTTACCTAATTGACCACATTTAATGTTAAGAACAGAATTCTTATTTGAGGATAATTGTGGTAATTGGTAAATCCTGATAGGAAAAGAGTTATAGTGAATTGCAAATCCTATTTGAGCTAGGATTGGACTCTATATAAGTGAAGGGATGTTTGTGCATAACAATCAACTTGAGCATTTAGAATCATATAGCACTAATACTTTCTAGCATCTGAATTGTGCTTATTCTCTTCATCTATTGTTCTTAGGCTTTCTCATGTTATATTCATATGCCTAATTGATTTGCATGATATTGAGCTTAATTGAATGTTCTAGGGTTTGCTAGCTGATATTGTTTTTACATCGCATGTTAGTATATTTGCTAGTTAGGATTATTCATTGTTTGAATCCGCTCTAGGACACGCATTGCACTTGTGTTATTGTGCTAACGTTACAGGTGACGGCTTCAGTATTTCGTGTGACTCGAAATTACTGAAGGTGACGGGTTCGGTTGATCTTGTGTGACTCAAGTAGATCGGAACGTTGGTCCGGATCCAGACATCTAACTATTGGAGGCTGTGAAAGGAGCAAGCGGCTCGTAAGTAAATTACAGAAAGGGGGATCTATCTGCGACGGGTAGTTCTGGACTCTATGGTTGTAATTGAACATTATTTTCATAGTGGATAGTTAGGTGGTCCGGTGGACCGGTGGTTTTCCTCTTAGGTCATTGTTGTGGCCTAGGTTGTTTCCACCTAAAAATATCGTGTGTTGTTTTATTATTTCGCATTTATCTTTACACGCGATTGCATGTCTGGCCGTTGTGATTAGATTATATAATATTTGTTGAAAATTGAAAATAACCTATTCACCCCCCTCTAGGCTTATTAGATCCGTGATTAAAAAACTTTTTCAATTGGTATCAGAGCGGGTCACTAGATATACTTAGTGTTTGCCTAGGACCTTATTATGGATCATATGAGAGAGGGTTTTTCTACAACCCGTGCACCTTATTTTGATGGGTCTAACTACCCATATTGGAAAGCTCGTATGAGAGCCTTTTTACGTTCCTTAGATGAAAGTGTTTGGAACTCTGTGCTTTATGGTTGGGAACCACCTACGGTTACCAAGGATAATGTTGTCACACTTAAACCTAGGATTGATTGGACTCCCCAAGATAGAATTGCTAGTGGCTGGAACCAAAAGGGCATCAATGCTATTTTTAGTGCTGTGTCTCCGGATGAATTTCGACGTATTTCTGATATTGAAACTGCTAAGGGTGCTTGGGACACTTTAGAGGTTGCCCATGAGGGCACGTCCCAAGTTAAACGAACAAAACTTCGCATGCTAGCTACTAAGTTTGAAAATCTTAGAATGGAGGAGGATGAAACGTTTTCTGATTTTTTATGTTAATTTATGTGATATTGCTAACTCTTCTTCAAATCTTGGAGATAAAATTGATGAACGCAGGTTGGTTCGAAAAGTCTTATGCTCATTACCAGAACGCTTTGAAGCAAAGGTTACAGCGATAGAGGAAAGCAAAGACATTGACACCATGAAGATTGAAGAACTAGTTGGGTCAATTCAAACATTTGAGATGAACTTTCCAGCACCCAAAAAGAACATTGGAATTGCTCTCAAAACCACCAATGCTGACGATGGTGATAGTGATGATGAAGAGCTACTCACACTTGCTAGAAAACTCAAGAGAATGTTCAACAGAAAAGATCGTAAGGGAAGAGAATTTACGCCTATAAGTTCAGAAGGTAAGAAATCTAAACCCACTGGACCTAAATGTTTTGAATGCAATGGTTTTGGACACTATGCAGCAGATTGTGCCAACAAGAAAAGAAAACAGGAAAAGCTATCAATGCTACCCTTAGTGACACAGAAAGTGATGAAGATCAAGCTAGTGGGTCAGAAAAAGCTAACACCAACTACGTAGCTTTTACGTCAATGTTGGTGGATACTCCAGTGAGTCAGACTTTGACTCAGATGAAGAGGGAAGTAAACGTATCCTTGATAAATTTAATGCAAACAGTTTTGAGGAGTTATTTATTGATTTAATTAAATGCAAGAAAGAAAAAGATAAACTACTCATAACTGTAACAAAGCTGAATGAACAGATCAATTTGCAAGACCTTAATTTATCAGTTTTAGAAAAAGAAAAAGTTGAACTGTCTGAGCATTTTGACAAGTTAAGTTTAAGTCTTGCAGGTATTGAACAGGAAAATTCAAAGCTTGTGCAGGAATTGGAGCAATCAAAGGAAACTGTCAAAAGATTAACAATTGGAGCTGAACGACTAGACAAGATGTTGAGCATTGGTAAGCCTTTCGGTGATACAAGTGGACTTGGATTTTCAGAAGAAAACTGTACACCTTCCACTTCAAAAACTACATTTGTAAGGTCTTCTAACTTTATCTCTACTGCTACAAATTCTGCACAAACACCCACTAAAACTGTAGGAGCTAAAACTGTTAAGTTTGTGCCTGTTTGTCATCATTGTGGTAGAAAAGGCCATATTCGACCTAACTGTAGATTTTTGATGAATGCTTTTCGATTTAATGATCATCTTCATGCTTATAGGTATAGAACTCATAATTATCATCATACCATGCCTATGTTGAATTTGAATAGGAAATATGAGCCTAAGAGTATGCCTTTAAAATCTAATGCAATTAAGTCTCAACCCAAAAACATAAAGAAATCAAAATTCATGAAAATTTGGGTTAGGAAAGATTGCATGTTTCCTATCAATTGATCACTATTGCTAGACCACCTAGGTACTTTTGTTTGAGTGCTTAAATGACCCTAGGTGAGTATTTTTTTTGGTTTATTTCGTTTTTTGTTGTTATTTTTTTTGGATTAAAAAAAAAAAAAGTCTACAAGGTTTTGGATTCAAATGATGCTTATACTTTTACAACCTTATCTTTTGTGGCTTATTTTGATTCTCATTGTATATTCTATGCTAAAATTCAAAACTCTGCACATATTTACTTTGTTACCATATGATGACACTATTGACTGAACTTATGCACACACCCACTGAACACTCATGTATGTCATCTATGAAGTTTATGATTAATTCTGAAAGACTCTAAGACTTGAGCTAATCTTGATTGCGAAATTATATTGAGCTCTATTTCTTATTTTTTAAATATTTCATCTTAGGGAGATAACTAGTATTGAGAGGGCTACCTACTATGATGTGTGAAGCTACCGTAGTGAGCGGAGAGGGCTACCTCATAACTAGTGTGAAAGTCATCGTATTAGATTTATGGCTCGTACATGTTCTTAAAAAAAAAAATTAAGAAATTCTATTTGGCATGTACAAAAAGAAAGAGCAAAAATGTTTTAAAAAAAAAAAAAAAATCTCTTTTTTCATAGACATATTTTATTATGTAAGATTGATGACTCAATTATGATTTAGCATGATAGATGAACTTATTTTCTTTTGAGTCTCTTAAAATTGGTCATAAATGAAATTATTGGAATACAAGTGGAGTTCACATTTGTATACTACCTTAAGTGAATGTCAATATGTCATTATATGTGTTAGTGTGCTTATGTGACCTATTTATTTTGCTAATACAATGAATAATCAAAATTTAAGCAAAAATAATTTTTTCAATTGGTTGTATGCTTATTCGTGTTAAATGAGTTCATTACTTTGTGTGGTAAATAAAAAAAAAAAAAATTTTGAATTTGTTTTTCGTCTAGAGAGTCATAGAACTTAGGGGGAGTCATTGCATAAATATTTCATTATTCTTCTTTTGACTTATGCAATTCCTCCTACATGCTTTGGACATATACATGTGTGCTCTTATGCATTTTTAGCCCACCTTGTTGAGAGTGACCCTTATCATCTTTAGTGTTTCATGATTTGTCAATTTCGTATGCCAAAAAGGGGGAGAAAGATTCATGTTATTCATGTTGCTATGGAGATTGAATTTAGGGGGAGATGTTGCATTTATTAGTTGTGGGGGAGAAAGATTCATGTCCACATACACTACATATCTTTCGCACTTTTATGTACACTGAACTAATAAGCAATGAGGCTTTCAAGCCACATTTGTGTGCTATTTATTTGTCTAATTTCAGTGGACCGAGCGTATCAAGTATCAAGCGAAGATGGTCCACCAGATCATAGACAGTCCACTATGTAATTGATGTAATGATATTTTAACTATGAGCGTTATGTAGTGAGAAAGTGGTTTTGTCACACGAAAATGCCAAAGGGGGAGATTGTAAGGTTTATTTTGTATTGGCAATTTTCGTGGGCAAAATGTTTGATTGTAATCTAAAATAGGAATTCAACGATTAATCAAGACGATACAAGATGATGGAGTCACCAAGCTTGCAACGCCCATATGACAGGTAAAATATTCCATCATGCATACATCTGCACACAATTGAGCACGACACTTAGTATGGATCGTAACGAAAAATGTATTGTGCACATGTTGGTCGATCGATCGAGAGTATTGTTAGATCGATCGAGTGGTCGATCGATCGAGACTGAGACAACTTCGATCTAGGTGCTCTCTGTTTGGACTGGATCGATCGAGTATAGAACAACTTCGATCCAGGTTCTCTCTGTTTGAGTTAGATCGATCGAGTTTTGTGTATCGATCGATCGAGATGGCCTGTCGATCGATCGAGCCAGTATTATATTCCTACTCAAACTCTATTTCTTAATTCGACCCTTATGTTTCTTTTACCTAATTGACCACATTTAATGTTAAGAACAGAATTCTTATTTGAGGATAATTGTGGTAATTGGTAAATCCTGATAGGAAAAGAGTTATAGTGAATTGCAAATCCTATTTGAGCTAGGATTGGACTCTATATAAGTGAAGGGATGTTTGTGCATAACAATCAACTTGAGCATTTAGAATCATATAGCACTAATACTTTCTAGCATCTGAATTGTGCTTATTCTCTTCATCTATTGTTCTTAGGCTTTCTCATGTTATATTCATATGCCTAATTGATTTGCATGATATTGAGCTTAATTGAATGTTCTAGGGTTTGCTAACTGATATTGTTTTTACATCGCATGTTAGTATATTTGCTAGTTAGGATTATTCATTGTTTGAATCCGCTCTAGGACACGCATTGCACTTGTGTTATTGTGCTAACGTTACAGGTGACGGCTTCAGTATTTCGTGTGACTCGAAATTACTGAAGGTGACGGGTTCGGTTGATCTTGTGTGACTCAAGTAGATCGGAACGTTGGTCCGGATCCAGACATCTAACTATTGGAGGCTGTGAAAGGAGCAAGCGGCTCGTAAGTAAATTACAGAAAGGGGGATCTATCTGCGACGGGTAGTTCTGGACTCTATGGTTGTAATTGAACATTATTTTCATAGTGGATAGTTAGGTGGTCCGGTGGACCGGTGGTTTTCCTCTTAGGTCATTGTTGTGGCCTAGGTTGTTTCCACCTAAAAATATCGTGTGTTGTTTTATTATTCCGCATTTATCTTTACACGCGATTGCATGTCTGGCCGTTGTGATTAGATTATATAATATTTGTTGAAAATTGAAAATAACCTATTCACCCCCCTCTAGGCTTATTAGATCCGTGATTAAAAAACTTTTTCAGCAGTAATCCTCATTAAGCATACAGCCATTTGTAATCATATTACGCCTTCAATACTCTCTATTTTTCTCACAATTTGTATAATCATTTATGATTTTTTTGCTTATTCTATCTCTTTCAATAATAATTTTTTTTTAAATTTTATTTCATTTATAATTTTATAATATTTAATTTAATATTATTATTTGTTTTGATTATACTGTTTAAACAAATATCATAATAGTAACATTGTTTCCTTTACATTAAATTCCATTACGATTACTATTCTCATTATTTTTAATTTTTTACATTCAGCAAATCAAACGTTTAATTTTAAATATTAATAAATAAAAAATTAAATTTTAGAACTAAAAACATAAAAATTTAAAATGAGTTCTCAAGCATATCAACTTTTAAAATTACTATAAGTTAAAAATTAAAAAGTAGTTATCAAAAGTCAAAACGAGTCTTAAATAACGTAATTTATGATCTCTTTTTTCTCAAGTATTCTACTAAAGTTGCTTAGTAGATACCGTCCGCTATATTGTAATCAATTTTACTTTGAATTATGATTCTTATGTTATTTTTTTTTTTTTATTTGTGTTTGTTTTTAAATTTTAATCATTTATTTTATATTCGATGCATAAATTTGAGACTATTAATAAAAAATAATATTTAATTTTGAGATTAAAAATCTATGTTTTAAATTTGCCAAAAGTAAATGAGCAGATAATCTAAATCTTTTTACTTTATGATATTTAACATTTGGAATTTATTTTTTTTTCTACAATTATTATTTGGAATTTAAATTATAGTATATGGTTAATATGTCATACAACTAAAACTATATATTAAAAATATAAAATAATAACACAATAAAGCTGAAAGAATTTGACTACAATTAACTAAATATCGAACTATTATTATTAAAAAAAAAACATAATATTATGCAAACCAACTAAATCCAACGAAATAAAAAGTTCAAATTGGATTGTTTTGTAGCTTTCATTTTTAAAGTTCAACTGGGTTGGTTTAAATCTAATGCAATTCAAGTTTTGCACACACACACATACCTGGAGCATTGAGCTTTTATTTATTACATAGTGGCCCTGACCGGTAATTCCCATTATTTTGTTTCAATGTATTGTTGATTCTAATAAAAGGTAAATTGAAGAAGAAGAAAAAAAGTTGGTAGTGGTATGCTTGTTAATTTCTCTGATCCATCGAACTACTTACATTGTTCTGCATTGGATTCTAAAACTGAAATGGCCTCTTCTTGTACCGAGTATGCTTATCGAAGGCTTGTAAGCCCAGAAAGTAGCCTTGATTCTGAATATGGAGAGGATCAGAAGATATCAAAAAGTTTTTATAGATTTGGGAAGGTGACCATCAGAAGGAGATTGAAGCTCAAAATGCCAAGTTTGAGGAGGTCTTCGAGAAGGAAAGCCAAGCTAGTCTCTGGTACTAGATTTTCATTTGCAAACATTAGCAAGAGACTAAAAGAAAGCCGATTACATCTTGGGGAACTTTTTGCTGGTAACTACTTTTTCTTGCAGGTTAATCCTTCATCAATCAAGAGCCTTAAGAAAGGCCATGTAGATTGTCCTCAAGGTAATCTCTCCCCAGAATTGCTTAATTGGTGATTCTGAGATTTCATTCCTTACTCATTAGTTTAAGGCTTGAGATTTAACTGGGTTCTTCATTTGTGTTTTTTCCCCAACTTCGCTAAGATTTTTTTTTTCTTCTCCTTCTAGTGGTCCTTCAAAAGTATAAGGATCAACGGGAGTATTAATCATGATCATCTGCTAATTTTTTATTACTTATTTTTAATTTTCAATAAATTAAAACGTAATTACATAGAATATTATCTTTGTTATGTCTTTTATTCATAAGCACTTGGACTGGCAAGAGGGGAATATTATGATCTACAAGTGACTTCAGCTCACATAAGGAAAAAAAAAAATCAAAAGTTTGAACAATGCTAATTGCAGTTCCATTTATTCTTGACGATTTACGAACAATTGTCTTCTTCAATCTTCTCGAACTCATCTGTTTAAATTGATTATTTTCTTCTAAAACTGTTTATGTTGATTCAGTGGCACGGTGTTCGGTTGAATGATAAATGCTATAATTTCATAATGCTACTAACTCAATTCTACCTCAAAAAGAAAGAAATAAAACAAAGAAAAAAGACATCGACTTACTATATATATATATATATATTTTTTTTTTTTTTTATTTACTCATCAAGATTATAGGCCGCCTTCTCCTTCGAAAATAAAAAATATAGGTTGTTTAGAACATCATTTATTTTGATCGAAAGTAATTTTAAAATTGAAACTACAAATTAGCTTGAGAATGAGAATTGTTTTCACAATTTTAAGAAACATGAGTTGTATTTTTAGAAAAAGTAAGTAAATCTTAGTTTTTAGAAAAATAATTTAGGTTAAATTAATTATTAAAATATCATTCTAAATAATTTACAGTAATTTTATATTAAATGCTTTATTACTTTTTTTAAAATAATTTTTAATGATTTTATTAAGTGAGAGCAAATAAACTTACATTGATAAAAATATTGATGCCAGCTTATTTATTTGTGGAAACATTATATCAAGTATTAAGTCTATTAAAAGGTATCAAAACTTATATTTGTTGTTTTGGACTAATTGATAAATGTGGACTTAAAATAATATTTATTTTAACTTATAGTAATGTGAGACGGTGAGTTCAGAAGTTGAATTTAGAGAATCTTAAAATTTTGAGTAAATAAGGTGATTTAAAGTTAAAATTTAAAGAGAACTAATAATGAAAGACGACTTGAGTCAAAAATGTGCACTTAAAGAGTCAAGTGGTCTTGTTTGAAGAGGAAATTATTGAAAAGTAAGAGCAAATAAATTTTATATTAATAAAAATAACAATGAGAGCTCATTATCGTGTAAAAATTCATAGAAACTATTAGATCTCTCTTATTCAGATATTTAATTCTTTTCATTTTAATATTTCTTTTGTGCACCAATTTTAATCTCTCTTTTTTTCAATAATATATAATTTAATTGTTAGAAAAATGCAATACTTTCCTGCCTTAATCTCCATTAAATTATGTTTCAAGATAATAGAGGTTGTAGTTATACATTAAATGATTTTTATTATTTAACCAAAAAGAAAGAAGTACTTTTTTTTTGCAACAGGGAATAAAGTACTTAAAACAAATATTTATAGGAATTTCACTCTTAAACAATTTTGTATGCATTGTTTAGCAAGCAAAATTATAACAAAGAGTGTAAAATATTAACTCTCGATGGCTCTTTTATAGATTTTCACAAGCTTCAACAGCTTCGTTAGTTGTTATTTTATCAACTTTTGTTTTTAGATATCTAGTTTTTAAGATTACTACTATACCTAAGGAACCATATAAAAATTTTGGATTTAATTATATGATAACTTTATTTTATACATAAAAATTATTTTTTTTTATTAAAAAGGTTCAAAATAAAATCAGTTGAATAATTAAGTCATTATATACTTGAGGAAAAAATTTGTTAAATTCATTTTTAAAACACAAAAAAATACATTTATTGCTTTCCAAAAGAAGTAAATATCAAGAAAGCATTTCTATTAAAATCACTTATATCTCAAACAACTTAAATTTGAAAACACTTTTAACAAAATAAAAATAAAAAAAGACCTAATTAGTTGGGAAAATTTTGGTGAAAAGCTCCGAGACTTTGTTTTTTTTTCCTGTAAATTCGTCATTGAAAACTAAACCTATTTGATGGCAGCAAAACGTTACATGTATGGTGATTTTATATTCACATACCATCAACCCTCTCAATATTTTCAGTTATTATCCTTTAATTTTAATTTAGATAAATACGAAGCGATTCGTTTGTAATGAGTTTATTTTCATTTGAAACTAGTTTTATGTTTTTCAATTCATTTTGAGGGAAAAAATTATTTAATTAAAAATATATGTTTTCTTATTTAATTACATCTTAAGTCACAATAAAGAAAAAAATAAGTGTAACTAATGAAAATAAAAATAAACTTGGAATATTGTTTCCAAAATTTTTATTTTTTAAGTTTCCAAATAATAAAAAGTACGTGTGAAAATAGATTTGAGTTACAAACTAATTTTGAATTTAAAAATTTAATTAATTATCAAATTATACTTATTTTAAAAAATTGTGTTCAAAAACCGAAATTTAAATTAGAAAATTTTCTTAAATAAAGTGGCACCTTAAGCTTAATATTATTTAACAAATGACATTCAATGTTCTACATCTAAATATGGATTAAAGAGACGAAGGTGGTGTATTATTTATTCTTCTTCTATTGTTATTGGTGCAAATTAATAAAAATTCTCTTTTTATCAAAAAATAAATATCCACATTTAAATATAATAGTTTTTTTTTCTTGCACTGACACGTTGCATTGCAAATTTTTGATAGTATAATAGCTTTCAGTTGTGTGGGCTTTTAGAAAGAGTAAGGCCCATAATCAGAATACGTGGGTCATTTAAAAAACGGATCGTAGAAGCCTTCTAAAATCTCTCGACAACGAGAGGAGAGAAACAGAACTCATACTCGGGGAAAGCTTTCGAGGTTTCCGGGGGTATACGAGTGAAACAGAAGAGAGTAGCTCAGGCAAAGCAGAACTCCGAAGATGAGACTCCTCAAAAGCATTATAGCTGGTACATCTTAACTTCATCTTCATCTTCTTAGTCTCAGATTTATTTTCTTTCAATTTTTGGTTTGGGATGTATTCAGGACAACACAGGTCAGTGGTGCGACTACTGGGACGACGATATTTTGCTGCTGCGGCTGCTACTGAGGAATATGCAAAGAGAAACTACGCGAACAATGTTTCCGAATATAACACTGTTGTGGGTTCTATAATTGCCCAGAGAAGGTCCACTATATCTCCCTTTTTTTGGGTCCAAGGCTCTCAAAATCTATTTTTTTTAGTATTTGATTGTTATTCAATCTGTTTTTGTATGAAAAGAGTTGGTTTGTTTGTAATGTAATTTGGTCAGGCATTTCTTATTGAGGGATGTTTATGATGATATGTTGCTGGATGGGGTACAACCAACGAGGGACACATTCCATTCCCTCATAGTGGGCACCTTGAAAGGGTCTCGATTGCAAGATGCTTTCTTTTTTACTGATCAAATGAAATCCATGGGTTTGGGTCCTGATGTATGTACCTTCTACTTTACCTTTTCTCCTTTGATGTATTTTGGTTCTGAATTAATAAAAAATTGATGCTTTAGGTGGAATTCTAATATGATTTGAAACTCTGGGTATATTCAGTAATGTGTTCCTTAAAGACTAACAAATACCCGATTGGTAGTCTTTAAGGAATAAGGATGTTCATGAAATTGGGGTAAAAAGTACGAAGAAACTTACTATGGAATCAATTAGATCTATTGAATAGCTCAATGTTAAACTCTGTTTCTTATAATTTATATTAGTTAACTTATGCTACTTTCTTTTCTTTTATGTCATTACTTTTAATTTTAGTTCTTATTGTTGTAGGTTACCTCGTACAACATTTTGATAGCATTATGTGGGAAATGCAAAAATGCTGGCCAGGCAATTCGGGTAGTTTATCATCTATTTGCTACCATGAATTTATAATATGTACTGTAATTTTCCCCTGAACTTCTTATTTATGTTTTTCCAACTGGACCAAAGATTTTGGAAGATATGAAGAGAAATGAAGTGAAACCGATGGTACAAACCTACGTATGTCTACTAAACGCATGTGCAGCTGCTGGCAGCATAGGATCATGTGTACGTGTCCTCATTTCTATAGCTCTGGTTATGCATCATACATTGTCAAATCAATGCTACTCTTACCAAGCTGGAACTATCCAGTAATGAACGAAAGGTTATGTCATGAGTGGATAAGGCTTATGTCATTTCATTGACTTAATATCTAAGTTCATTATGGTGCAATATAACCAAATGAGTGCTTCTTTCTCTCTCTTTCAGTAAAACCTAAATATGGTTTTTAATGTTACAGGTACACCATTATCCGTGATATGACTGCAGCAGGTCTTGGCTTGAACAAGTTCTGCTATGCAGGTCTTATAACTGCACTAAAGAACAAAACACCTTTACCAGAAGATTTTGGCTCTAAAGTAACTTTGACCAAATTATCTATTTATGACCAAGTTTTTGTTCTGTCACGCTCACATTGTTGATTTGTTTTTATCTAATATTTTCTTTTTATGGGAAGATTCTTGAGTTTGTTGAGCGTTCCAAAGAGTGGATGTCGGCTGAAGGATCCAGCCTCTCTGCTGACAATGTGATGATGGGTGTCTTTGAAGAGGAGCTATACAACTTGCCCACTGCTGAATATTGTCATAGACGTGGGGGTTTTTTGAATAGGCAACTAACTGTATATCATGCAGCATTTCATGCTTGTGCAGACCTAAAAAATGTGGAGGTGCCTTAACATGCCTAACATTCCTGTCTTGTCTCATTAAATACATTGGTTTTCATATGTATGCGTTTGTGTTGAGATATTGCTTCAAACATACCATCTCTTCTATATAATATGTCAATGCTCATTTCTTGTGTTCTGAACTTCTATATTGACCATGGAAGGTGATGGAAGCTCTTTTGGAGATGCTAAAAAAGGATGGAAAAGCTCCCGATGTCTTCATTGTGATGCAAACTATGAGGTAAATCATTCTTAATAATGATACCTAAAGTACTGAAGTCTGAACACTATGTGACAGCAAAATTTTCAACTGCAAGCATTTGCGTGTGTGAGGCACGGGAGAGGGTTTACTGAAGGTAGTTTTTTCGACTGGGACAATAATTTTCAGAGAAGTTTCCTTGTAAGCAAGTTGCTCAAAAAAGAGTAAAACAATGACTTCAAGATCAACAAGATGACCCAAAGAAAAGCTTAAAATGACAGATGTCTTTATTTGTTATGATTCTGTTATTCTGTTTTCAAATATGTGAGATTTATACCTTCATTGTTAAATAATTTCCATTATGATTTGGCTTTGTTGTGCATGCATTCCTGCAATAATATTGCTCTATAATGTGCCATTGATGTTGTCTGCTACTTAATTTCTCACTCTTTCATGGTATAGTAATATATGATACTTATCCTATTCTAGGATATTCCTAGGTGTCATACTTTGTTTACATTCGGGATTACTAGATATTACTTTTCTTAATCTACATAGGATTTATGTGTATAAATACACAATTTGGGCGAATGAATAAATTAAGCTTTCATAATCAATTATGTCTTGATCACTGCCATGCTTGTTCTGCAGGTGCTATCTACAAGCTGGTGACCTTGACCGTGGTCTTAAAACATTTGAAGACTACACGAGTTCAAGGAACCTTGCACCAGCAGAACTATTTGCGGTGAGCTTGTCTTTATTTATTTATTGTATATGTGCACAGGAAAGAGAACTAGCTTTATGCTCTGTTTTACTAATAAGATTTCTGATCTATTAACTGTGAGAAGAGTTTGTGCAGAAATAAGATATATTATCTAGATATATGCAAGTCAAATTGGCTGTTCCTCTTTTGTTATTTAAACGTATTTCAGTTTGTCTAGGTTTCTGGACTCTTGCTGTCAGGAATGAGGCTAATATTCTTTTATTGAATTGTTACAAGTATTGATATATAATGAAACTAACTTAAACTTTTGTTATTATAGACGCTTATAGAGGGTGCCATGATTGGCCATACTCCAAAGGGGATGGAAATTGCTCATGACACACTGGTATGGTTGACTAATAGCAGCATCTTAATTGAGTTCTATTTGCTTCAACCACGGACTCGTTGTTAATATTATTTATTTTATGCTAAGATTCAGCCATGTACTTAATCTACGTCATTATATGATTTTCTTCTCCAATACAGGTAAAAATGAACTCCCGGGGCTTCTTCTTGAACCCTCTGGTGTCTTCCGATCTTCTTCTTGCAGCCGCTGGTGAAAAGGTATAGTAATTTACCAATTATATTAGCTGTTGGATTTTCTCTGAGCCCATTTCGATATGCTTCTCTTAGAAGTGGTTTCAAGAGAAGTGGTCTAAAATGAAGTGATTTGGTTACAAGTAGTTTTAAGTGTAGCACACTGAGGTATTTGAGATGAAAATATTAAAAGCAATTTTAATTGTCATTTTAGTAATAATTTTAAGATTGGAGCATATATTCAAAATTATTTCTCTTAAAAATAAGTATTATTTATCTTAAAAGCACAAATAGTATTTCTTAAAATTTTGAAATTACTTCTCGTAAAGATTGCCAAATACCTTTCTTCTTGAGACATATTTGTTTGAACTTTGCGTTTTTTATATTTTCAGACCGGGGGATATACGACAGCCAACTACATTTGGGACTGGATGCAACATCGCAAGATGAAGCCTACTTTTCCAGCAGTGGAAGCATATTACAAAGGATTAAAAGTGAGTCACTTCTCTTGATGAGATATCATTATTTTTCATTTCATTTCTAAATAGTTTACCAAATAGTTTGGTTCTAGATTCTAACACGTGTTTGCTCGCTAGCACAAGTATTTTGGGTGGAATTCATTGTTTTGCTGTTTATTAATACGAAGTAATGCTTACTGCATTATTATCCTTTTGTAATATTCGTAGGCCGTTAATGCTTGTATACGAAAGTGATCTTTTCTTTGATAACATGTTGATGTTGCTGATGAATTGTCACATTTCGTGCATTAATGCGAAGACGCACAAAATCCCTGCTTTTCCACGCATCTTGTGACTAAGTAGTGTTTTGTTGTGTATGCAAAATCAAGATCGTCCTTTTAATAATGTCATTATTAGGTTATTAATTATGATATCCCATTTTTTGTATTTTTAAATTGCAGGAACGTGCAATTCCTGAAGACGATCCACGACTTCTTCTAGTGTCCAAGACTTATGATGAACTAAAGTTGAGATTTGGAAGCGCAATTAGACGGAATTAGTTTCTTTTTAGCCGAGATTGGACAGAGCTCATATAAATTAATTACAATATGACAATAGATGGTCTACCAGAATATTTCCTCATTCATCTTTTTGTTGTACTAGCAATTTCTATTTGAAATGTATAAATCGTCTTCAAATTTTAGGGTGAACTTATTATCACTAATTCATAAGTCATAATCTCCCAATTTTAGCTGAATGAAATTGATGTTTGGTTTTTATTTGGCAATTGAGCTGTTGTTAACTTTTCTTTGATGAGGTCACTGCATTATATTTATTGAAAACTATATAAAAAAAAGGTTTTCGTGAAGGATCTATTTGCATTGATAAAAAACAGGAGTAAAGGTTCCAAATAAAAAGATGAGTTGTCCCAAGAACTTACGACTATGCATTTCAATATTCTACACAAGCTACATGCAGATCCTCATAGTATGGACAAGGACAAACAGCGGTTCAAGAAAAAGGCTAGAGTACAGCAAGTATTACAATTATATTAGCCGCAGCATCCACCTCTCTGAACTACTGTTCCATCTCTCGTGCCTGATGAACCTTGAGGTCGTCCATAACCAACCTTGATACCTGACGACTACAATAAATAATAAATAGTCATTAGTAACCTATGATCTCTGATACATTGCATCCTAAATGTTAGGAAAATTCAGTTATGTTATGTAATTAAATTAAATTTAATATTTTGTGGTTTTCTACCTTGAAAAGGTTGAAATATGGACTGCTTTTTTCCACTCATTTTGAGATTGAATAGACTATGCAAAAGACTAATTGTCGGAAACAAAAATCATAACATCATAATGGTAATTGTCAAGTCACAATCGTATTCAGATAAGCTATTACAGGCTATAGACTGTATTAAACACCTTAATGTCTCACATCTAATGCGGAGTCTCCAACTTGACTTCAAGTGATAGTTCAGAGGCTTTTCAATGATTAATACCTGCTGAAAGTAATCAAGTTTTTCTTATATTCGTTGGCTCAACCTTCAAAAGCAACCCTCTCTTGAATTCCACGTAAGGGTAAGCTAGAGGAACATCATCTTCTTCTGTTTTCCAACTGATCATTATGTAAACGAACATCAATTTCAAAAATAATAATAAAAAATAAAAAAAGGCAGAAAACAAAAGTATCAATAAACCCAATTATGGGGATTCAATATACAATATGTACTATAACAGCTTATGAAAACTTTTACCTAAAATTAAGGACTAAATGGTGAAGAAACAGGGCAATTACTACATTAGCTAGTTCGGCTCCAGGACAAAGCCTTAATCCACCACCAAATGGTGTCACTTTTTTCCATGTTTCTTTATCCTGTCAAATTAATGGAAAAATAAATATTTTTTTAGTCATATTTAATTAATTTTTTGAAATTAAATTAACTCTTAATACTTACTTTCCATCTCAAAGGATTAAATTCAAGTGGTTTGTCATGAAGGGATGGATCGAAATGTGCTCCGGTAAAGATTGGAAGAACTTTCCATCCTGAGGGTATGAGAAACTCTGAAGGAATAACAATATTTTTAATCATATATATTATGTACAACTACTCTCTCATCGAAGATTTTATTAATTGTTATTAAAAGGAAATTGATAATTAAACGATATCTAGTTATAGGAATATGACCTTTGTATCTCACATCTTGAACAGCTTTCCTATGCACAAATTTAACCACATTCCCACATCTCATGGCTTCACATATAACCTGTAATATATATATTGCATTTTAGTATGATTAGAAACTCTAAACTGTATTGAATATATATTCAAATCATATAATTATTTTTACTAGATTTACATATACGTCATTCAACTTTTAAAACGTATAATTTAATATTTAAAATTTTAAATAATATGATAAGTCCTCAATTTTTTAAAATTTTATAACTAGGTTTCAAAGTTTTAAATCACAAATTTGCATGTTGTTACGACCTATTCATGAAACTTTAAAAGTTTGAAAACTAAATTATAGAATTGAAATATAATTTTACAGCTTTCTCTTTAGTTTCAAAAAAATAATAAAAGTATGTGAAAATAGAACTGAGTTTCAATCTATTTTTGAACTTGAAAATAAAATTAATTACCAAATAAAACTCAATTTGAAAACTTGGGTTAAAAAACTTGAACTTGAAAATATAATTGGTTACAAAACATGTCCTTAGTAACTTATATATGAAATTTTAAAAGTTTGATAACCACTTATGTGTGAAATTGTTCAAAATTTTGGGAATAATGTAGTTAAGCTGAATATATATGATCTTACACAGTATGTGAATTCCATTTTCTTGTAATCATCATTGTTCAAGAGTTCACCATTGTCCATTTTGTTTTCCCTTATAGCTTGGTGTTCTTCCTGCATAAATTTTAGACCAATTAAAGAGACAAATTAAGAGAAGTAATATTAGCTTGCTGAATATTTGTGCATATGTGTCAAAGCAGACATAAAAAGAGACAAATTAAGAGAAGTAACAAAAAAGATACCTTTAATGTCTGAAAAGCATTTGGTGAATGTGAAAGAAAGTAAACAATTAAGGCTATTAGTGTTGAAGTTGTCTCGTAGCCTCCTAGCAAGATGTCCAAGACAGCACTAACCATTTCTTCATTATTCAAATTCTTATTAGACAAAATCACGTCTAAGAAGTCTTCCTCTTTACTAATTAGCTCCACATTTCCTCTTTCCCTTTCTTTTATAATCTCTTTGACTGTGGAGTAAAGTCTTGCTCTAGCCTGAAGAAGCCATTCAATCCAAAAAGGAAAAAAGAAAAAAGAAACATAATTTTTTTTTTTTTATAAATTGCATTTGGGGACTTTGGGGTCTTGGTTTATAATTAATATCTTAAAATTATTGTACCTTCATAGCTTTGGCATAGGCAGTCCCAGGGATATACAGAGGCAAAGAAACAAAACCTTTCATGTATGTCTCATAATCTTGTAATATCTTCATGGCTAGTGGCACACCAGGTTCAATGCTTAAAAGTTGTTTCACCATAATGCTTAGTGTAAACTGTTGATAAATACACCAAAAATCAAACTACATTTTTTATTTTTATTTTTTTTTATAGAATAACACACTGAACGCACACACACATCAGTTAAAACTGGAAGGGCTATAAACTCACACACTCGAAAATGAAACAAAATTATATGTATGAAAATGGGCATTTCTATAGAGAAACTTACTCTTTTAGCTTCTCTAAAAAATGCAACTTCTTTACAATCATCCCAAGATTTCATCATAGACATTGATAGCTTTTCAACACAATGAAAGAAGTTGGGGTTGGATTTAGATGAGCTAACGAATTTGACAGCTATGTTCCTTAGTTTCTTATGAAGGCCTCCAGACACCAAAAGCAAAGAGTTGTTACCAAGAATGCTATGAATTTGCTTGGGATAGCTTGCTAGAAATAGCTTCTCTTCATTTTGAAGAATAAACATGTTCAGTTCAAGATCGCATGAAACTATGCTCGGTGTACCAAATAGATTTG
The DNA here is from genome assembly GCA_029378325.1 of Elaeagnus macrophylla. NCBI lineage: Eukaryota > Viridiplantae > Streptophyta > Magnoliopsida > Rosales > Elaeagnaceae > Elaeagnus > Elaeagnus macrophylla. Next base: position 19,478,446 of record CM055646.1, on the reverse strand, counting down.
ATTTGAACACCTTCCCATATCTGCTATAGCAAAAATTAATTAAGATATAAATTTTATTTTTTAAAAGAAAAAGAAAAACAGAGGAGATTAGTAAATTACCTATTGCAATGTTCTTGTAAGAAGATCCCAACAGAGTTTGAATTGTGAGGCTTAAGAAACTCAAGTGTCTCTCCCAAAATGGGCCATCCCATGTTACCAGGAGGTAAGTTAAGAGGCTTATCTTGTTTAACAAACAATTTTAGAAGCAGAGAAGCCAAAGTAATTCCTAGAGCTAATAAAATAGACAAATATGCCAACATTATTTTGTTCTTCTCAAATCAATGTCTCTTTTTTTTTTTTTACTTTAAAATCTGTCTCTTTTGATTTTCTCTTACAAAAGCTTCCACTGGCTTTGTCCCTTGTACTCACAATTTATATAGTCTCAAAAATTGAAAATCTAACAGGCCTATCTGGGTTTGATATTCTCATTAAATATTATTATTATATAAAGCTGGCAAAATAATATAAATGATTTTTTTTTTTTTTATAATCAAATTAGGAAGCAGATGTCAAAAAAGCACCCACGAAATTGTATACCTCAAAATATCGTCTACAAAATTTCAATTTTATAATGTTAAAATAAATAAATAAAAATTTGTTTATGAAGATGATGAATATTAATAATTAATTAAATACTTAGATGCTCAAGTTTACTTAATCCAGTAGCCGGTGAAAAATGCATCAAAATTTTGATTTCCACTTATTTCTTTTGACAAATACAGTTATTCTTCACATGTTTACATAAAAGATGAGCAGATTAAAATAATGTGTTATGTGTGACCAAGTGCAGGAAAGATCAATAGTTTTTTTAAATTAAATAATATTCGAATATCTATTTTAATATTTAGATTTCTAGATAAATACCAAGACAAGACAGCAGTGTAGATGTAAAATCAAGGGTATTTTAAGTTTAATTGTAACACATGTTCTCGTCGAGCATCAAGGTATAGCTAATTTGAACAAATAAAAAATTTAAGAATTTATCAAAAATAACACCCCTAAAATTTATAGTAATAAAATTAGCACTCTAATAATATTGAACGTTTAATTTTAACGTAAAATATTAAACGGGTCTAAATTATCGTCGTTCAATTCTAATTGAATGAATGTTAAAAAAAAATAACATATTAATCATTTTTTTTAAGTCCCTTAGATTTTAGGGGCCATAGAAGTCCCTTAGATTATGTCATGTGTGTCATTTGGTCCCTTAGATTATAAGTGGTGTCATTTGGTCCCTTAGTTTTAGAAAAATGGGTCAATTAAGGACAAAACACATGATTTTAATGATTTTTTAATTAAAATATTATTTTTTAAGAGGTCAATTAATGAAAAATTGTATTATTTTAATGTTTATGATATTAAAATATTAATTTAAAAAATAATATTTTAATTAAAAAATCATTAAAATCATGTGTTTTGTCCTTAATTGGCCCCTTTTTCTAAAACTAAGGGACCAAATGACACCACTTATAATCTAAGGGACCAAATGACACACATGACATAATCTGAAGGACTTCCATGACACTTTTCTCTTTTTTTAATTGTGAAAATATAAGTTTGAATACAAGGGGTGCTAGTTTTATTATTATAAGTTTAAGGGGTGCTAGTTTTGTTGTTTTTTAAAAAAATTTAAAGTTTAAATCTCAGTTAGTTATTTAAAAAAAAAAAAAAAATTGGACTTAATGTACAGCACAGTAGAAAACAGGGGAGCTAATTAATGTGGTTATCCATCTAATTCATGTTAGCAAATTATCATTATTCAAGTAATAGTATCTGGATTCTCTGATTTAAGATAGACTTAGCAGTTCATTTTTCTTGTGTTAGTGCATATACTACAAACAATTCTCTGTTTATATGGTAGTTAATGAGATATTAAATGAATTAATGCAACCAATTTTTTTAAAAACACAGCCACTCACTACCAACAAATAAAACTAGTAAGGACTAGGGAATATCATCTCATATAATGAACATTTTGGATAAGATTGAATATGATTAATAATGATTAGGTTATTAATTTTTAGTATAAAAAATTAAATAATACAAATTCAATTGTAAACTAAAACTTTTTGAATTTTAAAATTGGTCAAATTTTAAAGTGATTATCAAAATTTAGAAAAAAAAAAGAAATTGAAAAGTAGCTCTGAAAATGTATCTAATTTGAAATTAAAAATTAAGAATTAAAATAACATTGCAGAGGTTACAACTCTTGCCAGAGTGGCAAATCAAGTTACAACACAAAACACAAACACACTATTCCACGTGAAAAGAGTTATTATTTACTTATAATTATCTACTAATTTTTTTATGGTCGTAAAAATGTTGTGTTTTATAAATAAATAAATAAATTAGATAAAAGTTGTAATTTTTTTATAATATTAAAAAATATGTGAATTTAAACTATAAAAAAAACGCAAATATGTAACAAATACAACATAATCGCGCATAATACAATTTATAATCATACCCATATTCTTACCTTTAGTATCAAAGCATCAATTGAACTGAAAGTTATTATAATATTGACATTAATCACTTAATTATACTTTGCATCATAAGATATGTTAATTTGTAAGCAAAATTCACATATAATATTCTTGGTGTGTCACTTGATACATGTGCTACCATTGGTTGTAAAATATATGAAAAATATGTCTACATTTTATATAACAAGATCTACCTTTTAAACCAATTTTGCATATATAATTGCTACATAATAATAGCACAATGTAAATGACACAGGAAATTGGACATATGTAGCAGAAAAAAATGGTTGATTACCAACTATTTATGAATTGGTGTCAGTTTTCTTACCCAAAAAATGCGGAACAATTATAGGTATTATTAATTCACCGTTTTAAGATACAAAAATCTTCCAATGGAAATATGCTTGAGCTAATTCTCATTTCATTAAAAGGGAAGGAAAAAAAAAAATATATATAACTAGAATGGGGTTTAGAGAGGAAAAGAATAAGAGAGAAATTAGATGAGTTTAGTATATACTGAATTGAAAAAAGAAAAAAAGAAAATTTAAAATAATTCATCATCCCCTCCTTGACATGATTGAGAAAGCCTCACCTAACCTTACTCATTTCAAAGATTGTCAAACATTCCACAACAATGCCTTTCCCTAATAAGGCTCTTTGTGTCCCCCCTAATATTTATGTGCGCTAGTTACAATTGTTGCTAGAGGAATAAAGCCTTGAATTAGTAGTATAAAAAATTATTAGAAGGTTCCTAAAGGAAGAGCAATGTGGAAACAATCTAGCCTTTCAAAATTCTTGAAAGCAGCATAGGCAACAAAAAGTTTCAAAATCTTTGATTGAACCTCTTGCTTTTATGTGGGTTTGATGTGTATGTTTGAAATTTAAACCCGACCAAAATTGGTGATATTTTTGCTTTTCATGATTATTAATTCGTACACTAGATTGTTGGTTATTTTTCTAATAGAGAATGAGAAAAGTTGTACGAGCCTTTGAGGAAGCAAAGGGAACTAAGTAAGGCTTGTAAAGACTAATGGATCTATACTTTGCTTTACTCTTGTCTGCCCTTTACATTATGCATGGTGCACGTGCAGTGGATTTTGAATTGGGGACCTCTAATCAATTTGTTGGTTTGTCCTCTACAAACCCTAATTAGCTGGACATCAATTTTAGAATGCAATCATGTTCTTCTGTCTTTTTATTAATCAAAATTGTTTTGTACAATTATTATATATATATATATATATATATGCCACAAGTGTTTACAAAAATAACTTATGTGTATTCCAATCCTATTTAATATAAATAGGAATATGAATAGTGTAATTTTTTAGATTAAACAATATTTTATATAATTTAAAATTATGACTTAAAATATAAAAAGTGTAAATTTTATTGCTAGACAACTAGCCGAATTGTATAATTATTTTGTATAATTTAAAATGTCATTCTTTAGATGGTTTGAAATTTTAAGCTTTAATAGAAAAATGTCCGAAACATCAAATACATATGAAGACAAATCATGTTAAACTTCTCTTCTCCCCTTGTCTAATGGGAAATGGAAAGGACAGATAAATACTATTATAACTTCATGGTTATGGGACATAAGTTCTATAATCATGTTACTTTTATGCAGACTTGACATCACTTGAGAAAGATCAACTTTTTTAATTTAAATATAAGACCTTATTATAAGTTTGAGCAGACAGATTATAATGAGTATTGTCTTGTATTTAGGCTTTTCTTGAAGATAAGTTAAGCTTAATACTGATTGCTTTGCTTTGGTTAAACTTATTATACAGAAGCCTGGGCAATGATAATGGTTTTCGTTATCAAAATGGGATATAATTTGAAACTTATACAAAAGCCAGAGCAAACACAATGAAAAATACAGAGGAATGCTCTCAGTTTTCAAATTAAATATATGGGTAATTTTTTTTACATCGAAACCCATAATTTTTCCAAAAGTTAGTAAGATCTTAGATAAATTTTTTGAAGTTTGGTACATCATTTCAGAATAATTCATACCATCTGTAAGACATTTCATACTAATTACATATATTATATGTGACACGTTACAAAATATTCACAAAAAGTTGGAGAAGTCGGTGGAATTTGTAAGAATTTCAATAAATTATTGTAAGAATCAACGGGATTAGACTAGACTGTTATATATTATATAAAAAAAAAAAACTTATTTTGAAAGATATATTATATAATTTATTATTAAAAATTAAATACTATATTTAAACCTATTTTTTAAAAGTGTCAGTTTGTTATCATATAGTTTGCAATTTTTAATTGTATATAATTTATGATAATTTTATATTTATAAATTTTATTAATTTAATTTTTAATTAATGCGGAATATTATATGATTTATATTTATAACATACATAAAATAATTTGATTAGATTTATTTTTTTTTTCTTATGTTAATTTTAAGTTTCAACATGATTTGAAGGGTAAAAAATTAAAATTTAAAAATCATAAAAAATTATTAACCAAATCGAACTAGACCAGACTGTTCGATTTCAATAATTTTATTAAACAAATAATCTAATCTAATTTAATTTAAATCATATAAATAGTCCAATTTAATTATTTTTTTGGTTAAAAATGAATTAAAATGGACTATATAAAATGCCTTCAAATATTTGTTAGACCTTTCTTAGCTTTTTTTTTTTTTTTTTATTATTATTTAAAAATATTATTATACAATGTATCGTTTACATGCATAACAAGAGGCTTTGAAAATATTGAACTATAACATGTCGAGCTTATCTTAACTTTTTCTTTTAAGATTTGTAGTTCTCTAGAATAAAAATAATAAAAAATAAAAGAAATTGTGCCAAATGATTCGTCTCACACCTTTTGTTCAAAATAATTTTATATTGGCCCATTGGGCAATTTACCCTCACATATTTTACATGAAATATTGACTTGATTTAAAACAATTTTAGCCTCGATCTCTTTTTTTTGTTGAGCTCTTAACCTAAATAACATATATTTTGATTAAAAATTTAAATTTTTAAAACTAACAATAATAAGATTAAAATTATGAATTTTGATTATATTAAAATTAGGTAAATTATAAAAATATCCTTAATAATATAATATGTGATATCAGTATGTAAATTATTTACATGCTATGTAAACTGTGTTACATACTAATATAGCAGTATGTAAATGAGTTTATATATTAATATGACAGTATGTAAATGGATTACATACAAATATAACAGTATGTAAATGAGTTTACATACCAATGTAGCAGTATGTAAATGAGTTTACATACCAATGTGACAGTATGTAATATAGTTTACATTGTATGTAAATTGAGTTTACATACCAATATGACACTTTACATTTACATTGTATGTAAACAGTTTACATACTTATTTACATAGCATATAATTCACTGTATTTTTAGCAAATAACGAAAAAAAATCTCCATTACTGTGGTCCTTTTCAAGGTTTTTTTCGCTGCTAATTTCTTCTTCTGTTTTGTCTTCTTCTGGTTTTGTCATAAAAGAGAATGAAACGAAACACGAAATGCTATAGATTAATCATTTTAGAGCGCAGTACATAAATGGATTACATTTTAGAGGGTACCCTTTATTCCAAGACTTGGTAATTAATGTTAATACTTTTAAGATTTTGCTTAAAAAATAAGTTTTATCCGCTTATTAAGTTTTTTTTCTAGTTCTGTTACTATTTTTGCTTCCTAAATGAAACTTAAGTGCAATATAAACTTTAACAAATCGAAGATCAACAGAAAAGACGAGGGCAAAAATGTAAACTTTATGTGCAAAAACGACGATGTCAAGCGATTTTGGTAAAAGTGATCAAAAGTTCTTAAACACTACTATTGGGAGACATTAATTCTTTTTTTCTTTTCTCCCATTATAGTTTCATTTTATACAAATTATTTTACTTTTTTACCCTCAATCCATTCAAGATCCTTCCAACAATGTTGCTGACTCATCCTAATTGAAGATCGCAGTCAGGATCCACGAGTTTCTCTACGATCAAGTGGACCCAAAACAGTTGGTTGCTACTAAACGACTGGCTCATGTCATGGCCTCGCAAACCACTGCTGACAATGAGGACGATGATCTCGGCTGCCCTTAGACGTTGACTGTCTTGCGCCTTTCTGTGTCTGTTATTTAATAGTCTTTATGTTCTTGTACGCAAGGTTTCCAAGTTTAAGCTTTTGACATAGATTTGAGGTTGATTTCAACAGTAAAATTAGTAATTCTAAGAAAAGAACAAGAAACCAGACCATGGACGCTATTTCTCAGTGGCAGAGATAGCGGTTTGATTACACTCAATATCTGCCTCAACAGGTTAGTAATTTCATTTTATTTTACTTCTTTAATTTATGTATGTAAATTAGATCTCATCTCTATTTGGGTCTCTTCTCTTTTATTTCTCCTTCTAGTAAAACTTTTGTAGATTAGGGTTCTCTATACTGGGGAAAATATAATTTTGGTGCATCGGTTTGACTTTTGTGGTTTATAAATGCTAACAATGACTAAAAAAGATTGAATTTTGAGCTGTTTGTAATCAATTTGTTTACATATCATGTTGTGTTAAACTCAGTTAACAGAAGTTAGTTACAAGAGTAATGAAGTTAGTTAGTAACCGAGTACAGTTTGTTTCTTCTTTTCACCTCACGTGTTGTGTGTGCTATATATATAGCTACTGTTTGTAACCATATTACATCAAGATTAATAACAGAGTCGTTTATCACTGTTCATCGTCTTCTCCACTCCTCCTCTTTATATTTCATGTTATCATGGTATCAGAGCCATAACTATGGCTAATCAAAACTCTTCCGCAGTGCATAATGAAGATGATACAAACACAGAGTCACTACCTGCATCACTCAACTCATCTGTTCCTCTTGTTTCTCCGTTTACATCTTCATCTTTAAACTTACTTCCAATGTATCCAATAAATCCTAATTTTTCAATCAAACTTGATGATTCAAATTATCTGATCTGGAAGGAGCAACTTACACATGTAATTACAGTGTATGGACTTCAAATGCTTATTCAAGAAGGATCGGTTATTCCTCCAAAGCAAATCAAGAAAATAGTTGCTTCTGCAGATGCATCAGGTACTTTGTGCAATTCTAATGTCTTTGTTGATAATACTGATTATTTCCTATGGGAAAGACAAGATAATGCCATCAAGAATTGGATTTATTCCTCTATTTCATCTAGTTATCTCAAATATTTGATTGGTAAAAGAACAGCTTTAGAATATTGGCGTGCTTTAGCCAAAGCATTCAATGATGATTCTCAATCTCGTTTGATTGATCTACGATGGCGTTTGCAATCGTTAAGAAAAGGTAATTTGACAATTGAGCAATACATTGGTGTAGCCAAAGATTTGATTGATCATCTTTTAGCTGCTGGTGATAATCTGAGTGATCGAGAGCAGGTCATATATGTTCTTGGAGGTTTAGATTCCAATTATCAGTCACTCGTAACTAATATAACTGGCAAGAAACGAGTTCTTGGCCTTGATGAGGTCTTCACACGCATGAGAATGCATGAGAGACAGCGTGATCGTATGGATCTTCCTGATTCCCAGCTTATACAAGCCAATTTCAGTAAGACTAATGCATACAAAAAGCAACAGGGATCAGATTCTACTGCTTCATCTCATACTTTCAAACCAACAGTTTCTCAAGACAACACTAAAACTTTTAAGTATGATAATATACAGTGTCAGATTTGCAAGAAGTTTGGACATACTGCTGCTAGATGTTATTTTCGTTATTCTCAATCAAAGAGTAGTGCTCCAGTTAATAATTTTGTTAATAAATTACCTGCACCACAAGCTCATGTTGCTCAAACTCCATCTGTTGATCCTACAGATAATCTTGAAGCTTTTACTGTTTTTCCTCAATCATCTCCAAACAATCATTTTGCTCCTCAGGCTTTGCTGACTACAACCAACAATACTAAGAATTTTACTCATCCGTGGTTCCTTGACACTGGTGCAACGCATCATTTAACCTCTGATCAAAGTTTACTTAATTCTTCCAGCTCTTATTCAGGTAATGCCACTGTCTTGCTTGGAAATGGTACTACAATTCCTATTACACATTTAGGAAGTGGTTGTTTATCTTGCAGCTCTTATCCATTACAACTTAACAGTTTACTTTGTGTTCCTCAGTTAAAAAAGAATTTGATTTCAGTCAAGAAACTTTGTGAGGATAATAATGTTTCTGTTGAATTCTTTCCTAATACTTTTTGTGTAAAGGATTTGAGTACACAGACTATACTTTTAGTGGGGGAAACTAAAGATGGACTCTACAAGGTATCAGATATGCCTCAAGCTGATCTAGCCACAGTTGCTTGCAATAAGAGTGTTCTCAGTGGTGATCTATGGCATGACAGGCTTGGCCATCCTCATTTTTCTGTTGTTAAACAAGTTGTTCAAAGTCTTAGTCCATCTTCATGTACATCTTGTACGGTTAATTTTTGTAATTCTTGTCACATAGCTAAAGCTCATAGGCTGCCCATAACTCATGTACATCAACGCTCTAAGCATCCTTTTGACATAGTTCATGTTGACTTGTGGGGACCTTCCCCAGTCGATTCAGTTCAGGGAATGAAATATTTCTTGTTGTTTGTGGATGATTCAACTAGATTTCAATGGATTTATGTTCTCAATAATAAGTCTCAAGCTGCCTCTGTTTTCCTGCACTTTGAAGCCTTAATTGAAAGACAATTCAGAACAAAAATTAAAGCATTACAAAGTGATGGTGGTACTGAGTTTCAAAGTTTGGCCACTCACTTGTTTCAGAGTTTGGCCACTCACTTGTTTCAGAAAGGCTTTCTAAGAAGAATATCATGCCCTCACACACCATCTCAGAATGGTGTTGTTGAAAGACGAAATAGACAAGTAGTTGAAGCTGGTCTTGCTATGCTCACACGCTCTAATGTACCCATGATCTATTGGGATTATTGTTTCCAAACTGCAGTGCATCTTATCAATCGCTTACCCTCTCAACCTCTCAATTTTCTCAGTCCTTATGAGCTGCTCTTTCACACTAAACCTGACTATAGCTATCTCAAAATTTTTGGCACTTTGTGTTACCCATTTTTAAGACCCTACACTCACAACAAATTAGAACCCCGTTCTTTACCATGTGTATTTTTGGGTTATGCTATGCACTATAAAGGGTACTGGTGTTTAAATCCAGCTTCAGGAAAAGTCTATATCTCTTCACATGTGACATTTAATGAAAATGTTTTTCCTTTTCTTTCTCTTCCATCCACTTCTGCTTCTCAGTTGTCTTCCAGTTCCTTTTTTACTCAAATTCCCACGCCTAGCCAAAGTCAACCTGTTTATAATTTTCATCAAAATGTTCATACTACCTCAATAGGTAACTGCCCTACCACTGCAACTGCTGACACTCAGTCTGCAGTACCCTCTTTTTCTGACCTTCCCAGAGAACCTGTCTCTCCTGTCTCTTCATCAACTTTGCCTACTGATCTGTCCAATTCATCTCTGTCACCTAATGTACAACCTTCTTTATCTGAGTCTTCTTCTAAACCCGTGACTACTGCATCTTCAGCTCACACTTCTTCCACACAATCCCCTACACCTCTTCTTTTTGGTTCTCTTCCTCCTGAACAATTTTTTAATCCTACTGGTATCTCTTTAAGTGTTGATTTGCCTTGTTCTTCCATTTCTTCTCCTCTTGTTTCTCATGGTCCTTCTACTACCAATCTACATCCTATGATTACACGGGCTAAGCATGGTATTTCAAGCCTAAAGCATTACTGTCTGTCTCTATTCTTCCCGAGCCTGATTCCGTTTCTGAGGCTCTTTCTATCCCTGAGTGGAAAAGTTCTATGCAAAAGGAGTATGATGCTTTAATTCAAAACAAAACTTGGGATCTTGTTCCTAAACCTTCACACAGTAAAGTCATTGGTCATAAATGGGTTTTTCGAACCAAGCTAAAGTCTGATAGAACTCTTGATAAGTATAAATCTCGGGTTGTTGCTAAAGGTTTTCAGCAAATTGAAGGAATAGATTACACTGAAACCTTCAGCCCTGTGGTAAAACCAACAACTATTCGCATTGTACTTACTTTAGCATTGGCTCAGGCATGGCAGGTTCGACAATTAGATGTTAATACTGCTTTTCTGAATGGTGATATCACTGAAGAAGTTTACATGACTCAGCCTCTTGGATTTGTTAATCCTACATTTCCTGATTATGTTTGTCGGTTAAAAAAGTCCATTTATGGACTCAAACAAGCTCCAAGAGCTTGGTTCCTGAAGCTAAGTGGATGTCTCATTGCTCTTGGTTTCAAATGTTCTAATTCAGATGTATCTATGATGCTCTATGATCAGAATGGTGTTTTTGTTATATTTCTTATATATGTTGATGATCTATTAATCACTGGAAACAATTCTACTTTTATTGATAAGCTCATTGTTCAACTTAATCATTCTTTCTCTTTAAAGGATTTGGGTGAGCTCAATTTCTTTTTGGGATTAGAAGTTACACGGTCAGAAGCTGGCTTTCATTTAAGCCAAAGCAAGTATATTCGAGACCTGCTTGACAAAGTGAAGCTCACAGATACAAAACCTACGTCTACTCCTATGACTGCTGGGCATCATTTCTCCAAATCTGAAGGGGTTCCTTTAAGTAATCCTACTCAGTATAGAACTATTATTGGAGCCTTACAATACTGCACACTAACGCGTCCTGAGATTAGTTTTGCTGTTAATAAGTTATGTCAATTCTTGCAGTCTCCCACTGATGTTCATTGGATTGCAGCAAAACATCTTTTGCGATACCTGAAAGGCACCCCTACTCATGGTTTACTCCTTAGTTATGCTAATAGTTTGTCTATTACTGCTTACACTGATGCAGATTGGGCGTCTTGTGTTGATGATAGACGTTCTACTGGTGGCTATTGTATATTCCTTGGTACATCTCTTATCTCTTGGGGATCAAGCAAGCAAAAGGTAGTTTCAAGATCAAGTACAGAGGCTGAATTTCGTTCACTAGCTCATACTGTTGCAGAATTGGCTTGGGTTCAAAAACTTTTAGTTGAATTGCGCATACAATTGATTGATCCTCCTATAGTCTATTGTGATAATATTAGTGCTGGGTATTTAGCTAAACATCCAGTTCTGCATTCGAGGGCGAAGCACATTGATATTGATTTTCATTTTGTACGAGAAAAAGTAGTTTCTGGTTTATTACATGTTGCCTATACTCCTACGCAAGAACAGATAGCTGATATACTGACTAAAGCACTTCCTGGTACTCGGTTTGATGAGTTACGAACTAAACTTACAGTGATGAAAGCACTGTAAGTTTATGGGGGATGTTAAACTCAGTTAACAGAAGTTAGTTACAAGAGTAATGAAGTTAGTTAGTAACCGAGTACAGTTTGTTTCTTCTTTTCACCTCACGTGTTGTGTGTGCTATATATATAGCTACTGTTTGTAACCATATTACATCAAGATTAATAACAGAGTCGTTTATCACTGTTCATCGTCTTCTCCACTCCTCCTCTTTATATTTCATGTTATCATGTTGTTTTTTGCTTCTTCTTTTTTACCCTTTGTTTAATCTGCTGGGTAACAACTGACAAATGAATTTTTGTTAATTTTTGAAAATGGGGTTTTTTGGACTATCAATGAGTTTGTATTTGGCTGTGGTTATCAATGAGTTTGTATTTAGCATTTTGATTAAGCTTTATCTCTGTTATTCTATTTAACATGAGTGGAATTACCAAGTATATTGTTTCAAATATATATGACAGCATTGATAAGGTTGTTCGTTGATTATTAATAGATGATTAGTCATCCTTCACCTCTATGCTTCTTGAATATTGCTCATATGATAATCATATTTATTATTGTAGCACAAGGATAAAGAATTTTTTCTAAAATTTTGTGCTATAAAAATCTACAATGAATCTGTCAGAGATCTTCTTAGTGCAGATAGTATTCCACCCAAACTTCTTGATCACCTAGAGGTGAAAATCATGTTTGATATGATTTTTTTAATCTTTAAGTTTGTTGATACTGGTGGGTTTGTAGATATGCTTTTTTTTTTTTTTTTTATCTTTAGGTCATTGTATGCAATATATTACATACATTTTTGTCATTGTATGCAATATGTTAGATATAGTTCGGTTGAATATTACATATGCATCTGTTATTGTATGTAATATGTTATATCCACTTCTGATGAGTGTTACATACACATATGCAGTTGTATGTAATATGTTACATACATCTCTGTCGTTGTATGTAACATGTTACATATACTTTTGTTGAATGTTATATACATCTTTGTCATTGTATGTAACACGCTATATATACCTCTATTGAATGTTATATACACCTCTACCTTTGTATATAATACGTTACACACATTTTTATCATTGTATGTAATATATTATATACTTATCCAACAAGTTTGTCGAATCTCCAGTAAGGTTGTTGGATATCTGGTGAGTTCATTGGCAAAGTTGCCGGAGGTTTGGTGATATCACGGGACCAGAGCTCTGATGTATTTGTTTGTTAGCCCTAAAAGACATTTTTAATAATTTGTATGATATTTATGTAACCAAAACTCACAATTTTAAATATATTTGTGCTAGTTATGAAAAATATTAGTTTTTAATCTAAATGTAAGTTATTTAAGTACAAAGTTCTATTTTATAATACTATTATGGTTGTCTGGGCCTTGCAGTGGGTTTAATCATAATCACTATGATTTCAAAATTATAATTATTTGCTCATTGCCATATTTGTTATACTATAGTAGATGGTTTAAGTGTAGTTGTGTTGAATTAAAATATATTAAATTATATTATAATTAGTTTATATAGTATTTAGTGATAAGTCGTGTAATTTAGTAGGATAAAATTGATTATAAATATTTTAATAAAATAATTTAAGTTTAATATAGATTCTTATTATAAAATTTTGTTTAAATTAATATTTAATTTATTTTTCTATTTTTATTATATGAATAAAAAAATTTATTTTTAATATTAGATTAAAAAAAATTAAAGACACATAATTTTATTATTGAAAATTTAGACAAATTAAATTAAATATTTATTATAATTTAGACTTGTATTTTTGATTATACAAAAAATATATATAATTATATTATTTTTATATTATATAATACGATTATATTTTACAATTAAATATATAACTTTATATAAATTATATCATCTAAATTTTTAATACCGGCTATTGTGAAGTTTGTTGGATGGATAGTTGAGCGCACAACGGAGTTGTACTTGTAACAATATTTGTCTTTAATGTTTCTATATTTTGATTTCTTTGACAGGTTAAGGACAAAAACCCTTATAGCTCAGTGGTAGAGTGTCAATCTTGTCACTGTTGGAATTGGACTCCAGTGGCTCAATGCTCCAAAAACACCTGAGAAAGTCACCGCCCACAAGGATCATCGCTGCCTTACAAAGCTCACCATCGTCGAGTCTTATAGCATTCAATACTTTTCACCCTACTCATCTTATCGAAACAAAACAAGAGTACACATCTAAAAGCTAACCTAGGCAATTACCCCTATTTGTTTTCTGGCATACATACCCAAGCTTTCCATTTGTGTTTTATTTAAACCTTATTCCCTCATCTAGGTCAATTGGTTCTGATGCCGAGGATGAGGTGGCGGATGATTCCGGGAAGTTGGGGGCTGATAGCGCGTAGAAGAAGATGACCAAGCATGGGTATAGCATGTGAAAAAAAGTAGTTTTTTTAACCTGTGATTTAATTTATTTTGAAAGATATGATAATCTAAAAATATGCTTTTGCTATGAAATATAAAAATTATTTATTATGTTCTATCGTTGTTTCAAATCAAATGAAATTTATAGGTTTGATTAATAATTTTATTGGGTAAGCACAACCTTTCGTTCTTTCCTTTTTTTAAATCAAACTTTTTCAAACCGAAGGAAATAAATAAATAAATTGGAAAAGCCACTAAACTAATCAAAAATAACACTTTTAATATTAATTTATGCTCCTTTTAATTTCTTTCAATTTAAAATATAGTAGTGCTATTTTTATTCTTATAAATTTTTAGAATGTTATTTTAGGTAATTTTCTTAAAAAAAAAAAAAAAAAAAAGCTTAAAAAACAGAAGTAAATTTTTTTTTCTTTTCTTACAAAACCATTTAGTTTAGTTGATGGATATTTGTTTTGGATGTAAAAGTAGTTTTGAATTAAATTGAATATAATAAAAATATTAAATTTGATTAAAATTTGGTATAAAGATCAAAATGATGAAACTAAATAGTACGAGTGAACTTTTACTTTTTTTTACTAATGATTAATTTAAAAAAATGTTAATATTACACAAATTTATATTTATTCTCTTAATAATTATATGTTAAATTTATTTTTAAAATTAAATAATATTAATATGTTATAAATTTAAAAATAAATATAAATTTATGTGTTAAGATTGAAAGAAAATTTTCATCCTAAATAAAAACTATAAAGTAATTATACAAGAGTTTGCTAAAATTAGTCACTATTTAATTATAATTAAGAAGTATTATATGTATTAAGTTATTGAATGTATTAATTATTGGTTGGATGTAAAATTAAAATATAGGATATGAATTAATTGTGAAACTTATTAATATAAAGTTAATTAAATTATATTATATAAATTAATGTATATGTTAAGTTGTGATAAAATAAAATATTTTTATTATATTAGGTAACATCCCCTCCTTTCCTGATTACGAACAAAATAGAAGCATTAAAAAGAAAAATAACCGGGCAATTAATATAAACTTTGACTAATTCTTATTTTAAACAAAATAATAAAAAATTACAAAATGAAAAAATAATGATAAGTTGAAAGTTGAAACTGTAGTTGAAAGTTGAAACTATTGCTGAAAATTAGCACAAAATGAGTTGTAATCGTTATCAACTTATCGTGTATATATTAGATTGATTAATGCTTATTAGTCAAGCTTTCTTTTTAATTTTATTTAGTATTTTTAAATTTTTTTTATTATTTTATTTTATATATATTTTGAATAAAAGCTAGGGTTATATTTTTGTTCATGCTCCAATTACATTTTCTTGTTGTAGGTTGGTTTTTTTTTTTTTTTTTTTGATAGAGTAGGTTGGGGGTTTAATGATATTATTTTTAAATTTGGGTCTTTTTTAATATTTGAACAAATATTAAGGTATTATTGATACTTTATTTCTTTTAATATGTATCTGCTCTCTATATTAGAACAATATTAAAAAAAAATTAATATAATATATATATATATATATATATATTTCAATGCGTTGATCACAATTACCTTCTGCATTTTTTTTATTTCAAGCAATTATCAATGCGTTGATCACATAATATATATATATATATATAGTTGATGTTGCGTTCAAAGAACGTTTAATTAACCATGGTTTGTAATTTATCAATAGTTCCATTAGATTAATTGCTAAAGAGTCTGAAGTTATGCACCACAACGCAATAATTGCTATCTTGACACAACATAAATCAAGATGTTCAAAATAAAAAGACATGTGCTTGTTCTGCTGATGAGAGACACACACATTAATATACTTGACAACCAAATTACAATCACAATAAACTATGTTAGCCTTGAGAAAACAAGACATAAGTCAAGTCAACCAGACCTTCTCATAGACCTTTATTTGGGAAAATCCAACTCCAAGAAAACTATAGAGTACATTCAAGCAAGTACTTCTCCAAGAGTTGGAGGAAAGTGAGTGCTTGTTTTGTTACCATGTCAACCATTTCAGTGCCTCCAGCCTCTTCACTTTGAGTCTCATACTCATACTCAACCTTAACATCAACTAGACTATGTTGCTCTGCAATTGTAGTTAGTTCAAAGATAGTTTGGAAGTAAGAAAACCCACGTTTTAGCATGATCCCATCTACCACTTGCAGCCCTAATCGATGCTGAGATTCGTCAAGTATCACAATCTTATCTTTTTGTGTTCCCATTTCCGATACATCTGCCATTGATCATTTCAATAACAACCAAATTAAATTCAATCTTTTTTTTTTCTCTTTAACAAAATTTTATAAATTACTAACTTTGTTGATCTCAACACACCAATGTTCTAGAATATATATTTTTTAGTATGGGAATTGAATCTTATCATAATGTCACAAATTAAAACGTAAAAAATAATAAATTTAAATATAAAAGAAGTGAAAGTTTGTAATGGTAAAGAGAACTCACCCGAAGCAAAGTGGATAAGCAAAACAGATCCAGGTCCTCCTTCACCTTCTACCAATTCTACCTTCTCTATTTTGGGGAAAAATATTTTCGGAAGAACAAATCTTAAATCCTTGGCCAATGTTTTCCATAGGGTTTCAATCCCAACATTAACCTTAAGCTGAGCTTTTGCTTCCAATACCATTGTTCCTCTGAAGAAACGTAGTGAGACAAACAAGTCAAAAGGCAACAAAATCTACTACAACTACAAATTTAAGAACAAGAAAAACAATAGGTTGATATAAATACATGTGCGTTTAGACTGCAATTATGGATATGGTTTATTAGTTTATTAGAACAAGCTCTAATAACTTAATTTTGGAACTCAAGTAAGTTTTTGAAAGGGGGAAAAACGAATTGTATGCATAAAATTTCACAATATTTACAATTCATCAACAGAAGAACAAAGATAAATATGTGTTAAGAATTAAAAATAACTAAAAGTTGTTTGAGGTACTTAAAAGTAATATACCGATGGACCTGGTCTCTACCTAGCGTTATCGAGCTGACAATTTCTTCAATTAAATTTTCACTTTTATATATGAAGCCCAACTACTAATTTTCCATTATTGAAGAATATGACTTTTTTTGCTAAACATTGAACAACATGACTTGATTAAATAAGTGTAATGAAAAAGACAAATTGGCAAAATACATTTCAATATAATTTACACTACGTTTTCCAGCGACTAATGCAATTTTGTCTTACTACTATTATTCCAACTTTGAATTTTGTCTTCACTTTATTTCGTATTATATTAATAAATTAATAATAATTGAGAAGATCTGCAAACCATATGAAAAGATATGATTGATATTAAGGAAAATGACATTTCATTAAGCAATAAAACAGCTAAATCGTCGACGGTAAGCCCCAAACGAACGGCAATTCATGCGAGTATGCAAAAATAACACAGTCTAATAGGTACCAATTAAATTGGTGAAGCTTCCAATTCAACTTACAAGTAGAAAGCACATTATATTAGAGAGACATCAGCAGGCTTCTCAAAATTGAACTTATTTTACCATGTAACTCAAACATTAAATTGTGTCATACATCTTCAACTCGTTTCTTTGAGAAATGTTCATTCTTAACATGATCTTCGAATATCATCCGCATAGACAATGGCTTGCCAGCCTCGGTGTTTGTTCTTGGCTTCTTGCTTCTTAGGTTGGGAAGTCCATTTTATGTTACCTGCTTAGATGTGTTTTGGGTTAAGGAGCTTATTGTCCTAAACAAAAGAATCAAACAAAACTGGTGAACAGGGGATTGAAGGGTCAGATTGTAATGCATCCAAACAAAAGAGGTTTAATATTGAGATGACACTTTACGTTTTTACATTACATGCCTATTAGTTAAATGTATACCATCCTCAAGATACTAAAATAAACCAACAATAACATAATCGCATCACTAGTCAGGATAGAGGCACCCAAATGAAATACTTTAAAATATATAAAAGTAATTGATTAGTCACAATACTCAAAATACTGCCTTCTTATTGACACATCAGTAGTCAGGATAGAGGCATCCAAATCAAATACTTGAAATACAAAAGTAGTTACGTACTCATCACTCAAACTACTGTCTTCTTAATAAACTAGTGCTAGTCAGAGACTCTGGAGCAAATTAAATATATTGAAACACTGCTCATTAACACCTCTTGCTTGAAACCCAGGAATCTAGTAGACTATCCATGAACTGCCTACGGATGGGTTGCTGTTCTATAAAGACATTGATAAAATCTTGAGGTTTTGGATACCCATTTGAATCTAAGGAACCATTAGCTGCAGAAACCACACTAGTTTCATCCATTAACAGCTTCGCTTGCAATTTTCTATTACCAACCACTTCTTTCTCCAACCTGTTTACTTTATCTTGCAATGCTTTTAAGTCAACTTCATGACCCTCAGACTTCTTCATCTCCTTAATTGATTTATTAAATACATTATAAGCCGTGTGCCCACCTGCAATTACAACAAACAGAGAACCGCCAATACTTGAAAATTGAGAAATAGGATTCATAAGTGAAACTTTAACAATTTAAACGTGAAAATAGGAAAGAATTAGATCAAAACAGTAAAGGTAAAGATTATATTCATTTTTTACTGAAGTTTTAACACAATTAATACGGATCATTCACATTAATTTCCAACAAAAAATCTGTTTTACTGAGATCACAAGTAATTGAATAATTCTCATGGTATGAAAGGAAAAACCTGGGACGAATTTGAGGCACTCTGGAACGGCGCTTTTAGCAAGGATGGTGGAAAACCGAATTATATCGGACCGATTTTGTTCAGCCGGCATAACGTAGGCAACTCCGGACTTGACGGCGCTACCGATGTTGCAAACGGTGGCAACGCTGTATGCATAAGAGTTAGAGCAACAGTTCTTGACGGGCGTTAGATCGGGTGTGCTCCGTTTAACTAGATCAACTGGGCCGGAAACGTAATCCCACAAACCCATTCTCTCCCAAACGCTCAAATCTGATCGCTCTCAGAAAACTCTCTCGACCTTCTACCTAACCACTCTCGATAAAAGTTTAAAAGCCAAAGTAATTCCACTTTCTTTTCGAAAAAGAAAAAGTCATTCCATTATGGGGTAATATTAAGAGAGTATTTATATACATCAAACTTAGTGTATTATTAATTTAATATAAAATTTAAAATATAAAATGATAAAATTATTATAAAATATTTTATTAAAAAAATTAATTAAATTATATTACGTTTGATATATATAAGAATAAAGTATACTAAAATATATTTTTGAATTTTAAAAAAGGTTAAGATTTTTATTAATTTTTTAAAATATACATTTTAGTTCTTTATTTTTTAATGTATATTTTAAGATCTTGTAAGTGTTCAAAATGTACATTTTAATCTTTTATATTTTGTAGTATATTTTTAGAGGCTTATAATTTTTTTAAAAGTTTCAATCAAATCTACATAGTCTTTTTTTAAAAAATAAATTCATATTTTTTTAAAAATAAAATACTAAAAATTAATTTTTTTAAATGAATATTAAAATTTTAATTTTTAAAATAATATGAGTAAATAAAAAAAATAAAATTTAAAACAAAATAGATTAAAGAATTAAAATTAAAATTTTTTATTTTTTAAAATTTTAAATTTATTTTTATAAATAAGAAACTTTTGATATATAATTTAAAAAATATAAGATAAAAATGTTGATTTAAAAAAAACGACCATCAAAAAATATATTTTAAAAAATACATAATTAAAATATCATTTTTAAAATATTATAAGACTTCGTAAAAATCTTAATCCTTTGAACAACTGTTGCCCACTTTTGCCGGAACCAATGCAGTTATAAATTCTTTC
This sequence comes from Elaeagnus macrophylla, assembly GCA_029378325.1. Lineage (NCBI taxonomy): Eukaryota > Viridiplantae > Streptophyta > Magnoliopsida > Rosales > Elaeagnaceae > Elaeagnus > Elaeagnus macrophylla. The sequence goes on along the minus strand of CM055646.1, from coordinate 19,458,268 downwards.
ATTCCCGAGAAATAACCTTCTCTATTCAAAAACGATCATTGCTATATATATTAAATATAAAATAAAAAAATTTATAAGATTTATTATTAATAAAAAATTAATTGTATATATTAATTAATATATATTATATTATATATATATTAATATATTATATTAATTAATATATATATATATATCTATATCTATATGAACATTTTTACTTCGAGAAAGTATCACACGATAACAGTTTCACATATCATTGGTATGTAGCTCGCACATATTATAGAGGATAGCACAAGGGTAATTATACATTTTCGCTATAAAAAAAACATCTCTCTCTATAAGCTTTATTACCACTTACTAGTTTTTTTTTTGGGTCAGAACAACACTTAATCAGTTAAGTAGTATATAATTTTGAGAAATTAGTGAGAAATATCAGTCGAATCATTTTTTTATTTATTTTGGGGAACCATTTTAGTATTTTGTGTCATGATTACGTCGTACTATACTACCAATCCTACTTCATCCATAAAATGTGAAGTTCATTTTCATTTAAGTTCAAAATGTATTAAAATAATAACAAGAGCTTCATGCAAATATAAGATGAGTAAAATAGGCCGCATTGTAGCAATTTTTATTTTTGTTTGAACTTGGGATTTTAGACTAATTAGGTTGTTTCTTGTTACTCATTAATTTGAAAACCACTTTATGAACAAGAGACGCCATGGTATAAATACATCACTACATTCAAAGAAGATGTCATTCATTATTTTATAGTAAGTCTAACCAATTATATTCATTTTTCTTTCCATCACAATTAAGTATTTATATTTTTTTAAAATATAATTACACTAATTTTAATTAACTTAAATTACTATATCATTATTTATTTAGTTAATAATAAATAATTTCCTACCTCAACAGACCATACAAATCAGCAAAATGAAAAATAAAATAAAGAACGTTTATATTAGATCGAGAAGCTAGCTAAATTGAATTTTCTTAATTTTATCTACTAAGCAATTACTCCAGCTGCAATGCAAATGTTGAAAGTTTGGGCTGTGTTAATAGCTGTGCTTGATAGGAAGTCCCAAATGTCCATCCTGATAAACTACTTTTGGGTCTATATCTAATGTTCAGATATGATGTAGCTAGTTTCGGTCTCTCAAAAACTCGATGATAATACGTGCAGTGAATAGTCAAGTGGTATTACCTATATGTATTACGTTATAAATTTAAAAAATAAAATAATTATAATTATACATAAAGATTTCTTTAAAGATAAAAAATGCTAATTATCGTTAATATTTTTAAAATAATATATTTGTAAGGTTTATTTTGTATTGACAATTTTCGTGGACAAAATGTTTGATTGTAATCTAGAATAGGAATTCACCGCTTAATCAGACGATACATGGTGATGGAGTCATCAAGCTTGGAACGCTCATATGACAGGTATAATATTATATCATGCATACATCTTCACACAATTAAGCACGACACTTAGTATGGATCGTAACGAAAAATGTAATTGTGCACATATTGGTCGATCGATCGAGAGTATTGATCGATCGATCGAGTGGTCGATCGATCGAGACTGAGACAACTTCGATCTAGGTGCTCTCTGTTTGGACTGGATCGATCGAGCAATTGGATCGATCGATCGAACCCTTTTCGATCGATCGAGTATAGAACAACTTCGATCCAGGTTCTCTCTGTTTGAGTTAGATCGATCGAGTTTTGTGTATCGATCGATCGAGACCTTCTCGATCGATCGAGACGACCTGTCGATCGATCGAGCCAGTATTATATTCCTACTCAAACTCTTTTTGTGTATTCGACCCATGTGTTACTTTTATCAATTTGACTCATTTAATGAGAAAGCAAAATTCTAGTATGAGTAGAAGTGTTAAGAAAGTAGAATCCTTGTGTGAATAAAAGTGTTTTGAAAATAGAGTCCTTATTTGCGTAGGATTATTTTAATTGTGGAATCCTTGTATGAGTAGAATTCTTGTGAGAAATAAATGCTGATGTGAATAGAATCATTGTATGAGAAGAATTCTTTTGAGAACTAAATCCTGATATGAGTAGAGTTATAGTGAATTGCAAATCCTATTTGAGCTAGGATTGGACTCTATATAAGTGAAGGGATGTTTGTGCATAATCAATCAACTTGAGCATTTAGAATTATACAGCACTAATACTTTCTAGCATCTGAATTGTGCTTATTCTCTTCATCTATTGTTCTTAGGCTTTCTCATGTTATATTCATATGCCTAATTGATTTGCATGATATTGAGCTTAATTGAATGTTCTAGGGTTTGCTAGCTGATATTGTTTTTACATCGCATGTTAGTATATTTGCTAGTTAGGATTATTCATTATTTGAATCCGCTCTAGGACACGCATTGCACTTGTGTTATTGTGCTAACGTTACAAGTGACGGCTTCAGTATTTCGTGTGACTCGAAATTACTGAAGGTGACGGGTTCGGTTGATCTTGTGTGACTCAAGTAGATCGGAACGTTGGTCCGGATCCAGACATCTAACTATTGGAGGCTGTGAAAGGAGCAAGCGGCTCGTAAGTAAATTACAGAAAGGGGGATCTATCTGCGACGGGTAGTTCTGGACTCTATGGTTGTAATTGAACATTATTTTCATAGTGGATAGTTAGGTGGTCCGGTGGACCGGTGGTTTTCCTCTTAGGTCATTGTTGTGGCCTAGGTTGTTTCCACCTAAAAATATCGTGTGTCGTTTTATAATTCCGCATTTATCTTTACACGCGATTGCATGTCTGGCCGTTGTGATTAGATTATATAATATTTGTTGAAAATTGAAAATAACCTATTCACCCCCCTCTAGGCTTATTAGATCCGTAATTAAAAACTTTTTCAATTGGTATCAGAGCGGGTCACTAGATATACTTAGTGTTTGCCTAGGACCTTATTATGGATCATATGAGAGAGGGTTTTTCTACAACCCGTGCACCTTATTTTGATGGGTCTAACTACCCATATTGGAAAGCTCGTATGAGAGCCTTTTTACGTTCCTTAGATGAAAGTGTTTGGAACTCTGTGCTTTATGGTTGGGAACCACCTACGGTTACCAAGGATAATGTTGTCACACTTAAACCTAGGATTGATTGGACTCCCCAAGATAGAATTGGTAGTGGCTGGAACCAAAAGGGGATTAATGCTATTTTTAGTGCTGTGTCGCCGGATGAATTCCGACGTATCTCTAATGTTGAAACTGCTAAGGCTGCTTGGGATACTTTAGAGGTTGCCCATGAGGGCACGTCCCAAGTTAAACGAACAAAACTTCGCATGTTAGCTACTAAGTTTGAAAATCTTAGAATGAAGGAGGATGAAACGTTTTCTGAGTTTTATGCTGATTTATGTGATATTGCTAACTCTTCTTCAAATCTTGGAGATAAAATTGATGAACGTAGGTTGGTTCGAAAAGTCTTATGCTCATTACCAGAACGCTTTGAAGCAAAGGTTACAGCGATAGAGGAAAGCAAAGACATTGACACCATGAAGATTGAAGAACTAGTTGGGTCAATTCAAACATTTGAGATGAACTTTCCAGCACCCAAAAAGAACATTGGAATTGCTCTCAAAACCACCAATGCTGACGATGGTGATAGTGATGATGAAGAGCTACTCACACTTGCTAGAAAACTCAAGAGAATGTTCAACAGAAAAGATCGTAAGGGAAGAGAATTCACCCCAAGTGAGTCAGACTTTGACTCAGATGAAGAGGGAAGTAAACGTATCCTTGATAAATTTAATGCAAACAGTTTTGAGGAGTTATTTATTGATTTAATTAAATGCAAGAAAGAAAAAGATAAACTACTCATAACTGTAACAAAGCTGAATGAACAGATCAATTTGCAAGACCTTAATTTATCAGTTTTAGAAAAAGAAAAAGTTGAACTGTCTGAGCATTTTGACAAGTTAAGTTTAAGTCTTGCAGGTATTGAACAGGAAAATTCAAAGCTTGTGCAGGAATTGGAGCAATCAAAGGAAACTGTCAAAAGATTAACAATTGGAGCTGAACGACTAGACAAGATGTTGAGCATTGGTAAGCCTTTCGGTGATACAAGTGGACTTGGATTTTCAGAAGAAAACTGTACACCTTCCACTTCAAAAACTACATTTGTAAAGTCTTCTAACTTTATCTCTACTGCTACAAATTCTGCACAAACACCCACTAAAACCGTAGGAGCTAAAACTGTTAAGTTTGTGCCTGTTTGTCATCATTGTGGTAGAAAAGGCCATATTCGACCTAACTGTAGATTTTTGATGAATGCTTTTCGATTTAATGATCATCTTCATGCTTATAGGTATAGAACTCATAATTATCATCATACCATGCCTATGTTGAATTTGAATAGGAAATATGAGCCTAAGAGTATGCCTTTAAAATCTAATGCAATTAAGTCTCAACCCAAAAACATAAAGAAATCAAAATTCATGAAAATTTGGGTTAGGAAAGATTGCATGTTTCCTATCAATTGATCACTATTGCTAGACCACCTAGGTACTTTTGTTTGAGTGCTTAAATGACCCTAGGTGAGTATTTTTTTTGGTTTATTTCGTTTTTTGTTGTTAATTTTTTTTGGATTAAAAAAAAAAAAAAAAAAAAAAGGAGGTCTACAAGGTTTTGGATTCAAATGATGCTTATACTTTTACAACCTTATCTTTTGTGGCTTATTTTGATTCTCATTGTATATTCTATGCTAAAATTCAAAATTCTGCACATATTTACTTTGTTACCATATGATGACACTATTGACTGAACTTATGCACACACCCACTGAACACTCATGTATGTCATCTATGAAGTTTATGATTAATTCTGAAAGACTCTAAGACTTGAGCTAATCTTGATTGCGAAATTATATTGAGCTCTATTTCTTATTTTTTAAATATTTCATCTTAGGGAGATAACTAGTATTGAGAGGGCTACCTACTATGATGTGTGAAGCTACCGTAGTGAGCGGAGAGGGCTACCTCATAACTAGTGTGAAAGTCATCGTATTAGATTTATGGCTCGTACATGTTTTTAAAAAAAAAAAATTAATTAAGAAATTCTATTTGGCATGTACAAAAAGAAAGAGCAAAAATGTTTTTAAAAAAAAAAAATCTCTTTTTTCATAGACATATTTTATTATGTAAGATTGATGACTCAATTATGATTTAGCATGATAGATGAACTTATTTTCTTTTGAGTCTCTTAAAATTGGTCATAAATGAAATTATTGGAATACAAGTGGAGTTCACATTTGTATACTACCTTAAGTGAATGTCAATATGCCATTATATGTGTTAGTGTGCTTATGTGACCTATTTATTTTGCTAATACAATGAATAATCAAAATTTAAGCAAAAATAATTTTTTCAATTGGTTGTATGCTTATTCGTGTTAAATGAGTTCATTACTTTGTGTGGTAAATAAAAAAAAAAATTTCTTTTGAATTTGTTTTTCGTCTAGAGAGTCATAGAACTTAGGGGGAGTCATTGCATACATATTTCATTATTCTTCTTTTGACTTATGCAATTCCTCCTACATGCTTTGGACATATACATGTGTGCTCTTATGCATTTTTAGCCCACCTTGTTGAGAGTGACCCTTATCATCTTTAGTGTTTCATGATTTGTCAATTTCGTATGCCAAAAAGGGGGAGAAAGGTTCATGTTGCTATGAGATTAGATTTAGAGGGAGATGTTGCATTTATTAGTTGTGGGGGAGAAAGATTCATGTTGCACATACACTATATTTCATTCGCACCTTTATGTACACTGAACTAATAAGCAATGAGGCTTTCAAGCCAAAATTGTGTGCTATTTGTTTGTCTAATTTCAGTGGACCGAGCGTATCAAGTATCAAGCGAAGATGGTCCACCAGATCATAGACAGTCCACTATGTAATTGATGTAATGATATTTTAACCATGATCGTTATGTAGTGAGAGAGTGGTTTTGTCACACGAAAATGCCAAAGGGGGAGATTGTAAGGTTTATTTTGTATTGACAATTTTCGTGGACAAAATGTTTGATTGTAATCTAGAATAGGAATTCACCGATTAATCAGACGATACATGGTGATGGAGTCATCAAGCTTGGAACGCTCATATGACAGGTATAATATTATATCATGCATACATCTTCACACAATTAAGCACGACACTTAGTATGGATCGTAACGAAAAATGTAATTGTGCACATATTGGTCGATCGATCGAGAGTATTGATCGATCGATCGAGTGGTCGATCGATCGAGACTGAGACAACTTCGATCTAGGTGCTCTCTGTTTGGACTGGATCGATCGAGCAATTGGATCGATCGATCGAACCCTTTTCGATCGATCGAGTATAGAACAACTTCGATCCAGGTTCTCTCTGTTTGAGTTAGATCGATCGAGTTTTGTGTATCGATCGATCGAGACCTTCTCGATCGATCGAGACGACCTGTCGATCGATCGAGCCAGTATTATATTCCTACTCAAACTCTTTTTGTGTATTCGACCCATGTGTTACTTTTATCAATTTGACTCATTTAATGAGAAAGCAAAATTCTAGTATGAGTAGAAGTGTTAAGAAAGTAGAATCCTTGTGTGAATAAAAGTGTTTTGGAAATAGAGTCCTTATTTGCGTAGGATTATTTTAATTGTGGAATCCTTGTATGAGTAGAATTCTTGTGAGAAATAAATGCTGATGTGAATAGAATCATTGTATGAGAAGAATTCTTTTGAGAACTAAATCCTGATATGAGTAGAGTTATAGTGAATTGCAAATCATATTTGAGCTAGGATTGGACTCTATATAAGTGAAGGGATGTTTGTGCATAATCAATCAACTTGAGCATTTAGAATTATACAGCACTAATACTTTCTAGCATCTGAATTGTGCTTATTCTCTTCATCTATTGTTCTTAGGCTTTCTCATGTTATATTCATATGCCTAATTGATTTGCATGATATTGAGCTTAATTGAATGTTCTAGGGTTTGCTAGCTGATATTGTTTTTACATCGCATGTTAGTATATTTGCTAGTTAGGATTATTCATTGTTTGAATCCGCTCTAGGACACGCATTGCACTTGTGTTATTGTGCTAACGTTACAGGTGACGGCTTCAGTATTTCGTGTGACTCGAAATTACTGAAGGTGACGGGTTCGGTTGATCTTGTGTGACTCAAGTAGATCGGAACGTTGGTCCGGATCCAGACATCTAACTATTGGAGGCTGTGAAAGGAGCAAGCGGCTCGTAAGTAAATTACAGAAAGGGGGATCTATCTGCGACGGGTAGTTCTGGACTCTATGGTTGTAATTGAACATTATTTTCATAGTGGATAGTTAGGTGGTCCGGTGGACCGGTGATTTTCCTCTTAGGTCATTGTTGTGGCCTAGGTTGTTTCCACCTAAAAATATCGTGTGTCGTTTTATAATTCCGCATTTATCTTTACACGCGATTGCATGTCTGGCCGTTGTGATTAGATTATATAATATTTGTTGAAAATTGAAAATAACCTATTCACCCCCCTCTAGGCTTATTAGATCCGTAATTAAAAAAATTTTCAATATTAATTCAAATAAATGAAAGATAACGAATGTTATTCCTTCTCTTTCAAACAACTTGTTTAGTTAAAAAAAAACTCGTTGATAATAACTTAGGTAGTAATGCACTTGGATTACATAAATAAAGTTAAAGGGTTAAAGATGTAATAATTACGGCTTATAACTTTTGGTACTAGTTAACAGCCAGTTGAACCAGTTGGATTACATAATAAAGTTAACTATTGAACCAGTAGAACGGAGGAAAGCGACTGTTATACTGCCTCCGGTCTATTTTTGAAAGAAAAAAAAAAAAACTCCACAACAAAGAAAACGATGAAGAATTGGCATTAAACACGACTGCTAATTAGTTGAAAACGTACCGTCGAGCCCTTTTAGTTGCCGATTAAGAATAATTTCCTATTTCCCAAAAACACAAATGCGCTCTGCCTTAATTTCATCCATTAAAGCTTCGCTTGCAATTTTCTATTACCAAGCACTTCTTTCTCCAACCTGTTTACTTTATCTTGCAACGCTTTTATGTCACCTTCATGATCCTCAGACTTCTTCATCTCCTTAATTGAATTATTAAATAGATTATAAGCCATGTGCCCACCTGCAATTACAACAAACAGAGAACCCCCAACACTTGAAAATTGAGAAATAGGATTCATAAGTGAAACTTTAACAGTTAAAACGTGTAGATAGGAAAGAGTCAGATCAAAACAGTAAACCCATGTCTCGTCCAAAGTTAAGCTAACGATGATACTCATTTTTTACTGAAGTGTTAACACAATTAATACGGATCATTCACATTCATTTTTAACAAAAAAATATGTTTTACTGAGATCACAAGTAATTGAATAATTCTCATGGTATGAAAGGAAAAACCTGGGACGAATTTGAGGCACTCTGGAACGGCGCTTTTAGCAAGGATGGTGGAAAACCGAATTATATCGGACCGATTTTGTTCAGCCGGCATAACGTAGGCAACTCCGGACTTGACGGCGCTACCGATGTTGCAAACGGTGGCAACGCTGTTTGCGTAAGAGTTAGAGCAACAGTTCTTGACGGGCGTTAGATCGGGTGTGCTCCGTTTAACTAGATCGACTGGGCCGGAAACGTAATCCCAAAAACCCATTCTCTCCCAAACGCTCAAATCTGATCGGTCTCAGTCAACTTTCTAGACCTTCTACTAAACCACTCTCAATAAAAGTTTAAAAGCCAAAGTAAAATAATAGCAAGGGCTTTTATTTTCAAGCTATATGAGGAATAAAATAGGCCGCTTAGTAGCCCTTTTTTTATTTAGTTTTGTTTGAAGTTCGGATTTTAGACTAATTACGTTATGTTTTCTTCCATAGTTCCATTACTCATTAGCTTGAAAATTACTTGACGAACAAGAGGCACGATATATAGGTGGGCATTTGTCCAAAGGGACTCTTGGAGTGACCAAACTACACTTTAAGACCCTTACCTTATTTTTTATCAAAAAAAAGACTAATACTAACCTATTAATTGGGCATTTGTTTAAAAGGGTCCATTTAAAGTGTTAAATATCACATAAGGACTCTAGTGTATTTTTTATTAAAAGTAGACTCATGGGCAACTGCCCAATCCTGTAGCCAGTAAAAAAAAAAAACAGAAAAGTAGGAGTACTCAGCCTTAGCTGCGTTGCCTTCGTCTAATTGTTCTCATTTTCAATTTCTCGATCGTTCTAAGCTACCAGAAGAAATCATCGAAGAAGAGATCCTCCCTAGAGTATCTTCAGCCAAAACCTTAGTTCAATTTAGGTGCGTTTCTAGATTATGGTTTTCTTTGATCAACGACGTAAGATTCATGAACAAACACCTCTCTTTTCAAGTATCGTCTCAAATTCGAAACTACAATTACAATATTCTTCTCTTTTATCGCAATCTTGACTTTCCAGTTTATAGTTTTCAATTTTACAATTCCGAAAAATTTGAATTTGTCGCCAAATTTGATTGCCCCGCGGAATGTCTCCGTGTTGTGGGAACTTGCCATGAAAAGAGAGGCAGTTTACATAGTATGTAAATAAATTTACATACTATGTAAATCTATTTACATACTATGTAAACTGCCTCTCTTTTCATCTTTTTCATATCCGTTAACAGATTTTCTCACCCTTCTTGCCTGAAAAATTTATTTATTCAGAGGTAGCCATGGATCTATGGACTATTCATAAGGATATCGACCATGTATCGACCTTGTATCGACCATGTATTGATAAGATTATTAAAATCATAATAGTAGTATTTTAGGTCTCTAATATATAATTATATGTTATCGACCTTTTTTTGTTTTATTCTACTTTTTTGATACCATATATGAGTTTTCATTCATATTCTTAGAGGAATGCCTTACTGCATGATTCTCAATTTGGATTTTGCAGAATGACAAGTTCAACAGTAAGAAATTTCGTAGTATGTAACTTGTTTACATAGTATGTAAATCAGTTTACATAGTATGTAAATAGTATGTAAACTGATTTACATACTATGTAAACCAATTTACATACTATGTAAACCAATTTACATAGTATGTAAACTGATTTATATACTATGTAAACTGATTTACATACTATGTAAATCTATGTAAACTGCCTCTCTTTTCTTCTTTTTCATATCCGTTAACAGATTTTCTCACCCTTCTTGCCTGGAAAATTTATTTATTCAGAGGTAGCCATGGATCTATGGACTATTCATGCCATCAAATATGGCCTAGTAATTATCTTTTAACTCATCAAATATTAATACACTAATTGGCTTATATCGACCATGTATTGACCTTGCATATAAGTGTAGATGTGTATAAGTATTTGCATATAGACCATATATCGACCTTGTATCGACCATATAGCATAGTTGATAATTCATTTTCCAAGATATGCAGTGGCATAGGCGTAATGTAATTGAAATTAAGCGAATAATTAATATTTGTCTCCACTAAAATATTTGTCTCCATTGTGTTATCATAGCATCAGTTTTTATAATCTTTGTAATTTTTGTTTACATATTATGTAAACCAGTTTACATAGTATGTAACACAGTTTACATACTATATAAACGGGTTTACATAGAACAGGTAATTGTTTACATAGTATATAAATTAGTTTACATAGTATGTAAACGGTTTTACATACTTGTTTACATAATATGTGTATGTATACTCTGTTTTGCCTAGCAAAAATAGAGTATTTCAGTTTATCATCATATGTAAACCAATTTAACTCATATGGTCGATACAAGGTCGATATATGGTCTATATGCAAATACTTGTACACATCTACACTTATAGTCTATATACAAGGTCGATATATGGTCGATAATTACTAGAGCCCAAGTTAAGGTAGTTGGTTGCTGAAGGATCACAGCTAATATTACCGATTTTTTTATCTTTTATGAAAGTTGATAACTCCTTCTTAGTGCCTTGGGCTTGTGATCGAACACTTGATCATGAATTCTATATGAAATTTCATATGGGCATATCAAAATAAAAGTTATCAGAATTATCATGCAAATCAAGCAGCTGAGGATTAACATATTTCTCATTTAGCATATCAAAATAAAAGTTCAACAAAAGCAAATATGGATAGTTTTCATTATTATCTCTCACATTGGTCATTACTATTGCATCAATGTTGGTGAAGTACAATCAAATAAGCTGATTTACATAGTATGTAAACTCAATGAATGCAATAAGAAAAAATGGTGCTGTCTGACCTCCTACAAGCTTAAAACAACTATGCTAATTGTCATGAGCAAAACAAGAAGATAAAACAACTATGCTAGTATCTTTAGTAAAGGATGTGGTTCTTTATTATCAAGACAAACAATTTTCCAAGCATTAAAGGGCTTCTACTGGTGTTAATGGCATGAATAGTCCATAGATCCATGGCTACCTCTGAATAAATAAATTTTTCAGGCAAGAAGTGTGAGAAAATCTGTTAATGGATATGAAAAAGATGAAAAGAGAGCCAGTTTACATAGTATGTAAATAGATTTACATAGTATGTAAATCAGTTTACATACTATGTAAATCTATTTACATACTATGTAAACTGCCTCTCTTTTTATGGCAAGTTCCCACAACACGGAGACATTCCGCGGGGCAATCAAATTTGGCGACAAATTCAAATTTTTCGGAATTGTAAGATTGAAAACTATAAATTGGAAAGTCAAGATTGCGATAAAAGAGAAGAATATTGTAATTGTAGTTTCGAATTTGAGACGATACTTGAAAAGAGAGGTGTTTGTTCATGAATCTTACGTCGTTGATCAAAGAAAACCATAATCTAGAAACGAACCTAAATTGAACTAAGGTTTTGGTTGAAGATACTCTAGGGAGGATCTCTTCTTCGATGATTTCTTCTGGTAGCTTAGAACGATCGAGAAATTGAAAATGAGAACAATCAGACGAAGGCAACGCAACTAAGGCTGAGTACTTCTACTTTTCTGTTTTTTTTTTTTTTACCGGCTACAGGATTGGGCAGTTACCCATGAGTCTACTTTTAATAAAAAATATACAAGAATCCTTATGTGATATTTATCACTTTAAATAGATCTTTTTAGACAAATGCCCAATAGGTACAAAAACATCAACCGTACAAAGCAGCAAAATGAAAAATCAGAAAAAGAGCATTTTTATTAAATTGAGGAGGTAGTTAAATTGAACTTCCTTAATTTTATCTACTTAGCGATTGCTCCAGCTGCAATTTTCTTCATTCCATGACTCTCTCAAACCTGAACGTGCGTTTAGCATCCGCTTCATAAATCTTCAAGACTTGGTCACGTCTTGAATTGTATTATTAATAACATTATAAATCGGAATTCCACCTGTAAATTAAATAGTATAATCAAAAGACTCAAATTTTAGATTGAGGTCAACAAGTGATCGAAGATCCTAACAATTATATCACATTTCACATTTTAGTATGAGAATGAAGATCCATGCATATACTGATTGAATACAAGTTTTATCATCAATAGACAATATATAAACGATTTAATTCAACAAAATAGCAATTCTTAGGTGAAAATTGGCTACAGTCCTCAAACCATTATAATAGAATTAATATACATCACGCATAAACGGTGAAGCCAAATTATGCCATAGATGTTCTATCATTGTTTGACATAGTGATGATACTTTCCATTATCACTAAACATTTTGGCTAAATTCAATTAATGACCATACAATATTGTGAGAATATTTCCTTAAGTTACGAGCATATAGTTCGATCCCTTTAGTAATATTGGATTATGATCAAAATTTAGAAAATTTTAGGACCTCTTGGCCAGCATTTTTTGATAAAGCGATTGCAAAACAGCCTACGTTCGACCGGGTTTGTTCGTCATGCAAGTTGTTCAAAGTTTGAGCTGTGTTAATAGTTGTGCTTGATAGGAAGTCCCAAATGCCCATCCCGAGAAACTACTTTGGGGTCTGTATCTAATGGTCTGATGTGATGTAGCTAGTTTCGATCTCTCAAAAACTCGATAACAAAGAAAACGATGAAGACGAATCCTTTTAGTTCCCGATTTAGAATTTTCTTTCCCAAAAAACATAAATGAGCTCTGCCTTAATTGTCTCAACAAGTACTCAACCATTGAGGACTTCATCTGTTCCACGGCGGATCTGTTCCATGTCAGAAGTTCAGAGTATGGTTTCAAGGTTCTCTATTTCACCGGTCCGCCTATCACCTATTTTCGGAAGGAGAAATTATGTTTAACACTGGCTCCTTATTTTATTTTTAATATGGTGCATAAATAACATAAGTATCTAATTAATTTTATTTTTAATAAATTAAATAAAAAATATATATTTATTTTTGTTATAATGTAAATTAATGTATATATTTTTTTTAAATAATTAAAAATAAAATTTTATGTATAATTATAAATAATTTAAGTATAAAAATTGATGTAAATTTATTTAAATTTAATGTTTCGATTAATTATATATCTATTTTTTTTTTAAATAAAATAATATTTTTATGTAATTTGAAGGCGTGACTTTAAAATAATAATAATAATAATAAGTTCTACCGCCAAACTATTAAATAAATCACATTAATTGCATACAATTAACTCGTTAAGACTCTGTACCTTTTTAAAAAACGCTCTACTTAAATTCCTCCGCTCCCTTTGAATTTAACTGTAAAATTCCTCCCCATAAATTTAAAAACACGTCTTTTAAACTAATAAACATGACCAATCCAAGTAATGCTCGTGTTCTATGCGAGATTTATTGCAGAGCCTTTGTATATTACATTTAAATTTTTGTTCAAATTTTTAATTTTAAATATATTATATTTATTAATTTAAAGTATAAATATTTAAATATTGATTATAAAAATACTGTACTAATTTTATTTATATTATTTTAAAAAGTAATTTATTTATAAAATATTATAATAATAAATAATATTCCATATTTTTTTTATCAAATACAATAAAAAAAATCAATCATTAAATCAAAAAGTCATAAAAACTAATAAATTAAAAATTATTTATAAAATTTATTTTATGAATACCATAAAATAATTATTTGTTTACATTTAGGTAACTAAACAAAATTAAATGTTTAAATTAAATTTTGAAATTTTTTAAATTGAGATTTAAAATTTAAGCTCATTTACTATTTAAAAAAAAAAAGAGTTATTTTTTATAATCTCGAATAATTATTTATTTTTTAATATTAAATATTTTTTAAGGTTTAATAATTTAAATTCTTAAAACATATGAAAGAAAATAAAGTATTTATTAAATGTATCTATTTTCATGTACAAAATAATTATTCAACATGCTTTACTAAATTTAATATTTTTTAACATATGATATTTACTTTTTATGAGCATATATAAATATACGTTACTTTAAAAATGTTTATATTTTTTGTTCAATAGATTAGATTATATTTGACAAACGTGTTATGTCATGCTTGCTTATTAAGTTTATGTTTTAACGTGTTCATGTTTTCATGTTAGGTGACATTATTATAAATATAGACCCTTTTTTTAAGTAAATTATTTACGTATGAAAATAATATAAGTTTAAATTTATAAAGTAATTAGTTATAAATAATATAAATTTTAATTATGTAATATAATATTGTCATATTGTGTCAAAATTTAACAAAAGTGATAGAAAATTAAATTTTATTTTTATTATATTTTAATAAAAAAATACATATTAAAAATAAATTTATATGCTTTGACCAAAGCCATAAGCATCGCTCATATACCTTGGCCTTAGGCTTACCTTCTGATGAATCAAGTACGGAGGATAATAATATATTGTGTATAATTTTTATGTATATATTTTGAAATATATTAATAATATTTAATAAATATTTGTATAAAAATGATATGAATTATAAACAAAATGATTAAATATATATATTTTTAATGTATTTGACAACTATTAGTAACAAAAATAAAATTATACTCATATATTATGTAAATAATAATAATGTGATAATCTAAAAAAAAATTTAAATATTTAACTTTAAACTCAACATTATAAAAATAAAATTAAAAAAATAAGTATACGATAAACTTCATATTAAAACTTTTAAGTTTATGTTTATCATGTTTTATTTCAACATAAAATTTAATTTTATATAATATTATATTATTTATCATTTTATTTTAATAATTTTTTAGAATTTATTTGAAATTTTTTTATATAAAAAATTTATTATTTTTATTATTATTGGTCAGTCTTATATTGTTTATAAAAATATATTTTTAAATATAGTCTAAAACTCAAAATTTTAAATCATATTTTACTTTTTATATTTTTATATGTTTATTTTAATTTTAACAACTATAAATTTTGGTGTATTTAATTGAGTTTTCTATTTACTTAGATTTTTTAGTTAATACATTTATTTTATTTATAAATAATACTAATAATTATTAATTTATTATATTTTTGTTATAAGTTAATTATAATGTGTTAATTTTATATTTTTGAGCTCTAATTTTATGTTTCTATTATAATATGATATAAAAAATTCAGTATTAAATTGATCTATTATAATTTTTACTAATTTTTTATTTTATATATAAAAAAAATTTCCTCCTCTCCTAACTTTTTTTTTCTGGTTACGCTCACCTGTAATGAATTATGTATTAATATTATGGTTCAATACCAATACATTAATGAACGGCTATATAATTGTAACTTGAATAACAATATAAATGTATTAGTATATACCTGTGAATTTATGTTCATATTTTTGTATATAAAAGTTAATAGTTTAAATGTTAATGGATATTCAATTTTATTTTGAAATTTATGTATTTTACAACTTAGAGTTATAGTGTGTGTATATAGAGACGGACTTACCTTAGGGTTTTATCGGGCTTGAGCGCGAATGATTTTTAATTTTTTTTTTAATTTTTATAAATATTAGTAATATTTTTGTAAAGTTTAATATATTATTTATATCCAAAATTCTATAAATAAACTCAAACTAATACACCACTTTATAATCATATATTTAATATAATTTTGCTCCTTTTTTGCTCTACAAGTTAAAATATAGTTTTTTTTTTTTTTTAAAAAAAAAAACTATAAAAATTATCTATATATTTTTTTAACTAAATATTTAAATTTATACTCAAATCAATAAATATATATTATATATACTTCTAAAAATTATAATTTTTAAATTTTTTATCCATAAATATCATATAATTATTAATTTGAATGTTATTGTAATTATAAATTTGTATATATTTAGTAGTCTTTTTTCTTCATAATAATTGACCATCGTTTAATAATTTGTTAAGTTTTATATCCTAAAGTATTATTAGGTTTAACTTAAATAAAAAATTTTGTTTACATTTTAAAGATATATATTTTTAAATGTTAATTATAAATAAATTAAGATCTAAAATATAGAAGCATTTTATAATTTTTTTAAAAATATATATTAGCCCTCCTTAAAAAAAAAATTTTGGGTTCGTCCCTGTATGTATATATGTATATATATATATATATATATATATATATATATATATATATATATATAAGTTGGACATTATATGAGTTGTAGCTCATGTTTTGCATATTTTTGTAGTCGTAAATTGTAATCTAATATTTCACACCTATGCGATACACACATTGTTTTGAGTAATTATATAGAATATTACTAAAAGTCAAGGATGCATAAAAAGACATGTATACAATTCCATCGTGAGCACTAGACTCTATTTTCATGTACCTAAGAAATAACACAATTACCAAATGAATCCATGTGCATATATCACGTCATAAGCCAGTCCGGCAACCATTTTGGCCATCCCACTTGTTGTTATTGGATGGATGCATAGATTCCCAACGTCATTTCTTCCACAATTGCAACTTTTTGATGATTTGATTACCTACCAATAACTTAGTGCCTTTGGGGTTGAAAAACAGCTACTCACCGAAAATGAAGTTTGTCATTGGAATTTTAAAATATTATTATAAAAACGCATTTTGTTTATTATTAATTAAACAACACTGCGATACCTAATATTTTAGAATTATACACTATAATTATTAATGTTTTCAAAAATTTAGTCTATAATTTTCAATTTTAGTTGAATACTATAAAAATTAATGTGTTAAAATTACTTTTTATAAAATAATTATCTAATTTTTATTATATATTTTTAGTGTTAAATAATATAAAAATAATTTAAATAATAACGTCAAATTCAACCCATACATTCTATGAAAAAGTAGTTATTTGAGATTTGAAATTTTAAAAATTAAAAAGAAAAAAAAAATCTTACCGATATTTAAATAAAGCAACTTATAAAAAGAATTCGGTCAACAGCAAATCTGGTGCGATCTCTCATTTTCTTCCCCTCTCTAATTTGATTTCGGTGGTCGCATAGTAGAGACGAAAGATACGAGAGAAAGAGCGGGTGGAAAAGACTAATTTGACCACTTGTCTTCGTTGCTACTCCTTCTTCGTCTTCGGTCCTCTCTCTTCCTCGTGATTTCTGTTCTTCGGTCACCATGAATGAGAAAGCCAATGTTACGAAGGAACTCAACGCCAAGCATAGAAAGGTCCTTTCCTTTTTATTTTTTTTCCTTATCGTATTTTTCTTAGCTCGTTTTCTTTTACCAATTTTGCTCCCAATATGTGTCGTAATGTAAATTTGCACCCTATATCTGACACCATGTTTGTCTTCTTTTTGGATCCTTGATCTTTGACTTTGTGTTTCGATTTCGTTCTATTTGAATTCTCTTTTACTAGATTTATGTTACTGATGAACCATTATGTTATTCTTTTTTACGATTTGATCTGTATATTTGGACTGTTTTATCTTATAATGCATTCATTCTTCTTTTAAATTTGGCCGTTACTTTGCGTTATTGCGGTGTTCTTATGTGGATGAGTAGCATCAAGTTGTGGTATTATATAAAGCATTTTTGTATGTGGATATGTCAGGCAAATCCTAGCATGGTAACCGGTTGCTGAAGGGTTCAATTTCTTTTTTCTTTTTCTTTTTTTCATATATTCATATGTTTTTGTTTAAATATGCAGATATTGGAAGGGCTTCTTAAGTTGCCAGAGAATAGGGAATGTGCTGATTGCAAAGCTAAGTATGTTCCTAGGCTAATGTGAATTGATATAGCATATAGAATGAAACACTTTAAGATGTTTTCTCCATAAATTTGCAATGAAAATAAATTCCTAGGTGTTCATAGTCCCAGATGCAATTAATAGTTGATCGCTTTTCAGGGGTCCGAGATGGGCTAGTGTGAATTTAGGCATCTTCATATGCATGCAGTGTTCTGGGATCCACAGGAGTCTTGGGGTACACATATCAAAGGTGAAGTAAACTGAATGAATGGGCCATTGCCTATTTTAGTTTATGGAGATTTCTTGTTTGAATTTTTCATGAAACCATAACGTTGTGGTGTTGTAAATTATGATCATATGGATTGTTAGAATTTTTCAGTTGAAAGTGCCTTTTGTATTGTGGTGTATTATGTGCTATGCAGTTCAACATGGCAACTGCCACTTTGTTGTCATCCACTATCAATATCATTTTTCTAGATATTACATGATCTGTTTGTCTCTAACCTTGCTCCATGCTTGTATATCTTAAATGAAGTTCTTTAATAAATTTTCTTATTCCTTGTTGCTCAAATTTAAATCTGATATGAGTTACTTGAATCTTTTACGAAATGATCGTAGACATCATAGTTCAAAGTGCAAAACTAACGTTTGATTTTGTAATAATCAGAGCACCCTAAAAAAAAAAAAGATTTTGGCAGAAGAAAAGAAAAACAAATGTAGAGGTCTGAATAGACTAGGCTTCACCTCCATCTTTTTTTACGGAAATACTTCACTACATCTTTCTCTAGTACACAAGGAGACTACATCTTTCTCTAGCACAATCGAGAATACCATGGTAATAATTATTTTAAAGTCCTCTGGGTTTTCCAAATAACTAGCCCTTTACCACTCATAATCATAATCATAGACGTTTGATTGAGCCTCATACTCTTGTAAGTTTCAGACCATGAAATAACTTCCTAAAGCTGTTGGTCGGCTTCCAAATATTAACTTTGTAGATTGATTATGAACTCAATTATTTCATTATTAATAGTATTTATTTATTTTGTTGTTGTAAATAAATATATTACAAAGGAACACTTTTATTGCAACATGTATTTTTGAACTTTTGTTGGCTTGTCCTGCAGGTGCGGTCTGCTACTCTGGACACATGGCTTCCGGAGCAGGTTGCATTTATCCAGTGTAAGCTGGTTTGTTCGGTCCTTAAAATATTACTTGGACATCTATTGTTCTTTATAATCGTATTTTGTGTTTTCAAGCAGCTATGGGAAACGAGAAGGCAAACAGTTACTGGGAAGCTGAACTGCCCCCAAATTATGACAGAGTGGGAATTGAGAATTTTATTCGTGCCAAGTATGTGTCTAGTACTTACTGATGGGAACTATTATATTTTTCTTGTTAAAGTTTGGTCCATCTTGTTAACATATCTTCTCTGGACCTCGTTCTTATTTCCTATTTTTGTGAAATGTTACTTATGCTTCAGGTATGAGGATAAGAGATGGGTTCTGAGGGATGGAAAGTCAAAATCCCCTGCCAAAGGACTAGAAGACAAGGCACCCATGCATTGGCAGAGACCAGCAGAAAGAAATGGGCATGCCATCAATTCTGAGAATTTGATTGAAGGGCGAAAGAACACTCAACCATCTACTACAAAAGATAGTGTTCCAGTTAGCAGGGTCAATGCTTCTGCTGGCAGGATCAGCATTCCTGCTCCTCCTAGGGGGCCTGAACCAGTATGTTCAATTGATATTTTCCTAATTATATCTTTCATGCCTGTTGTCTATTAGTTCTATTTATGATTATGGTTGAGAGGTTCAGAATTTGGATATTTGTGTCTAAGGATCTCTGTTTACTATTTCTGCTGATTTTTACATAACATTACTACAATAGCACATTTTTCGTTCACATAAAGAGCCACAATATCTCAAATGGAAGTGAAGGTTTAATAAAGCATTGGTTCCTCAGGAAGACAAGAATTAACAGAGAAGTTACACTGGTAAAAGATGGAAGGAAAACAACGAAGAGACAAGTATCCAAATATGTTATAGTTATGGATTTTCCTTCACATTATATACCTTTTTTTGTACCGTTCACGATATATAGGTTGCTCTAGCTCAGGGTTTGTGAGGAATAGATATCAGATTTATAGTAGCTGTTTGTTCCCAAAAAAAATATTTATAGTAGCTGTGATAAGTTTGTTTTGAGGACAAATTGAGGTTTAGGTGGTGGTTTGAAGGAGTAACAAAAAAGTTTGGCTATATAAATGAAATGCTTTGCCAATACAGTAGCATGCACAACAATAATAAATAGAATGACTACTTTTTTGAGTTTGCAGTTTGCATGGTTGTATTTGATTTAAATGGTTAATGGAACCACTTATTATCGCTACTCTAGTATTTTGTGCTTCATATAACCTTTCTCTGCTATCGCTATATGTCTTTTTTTCCATTTTTATTTTTACAATAGAATTGAAAATTTTGTTCATAATGTATGTGAAAAGGTTACTCCTGTCCCCAAAATACAAAATGCTCAGATAGAGCCAACTACACAACAGTCTGAAGCAACAAAACCTGTGGACACTGCTCCTTCCACTGCACTGCACTCTTCTTCTACCAGTGCCCCAAAGGTTGATTATGCTATTGACCTTTTCAACATGCTATCCATGGACTCTCCAATTGAGAATGCCTCAGAAGCAACATCTGCTAATGATAATGCTTGGGCAGGTTTTCAGTGTATGTCTTAAATATCTTCTGGGCATCTTTTCATGCATATATTATTGTTACATGCATGTGACCGGTCTCATTTAAGTGATATTATGTAATTAACATCCAGCTGCTGGAGGAGCATCAACATCTGACAAACTTGTTCAGTCCAAATCAGTTGAGACCAGTGGCAAATCCTCCTCAGGAATTGTGGACCTGTTTAAAGATTTACCTTCCTCAACACAAACTGAAAAAGGTGTGTCTCAAGGGTCAGTGGACAGCAGTAGCAAGTCTAGTTCAGGAATTGAGGATCTATTCAAAGATTCGCCTTCAATAACACCGACTTCAGATGAACCCCAGAAAGATGTAAAAAGTGATATCATGAGTCTTTTTGAGAAGGTACTGTTAAATCATGTTCTGTAACCAAAATTTGTTTTATAGATTGTTTTATTTATTTGATTTCTCTATAGATGCATAGTTACTTTAGCTTATTTTTAGGTTTGATTTATCCGATCAAAAAATTTCAGCATTTTTATAATTTGTTTGTACAATGAGCTTTGTTTTTCCCTCAGTAGTACATAATTGGTCAACGCATGTTGATTTTCCAATGTGTGCAGTCCAGTATGGTGTCGCCTTTTGTTATGCATCAACAGCAAATTGCAATGCTTGCTCAGCAGCAGTCTCTGCTCATTGCTGCTGCTGCTAAATCTGCCAGTGCAGACTCCTCAAAACATCCTGGAGGCTCGCAACAACCTGTCTCTAACGGTACCAATTTTACTGCTCAAATTTGGCCCAATTTTGGTTACCAAATTCCTGGAATGATAATGCCTGTAGGCGGGCTAGGTGATGCGCAAAGCGTTATGCAGGTGGGATATATAGTTTTATCTCATTTATTATAAACTTTTATTTTTCATATTTTAAAATTTTTCTTCTGGGTTAGGCAAGTACTGTGGGACCAGCACATGCAGCTGGAAGTTCTGTTCCATATCCGACATCTAGGTACGTAATAGAGCTCAATGCCTAGCTTATCTTGGAGGCACTCTAGTCGCTTCTGCTTGTAGATCACTTTGACTATTTTGCCTCTTTTGTGAATGTGTACATAGGGTTAATATCCCATGCTTCACGGAACCCAAAAAATGGTCAAGCAAACAACATAGCACTGAGTATAAATATAAAATAGTTAAAGAAAAGAATGTAGAAGCTAAAATATTGATGAATCAAAATAGATCGTTAGGAGAAGCATAAATTAAATATAGACATTTTAATTCTAATTCGTAATAATATTGAGAGATTAACTCAAACCTTAATCTTAGTAGGATTAATAATAGGACTCTAAACTAATAAGAAAACACAATATTTAATATTTATATTCCAACACTACTAAGGAAAATTATCTAATATTCTAATTCTTTGCATATGTCCATTTTTTTTTTTGACAAACAAAGATGCATATGTCGATTTGCAGGTTACAGCATTTAGATGCTTTTGAGGTTACTATGATTATTTTCCTTCTGAGTATTGTTACTGTATATGTACCTGATTCATTCTTTATATGCCCGGACCAGCATGTATAGGAAAATCTTGAATTTAAAAGAATATATATATATATAGTTCCCAGAAAGTTGCAGTTTGCTTGTCCCTAGAAGCTTGTCGCTAAGTTGGTCAGAACAGTTATTCTGTTATTGATTGTGAGTCATGACAACAGCTAGCAACGATTTATTTTCTGTGCTCGGGCTTCTGATTTAATTTTATATTGCAATTTCCGCTGCTTCTTGTGCAGTTTATTTACAATGGGCCATGTTGCGTCGGCCAATGCTGGAGCAAGTAAAATCCAATCACCATCCCCAATATCTTCTTCATCTTCATCTTCTCCACAATCGGAAAAGGGTTATGATTTTTCCTCTCTAACACAAGGGATGTTTGGCAAACGTTGAGTTGCCTATCGGGTGAGAAGCTGGCCCTTACCTTGTCATACAATACAGAAATTGTTGAAACACAGAAAGTTAGCACCTTTTTGTTCTTTTCTGTTTTCTCATGGTCTGGGGTTGTAAACTATATTGTAGAGGCAGCACCAGTTCCATTTTTGGTCTCTGGGCGGTTGCATTGTTTGTACGAGTAATTATCTGGATAAATAAGATGTTTAGAGTAATTAAATTTTCTATTTTTTTTTTCTCTCTCTATATATTTTTGTATTGGACTATCATTTATATAAGAAAAAATGCAGATTAATGCTTCTTAATGTTCAGTTAACCATAGTTTTTTCTTTCTTTCTTTCTTTTGCTACAACTCTAACCACAACTTCTTAACAAGTTATCCGCTCTATTAGAGAGAGCCGTAAAGGTTTGATACTTCCCTTGCAATTCGTAATTCCTTTGGCTCTCCTTTATTATAATTAGGACATTAAGAACACAACATAGCTTACCCAAAGCGATTCCAAGAAATTATGAAATCCCCAGGATTGGCTTTCTATATTATCGTTCAGACTTCAGATTAGTTCTATTCTGAAATCTAAACCTTCTCTTTTTTTTATTTCCCTTCCTAATATTAAACCTAAAACTGTCAAAACAAATCTTATCAGTGAATTATTTAAACGTAGAAAAATAAATTAAGATAATAACATGAAAATACAAAGCATGACAGATGCAACATCCATCCCTCCACAGTACAAAAAATGTCTCTTAAGCAGGGGCTGATCCATACCCTCATTTGATAAAGACTAGTTTTGGTCACAATGCATGTGATTGTATCTCAATAATGAACATAAATTAAAATAATTAATTTAAAATTAAAAAATATAAATGTTTTAATTTTTTATACTAATATATTTTTTTAAATAATATTACACAATTTAGAACAAATTCTGATGTCATTATCTTATAACTTGCAAGCAATAATAAAATTGTTTAAAAATTATATTTTTAAACAACTTTAAAGGATTTACAAAATATAATTTTTATTATATAATTTAAAAATAAGAAAATAAGTCTCCTATCTAAACCAATAATTCTAATTCTAATAAAATCTTTAATCGGAGTCGCTACAAATAATATATATATTACTGCATTAATATAAGTTGTTCACCAATTTTTTTTAATTAATATGACATAATAGTTTAGAACTATTTAAGTTTAAATTCAACATTAAAAAAATAGACTTATATTTATATTTGGATTTATTGTATGAAATTTTTTTGAGTTTGAAAGCAAATACACTTATACAAAGTAACATTGACATGTGTATGACAATATTTTATATCATATACTCATAAATAAAAATTAGTAAAAAAAATTATGTCAAATAAATGAAGCCATAAAATATGATTAATAAGGAAAAAAAAGAAAACTGCAATAAGTGATGATAATTTAATATGACCCACTCAATAATTCAATTCAACAAATTTTATTGAAAAAAAATATTTTTAAACATAAAAAAAATTTCAAGAAAAATAAGAGTAAAAAACAAAACTCAAAAAATAATAGACAAAAAAAAAA
Source organism: Elaeagnus macrophylla (assembly GCA_029378325.1). Classification (NCBI taxonomy): domain Eukaryota; kingdom Viridiplantae; phylum Streptophyta; class Magnoliopsida; order Rosales; family Elaeagnaceae; genus Elaeagnus; species Elaeagnus macrophylla. Next base: position 19,433,937 of record CM055646.1, on the reverse strand, counting down.
AAGTAAAAGTAAAAAAAAAACTTTTTTCACACTTATAATAGGATAAAAATACCTAAAAGTACAAAAGACATTAAAAGTAAGACCTATTTCATAATTTAAGCTCTCTCAACTCTATTTTAGATAATGCTTAATGCCTTTCTTGTCTTTTTTTAAAAATACTAATAAACATAAAAAATTATCTCTTTTATAATTGTAAGATAATTGTAAAAAAATTATTATCAAATAAATATTATGGTGCAAATTTTCTTTATATATATATAGTAATATATTTACTAAAAAATATAAATTATATATAAAAAATATTATATAAATAGAAAGTGTAAAAAATAAATAAATGTTATTTATCTTAAAATAAATACAAAAATATCAAACAAAGTATGAAATAAATATAAATACACTAATTCTTTACTAAAAGAAATATAAATTATCTAACAAAATATATCAAATGAATAAAAATACAAAAAATATTAATTTTTAAACAAAAGTTATCAAATAAATATATAATCACCAACTCTTTTTTATATATATATATGAAATAAAATAAAAATAATAGTAAAAATATAAAAGCATAAAAAAAGAGCAATTTAAAGAATATAAGTGTCTATAAATAAAAATAAATTGAGCAATCAAATTAATAGTTTGGGATTCAAAAAAAAAAAAAAAAACTTAGGAAAAGAGTAAAAGAGACAAAAGAAAAAAGAAAAAGCAACACAAAAAAGAAAAAAACTCGGCAAAAGAAAAAATGTATGTTATAATTATTACTCATTTTATCTACTAAAAAATATAAATTATAAAATAAAATATACTACATAAATAGAAAGTATAAAAATAAAAAATATTATTTATCTTAAAATAAATATAAAATTATCAAACAAAATATGAAATAAATATAAATACACTAATTATCTATTTAAAAAATATAAATTATTTAACAAAATATATCAAATGAATAAAAATAAGAAAATATAAATTGTCAAATAAAAATTATCAACTTTTGTTTATATATATACTAATAATAGATAGATAAGAAATAAAATAGTAAAAAATATAAAAAGCATAAATAATGAGCAATTTAACTTTATATAAGCGTTTATTGATAAAATTAAAATGAGCAATCAAATTAACAGCTTGGGATTAAAAAAAAAAAAATTAGAAAAGGAGTGAAAGAAGATAAAAGGAAAAAGGTAGGAAAAAAAATAGCAAAAGAAAAAAAAAATGTATGTTATAATTGTCACTCTTTTTATATATAGTGATATTACTTTACACCTATAATTTTACAATTTTTATAAAAATTATCATATTTAACGTGTAATATATTTTAACTTAAATTTTAAGCTTCGTTATTTTTTAATTCAAACCCAATAAAATTATAATAAATTTCAATTTTTAATACTTATTTGTTAAAAAAAATATCGTTGTCAAATATTTACCTCTAATTTTAATTTTTAATTTTTTGACATTATTGATTATTGAATAGGGCTCCTGGAGAGCAAGTTCAGGCACTCTCCCTAACTGACCAAAGTCTTGACCTGTTATTGCAGCCTGCAACTCTCTTAACAAAGCTAGCATGCTAAATTAGGGCATGTTTAATAAAGTTTTTTATTTATAATTTATAATTAAATAATTAATTTTTTATTTTTTATAAAAATAATCATAAATATATTTAATAACAATTTTTATTTAGTAATATTAAAAAAAAATTAAAAATTACCTGTTTAATAAGAATTGATTTACTCTCTAAAAAAATATTTGATAAAAATAAAAAAAAAAATCATAAATCATCAATCTAATTAAAAAATCTTCTTTTTAAATGAATCACTAAATATTTTGGTATTAATTGTTTAAAAATAAAAAAATTATTATCAAATATGTTTGTTTAAAAAATTATTTTAAAAAAATTAAAATAATTATCAAATAAACCCTTACTAAATATAAATTAGTATAATCGCTAGTGGTAACTGTAATGAACTATATATTATATCGAAATGAGCCATCCATTAAGTTGATGACTAGCAATCTTAGACAGAAAAATATACCGGCAATCTTAGGAAACAAAAACTTGATACTACGAGTTCTGACTAAACAGGTGTCAAATATGCAACCACTGGGCGGTGGAATCAAATGGCACAGTTTCAAAACTCTCTTATTTATCCTTGACTCACTTTTACCAACCATACAGGTCCATTGTATCAAGTCACCTTGTAACCAATTAAAGATGACCACGTATTGCCATCGAGTGTTGTGTGGCTCTTTGAGGTTCGAAGGAAAAGATGATTCTAGATAGACTATTGATAAGCTGCTTTAAACCAAAAACTGATGAGAGAACATAAACATAAACAAAACGAAAACTGTTTACATAAATTTGTCTTGTGTTTTATAAGCCAATTTTTTTTTTTATCATGTATATATATATTATAATTAATACAAGTACTTTATTTGCTTTTGCGGTTCATGATTGGCGCGCCTGTGGGGCTTAAAGACATGCAGCGCCCGGATCCTTGCAAATCCAGGGACCATAATACCATATCTATCATGTACAATTATTTTCTGATAATAATTAGGTAATATTTTAAAATACATGATTAAATATATATATATATATAAGCTCAAACTCTTATCACTAAAATACTGCAAATTAGGATACATGACATATCAGAAATATAGGTACAATTGCGAGATAACGATAAGTTTTCCCTTTTTCTCATTTTTTTAAACTATAAATCAAATTTAAAAAAACTCATAAGAATTTATATAAAATGGTATTTTGTATCTCTATTCTAATTTGTCTTGTCTTGGTGTCCATTTGCGTGGTGTATAATTCAAGTTTGTTTATATCCTACCTAGCTAGCTACTAATATTTCACATTTTCCATCAAGTTTTCAAAACTATAGAAGACAAACCCACCACTTTTATCAAATCATAATCTCCCAGGTCGCACAGACCACCAAGTACTACTACTCTATCACTTTCAAAGAGCAGATCGAAATTGACTTTCCACAAATATTTTCACCAAGTCCTCAAATCTCATCCTAAACTGGTAGAGAACTAGGGTTGTTCGTTTATTAGCACATAATAAAATTTAATTAAAATCCAAATATCTTCCACATTATACATGATACATTTACATGCATAACACGATTATATATAGTCTAATCTTTTTGGTATAAGAGTTTCGATCCTATACTCTTATACTATTAGTCACATCCTTTCCCTACTTCCGTAGAAAATGAGGATTATATATTTTAATTAATTACTTACGTCTCCAAATAGTTCAAGTTCTTTAATTTCTTCTATAAACAGCTTTTGGAGATTGAGAGGAAGACAATCCCATACAGTCAATTCAAGGTTCTGTTTTTTGAACCTTTATTTTACTAATATATATATATATGTTTAGCTTTATTTAATTATCCGAGAAAAAACATTAAAAATAAAAACAATAATCCCTGGCCATACTTAAATATTTCTCCACTGCATTTAAAATAAAAAATAAAATAATTGTTTAAAAATTTCTATAAATTCCACGTGATTTTGATATAAAAAATGGACACAGCAAGAGACCATTCTTTATTATTGCTGACTGGAACATTAACATTTATCAGTCTTTACTAATCCCAATGCTACTGCCCCTAGCTAAGTGAAGTAGATGCTTATATATGAATCAAGAATTTGTGGTTTAGTCCAAAAATTAAAAAAGAAATTGTCAAATGATGGAACATTTCAAGGGTTTTCACATGATGAATGCTAGCTATAGTGTGAACCTTGCATGATTGCTTGTAAACAGCTACTATATATATTTCGTTATCTTTGCTTCCCGATATTAGTTTGATCTTCGTAAAATTTTCACTTTTAAACTTAGAGATTTTATTTACAATTCTACTTTTTATTTTTCATATTATGTTGTCAAACCAGAGGCTAAGCATTTAAGCCACTATATGAAGCTGTAGTTTCAATCAATTTTTTTATAAAAAATTAATTATATATATTTTTTTATTATTAAATAAATAATTTTATTTGTAGTAATATATTATATCTAATTTTTGTGTACATATTTTAATATACATTAACTATATTTAACAAATACGTGAATAAAAATGACATGAATACAAGTAAAACGATTAAATATCCCATTTTTTTTAATGTATTTGGCAACTATTTATTGACAAAAATAAAATTGTATTAGTATATTATATAAAAAATTCTTCTTAATTGTGATAATCTAAAAAAAGTTCAAATATTTAATTTTAGACCCAATATAAAAAAATTAAATTTTTTTAAAAGAAGCTTTAGGCTAAAGCTTTTAAATTTATATAATTCATATTCATGTCTTTAAAATTTCTCATATTTTGTTTCAACCTAAATTTTAACTTTATCTAATATTATATTATCTAACATTTTATTTTAATAAATTTTGAATTTATTTGAATTTTTATTTATATAAAATTTGAAATATTTCTTTGCCCTTAGTTCTCATTCATTTTATTTTTATTAATCAGTTTTATATTATTTATCAAAATATATTTTTAGATATAGTTTCAAGCTTAGAATTCTTCATATTTTATTTTTTACATTTTTATTTTAGTTGTATTTTTAATATTTATAAATTTTGATGTATTTGATTGACCTTTTCATTTATTTTGATTTTTTAGTTAATAATTTTTTTTTATACATGTGTGATATTAATACATATTAATTTATTATATTTTTGCTAAATTTTCGTTATAGGTTTTTTATAATGTATTTAAATTCTATATTTTTTTATGTGCTAACTTTATGTTTTTAATATATTATAACATGAAAAATTAAGTATTAAATTGAAGAAAATTTAATGTAGCTCCTATTAATTATATATTATAATGTATTTTTTATTTTCTAATAATTTATTAAATTTCTACCTTTAATGAAAAAATTAAATTGAAGACTCTCTTAAAAAAAATTTCTAGCTTCGTCGCTCCATCTAACGACAAAAATCTCAATCTAACCAAAAAAAAAAAAAAAACACATAAACAATGACTCGTTTTTGTAATTTTTTTTTATATAACTTCTATTCATTATCTTTTAAAAAAATATTTTATTTCCCTTCTCTATAAAACCAACATACAATTATAAATGTTACATACTTACGATGTAAGAAAATGCATTTTTTTTAAATACTTATCTACTCTCCTCATGTATTATTGAGCAATGATCAAATATATATTGAGGCATTGAGCAATGATTGAAAATAACACTAACTTACGTCTATAATTTTTACACTCACTGTTATAGTAGCATTAAATATAGAAGACATTAGACAAAGAAATACTTATCAAACATAAAAACCGAAATAATGGACCCTATGAACTTATATCAAATCTTCTCTTTCCACATGTTGGTGAAGGTAAGAATTTAGCAATATTTTACTACCGTCAGTAGAGCAGAAACCAATCAAAAGTATACAACTATTTTCTCTCGCTTACCATAACGTAAGTGACGTTCCTTATTTGAACGTTTCTTATATATATATATATATTAGAAAATACATAATAGAATAACACTGTAATAACTGTAACCTCTCAAATTTCTTATTTAATAAGTAATATTAATATTTCACTGATATTATAATTATAATACACAAAATGTAAAATTATTAAGAATACGAATAAACATATAAGCAGTACTTAACGGTACTAAGAGATTCTTACACATGTTACAAGTGGTACGCAAATAAAGTTCACTATCATTTGAGTAATATTACGTGCATAATTAATATTTTAGTATTGCATTAAATATTATATATTTGAAAAAAAAAATTAAAATCACAACAATTATATAGTCACTTATCATTGTCATTCTATGAGTCAGATATTTTCCTTATTCCCTGACCTCATGGCAGACCCCAAAATTGGCATATACCACGCGGCTCACAAGTACGACTACCGCTCCGCTACCTCTACTTCGTGAATGACCTAACGGTCCCCATCAATCAATACGACGATACCCTTAAGCAACAAAAGGCTATCTCCCTCCCGCTGTACGTCTATAAGTATAACTACTGAAACAGCCTACGAAGCTTTAAACGCTATCTACCATAAATATAATATAACTCACCTTCTTAAACCGTAAGCTCTCGAGTCCAACTTAAGAGTCACCACAAATCCTTTTGTCTCAATAAGAAACAACTACAAATATGGTAATTTACTCCCCGATTTCTAGCTGTAGTTGGGTTCTCTCTCTGAAAGTGGCTCTGATTTCCACAGGAGTGGTATCCACGGCCGTGATGCTGAAGCTTTCAGTTCCAGTCGTAACAGATTTTATATCCACTGAAGTTCCTTCCATCTGGAGCTCTGTGGTTTTGTGGTTGAGACCTCCATATCTCTACCTCTTCATTAACTGCATCATCCTCAGCATCGTTGCCTCCTTCAAGTACCACCACAAGGCCGTAGACGACCAACCTATTCCTTCAGAAATGTTGGTTACGGGGGTGACTGCAGCGACTGAACCGATCAATGTCATCTCCAGTGATTCACGGACTGACTACGCACTTTATGAAGGTAGCGTTTTGGGCTCCTTATGGTAGTTACGATGCGAATGCTGCCGATGTTAAGGTTGTGAGCAACCAGGTGATCGAGACCAATCGATTTTACGGACGGATTGGACTGGTGGATGATGAAGTTAGGGCTTCTGGTGTTGAGGAAAAGGAAAAACATATAGTGATGGACGGTGGTGATGAGGCTGTTGTGTCCTCCAAAAGATGGAACGATTTAGAGAGGAAGGACTCTATAGAGTCTGTGTTTGGGAATGGTAATGAGAAACCGCCGTTTTCTTCAAGATTTTCTCACCGAAAAGCAGTGAAACCTAGCCCAGAAAGTGGTAAAAATTTCTCTATTTATTAATTTTAACGCTTAGGGATTTGAAATATGTGTAAAGAACTTTTTAATAGCGTTCTATAATTCTATTGGATAGGTTCCGAGTATTATTATTAGTACTAATCTACTATTACCAGAATGTTAACGCCGATATAATTTTCTAGTTCTTGGGCCACTGTTATCCGGAGGTCTGTAGAATTGTTATTTCTGTGATTTGGATTGGTTGGACACCCAACCTTTCGGTGGTGAGATATGTACAGATTTTGGTCAAAGCCTTATACTCTATCCAAGTAATTCAAAACTGAAAGGTTTTGCCCGTTGAGTGTCAAAATTGTAAATTTGTGTATGGTTTCAGATTCGAATTTATGTGGTGTTGTAGGAGGGAAGGCATTGGGAGTGTCGAAGCCGAAGAGGAATGACACGCTGGAGAACACGTGGAAGATGATAACGGACGGGCGTTCGATTCCGTTAACAAGGCACTTGAAGAAGTCTGACACGTGGGAACACGGACGTGAGAAGGAATGGAAGAATGGATGACCAGAACACCCCTCCCCCCAAGACGGAGACTTTGAATGAACGTGGTAGTGCCAGCGGCAACTCGTCGCTGAGTCAAGCACCCGGGTCTGGGAAAATCAGGAGAGAACCGTCACTGAGTCAGGACGAGTTGAACAGGCGAGTAGAGGCCTTCATTAAGAAGTTCAATGAGGAAATGAGGTTGCAGCGGCAAGAGTCTCTGACTCAATACCAGGAGATGCTCAATAGTAGGGTCCATTAGTCTTCATTTTTTTTCCTTAGGTTTTCTATTTGGTGTCATAGAAAGAGCTGCAACTTGAGAGTTTGCACGGTTATTGGCTTTATCTTTTTTAAAGCTTTTCTCTTTGGGTGAGGAATAGATTCTTGTATACAATTGGATTACTCATGTGATCTTTAAGCAATTTTGGTTGAGGGTTTTCTACATCTCCTTTAAAGGAGAGATCTTTACTCACCTAATTAGAAAGGGAATAATACAAATAAATTAGTTCTTCAAATATTGATCATCTGGTATAAGGATCAGTAATATCAGCTTTGTGCCTATGTAACAATAGATCAATCCCAAGGTTCTGATTTATTTGTATTTGCTTTCTTCATTCCCATCCTGACGTGCAATTTAACCAATAACTATTTACCTTATTTTGTGCTAATAAATAATATTATACGGTTGATGAAAATGTACAAGGATGTTACATATCTTGACACACAGTTCAGATGTTAAAACGATCATGGAATGTTATTACATGATTATGTTATCTTTTTATATCCATTGTAATAATGCTATATTTTATAACTAGTGAAACTGTAATAATTGAATAAAGGTAGAAGATTCTTCTTTCGATGTTAGGTAAAATAAAAAAACGATACACAAAAATACTATACTTTTTAGGAGATATATTAAAAGTTCTATTTATAAAAAAAATTTCAATTTAATCCAAAGTAACTATTTTGACTAGTGTGATATATTAATAAAGGAGATATTTTTATCTTTTACAGTTTTGACACCTTCCTTACCAAATTTTCCATCAAACAAATTGTATAAATATTATCCACCACTCCCTCTCCGGTATACTTTCTTTCCATTTTTTTCATAGCCATCTTTTTTTACTTTTACTCTCATTTGAGAAGTACAATGAACGAACATGATTTTTTTTTTTTTTTTTTTGTGGCGAAATTGGCTTTTCAATCTATATCTTGATTAGTCGCAATCTCGGTAGTCAATATTATAGCTTTCTCTTTTGTTTTATTTGTTTTCTGCATTTTTTTCATAGCATTTAGTAATCTTGATTTTTTAGTAAAAACAATTCGGTAAGTCAGATATTATGAGATTTCTGCATATTAAAAATGAACACAGATTATATATTCAAATTGAAATCAATTTTAATTTTCAAGCATTTAGATACATAGGTTATTTGTTTGTTAAAAACAATTAAGAGATCACCACTGAATTCTTGAACCTATAATTAAAATAGACATACTAATTTATAATATTAAAATAGAAATAAGAATAATAAAAGGGTAAATATTTACCACACGGTACTATTTTGGCCTTTGTTAAATAGATTGATAAATTATCAATTTATAGTCACTCACTATCATTCACACCTATGATTAGAAATAGTACATACTAATTTTTACCACTTTTTCTTAATAATGTCAGCAAAAACTATTACTAAAGTATTAATGGTATACCATATATAACTTTGGTACTAAAGTATTAATGGTATACTCATGTATAACTTTGGTACCAATACGTAGCTTTACATAAAATTAAGGTACTATACAAAGCTTTTGCCCTCTATCTTTCTCTTTCTCTGTCTCTGTCCTGGGATGAACGGGGGCGGAGTTATGTGAAGGGCTGTAGCTTCGATTAAATTTTATTTACTAAAAGTATTAATGGTATACCTATATATTTTTAGTATTAAATATAATATTTTACTCCTGTAGTAACTATACTGTGTACTAATTTTTATGTATATATTTTGGTATACTCCTGTATAACTATTGGTAACAAATACGTAGATAAAAATGACATGAATTGTAAATAAAGTGTGTAAAGCCATATAATTTTTTTTCATGTATTTGGTAACTGGATTAGTAAGGGGTATAAATAAAATTATAGGTCATATATTATGTAAAAATTCTTTTTAAATGTGATAATCCAAAAAAAATGTAAATATTTAACTTTAAATTCAACATTATAAAAATAAAATTAAAAAAATAAGTATATGATAATTTTTATATTAAAAATTTTAAGTTTATGTTTATTATATTTTATTTCAAACCAAATTTTAATTTTATTTAATATTATATTATTTGACATTTTATTTTAATAATCTTTTACATTTTATTTGAAATTTTTTTTATATAAAATTTTTATTATTTTCATTATTATTAGTAATTCGTATATTATTTATAAACATATATTTTTAAATATAGTCTCAAGCTTAAAATTTTAAATCATATTTTATTTTTTTATTTTTGCATATGTTTATTTTAGTTTTGGTTTTAACAATTATAAATTTTAATGTGTTTGATTGAGCTTTTTATTTGCTTAGATTTTTTAGTTAATAAATTTATTTTATTCATGAATGATACTAATATTTATTAACATTTTATATTTTTATTTAATTTTTGTTATAAATTAATTATAATATATTAACTCTATATTTTTTGAGTACTAATTGTATGTTTTTATTATAATATAAGATGAAAAATTTAGTGTTAAATTGAATATAGTTTATTGTAATTTTTACTAATTTTTTATTTTATATAAAATAAATTAAATTTCTAACTCCTTAAAATTTTTTTCTGCCTCCCTCCTGGAGATGAGTATTTATTGTAAACAAGTTAGTCTTTAGCCGTCGTGGCTGGAAAAAGCCTATCCAGAAAAGTATACAGACCTCCACCTAACAGAAGGGCACCGCTGCAAATTGGGGAGGTATAAAAGAAGAGAAAAAAAGCATAATTAGCAAATCTCAAAGTATCATTAGTTGATATTTGATAAGTAGCAAAGAAGCATCATGATTGTAACAGATTGTTGCCTAATGGAACAAGATGAGGATAAATGCTTAATCACAAAATGTTTCGTTCGGAAAAATAATGAAAAGTGAAATTCTTACCTCTCAAGGTTTATCCATGCTGAGAATTTGCGAAGTGAAAGCAAACTCTGAAAATCATGCGTGAAGAAATATTCAGAAAGGAAGAGATGCATTAAATCAACAACAACGAAAAAAAAAAGATGAAATGCAGGGGAATTTCACTACAGCAGGAATCAAGACAGCCACAATTTCTGAGCAGATAAAAAAGTAAAATACATGCAAACCAACTATACAATTCGATCAATACTTAATCTCTTTTCTTTCCCTTTTAACATGGTGGTTGTTGTGAGGGGCAACATTCGGTGTTGGTACGGTAGTAATAACTGCAAAACAGTAAGTATGGTCAGAGGAAACACCCTCTTCAACGTTCAAGTCAGCCATGAAAAAGGAAGAGAAAACGAAACAGGGAGAAGAGGAAGAAGAGAAGAAATCTCCTTCAATGGAAGAGCGGAAGCCCCAATTGGGCTCGGCTTTTAGGCCAATGCATGGGCCACTCCTATAATGAGTCCAATACATTCCTAAACAGTCGTTAATGTCAAAAGTTAACACTCTAGAGGTTCCTACCAAATTTTAGTTGCTTTGAATCAAACAAAATTTGCTATTTGCCATCAGCTCAGAAGATTTGCACTCAATTAGGCAAGACTTAAAAATCACACTAAAGCCAACGATCCAGTGCCATTTCAAGACTAATATAAACAATAAAAATATTTATTTTAAACCTTCTATACAAAACTAATTTTAAATCGAAACTAGACTTGACTGCTCCAGTTTTACCAGTCTGGTCTGGTTCTATTTCATCGACATGAAGCGATAAAGGTTGCCTTTGCTTGAACCTAATCAGTTCTCGCACGTGATTCTATGATTTCGAACTTGAAATATTCATCAGCCAGAATTCACAACTTGTTCTTATAAATTAAAGATCAAATCGGGGGAATTTAATAAACATGTTGCTCGGCTATATATATTTTCTTTTCTTTACATTAAAAAAAAGAAGAAGAAGAAGAAGAAGGTGTTATTTTCTTGAATTGTTCTCAGTTTCTAGTTTAGCTGAATCTAAAATGAGGATAAAACTTTATATGCACCAGGGTCTCGATGTCAACTTGCTTATTTGGAGAGCCATTCAACTCATAAAATGAATGTGTTTAAGATTAGGATCATATATTTCCACTTCACTTCTATAAAAGTTTCTCATAAAATGGGACTTGTTGCTATAATTTGTTTGATGCGTTGTTCATGCTAATCTCATTTTCCTGATTTTGTAATTTCCACAGAGCTGTCTGCTTCAGTTCCTCGAACGTCTTATAAGTGACTTGTTGACCCCCAAAAAAACACTGTAATTGACCACTTAGAAAGTCAAACTAGTTGGACTGCGCAGAAATTGAACAAATTACAAGGCATAAAAGCTTGGTAAATAATTAAACAGTGAAGACAAATATGATAAGAAAACTGAAAACTCATTCATACAATAGTTTTGCAGTTTCAGTTCTTGATTTTTTGTGTTCATTATTCATTACTTTCTCAGCAATTTTCTCATTTTTTGATATAGCTTTTCCAAGGACTTCATCTTTCTAACATTTTGCGATCTCTTCATTGGTCTTGCCTTCTTTACACTTCTTCTGCTTCAAAAAAATTCATCATAGTTAGATGGAAGGGGAAAATAAAAGTGCATACCACCGAGAACGATACCATCAATAACAAAGATATCTCCTGAAGCTTAATAGAGGGCTTCAACAACATGGAAACATCCTCAAACTTTTTAAGAGACACATAGGTCAAACTCAAATATATATACTGGTTCTATTGGTATCCACATTAACAACTAAGTGTCCGTTTGGAAGTATTTTTCTTAAAAAAGTGATTTCAAGGGAAATGGTTTGGTTAAAAGTGCTTTTAATATAAGCACTTAGGTATTCGAGATGAAAATATTAGAAATGATTTTGAGTTATATTTTGATAATTATTTTAGGATGAGAGCATGCATCCAAAACTAATTTTCTCAAAAATACAAATAGTATTTCTCAAACTTTTAAAGCATTTCTCATAAAGATTGTCAAACATCTTTAAAAGTGCTTTAATTCATTTGAAAGCACTTTCAACCAAAAGGAGAAGCGATTCCAAACGAAACCTAAATAACCTTTAAGTTGCTAGATCTTTTCAGAATCCAAACTACTACTCATTACTGATAAAGCCCTGGAAATATCTTATGTTCAAGTCTGAAATCAACTTTGTTGGCCTTCTCAATTTAAGCTTTTCTTGTTTGGATGTTACATCTACATCTACAATACTACTGCAACATTGCAATTAAAATACATAATTAGTTCAACAACAAGAGGTCACGAGCAAATAACATTACATTCATTCTAACTTCTACGCTTCTAGCTGGGATAGAATCTAGGAAAAGTGATCTGATCATCCATCCAAAGTCATATCCAGTAAATAGCTTAACTAAATTGAAACTAAAAAGTTAGCCATCAGCTTATCAACTATATTTTGCATATGCATACCAATTTTAGAGAACAATCTCATCAATTAAAGACTAAATTGTCAGATAAAAGGAATTGGACCAAGGAAACAACAACTATGTGCCAGAAAATCATTCCTTTAAGATCCTAAAGTAAAAAAGAAAAAGAAAAACTTTTAATGGACAGATCCTAAACTTTTAAAAACTTTTAAGTACAAGGGAAGTAATAATAATTTTATAATATCATATTTTATTATAAAATAAAATTATGTATTTTGATAATAATCTTTGCTATTTATGTATTTATGTTAGTGTTATATATTATCACGTTGTAGTAGTCATCAACTTGATTGTAGCTTGACATACTCATTATCAAATTGGGCAAGCACTTGTTAGTTGAAATAATATTCGATTTGTTTGAAGTTACTTGTATTAAAATGGTTTTAAAATAAATTGTTTGATTAAATTAATTTTAAAATAAGTATTTAAGTATTTATAATGAAAATATTAAAAGTAATTTTAGACGATATTTTAGTAATTATATTAGTAAGATAATATGCATCCAAAATTACAAAATTACAGGTTTGTTTGTAACCTCTTCTTATTTTAATTGAAAGTTGTTTCAAATTGCTTAAATCACTTTCAAGAGTGTTGTCAAGAAGTGATTTCAATATTTTAAGCAACATTATTTAATTTTTGCTTTTAAGAAAAAAAGTATGTAATCCTTAATTTTGATAAAATTATTTTAATATGCATATTTATCTCATAAATGAATTACTAAAATGTCATCATAAACTAATTCTAATAATTCTATATCAAATACGTCAATGCTTCTCTTTAAAGTATTTTTAATCAAAAGCACTTTATTTCAAATCAATTGTTTTAAAAGTTCTTTTATTAGAAGCATATTCAAATAGACTGGCATTTTTCTCCCAAAATAAGTATTACTTATTTTTTTTAAGAAGCATTAATAGTTTTTAAAATTTTGAAAGTATTAAAGATTGCTAAATATCTTTAAAAATATTTTAAAATATTAAAAATTAGTTTTAACCAAACTGATAAACATTTACAAACCATTATCTTTTCCTTGCTTTCAACTTCTTTTGATTGTAAGATATATAGATGTGGTCTTGTGGGTCTAGATATCCGTAAAATGACTTATGGGGCTCCATCAATTAGTGCTCATATGAATTATGAACTAACTAAATCACAGGCAAGCTTCTATATTGAAATCAAAATGCTTACCCTCGTGATTTCGGGACTCACATTTTTTAGTTCTTAGAGAGCTTTTAATAAATTTTTATTTACTAGTTAAAAATATATGTATTGCATATTAATTATTTTAATTTTTTTAGTTAATTTCTATAATATATTTGAAGTAAATATGAAATTAATTTTATTATATTTTTAAATAATTATATTGATAAAATAATATTTAAAATTTATATTGAATATAATAATCAAAAAGTCTATTATAGTTTTTCTTAAATGAGGTCCTTAATTCATTATAACGTTTAGAGTACTCATTATCTAATATTTGAAGTAATTTAGAATACTTATCAAAAAAAATTTACTATTTTTATACCATTAAATTTTACAAATATTATAAAAATATTTTTCTTATATGTATAACTTATTGTTAACTCTTATTATTGATTGGCCATCGTTGATATTTTTTTAATATTTTATGAAATTTAATAATAAAAAAGTAATAAAATAATTTAATATTATTTTTATAGTATTTATAAAATTTAACAATATAAAAATAATAAAATAAAATTTGGTAATATTTTTTAACAATTCAAAAATTTAGCCGTAAAAAAGCCATTTACTTAATAGCATAGAACTCTGGACCTGCCGCTTTAGACAATAGCTGTAAGAAACAAAATAGCATAGAACTCTGAACTGCCTCTTTACAAACCAAAACTGACAACATTCCTTTGTACTAGAGACATGTCGGTACATAATGTGTCATTACTTTTCTCTTCTCCCACTAATGATTAAAGAACATGTTGGCACATGACTGGAAACCGAAAGCAAAATCCTTCGAATGGCATTCTCACATTCTCATAATTCATAAGGTCAAAGTAATGGAAAATTATTGATTGCCGGTAGAATATTAATGATGACGTCAAGTGTTAATTTTTTTAATTAATTAAATTCAAACTATTTAAATCAACCCGATACAACCAAACTCAATTCAAATCGAATTAATTTTAAAATTTTACTAATTTAATTTAAAATAAATAATCAAAATGATCCATTTATTTATACAATAAATATTATTTAATCATTTTGCTTATAAAATATATTTTTAAATCTATTTGCTTATGAAGAATGTGTTTTGAAGTTCATTTACTGATAAAAAAGGTGTTAGGTAATGACAAAATTAAATTTTCATCCAATTTTTTGTTTAATCTAACAGAATTATACATGTATCATAAATATGTTTATATTTTTCGATAGATATATATCAAATTAATTAATTTTTAATTAAAAAATTATTCTAATTTTTTACAATTTCTTTCGATTAAACTTAAATAAAAATTTTATCGTCTAATTTGTGAATTTAGATATTAAACAATAAAAATTAACTTAAATTTTATTGAATTCGATCAAACTTAAATAAAATTTTCATTATCTAAGTTTTGACTTTAAATATTAGATAATGAAAATTTTATTTAAATTACATTGAAAATTTTATTTAAGTTTTTTTTTTAATTTTAAAAATTCAATAATTTTTTAATTAAATATTAATTTTTTTATGTATATATATATCAAAAAAATATAAATATGTATGTGATACATCTGCTATTCTGTTAGATTTAAAGAAAAATTAGATGAAAAATTAATTTTATCCTTACCTGACACATTTTTTATAAGTAAAGGAACTTAAAAACACATTTTTCATAAGCAAAGGAATTTAAAGACACTTTTTATAACTTAAGAGACTAAATGCTACTTTTTATAAAAATAAAATGACTTTTATGATACTTTTTTCTTTAGTTTAATTGTTCACTTTTTAAAAATTAATTAATATTAAATTAAATTAAATTTCATTTATTTAAATATTGATAAATCAAATTAATTCAATTCATTTATTATTATTATTATTTTATATTGATATTATAATTTTATACAATTATTTTTAAAAACTTTAAAATTTTCATTAGATTTTCATGATCAAACCATCACTATCACTAGTACATCAAATTATAAAACTTTTTTTAATTTTTTTCTTGCCTCTTTTTGTCTCTTAAGGTCCTTAACCTTCTCTTAGTAGTCATCATTTTTCGTAGTCTCTTTTGTTTGGTTCTTCATTTTTGTATATTTTTTCATAGATAATTTAAATATTTTGCTTTTATTCTCCATTTTATAATAAACAACGTGTACTAAAGATTTAAACTTCTATTTTTGTTTTGTTGCTTATTGTTAATTTGTTATATTTATAATTTCTTCTAAGAAAACAACCATTTTTATTTATGATAATATTTTATAATTGAATTTAGTCTTCTAGATTGTTAATATAAGATAAACAAGTTTTGCTTATTTTTTTCATTAGAGTTTGAATATTTGAACGAAATTTATGCAAGAATTTCTATATCAAGTACTCTTTCTTATTTTTTTTTTATCCATGCGAGTCACTAATTTTATATTATTTAATTATTTATCTATTATAACTATATCGCCTTCTATATTTTTGTCATTATAATTTGTATTGAATGAACAATATTATGAATGACTTGAATATATAAATTAACAAATTTTGCTTATAAGTCATTACTATTCTTTATTATATATTTATCTTAGTTTTAAATCTTTCTTTCACTTTGTGATTGATATAAATAATGATATTAAATAAGTAATTAAAATTTAAATATTTAAATTTAGGGCTTTATAATAAAATTGACATTGAAGACATAAGAAACTATAATACAAATGTTAAAAAAAAAAAAAAAAAAGATTAATAAACAACATTTATTTGCAAAAAATCAAGAAATTTTCAGAACCCAACATAAACCAAACTAAGCAAATTAGTTTGGGTTGAATTGAATTTTTAAATTTATTAATTTAGTTTAATTTTTATTTTTAAAAAATGATTATATTATATTAATTTTAATTTTGATCTAAATTAAATCAATGCATATATATATATATATATATACCGCTAATTATGTTGTATATTAAAGTTAATACACGGTAAGATAAAGATAAAATAAATAAATAAGTGTAATAAATTTTATTTGAAAAGATAATCATTTAATACTTTGTCAAAACAGTAAGTATTGTGATAGTGAAGAGGTGCTGTATAACTCCTCTGAAATAATAACGTCTTTACTCTTTGAAAGCCGATATATTTATTGATAATGACATTGCTATAATAAAATTATATGTATTATATTTTTAAATTTTTATAATTAATTGCATTTTAATTTTAATATTGTTGAATAAAATAATTATTAAAAAAGAATATTTATGATGATAATAATTTAGGTCGTTGTAACATCGACACCTATCCTCTTATACAATTTGAAGATGTAAAGTCTTATTGTCATGATTAACAAACACATAACTTAGGTAGCACCAATATTATTTATGTTTTTTTTTTTTTTCCAAAACTTATTAATTGTCCTTGTAAACACAATTATGTTAAAAGTATACATTAAAAGTGTTCAAGAATCAAATCAAAGTAGATTAAACTAAAAAAATTAGATTAATTTGAATAATTAAGTGAGTCAAATAGTTCAATCCAGTTTATATTTTTTTCAAACCGTTACTCAAGCAGCCCGGTTCAATTTTTTAAATTTTTTAGTCATCCAAATTGAACCATACCATTATATATTATATATATAAAATATTATTTTTAAAAATATATTATATTATATTTTTTATTATTACAAATTAAATTTTACATTTAAATTCTTTTTTTCATTTTTAACTCTTTATCATACATTTTTCAGTTGCATGTTTATGATGATTTTACCTTTTGTAAAATTTTTCAACTTAATTGTTAATTTATATTAGATATTATATGATTTATATTTGTAACATATCAAAAGTAATTTAATTAAATTAAGAGTTTTTTTAAAAATATTAATTTTAAGCTTCAATGATATGATTTGGAGGATAAAAAATTTAAAAATTATAAAAAATTGTTAAGTAAATTTGAACAAAACAGATCATACCGTCTTATTTTTAATAAAATATAATTTTATTAGGTAAATAGTTCTGTCTATTTTGATTTAAGTAGTCCATAATTATAATTCACTTATTTGAGGGATAATAAACAACACCCCTTCTTGTATGAAGATTTACTTGCATGAAAGGGGATTTTGTGCCAACCAATAATCATTAGGGCAGTGTTATATTGTTTTAAAATTTACTACAAATAATTCTTAAAACAGTATTATTATTATTATTATTATTATTAATATTAATTATTAATTAAATATAAAATAATAAAATATTTATAAAATAATTTATTAATTAAAATTTAATTTAATTATATTATATAAATTAATATATATATTAAATTATGATAGTTTTTTTTTAATATTTGTTTAGATAAAATGTCCGTAATTATATAACTGCCAGATGCATTAATGATTAAAAGTCAAAACTGTTACTAATTGGCGGGTTATTTGTCAAAATATTTTAAAAAATATTTAAAATAATATTATTAAAATTTATAATAATAAAAATAATATATTTTTATTGAATTAAAATGAATATAAGTAAGTGTTAAGTTATTTTTAAAATATTATTTTTATTATTAAATTTTTTAAAATATTATATTTGTTATATTTTATTATAAAATTTATGTATTCAAAATGTTTAAAAAATTCTTTTATTTACATATATATATTATATATTAATGCACTTATAAAATCATAAATAATACATGTGATCTAATTTCACTAAGGTTATGTTTGGTTCGCTGAATGTAATCATAATTATAATGGAATGTAATGTCAAAAAAACAGTATTATTATTACAGTGTTTGATTTAGTCACTGTAATAAAAAAAGGAATCAGTATTACAGTGTTTGGTTTGACCACTATAATGTAATGGAATGGAAAAAAAATTATATAATTATTTTAAATTTAACAATTCAGTAAAAAAAATTTAGCATATATAATTTCAGTAATTCATAACAACAATTAATGAACTTTAATTAATTACATAAATTTAATCACAACAATTTCAGCAAAAAAATTACAATTTCAACCAAATCATAACAACAATTAATAAAAAATATAATTTTAACAACAACAAAAATACAATTTCAGAAGAAAAAAGAAAGCACTAAAAACAAATGTAATTGATGGTTGGATGCACGACGACGACGCGATGACTGGACGCACGGATGACGACACGATGGTTAGACGGGACGACGCGAGCTGGACGAGACGACTCGAGCGCAGGGATGACGACACGAGATGGACGGGACGACGACACCAGCTGTATGGGACGACGACACCAAAGCAAGGACGACAACGTGAGCGGCATATTAAACATGTAATGTAATCCCGTTTCCTTATGTTGGGATGTGTAATTCTTTTTCCTTCTCTTCATGTAATTGATTATATTACATTACATATATTTAAAACAACTAATTATTATAATGTGCAAAATCAATTACATTTTTCTATTTCATTACAACTAACCAAATATAGCCTAAATACTATGGCCACTAAAAAATTGAACAATAATTTGATAGGTTAGTGTGGTTAATTATTTTTATCAATAGTTAAATACAAAATAATTACATTAATTTTGCTTTCTATTAACTTATTACATTTGAACTTCCCTCGATTGTTTCAGAGACATGTTCACCAAACTTTGACTTATATTTTTAATGGACGTCCCATTTCTCAACGTCCTATTCATAGACTATATTCTGTATTGTGTCTCTGTCCAACTAAAATAATAGGCCAATTGCAATTTTCTATCCTTCTCGAAGTGTTAATTAACATCTAATAGGAGAATCCAATTAAATAAAAAATCCAATTTAATATTTAAAAAAAAAAAAAAAAAACCCTTATTTTTAGCAAGTTTACTTCAGACTAACGCGTAGACACTACTTTCCTTTGCATTGTAATTTTTGAGGGACCCTCAAATTAATGATCGAATTCGAAGCTCGATTCCTATCGTAAAATCTATGATAAAATTCTTTTACTATAATAACAATTCATAATTTAGTTTGCATTAATAAGCAATTTTACAATAAAAGTTGTATTAAGATTAATTGATGGGTAAGCTTTAATTATTATTATATGCAAGGGCAGAGCTATTCAGATGATGCTAGGCACTGCCATAATTTTGTCCAATTATTTTTAAAAAAATTAATTATATTTATATTAATATAAAATAAATATTTTATTCGTAAAAGTATATTATGTCTAATTTTTATGTACATATTTTGATAGATATTAACAAATTTTAACAAATATGTAGATAAAAATAACATAAATTATTAGTAAAGTGATAAATATATACAAATTTTTTCATATATTTGGTAACTATTAGTAATACAAATAAAATTGTAGTAGTACATTATATAAAAATTATTCTAAAATATGATAATCCAAAAAAAAATTCAAATATTTAACTTTAGACTCAACCTTATAAAAAATAAAAATTTTAAAAAATAATAAAAATAAGTATATAATAAGCTTTAGACCAAAGCTTTTAAGTTTTTATAATTCATATCTTCAAATTTTCTTATATTTTATTTTAATTTAAATTTTAACTTTATCTAATATTATATTATATTATATTTTTATTTTATTTTAATAATTTTTTGAATTTATTTAAAATTTTAATTATGTGAATATTGTAATATTTCTTTTTTCTTAGTTTTTATATTCATTTTATTTTTAAGTTTATATTGTTTATCAACATATAATTTTAAATATAGTTTTAATATTAAAATTATAAATCATATTTTATTTTGTACATTTTCATTTTTTTTCTTTTAGATTTAATTTTAACATTTATAAATTTTGACATATTTGATTGAGCTTTCCATTTTCTTAAATTTTTTAGTAAATAAATTTATTATATAAATATATATAATATTAATATTTATTAACTTATTATATTTTTATTTAATTTTTGTTGATTAAGCTTAACTGAGAAATAATGAAATTTTGTCGACTTTATATCTCTATTATTATAATATGACGTAAAAATTTTAATATTAAATTAAAGAAAATCAACCATAGCTATTAATAATTATATATTATGATAAATTTTTTATTTTTTAATATTTTAATAATTTTTTTTTTACTTTAAATAAAAAAATTAAAAATTATATTTCAACCCTCCCAAACATTTCCAGCTCCGCCACTTATTATATGTAAGTGGGCATGTCTTAGTTATGAGAAATAGTTCCTCTGCACGATCAGAAAATAAATAGGTAATCAATTCGTCAAATATACTTGGTGTAAAAGTTAACTGACATTATCATTTGTAATTTTACAGTACACGTAATAGAAAAATTATTTATTAATTTGGAGCAATTTGATGGAGGCTAACGAAAATTGAGAATAGTTTTTAAGAAGAGCAAAATCAGAGTTTTTTTTTTTTGAAAAATTATAAAACTAAAACTTTTAAAATATATAACAATAAAAATTGTACTATAACACTAACTTATAACAATCTCAAATGAAGATAATTATGAGTTTTAAAGGTTTTATTTTAGACAATTTAAAAAAGAAAAATATATCTCACTACACACTCTACCCATGTTGTGTTATTAATTTCGGCTAATATTCATGTTAGCATAAACCATGGCTAACGAATAATATTTATTCACATAATATTATCAGTTTCTTCTTCTTTTTTTTAAATTGTTCATAGATTTTTTAAAACATATTTGCGTATACATTATTGTAGATGCCCTGGCCTCCTAAACTACAAGAAGGAAAGTATTGAAAAGCGAATATATTTAATTTTTTGCTCAAAATAATTTACTTAAATTAAACACCATATATACGAGAACAAATATTGTTTTGTACTTGTAGCTTCGTGATTGTAATTATTAATAACAATGTTTTCAAGAAAAAATAATAATAATAATATTAAATAGAGTTTAACAATGTGTACACACACATATATATAATACTCTTAAAACTTATAACAATAAAAATAATACTTTAATAATATTAAATAGAGTTTAATATTGAACAAATTTAATTATTTAGTGTTCAATTTAAACAAAATCTAGCTGGACAATGTTAAATCTCAAAGTGAGAATTTTTTGTAGTAAAAATATATAATATAAAAACACTATTTTTATAGTTATAAATTATAAAAAAGTGTTATAAATGTATTTTTTATATATTGTTTTTATCCTTAATAACACAGATATTAATCATAACTATAAATAAAGCACATCTTCCAAAATGAGTAATTAAGTAAATTTCGGGATTAATTAATAGAAGCTAATTTATATATGGATGAAATTAGAAATTAATCGTATATTGATGTCAAGATGAAAAAAGGAATTACATATGTCTTGTATATTCTATAAAATACATCCCATTCATATAAATTTTTAAATTTAATTAAGACATTATTACCAATTAAAAATATTTAAAACATAAACGATGTATTTTAATGAATATCAAATGAGTAAAGATGTTATATCATGTAATTTACAGAAAATATACGTCAGAATTTTTCAGAAGTTATATTATATTAAAAGGAACGAAAATTTTAACTTACAATCCCACTACCTAATTTTATTAATTATGTCAAATCCTTGATAACTTATGCAATTTCTTTTTCGTGTATTTATTATTCAAGAAGAGCGAATTATGTGCTGCACTATTACTCGTAGTTTAACTAAATTTAATTTAAATATTTTAAATTATGTAACTTGAATTGATAATGAATCTAATTAATTATGTCTAATTTTTGTAAATGATGTAGCAGTTATTTATTAAATAAATGCCCTCTATGTTCTTTAAAAGAAAATTATTAATTATGTCAACAACAAAAAATAATTCAAAATGTAGGAATAAATTGTAATTTTTAATATTTTTTTTTTGTTTCTTTAAATGCTAAAAGTGAAAAATAAAAAACATATATCACGGCATACCTATTGTAAAATGAACTTCTATATGCAGTAAAATGATATTATTATACAAATTTATATTTATTTTTATACTCATATTTTTTATATCATGTATTAAAATTATTTAATTTAATTGTATGATATAATTCTCTTTATATATAAAATTTTATTTTTAAGTCATAAAAAATATACTTTTTTGCTGGAACATATTTTTACAAAAAACAACATTTGTTGTTATATGTTCTTGTCCTTAATAAAATTAAAAAAAAAAAAAATGGAACGAATGTTGAAGGTCAGTTACCAATCTAAAATTTTGAATTTCCGCAGACAAAAAACCAGCTTATAAATAATATTAAATAAATAAATAATAATAATAAAAATAACACTCTGTTCAACTCATATATTTTCATTATTAAAAAATAAATTTTATATCATTTTTTTTTAATATTTATCTAATTAAATGTTATTCAAATTAAATTATAATAACTTAGATATGTTTAGTTTAATATTATTAAGTATTAATTTTATTATTATAAGTTTTAAAAATCTTATTTTTTATAATTTTAAATAAAAAAAAACTCTCGAAGCAAAAGGCAAGAAATCTCCGTTTCAAACCTTCCTAGTCTACAGAAAGAAAAGGAAAAAAAAAAAAAAAGGCAGAACTGCAAGCGGCAAGAAGCAGTTCCAATTGGCAAGTACTCTTGTTGTTTGGTTACTACATTTTCGTGTTTTTGCTCGTTATTGTCGGAGTGAAGTTTTTTTTTTTTTTTTTTTTGATTTAAAGAGTGAAGCATTAATATAACAATATCAATACGAGTTCTCCAAAGGAGTTACATCAGAATTTAAAACATCAAATAAAAAAGGAGGAAAATCAGAGAAACAATTCATTCCCACATTTAGATCCAACGCATAAGCTGCAGCTCTATGTGCTGCAGTATTAATTGTTCTTGGACAAAAAAGGAATATAAAATTCCTATCTTGTTTCAATCTCCAAATCTCCTGTACCAACACACCTTCAGGAGCCAAACAAGTCCCCTTTTTGTTAATCAAACTAATTGCTTGTAGGCAATCAGATTCAAAATACACATTCATCCAGTTTCCTTGTAGAGCAAATTTGCAAGCCATAAGTAAGGCATGAAGTTCAGCACATAAAGGAGAAAACATACCTTTGAAAGGTTGTAGGGCAGCTCCAATCAACTTACTAGAACAATTTCTTGCAATCACACCGAGGCCTACTTTATACCTCTCCTTCCGTAATGCAGCATCAGTATTTAACTTGACCCAACCTTCATTAGGCTTTTCCCAACTCTTGGTTAGAGTAGTAGAGTGTCTCAACTTGGCACATAAGAATCCATGATCAGTTAAGGATTGAGCTTTATTGAAATCTTCAGTTAGCATATTAGCCCAATTCAAAAGCCCATCAGTTGACCTTCCGACTTTACCATGAATTATTTCATTACGGTTATGCCAAATAGTCCAAGCTAAGTAGCAGAAATGACTGGCTTCTTCAAACGAAAATGTTGACCTCATATTATTCCAAATATCAACAAAGCAAAGAGTAGAAGACATACCTTCATGAAAGTTATGAAAGATTGATAGTTGCCACACCTTTTTAGCAATCGCACAGCTCCAAATGGCATGCGTGACATCTTCAAAGCTTCCATTGCATAGTTCACACCAAGGGAAACTTTTAATCTTCTTTTTACAAAGTTGGGCATTAACTGGCAAAATTCCATTGCAAACTTTCCATATGAAAATCTTCACTTTATTTGAGACATTAAGACACCATATGTTCTTCCACCAAGTCTGTGCACCCATGTTGCTACAACCAGTGGCCAATTCATTTTGAGCCAAAAAATTTCTTCTCTCCTCAGCTAGCCAATAAGCACTCCTAACCGAAAAAATGCCATTTTCAGATCTTCCCCAAATAATCCTATCCTCATGATTAGTAGTGATTATGGGAATCTTCATAATTGCTTGAACATCACTTTCTAAGAAACTTTCCCTGATTAGACGATCATTCCACAAACCTGCATCAACAATGAGTTCTGAAACAAAAGTATTTTCAGGAAGCACCCTAGGAGATAAGACTTTATATTGTGATGAATAAGGCAACCACGGATCTTTGTAGACACGCACCATCTTCCCATTACCAATCCTCCATTTTATACCCGTTTCGCAAACTTCCCGACCCCAAATTATACTTCTCCAAAGAAATGATGAGAAAGAAGGCACAGAAGCATTGAAGATATTGCTAGTTGGAAAATACTTACCTCGCAGGACACGGGCTACTAAGCTATCACCACTTTGTAAGAGCCTCCAACAAAGCTTTGAGACAAGAGCTTGATTAAAGGAAGAAAGGAACCTAAAACCAATCCCGCCTAAAGCCTTTGGCTTACAAAGTTTCTCCCAAGACATCCAATGGATGGATTTCTTATCCAAGTCATATCCCCACCAAAAATTTGCCATTAAGCTCTGTAACTCCGAACAAAGACTTGTTGGCAATTTAAAACAGCTCATAGAGTAAGTGGGGATAGCTTGTATCACAGACTTAATCAAAATTTCCTTACCAGCCACAGACAAAAATTTTTCTTTCCAACTCTTCAATTTTCTCCACACCCTATCCTTTATTTCCCCAAACAGTCTTCTTTTATTTCTTCCAGTCATAGCGGGCAGTCCTAAGTAGCGTTCATGGCAATTAACAAACGGAATACCTAAAGTATCCAGTGCTACTTTTTTATCTTCCTCAGAGCTATTAGGACTAAAGCACATAGCAGATTTCCTCAAATTAACTTTTTGGCCAGAAGCACTCTCATAATTATCCAAGATTTCCTTAAGCCTCTTACAAGATTCTTCATTTGCCTCCATAAACACAAAGCTGTCATCTGCAAAAAATAAATGAGATACCCTTGGGCTAGCTCGTGCAACAGCAATTCCCTTGATATGATTATTAATTTCTGATTTTCTGATTAAGCTTGAAAGTCCCTCTGCACATAAAATAAAAAGATAAGGAGAAAGGGGATCACCTTGCCTCAAACCTCTAGTAGGCCTAAAACTCTTCAAATTTTCACCATTTACCGACAACGAGTATGAGACTGAGGTTACACAATTCATAATTAATTCCACCCATTGTCCAGAGAAGCCCAATTTAAGTAGCATGAAATTCAAGAAGCTCCACTCCATCCTATCATAAGCCTTCATCATATCTAATTTAATAGCAGCCCTTGCCTTTTTTCCTTTCAGAGACCTCTTTAAAGCATGTAGTGTTTCAAAGGCCACCATTGAGTTATCAGAAATTAGTCTACCTGGTACAAAAGCACTCTGACACTCAGAAATTATGTCTGGAAGGATGGACTTCATTCTATTAGTTAGGCATTTTGCTATGATTTTGTAAATTACATTGCAAAGGCTAATAGGCCTGAAATCAATAACTCTTTTTGGCTCGTTACTCTTTGGGATTAAAGATATAACGGTGTTATTGTGCTCCCACAGACTGTCATTATGATTAAGTATCCTTAAGCAAAAATATGTCACATCATCACCAATAATCTCCCAATATTTCTGATAGAACAGAGCTGGCAACCCATCAGGACCAGGTGCCTTAACAGGATGCATTTGCTTAATACTCACTTCAATGTCCTGCCTAGTAAAAGGCCTAGTCAACGATTTATTCATCTCAAGAGTTACCCTTGATTCCAGACAATCATTAAAACATGCAAAATTACCTGACCCTTCGCAGGAGAACAGTTTTCCAAAAAAATTTTGAAAAAGTGTTTGTATCCCTTCTGTTGACTCAATTCACACATCATTATCATCCATCAAACCCATCACTTTATTTCGTTTAAAACGTTGATTGGCTTTCTCATGAAAATACCTTGAATTTTTATCTCCAGAATGAAGCCAGAGTTGTCTAGATCTTTGCCTCCACATAATTTCATCATATTCGAGCAAAGAATTAATTTCTTTTTCAACGACAAACGTTTTTTCTGGGTTAAACAAAACCGTCTCTGTTTGAAGGGATCTTTCTAGTGTAGTTAACCTTTTTTGGACATGTCCCACAGTGTTCCAGTTCCAATTTGTGAGAGCCAAGCTGCATTGCTTTATCTTGACATTCAAGAGGTTCAAGTTTACTCTCTCCAAACTTGCAGCATTCCATGAGCTTCGGATAACCTCATCACATCCTTCTATCCTCGTCCAAAATTCCTCGAATCTAAAAAGTTTTCGTTTCTTTTTCTGATTGAAATTAGTGCCAATCTTTTCAACTCTGAAAATAATAGCTAAGTGATCTGAATAAGGCACCTTCCAATGTAAAACTCTTTTTAGATTAAAGAAAGGACTCCATAAAGAGTTAACGAAAGCTCTATCAAGTCTAACCTGAGTAAGTTCATTTTTTTTCCTTCTGCTGCTCCATGTAAACTTAAAACCTTCATACCCAACATCCACAAGTCCACAATCTCGAACGACTTCTCTAAACTGATCAATCTGCCACTCCGATCTCAAATTCTTACCCAGATGTTCAAGCTGAGAAGTAATTTCATTAAAGTCTCCAATGACAACCCAAGGAAGATTATTACCATGAGACAATCTTCTCAGCAGCTCCCAAGAGTCATTCCTTAACATTCTATCAGGGTTCCCATAAAAACCTGTTACTCTAAAGGTACCAAGCATAGCACAATTCAGAGTGAAATCAATATGACCAATGCTAAACCCTATAATGGAGACATCCACCTCATTATTCCACAATAGCATTAAACCACCCCCCATATTACGCCTTGGAACTTCAAAACAACAATCAAAGTGTAATTTCCTACGTAAACCATCTCCTTCACCTTTGCCTAAGCGAGTTTCCATAAGAAAAATCAGTTTGGGAACTTGAATGTTAACTGCCCTCACCAGGGCTCTAACGCTGAGAGGGTTCCCAAGCCCTCTAGCGTTCCAACTCATAATATTCATGGCTCGTGACGGGGCATGCTTCTCAGCCCCGTCACGTGTTGAGGATCAATGACCTCTTTCAGTAAACCATCATCATTAATAATAGAAGTAGAAGACATACCTTTTGGCGTTGAAGAAATACTAGAACTGCTCCTTTTTCCAGCACCCGAAATTGTAGAGGAAACATTTCTAGAAGATGTAAGTGTTTTCATCAATTTAATTCTCTTTCCTGCCCCATCAGCTTTAGCTCTATTTTTGTGTATGACCAGAGCTTGATTTGGATTCCAGGACTTCTCACCAATATCATCAACATTATTCAGGTTAATTTTATCAGAAGTATGCTGTGGCTCAAAACTTTCCAGAATAGAATCAGGATTATTCGTCATTTCAGAAGTAGATTCAGGTGGGAGATACTCAAGGGTTTGTGCTAAATAATCAACAGACTTTGAACCCTCAGCATGAGAATCTAGCGGAGGTAGTTGTAAAGCATTAAATGTGTCTATAGCATCGCCACTTGTCTCCTTCCTCTTGCGGTCATTTACCAATTCCTGAACGGTTAGTTTAGAAGAGATATTTGCATGATTTGGTTGCTGAGAGCTTTCGCCATCATTGTTAACGTTCTCACTGTTTTTGCATTCATCATTAGTGGTTTTCAGAGTACACCGAAACCATTCCCTTACAGCATCAGGGGTCTTCTTTATTTCCTCCATTCTCAACCATAAACCATAAAGTTTTAGGTCCCCCAGGTCCTCAGGTCTGGGTTTCCTACAACTCCTAGTATCATGCAGAACTAATCCACATTTAAAGCACATAACGGGTAAACGTTCATACCTGAAGTCTAGCCATAACGGTTCTAAATTCCTTCGATTCACCCAAATGCCAGGAAGAAAAGGCTTAAAAACATTTAAGCAAACTTTTACTCTCCCACCTTTGAGTACCAATCCACTAGAAGGGGAAAGATCAATATCAATAACATTACCCATAACAGCACCGATCTTACCAATCTTACCCATATTTATCCAATCATGAGGCAGGCCCACTACATGCATCCAGAAAGGACACAAGCTGAAATCCACATCTTTAGCAACCATTCCAGCTTGAAAAGGCTTGAGAACTAACAGCACACCATCAAAGGTCCATGGACATCTCTCCAGAACAGATTCCCCATCTTCAATATCATCAAATTCAAAAATGAAGGTGTTCTTACGTTCAATCTTAACATTCACTCCATAACAACACTTCCAGATTTTACTAAACACTTTCATCATTGGTTCAACAGAGATTGATCTAGGAGAGAAGCATCTACCAATTAGACAGTAGCGCTTCGCTTCTTGAAACTCATCCTCTGAGTCATCCATATCAAGTCCACCAAGATTGGAGAATTGTTCACAGATTTCTTCCATAGCCAATATTAACCCAGCAAATATGAAAACAGATAACAATATTAATTGGAAAAAGATTAAATAACAGCCGATTGTGGAAAATCCTCAACCATTACCAGCACTGCCAAGAAGCAGCTGGACAAAATGTGCTTAGATAATAAACACTTTCTCACGCACACTCTTAATGAACAATTTCTCACCAACGAGCAGATAACCAACGAGCAGAAAACCAAACAGCAGATCTCAAAGAGCAGTCATGAGAGCGGATCTCAACAAGCAGAAAGAAAACCAACGAGCAAAAGGACGAGCAGATCTCATGTTACCTCAGTTACCTCAGTTCGTCATTTGTTTCACCTTACCTCAGAAGGACAAGCAGAGGGACGAGCAGATCTCAGTTCTTGTTAATGGGAACGAGCAGATCTCAGTTTATAGGGATATATTTGTGTTTGATGAAAGTTAAGGAACGAAGGAACGAGCAGATCGAAGGAGCAGATCGCAGTTCTCACATGAAGGAACGAAGGAGCAGATCGCAGTTCTCAGTTCTCACATGAAGGAACGAAGGAGCATCGCAGTTCTCAGAACTAGGCCTAAAACTCTTCAAATTTTCACCATTTACCGACAACGAGTATGAGACTGAGGTTACACAATTCATAATTCAAGTATGAGACTGAGGTTACACAACGAGTATGAGACTGAGGTTACACAATTCATTTGCCCACAAATGAATTAATTTGTAGAGATCTAGAGCTAGCAATTGTAATTAACAAACGAACTTCTTTCTTTGCCTGCCTAGCTAGCTATAGCCACTATATATATAAGTTATTGTCGGAGTGAAGTTAGTATCATTTAAGGTCACCAATAATGATTGTTTCTTCTAAAATATTTTTGGTTTGCTGAAAGGTAAAAGAAATTTCCATAAATTGAATTAAATCAATAAGTCACAAACATTGCTTTCTTTTATCACTAGCGGCTACTTTATTATTGGTATTATAGTCTATACAGTTCTGTAATTTTTTTTAAATATATTTTAATCATATATATTTAAGATATATTCTTAAAATTTTGTAATTTTTAAAATATATACTTTAGTCATCTATCTTTTAAATTATATTTTTTAGGATTTTATAATTTATCAAAATTTTCAACTAAATTTAAATAGTTATTTTTTTCAAAGATAAATTCAAAATTTTGAAAAAAAAATGTAATTAAAAATGTAATTATTTAATCTTCTCTATTTTTTAATCCATTTTATCAAAAATTTAACCTTAAAAAAATAATACTTGAACTTGATTGAAACTTTTAAAGAATTATAGGACCTTAATGATATACCATAAAAAAAATAGAGGACAAAAATGCATCTTTTGAATAATTATAGGACCCTAATGATATATCATAAAATATAGAAGATTAAAATACATTTTTTGAAGAATTATAAGACCATAAAAATATACCTTAAAAAATATAAAACTAAAATATACCTTTTAAGTAATTACATGAATAGTAAAAACCTTAATCCTTATTCTTAAATCAGTTACTCTTTTTATTCTAAAATTACTGGTTAGTTATTTGTTCGTCATATAATCTATTATCTCTAATATTTAACAATAATTATTTTGTGTGCTACATATCACTATTATTTTTATACCAGGTAATCAGGTATATATAAAATTAAGATTTATTTTCTTATTTTTGATCATATATCTAACTCTTGTTATATTTTATATTTTTTTTCTACTAAATACAAACTTATATCCAAAATTATTAAAAATTTAAAAGTAAGTTTGTGAAGGAAAAAAATACTATACATGTTATCTTTTTATTTATTTATCTTTTATGTTCTATCTATTTTGTTTTATATCTATAATTTATAAAATTTTAATTTTAAAAAAATAATATATACATATTATTTTTTGCACAAGTGTTAAATTCATCGTTAATACTATCAATTTTTATTTGCTACCACCAGTACGATGGCATAGTTAGAATCAAAGCATTTGGATTTAATTGATCGAAGGGATTCCTAGCGAAAATTACATGAAAAATTTTCAATTCCATTATTTAATTTAAGGTGAGTTTTATAAATTATTTTTTAAATGTATAATTTTAAGGAAAAATAATAAAATTAACGCCACTTGAAACTTTTAATAACAAAACTAGCTCGTTTAAATTTATATTTTTACAATTAAAAAAATGACTAATATGTCATTTTTTTTAACATTAATTCAATTAGAATTGAACGACGATAATTTAAATCCGTTAAATATTTAACGTTCAATATTTTACATTTAAATTGAATATTAAATATTTAATATTATTGAAGTATTAATTTTATTATTATAAATTTTAGGGTATTATTTTTGATAATTTTTTTAATTTTAATGGCGTGGATGCATGATATTTATAAAAAGCAGTATGAGTTATTTAACGACTCAAAAATTAAATTGCTAATATTTGATTGACTCTATCAACTTTATTTTACTAATATATATATATATATAAACACACACGCTAGCTTCTTCTACAATCTGTTATTTTTGGGATTGACTCTTAAAATCCATTTTCATTTCTAACCTCCTTATGTTTTCTCTCTTTTTCTAGGAGGTTTGCTCATCTCTACAACTTCGTAACTGACGTTTGTAGTCTCATAGTTTGTTTTCTGAAGTTGCTTTTGCGCAACAAGAAATTTAGTAGCGACCAGAGACACATTCTTCATAGCTTCTTTGTCTCACAATCTCTTAGCTGTAGTTTGACGACAGAATTAGAAAAACACTAGACTGAAGCTTTCAATCCTTGATCTGTGTTTGGGTCTTTTGAATTTTGATTTTGTAACGTGGGGTTTTCATTTTGTTGATTTTCAAAGTGTTAGTGGTAGAATTTGAACTCGTAGTGTGAATTGAGTCGGGAATTGTCTGAAACTAAGGTTATTTTTAGCATTTGCTTTCTTAGGTTTGAACAGAATTCAATCGACAGATAATGTTCTCAGCGTCTCCACCAATGATAGTTCGGAGCTCGTTGGAGGAGATGCTTTATTCGCTTAGGCGACAAAACGAAGATGAAAAGCCAAAGGACTTGCCACCAGCATTGCCAATAAGGCCTATTTCCAAGGGTCGGCTTCCTCCTGCGAGACGCTCTTTGCCCCATAACTTCAAAACCTTCAAGGTGGATAGTAAAGATTATGTTGATGAGCTGAGCGTTAAGGAAGAGACGAAAAGGAAAGAGAAGGATATGGGTTTTAAGAGAAATAGTTTCGTCACCAAGAAGATGAAGAAAGATCAGAATGAGGAGACACCTTATGCTGCCATGCCAGAAGAAATTGTCATTGACTACATGAATGGCTCGGAACAAGCTGCCTCTACATCTCCGTCGTCTGCTTCACTGCTTACGATTCCAGACTCTGACGTGAATGACAACGTTGGTTATTTCATTAAGAAGGTAAGAGTCAACGCTGTAAGAATATTAATTAAGCTTTCTACGAGTTAAAGAGTGTTAAACTCTGTCAGTTAAAGTGCAAAAACAATACCCATGACAGTTTTTTTTCCTTCCCTTAATTGGGTTACCTGCGCAAGAATTGGAATTTGAGATGCATCTGTTAGTTATAAACGTCCTGTCATATATGATATTCACTGGTAGAGTATTAGATGTTATGAAAAACACTTAGCTATTTACGTTGTGGGTGGAGTCCAGTTAAAATGTTAAGGAAGGGGAAAGATTTTACAAATTGTATGATGAATTTGACATTGTAATGTAGGAATCAAGCTTAGTATTCCTCATGGTTAAATTAGAAATTGGATAGTTTCTCTGCGCATTTTTCTTTTATATTTTACTATTTTAATTTTTTAGGTAACTGCTATCTGTAACTCTAGTATAAGTTTGTTAAAGGAGATACATTCATTAGGAGAAGTGTTTTATTTCAGAGGCTTTGTGTTTGGTGTCGGACACCAAGTGGGCAGTGGGAGTTGGGAATAATTCAATCAACTTCAGGGGATGAGGCACTTGTTTCACTTTCTCATGGAAAGGTAGGTTTATTAGCTTTGTCATAATTTGAAGCTACTTCAACTGTCATACCAATCAATATTATTCTGAGGGTTGACAACCCCCATCGTTATCATAGGTTGTGAAAGTATCAACAGGGGAGCTCTTTCCTGCAAACCCAGATATCTTGGAAGATGCAGATGATCTTATAAAGCTCAGTTATTTGAATGAGCCATCTGTTCTTTACAACCTTCGCTGCAGATATTCTAAGGATATGATATATGTATGTTATCATGCTTATTATCATTTATTTGTTTTTCCAATCTTATTTATCCATCTGAATCTCGTCTTCCAATTTTCTATTTTTCATCTGTAGAGTAAAGCAGGGCCAATTTTGATTGCAGTGAATCCCTTAAAAAATGTTTCAATTTATGGGGATGATTTTGTCAGAGCTTATAAGCAGAAACTAAGGGAAAGCCCTCATGTTTATGCTATAGCAGATGCTGCTTATAATAAAAT
Organism: Elaeagnus macrophylla; assembly: GCA_029378325.1. Taxonomy (NCBI): domain Eukaryota; kingdom Viridiplantae; phylum Streptophyta; class Magnoliopsida; order Rosales; family Elaeagnaceae; genus Elaeagnus; species Elaeagnus macrophylla. Next base: position 19,400,111 of record CM055646.1, on the reverse strand, counting down.
GTTGAGAGGTGCATGACACTTCCATTTTTGTATTTTTGTTTTTTATTAAGTTATAATACAGTAATTGTTGCTAAAGTATTTTTCTCTTTCCTTTTTTTAATAATCTTGCAGATGAAGTAAACCAGTCCATAATCATAAGGTCAGAGCTCTGATTTATTTTAAAAGGATGTTCTACTTTTCACTAATAATGCCTCTATATTAATCTTTTAATATGAGTAATAATCAGAAGAATAATTTTAGTGGAAGGGTCAGTAAGCTCATTGTTGATATGTCTTACAGTGGGGAAAGTGGAGCTGGGAAAACAGAGACTGCAAAAATTGCTATGCAATACTTGGCTGTTGTTGGTGGTGGTAGTTGTGGGATAGAGCATGAAATCTTCCGGACAAACTATATACTTGAAGCATTTGGGAATGCAAAAACATCACAGAATGACAACTCTAGTAGATTTGTGAGTTTCTTTAATTTCTTAGGTTCTGGAGGTCGCACTAGACGTATCATGCTATATTATTATCTTTAATACTGTTAAGGCCATCTTTTTTTAATTCCATTCATTATGATATCTGAGAGGAAATCCCATGTTGGTAACATAACTCTTGGCTTCTTTTAGGGCAAGTTGATTGAAATTCACTTCAGTACTTTGGGGAAGATATGTGGTGCCAGCATCCAGACATGTAAGCATACTTAAATAGAGTTCATTATAGTTGGTTTTTACATTACAACATTATTTTACTTCAATTTTGATACCGACTAAATTTCTGCAACTTTGGACATGTATCAAATTTTCAACATGATTATTCACAGTTCTTTTAGAAAAGGTAATTTGTTACTCCATCTCAACCTCAGCCAAGGCTTTCTTATTACTTTTATGTGTCATACCTGGAATAATAATGTTATCTTTGAGCAGTCAAGAGTGGTTAAACTGGCCATTGGCGAGAGGTCATACCATATCTTTTATCAACTCTGTGCTGGTGCTCCAAAAAATCTTAAAGGTAGTGAGTGATTTGCCTGTATATCAATCCTTCACAATTAACATGTTTTTTCTTTGGCTTGGACTATGAATACAATGCAATGTTGAAGTTGGTGGCTGGCATGTAAATAGATGTAAAGAATTTACAGTATGAAGAAGTGGAAAGTTAGTTAAACTAGATCAAGTCAATCATTCCTCTTATAGTCCCTTCTTAATTAGAAACATCGAGTTGGCTGGCGTTAGTCTTCCTCACCTTTTCCTCGAAAAAGGTTGTACCTTGATTGATAATGATCCAATGGTATCCCTCACTTGTATTTCAATTTCTGGCTAGAATCTTTTCGAAAATGTTTTCTCTGCAGATTTTTACGTTATCCGTTTCTATTGACTCAGAATGACCATCAGTAGTTTGTATATGTTCAAATATGAACATGATTTTTTTAAAGAGATATTTCTCTTGTACTGGGACTCATTATACTTTTCTCTTTGTAGAGAAACTGCATCTCAGAGAGGTGAATACAAGTATCTTAACCAGGGAGATTGTATAGAAATTGATGGTGTCAATGATGCTCAGATGTTTTCTAATCTCATGGTATGTACAATAGTAACTAGTAACTGCTACAATCTTTATTCAAATAATCAACATGTCTTTCCCCTTCCTTTTTCCAGTTTATTCTTGTAGTAACCGTCACCCCTGTCTGTACAGGAAGCTCTGGAAGCTTTAAGAATTTGCAAAGAGGACCAAGAGCAAGTGTTTGCAATACTGTCTGCTATATTATGGCTAGGAAATATATCATTCCAAGTTGTTGACAGTGAAAATCATGTGGAGATTATGGCTGATGAAGGTAACATTTATTTCTTTGTTTTTTATATTAATCATATATTTATGCCTAGAAGGTCCTGGAAACTGCATGGTGGTTTTGAATGGCGATATCGTTTTTGAAAAAGTTTTTAATTACGGATCTAATAAGCCTAGAGGGGGTGAATAGGTTATTTTCAATTTTCAACAAATATTATATAATCTAATCACAACGGCCAGACATGCAATCGCGTGTAAAGATAAATGCGGAATAATAAAACAACACACGATATTTTTAGGTGGAAACAACCTAGGCCACAACAATGACCTAAGAGGAAAACCACCGGTCCACCGGTCCACCTAACTATCCACTATGAAAATAATGTTCAATTACAACCATAGAGTCCAGAACTACCCGTTGCAGATAGATCCCCCTTTCTGTAATTTACTTACGAGCCGCTTGCTCCTTTCACAGCCTCCAATAGTTAGATGTCTGGATCCGGACCAACGTTCCGATCTACTTGAGTCACACAAGATCAACCGAACCCGTCACCTTCAGTAATTTCGAGTCACACGAAATACTGAAGCCGTCACCTGTAACGTTAGCACAATAACACAAGTGCAATGCGTGTCCTAGAGCGGATTCAAACAATGAATAATCCTAACTAGCAAATATACTAACATGCGATGTAAAAACAATATCAGCTAGCAAACCCTAGAACATTCAATTAAGCTCAATATCATGCAAATCAATTAGGCATATGAATATAACATGAGAAAGCCTAAGAACAATAGATGAAGAGAATAAGCACAATTCAGATGCTAGAAAGTATTAGTGCTATATGATTCTAAATGCTCAAGTTAATTTATTATGCATAAACATCCCTTCACTTATATAGAGTCCAATCCTAGTTCAAATAGGATTTGCAATTCACTATAACTCTTTTCCTATCAGGATTTACCAATTACCACAATTATCCTCAAATAAGAATACTGTTCTTAACATTAAATGTGGTCAATTAGGTAAAAGAAACATAAGGGTCGAATTAAGAAATAGAGTTTGAGTAGGAATATAATACTGGCTCGATCGATCGACAGGCCGTCTCGATCGATCGAGAAGGTCTCGATCGATCGATACACAAAACTCGATCAATCTAACTCAAACAGAGAGAACCTGGATCGAAGTTGTTCTATACTCGATCGATCGAACATGGTTCGATCGATCGGTCCAATTGCTCGATCGATCCAGTCCAAACAGAGAGCACCTAGATCGAAGTTGTCTCAGTCTCGATCGATCGATCACTCGATCGATCGAACAATACTCTCGATCGATCGACCAACATGTGCACAATACATTTTTCGTTACGATCCATACTAAGTGTCGTGCTCAATTGTGTGCAGATGTATGCATGATGGAATATTATACCTGTCATATGGGCGTTGCAAGCTTGGTGACTCCATCATCACGTGTGGTCTGAATAATTGTTGAATTCCTATTCTAGATTACAATCAAACATTTTGTCCACGAAAATTGCCAATACAAAATAAACCTTACAGTTTTTCCCCATCCTAAGAATTTTGGAGTTTTGTTTGAAGTCTGGACATTGAAATTTTCAGTTCTTGTATGATACTATCTTGATTGTCGCTATATGGTGAACGTTTACTCATTGATAACAAAAGAAAATTAACTCATTGGATGGAATGACACTAAACTACATTACCCAGAATCTTAATGAGAGGATTCATTGAGTTCAAATATTTGGGTTATAGCTTTAAAAGTCACTAGAGAAGTAAAATTATGTGATATAATTTAAATGCAGTATATAATTGAATAGTTGATTTTTTTGAACATCAAGAAAATTACAAACTAGCTAGCTCATTGGTTCATCCAACTATGCATCAAGTGTAATGACAACATGGTTTATACCTTTAAAATGTCAATCACCTTGGTGTTAAGTTCATGCTACAAAACTCGGCGATTAGTTGTCGATTTACATTGTCTACTTGGTGGTGTTGAAGTGACACCAAATATATAACATCAAGCTGAAAATAAAGCTTATTATAAGATTTCCCATGTATTGCACTAGCCATAGGTTATAAATTTGGCAGCTTTGAGCTTATTTCTAAAATGCCAATAACTAAGATGTGCACCTGAAATGATTCATGAAAGCTTGACTAGTTAACAGGAAGTATATATCATGAAATATCACATCTTATAAGTGACCTTCCTAACAATGGTATTGGTGTTAAGGTATTTGAAATATGATGCGTTTCGATTGTTGTATTCTGACACATCCTTAGACTGTCTTCTCATTTTATTTATTTGATTGTTATTCTGTGTTGCAACCCCTTGATTTCTCTGTTTGCATTTCTTTGCTGTCTTTATGTGTATTACTCGGGAATACGAAATGAGGACTTAAAACGATGTTTACATGGGATCTACTTCTTTAATTTTCTTCTTTTGGCAGCTTTGAGCTATGCTTCGGAATTGATGGGATGCAGTTCCCAGGACCTAATCTTAGCTTTATCCTTTTGTAAAATTCAAACTGGAGCAAACAGTATGGCTAAAAGATTGACATTGCAGCAGGTTTGTCTTGCAATTTTATATCTATATTATTTGAAAGATATGCCACCATATTAGCACAAGATGAAGCTTATATATATTTTTTCTCATCCAGGCAATGGATATAAGAGATGCATTGGTAAAATTTGTATATGCAAGTTGGTTTGACTGGCTTGTAGTCCAGATAAACAAGTCACTTGAAGTTTGCAAACGCCATACTGGAAGGTTAATCAATGTTCTTGATATATATGGATTTGAATCATTTCAGGTATGTCTCTCCCAAAATTTTATTTGGTGACATTTTAGCAAAATATATTGGTCTTTGGTAATCATATAAACTCCACTTTTCAGAGGAACAGCTTCGAACAAATGTGTATCAATTATGCAAACGAGAGATTGCAACAACATTTCAATCGTCATTTAATTGAGCAGGAGGTGAGCATCTCATTGCAATGTAGCCATAAGAGTGGCCAATGACGGACTCATATTGAGGGCTATACCGGGCTCAAGCCCGGATAGCCTTTTGGAAGTTTTTTTTTTTTTTTTTTTTATATATAATCAAAAAAATTAATTATATACAAAATATATATATATATATATATATATATATATATATATATATATATATATATATATATTGTTAATAATGTCACCTTTATGATTAAATGAAAAGTTATATTCAGTGACAAACTCATGCCCGATATAGTCTTTTTGAGGTTTTTTGTCTTTTTATTTTTAATAAATATTACTAATATTTTTATAAAGCACAATATATTATTTATCACCAAAATTCTATAAATAAACTTAGACTAATATACCATTTTTTGATATTATATTGTCTGCAACTCTGCTTCTTTTCTGCTTTGTAATTATGTTCTTTGGTCTGTTGCTTGCTCTTGCTACATCAAGTCAAAATCTAGTATTTTTTTTAAAAAAAATTATTAAAGTTATTTATATTATTTTTAAAAATATATTAAATATTCAAAATATTTATACTTAAATTTACAATCAAATCAATAATTGTATGTTATATACTTTGAAAAATTATAACTTTTAAACTTTTAATCAAAAAATATCATATAATTATTAATTAGAGTGTCTATGTAAATATAAATTTGTATATATTTAGCACTCCTATTTCTTCGTAAAGTTGACTATTATTTTCTTAGATTAGTTAAACCTTATTTGATAATTAATAAATTTTATGAATTATCATTGGAACAATTTAAATAAATTTTTTGTTTGCTTTTTAAATTTATATTTTTGTTTTTTGTTTTTTAAGTTTATATTTTTTTAATATTAATTATAAATTTTGATATTATAAATAAATTTTTTTATAATTTTTTTAATATATTAGCCCTCCTAAGAAAAAAAATCTGGGTCCGTCCCTGATCTGTGGCCCAATATTTTAATGCTTTAAGTTGACTTTAAGCAGCTTTTTGGCATTCTTATTGATCATTATGATCTTACAATACTCCAAAAGTGATGCAATCTTTTGTTTCTTTGAAATCAATGAATATGGACGGTGGACTGATGTAAAACTCTAAGCATGAATAGTAATGAGCTTTCCCTCTTTTTTTTTATTTTGGCTTTTCTGCATCAGGATTATGAACTGGATTGCATTGATTGGACAAAAGTAGACTTCGAAGACAACCAAGATTGCTTAAATCTCTTTGAGAAGGTATCAAGTCTCTTATATAATAGACGTGCTTGATTAATCATACAATGCTAATGAGTATGTTCTAACACTGTTGAATTGATAACTACAATGCGTTCAACCATGTTTCATCTTTCTCAAATCTTGGGTATTAGCAATTATCACTGTTTTATATAGTTTGCAATATAATTCTAGATTTAATTATCACTTAAACTTTTAAAAAAATAAGCTAATTTCTGATGTTATGTGGATGTGATCCTTGCATCTTTTTTCCTTGTCAAATAAGCTAAATTTTCGTCTTAATAGCAATATAGCTGCTAATTATGTGGTGCTATATGCAGAAACCTTTAGGGCTACTATCCTTGTTGGACGAGGAATCAAACTTTCCCATGGCTACTGATATGACATTTTCAAATAAGCTTAAGCAACATTTAAGTTCTAGTCCTTACTTTAACGGAGAAAAAAGTGGGGCATTCAGCGTTTGTCACTATGCTGGAGAGGTTGGTTGAGTTTTCAAGATACTTACTTTATATTTAAAGATAAATTGGCTTGACATATCGATTTCCTTTATGCATTTCCACTCTACTTTGACTCCTGTGGAACTTGGGAATTTCAAAAATGTGAATTGGCCATGACGTTCCTATAGTTTTAGATTGGGCTTGACCTTTATACTTAAAAAATTTCCTTAAGGCTCATTAATTTGAAGACATAATTTTTCACGTTGAACTGAACACATAAATGTCAGAATAAATGGGATACTCTAGGAGAGATCATGTGGAGAAAAAGAGAAAGAAGAGATTAATGCATAAAATAATAGTGTAGCACAAGCTAAATTATTCAAGAATGTTGATGTCATGCAACATAATGTGTTTGCAGACTTTCATTGATTGGTAGAGCTCGTATTGCTCAATGTTCCAGAATCATATCATTCATTAAATTAAAGAACATAAAGCTTTAAAAGTCAACGGTCATAAAACATTTATTATTTGGTATTCTTTACTAATATCTGGAGTTCTATCAGGTCTTATATGATACAGATGGATTTCTTGAGAAGAACAGAGATCCTTTTCCCTCTGATTCCATTCAGCTCCTCTCATCCTGCAGTAATGAACTCCTGAAGTTGTTTGCCTCCTATGTGCTGAACCAATCTCAGAAACCAGTGGCTAGAGCATCCCAGATCGGTGCATTGAATTTTTTGAAGCAGAGCGTGGGTACAACGTTTAAGGTACATAAACTTGCGTATATTCTGAACAAGATACATGGTCAGGTTTTCAATAGTCTAAAGAGAAGCCAAAGTTCTAGGAGTTTATTGGTGCAATTTCATGCATGTAATCTGGATAGTGTGTTTTTTACTCCTTAAGTCTGCTCTTATTTTCTTATAGGGTCGATTGTTCAAACTGATGCACCAGTTGGAGAGCACCACACCTCATTTTATTCGCTGCATAAAACCAAATAGCAAAAAGCTTCCAGGCATTTATGAAGCAGAGCTTGTATCAGAACAGATCAGGAGTTGTGGAGTTCTGGAGGTTGTTAGGATATCAAAATCTGGATATCCTACTAGAGTGAAACATCAAGAATTTGCAGCAAGGTAGGGAGACGGAATAACCTTACTTGAAGCTATTCAATTCGTTGATGGTTTCTGGAACTGCTGAATTATCTTTTCTCATGTGTCTGTTTTTAGGTATGGGTTCCTACTTCCGGGAAGCAGTGCGCGGCAAGACCCATTGAGTGTATCAATTGCTGTTCTCCAACATTTTAATGTCCTTCCCGAGATGTACCAAATAGGCTATACCAAACTGTACGTTCGAACTGGACAGGTAACTACATAACTCTACTTGTTTTTTATTATATAAAATTTAGTGATTAGGCTCTTAGAAGTTCGCAATTATTTTTTCTCTTTCTGGATGATATGAAACTCTTGCAGCTAATCCATGTAATCTTTCACAGATTAGTGTAATAGAGGATAGGAGGAAACAAGTTCTGCAAGGAATACTTGGTGTTCAGAAACACTTTCGTGGTTGCCGGGCTCGTCGTCATTTTCATGAAATTAAGAAAGGCGTGATGATTTTACAATCATGTAATGAACATTCATCTTTCTTTTATTTCAATTGAAGAGATAACTGGCTGATATATTATCTTTGTGCTTTGTGTTTTTCATGTGTTGTTGAATGCAATTCATATATGCATGAAGAAGGGGAAAATCAATTATTCAGTGTTTGGCTCTTATTTCGAACTATGTACTTAGTTTGAACTTTGAACCGACAAACATACATTATGTGTTGTGCTTGTTATACTCGAATTTTATGGCTCAAAACCTAATTTTGTTTCAGTCATGAATACAATTTTGCTTCTCCGCAGTCAGAACAGCCTTCTATCTTATAATTTATTTTTAACATTTCAAGCAACGTTACAATGCAGATGTACATGGTGAAAACACCAGAAGGAAGTATAATTTTAGAGCAACGTTCTGTATACCTAATGCAAATTTCACCCTATCAGTTTCTGAGACCGAGGAATCTAAGCAGAAGCCTGCCAGAAATAGTTCTGAGTCAAAGGTGAATATCTGTGATTACTGTGCCTTCTTACTGCACAGAATGATGCCATTATATGATGTTAATATTTAATATTCCAATTCTGCTCAACTCAATAACTGAAAGGTAACATCCTTTTCAATGCTTGACACAATGTACAGCAAGATCAAGCTCAGGCACTGCCTCCAGCTGTTGCTGAACTTCAATTGCGAGTTCTTAAAGCAGACGCAGCTTTGGAGCAAAAGGAAGAGGAAAATGTTGCCTTGCACGAGCACGTACAGCAGCTTGAGACAAGATGGTCAGAATACGAGGCAAAGATGAAACGTATGGAAGAGATGTGGCAAACGCAGATGGCATCTTTGCAAGTGAGTTTTTGCATCAGCATAATTTCAGTTGTAACATAGATGCTGATTAGATGTGAGTTAAATACCATAACAAGAACACTTGAAAATAGTCAAAGAATTAGTGGTCAAGACATCTAATTGACACTATTAAAAATTTAATTGAATTCAGATTGCAGCCATGAAGTAAAATATTGTAGATCTAGTTGGATGGTGACACTGAGTCTTTTGAATGAAGTTGAAATGATGTCAAACCAATTTCTCGTGGATGTGGTAATCTGTCCTTGGTAGAATAGACTGCTAATAAATTGAGGCTTTTAGCCTTTAGGCTCCAAGGGATTTATATTAGTCTATTAGTAGTTTTAAAGGTTGTATACCTAAAGTGAAATGAACATTAAAGCACCATTAGGCACGTGAGAGTTCTGATATTTCAATCTGAAATGCTCATGAATCGTACTTGTACTTTTAATGCAGATGAGTCTTGCTGCAGCCAGAAAGAGCCTGGTGGTTGAAAAAGCTTTAGGTCAACCTGGAAGGCATGATGTTACTTCCCCTTGCTCTTATGATTCTGAGGATGCCACATCATTGGGTTCTCATACTCCTGGTGCAAGCACACCCTTAAAAACTTATGGCATTAACGATATTGGAGTAGCGCGAGATACTAATGGCAATTTATATGCGGTCAGCGATCTGGTAAAGGAATTCGACCAACGGAGACTGACGTTTGATAATGATGTCAGAACTATAGTAGAGGTCAAACAAGGGCAGTCAGTTACAAATATGAATCCTGATGAAGAACTACGTAAACTTAAACTTCAATTTGAGTCATGGAATAAAGGGTACAGGATGAGATTGCGGGAAACAAAGGCAAAACTTCACAAACTTGGGCATTCAGAAGCTCATAATAATCGTCGAAAATGGTGGGAAAAAATAAGCTCAAGAGTACCCTAGTTTTCTAGTTTTTGCTGATTGTCCCCTATAGAAGAATATAAAAAGATGGAAGGTTCAGTCGAGGACAAAAGGGGAAGTAATGCTCCTTGAACCAAATATCTCTTGCTCAAGACCTGCCCAGTCAGTTCACTTTGTATTTATGGCATCATCATCGAGTATAGTGTAGTTCCAGCTAGTGAAGGGAGTGAAATTGTACATTAAGGATTGCTCGAAGTTGGTGGGAATTTTGGATAAGCTTGTTGATAGTCCGATAGGAGAGTGTCGAGGGATATCTGGTACTATTTTGTTGGATATATACAATGGGATACCGAAGTATAACTAAGCGTTAAATATATGGGAATAAAATGTGTATATTATATCATCTTTGTTACTTTGTATTTGCTTATGTTATACTTTGTTGTAGTTCATTTAAAATCAATTTTGTTATTCACAACATTATTTCTCAGTTTGAGTAAGATTTTGCAGCATTGCTAGACAAGTACGTTGCCACAGGTTTTCCTGGTAGAAGCTTCCCCCTCTAGCCTTTACAAGCAAAAGAATATAAGCACCTAACGTCCTTAGGAATTAGGATCTCCAACTGATATAAAATAAACTTAGTAAAACCACAAAATTAATGTACTTAACTTCATATCAATAAAAATAACATCATTTTAACACTATCTCGTATCTCTTTCAATAAAATAATAATATGCTATGTTTATTATTATGAATTTTAGGATGTTATTTTGTTGAATTAATGTACCAAAAGGCTTGGACTTGGGCTTATAATTAAATAAGGCCCATTAGGTTAATATATATATATATATTCCATCAGCAAAAGGCGATGTGTCTTAATAATAATTAAGCAGCTCCAGCGGCAGTAGAGGCAAAAGAACAACTCAGCGGCGGCAACACACTCCTGCGACGCAGATGCAATTCCAGCAGCAACTCCAACAACAATTTTGAGGCAGCAAATATAAAGGCAGTCAAGAGAAGATCCATTTGATAAATTCAATTAAGAATATAAGTTATCTCTCTCTATTTATTTGGTAACAGATTTATAGTTACTGTTTCTCTTTAATTTATCTGTTGTTGCTAAATTGGCAAGACAGATTTATTTATTGTTTTTGTGAGAGAGATTAATTTGGGTGTAATTGGGTATTTGGATATTTGAGTGATTTGGCCAATTAACTGTTGGCAAATCTTATTGTACTCCTCTTTGACAAGTATAGTGGAATATTTCGGTGCCGGCCTCAGCAGTGGATTAGGTAGTCGCATTGACTACCGAACCACTTAAATCTTTGTGTCTTTTTCTGTTGATTATTTTTCTTTATATTTGTGGGTGCTCGTTATTATTATTTTATCGCTTCCGCATTATTATTTGATCTTGGGTACAACAAGTGGTATCAGAGCTTGGTTAAAGATGACGAGCACAGAGTCATCCACAAAGGTTGAAAGATTTAATGGAGATAATGATTTCTCGCTATGGCAAATGCGTATGAAAGATGTTTTAATTCAACAGGGAGTTGCAAAGCCATTACAAGGCAAAGATAAAAAGCCCGCTGATATGAAAGATGAAGTATGGGATGAGCTTGATCAAAAGGCAGCAAGTGCAATTCGTCAGGGACTCTCAGATGAGGTAGTTCATAATGTTTTTGATCAAAAAACTGCTTATGATTTATGGAAAACTTTAGAGCAGCTTTATATGGCCAAAAATATGACAAATAAATTATTTTTGAAGAAAGAGTTGTACACTCTTCGTATGTCTGAGAATACAAACTTGTTGACACACATGAATACCTTCAATAGGTTAATTTCTGAACTTGCTCAGTTAGGGGTAACATTTGATGATGAAGATAAAAGTATGTTGTTATTGTGTTCTCTGCCATTATCTTATGATCATTTGATTACCACCTTATTATATGGAAAAGAGACCATTGTTTTCAAGAGTGTGAAGGAAGCTTTGTTGTCTTACCACAAGAAGAAGAAAGTTGATGGTGAACAATCACAAGCAGATGGTCTCGTCGTTACTAAGAAAGATAGTAACAATCACAGCTACAGGCGTGGAAGAAGCAAGTCTAAAGACAGAAATTATGATAAAGGTAGAGGAAGATCAAGCTCAAGACCTAGACAGTTTAATAGAGACATGGAGTGCCATTATTGTCACAAAAAAGGCCACATTCGAAAATATTGCAGAATTTTAGCCAAGGAACTGGAGGATAGAAAGAACCAGACACAACCCACTAATTCAGCTAGTGTTGCAGAGGATAAGAGTGAAGATAAAGATGATGATTTGTTATCTGTCTCATCAGGTATTGATTCCTTTGCCAATTCTTGGATTCTTGATTCCGGTTGTTCCTATCATATGTGCCCACATAGAAATTGGTTTGATACTTATACTCCTAAGAGTGGTAATTGTGTGTATATGGGCAACAATGCAAAATGTGAAATTGTTGGAATAGGAACCATAAAGGTTAGGATGTTTGATGGTGTTGTGAGAACCTTAACAGGTGTAAGACATATCCCTGACCTGAAAAAGAATCTGGTTTCTCTTGGTGGGTTAGATGAGATGGGCTATTCGTATTCTGCAAAAGATGGAGTGCTCAAGGTGTCTAAAGGAGCTTTAATAGTAATTAAGGGTAAGAAATTTGGCAATCTCTACAAGATGATTGGAAATACTGTTGTAGGTGGAGCTGCTTTAATTTCTGAAGATCCTACTTTTGATGATACTATGCTTTGGCATATGAGGCTTGGACACTTGGGTGAGAAGAATATGTTGGAACTCCATAAGAGGAACTTACTGAAAGGTGTGAAGACCTGCAAGCTTGATTTCTGTGAACATTGTATTTATGGTAAGCAGAAAAGAGTTAGTTTTAAGGCAGCAACTCACTCTTGTTCTGGTATTTTGGACTATGTCCATTCTGATGTTTGGGGACCCGTGACTATTGCTTCTCAAAGTGGAGCTTACTATTATGTTACTTTCATCGATGACTACTCCAGAAAAGTTTGGGTCTATTTTATGAGAAGTAAAAATCAGGTATTTGATATCTTTAAAGAATGGAAGGCAGAGGTAGAGAACCAGTCCGGCAGAAAGATAAAGATTTTGAGAACTGATAACGGTACCGAGTACAAGCACAAGACATTCAGAGAGTTTTGCAAACAAGCTGGTATTATTCGACATTATACAGTGAGGAAGACGCCTCAGCAAAATGGAGTTGCTGAGAGGATGAACAGAACCATTGCAGAGAGAGCAAGGTGTATGAGATTGCAAGCAGGTTTGCCAAAGAATTTTTGGGCAGAGACTGTGAGCACTGCTGTTTTCCTTATTAATCGAAGTCCTCATTCTTCCATCGATTTCAAAATTCCTGAAGAGGTATGGTACTCTAAACCTGTTGATTATTCTATACTAAAGGTTTTTGGTTGTCCTACTTTTGTTCATATACAGAGTGACGAGAGATCAAAGTTAGATGCCAGATCCAAGAAGTGCATTTTTCTTGGCTACCAGAAAGGTGTCAAAGGTTACAGGTTGTTTGATCCAGAAGCTAAGAAGTTGGTTATTAGCAGAGATGTGATTTTTGACGAGAAGTCTATGCTGAAAAGTGTGACGGTAAAGCCTATGTCAGAAAGTTCTGGTGAGAAGGATAAAGCTCCAAAGGAGGTGGAGTTTGCATTTAAAAATTCACAGGACAAGGTTTATCAACCGGTCATTAGAGATGTTCAGCAGCAACCACAGGTCCAGGATCAAGAGCAACCACAGGCTCAGGATGAAGAGCAGCAATCAGACCAGTATAGTATTGCTACTCATAGAGAGCCACGCATTCGTAGGGCACCACAGAGACTTGGGTTTGAAGACGACACAGTTTCATTTGCTTTGTTCACTGGTAGTGATGACCCTAATTCTTTCCAAGATGCTATGAGCAGAAAAGACAGTGAGAATTGGAAGGCTTCAATGAATGAAGAAATGAAGTCATTACACAAGAACAAGACTTGGGAGTTGGTTCCACTGCCTAAGGGAAAGAAAGCTATTGGTTGCAAATGGGTTTATCGAATAAAAGAACTGAAGCAGTATAAGAGTCGATTGGTAGCAAAAGGATACTCACAGAAAGAAGGAGTTGATTATAATGAGATATTTTCACCTATTGTGAAGCACACTTCCATTAGAGTTGTTCTTGCCATGGTCAATTTGTATGACCTGGAGTTAGAGCAGTTAGATGTCAAAACTGCCTTTCTTCATGGAGATTTGGATGAGGAGATTTACATGCAACAGCCAGAGGGGTTCATTGAATCCGGTAAAGAAGACTATGTCTGCAGACTGCAGAAGTCATTGTATGGGCTGAAGCAATCACCTCGCCAATGGTATAAACGGTTTGATTCCTTCATTGTTTCTCATGGTTATTGTCGTTGTGAGTATGATTGCTGTGTTTACTTTAAGATCTGTGATGATAGAACATTGGTATTGCTTACTGTGATGATATGTTAATTGCCGCTCAAAGTAAGGAAAAGATCAATGATTTAAAGAATTTGCTTAAAAGCGAATTTGAGATGAAGGATCTTGGTGTTGCCAGAAAGATCCTTGGAATTGAGATCAGTCGTGACAGGAAAGCTGGAAAACTTTGGTTGTCCCAAAAAGGTTACATGGAGAAGATCCTGCATAAGTTTAGCATGATGAATGCTAAGCCTGTGAGCACACCCCTTGCAGCACATTTCAGATTGTCCACGAGTTTATGTCCTAGTACAGAGGATGAGGTAGAGTACATGGCTCAGGTGCCTTATGCCAGTGCAGTTGGATGTCTAATGTATTTGATGATTTGCACTAGACCTGATATTTCTCAAGCAGTAAGTGTTGTGAGTAGATACATGGCAAATCCAGGTAAAGAGCATTGGAATGCTGTTAAATGGATTTTCAGATATTTGGCAGGCACACGTGATTGTGGCATCATGTTTGATAAAAATGGTGCTTCTAATGTTGCCATGGGTTATGTGGATTCTGACTATGCTGGTGATCTTGATACCAGAAGGTCGATGACAGGTTATGTCTTTACTTTTGGTGGTGGCTGTATAAGTTGGAAGTCAAATTTGCAGGATACAGTTGCTTTGTCTACGACAGAAGCTGAATATATGGCTATGACTGAGGCAGCAAAAGAAGGCATATGGCTTATGGGTTTGTTGGAACAACTTGGTTTCAAACAAGAGAGTGTACCTCTTCTATGTGACAGTCAGAGTGCTATTCATTTAGCTAAGAATCAAGTTTTCCATGCGAGGACTAAACACATTAGTGTGAGGTATCACAAAATTAGAGAATGGATGAACCAAGGGTTGATCAAGTTGTCAAAGGTTCATACAAAAGAGAATGCAGCTGATATGTTGACAAAATCAGTACCAAGGGATAAGTTCGAGCATTGCTTGGACTTGATCCATATTAGTTCTTGTTGAGAACCTTGAAGAGGGTGGAGCATTCCTACCCATAAATAGAATGTTGTTTTGGTGCCTATCAAGAGGTACCTTGAGATGGTGACAGTGGAGGCTCGGCGTTTGAAAACTTGGTACGAGTTTTTGGTCCAAGGTGGAGATTGTTGAATTAATGTACCAAAAGGCTTGGGCTTGGGCTTATAATTAAATAAGGCCCATTAGGTTAATATATATATATATGTATTCCATCAGCAAAAGGCGATGTGTCTTAATAATAATTAAGCAGCTCCAGCGGCAGTAGAGGCAGAAGAACAACTCAGCGGCGACAACACACTCCTACGACGCAGATGCAATTCCAGCAGCAACTCCAACAACAGTTTTGAGGCAGCAAATATAAAGGCAGTCAAGAGAAGATCCATTTGATAAATCCAATTAAGAATATAAGTTATCTTTCTCTATTTATTTGGTAACAGATTTATAGTTACTGTTTCTCTTTAATTTATCTGTTGTTGCTAAATTGGCAAGACAGATTTATTTATTGTTTTTGTGAGAGAGATTAATTTGGGTGTAATTGGGTATTTGGATATTTGAGTGATTTGGCCAATTAACTGTTGGCAAATCTTATTGTACTCCTCTTTGACAAGTATAGTGGAATATTTCGGTGCCGGCCTCAGCAGTGGATTAGGTAGTCGCATTGACTACCGAACCACTTAAATCTTTGTGTCTTTTTCTGTTGATTATTTTTCTTTATATTTGTGGGTGCTCGTTATTATTATTTTATCGCTTCCGCATTATTATTTGATCTTGGGTACAACATATTTTAAGTAATTTTCAAATAACTTTTCCCAATTAAGCAATTACTATAACAAGGCAATTAAATTAACATGATACACACAAAGCCATCCCATTACATTCATGGTGAACAATTAATGTTAAGTTAAAGACCTAACATTGATTTATGATCCATGCACCAACTTAGTGGCATAGACCGATGCATTGTCAGCGACAGGGTTGTCAAGGTTCTCCAGTGGTACCTTTTTCTATAAGAATGGAGTGATGGACAGGATGAAGAAACTGAACCTTGAAAATATGGCAAGCCCACCATTCTTGGTTTCTTTCACCTTGAGCTCGGCAAAAGTAACAGGGTCATTAGCAAGACCATAGTGGATTGAAATATTGTCCACCTAGGTAGAGTTCATTGCCCTCTCCTACTCCTTCCGGGCCATTGATACGAAATCCTTCAACTAAGCCATGAGAACTACTTGGAAAGCTAGCTCAGCTATGATGCTTTGAGCATGAACAAGATTGGGGTTGCCCAAGTAATCTAAGCAACGTTTCGAGAATATTTGAGCTCTTGCCTTGAGCCATACTGGCTCTTTGAAATCCACTCTTACCCCTTTTTCTAGAACTTCAGGGATTATGCATCCTAGTGCTCCCATGGATCACCTACAATTGCACCAGTAAACAAACAGAAATGTTGGAAGCTCAAATATGACAAGCCAAATAGGTTCTGGTTCTACAATTTCACTTTGACAAATTATGTTTGCTAATTTATAGGGCACATAGAACACACGATGATATTCTGTTGAGAGGAAGAAGCTAAGATTAATTAACCCGTTGAAATCTGTTAAACTGCTGGGAATGAATGATGATACTCTCTCTGTCTTTTTTTTTGTTTGGTTGCTAATGATCGTTAATTCATGGGATTTTGTCTAAAATGGGCAAATCCCATAGGTTAGTTTAGAAATGGGCTGATTTGTGTTAAACTTTACAAATGGACAAATTAAAATTGGCTCTTCCAGTTGCCGGTTCCCACCCCTTATTTCCCACCAAAGTTTTCTTACTTCTTCTCTCTCCTTCTCTAGTCTCTACGCACTCTCCCCTCCATTTTTTCATCTTATCACGCACAAGAGTTTCTCGCCATTTTCTCTCCATTTTTTCATCTTATCACGGCAAACTTTGAAATTTGAGGTTAGTGATATTAAATATTTTGGTTGGGTAGAAATTTTGCAGTTTTAAATAGCATATAAATGGTGAAATTTGTACCAAGATTTGTACCAACAATTTTCGCACGGCAATCGTTTTGGGTCAATGTTTTTTTTTTGAAAAATTGCCAATTCTTTGGTTGCAAAGTGATTTGGGTGTTATTTCGGCGTTTAATTTGTTGTATGAATCTGCCATTTTCAGTGTTTAATTTGAACTCATGTAATTCGCGTGTTATCATTTTTAATCTGCTATTTTTGTCTTGGTTTATCCGGTACATGTGGGGTATTTCTCTGGTATATGTCTGGTATATCTTGATATACCAAGGTATATGTGGTATATCTCGATATATCGAGGTATATCAGTGGTATATCGCTGGTATATCTGTGATATATCTCTGGTATATCTCGATATATCTAGGTATATCTCTGGTATATGATGAGTGCTCGAAAAGCACTAATATTTCGTGATTAATTATGCTTGATTGATTGATATATAGATTTATTATGACTATTATTTCGATTATTTTCATAAATCTATCCATTCGGAGTCACGGGTATATTTTAGTGCATTTCAGGTGTTTTTAGCGTCAAATGATTCAAATGATGAAAACACGCGAAGACGGAACACCTACGGCGCTCGGATCACGAGTTACGGACTAATCAAGACGAATATGTAAGCCTTACATATAGTGCCATCACATATGTAAGGGGGGACGTGAAAAGAAGGAAAGCATTGCGCGCCGCGACGAGAGAATTGCATGCCGCGGCGTGAGGCTCTCGGGTTTGATCCTGAAAACATAGAAGCATTGCGCGCCGCGGCGAGGGAATTGTATGCCGCGGCGGGGAGCTCTCGGGTTTTTGCATATTTTCCAAATTTTGTGTTGCGCCGCGGCGGGTAAAATGCATGCCGCGGCGCGCCTATTCCTATTGCACATAGGATTTGCAAAATCCCTTACATCTATAAATACCCCCCTTAGACCCCCTTTACAACAGAACTCGAATTGATACACAACTCTTACACTTTACAATTTTGCAACCAAACAAGAGATTCAATCAACTTTGGGAGTTTTGCTACACAAAAACAAAGCAAGAGAAACCATTCTAAGGATCCAAAGAAGCCGTCGACAATCGAAGATAAAGCTTACGGAGAAGTACGTCAACCAATCCATAAGCGGTATTTAGATCTAGGTTTTCTTTGGTGTTGTAGAATTCTATTTTTCTTCTTCTTTTGTTGGAGTGTATGTTCATATTTTATTTGTCTATGAATATTAATATGAACATGTCTGGCTAGTTTTATTATGGATGTTTAGTTTGTGTTGCCATGTTTGCTAGAACTGTGTATGGTGTATTCTATTGATTTAATATAAACGAATTACTTTTTGATTAAGAGCATGTTTAGATATTTGATTATGAATAATCATGGGCCCATTTGATGTTCGTAGTTAGATTGAAAAATCTGAGAATTTAGTTATAGGAACGTCACCTTAACTTTATTCCGAAACACTTAATCGAAGCTTCAAGTTAGTGACTTAGTCATAGCATTAATTTGATTGGCATGTTTTCCTTGCGCATAATTTGATTACTATTTGATTTACCCCCGCCAAAGGCAATTAATTAGTTAATCAATAAAGAGACCTACCCCCGCCAAAAGGAGTCTCGTAATTAAAAGGAAAGCCGGTAGTTTAGTTTATATAGGACGTTCATGTTATCTCACCATACCTTTTCGATGCAAGCATGGTCAACCAAGCTAAACGTCCATACATTCTCCATTGATCTTCAAATATATCTGAATTGATTGTTTAATTGCGATTTTGTTTTCGTTTAATTGCTCGTACTTTGTTCCCGTTACAAATCAAACACCTTTTTACAGTTTTACTAGCTTTAGGATTCTAGTTACTTAGAGTTTTAGTTTTATTAGAACTCTATTTAATTAGTCTTTTATTTTCATTAGAACTCTATTTAGATTAAAAAGTTAGTTATTTAAGACCACTGCAATTCCTTGAGAGACCGACCTTGGAAGTTGCTTATCACTTTACTACGAGTGATTCGTATACTTGCGAGTACACATTTTAACACATCAAGTTTTTGGCGCCGTTGCCGGGGAGTTGGCGTTTTGAATAATTTTCTTTTTAACTTTTTAGAGTTTCTTAATTATTTTTATTTGTTTATTTATTTTATTTTATTTTATTTGTTATCTTTTATTTGTTTAGTTATTTTATTTATTTATTTTTTTTTTTTTTTTTTTTATTCAAAAAAAAAATCCAAAAAAAAAAAAATCAAAAATAGTGCTTAAATTTCAATTTTCACTGCTACCTTGATCTTTGTTTGCTTTTTATTTGTGCATGCAGGGTAGGAGATCACTTAACAAGGAACTCTCTCCTTTCATTGACAACATACACAGAGTCAAACACCGATCAACGAAACTGGATAATCAATATCAAGAGGAAGAAGTCCAACAACAATTGCAAGCAACAATGGGTGACAACGTAGCTAGGCAGATGATGAACAAAGAGTTTGCAAGACCTATCATTGGGACCGCCACATCGTGCATTCGACTTACAGAGGCGGCTAGGAATTATGAATTGAAAAATATTCATTATTCCATGCTTCCTTCCTTTTACGGTATCCCTAATGAAGATCCTTTAAATTTTATGCGTGAACTGTATGCTACTGTGCAAACTTTTCCATTGCAGGGACTTAGTGAAGATCAACTACGCATGAGGTGTTTTCCATACACTCTCAAGGATAGAGCTAAGTCTTGGCTAATGACGTTGGCACCCGGTTCTTTGGTCACATGGGACGATGTTTACAATAAATTCATGGGTAAGTTCTATTCCCATCAAAAGACATCTGATCTAAGAACGAAAATTTCTACTTTTTCGCAGATGGACGGAGAACCCTTCCACGAGGCTTGGGACAGATTCAAATTGCTGTTGATACAATGTCCACATCACCATTTCCCGTTGCAGCTACAGAATCAGTTTTTCTACGACGGATTGACACTACAATGTCAATTCACAGTTGACAACGCTGCAGGAGGAGCAATGGGTGAGAAAACAGCGGATGAAACTTATGAGTTATTCGAGATGTTGGGAGCCAACTCCCAACAAAAGAGCGCTAGAGGAAGACGAGCTGGAGTCCACGAATTAGGCTCCAACAATGAAATGGCCATGCAACTTGCTGAATTGACGAAACAAGTGCAACTTCTCACAACCTCCAATGTTAATCAAATGCCAAAACACGAGGTATGTGGAGTTTGTGGTTCATATGGACACGGTGCTAATGTTTGTTCTTTTGCAGGTGATCCTTACACGGGTACTACTGAAGAGGCAAATTTAATGCAAGGGTACCAACCTAGACCTAGGAACGACCCTTATTCAAATACCTACAACCCTGGATGGAGGAATCACCCTAATTTTGGATGGAAACAAAACAATAGCCAACCATTAGTCCAAAACCAAGCTCAAGGCCAAAATGTAAACCGACCATTTCCACAAAATAAACCGACCATAGAGGAAACCCTGAACAATTTCATACACTCTTGTAATGGAAGGATGGACTCTATAGAAGCTTCAGTGAAGAGAGTGGAAATACAGGTTGGGCAGCTAGTGGAACAAATGTACAAACAAGAAACAGGAAAGCTGCCTAGTCAACCTGAACAAGCAAAGGCGATCACAGTCCTTCAAAGTGATGAGGAGGTACCTAAAAATTTACCTGATAATTCTAATGTTTTGTTGTCTAGTACAGGTAACTTGGAAGGTGAGAATTCAACTCTCAAGGGAGATGATGAGTCTAATACCACTCCTAATGAACTTCCCAAGAAAGAAATTGGAGAAACATCCAACATTTTTCGATTGCACAAGTCAATGGACCCATACCGACCACCAATACCACCAATAAACCAGTTTGAGGAGAAAAATCAGGATGAGCAATACTCTGACACTCTTGCTTTATTTTCTGGAATTAATTGTAATTTACCTCTTTTGGATATTATAAAAAACAGTTCAACTTATGATCCAATTTGCAGGAACTTTATCATCAAGAAGAATAGAAGCAAAGAGAATGAAAAGTCAAAAATTGGTAGTCCAATAATCCAACCGCACTTACCTCTCAAAATGAAAGATCCAGGTAGTTTCCACATTAACATCACTATGGGAGATAAGAGGGTATTCGAGGCTATGCTAGACTTAGGAGTAGGTATAAACCTAATGCCATATTCAGTATACTTGCAACTAGGATTAGGAAAGCTTAAAGAAACAAGGATGACCCTTCAACTTGCAAACGGTTCTATTCAATACCCAAAAGGAATAGTGGAAAATTTGTTAGTACAGGTGGACAAGTTTATTGTACCAGTGGATTTTGTGGTGCTTGAGATGGACAGAAATTTTCTTCAAGACAAGGAACATACAATTATTCTTGGTAGACCATTCATGGCCACTACCAAGACAACTATTGAGGTCCATAATAGGAAGTTATCAATGACGGTTTGTGGAGAGACTGTACAGTTTGGAATTTTTCAACCCTCCCCTATTTCTTCTAACACTGAATTGCAGAATAGCATAAGTAACAAAATTGAGGTTCGAAACGTTGAATGGAGAGGGAAGGACAAACTGATAAATTTAAGTCGGGATGATGCCTACAAAGAACGCATTAAGCATTCTAATTACAAAAACTCGACTTGGAGGACGAAAGCTCATTTCAAGAAAGATAAGGGAGGAGATAAACAGTACAATTACATATTTAACCCCCCTTGACACGAGATCAGTCACGTCTTGCTAAGACGTTAAACTAAGCCCTTAATGGGAGGCACCCATTCGGTATCGTATTTCTTTCGTTGTCTTTAATTTTTTATTTCTTTTATTTCTTTTATCGTATTTTTATTTTCTTTTATTTTGGATTGTTTAACTTTGTTTGATGTTTTTGTGTTTTCAATTGCCTTAGTTATAATTAAAAATTGGGTTTGAATGTGAATTGTGTGCCTACACTTTGAGGTTCAATATATGTTCAAATACATACATTCTTCATGAGAGAAGCGAGGAACAGTGAACCGGAGCATAGCGAGTAACGACACAATCTCATACGAAAGGGGGGTAACTTCTCACACTTTTTCTTAATCTCTTTTGTTCTTCTTTTTCAACATTGAGGACAATGCAGAAATTAGGTTGGGGGTGGGAAGAATATTCCATGAGCATGAAATATGACCAATTTTAAATTTTTAACTTTGTCACTTGAATTGTTTTTAGTTAGTGTCGTGTCTACTTGATTCAACCCGGAAATCTATGATATTAACATGATTGTAATGAAGATGACATATGAGAGATATTAGATTTTTACCTAAGCAACGAAGCACACAAATGTTGGATTCATCTAATTTGAGAATTTTGTGGTACTTGTGGTAGTTTGCATGGTTAGTATAACTATTCTGATTTGTGGAATGTATGCATGTTCATGATATGTTTTAAGTCTCAACATTCTCTAGAACTCATTTGAAAACACGTTGAAGCGAAATAATAGAAACAAATGCCACTTAGAAAGTGATTTAGGCTATTTTTGGACCGTTTGGACCTTTCATGCCTTCCCGCAATATTTTTATCAATAGCACACCCTTGAACTCAACATTGACATACATTGTACTACCCTTAGTGATAAGAGTACTCGATGTAATATTTGATTTTCATGAGCAATTATGTTATATTTGTCTTGCTTCAAAAAAAAAAAAAAAAAAAATTGATGATGATCGAAATAATAAGCAAGAATAAAGAAGAAAATCAAGCAAAAGATCCAAAGGACATTTGAAGTTAAGGGAGGATGAAAAGAACACTTGGTGGAAAAAGTTAAAAATATGCTTGTGAAATAAAAAGTACTCTTATCATATGAAAACATCATTTTTGTACTTTCATTATCACATACCTAGCCACAACTTTACAAGCTTAATGAAGTCCTATTGATTCTAGGTAGTTTAGTTTCTATATTAGTGGAGATGAGTTTGAAAAATGAGCATATGGAGTTTGTAAGTGCAAAAATTCACATTCATATTTTACTTGCACATTTATGAGATATTAAAATGTAATCTATGAATATCATGCATGACACGGTCAGATAATATAACTAACGGGTTTGTGGTGTGATTGGTTGTTCAAAATTCGATTACCATGATGAGTTTGATGTTTGGACTATTTTTGAACTTAGGTTATGTTTAACTATTTCATGTATTATTCGTTGTTAACAATTTTTGAGACGTATGCATGGATTGATTCAAGTATTGTTAGAGTCTTTATTAGTTTTGAGTCTTTATTTGTGTCAGTTACGATGTTTGCGGGTATCATCACTGAAAACCCTCACGAGACTATAACTCGTCCACTAGGGCCACCTAGGGGTTTAAAGGCTTGTTGCATACGCTAAATGCAACCGTGACAATCTACGGAAGTGATTTAGGTTAGGTTAGTTTATTTCATTTGTTTTTAATTTTATTTTAGGTCGCTTCATTTGCTAGAGACTAGCAAGAAGCTGGTTGGGGGTTGTGATGAGTGCTCGAAAAGCACTAATATTTCGTGATTAATTATGCTTGATTGATTGATATATAGATTTATTATGACTATTATTTCGATTATTTTCATAAATCTATCCATTCGGAGTCACGGGTATATTTTAGTGCATTTCAGGTGTTTTTAGCGTCAAATGATTCAAATGATGAAAACACGCGAAGACGGAACACCTACGGCGCTCGGATCACGAGTTACGGACTAATCAAGACGAATATGTAAGCCTTACATATAGTGCCATCACATATGTAAGGGGGGACGTGAAAAGAAGGAAAGCATTGCGCGCTGCGACGAGAGAATTGCATGCCGCGGCGTGAGGCTCTCGGGTTTGATCCTGAAAACATAGAAGCATTGCGCGCCGCGGCGAGGGAATTGTATGCCGCGGCGGGGAGCTCTCGGGTTTTTGCATATTTTCCAAATTTTGTGTTGCGCCGCGGCGGGTAAAATGTATGCCGCGGCGCGCCTATTCCTATTGCACATAGGATTTGCAGAATCCCTTACATCTATAAATACCCCCCTTAGACCCCCTTTACAACAGAACTCGAATTGATACACAACTCTTACACTTTACAATTTTGCAACCAAACAAGAGATTCAATCAACTTTGGGAGTTTTGCTACACAAAAACAAAGCAAGAGAAACCATTCTAAGGATCCAAAGAAGCCGTCGACAATCGAAGATAAAGCTTACGGAGAAGTACGTCAACCAATCCATAAGCGGTATTTAGATCTAGGTTTTCTTTGGTGTTGTAGAATTCTATTTTTCTTCTTCTTTTGTTGGAGTGTATGTTCATATTTTATTTGTCTATGAATATTAATATGAACATGTCTGGCTAGTTTTATTATGGATGTTTAGTTTGTGTTGCCATGTTTGCTAAACCTGTGTATGGTGTATTCTATTGATTTAATATAAACGAATTACTTTTTGATTAAGAGCATGTTTAGATATTTGATTATGAATAATCATGGGCCCATTTGATGTGCGTAGTTAGATTGAAAAATCTGAGAATTTAGTTATAGGAACGTCACCTTAACTTTATTCCGAAACACTTAATCGAAGCTTCAAGTTAGTGACTTAGTCATAGCATTAATTTGATTGGCATGTTTTCCTTGCGCATAATTTGATTACTATTTGATTTACCCCCGCCAAAGGCAATTAATTAGTTAATCAATAAAGAGACCTACCCCCGCCAAAAGGAGTCTCGTAATTAAAAGGAAAGCCGGTAGTTTAGTTTATATAGGACGTTCATGTTATCTCACCATACCTTTTCGATGCAAGCATGGTCAACCAAGCTAAACGTCCATACATTCTCCATTGATCTTCAAATATATCTGAATTGATTGTTTAATTGCGATTTTGTTTTCGTTTAATTGCTCGTACTTTGTTCCCGTTACAAATCAAACACCTTTTTACAGTTTTACTAGCTTTAGGATTCTAGTTACTTAGAGTTTTAGTTTTACTAGAACTCTTTTTAATTAGTCTTTTATTTTCATTAGAACTCTATTTAGATTAAAAAGTTAGTTATTTAAGACCACTGCAATTCCTTGAGAGACCGACCTTGGAAGTTGCTTATCACTTTACTACGAGTGATTCGTACACTTGCGAGTACACATTTTAACACATCAGTATATCTCGATATACCTAGGTATATCCTAGGTATATCTAAGGTATATCGAGATATACCACAGATATACCTAGGTAATATCTAGGTATATCTCGATATATACCTAGGTATATCTCGATATACCAGAGATATACCTAGGTATACCATGGTATATCGAGATATACCTAGATATACCTAGGATATACCTAGGTATACCATGGTATATCTGTGGTATATCGAGATATACCTAGGTATATATCGAGATATACCTAGATATACCTAGGTATATCTGTGGTATATCGAGACATACCTAGATATACCTTAGATATACCTTAGATATACCTAGGTATATCTGTGGTATATCGAGATATACCTAGGTATATCTCTGGTATATCGAGATATACCTAGGTATATTTGTGGTATATCTGTGGTATATCTCGATATACCTAGGTATATCGAGATATACCTAGGTATATCGAGTATATCTGAGGTATATCTCTGGTATATATTGATATATCTATGTATATTTGGTATATCTGTGGTATATATCTGGTATATGTAGTATATCTGTGGTATATCCGAGGTATATCTCGATATACGAAGGTATATCTGTGGTATATCTAGCAATATTTGTGGTATATCTCGGGTATATCTAAGATATACCTAGGTATATATGGGGTATATTGCGGTATATAATTTCATATATCAATCTAATTATATGTATTTTTTAATTAATATTGCTTAATTATTTGAAAACATTTTACAGAATGGATTGCCTTAGTATTCTAATAATTCATAATGGCAAGTGGTTATTGAAAGATGATAAAAAAGTATATCGAGGAGGTGAAGGTTCGGTGATGAAGATTAAAAAGGGATTTAAGTATAATGAACTTAAAGAAAAGTTGTTTATGAAGTTAAAAATGGATAAGTTAAAGTATGAAATTTCAGTAAGATACTTCTATAAGAATGATTTGAATTTACCTACTGTTTTAATTGGTGATGATGAAGATTTGGATGAGTTTTTTGACCTTCATGTTCAAGACAATGAAAGAAAGGCTGTTCTATATGTAACAAAAAATGAGATAAGATCAGTAGGTACAAGTCATTTCATTTGCCGTGAAGAAGAACTTGTTAATACTAGAGGGCGTCATGTAAATTACTTGAGCGATACGCATCCGCAGGAAGGATCTCAAAATCCCATAACAAATTGCGATAATATACTTAATGGTATTGGTGATGATTTAGATAACTATTTAGATATACCGCAGATGGGTGATGATGTTCATGTTGATATGAATAGAGAGTGTCAATTAGAAGGTGTTACTGTCAACGAAAACATTGATAATGACATGACCAGAATTGGTACTTTACAAGGCAATGATAATGAAATGACATCAGATGAACAAGAAAGACTGATTTTAAGAGAGCAATCGTTAAATGGTTTAACGATGTCTGAAGGACGAAATGTTGTTGGGGGCAATAATGAAATACGTTTTGGTCCATCAAGTACAGGCACAGAGATTGTTTCTAATGGTGACGTTTCCTCTTCTATGGCACATGTTGAGCTTGATTTGAAAGTTGATCAAGTGTTTGACAGTAAGATACATTTCACCACACATGTCGGGCTTTATGCCATAAGAAATAGATTTGAGACGAGGACACTGACAAGTAAGAAAGACCGTGTCGTGATAAGTTGCATTCAATGTAGTTGTATTTGGAAGATTAGATGTAATCGGATCAAGGGGTCAGATAGGTTCAAGGTAAAGCATTTTCAATCATTACATACTTGTGATCCTAACCATTACATGAGGAAGAATAGGACTGCGACCTCAAGAGTCATAGGAAATGCCATAAAAATGAAGTTGGTGCGACCTGGAAGAATTTATAAGCCGAAAGATATTATTGATGATTGTCAGAATGAGTTTGGGATTGAGATTGGTTACACCACAGCATACAGGTCTAAAGAGAAGGCTCTGAGGTTGCTACGTGGAAGTGAAGAGGAATCTTTCCTCAAGCTTCCTTCCTACTGTCACGTCCTGAAGGAAAGGAATCCCGGTAGCGTCACACATATTGAAGTTGACCATTTATCCGGAAGATTTAAGTATTTCTTCATGGCATTAGGTCCATGTATCAGAGGATTCTTATCTTGTATAAGACATGTAATTACAGTTGATGGTGCATTCTTATCAGGTAGGTTTGCTGGGACATTATTCGTTGCAAATGCTTCTGATGGAAATAACAACATATATCCACTGGCCATTGGGGTTGGAGATTCTGAGAATAATGAAGCATGGGAATGGTTTTTGCTAAAAGTAGCAGAGTTAGTCGGGCACATTGACGACCTTGTTATTGTTTCTGATAGACACCAAAGTATTATTCAAGCTGTTCCGAAAGCATTACCCAATGCATTGCATGGTTATTGTGCATTTCACATGGAGATGAATTTAAACCACAAGTTTAAGAATCCAGATATTACACCTTTGTTTAGATGTTGCTCAAGGGCATATACAAAGCGTGAATTTGACAAGTACATGGGGGATTTGCGACAGATCGATCCTGAGATTGAAAAGTACTTATTGGAAGCAGGCATTGAGAAGTGGTCAAGATATCATTTTCTAGGTATGAGATACGGTATAATGACTACAAATAGTTCAGAATCCTTTAATAATGTCATGAAATGTGCTCGTGAATTACCCATAACCATGCTTGCTGAGTACTACCGTAGCAAAATACAAGCTTGGTTTGTCGAACGTAGGGAAGTTGGGATGAGATGGGGAACTCGCCATCTAACCGATGAGGTTGAATCAATTATGCGTGTAAATCACAATAAGTCTTTAAGGTACAGGGTTTTCAGAATTAATGCACATGTCTTCCAGGTATGCCATTCGTACAACTATTTGATTGTTATTATATGTTTATCTATTTCTCTTTATTGTCTAATGTAACAAGTTGATTCTTACCAAAATTAGGTTGTGCATGGTGACACTAGTCACGATGTCGATCTACTGAACATAAGTTGTAGTTGCAGGGAGTTTGATAATCACAAAATCCCCTGTTGTCATGCCATTGCAGCGGCCCGTTTTCAAGATGTTGATGTTCATACATTTGTGGACAAATTATATACAGTAGATTATTATATTATTGCATATGCAGAGTCCATTTATCCGGCTACTGATAACGATGAATGGGACATCCCACCAGAGATCATAGATCTAGTTGAACTTCCTCCCAACACGAAGAAAAAATGTGGGCGACCACGAAAACGACGCATACGTTCACGTGAGGAAGTAATAAAAAAGGTCATTGATGTGTTAAAATGTGTACTCGCAAGTGTACGAATCACTCGTAGTAAAGTGATAAGCAACTTCCAAGGTCGGTCTCTCAAGGAATTGCAGTGGTTCTAAATAACTAACTTTTTAATCTAAATAGAGTTCTAATGAAAATAAAAGACTAATCAAATAGAGTTCTAGTAAAACTAAAACTCTAAGTAACTAGAATCCTAAAGCTAGTAAAACTGTAAAAAGGGTGTTTGATTTGTAACGGGAACAAAGTACGCGCAATTAAACGAAAACAAAATCGCAATTAAACAATCAATTCAGATATATTTGAAGATCAATGGAGAATGTATGGATATTTAGCTTGGTTGACCATGCTTGCATCGAAAAGGTATGGTGAAATAACATGAACGTCCTATATAAACTAAACTACCGGCTTTCCTTTTAATTACGAGACTCCTTTTGGCGGGGGTAGGTCTCTTTATTGATTAACTAATTAATTGCCTTTGGCGGGGGTAAATCAAATAGTAATCAAATTATGCGCAAGGAAAACATGCCAATCAAATTAATGCTATGACTAAGTCACTAACTTGAAGCTTCGATTAAGTGTTTCGGAATAGAGTTAAGGTGACGTTCCTCTAACTAAATTCTTAGGTTTTTCAATCTAACTACGAACATCAAATGGGCCCATGATTATTCATAATCAAACATTTAAACATGCTCTTAATCAAAAAGTAATTCGTTTATATTAAATCAATAAAACATACACCATACACAGTTCTAGCAAACATGGCAACACAAACTAAACATCCATAATAAAACTAGCCAGACATGTTCATATTAATATTCATAGATAAATAAAATACGAACATACACTCCAACGAAAGAAGAAGAAAAATAGAATTCTACAACACCAAAGAAAACCTAGATCTAAATATCGCTTATGGATCGGTTGACGTACTCCTCTGTAAGCTTTATCTTCGATTGTCGACGGCTTCTTTGGATCCTTAGAATGGTTTCTCTTGCTTCGTTTTTGTGTAGCAAAACTCCCAAAGTTGATTGAATGTCGTGTTTTTGGGTCGCAAAACTGAGAAGAGGAAGAGTTGTGTATGAGTTCGAGTTCTTTTTGTAAAGGGGGTCTAAGGGGGTATTTATAGATGTAAGGGATTCCTGATTGCAATAGGAATAGGCGCGCCGCGGCATGCATTTTCCCCGCCGCGGCGCAACACAAAATTTGGAAAATATGCAAAAACCCGAGAGCTCCCCGCCGCGGCATACAATTCCCTCGCCGCGGCGCGCAATGCTTCTATGTTTTCAGGATCAAACCCGAGAGCCTCACGCCGCGGCATGCAATTCTCTCGCCGCGGCGCGCAATGCTTTCCTTCTTTTCACGTCCCCCCTTACATATGTGATGGCACTATATGTAAGGCTTACATATTCGTCTTGATTAGTCCGTAACTCGTGATCCGAACGCCGTAGGTGTTCCGTCTTCGCGTGTTTTCATCATTTGAATCATTTGACGCTAAAAACACCTGAAATGCACTAAAATATACCCGTGACTCCGAATGGATAGATTTATGAAAATAATCGAAATAATAGTCATAATAAATCTATATATCAATCAATCAAGCATAATTAATCACGAAATATTAGTGCTTTTCGAGCACTCATCACAACCCTCAACCAGCTTCTTGCTAGTCTCTAGCAAGTGAAGCGACCTAAAATAAAATTAAAAACAAATGAAATAAACTAACCTAACCTAAATCACTTCCGTAGATTGTCACGGTTGCATTTAGCGTATGCAACAAGCCTTTAAACCCCTAGGTGGCCCTAGTGGACGAGTTATAGTCTCGTGAGGGTTTCCAGTGATGATACCCGCAAACATCGTAACTGACACAAATAAAGACTCAAAAGTAATAAAGACTCTAACAATACTTGAATCAATCCATGCATACGTCTCAAAAATTGTTAACAACGAATGATACATGAAATAGTTAAACATCACCTAAGCTCAAAAACAGTCCAAACATCAAACTCATCATGGTAATCGAATTTTGAACAACCAATCACACCACAAACCCGTTAGTTATACTCTCTGACCGTGTCATGCATGATATTCATAGATTACATTTCAATGTCTCATAAATGTGCAAGTAAAATATGAATGTGAATTTTTGCACTTATAAACTCCATATGCTCATTTTTCAAACTCATCTCCACTAATATAGAAACTAAACTACCTAGAATCAATAGGACTTCATTAAGCTTGTAAAGTTGTGGCTAGGTGTGTGATCATGAAAGTATAAAAATGATGTTTTCATATGATAAGAGTACTTTTTATTTCACAAACATATTTTCAACTTTTTCTACCAAGTGTTCTTTTCCATCCTCCCTTCAATTCAAATGTCCTTTGGATCTTTTGCTTGATTTTCTTCTTTTTTTTTTCATTCTTGCTTACTGTTTCAATCATCATCATTTTTTTTTTTTTTTTTTTTTTTTTTTTATGATGAAGCAAGATAAACACAACATAATTGCTCATGAAAATCAAATATTACATTAAGTACTCTTATCACTAAGGGTAGTTCAATGTATGTCAATGTTGAGTTCAAGGGTGTGCTATTGATAAAATATTGCGGGAAAGCATGAAAAGTTCAAACGGTCCAAAGATGGCCTAAATCATTTTCTAAGTGGCATTTGTTTCTATTATTTCGCTTCAACGTGTTTTCAAATGAGTTCTAGAGATTGTTGAGACTTAAAACATATCATGAACATGCATACATTCCACAAATCAAAATAGTTAAACTAACCATGCAAACTACCACAAGTACTACAAAATTCTCAAATTAGATGAATCCAACATTTATGTGCTTCGTTGCTTAGGTAAAAATCTAACATCTCTCATATGTCATCGTCATTACAATCATGTTAATATCATAGATTTCCGGATTGACTCAAGTAGACACGACACTAACTAAAAACAATTCAAGTGACAAAGTTAAAAATTTAAAATTGGTCAAATTTCATGCTCATGGAATATTCTTCCCACCCCCAACCTATTTTCTGCATTGTCCTCAATGTAAAAAAAAGAACAAAAGAAATTAAGAAAAAGTGTGAGAAGTTACCCCCCTTTTCGTATGAGATTGTGTCGTTACTTGTTATGCTCCGGTTCACTGTTCCTCGCTTTTCTCATGAAGAATTTATGTGTATGAACATATATTGAACCTCAAAGTGTATGCAACACAATTCACATTCAAACCCAATTTTTAATTATAACTAAGTCAAATGAAAACACAAAAACATCAAACTAAGTTAAACAATTCAAAATAAAATAAAAATAAAGGAAAAACTGAAAAAGAAAATAAAAAAAAATAAAAAGAAAATAAAGAAAAGAAATTGATACTACCGAATATGGTGGGTTGCCTCCCACCAAGCGCTTTCTTTAACGTCTTAGCAAGACGTTGCTAAATCGTTTCTATCCACCATCATCAAAGATCTTGAAGTGTGTGATATCAATTTTTCGAGCTAATATGTCATTAAGCTTGTCCTTCCATCTCGGTAGTTGTTTCCTATGAAGTACAGCACACACTCTTTTGTGGAAGTAGTATGGAAAATAATTTGGGGATGTGCAAGTCTTAGGTGCCTTGTGTGGCATGGGAGGTGAAGATAATTCCTCCTTGTTCTCCATAGAAGTTTGTAGAATTTGATATTCATCAGCTTGACATTCTTTGAGAATTGCTTGCTCTCCATCTGTATTTTCTACACAAAGTGGTAAATCATCAAAAGTTTCAGGAAAATAAATATTTTCAAAATTTTTACCACTTTGAAGGATTGTGTCATCCTTCACTTGCTCAATTTGAGTGGGCAACTCTTCTTGTTTTTGAATTTGTTCCGCTAATTGCCCAACTTGCATTTCTATTCTTTTCATTGATGCCTCCACAGACTCCATCCTTTCACTAGTAGATTGTATGAAAGCATTCAAGGTTTCCTCTAAGGTTGGCTTCCTAGGTTGATTAGAAACTCTACTTCCTTGTATGAAAGAATTCAAGCTCTCTTCGAAGGTGGCCCTAGATGGATATTGATGAAAACTTGAGCTTTGCATTTGGTATTGTGCATAAGGTGGGTCATATGGTTGAAAATTTGAGCTTTGCATGTTGTATTGGGCATAAGGTGGGGTAGAGTTTGCTTGCCATGAAAAATTATGGTGATTTTCCCACTCAGGACTATAGGTACTGAAATAAGGATCATTCCAAGGTGAGTGGCATCCGTCATTACGATCAAAGTGTGAATTAGTGGATGCATAGTAATCACCTGCAAAAGTGCAAACATTAGCATAATGCCCATATAAACCACAAATGCTACATACCTCCATGTATGTCATATCATGCAGCTCTTCAAAAGGCCTTGTATTGGCTCATGGATTTTTGTATCCAGCCTGATTAGGTGCATTTTAAAATTCGTTGATGTTGTCTATAAACGGTACCTTTCAAAAACTAACAAAAACAACAGAGAAATCAAAGCACCACAGATTAAGCAATTAAAAGCACTATTTTTTGATTTTATTGATTTTTTTGATTTTTTTGTATTTTTAGAATAAAAATAAATAAATAAATAAATAAATAAACAAATAAATAAATAAAAGATAAAATAAATAAACAAATAAAAAAAATTAAGAAACTCTAAAAAGTTAAAAAGAAAATTATTCAAAACGCCAATTCCCCGGCAACGGCGCCAAAAACTTGATGTGTTAAAATGTGTACTCGCAAGTGTACGAATCACTCGTAGTAAAGTGATAAGCAACTTCCAAGGTCGGTCTCTCAAGGAATTGCAGTGGTTCTAAATAACTAACTTTTTAATCTAAATAGAGTTCTAATGAAAATAAAAGACTAATCAAATAGAGTTCTAGTAAAACTAAAACTCTAAGTAACTAGAATCCTAAAGCTAGTAAAACTGTAAAAAGGGTGTTTGATTTGTAACGGGAACAAAGTACGCGCAATTAAACGAAAACAAAATCGCAATTAAACAATCAATTCAGATATATTTGAAGATCAATGGAGAATGTATGGATATTTAGCTTGGTTGACCATGCTTGCATCGAAAAGGTATGGTGAAATAACATGAACGTCCTATATAAACTAAACTACCGGCTTTCCTTTTAATTACGAGACTCCTTTTGGCGGGGGTAGGTCTCTTTATTGATTAACTAATTAATTGCCTTTGGCGGGGGTAAATCAAATAGTAATCAAATTATGCGCAAGGAAAACATGCCAATCAAATTAATGCTATGACTAAGTCACTAACTTGAAGCTTCGATTAAGTGTTTCGGAATAGAGTTAAGGTGACGTTCCTCTAACTAAATTCTTAGGTTTTTCAATCTAACTACGAACATCAAATGGGCCCATGATTATTCATAATCAAACATTTAAACATGCTCTTAATCAAAAAGTAATTCGTTTATATTAAATCAATAAAACATACACCATACACAGTTCTAGCAAACATGGCAACACAAACTAAACATCCATAATAAAACTAGCCAGACATGTTCATATTAATATTCATAGATAAATAAAATACGAACATACACTCCAACGAAAGAAGAAGAAAAATAGAATTCTACAACACCAAAGAAAACCTAGATCTAAATATCGCTTATGGATCGGTTGACGTACTCCTCTGTAAGCTTTATCTTCGATTGTCGACGGCTTCTTTGGATCCTTAGAATGGTTTCTCTTGCTTCGTTTTTGTGTAGCAAAACTCCCAAAGTTGATTGAATGTCGTGTTTTTGGGTCGCAAAACTGAGAAGAGGAAGAGTTGTGTATGAGTTGGTCAAGTTATTTCGAGTTCTTTTTGTAAAGGGGGTCTAAGGGGGTATTTATAGATGTAAGGGATTCCTGATTGCAATAGGAATAGGCGCGCCGCGGCATGCATTTTCCCCGCCGCGGCGCAACACAAAATTTGGAAAATATGCAAAAACCTGAGAGCTCCCCGCCGCGGCATACAATTCCCTCGCCGCGGCGCGCAATGCTTCTATGTTTTCAGGATCAAACCCGAGAGCCTCACGCCGCGGCATGCAATTCTCTCGCCGCGGCGCGCAATGCTTTCCTTCTTTTCACGTCCCCCCTTACATATGTGATGGCACTATATGTAAGGCTTACATATTCGTCTTGATTAGTCCGTAACTCGTGATCCGAACGCCGTAGGTGTTCCGTCTTCGCGTGTTTTCATCATTTGAATCATTTGACGCTAAAAACACCTGAAATGCACTAAAATATACCCGTGACTCCGAATGGATAGATTTATGAAAATAATCGAAATAATAGTCATAATAAATCTATATATCAATCAATCAAGCATAATTAATCACGAAATATTAGTGCTTTTCGAGCACTCATCAGTCATACTATGCAGTAGGTGTGGAAATAGTGGTCACAACATGAGGACTTGTAATGTGTTCTGTCAGATGATTGTAGAACCTTCCCTATCTTCTCACCCATAAACATTTTATGCTATTAACGGTTAATTTGATGTCATCATTAATGGGCTAATGTATTATTTATGTATTTTCGATTTGTATTAATTAATTATGAATACAAATATCATTCATAGGGACTTATACTAGAGATGTATCAACATGTATCAACATGTATTTTAATGTATTTTACTATTCGTTTTTTTTCTGTTGTGTTTACCATATACACTCCAGATATGTGAGGATATACCACATATAGCTTAGCATATATATCGAAATGTAAAGTTGTAGGGTTACCTCAATATATATGGACTTAAATAACCTAGGTATATATTGAGATATACCTTAGATATACCTATATATATCGAGATATACCTAGATATACTTAGATATACCTATATATACCTTATATATACCTAGGTATATCTTGATATACCTAGATATATGTTACATATACCTATATATATCGAGATATACCTAGATATATGTTACATATACCTAGGTATATCGAGATATACCTAGATATACCTTACATATACCTAGATATACCTTACATATACCTAGGTATATCTAGATATACCACAGATATACCTAGGTATATCGAGATATACCTAGATATACCTTAGATATACCTAGGTATATCGAGATATACCTAGATATACCTATATATACCTTACATATACCTAGGTATATCTCGATATACCTAGATATATGTTACATATACCTAGATATGCCTTACATATACCTAGGTATATCGAGATATACCTAGATATACCTTACATATATACCTAGATATACCACAGATATACCTAGGTATATCGAGATATACCTAGATATACCTTAGATATACTTAGATATACCTTAGATATACCTAAGTATATCGAGATATACCTAGATATACCTAGATATACCTATATATACATTACATATACCTAGGTATATCTCGATATACCTAGATATATGTTACATATACCTAGATATACCTTACATATACCTAGGTATATCGAGATATACCTAGATATACCTTACATATATACCTAGGTATATCGAGATATACCTAGATATACCTTACATATATACCTAAGTATATCGAGATATACCTAGATATACCACAGATATACCTAGGTATATCGAGATATACCTAGATATACCTTAGATATACCTAGATATACCTTAGATATACCTAGGTATATCAAGATATACCTAGATATACCACAGATATACCTAGGTATATCTAGATATACCTATATATACCTTACATATACCTAGGTATATCTCGATATACCTAGATATATGTTACATATACCTAGATATACCTTACATATACCTAGGTATATCCAGATATACCTAGATATACCTTAAATATACCTAGATATACCTTACATATACTTAGGTATATCGAGATATACCTATGTGTACCACAGATATACCTAGGTATATCGAGATATACCTAAGATACCACATATTTTGAATGTTTTATGCGCGTCGCAGCGGGAATTGTATTGTGCCGCGGCGACTTAGGTTCTGTTTGAATTCATTTGTAACACATTAATGCGCGTCTTGAATTATATTGTGCCGCGGCGAGATAGGTTCTGTTTGATTTTTGAATTTTAACACATTCATGCGCACCGCGGCGGGAATTATATTGTGCCGCGGCGAGATAGGTTCTGTTTGATTTTTGAATTTTAACACATTCATGCGCACCGCGGCGGGAATTATATTGTGCCACGGTGAGGTAGGTTCTGTTCGATTTTTGAAATTGAAATTTAACCCATTGATGCGCGCCGCGGCGGGAATTATATTGTGCCGCGGCGAGGTAGGTTCTGTTCGATTTTTGAAATTGAAATTTAACCCATTGATGCGCGCCGCGGCGGGAATTATATTGTGCCGCGGCGAGGTAGGTTCTGTTCGATTTTTGAAATTTAACCCATTCATGCGCGCCGCGGCGGGAATTATATTGTGCCACGGCGAGTTTGGTTCTGTTTGAATTTTAAAAATCTCGGTATTATCAATCAAAACCCACACTTTTTCCCAAACTGTCTCACGTTTTCCCTCTCTTTAAATACCATAAATCTCTCATTATTCTCTCCATTTGATGTTCATTATCTCCTACAAATCAAAAGTTCATCCCATAATCTTCCATAAATAACACTTCTTAAGTTTGAAAACCGATATCAATTAACACCTTGATGTTGTGGAGTGACAGAAGGTAAGAACCTCTTCATATTCAGCAACAAAATATTGGGCTTTTGCATCCGTGAGGGATTTTTGTTCAAGATTTGTATGTAAAATCAATTGAGGTAAACTTATTCACAAATTATGTGATTTATCTGGAATCAGTCTATTGTATACCAATATATTGGCTTTAGGATATATTTATTTGGATACCCTAATATTTTTCTTTAATTTTTGTTTTTTGTGTTTTTCTCATTAGTTAACCAAACAATATTATTGTTCTATTGTAAGATGGCTCCTAAACGAAAGACGGGTGACAGTATTCGTTCGAACGGCAAAGGTAAAGTTGTTGAGGAACGAAATTTTAATACCTCTCGTTTTGTTAGTAGAGAGGCGGAAGAGCGGTACGATTGTGCCGCCAAAAGGAATAAAGCTTTTGTTAATGAGAGGGGATTAGACTTTGGACAAGTCGAAGTGATGGGTATTTCAGATAAAATTGAGGCATTAGGGTGGAGAAAATTTGTACAAGCCCCAGAAGCTGGTGTGAGTTCATTGGTCAGGAAATTTTACGCGAATTTTTCAGATGCTCGGCAGGGATTTGTATGGGTAAGGGGTGTTCAAGTCCCATTTAATAGGACGGTTATTAATGCATACTATGGGTTGA
Source organism: Elaeagnus macrophylla (assembly GCA_029378325.1). Classification (NCBI taxonomy): domain Eukaryota; kingdom Viridiplantae; phylum Streptophyta; class Magnoliopsida; order Rosales; family Elaeagnaceae; genus Elaeagnus; species Elaeagnus macrophylla. The sequence continues at coordinate 19,362,204 of CM055646.1, read as the reverse complement.
GAGATATTGAGGATAGCGGTTATGAAGCCTATATCAAACAGGCAGATTACGATGAGATTATAAATACCCTAACGGATGGTTATGCGGAATGGGAATATAAGGGAGACATGGTCAACATCTTTCAAGCTAAACACCTTAGAACCCACTCCCGTATCTGGCAGTATTTTGTATGTTCTAGATTAATGCCAACCCGGCATTATAGTACTGTTGATAGGGAGCGGGCAATCGTACAGTATGCGATAGAGACGCAGCGAACCCTTGATGTTGGGAAGGTTATCCATGAACGGGTTGTCTACTCATCTATGCATCACAACGTAAGCTACTTCTTCCCCCAACTGATCACGACCCTTTGTGTGAAACATGGAGTCCAGTATGACAAGGGTGAGGTACTACTACAACCTGGTGAAACTTTGACATTCCAATACATGCAACACTTAACTAGTGGCACAAAAGCGGGACAAGGTAGTAGAAAGGGTGATGGCTCCTCTTCTAGTCACGCTACAACCAAAGAAAGATTGATGAACTTGGAAATGAAGGTAAATACAATACAAGAGTACCAAGTTCTACTCCACCGAATGATGAGCTTTCAATTGAGACAACAAGGAATAGATTTGAACCAGTTCGGCCCAATTCCGCAGTATCAGGGTGAGGACTTCGTTTATGAACCTACGTCGAACGAACCCCAGGATGAGAACGAGCAAAATGATGATATGGATGACTAAGCATCCATATTCATAGGGAATTATGTTTATTTACTTCGTTTATTTTTATTGCCCGTTTTGGAATATTTATATGACAGTACTTGATTTTACAAGTCATGTTTTGGGTTGCGTTATTTTATTGAAACTTTATGCACGAATACAATGATATAAATTTTATGTGCAAATTTTATGTGAGGATATATCATATCTAGATATACCAAGATATACGGGATTATCTACCTAAGATATACATTAGTTAACGAGAGAGATAAGTAGATATAACACAATATACTACAGTTATCCCTTAAATAACAGAATTCTTGCAATCCGAACAAAATAACACACGGAGTTTTGGTTATGTTAAAAAATATATACACCACATAAAATGCCAATTAACTTATACAATAATGTAATCGTCTTCAGCAAAGAAAAGTTCTAAACATAGTTTCTTCCTAAAAAAATTAACTGCCTCGTCTTTAATTTCAATTAAGGCCTTCTCATTAACCAAGTACTCGATGAACTTCAAAGCATAAATGCCACAGTCTCCCCTGTGCAATCAAAACAATTTGAAAACATATTAAAGTTAATTGACATAATCCATGGTTCACCTTAATATATTAAAGACAAAAGAATGATGTAACTAAGTAATTTAAAATACTTACGTTTCAACCTGTTCAGGAACAGTTATGGCATTACGATAAAAGGGCCACCGTTCTTTGATTTCATATTCAAATAATCCCAAGCTTTTAATTAAGCTTGGGATCATTACACATAAGTTATGTAATCTTTTCTTAAGACTTCCATCCCTTATGTGTTTCGGAAGTGAATCGTAGACATCAATCTGTTGCTGTCTTATGTCAATTCCGATAGCAATCCAATGGCCCTTCTCCAATAGAACTCCATAAATGATGTGCACATAATTCCATGGCTTAGCATGTTTAGGACGTGCACCTGAATGTTAAAACACAATCACAACAGATATATCATGTTAAACTGTATAACATAAAATAAATGGCGAGAGTGATTATAACAAGAGAAATTAACCTGATACATAATCCAACCACTTTTTGTTGAGCGACCAAAATTTGGTTTGGTCGCTCTTCTTAAGTTTCTTCCATTCACCCGCACTTGACTCCACGTAAGCCTACATTTTAATATTCCATAATGGCCAAATACAATTAAAATAAGTTAAGAATTTTTTTTTCCAATAATATTGTTGGTCCTTACCAAAAAAGTTGAGTCAACCGTAGTCCAGAGATTGTTAGGGAACAAGTCTGGGTGAATTTCTTCCTTTTTTCTCAACAACCATAGTCCACAATCAATGTGCTGCATAAACATATTCAGGATTAAATTATAATTCTTTGGCATGCATTAGTTCTTATTCGGCTTACAATTTATAATAATGACGTGCACCTTAGCATACCATATTTTCATATCAAAAATAATTATAAGAGAGCCAATGCTAAAAAAGGAACATAAATATACCTCGTTCAGTAAGGATGAATGTGGTTTGAAAATACGATGAAACCATATAGAATTTGCCATACCCTTGCTTGGGCAACAAACATTAATGTTTTCCCTAAAAGGTAAACAATAGAAAATAAGATGAATACGGTAAACCTATTAATATTGACAAGAGATAAACATAGAAATATAACATGTATATATATATATAAGAGGATATACGTACTGGTTGTTTGAGAAATTAGTATATAGCCACTCCAAGAAGTATCTGTATCTATCTTGACTGAACATTCTCATTGGGTCATAAAGGGTTGGGGGATTTCCTTCCTCCGATTGTTCAGATCTAATTGATATACCAGATTTCTTCTTTGGATGAACAAAGGGAGATTTGAGGGAGGGACCAAGCTTTTGCTTCCTACGACTGTATGTCGTAGCAGATGGTGCGGACGTTCCAATTGATCCTACGCCCATGGATGCTAGCAATCCTAATCGCATTGACGATGGACCACTTATAATAGGGGCAGCCTCCAAAATCTCTTCCAGAGTAGATAAATTGACGTTGGACAAGTTTTGTTCCTCGTGGAAGACATGGGTTGGCTGTTTCTCAATGTTTAGTTCAGGGGGACAAGCTTCGCTGACACCGACAAATGTATCGTCCTCAACCATAGTAGCTGAGGTTGTTTCCTCAGCAACTTGTTCTGCAAAGACAACTAATTCTTTGCATACATAGCTTGGCACTATTGGCTCTTCATTTGTAGGCATCACAATTTCTTCATCCTCAGATAAATTTTCATCCGCAACCTTATGTCGGTTGAAAATTGGGACAAATTTAACCCTAGACGGTTTGACTGAAGCTGAAGCTCTTATTGATTCGTCCCGTGGTCGTGAAGAAGTTTTTTGTGATCTTAAAACCTTCTTCAAAGCATCCATAATCCATATTTGGTTATCTTTTATTGTTGTCACCTCTTTTTTCAAATCCCTAATCTCTTGCAAAACCTGAGGTACAACAAAATTAGATACGATAAATATACAATCATATATATCATTGAATGGTGAAATTTTACGTGATATAGTTCCATTACCTTCTTAATGGAAGTTGATGAATGAGCTGAAGAATGAGTTTGGACTTCCGGGATTCGGTCACTAATATCTTCAAAGTGACCAGAAGGATGGTGCATATCATCGCCTTTCGAAGGCAATGATTCATCCTTTCTTCCAACGTTTATGGACACATTGGGCACACCCAAGCTTGTATCCTTGGCACATTCTTGTGCTGAAATGTAGGAAGGACTCTGTCTCTCCTTTTCATTTGGAGTGAGTCTCTTCAACATATTAAACTGTACAATATCCCAAAAAAATAATTAATTACTTTTAACCAATTCAAGTATACCAGAATAATTAAACACAATTTATAAATGCTAAACACTTACATCGTCTCGTTTGAAGATATTCTGGTTCAACTCCCAGAACTTAATAGTCTGTCCCTTTCTTAGATTCTCCCAACGTAGTATCCTTGGGATTTGATCGGGGAATACTTGGGTGGCTAAATCAGAAATGTCCACTTGTAAGGCCTCATATGCCCAAACTTGCAGTGCCCAACAAAATCCGTAGACACTGTAAGTGATCGAGTGTTTAGGTTTTCTATCATTAATATGCCCGCCAACACTCTTCAACCTTTTTATTGTGAAGTCATAAACTATTTTACCCCATGGGTGCATATTAAATTTGTCAAAGTCTTCAACGAGTTCTAAATAGTCTTCATTAATGGACCTTAGGCTATTATCGGCCAGAAGAATAATTTCCAGGGTATAAATGAGACCCAACCTCAATACATCATCCAAGTCAGTGGAGATAGGAAGCTTTGTGAAAACCTTCTCCAGGTCGCCTTTCTTGATTACTTTGTCGGTCTGGAAGTATGTCTTCCGTAACCGATTATTTCGAGGTGGGCATTCTTCCGAACCGGTAAACATCAAACCGGTAATTAAACTAAATTCACCATATCCAAAAATATGGGGTGTGCCATTGACAATCACTCGTAGCTCTTTCCCCGAATTATCTTTGTCTTGCATCAGTAAGAAGTGATGCAACAACCCCTCTGTGAACTCAATATGGTTCATCCTTGTGATGAAACCAAAACATAATTCTTCATACCTCTGAAGTAACCCAAATCGCTCAAGGGTCGTCTTCAATGTGCTAAAATTTTGGAGGCGTGAAATGTTGGTAATTTTAGCAACATTATATCCAGAGGGGGAGACTGAAGGACTATAGCTTGATTCACCTGCCATTTCCTGCAATGTAAGAAAACAAAAATAATTAATACTTATGAACAAGTTGTTCAAAATAACATTCAAAATAACATGAATACAAGTCAATATACTCAAATATACCAGAGATATAACGAGATATACCAACATATATCTAAGATATACCAATATATATACCAGATATACCTAGGTATATCGAGATATACCACAGATATACCTAGGTATATCTCGATATACCATCGATATACCTAGGTATATGGAGATATATCAGAGATATACCTACGTATATCTCGATATACCTAGTTATACCACATATATACCTAGGTATATCTCGATATACCAGAGATATACCTAGATATACCTAGGATATCTCTGGTATATCTGTGGTATATCTCGATATACCTAGGATATACCTAGGTATATCTCGATAGAGATATACCTAGGTATACCATGGTATATCTGTGGTATATCTCGATATACCTAGGTATATATCGAGATATACCTAGATATACCTAGGTATATCTGTGGTATATCTCGATATACCTTAGATATACCTAGGATATACCTAGGTATATCTCGATATACCTAGGTATACCATGGTATATCTGTGGTATATCTAGATATACCTAGGTATATATCGAGATATACCTAGGTATATATCGAGATATACCTAGGTATACCATGGTATATCTGTGGTATATCTCGATATACCTAGGTATATACCACATACCCCAGAAATACCAAAAATCAGATTAACAAACGATAAAATCAATATTTTACAAACGCCCAATACAGAAATACCAAAATTTCACAAAAACCCAATAAAAAAACGAAGGAGTTTTCGCACATTTTCAACATGGAGCTTACACTCAGGTATTAGGTTCACCAAAACCAATTACAGGTTCACCAAATCCAATTACTATATTGTCTATCGAAGGGACGGAGAAGACATTGATTGAACAAAACTTACCAAAAGTTGCAGAGCTCAAAAATGAAGGATGTGTTCCGTGAAATTATTGTTTCCTACGTCGTCTTCGTCCTCGGTAATAGACCCTCGTCTTCGTCTTCCTAATTCGTCTTCCTCGCGAGGTAGTGTGCGTCGTCTTCTTCCAGTGGGTTAGTGGGAGAGTTTAGTTCAATAGACTGAAAACCGTTGGGTTTAATTCAAATATCCAAATGTTTTGAAGCACCCTTTTTCGTTTTTTTTTTTTAAATAAAATACCGGCTACAAAGCAATAAAACAGGTGGACAGTTAAAAAAAGCCCATTTGTAAAGTTTAACACAAATCAGCCCATTTCTAAACTAACCTATGGGATTTGCCCATTTTAGACAAAATCCCTTAATTCATTCAATTGAGAGAGAGAAAGAAAAGGCATATTTTTTTACACTAATATTACATATATATTTTTCCTTATTTTATATTTAAATTTTCTTATTTTTTTTCCTCTTATGATTTAGCTATTGTTCTTTATTTTTATCAAATTTAGCCCAAAATTAAAATTAACTTAAAATAAAAATTATAGATAAAAATTGACCACTTATTAATTACATCAGGATTAAATGAACCAAATATCAAACATTAAAATTTTATTTTACATATTTTACACCTAAATTAATCGACTCATAAATAAGTATAAAGATCAGTTATTCAAATAATTTTATTTTTAATCTTTTCAGTAAAAAATAATATATATTTATTTATGTTATAAGAAAAATAAACATATATTTTCTTCCTGAGGATTAAAAGTTAAACTTTATGAGATTATGTCATATAATTAAACCAAAAATATATTACATTATTTAATTCTTATTTTTATTTTTACCTCTCATATTTTTGTAGTGCATTTTGTTGCTCTAAAGAATGTATAAGATAATACGCAAGTACACGTGTCACAAACAAGTAATATAATAATAAGAAATATCGTTCCCAAGAAGATTGAAATGTCAGAAAGTAATGTAAAAATTAACTATTAAAATCAATATTAAAAGCTATTTTGTATCAAAATAAAATAAATAGTACGAGATGACAAGAGTAAAAATACTGAAACAAAGCTCATCAAAAAGGATATCAAGAATAATAAATAGATAAATCAGTTAGGATTGCAAATGTGACAAATAATGTAGACAAATTGCGTTGCTACAGCAACGTGACAAAGTGTACCAGTAATTAGAATTGCGAAAATTACAAAGGATTCTTTTGAATCTACAATGTTTATAATTTTTAAGCTCAATGAAATACATTCATATACACAACTGAGTCTAAGAGCAATATTTAATGCACACATTTGTTGCTCTTTTTGTTCTCTGCGAAAGAACACATAAAAATTTCATGAGTAAACTTTAAAATATAAGTTTTTTTAATGCAATGTAAGATAATTTCAGACTTAATACCAAAAAATTTACTCATTTTTACAAATTTTATAAATAGATTCCAAATGAATATATTGTACAATTCTTTATTTCTTTTCACATAATCAAACAAGCTTAAAAAAATAAGAGGTAATATTTATTCTCATAAATTGGAGTTGTCACATTTTTTTTCCGTACAAATCCAAAGAATCGAACATAACAAAAATGTGTGCTTCCATTTTGACTAAAACAATTGTGCGGAGATTTATTTTAAAACTTTCATTTCTTGTCCTGAATTAATTAATCAACTGGTTTTGTCAATTGCATATAAAATTATTTTATATTGTCATACCTGAATTATCAATGCTATATTACCCATTAGAAAATGAATCTTTAATTACATATTGCTCAACCACTAACAATAATAAATAAATAAAATAGAGATAAATGAGAGATAAGGAAAGTGATATTTTTTTCTCTACGTATTTCATGTCACATAAATACTAATGAATAATTCATCTACCCATTATGGTTTATTTCGAGAGGGAAAGAAGAAAAAAAAATACCAATCAAGACAAATATCCTCTTAAGGAGAAAATTGAAATACTGCAACTACAAGTCTACAACAACGGTCAAAACTTTCTAATCTTGTATTCACAACCATACCCGAAAAAGTCTAATAATGCCTACGAGAGAAGCGATCGCACCGTTGATCCTATAACCCAGAACAACGGAGATTCCATCTCGATTATGTAATGGTATCAGACGGTCATGGAAACCTTGTCCTCGGAGCAATTATTATAGACCTATAAGCATCATTCCAACGCGCGCCGATTAAAATCCCAACCTGAAACTTCAGTTCACCCTGTGTTCTTCTAGGAGCAAAGAAAGCTAAAGAGCCAGCCAGCCAGCCAAGCCAAGCAGACGATAATGGAGGAATATTTGGATCTCGTTAAACCAAGAAACCCCTAACTACTCCAAGCCGATTTTGAGATTTTTGGACCAGTTTTCGTATCAGAAAGAAGAAGAAATGGCAGTGAATGACGATCATTGGGCCTTTCTGGTAAGATAAGAATGCTTTCCTTAACTTTCTCTGTTTATTACTAGCCCTTTCGGTTTGTTTATTTATGTTTATTTTTATATACAAATGTGTCTGTAAATACATGCATATATAAGATTCTTGAATATGGCATCTTAGTGTCTTTTCTGATTTTGGATGAACAAGACCTAGTGAAACCCTTTCGATTTTTCTTTCCTTCCATTTTTTAAATGGTTTTAGATTTTTGGTGTCTCTTTCTTTCCCTAAATTTTTTGATTTCGATCAGTGTAGTTACTCATTTCATTTGGGAGGCTCTTGAGTTGGATGTTACAAATATTAATGTTTATGCCCAACTCTCTTTGTTGCTCATATTATTAATCAACTGTGTTTTTGCTCATTGTTATGAATGAATTGTTGTTGATTGATCCTCAAGGTTATCAAACAATCATATGAAGCTTTCCTCTCCTCGTAATGGAAATTTGATTAGCTTCAGTTGTACTTGATTACACTAAAGTTTTCTTCTGATTGACACAGGACGATATTGAAGCGCCTATGTGGGTTGATCTAACCTTAGAGGCTAACTCAAACAACCAAGACAAGTGAGTTATTTGATAGGTCATTTATTTATCCCCTTGATTCTTTTTTCCCACTGCATAACTTCACTACTTATATACTAATTGTAACTTTTCTTTTTGTATTACAGCGATGACATTTGGTTTAACACAAGCCATCAGTAAGTCTGCCCTTGGGGTTTTACTTTATTAATTTATGAAAACAATATTTGTTTGTAACCTATAAGTGATTTTGTGTGACTATTAGGTTTCACCAATGCTCAGCAAGCCAATTAAAGTATGCATTTTGTCATCCTGGTGAGTCCAACATGTCCTTTGGCTTTGACCCATGTGATCCATCCTCTCCAAAGCTCCCACCTTCAGTTTCTAGATCAAGAGGCAAACACCATGTGAGTAAGAAATGGAGAACTGATAATCAGGAATTTTCACTTGATAAGGCAAAACCGGTAAAGTTCCAAAGTGGGAAATATCCATGTGTCAATTTAGGTTTTGACGACGAGAAGAAATTGAAATCAAGAGCTGTACATTTGAAAAGGACTTCAAGTTCAAAGTCAAATTTAGTTTGTAATAGCAATTTGAGTAAAAATACCATGCCAAATTGTGCCCATCCTATATCTGCTGGTGGGGATCCATGTTCTGTGCCAAATAAGGCAGGTGAAAGCAACAGAACGAGCACCACAACATCGGAGGGTGGTCAACAACAGGAGCAGAACTTTATGGAAGTAGGTCAATCGTTTGGTTACAAGAGGGGGCTATTTTCAGTTATGAGGATTTATGCTCAGAAAAGTAGTGTTACTGTTCAGAGACAAACATCAAGGAAGGTAGTTGATAAAGAAACAAAGAAATCAGGAGACCATAATTCCAGCAATTCTAGCTTAGGACCATCTTTGAACTCCAGTTACAATGCCAGAAGCTCAAAGCACCCATCAATACAGGCCACCGTGAAAAACCTAGGTGGCAGAAATATTGGAAGAATGAATCGTGTAGGCAAAAGTAAAGAACTTTCTGCCAGTGTGGTGAAGACATCTACTATCAATGTTGATGAAGGGACCTCTGATAACAAAAGAAGAGGTCAAGCTAATATTACGAAGTCAGCCCATCAGGAAGCTGCAAAAGCAAAGGTGATGAACTGTAAATTATTAATAGTTTGACTATTCAGATGGTTTAAAACTTATATGAGTTTGGGAAAATATTTGACATTATTGCATTTGCAAAAGCAGCAGGCCTTTTGCTCACCCTCCCCAATCCCTTGTCCTACTTTAACTATTAGGGCTTTCTGAGTTTCCCTTGTTAATGGTTTTTATGATCCAATTAGTATTTTCTATGTTTTGTTTGTTTGTTTTTGCGTTTGATTTTACCTGCTGGATACCAACTTTAGATATAACAATTGACCTTAGAGGAATGTGATTTCAACATCTTGAAGTTTCATCCTCTTGGACCATCTAGAGTGGCGATAAACATTAACTATAAAAAAGACCTTGCAGGTTCTACATCACGCTACCCGGCCAAGAACTCTGGTACCTGTTAGAGTTGTTGAAAAATTATCTACTTATAATACTGTTGCTTTGAAACCGAAGCAGAAGCTAGAAGTTGGTAGATTCAGTAGAGTGGAAGCTGCTGGAAAAGAGAACGAGACAGCGATGATAATAGCAAGTCAGAAGAACATTGGCAGGGGTTTGGTCACTGGAAGTATGATTAGGAGTGAAAAGGGAACAAATAAGAGTGCTTTGCAAAGGAACGAAAGGGCTGGACCATTTCTTTCAAAGGTATGGATTCTATAGTCAATATCTGCAACCTGGAAAAACTTTTATGTGTTACAGATATTGTACGGACTATGTATGAAGTGTAACTTAAAATTTTCAAATTTTATTGTCACATAGTGAAAATTCTCGTTATTGGAAATTCTGTTGCAATTCATGAAAAATCTGATGATGTTCTATTTTTTTAATAGGGAAAAGCTAGGGTTCAGTGCAGTTGGCAAAACACAGAGAATGTGAAGCGGGAGGTTCATTTTCGTTGATAGTAAATGGTATACGAGCCTGATTTTTGTACATGGTATATAAGCCTAATTTTGCCTAACAGGTGGAAGAAACATGGATTCAAGCAGAGTGTCTCTTCCAAGAATTTAGTTCTACACTTCTATGTTTCAGTTTTGCGAAAACACATTATGCAGCCAAGAGGCTAAGGATTCAAGTTAAACAATTGGATTTTTCCCCTCTTGGAAGATTTGTTTTTTTTTTTGTCAAGCTCTTGGAAGATTTTAGTGGTATTTGTTTTGGCTTATTCTTGTAATTTGTGACTTGGAATTTTTTGGTTTCCTTTTAATCTTCCCAGATAAACAAATCATTTTTACGCCCAAGATTAAGCTCATCCATTGTCTGAAGGTATTGGAAAATTAAGTAAAATAACACTTCTAAAACTTATAACTATAAAAATAACACTTCAATAATATTGAAGAGTTTTAATTGGCTGAAGTTTTACATTGAACGAAACAAGTATAATAATTTAACTTGAATGTCATCTGATTGGACGGCGTTTAAAGCAAAATTTTTGCGTCGAAATTTTTCTTTGTAATAAAAATCTGAGATGTTATTTTTGTAATTAAAAATTTTTAAGGGTGTTATAATGTTATTTTTCCAAACTTATTTACTCTATTTTACAAAAAATATAACAAAATTAGAAGCAGCAGCAACAACCAAATGCTATTGACCGAAAAAAAATCACCACGTATTGCTGCTGTTCAGTTCAACAGACACAAGTTGGTCAGGCTCGGTTGTTCTTTAGCGGTCTTAAAGCTCCATTGATAAAAAGCCTATTAAGAGCCACCATCGGCTCAGTAATGAAATGTAATTTACAATGAGACTCTTGAAAATTTATTCCAATAACATGTAATTCAAAGATGTGTTGGTCATCTCGAATAGTTATTTTGTTCTCCGTAACGGGCAAAATTAGGAGCTAAAATAGCAAATTTCCTTTGGAATAACAAAGAATAGATTCTTATATGCCATTTTGGACATGTAGAACATATAAGATTCAAGTCATGAGTAATTTAGTTATTTCAGAAACAATAAATAATAAGGAATTACTATATAATACAAATTTATCCCAATCAACTTACATGTGACAATTTGAAAAGAAAAAAAAATATACTTACATGTGACAATTTTTTATTAAATATATCTATCAAGTTACATCATTTAAAATTCATAATATTTTAAGTTGCAATGGAATCTCACATTAACCAATGGTACAGTTTATAAATTTTAGTAACTCATTTCAACTTGTGTCACTTAATTTTTTATGGAATGAGATAGTAATAGAATAATATTAGTTGAGATACCACATTTTGTCCCTAAGGAGCTTAAATAAGATAAATAAAAATACAAATATAATAAAAAAATATAAAATATGATTATTTATAATGCAAGAGTTTAATAAAAAAGGTCGAAACATTATTTTTAAAATGAGACATTAATATTATAATTTAAATGAGATGAAATAAAATGAAAAAAAATAATAATTAAATGAAAACTTTTTTTTTTCTATTAAAGACGCTAAATAAAACATGATATATCCCACTTCACATCACAATACATCTCTAATAGACAGTACTTATAATAAAGAAGTTCGAAGAGTAATTGTTTTTGCTTCTTACGTTTTTTTTTTTCTTTTCCGATCATCAAAAAGATGATAATACTCTTTCTCACCAAGCCCACTTCACATACATGGTCAAACCAGAACATTTAACTCAACAAAAGCCGAGTTAAATGAAGCATGGTTTTCGCCGATCGCTTTTTAGCATAAAATATAAAATAATGATAAAAGTCTTGACTTTTTTTTAATTATTAATTAATTTCCCTGCCTTACGTATCGTTTACTAAATAATAATAAAAAATCCTGATCCTACACCCATTTAACCTGTTTGCCAGCCATAGTTTAACCAGTGACCAAAACCGGATCAGATCCGTGGCACTACATGGTCATAGATTTTTGAACATGGGCCTTTAGCCTCTGACTCTGGGACGAAGGGCAGACAAGATGAGGCCATCATGAGGGACTACAACCATGTAATTTAATCAATTTTTTATTTTTATTTCGCAAGCAAGCAATTAGATTAAATCAAAACCAAGTCATTTTAATCAGCAAATAAGGCAATCTCTATATAGTCATGACTCTGTAAATGTGGGAAAAATTGGAGAAAACTCTACATTGGGTAATCCCATGAGTCGGGACTTGGCTTAATGTACATACAATCTATGTCGTATTGGGTTGTAACTTGTACCAAAGCTCATACATACAGACCAAAATGGAATTGAGCGTATGCCTGGTCTCTGTGAGGTGGGGATCCGAGAAATGCCAGTTTTGTTAAATAGTCAAGCACAGTTCGTTTATACACAATGTGATACCCACCTGAACTCGCATGCAGCCCACCCGACACTTCACTTTCTCAGAGCACCATAATTTCTTGTTACCTACAAACCAACGAGAATGAAGGTAAGATCCAATCAAATATAAACTGAATAAATAAGGGTGAGACACCAAGGTTATGCAAGAACAAATAGCCAATAAACTGCATATGAGTCAGTGAACTGATCTTGTTCCATATAAAGACAATTCTAGTCTATGGTAGGGCTGTTTAAAAAACATTAGGTTGAATTCCTCAGAGTATATAAAACCATTTAATAAGTAAAGATAAAGTGAGAATTATAATCAAACCCGGGGTTGAGATTTCTTCAATCTCTTGGCAGCATCTTCATCATCATCTTCGTCATCATTGTTCATTAGCATTTGGTGAACTGCTGAGCTTTCTGATTTCCTTCCCCGCTTTGAGGATTGTGTAGATCCTCTACCTCTTCCCCTAGGAGCAGCCCTTTTACGTCCTTTACCTTGGACGTTTCCATCATTTTCCTTCAAAAAAGATAAACCAAACTTGATCATGAGATGATGTGCTGTTCCAAATCCCTCGGCCTACCCCAGCCCCTTATTATCTTATTAGGTGTATTTTGTAGAAATGAGGACTGACAACTGAGGATCAGGAAATAACGAAATCAAATATAGACCGAGCGTAGCCAATTAGCTCATTTTAACATAGAAATTCACACTAGTAAAGCTTTCTAAAAGATTTTCCACATTTAGAGAAATCCAAATCCACAAGTGACTTGAGTTTAAATTTTACTGAAAAACAATACATACCGAACTATCATCAACCTCATCAATTTCAAATCTCTCGGCCTCTTCACTTGAAGCAGAATTCAGCTCACCCCCATCCTCAGCAATACTTCGGACAGCAGAAGCTGCAGCAACTGATGCAGATCTGGAATAAACATGTTACTTGAGATTCGTGACCATAAGATAAAATTTCTAGGTTTGTTAATTTGTACAAAATAAAGGTGCTGAAGATTTCTAGTAGCATTCACTCAATAGCCTCACAGGGAAAACCTCATGCTTCCTCATTTGTAGGCAAACTTTATGCTTCATAACATACTTATACAGGCTAACTTTACCAATAAACACCCATCCTGTTTTTCATAATTCTTTAGTAGAAATAATTCTCTTTCCACTTTTCCCTTCAACCATACAGACAGAAATGTTGCAGGGAGAAATTGCTTCCTCTAACAAACCGAGAGGTTTACGGTCTTGATTCTTCACCTAAGATCTGATATTTTGTATTTATGCATTTGATTTCACATGTATTTGATCTTGATTTGATGAGTTAAATGGGTTTTTTAATGTTTGGTTACCGATAAAATATTCAAGTATATAGAAAAAAGACGGGTGGTTAAATTTTTAATGTTATTTATCAGTTTTCTCAAAAAAAAAACAATAGTCTGACAGGCCAATGGGCTGGCACAGCCCAGCAACAGGCCAGTCCAGTCCAGCACATTTATTTCAGGGGCCGTGCCAGGCTTTAGACGGGATGGGCTGTGCTGGGCATGGCCGTTCAGCCCAGTTTACATATCTATTACTACTACTATTTGTCACTTAAATTTACTACCTTTTCTTTTAGTTGTACTAAAATCAACCATTTTTGTCAATAAAAGGGTGAATGGAAAATTTGAGAATTTAATCACATGAGCTATACATGATTAATTTAATCAACTACTTTCCTCCTCATTACTTCCAAAAACTAATCCCATGATCTTCAACTTATTAAATTTCCAATTTCCTGGATCATTTCGTTGACAAAAGTGGTTGAATAAAAAAATAGTATATTGTAAAAAAAAATTAATGTAAAAGTAGTGAATTGATATCTTACATTCTCACTAATACTTTAGCACTAAATGAAACGTTTACCTTACTTTTTTATTCTCAGAAATTAAGTATATACCTCTGAGAATAGCGAAAGGTTGCATCAAGAGTTGTCTGCTTCAAGTTACTGGACGCCCTGCCCCTGCCCCTGCCCCTTCCTCTCGTAGAAGTTTTACCTTTTCCAGCTTCTGAAGCACCACCAGATGGCCTGGATGACACCTTTCGGCCTCTAGCAGTAGTAGACTTTGATGCACTCCGTGTTGTGTCCTCATCATCACTGAAAGAAACTGCAGCCCCAGTTCCAGCAGTGCTCTTACTTCTGATATCCTACATTTAATTAAAGTGGAAGATTTAACACAGCAGAAGGATCAAACTATTGTTGAATTTAATGCAAGCTGGGATCACTGATGCACTACAAAGAGGAAAAAAATGAGAATTACCTCAAAGGATTGTAAAGACGAAGTCAATGGCATGCTATCCTTAAAGCGAGAAGATCTTTCCTTGACACGTTCCTGGAAAAAGCAAAAAACAAATAGATCTTGTATATGCTTTTACATGCATTTCAGACATTTTTGGATGACCTCCATACAGCCCTTGTTATGTGTAGTTAACTACATGGCATCAAAGAAAAGGAAGGCATTTATCACGTTTTATGAGTCAAGAGGATAACTTCTAGATGACCATGTACCAGGGAATCCCTTTTTGTGTCTAAAACTCCTCTCGGAAATAATGAAATCCTAACTTGCTAAATAAGATTCCTCTCCTAGATGAAAATTAAAATTATGGAATTAGGCAACAACAAAAAATTGTGCAGCTGCAGGTGGGCACAAAGGACTTAGAGATACTATTAACATTTTGGAGCTTCAGCATTAGGTTATTGTTAAAGCACTGCAAAAATGCTAACCATGGCAAGGCCAAACAGACTTCTTTTACAGTAGACTACAAACATGTATAAACTATATAAACTTCTTGCCTCTAAGCATTCTCCAACTTTAAGAATCAAATCCTCCTCTTCAAATTTCAGTACATCAGAATCCTTGGAAAGTTTGTTCTGCAATAGAAAAAAAAATCACGTAATCATTTGTACCACTAAAAAGGGCAATTAATACGAATAGAGAAAGTTTTGACAAAAACAAGAAATTACCAGTCAGGACAGTGTCAATAAGTTTCTACACACTAACAACTCGAGAACACAACTATGCCAAGGACGTCTAAAATCAATTCCAACTTCCTTTATACGGTCAAAAAAGTGCAAAGGTAGATAGTACAAGGTACTTACTCGTGTTTCCTCAAGATTGTACTGTAGACAAGAATAGAAAGCCATTCTATCATCCTTATTAACAAAACTGTGCAATGCAACATCCAAATCATTGACGGGAAGGATCTCCATTTTCTGCACGATCAAAATTAGCTTGAGCGAAGGTGAATGGGTCTATTTAAGTACTTTAGTCACTCAATACTTCTTAGGATACAAATAAGATGTTATGTCCATGATGAAAATAATTCATAAAAGTGCATAGGTATGGCTGAAGGAATAATGTATACAAAGTAATCCATATGATTGATACAAAATGGATGCAGGCCATGATTGGTACCAGGTTACTTTCAGCAACTAAAGCCTCAATATTTTGTTGGTTTAGTTCTTCTGGCCGAAGTCGTTCAGAATCATCAATTTTACCTACAATTCACAATAGATACATTAAATAAATTAATAAAGTTTAACTATTGTCTCCAGTATGCCAACCCTACATAATTGGTAAACAAGAGGTCAGCCCTATCACATCTAATATTGAGGCAATCAACAATGGAATAACTTCAATAGATTGCGATGCAAGGTAACCTTTTTGAACTATAAAACTCTTACCCATCAGATGCTACAAAATATTAAAAGAAATCACAGGATTTTATTTTGTTAGAATACGAGTTTCATCTATAATTTGACCAAACTTTAGCTGAAAAATATTCTAAAGAAAATGTAAGCATACAAGTGCTTGAAAGAGGATTACATAATCTAAAACAAATCTTATCAGCAGGATCATAGATACATATAACTTTGTGATCAAATTAGCTTACTAGCATCTGGAAGAAACACATATTTCCTAGCAATGGTAAGAAGATTTATTACCTTCAGTCCGACCTTTTCTTGAAGCCTTTGAGAATATCAGAATATCTTGAGGATTTGCAACCTAGAGCATAATTTTAATAATAAAATGTTTGTTTCTCAATTAATATGATCAACTAGTTTACAATTCAGAATGAGTAGCAGAACAAAGTTACCTTTCCCACGTACTTTTGCCCAAATCTTTGAGGATTTATTGTCATAAATCCAGAATAGTCTACCTGCCATGTCAACCAGAGAATTGATTAATCTTGGCAGAAAGGGGCTGCCGATGCATGTGTGAATGAAGTAAATAAACTGTGATCTATAAAAATGCAACAGGGGTTCAGAAAATGACAAGAATCACTCACCAATCAAAAAACCAGACAAAATACATATTGAGACAAAAAAAAAAGACTGAAATAAATTTTCTGAAGCTCACAACATGACTTAATATGTTGAAATGCCTATACAGATTTGGCAAAAAAAGAAGAAAAAAATATACATGTGGCAGAGGATGTACTCAGTTAATGATGGTTAGAATTGGTCATCTTAATTGACACCGAGTGCCTTGAGACTAAAAAATATGAGTAGAAAAGATTGGTATCAAACTGAAAATGCAGTGAGGAGAATCATATGCTTAACGCTACAAAACCGAACTTGATGCTTCTTTTATCTTTTTCTCTGTTTTCTTTTTATTTAACTCTCAGGTTTCATAGCCTATCCCAGCCCAATGATTTTTGTTAGAATGTATAAATGAATAGTTGTCCCATCTCTCAACAAATTAAGCTTGTTTTAAGAGGATTGGTGACCAACACACTCTCTCATGGTATCAAAGTGTGAGATCCTATATTCATTATTCAAACTTCTGCAATCCTATTTGTTAAATTTCAAGTATTGGGCTCACACTTGAGGAAAAGTGTTGAATAGTTGGTGCATCTTTCAACAACTTAAGCTTTTGGTAGGATCGGTCACCAACCACCAACACAATAACAATTTTAATAAGATAAGCTTACACAAAATTGGAACAAGGAAGAGACGAGGAAACTTAGACACAAATGAACATATGTGAGACTTACATTTATATGGAGTGACATTTTAAGATAAAAAGAAAAATCACCTTTATTCGAACTAAAGGAAGCTTGAGCTTTGATTTACTTGCAACATTTTTGCCTGCTTTTTCTATCAAATTTCTGACCTATACAGATTCAAAGTTGAGCAGTTAGTATGAGTGCATAGCAGATTCCACAAGATATACTTGTCTGAGAAACTAAAAGAATTTACATAAGGAAACAACCCATTACAAGTTACAACCACTTGATTTAAACTAAATATAAAAAAAAATACCACTTTGTCCAAGTGTTCAAGAATTGAATTCTGATCATTCGGATCAATATCAGGTTCATCCTTTAATACAATCTGCAAGAGCAAAGCACGTTATCAATTGGAAGCAATGATGTCAACAGCAGAAGTCACATCATACCTCTGTGTACTCAAAAGGCCTAACTGATGTCAAAGGTATCTTGGTTGGACGATATTGATTTCCCTGCATAAAAATGCATTAGTACAAACAAAGGAACATGCAGCTTGCTGAAAAGATGCCACACAAACTCACAAGGTCAACCTTAATTTCTAATAGAAGAACATGCTTTGGCTTCGATTCTCCATCAATCAATGATGTAGCAACTGAAGAGCCAGGCTGTGTAATGTGAAATCCCATTCCTGGAACTTCCTATAAAAACCAAATTTAGTCTTTCACTTCAATAAACAACAAACTACCTGATGCATATATATGGCACTAGCAAGCATAAATATCATGCATGTACATAGAGGGAAAAAAAATTGGTAACATAGACACCTGAGGGTCAACAAGACATTCATGCTCGTGGCCCCACACAATGAAATCTAGAAAACGTGGCAAAAATTTCTCATTGATGGCATTTTTAGGATTAGCCTTTACCCTGCAGACAATTATACCAATTGCAAAAATTGACATTAAATTATTTTCTCTTAAATGTAATAATATTTCAAGATAAGTCATCATAATTCTTTTTCATGAATAATTTAATGCAACCCTGTCTCTCTGTCAGTCTTTCCGAACCTGTTTTGATGAAGAACCAAAATGTTAAACCAGTCTGACACTTGACATCCCTCTTGAGATTCAGGTCTCATCCATTGAATAGCATGTGGTGTCTGAGATACAAACATTATATCTCAGTCAGTCAAGATAAATGTCATTGTACTGTCATAATGTCCGATACATTATATGTCAGGCTTAACACTGTACATGCACATTTACATGTGTGACGTGACTGCTTAAAGTCAATGATAATAAAAGAAAATGTCAGGTTGCTCAGACAACACCTGAAACATTCTATTTAGCCTTTCATCCCTGATGTTCCCAAGACCATAAAGAGCTACAGCTGTTGAACCCTGTGATTAAGTAGTCATAAATCACACTATAGGACATGCAAACACTCCCAAAATCTATATTGATCATATCTGTCAACCGACCTTCCTGATTAGAATCGGGTAGAGAGCGATCTGACCAACACCAGAACCCCCAAGAACCATTTTGCCGAAGTAGTTGACAAGATTGCATGCTGAGAGAATATCAATTGCAGAAAGGTTATCCTGTCAATGATCACACAGCAAGGAATGCATATTCAATGGTATAAAGAAACATAAACAGCTATGACCATTTCAACAGGATTGACAAGCACAAGAAAAACTTAATTGTGAAATGTAATGTAATGTAATTGGACACGTATCACCACTTCTACAAGACAAACTGAATTATATTAAAACGTCAAACTGCTCTTTTATCAGAGAAGATAGGGCTGTTCAATAAAATATCAAGCTTATACCAGCTTGCTAGCAAAGCATTTGCAGCAGAGCAAACTCCATATGAACCCACGTGGCCGAATACAAGCCGGAAGACTAAACATGCTGGAGATGGCTATGTTAATAGAAAATTTGCATCATGGAATTTAGAAATAAAAATAATAGAGCTAATTGTATGACTAAATTTATTGACAAGGCTTCTACTAATTAGCTGAAATAAGATTCTGAATTCAATCAGAAGTAACTTAGAAGGCTAACAATTTGAAAATGCACGTTAAAAACAGATATGTTAGTTGACACTTACAGTGTATTAACAATAAAGGCTCAATGGTCGTGTTTCAGATGTATAATTGCCATTAATAAAATCTTTCAAACATGAGTGACTGAAAATATTATGTCTGGAACTATCATGAGGAACAAAAAGGGGAAAATGAATTTATTAACATTTTGCATACCACTCCAGCAGGATCATCATGATTTCCATGAATAGAGAAGACTGGCAAGCCGACATTGAAATTTGGGTCTTCATAGTTTACATGACCAAATCTGTTACAAGAAGCATGTTTACAAACTGAGGGTAAATCTTACTAACAGATTCTTGAAATTTTCTACAAGTGACAACAAGAATTATGAAATAGACATGATTATCTAGAAGCAATTGAGTTTTAAATATCAGTGTTAAGGTTTTTGAGCATGTTCATGTCTCATAAGCTTTCTCAGTTACTAAGCAACATTCAAAGGTTAACGTAGATGTCCTAATAATAGTCTAAAGTTCATCCCATTAAATGAACATTTAAAACTCATGACAATACGAAGAAGCCTCCATTATCAATCCCAATCCCTTCCAACAAAAGGATTTAAAAATCATTACGTGTTTTGAAAATTCACAGTCTGGTCACTAACAACTTGAAACTGCACTGGCTGATCATTGAGGCAATGACGACGGAGAATCTCAATGGCCTTAACTAATGTAGACCTTGAGGGCTTATTCTCATGGAAAAGATCGCCACCAAGAAGTAAAAAATCCACCTGATTGCAGATAAACATAAACGTGAGATCATAAATACTGACTAATAATTAAAGGTTTGCCGCCCTAAGACAAAGGGAAATCCTTCACTTTATGAAATTTTCCCAAGCATTCATTCTTTGTTTCAGACTACAACCATTATCATTAGGAGTCAGTCTATACTTTATAATAGTATGCATTATTTACTTTGACTATCAAAAAAGGAAAGGATGTTAAGAAAAGAGTTCATAGTGGAGAGAAAAACATTATAGACAACTCGTAGGTGAGCTTAAAGACTACCTCTAGATTCTAGATATCAAACACACATATCAAATGAGATTGTCAAAGAGAAAAGTGTTTAAATTTCCATATCAGCAAGGGGTTCTCGCATGTGAGAGATACAATACAACAAATATATGTAAAATAGAATATCTCTTCACCTGCTTCTGCTCTGCTATCGAACATATCTCTTCAAATGCCTGGAAGGAATCATGCCGCCTTATTTCATCCTTCTCCATGTAGCCCAGATGGCAATCCGTAGCAATGAGTATTCGAAGTGTATGACTCAATTCGTCCCTGGAAATTACTTTGTTAAATAAACTTTATACAGCAGGTCAAAATTTTGACTGTGAAACCCTTTTCTAGGAGGCTAGGACACATAATACATAACAAGTTTGTGTAACTAACAACATATTGCAACAAAGTTATGCAACAAAATTTAAAAAAACAACCAATATTGACATAATAAAGGCATATTCCTCCATCACGAATATGAAAAGGTGCATTTTTGACAAATTAATACACAATATTGTCAAATACAAGAAGCTCTCAGTTTTAAATTGAAAAAATATATACTGAAACTAGCACCACTTGATTTCAATTCATGTATAGAATACAGTGAACTGTTAAGGAAAGATTAAAAATTGATTCAAAAGTGCATTTCACTATTATCTATAATTTTTTTGGAAATTTTTCCTAATCAAGTGTAAGGGAAAATAGTTCTACCTGGACAAGTCTCCCATGATGAAAATTCAGCTACTCCTTAAAGTTCAAACCTGCAGTGACAACACCAGCACAACAATGTCATGGCTGATGACATAAACAACAATCCAATAATGTCCTGAATGAAGTCCAAAACCATTTACTCCATTTTCCAAGTTTCAAATCGACTTTTTTTTTCCTTTCCATTTTCTAATAGCCAACCTTCAACCGTGACTCTGCATTTGAAGTAGGAGGATTCAAACTTGGTAACTTACGCTTAAAGTAAGAGGAGAGCTATCATTTAAGAAGCTCAATTTCCAATCTAACTATTCCAAATACTGGCATCATTTGAAAAACAATGAAAACCCCAGCAGGGGCGGCTCAAGAGTTTATGATGCCCTACGCCGCAATTAAAAATGAGGCCCTTGCAATGAATTAAAAGCTTGAGAAACACATTTGAGTAATTGAAAAGGTACATAAATCATCACACCAGAACACTGAACTGGCCAATATCACAGTACCATACCTACAAGGTCGAAAATTCTAAGCATAAAGAATAAAACTGAAACCAATAAATCAAGATAAGGCAGAAAGATTACCTATTACAAACTAAAAGCCAACCAAACAGAATGCAAGGGAGTGGGAGAGTGCACGGTGAAGACCATTGGCCGGCGGCAATAGAGTTAGAGTATATTAGACGGTCAGCGTTGGTGTGGAAAAGAGAGACAGCGAAATTTAGGTATGTGGACAGTGAAATCGAATAACATCGGGGCTTTTCCGTGTTTTTTTTTGAATTTTTTTACGGTTTTTTTTTTTTTTTCAAATATTTATTTTGTAGTTTACTCTTCTATTATTTTTCTATTTATTACAACTTATTTTGATATTTTTTTTAATAAAAATTAAATAATTGTTTAAATTTCTTTGATTTTTGATATTTAACTTATATATTTTTATAAAGTGAAGGTACTTTCTTCAATTTAAAAAAAAAAAATCGATACTTTTGTAAATTATACTGTAATTTTATAAATTTTCGATAAAAATTTGAAAATAGAAAATACGGCAGAGATATATCATAGAATATTATTTTAAATTTTTGAATTTTGTCAAAAAATAAAATTATTTTATCTCCATGAAAAAATAATTTTAATTATAATATACTTACAAATATATATATATTTGAATTAAAATATAATATTTAAATAAAAATAAATAAATTTAATTAGTCTCTATTATTTATTTTAATAATTTTAAAAAAATATGTAAAAAATAACATAATTTTCATAATTTAACAAATTTTCTTCAAATATCTATCAAAATTGATAATATCTTTATTTTCGTAAAATTGAAATCTTTATCAACACTTAATATTTCTATCAATATTAATACTTTCGCCCATTATTATAATTTCATAACCACAACTTAAAAAAAATAAGATGAAGAAGCACAAGAAGTGGACAAAACTCAAACGAGTTCGTTGAACCCGTACAAACCAATCCAATCAATCTAAATTGAGTTAAGTTCAAAATATATTTTTGTTATATCGTGTTATAACTCGGCCAATTATGGTCAAAAATGGATTGAGAATATTATTTTTTTATGGAATCCAACCCAAATTTTTATTAATTTTTAAAGAAATGTATTACTTATGAAATTTGAATCAACTTAAGAATGAAATAACTTAGCATTCATTTTACTTTGTTAAATGCTAATATTGTTATCTTAATGTATAAGAATATATTTATAAGTTATGTAATATGTAGGTAAAAATTTAATTTTTTTTTAGTCTCACATCGCTTAAAGAAGAAATTTTCTATTTAACTTACCTCTATAAAAAAAAGTCTTCATCACATATATTCTCATAATTCCTTTAATTACCCCATTTTGAAGTTTATATTTGCATGGCTTATAAGTTTTTTTTTTTTAAGATAGATATTAAATTTATAATTAAAAAACGAATTATAGTTTAAAAGTTGAAATTTTTGCCGAACTACCAACCAAACCCAACTCGAATGTTTTTTGTTTGATTTGGTTTAAAATTTTTATTAATTGGTTTCGATTTATGTATTTTTTAACTCAAAATACTCAAGTTGATTTCAATTTTTTTTCAACTTAATTCAACCTGATCCATTGTTCACCGTTAAGCACAAGAAGCTTTTTTAATGCATATCAAGATGTCACCAGTGTCTTTGGTTAATCTTCACTAAAATAAAATTGTTAATTTATTCTTTCCTACAATTTCTTCGGAAAATTCATCAGAAAACTCTTTCTTTCTTTTTTTAAATCTCAATCAGAAAGCTCTTTCTAGTTGGAGGTAATTTAAGTAATCGAACATGAAGTGATTGTCAAGAAATTTGTTTTATTACAATATTGCGGTGAAATATTGCGAAAAGTGCTCACTCTCAAATGCTAGCTACCAAACAATAACTGGCGATGTCAATTGCCAAAACCAAAACTCATCTTTGCCATTATGAAGATGAAGCCAAACACAATGGCCAAAATTTTACAACAAAATTGAAAAAAACCCCAATACAACCTTTTTTATGTTGATGCAATTGCACATTCTTTGGCCATTTGGTAATGTTATTTATAATGTTTTTCTCATTTTATATATTCTAAATTACATAATTAATTAATTGCAGAAGCTTTTTTTTTAATTTCTATTAAAATTAATTGCAGAAGCTAAGAAAACTGGAAAGCATGAATAAGGGACTATTGGTGCTACTGCCAAGCATTTTTTATTTAACTTTTTTTTTTTTGTCGGGTATAAAATACTCTTTATAAAAAAATTTGTAACAATTTTAAATAACTAGTTAAAAATATTGCATTATATGTGAATTATTTTATCTGTTTTAATTTTTTTCTTAATTAATTTATACAGTATATTTAAAATAAATACCAAATTAATTTTGTTATAATTTTTTAGTATTTATGAAAATAAAATAATATTTAGAATCATTATTAAATGTAAGTAATTATTATATTATTAAATTTTTATTGAATGTAATTTTTATTTTATTATTATATTTAAAATATTTATTTAATGTGGTAATATATCTTAAAAATATGTTAATAATTTAAAATAGAAGGATGATTTTATTTAAAATAATATTAAATATAATATAAAAATATAAGAGATATAAAATATATGTGAACCACACACATGCACCTATGTGGCCATATCCTAACACGATGGCGTTTGTGGATTGTAGACTAATAATATAATAATATTTGTTTTGAGCAGAATGTTTTATTCGCTGATAGTACTTTTTCAGCAGAAAATTAATCTGAGTATAAAATAAGTTCTTCATCCCCTTCAAACTAGCTACTAAATTGAGCATTTATTTGGGTTTGAAGCAAAATTATTGCTAGATGACCCATTCCCCTTCTTCAAATTCCAATTTGTATTATTTGCAACAACAAAAAAATTATGATTAACGATAAAAGAAGGTTCATTATGCATAATATTTAAAGAGATTCTCAAATTAAAAAACAATGTATCTCAATTATTAATAAATAAAGCGCCTAAGAGCCAACTTATAACTTATACAAATAAAATATATAAGTCTTATAACTTTTTAATAAAATATATAAGTTATATTAATTTCTAAAAATTAATATTAAATCTTATTTTAACTAATTATTAAAAAAATTGACAAAATTTTATCATATGCTAGTCATACAAATAAATTTATAAGATTATTTATAATCATTTATCATTACCATAATAACTTAAATAATTTTGTTATTATATAAAGGAAAAATTACAATTTTTAAATTTATGTATTTGAGACACTTTAAAATTTAGAACATTATTTACAAAAATAAGTCATAAATTATTATTTTTTGGACTCTTTAATCTTTAAATTTTACTAAATTGAAATATTTTAATCCTTAAACTTACTAAATAAAATATTTAAGTCCCAAAATATAAATTAAAGAGTATTTTTTTTTCCCTAAATGTAAAATTTAAATATATTAATTAAAAATTTATAAAATAACATACATTAAAAATATATGTTTAGAACCTTAATATCATCACATCTTTATATAAATACCCTCTTCAGTTGGATCACATAATTAATAAACGATAAAATTTGACTTTTTTTAATCAATAATTAAATAAAATTTTAATATTAATTTTATAAAAATAATATCCACTACGTACTATGTGTTATAGACTTATCCATTCACCCATCATTAATTATCAAACTTCCTGTAGTTTCTGTCCTTTCCATAAGGATCATAATTGATGAATGCCTTTTATTGTTAATCGGCAATAAACTAAATCAGAATCATTTTCAACGAATCCATACGAAATGATCTAATTTTTCCATCGTAGAGACTAGAGGTTTTAAATCAACAATACACTATTAATATTAATTGATTTAAGACGGTTTATTTCAAAAAAAAAAAAAAAATTGATTTAAGATTGTTTCCAAGAATATTTATATATATATATATATATATATATTTTTTTTTTTTTTTTGGGGTAAAAGATCAAAGATATAGCAACTAAACTGATTTATTTACTAATGTATTTTATTAGAGTTATTTTTACGCGTCATTACCGTTTTAACTTTTAAGAGTGGCGCATAATGTTATAGGGTCTTTTAATTTCCCTTCACGATCGACCGCCTCTCCGCTATTTTTCTTAATTAATTGAAATTAGTTAAATTATTTGATTAATTTATTTTTTTAATAAAAATATATATATATTTATTTTTTTATAATATTAAAAAATATGTTTACATATAATATAAAAAAATAAATAAATATATTTTTATTAAAAATTAAAAATAAAATTTTATGTATAAAAAAATTATATTATATGCCATTAAACCAATATTTCTTATTCTTTTATGTCTGTTGAAAGAAAGATTTTTTTTTTTTTAAATATCTTATACATTAAATGAAATCCTTCATCACCATTCACTTATCATTAAAATTAAATAATGCAATTAATTTAGAGATATTTGTCTTGTCAACGTGAAACACATTAAGAACGAATAGGGATGTGTTGCCAAATTGCACAACCCCCTTTCCTTTTCCTGGATAAGTTAACCATGTGAACATGTGAACGTACCGTATAAATATAGAATATTGTATTTATGGGATGCAGTTAGAAAGAATAATTTTAATTATATATGTATGTATTTATTGTTAAAAATTATTGGTTATTAATTTTTTTTAAATTTGACTGTTAAGAAGGTGTTAATAATTATTTTATATATTTATTATTTTTTTATAAATATTAATTTATATATTATACATATTAAATATTTATAATTTAATAATTAAAATTATTAAGTCTTGAACAAAAACTTTTTAATTTTGATATCACGTTAAAAGTGATTAAAAAACTAACTTTTTTTAAATATTAAGTTATTAAAAATAATATCAACAGTGCTTTTATATATCTATCAATTATATTAATTATGATATACAATTTGATAAAATAACTTTTAAAATAATAAATTTATTCACATTTAAAAAGAAAATTGCTACACGATATAATATAACTTGTGTGACTGCTGATGTACATTCAAATTTATATACTCTGCTTACAAAAATGTTGCAAAGCAGAAGATTATAGAGCATGGAGAGGCAAATGATGATGATGATGTGTATATATGATTGATGAACTAGAAAACAAAAAAAGGAGGAAGCTGCCTCGAAACTGTCTTGTTCGAACTTATTTTGTGAATGAGGCTACAGTCTCTATCGCTACCCTCCTTGAATTCCCAAAATACCCCTTTTATAGTACCACACCTATAGTAAGTCTCTCCTCTAGAGGTTTTAGGTTCCTTGTAAGTTTGAAAATGCCTCTCTCTTTCTCAATAATATATAGAGCGGAGAGTTAAAATAATTCTTTTATTTAAATATTAGGTATAATTTAATTTTTTATCTTATAAAAAATATCTTTAAATTTATTTATTTATAAAAAATATGTTTTGATGTCCATTTACTTATAAAAATAATATTAAATAAGAATAAAATTAATTTTTTATTTAATTTTTTGTTAAATATAATAGAATATTACATATGTTACATGCATTTATTTATAAAATATGTATGTTAAAGTCTATTTAATTGTAAAAAAAATGTGTCAGGTAATGACAAAATTAATTTTTCATTCAATTTTTTGTTAAATCTAATAAAATAACACATATATCATATACATGTTTATATTTTTTGATATATATATATCAAATTAAATAATTTTTAATTAAAAAATTACTCAATTTTTTTAACAATTTCTTTAAATAAAATTTAGATATTAAACAATAAAAATTTTATTTAAATTTTTAAAAAAATTAAAAAATTTGAGTAATTTTTTAATTAAATATTATTTTTTATGTATATATCTATTAAAAAATATAAACATGTTTGTGATATATGTGTTATTCTATTACATTTAAAGAAAAATTTGATGAAAATTAATTTATCCTATTTTTTATAAATAAAAGGATTTTAAAATATTTTTTTGATAAATAAAATGGTTTAAAAATATTTTTATAAATTAAAAAATTAAATAATATTTTTTACAAAAACAAAAATTGCCTACGATACTTTTTTTTCTAATATCAAAGCAATACTTGCAGAGAAAAAAGAGCTTCCTCTCATTTGATCAACAGCGCTATCTTGCTGTTCCTGATGTAACTTTTTCCTGACCAGTGACCAATTTGAATAAAGTTTAAATTAACGGTTTCACTCACTAATATGCGTGTGCATAACAATTAACTATGATCATACTCGTGAAATTTAATTTTGGTCTCATCAATCAGTGATTAGTCCCCCAAAATAATATAATGACAAAAATGACCTACAACTTAGCTATCGCTTTAATTCACCATATTTTGTTCAAAGAAAATAATTGAGCAGAATCAATTTCTCATTACTTCTTTAGTACTCAATCTTTTAGTCACGTCATATCAACTTAAAAGTTAAAACTAGCTAGCAAAATATTTGAAAAATAAAAATGTTTTTTTATAATAATAGAATTCCTTTTAACGTGGTTAAAAATGGCATCATTTAAATATTAAAGTGGTTAAATTCATTAAATATCTTTGAAAAAAGTCCCACACTTTTCACATTTCTAATTCTATTTACTTTAAATAAAAAATTATGATTTAAAATTATTTAACTTTAAAAAAAAAATATGAAGCCAGTTGAACTCAATTCAAAAATAAAAATGCGTTTAAATAGTTCATTTTTGTAAATAATAAAATTAATTTAATTATTATTATTTTTATTGTATGAATCATTATATATTCATAATTTAACCTCTAATTTAATACTAATATATTACTTAAAGTAACAATAATTTAATATATATACAATACTCATAAGATTTTTATTCAATAGTGATCAGTGCTTTAAGGTTATTAATAAAAAAACAAAAAAGGTTGTGTAATTTAGTGATATCTTATCACCTTAATTAATAGTTGGATACCATTATCTTCTATTAAACATTTCCTTTTAGTTAGTACCCAATTCAACAATTAGTACCTTTTATTGATTTTGAATAGTATTTAATTTTACTGGTGATTTAAAGAAGGACATTATTGATTAAACTTTAAGAGGAAAAACAAGGACATGGCTAAGAAAATATATATTTTAATGTAGATTTCATTTGACATCATTAATTGCTCTGCAACAACAACAAAAAATAGTTGCTTCTCTTGCGAACTTCCAAGATAATCTTATGTCTTCTTTGAATTTGAAAATTGAAAGAGAAACAACAGATTTTTTAGCTGACTTTTCGCGACTGAGTTTCTAGCATTGGAGAACGAAGCTCCATCACAATTAGAGATTTCTCGAATCAGTTCGATGAGAGTACGTACAAGTTTCACCTTCTATTATTTTATTTTTTTGACTATTTGTATATCATCCAAGACACCATGTTGTGCTTAGATTCCTCCTTTGATTTATTTTAGCTTCATTTTCTTCAAGTTTTAACAATGCCCTTCACTAAATTTCCAGAAAAACATCAAATATTGTTAAAAAATAAAAGGGATACCAATTGTTAAATTGAGGTATTAAAATACGATCATTTAATAATATGAATTATGATGAATTTCAAACCATTAACTAACGTGTAACTAGGTTACCAAACTCAAAATACAATAACATACGTATCTATATTAGGGTTGGACACGTACATGCAATGCACGTGCTCCATCTTTAAAATTAATTTATGTATTTAAATTATTATTTAATAAAATAAAAATATACCATTAATCCAAATATAAAATTTAAACTAATATTATGTAAATCTTTAATTGTTCAAAGAAATTAAAAAAAAAATTAAACCACTAATATATAAAAATAAAATATTGACCAAAATAATAATATTGCAAAAATAAAGATAATATAATTTTTTGATGAAAAATTTAGCACTAAATTAAATTATATTTATGCCTATTTTTCTTAATTTTGTATTTTAAATACTACATTTTAAAAATATAATTTAACCTAAAAAGTAAAATAAATATTTTATAATGTGACTAAATTATAAGTAATAAAGTATTCAAAATTAATAATTTTAAAATCAATACTTTTGTATTTATTATAACCACATTAAATGCCAATTAATAGTTTAGACATGACCCAAAAACAAAATTGACTTTGAGTTTTAATTGTATTTTTATTTGTTTGTATGCCTTTCTAACAATATTTTCAATCATTATAGGGACTTAAAACAAAAAAATGAATTACATAAATTTTAGATGAATTAAGACATACTTGATAAGAAGAACATGCAAGATTATTGCAATTGTAATTGGTATTATTCTTCGTAATTGCACTACTTTATTTAGATAACGTAAATAAATAAAATAATAATAACTATATATTTAAATATCATATAATAACTAGGAGTAAAATAAAATGCAAGTACTGCACCAAATATTAATGGTTATTTTTTGTTGTAAGTAAATACAAAAGTAGTGGGCTAGCCCTTTTCAAGTTGCCGCTAGGGACTTTGATCGACAAGCGGGTACAATGGAATAAGAACTTCCAGCCATAGACAAGGTAACAATTCGATTTTGTATTTTGGGAAACCTGCTTCAGCAGTGTTGCCCGATCAACTGTTTACTCGTGCTGCATTGAAGCAAGTCGAACGATTAACTTGGACACATAAAAAATTCTCAATGTTATAAGAGATTTGAGATTTCATAATAAATACAAAGAGTTGATTAAAACTTTAAATATAATTTAATTTGTATATAAGTTAAATAAAAAAAAAAAGTTACAATCTCATAGTTAAGTAATAATTATAGAATGTCTTATACAAGTATGAGTTCAAGTATTAATATTATGAATAATAAAAATAAAACTTATTTAAATATATAAAAAAAAATCTATTTAAATATAATTTAACTTGTATATAAGTTAGACAGAAATATACTGATGACTTCATAATCAAATGATAGTGTTGAAAGCCTCGCTTAGAGCATTTCAAGTCTTCGTATTGTCTTATATATATTTTATTCATTAAAAATAATTATGAGGCAGAAATTTCCTCTGAAAGACTTTGACCATGACAGGCGACATCAAAGATTGAAACCTTTGCTTTTTGTATAAGTTAATGATAAAAGAAATAAAATTTATTTAAATAGTTAATAAATAAATAAAATCATTTAAATACACTTTAGATAGAATATGAGTTAGATAAAAAAATATATTCATAAATCATAATCCAACCATATAAGTCAATGGTAAGTATAGAGTATAGAGTATAGAGTATGCCATCCAAAAAGCAAAACTTAAAGTTTTGATAATATCACAATACACAATTTAATATTATTATTGTGTGCATTATTTATTATAAAATAATATTTTAAAAATTTACTTAATATAAAAAGAAAAAAAATTTAATTGTATAATATAATAATCTTTTATACATTAAGTTTTAACTATTATTATAAGAAAAAAAAATATTTTTTATAAAACACGTATGTTTTAAAAAAAATATTATTTTATAAAATATATATGTTATTTTATGTTATAAAAAAATAAAATAAATTTTTAAAATTAAAAATAAAATTATGTAAATAATAAGTTATTAAATTTTAAAATCGTAAAGATAAACTTTAAGTCCTGGGTCAACAGTGGCATTAAAGCCTTAGTATAAAGTACGTAAATACAAGAAAATGGGTTCTACGTGAATTATATAATGTTTTTTTTTTTAATTTATTATAAATATTAATATAAATTTAAATTTATAGCTAAGGATAATGCAATATTTTCATAAGATTAATCATCAAATATGTCGCATAATTTTGACCTGATTTATTATTAATACATATGACACTTGTGCTAGTTAGCTCGTGACTTACATTTTATTTGTCACATATTATTAAATATATAATT
Organism: Elaeagnus macrophylla; assembly: GCA_029378325.1. NCBI lineage: Eukaryota > Viridiplantae > Streptophyta > Magnoliopsida > Rosales > Elaeagnaceae > Elaeagnus > Elaeagnus macrophylla. The sequence continues at coordinate 19,330,263 of CM055646.1, read as the reverse complement.
TTTATAGAATAATATATTTAATTATAAAATTAAATTATATTATACAGTATAAAAATAATATAGTTATATAAAAAATTATATTATTAAAAAGGTGAGTCTAAATCATACTAGATATTTAATTTACATTGTTTGAATTTTTAATTATAAAATCATGTGTTTTAATTTTTTTATTTTATCTCAAATTAAAAATAATATTTTTTTATTTTTAAATTTATAATAAAAATATAAAAATAATTTAAATATTAATTTCAATAAATTTATGACACAAAAATATTTTATTAAAATATTTAAATCAATTTTATCTTATTATATTATATATTTTATTATTAAATACTATTAAAATTAATTATAATATAATTTAATATTGTTTAGTCTAATAATCTTTAACCTATCATATTCAGTGTACCAAATATATTTTTAGTGTGCACTAAAATTAATAAACTGCTATCCGTTAAAAATTAAAATTAAATGTTCAATTCTAATTTTTCATAAAAATATTTTTATTGTTTTTTGAGTATATTTTTAAATAATTTTATTAATTATTTTCTTTATTATGCATTAAAAAATTATTTATAAAAAAATAATTACATCAATTTTATATTTTATTAATTTAAAATAATATATCATCATTTAATTTAAAAATAATAAATAATTTTGAAAATTTCATATTCCTTACGCAATGAGTCAGTGGATAATAATTAAAAGTACAATTTTTCGTACAGTAAATGTGATTGATTGAAATATGTTGGCCATATAAATAAATAGTAAATGATTCTTTTTTTTTTTTGCAAATAAATAATTACTTTATAAATTTCCACGTGTTTCCTTTACCGCTTTGGGGCTGGACTTATCACATCATTTACCCATATAAGTAAAGAGTAACTTTTAGGTGAATTTTTCTTATATAATATTCTATACTAGTATAAAGAAATATACATTTTTAATATATAAATAATTTAATTATTTAATTAATTTTTTTTAAATTTTTTAATAAATCTTAAAATAAAAAATCTTTAATAAAAAATATATATGTTTGTTTTTTTTAAGAAATTAAAAATTATATCTTATTTATATGATATTTTTTTAAAAAAATTTAAAATAAAATAATTACATAATTAAATTTTAGTACTACTTTTTAAAGTTAATATTATCATAATTTTTCTAAATTTTAGCCGCGTGTAACAAATTTTTTGACGATATAAATAGTTTAATTATTTAATTATTTTTTTAAAAAAAATTATATATTTATTTTTATCCGCCACAAATAAATTATACCATACGAATAAATTAATTTAATATTACCAGAGCACCTAATAAAATAATCTCCTCCTCAGTCCAACAAATATTAAAAATTCACTTTCCCTCTTGGTATTTTCTTCCACTCTTCTATTGTTTGTCTCCATGGCCACTGAACAAGAAATCTCACATACTTCGCGCATGCAGTACTATCTCACAGACGATAGCAGCAGCGAAGAAGATGTTGAAGATGATGATGAAGAAGAAGAAGAAAACAAAGAAGAAGAAGATATTGATGAAAGTGGATCAAGCCAAAGCTCAAGGGGTTTGGATTGCAAAAGCTTTTACAGTACGCTAGTATGTGGGGGATCTAGTCGTCGGAAGGGAAGTTGGTCAATAGGACAAGTGTTGGACCCAAGAGCCAAATGGGTTCAAGAATGGAACAGGATTTTCCTCTTGGTTTCAACAACCGGTTTGTTCATCGATCCACTTTTCTTCTACGCCCTTTCAATAAGCGACACGTGTATGTGCCTCTTCATTGACGGGTGGTTTGCGATAACGGTAACTGTGCTCCGGTGCATGACGGACGCGTTGCACGTGTGGAACATGTGGTTGCAGCTAAAGATGGCTAAACGGTCCTTTGCCATGGTTGGTGTGGAAGGTAGTACTGCTACTTCTGGCAGCTTGCGAAATACCACTGCTCGTTCTGTGGCTCTTAGATACTTGAAGGCCAGAAAGGGCTTCTTATTTGATCTTTTCGTTATTCTTCCTTTACCTCAGGTAACTAAAAAATTCGCTCGAGTAATTCTATTTTTACTTAAGATATTAATATTCAATTTGGATATATGCAGAGTTTTTTTTTTTGCTTCTTCCCTATTTATTTATTAGAATTTAGTTTCGAGCAGCATTAATTATCACCATTTGTTCTGGTAGTTATGATAATACAAACATGGCAAGTCTTTTTCATTACTGTTGTGCTATAGAAGGTGACAGATCATGAATGCATCATCGTCCTTTTGTATATATATGCATGTTTTACAGTGCAGTAAAATTAAAGTATATATGCTGTAAGAGTACTAGTTAACACACACAGACACACACGTGATAAAAAGTTGTTTATTGAGTACTTATTTGTGGTTGTAGATAGTATTGTGGGTGGTGATACCAAGACAGTTAAAAAGAGGACAAGTAACGGAGGTGATGACGGTGGTGTTGATAATGTTTTTGTTCCAGTACCTTCCAAAGATATATCACTCCGTATGTCTTTTGCGTCGCATGCAAAACCTCTCTGGTTATATTTTTGGAACTGTGTGGTGGGGAATTGCCCTCAACATGATTGCTTATTTTGTCGCTTCTCATGTGAGTCTCTTCTTAATTACTTCTTATTTTTTTTCACATTTCAAATTAATTTTTTATAATTAACTGAATTTTGTTTTTTTTTTTTTTTAAGATGAATCTAAATTTATTTCAAATACTCACATAGGGTACTACTTTTCATCTCCACAGACCCATTTATCGAATTATTTTGAATTTAGGTCTATATATATAAGTCGTTCTTGAGATATAAAAAGATTATTAGTAATTTATAATAAGAAAAGCCAATTATAACATAAGAAATCAAAGTCTAATTTTATTTTAAGGTTAGATATCGAAAGAAAATGAATAGTTTTTTATTATATATATATATATATATATATTGCTTATTTCTTTATTTTTGAAAACAATAAGTGTCCATGTCCTACAAACTGATGTTAAGGTTGTGGTATGTTGGTAAAAAATGGTTTTTTTTTTAAGAAAAAAAAAATCAAAACTCAAAACATTATGAAACAACTTATAGAATAATTTCGAGCAATCATTATCAAACATAATATTTTTTTAAAATTAAAAATCTAAATAATTTAAATAATTTTTTTAAATTACTAATTACAATTTTTATCAATCATTAACTTAATATTCTTTAAAAAAACTTTACCTTGATATTCGTTATTATTATTATTTTTTTTGGAAGAAAATGTAGATATAAATTCATGTTTAATAATGTGATATAATATTATTAATAATTTTAATTAAAATTTCATAAAATTTCAAGGGAGAAAAATATATTAGAATAGTATTATATGTATTAAATTATGATATATATTAAGTGATATATTAATTATTTATTGAATGTAATGTTAATATGTGAGATGAAGAAGGAATTATATATTCTTTAATGATTAATTAAATTATATTATATAAATTATTTTTATTATTATTATTATTTTGGGATATCTCGAAAGTTATAAAGAAGCATGACATCAGTTGTACATGCTGCAGTCTTATTACAGTGAAACTTCAAATAGTTTTAATTTGAAAAACTCAATATGAAATCATTCATTTTAAGGTAAATAATAATTTGAAACTTTAAATTAATAAAATATAAAATTAATATTAACTTTTTAAAATATAAATAATTAACACTTAGATAAATAGAAAAAAAAAATATAATTAGTAAAAAGAATATTATAAAAATAATGAATAATATTTTTATTGTAATTACTTTTTAATTCTATTTTTATTTAAAAATATATTATATATTTCATAATTAATTTCACTTTATTTAATAATGATATTTATATTTTAAAATAAATATAAAATTATTACATTAATAAAATTCGTACTCTAATAAAAAAAAGGGAAAATAACAAAACTAACACCCCCTAAAAATTATAATAACAAAACTAGCACCCCTGTGTTCAATTAAAATTGAACGACGATAATTTAGACTCGTTCAATATTGAACGTTTAATATTATCCGTTCAATTAGAATTGAATGACGACAATTAGACCTATTTAATATTGAACGTTCAAATTGAATATTGAACGTTCAATATTTTACGTTCAAATTGAATATTGAACGTTCAATATTAAACGTTCAATTTTAATTGAACACAGGGGTGCTAGTTTTGTTATTATAATTTTTAGGGGTGCTATTTTTGGTAATTTTCCTAAAAATAAATAGAATTATCCTTTTTTAACTTTTCGAGGAGGAATCTACTGAGAAATTAAATGTTCCGAGTTAATGATGTACGAAGACAGGTTGGCCAATAATTATGACAAGGACAAACATTCTTCTTGATTCAAATCATGCAGCAAAGAAAGAGGTCCCATAAATGAAATTGATTTTTTTTTTTTTATATTTGGGATGTTAAATTTTCGTAAATTAATAGCATTATTTAACTATGAAGAAGAAAAATATTATTTATATTATAATTTGGCTATATATAATAATAATAATAATAATTGTGAGTGTAATAAAAAGAAGAAAAATAAATAAATAAATATCAGGCTGCAGGAGCATGTTGGTATTTGTTAGGAATACAAAGGGTAGAAAAATGCCTGACAGAGCAATGCAGTGGAACAAGTGAATGTGGGATGAGAATATTATCATGCAAAGAGCCAATTTATTACGGAAGCACAAGTTTAATACTGAGAGACAAAACAAGGCTAGCATGGGCTTTGAACAAACAAGCCAGGTCTACTTGCTTATATAGTTCCACTAATTATGAGTACGGTGCTTATCAATGGACTATTCAGCTTGTTACCAACAATAGCCGCTTGGAAAAGATCCTCTTTCCAATCTTTTGGGGCCTCATGACTCTCAGGTCCTACTTTTTTTTTCATCTTCCTTCCAATGCATTCTCTATCTATGGACTGTATTATTATTGATCTATTAAGTTATTTTTCATTTAACATCATCTAAAAAGAAATATTAATTGTTTCACTGTGCAGTACGTTTGGTAACTTGGAGAGTACAACCGAATGGTCAGAAGTTGTGTTCAACATCATAGTTTTAACCAGTGGACTTCTTTTGGTCACCATGTTGATTGGGAATATCAAGGTATTTCTTAGTTAGCCAAAAAAAAATATTTAAAAAAAAAAACAATGGCATGATTGTGGAAATTAATATTCATTCATTATTATATTATGATTCATATGGTTTTATTAATTAATTAAAACAAAAAAGCAGTAGGCGTTAATGTGAGTTGTTGATGAAGTTGTATTAATATTTAGAGTTGTTTAAGGTGTTTTTACATGCGACAACGTCAAAGAAACAAGGAATGCAATTGAAGATGAGGAATTTAGAGTGGTGGATGAAGAAGAGGAGGTTACCACAGGGTTTTAGGCACAGAGTACGCAACTACGAGAGGCAAAGATGGGCCGCCATGCGTGGTGTTGATGAATGTGAAATGATCAGAAATCTACCTGAAGGCCTTAGGAGGGACATCAAGTACCATCTTTGCTTAGACTTAGTACGCCAGGTACATTACATCATTATACTACTTACCAACTTAATTATACTAACATTAAAAATCAAATAATAGCTAATTATATGATAAAAATTGTATAAAATTTCATTAGTTAGAAAGAAAAGAAAAGAGAAAAAACATTTTAATGACTAAAAACTTTATTATCTCAAAAAATGATCACAAAATAGTATTTAAAGTGGTGGTCTTCGTATGTATTGCTTTATCTATGAAAAGAATTTCATCTAATATTTTGCATTTCAATAGGAAGAGTTGTGTTCTTCTACTTTTTGTTTGTTTGTAAGTTTTTTTTTCCTTTGTCTGAAGTCCCAAATTTTCTTACCCATCCCAAAATAAAATTGGGCCTGATATACATCAAAGTATGAGCTATTTGCCTAAATAGCATGCATTTAGTTAAAAAATTAAATTTTCCAAAACTAGCAATAATAGGATCAAAACTGTGAGTTTTGATTACATTAAAATTAAATAAATTACAAAAATATCCTTAGTTATGTGATATGTAATATCAGTATGTAAATTGATTTACATAGTATGTAAATCAGTTTACATAGTATGTAAAATGGTTTACATAGTATGTAAATCAGTTTACATAGTATGTAAAATGATTTACATACCAATATATCAGTATGTAAATAAATTTACATACCAATATATCAGTATGTAAATAAGTTTACATACTATATAAACTATTTACATAATATGTAAATAATTTACATACTAATATAATAATATGTAAATAGATTTATATATCAAATAAATTTACATACTAATGTAATAATATGTAAATAGGTGTAATTACCCAATCATATATCAACTGATTCGCAGATTGAACCAATTATTAAATTTAAGGTAGAATCAATTCTCAGATTTAAAAAAAAAAAGAGTGACAGAAGACAAAAATCGTTTGATTTGAAGTGGTTGGGAGTGTTGAGTTGTAGTAGTACCTGGTGGGCTAGAGAAGTCCTCTGGACTCTGGAGTCAAATTCTGCAATTGATTGCAAGGAAGCGGCGCAGCAATGGCTTGAATTAAGGATAAAAAAGTAAAATAACTTACATAAAACGATACCGTAAAACAAAAAAGGAAAAAAATGATGATGTATTATAAATTGTGCTATATCAGGGCTATAAATCATCAAAGTATTGCAAATGAAAGAAAATTGGGCTTTTCTTTCACCAAGTCACCACGAGGTGAACAAAAGTCCAGGTGAAAATATAAATAACATTAACATCCATGTCAACATTTTTTTTTAAATATAATATTCAACAAAACAAAAAAAGTAATTATATGTTGATTATTATATTTAATAAAATTTTTAAATATTATTTTATTTTTATAATTAATTTTATATTTATTTCAAATATATTGTAACAAAACAAATTAAAGTAAGTAAAATAGTTCACTAATGTTTTAAACTAATAAGCAGTCAATTTTTTTTTTCTTTATTCTTTTCAGGTGCCTCTGTTTCAACACATGGACGATCTAGTTCTAGAGAATATCTGTGACCGAGTGAAATCTCTTATTTTCACAAAAGGAGAAATAGTAAGCTTTCTCATACATATGCAAGTGATCAATAGGGAAAAAAATAATCCTTCATTATAGTTATTTGAAATCAAATATGTCCTTCTCAAATTCAGTTTCTTGCAGATAACAAGAGAGGGAGACCCAGTTCAAAGAATGCTATTTGTGGTAAGGGGTCACCTTCAAAGCAGTCAAGTTCTAAGGGATGGTGTAAAAAGTTGTTGCATGTTAGGGCCTGGTAACTTCAGTGGAGATGAACTCTTGTCTTGGTGCCTTAGAAAGCCTTTTATAGAAAGACTACCACCATCTTCCTCAACTCTAGTCACTCTTGAAACGACAGAGGCATTTGGACTTGATTCAGCGGATTTGAAATACGTGACTCAACATTTTCGATACACATTTGTTAATGAAAAAGTTAAGAGAAGCGCAAGGTATTATTCACCAGGTTGGAGAACTTGGGCTGCCGTTGCAATTCAATTGGCTTGGAGAAGATACAAGCACCGTTTAACTCTCACTTCATTGTCGTTTATAAGACCTAGGAGGCCCCACTCTCGGTGTTCTTCTTTGGGAGAGGATAGACTTCGGTTATATACAGCTATGCTTACTTCTCCCAAGCCAAATCGAGATGATTTTGATTTTTGAGTTTAATCGAAAAGCAATATTAATATTGGGTTCATTCACTTTGTATCAGATATCTACATTTTTATGACAGGTTATTTTACAATAAAACGTTCTTTGATCATTGCTTAAATTAAGTTGGCGCTTCATTTTTCTATATATGAATTGGACAGCTTGAGCCTTTGAGATGTTGAAGAGATTTTTGGTGTTTTAAGTTTGGGCCCAAGATCACACCTTTTTGTGTTTTTGCTATGTATATACTTGTGTTATGTAAGGCAATGACTATGTACAAGCAATGCGACACAACTAATAACTTTATATAAGTTAATTATAATGTGTTAACTTTATATTTTTGAGCTCTAATAACTTTATATTTTTTGAGCTCTAATTCTATATTTTTATTATAATATGATATAAAAATTTCAGTATTGAATTAAGTATAATCTACTATAATTCTTACTATTTTTTTACTTTGTATAAAAAAAAAAAAAAATCACCCTCCCCCCTCTCAACAATTTTTTCTGGCCCCCAGAAGATACCAAAACTAAAAGCGCTGCTTGGCAATTGTCTCATTTACAAGATTATGAGCTCAAAACAATCTCATAGAAGCCCATAAAGCAAATGTTAGTAAATCAGAATGTGATGGAACTTCAAGTGTGACTAATTTGCCTTTTAAAATAATAATAATAAATCTATTACCGTAAGAACTAAGAAGGCAATATAAAAGAAGAGTGGAATTGTAGAGCGAAAAGTTTCATGCTTTATCAGACTCCGAAGCAGCTGGGACCTGGTTGGACTGAGCTTCTGGAATAGCGGATCGTCTGAAGAGCAAAATTGCAAGACTGCCAACGCAAGAATAGATGAAACATCCATAACAACGTGTTACAAATGAACCAAAATCAGTGCCCACAATGCATTGCCATCCTGGCCCATGTGTTCTATCAAATTCCTGCAACAAATTAAAATCAAAACCCTGGAAACACCTGCATAACATATATCTCATAAAAGTTAATCATTGTTCATCAGATTCCGAGTGTGCTTGCTTGTGCTTATGTTAAAAGCAGTTTCACTAAAAAAAATATTTACCAAAGAAAGCATTTTCAAGAAGAAGCACAATATTGTACTTATGTCACAATGCACAAAATATGAATTTTGAGCTCTGAAAGCACTTGTGCTTAAAAAATTCCATTTGGTTAAAGAATTTTTTTTACAGGAAGCATATAAACAAACTTATACTTGGTAGAGGAGATATGAGACTTACCTTCTTTATGAAACGGGCAATCTCAGTAGCCTCTGTGACATCAAAGTGATCAAGTGCATTTTGCTGCATAGTTTGAAGCATATCTGTCTCTCCAATTGCTGCTTTGCCTTCTAACATGCTTAACAGAGTTGGAAGATTCACTAAATTTGTAGTGACTGAAATTAGAGAAGGAGAAATGTGGATTTGTTATGAATTGATAATACTGAAGTTGTTTATTAATCTCTTGTATTTCTTATGTACACAATAAGGGTGTATATATAGTACAACCACTGAATCAAAAGTAAATCATAAATAAAAGAATAAATCAGAAAATAACAGAAAAAAAGATTTAAACAAAATATTTCCTAACTAATAAATCCTAACTGATTTCCTAAATATTCGGGATTTCCACACTCCCCCTCAAGTTGGTTCATAGATGTCAATCATGTCCAACTTGTTTATGAAATCATCGAAACTCTGACGCGGAAGCCCTTTAGTGAAGATATCTGCGGTTTGTTCTTGTGTAGGAATGTACGTCATACAGATAATACCATTCTCAACTTTCTCTTTGATAAAATGTCTATCAACTTCAATGTGCTTAGTCCGATCATGTTGGACTGGATTAAGAGAGATATTGATTGCTGCTTTATTATCACAATAAACTTTGAGTGGAACCTCAGTCTCTACTCGTAGTTCTTCTAGAAGTTTCTTCAACCATAGTCCTTCACAAATTCCTTGTGCAACCGCTCTAAATTCTGCTTCAGCACTACTTCTAGCTACTACGTTTTGCTTTTTACTCCTCCATGTAACTAGGTTCCCCCATACAAAGGTACAGTACCCAGTGGTGGATTTTCTATCTTCAATTGAACCAGCCCAATCAGCGTCTGAGAAAATTTCTGTTCTTCTTTGATCTGTTTTCCTGAAGAAGAGGCCTTTTCCAGGAGAGCCTTTAAGATATCTCAGAATTCTATATACTGCTTCCAAGTGACTTTCTTTCGGAGAGTGCATATGTTGACTTACTACACTTACCGCAAATGCAATGTCAGGTCTTGTGTGTGATAGATAGATTAATCTTCCGACCAGTCTCTGGTATCTTTCTTTGTCAACTGATTCTTCACCCTGTTCCATTTTCTTCCCCGTTTCAATAGGGGTGTCACTTGGTTTGCTCCCAAGCATACCAGTTTCGGTTAGGAGATCTAGAACATATTTCCGTTGTGAGACACTAATTCCCTTTTTTGATCTTGCAATTTCCATTCCTAAGAAGTATCGCATTTGTCCTAAGTCTCTGACTTCAAACTTTGTGGAAAGGACATTTTTCAGTCTTTCAATCTCGGACAAATTATCTCCTGTTAGTATTATATCATCTACATAGACAATCAGAATTGTTTTTAAACCGTCTGACGAGTGTTTAAAAAACATTGTGTGGTCTGATTGGCCCTGCTGATAACCTTGACTCTTGATTACCTTTGCAAATCTGTCAAACCAAGCCCGTGGTGACTGCTTAAGTCCGTAGAGAGACTTGTTTAGTTTGCATGCCGCATTTTGACCATCTTCACAAAATCCTGGAGGTAATTTCATAAAAATTTCCTCGTCTAATACTCCGTTAAGGAAGGCATTTTTTATGTCCAACTGTTGGAGAGTCCACTCCAAGTTTGCTGCTAATGACAGTAATACTCTAACAGTGTTCAGCTTTGCAACCGGAGCAAATGTCTCGGTGTAGTCGATTCCATAGGTCTGAGTGAACCCTTTAGCAACTAGACGAGCTTTGTAACGTTCGACAGTTCCATCGGCTTTATACTTTACAGTAAAAACCCACTTGCACCCAACTGGTTTCTTTCCTTTGGGTAACTCCACTACATCCCAAGTTTTGTTTTTTTCTAAAGCCCGTAATTCTTCCATTACTGCATTTCTCCACTCAAGGATTTCCCAAGCCTCATCAATATTTTTTGGAATTACTATCCTGTCAAGGTTAGTAGTGAAAGCACAGAATGTAGGAGATAAAGCATTATACGATACAAACTTAGATATAGGGTGAAGAGTACAAGACCGAGGTTGTTTTCTGAGTGCAATAGGTAAATCATCAAAGGAGTTAAAGTTACCTGGATTCAAAGAGGTCTCAAGGATAGGATCCATCACCGGGTTGGACTCTTGTAGTGCGTCAAGAGTGAGTTTCCCTTTGTACTTTGATTTTGGCCTCCTTGAGTAAACAAATATCTCCTTATCTACTTGTAACTCTGAGTCTCCCCCTGAGTTTAAACGGGTTTCCGTATATGGCACAGTAGGATGACTTGGTGTAACAGGCTCTGGATGGTTTGTAGAGACTGTACTTGGTAAGGAGGTACTAGGAAATGAAAGGTCAAACAAGCAAAACTGATCTTCAGAGTTCATATTCTTCCCCTGAAGAGGAGTTTTGGCGGGGTAATACGGTGTGGTCTCAAAAAAAGTGACATCAAGGCTAGTAAGGACAGTTTTGGTGGCAGGATCATAGCATCGGTAGCCGTTTTGAGTAGGAGAGTAGCCAATAAAGACACATTTGAGAGCTCGTGGGTCCAATTTTCCACGGTCGTGGGGATGAACATGTACAAATGCTGTACAACCAAAGATCTTAAATGGAATATCAGACATAAGGCGGGAAGTGGGGAAACAATGTTTCAGTTTCCCAACGGGTGTTTCATAGGATAGAATACGACTGGGCATTCTGTTTATAAGAAAGGCAGATGTCAAAATGGCATCGCCCCAAAACATTTTTGGCATATTGGTTGTAAACATGAGGGCTCGAGCCACATCTAAAAGATGTCTATTTTTCCGTTCGGCTACTCCATTTTGTTGTGGAGTATACACACAAGAGGTTTGGTGAATGATTCCATGGGTTTGAAGGTAATCTTGAAGAGAGCGGTTAACATACTCCGTACCGTTATCAGTACGCAAAATTTGAATTTGTGTTTGAAATTGTGTGTATATCATGGAATGGAAATTAATAAATACTGTTCGAACCTCAGTTTTATCTTTCAATAAATATACCCAACATACACGAGTATGATCATCAATGAAAGTGATAAACCATTTAGCATGAGTGCGACTTAGGTGCCGAGATGGGCCCCACAAATCACTATGGATTAAGGTGAATGGTTTTGAAGGTGTGTATTTGGATTTTGAAAAAGATGTACGATGATGTTTTGCAAGTTCACACGTTTCACATTGTAAATCAGATACGTCTTTATTTTGAATAAGGGACGGAAACAATTGTTTCAAATACTGAAAATTAGGGTGACCCATTCTAAAGTGCCACAACAAAAAATTATTATTCCTAGGGAGAGAAGCAGAATTACAATTTGTAACTTGATTATGTTCACTCACATCGGTTGCTTCAAAGTAGTAAAGTCCGTCACTCTCTCTAGCACTGCCAATCGTCTTCCCCGATGATAGGTCCTGAAAAATACAAGATGAAGAAATGAATTTAGCAGAGCAGTTTGTGTGAGCGGTTAATTTACTGACAGATAATAAATTGCAAGATAATTTTGGCACATGAAGAACGGACTCAAGGGTAATAAATTCGGAAATTTTAATACTCCCTTTTCCGGCAATTGGAGAAAGGGTGCCATCTGCAATTCTTACTTTTAAGTTTCCGGCACAAGGTACATATGAGGAAAAAAGTTCATGATTGTCTGTCATATGATCTGATGCCCCAGAGTCAATAATCCAAGGGGTATTTGTTTTTGAAAGTAAAGCAGTTAAAAAATTACCTTTATGTGCTAGCGAGCCAGAAGGGACATAGGTAGAAGACTGACCAGGTGGTTGGAATTTGGAAAATAGGTGATAAATTTGTTCAAGTTGCTCAGGTTTAAATGTTGAATTGGACATAAGTTTGTCGTTTTCATTCTGACTGGTAGAGACTTGATACCCTCGAGTTCTGGAGTTCTGCCTTGGTTTCCAGTCTGGTGGCTTTCCATGTATTTCCCAACACGTGTCCTTTGTATGTCCATTTTTCCGGCAATGTTCACACCAAGGTCGTCGTTTCATTTGGTTTGGGCCTGTCCCAGATTGGGGCCCACGAGAAGAAAGCCCAGAAATTTCGGGCCCATTAAGTGAATATGGTTCTTCATGGGCTGGATTAAACATTTTATTTCCAGACCCATTTCTTGACCCGGGCCCATAAAGTGCTGACCCGAGCCCATCAGGCCCAACAAGGCCATTATATTCCTTCAGCCCGTTCACGCTATTGTCGCCACTTCTCCTTCTCACCCATTCATCGTCGTTCCTTCGTCGCGCAGCAAGGGCTGAGCTCTCCCCAGCGCCGTCGCCGCCGTGCAACATGACTCCTCGCCGGCGTTCTTCTCGTCGCACCTCGGCGAACACCTCTCGGGTGGAAGGGAGAGGCCGACGGCTCAAGACGCGCCCTTTTACGTCATCCAAATCCTTATTTAATCCAGCCAAAAACTCAAACACTCTTTCACTTTCGATCCTCTTCTTGTGTTGTACACTATCAGCGGTGCAAGCCCAACTCTCTTCAAGGTTTAAATCCAGCTCTTGCCATATGTTCAACACTTCCATGTAATATTCGGTAACATCTCTGGTTCCCTGCTTTAAATTCCACAATCGTGTTTTTAATTCAAAGATTTGGGAGTAATTTTCTGTGTCTGAATAGGTTTCCCGAACAGCTTCCCACACATCCTTTGCCGTTGGTAAGAACAGAAACGTTTTCCCGAGTGCTGGCTGCATGGATTGGACGAGCCACGCCGTTACCATGGAGTTCTTTGACTTCCAAGTTCGATGGGCTGTGATATCTCTCGGACTGGGTTTGCTTATATCTCCGGTAAGATACCCTAATTTTCCTTTGCCATCCATGATCAGCTTGATGGATTGTGCCCATTCCCGATAATTTTTTTCGTCAAATTTTTCAACTGTAAGTTGAATTGGAGAACTATCGAGCCCTGAAGGACTCATTCTAGGTCTGGTTTCTGTTTCTCTGGCGTTGTTATCAGATGAAACAGATTCGCCAGTATCCGTTATTGCTCTGATACCATGTGGATTTGTTATGAATTGATAATACTGAAGTTGTTTATTAATCTCTTGTATTTCTTATGTACACAATAAGGGTGTATATATAGTACAACCACTGAATCAAAAGTAAATCATAAATAAAAGAATAAATCAAAAAATAACAGAAAAAAAGATTTAAACAAAATATTTTCTAACTAATAAATCCTAACTGATTTCTTAAATATTCGGGATTTCCACAAGAAAGTTAATAAAGAAGAAATTATAAAGTAAAAGAGCAAGATATAGATGACAAAGAAGTAGTGAAAGAGTTTATATATCTAGGGTGGTGACTATAGTCGGTCAGTTTAAATATACATCAATCCTCTTTTTGCGGCCACGAAAATAGGCTGCGGAATTATATATGCCAATTTACATAGTCACACTGATAAGACATTACTGGACCATTTTGACAGCAAATGGCTGAAATTAGCCACGAGAATAGATCAGTGGCAGAATATTATCCTAGAGATGCAGGGGATGGGAGACTCATTTAGAGCCAGCAGCAGAAAACTACAAGAATTTTTTATCCTACTTGATAAGTTGATCTTGAATACTCAGTTTTTTTTTAATCCTTTTCATCACGCACTAGTGATCAATGAGAAGCACTTTACAACATAAGTAGAGCTGAATGATTTCCAATATGTTGGGATAATTCACGTTAAAATAAGCACTGTGTTAACGATTGAGTGAGAATGAAATTTAAGATTACAGTATTTGGAAAAACCGCATTATCTGAAAGATTATTAATTAGCCCCTTTATTTGATGCATTTACGATGTTCAATCAGTCTTTGGCCTCCTAATAACTTTAATAAGATCCGAAAACAACCATAGATCTATTATTATATTCCCAATAATATGCTGCTAAACTTCTCAATAGATCATCAGATCTATTTAAGTAGATTAAAAAAATATACACTATTATTATTGTAACTTGATTCCATCTTATGATATTTCTTTAATTGCAGATCACCTGTCATTTTCTTTATCAATTGGGATCTGTGAGTGGAAACCCACTTCTACCAAGCTTCAAATTTGATTCAAAAATTAATACATGTATCCATCACTGAGAAAGAAAAACAATCAAGGTTAGCTGGCCTCTAACTCTACTTTATACCTAAATTCTTACCTTACCTGAATGCCCACTTCCCCTACCAAATAGAAAAAGAACCCAAATTATAAAATAAATAAAACTGATTAGCATTTTTTTTTAAAACAAAGACCTGAATGCAATTAACGAAAACTATTTTTCATTAAGATATTCCAATTACTTCATGTTGCCCGAAGGTTGCGCTACGCACATCTGTACATAGTTCTTCAATTAAATTTGTTAAATGAGCTTTTAATTCAGATTTCTCGTTTAAACCAAATAGCTATAATACAATTAAAAAAATAAAACAAATAGCTTTAGGATTTATTTGACATGCAAACCAATTCTTGACATTTGACAACTCAACGTGTCACTGACGTAATCGTGTCGCCAAAGCTACGGTGTCAACCTTTCCAACCAAATCACAGTATCTGTTAATACCCATCACCCTAAATAAAACTTATATTAAAAAAAAAAAAAATGTTGGAAAAACGACACAAAAATTTTCAAAGCCCACAAAACGTAAGCAACTTCTTTGCCACTTTTTTCTCAAAATAATCTCTCTTTCACATCCCTTATTATACATTCATATATATCTTCTTCTTCTTCTTCTCTATCACCAACCGTTGTTCAATTTCTTTCTCTCTCTCTTTTTTCCCCAATAAACATATATACCTTTTGTTCTTTCCTCTTCCTTCACCACCACCACCACCACCACCACCAAGGCGACGAGACGACGTTGACAAAAAGATGGCACGCCGTCTCTTCGCCTGCTTTAGAAAAAGTGCCTCGGACTCATCAAACGAGAGGAACGTAACAGCAGATGTGGTACCAGAGGAGCAGAGACGTGGAGGGGCAGTATTGGTGGAGTTGTTTTCTTCACAAGGCTGTGCCACCTCACCAGAGGCTGAGTTGCTATTGTCTAGGCTAGGCAGGGGAGATTTTGAAGAGCAAGGCATGCCTCCTGTGGTGGTATTGGCTTATCATGTGGACTATTGGGATTACATGGGCTGGAAAGACCCATTTGGATCAAGCCAGTGGACTGTTAGACAAAAGGCTTATATTGAGGCTTTGAAATTGGACACCATGTTCACACCACAGGTTGTCGTTCAAGGTGTGGCTCATTGCCTTGGTAATGATGATAATGCTCTGCTTCAGATTATTAAGGGTGCTCCTAGATACGCTGCTCCTACATTCCAGGTATTCATTTTCGTCGCTTTTATTTTATTTTATTTTATTTTTAGAGATCTTGCTTGTAGTCGTAGATCTAGGAGTAATAAATTTGGAAAATTTTTTGAAGACAAAAAAAAAAACACCGTTGCAAAAGTTCACATTGTGACTGTATAGAAGATTATGTCAGTAGAACCTTTGATTTTATTAGATGTTAGGAGTACAGATCTTATGAGACACTTTTTTAACGGGACAAATTGTATGCATCACCTACTCAAATATGTTGAAAACACTCCAAAATTAGTATACACATTTTACGACTTATTAACCATTTAATCAATTTAATATAAATCGAAGAACACACATACAAGCCAAATCGTTCAAATGTTGAATGCCAATCAGGAAATATTCAATACTTGAAAACTTATATATTATAATATTACATGAGTTCAAATTAGCTAGTAATAGTAGTAGAATTAGTGATCCGACATTTTGTGGATAAACAGGCAACTTTTCAAAGGCCTTCACTAGAGTCGTTGCAAGTATCATTAACCGGAGCTTTAAGGACAAAGGTGGACAGCTCAGGTGCAAATGTTATGGTGGCGTTATACGAAAACGGGTTGGTGACTGATTGTCCAAAGGGAGAGAACAAAGGACGCGTCTTATCAAATGACTTTGTTGTTAGGAAACTCGAAAAGCTCTGCACTGTAAAAGACATCTCTGCTAAGAAGACTGTTAATGGAACTGTTACCTTCCCTCTTTGGGAAACCTTTAAATCCAACAAGTGCAGTGTGGTTGTTTTTCTTCAATCTAGCTCTCATCAAATATTTGGTTCGCAGACCTTTCAATTACCTGATAACATATGAAATTGAATAGTTTGTCTACCTCATTTTATGTATTGGGCCTTTGTATTAGACGTACATAATGTGTTCCTTTTTAGAGTGGTATTGAACATTGATGGTTATTTTCTCTTTCCTCTTTTTTATTTGTTTATTCATGATATAAGAACTTTTCACATTTTATTTGAAAATGTTATCAATCTCTGGTGAGAAGTGGTGAACAAGCTTTTGAGATTTTAATTTTTATCAAGTTTGGGAACTGGGAAAAAAAAAGCTTCATGTTATTCAAAACTCATATATTTATTTATCTGAGTCGAGGTAAATGTTGCAAGAAAGTCAAAACTTTTTAAAACGCATTTTTTATATGATAAACTTGATAAGGGAAAATTAGTACACAATCTACCGAACAAGTTGAACATAAATTATTCATTGCTTTGAAGTGATACTGCAACTATTTTGAAAAATACGAAGTACCAAATACGAGCGATTGGTAGGAAGTATAGCTGCGTTAACAAGTTCAATTAATTCTTTTCGTCAATTTATTGATGCGACTAAAGGAAGATCTCAGAGATTCATTAAAGCCTTTGTATTGAGTAGAAATAGAAATGAAAAGAAAACAAATTCAGAAGGCCCTATGAATTGGGACCCCAACAGCTCAAATACATGACAGTTCTAAATGAGTCTTGAGATTGCTTCATTTTCTGGTAATCTTTCAACTTCTTGGAAGAGTATTGAGCAGGGATCTTCTTGGCTTGTGAATAAGATCTAAGATTGGTCTTCGTATAATGTTGATGAATTGACCTTAAAGCAAAATTCCATCTACAAAGACCTTGATCTTTCAAGGCCTCCACTACTCCAATGCTTGTTGCCACAATCCAAGCTTTGCTTCCTGCACTCATACTTCTTTTTTGCTTGCTTTACACTGGAATTCAGGAAACTTGAACCAAGAAAATTATGTCAGCTGACGGAAAAATAACCACTTTGGTTTCGATTTCGATTTTGATTTGGTTGTGTTGGATTCAAAATAATGAAGTAAAGTAATTCTTATACATAGTGAGGTGAGGGAGGAGAAAAACCGGGGGCAGGGTTCACCAGCAGTTTGGGAGAAACCTGTGGTTTTGATTAGAAAAACCATAGGCTTTGGCCCAATTTTGGCGCCATTGGACTCGCAACTTTAAGAAAGTTTGATGACTTTGTTGCCCATTAAGTAAACCAATGAAGGACAAGTGGTGTATCTTTTGCAAAAAGAGACAAAGTGGGATATATATATATATAAATAATTAATGTAATAATTTTTTATTAAATATAAGTTTATAAATTTGATTGTATTTATTGATAATATTATAGATTGTATTTATTGATAATATTTATTGATAATATTATACTACATTATTTTTTATTCATCTTAAATTTAAAATAAATAGCATTTTTTATATGACTAGGATTAAAAAATAAAATGTTATTTATAATAGTAATTGAATGTGTGTAAAAATTATTTTAAATTATAAAATTAAAATATTTAAGTTGCAAAAACAAAGTGGGAAATATATATATATATATAATTTTAGTTAATGTAATGGTTTTTTATTAAATATAAGTTTATAAATTTGATTGTATTTATTGATAACATATTATTTTTGATTTATTTTAAATTTAAAATAGATAATATTTTTTATATGACTAGGATTAAAAAATAAAATGTTATTTATAATAGTAATTGAATGTGTGTAAATATTATTTTAAATTATAAAATTAAAATATTTAAGCTGCAAAAGACAAAGTGGAATATATATATATATATATATTAAAATTTTAATTAATGTAATTATTTTTTATTAAATATAAATTTATAAATTTAATTGTATTTATTGATAATATTATGTTATATTATTTTTGATTCATCTTAAATTTAAAATAGATAGTATTTTTTATATTATTAGGATTAAAAAATAAAATGTTATTTATAATAGTAATTGAATGTGTGTAAAAATTATTTTAAATTACAAAATTAAAATATTTAAGTAACTTCTCTCTTTTTTTTAATAGGTTCACTCCATCGTTTTAAGTACGCATTTCTTCTTAAGATATGTTCAGTTGAATATAAGATAAATGAAGGATGACTATGGATTATTTTTAAGCTCAGTTCAAGATATTAAGATAACTGCTTGAGTTATCTCTGAAGTTAAGCTAGACATATTTTGATTGAACAATAAAGTTTAAGCCTGTGCAGAGACAGGACGAGAGATCTATTTTCATTGTCTCTGAAGTCTGAAGTTGAAAAACAAAAATCTTCTATTGTAATTCTTTGATTGTATTCACAGCTCACATAGCAATATTGTACCATACAACTAGAATTGAAAAGCAGTGAGTCAAATTGAACTAATAGAGGAAGAAATTAATGGGATAATATGAATTAAAACCTAATAGTATTAGGACCCCAGCAATTCAAGTCCAAAACTTTTCTAATCTTCTCTTCTTTACAGCGTTTGTTCTTCGTATTAGAAATAGAAGAAGAAAGTTTCTTGGCTTGATGGTAGGATCTGATGTTGTTTTTGGCATGGTGTTGGAGTGATCTTATGATACCATTCCACCTGCAAATGCCTTGGTCTTTCAGTGCCTCAACTGCTCCGATACTTGCTGCTACAATCCAAGCTCTGCGGGCAGCGTTCATGTTTTCGACAGTGATTAAATGCGAGAAACAGAGAGATTGATGTATATGGAAATTTTGAGTTTTGATTGTTAGATTGTCTTTTATGTGGGTTAGGAGGGATGATGTGGGTATTATTTATATATGCCAAAGAAAGGATTTTTTTTTTCCTTCCCCCTTAATTGAAAACAGCAGGAGGTACAAGTAAACCGAGTTGTCCGTTAAGCATTAGAGAGTCCGAGAGTCCCTGGTAATTGGTAACTGGGTTTGTCAAAACCATCTGCTTTTTTGGATTTTAGTGCTCTTCTTGTATTTTAACCCACGAGCTTAATTGTAGGATCAAGGAAATGTAGGAAACAACAATTTTGTTGCCTGGAATAAAACAGCAAATAATGAAAACAATAACAAGATACTTTTGGAGTTTAGCAAAAAAAAAAAACGAGATACTTTTGGGGGCAAAAATTAATTGATTAGCCATACACAACAAAAATATAAGCTGTATTGTTTTAGGAGAGTAATGTATATATATATATATTTTATAATAAGCAGATTTAAGGAGAGTAATGTTAACCTTTCACTCTTTCAGTTTTTTTTTTCTTTCTTATTTCAAAATTTTCTATTTATAAAAAAAAGAATTATTATTTCCAGAGAAAAAAATAATACAAGAGCAATTTAAACTTAAAAAAACTATAAAACTAAAATAACACTTCTAATATTAATTCATACTTCCTTTCAATTCAATGCATATTGTACTATTTTTATTGTTATAAGTTTTAGTGGTATTATTTTAGATCATTTCTCTTTTAATTTTTTTCTAATAATTTAATACTTTAGTATTTCTAAAAATAAAAATATTGCTCCAACATTAGTATTTTCTGCTCCGAAAATTAGGGCCATCATTATTCATTTGAATTTTTTTTTTTGAAACTTTTTGTTTACTAAATTTTTTGAAAATTTTCTATTTTAAATTTTTTTTGATGCTTTTTATTTTTGCTAGTTTTAATATATATATATATATATTTGAAAATTTTGAACTCTCTATTTTTTCAAGTTTTTCTAATTTTTTTTTTATTTTTTAAAACATTTTGAAAAATTTCTATTTTTTGATTTTTTTTTAAAATTTATTAAAACTTCCTATGTTTGTAAACTTTTGAAAACTTTACACTTTGAAATTTTTGAAACTTTCTATTTTTTAAAATTTTTTTGAAAACTTTTTATCTTTGAAAACTCGTTAAAACTTTATATTTTTGATTTTTTTTTGGAAACATTTTATTTTTCGTAATTTTTGAAAACTTTTATATTTTTGAAATATTTAAAAATTTATATTTTTAGAACTTTTTGAAACCTTTCTATTGAAAACTTGGAGTTTTTTTAATTTTATTTTTTGAGCTTTCTATTTTTGAATTTTTTTTAGAAATTTTTGAATTTATATTTTTTTGACAATTTTTGTAAACTTTATTCTTGAAAGATTGAGAACTTTTTATTTTTTGAAAGTTTTTGTAAACTTCTTATTTTTAATTTTTTTAAATCTTTCTATTTTAAAATTTTTTCTCATTGGACGGTATATTATTCAATATCTAGGCCAACATAACCCATTTTGAATTGGTTTTATGATTTTTGGAGCTAGACCAACCCAACAAAAAGAAGAGAACAGAACTATTTATGTTAGATTGGTTTAAATTAAAAGGACTACTTTAAGATAAGATAAATTTTGAATCCCTACCTTCTCAAGCCTTCTACATTCATATTTTTAAATTTTTTAAAAAACTTTCTATTTTTTTAATTTTTTGAGAACTTCCTATTTCTGTTTTTTTTTTAAATATATTTATTTTTGATAATTTTTTAAAAAATTTATTTTTGAAATTTTTTGAAGACTTTCCAAAAATCTCAAAGACTTTTTATTTTTGGAATTTTTAAAAATTTATTTATTTATTTATTTTTTTTAAGAAACTTTCTCTTTTTGATTTTTTTTAAACTTTATATATATATATATATATATATATATATATATATATATATATATATATATATATATTTTTTTTTTTTTTTTTTTTTTTTTTTTTGAAAACTTTCTATTTTTAGAAAAAAAATTGCAAACTTTAAATTTTTGAAACTTTAAATTTTTTAAAAATTTTGTAAACTTTATATTTTTTAATCTTTTTATAAAATTATATTATTGAAATTTTTAAAATTTCTATTATGAAATTTTTCTTGGATTGGATTAGTTATTAAAATATTGTACATATTAAGGCGGATCCAACCCATCTTGAATTGGTTTTGTGATTTTTAAAACCAATCACTCTAATAAAAGGGAAAGAACCTAACCCTTTATGGTAAGATTGATTTATACTCCTTTAGACTTCTACATTCCTACAGGGATTCATGCAGTTCAGGCATAATGTTAGAATGGCCAAAGTTCTTCCTTGTCAAAATTCATGTCTTGTTAGCTCCTTAGAGCAATCACAAATTCACAATACATGGTTGATCAAATCCCTGCTCTAGTGCTCTGATTAGGGAATAAAAAGAAATGGCTTAGAGAATTTGTGAAGGCGTTTTTCCTCCCGCATTGATTAGTCATTTTTCAGTCGTGAATATAAAGGTAACTGATCAGCTCAGTTCTCTTGTTCAAGTTTCCATCTATTTGAAAATAAACTTCAAAAACAGTTTTGAAGATTGCTCTTTTTGGCTGAACATTTCAATTATTGTTTAACCAAATTAAAAAGTAAAAAAGCAATATATATATAAAAAAAAGGCTCAGTAACTCAAAAGAGAACATCTATGTAATTTTTTTTTTTCCTTTCTAAAACTGCTTGTAACAAGTAAAACTAACAATGAATTAAATTGAATAAAAGAACTTCGTTTCTAATTAATTGGTAATATCTACAATGCCAGAAGGTAAAAAAGGCAAACTCTACAAAGTGGACGTCTTACATAGCTATTAAGGTTGGGGCTCAAATCAACTAGTACCCCAACAGCTCAAGCACAGAACTTTACTGAAAGACTCCTCAGGTTGCTTTATTTTATCATCTCTCAACTTAGATTCGGCAGAAGAAAACTGAGCAGAGAGTTAGTTGGCTTGAGAAACGGATCTGATGTTGTTTGTTTGTTGTTGCAGAGATCTCTTAACAAAGTTCCGTCTGCAGACCAAATTTTTTTTATATATAATGTGTCTTGAGAATTGGGTACATCTTAAGAGAAATAAACTTAAATTCTCGACTCTTTTTTTGTAAGATTCAACATTTTTCTCTCTTTCATATTCAATCTAGTGTCTCTCTTCCACGTACGTTCACTTCTACAAGGTAGCTAACAAATACGTTCACTCCTATAAGGCTTGTAGTTAAATCTTATGATTACTTATAAACTTTATATTATCATATTTGAGCAATGTAGGACAATACTTCTAACATACTCCCTCAAAGTGTAGGTCTTTGTTTTTTATAAAGCCCATTACTTTGTGTTTTTAACCTATTTTATTATATTATGTTCTATTTACGTCACTTGTCTTTTTTTTCGCAATTGCCATTAAAATTTTTTTACGAGATGAGGCCTAAAATATTTGGCTTAATCGACTAAAACTCTGGTATCATATAAATTTTATATATCGTATAAACAACATAAAATATTTACTCTTTAAAAAGTTAACTTCAAAATAGTTAAATCTCATGATTATTTATAAACTTCATATTAGTATTATACTTAAGCACAATACTTCTAAAAAAAAAACAAGTGACCAAGTAGAATAAAATATAATAAAATAGATTAAAAATATAAAGCGATGGTCTTTGTAAAAGATAAAGATTCACACTTTGAGGAGGAATATTAGATATATTATTATCCCATATTGCTTAAATATGACAATAATATAATGTTTATAAGTAATTATGTATTAACTTTTTAAAAAATAGGTCTTATTTTGCGTCTTTGCTATATAAAATTTAAAAATGGTTACAAAATTAGTGGAGCTGAAAAAGAAAACAAGTGCTCTAATCGGAGAAAACCAACGGTGGTATAACCTATGCGATTGGGAAGCCAGTGGCTTTTGCTACTAAAATATCACGAAACCCATTTACCTATGTAAGTGTACATGAAACCTAGGCAAAGAAACAAGAATAGTAGTGGTGCATTCATTCAATTAATGCCACTTGCTATGAAGAAGCACGTATTTTCTTAGCACAAGGACAGCTTATGGTAACATCCGCAATAATTCATTGCTTTTCTAGTAATATAACGTTTGTATTTTATGAGAAAAAATGGTCAAGAGTTTAATAGTTTATAAATCACATTAACAAAAAAAAATATATAGGCTTTGGATTTCATTGATTAACAAATGAATGTACAGTGTAAAAAAAATTGGTAAACAAAAGAAAAGGTCAAAATTTAAAAGGGGTTTGGTTAATAGTTAATACCTCAACTGAGGTGAGATATATCAAACTCGTTTGAAAGTTTAAACATGTGGGTTGCACCGAACTTTATAGGCTCTTCTGAGCAATCCGAATATTCTTCAGAAGTAGTATCTTCATCATCATGAGTACCTCTTGATGGTGAAGAAGGGTCATATACACTTTTGGAACGGCATATAGGCGTTGCAAGCATGTTGACTTGGCCAAAGTGAGAGATCTCAATCACTACTTTCTCATCTTCAAGCGGAAGAGGTTGTTTCCATGGCTCCCCATCCATCCTCATGAATGTGTCACTGGCTGCACCCTTGTGAAACTCAAAACGAATGCTTCTTGCCTGCATGTTTGCCAATGATTTAGGACCCAAATTGATCTTTGTAACTGACAGTAAGTGTCTAATTCTGATTAAAAACCGTATAATGGTCCATCTAACTTTATCTATTTTCTTTATATACCTGGCATAAATCTATTATAATTATAAAACTATTATCCTCAAAAGTAATACTTACTTTTCTATTAAAAAAAAAACACAAATAATATTTTAAAAAAATTAAAGAAATCATTTTAGAAACACATTTGACTTTCATTCCAAACAGACCATGAGTTCACTCCTCACTCGTCTAAAAATACTCTACCTGTGCAAGTCGAGTTCCATGTCCACGTTGATTGAGTAAAACAAGGCCATGCCAAGCATCTCTAAAACCAACAATCTCAAGAAGGCCGTCATCTACATATGGAGCAGTCAAATTCTTCTGTATGCATGGGAAAAAAAGCAGGAAATTAGCAATTAAAATTACATTTTATGAGCAGAATGATTTGAAACACAAACATATAAAACAGATGAAAAAGGAATGCGGAACTAACATCTTTCTGCTTCTTCCCTCTTGGCTTTCCCCACGGATCCAGTCCACCAGAAAAACTGGGCAAGTTAAGGCAAATGATTGATCGGATGCTGTTAATCCAAACCAAAATGTTAAGTACCTAATGGTGATTGGTATAAATTTTGGAAATAAAAGTAGAATATTGTAAACCATAGACCACATTGTAATGAGATCGACATCCAATTTAATTGGAATCATTAACAATTGTGTTTAAAATAAGAGTTAATTGCACGTGCGTGTGGAGTCTGGGGAAGAATATTTCGTACTTTTAAGGTCATAAGTAATTGTGGAATGTAAGAATATACCAGAATGGAAGAGAATTGAATGAACCAAAATATTTCAGCTTACCTCTTAGGTATGTCGAGTTCCTCCCATTGACCCTGCCTTTTCATGACTTTAACCTTCGTCAGATGTGCTATACTCCTGTATTTGAATTAATGCATTCTTAATTTCAGGGCCAAAGATATTGATAACCAAAGAGAATGCTTATTCAAACGACTAAGAACAACAAGTTTCAGATATCTTGTAACTGTTGTTTATTTACCCCATAAAAATGCTCTCTTTTTTTACCCCATAAAAATGCTCTCTTTTCTTCTAGCGTTGCAAACCCATGCGATCATTAAATGTCTCAAATTGATTTCCGAAGACACAATTTAAAATAACGTTTTGGTCCAACAAATTTACACCAAATAAGCATAAACTTCAACATGTAACTATAAGCTAGCGATCAGTTTCATGACAATAGTTCAGTATCAAACGTCCCTTCATTCATAGCATTTTAACTATGCTTTGAAAAATACTGTCCAAAGATACCAAAAGTATAGGGTAGCTGAAACATATAGTTTTGTAAATTACATTGTATTCACACAGTTTCATTGTACAACATGCAATACAAGATCAATGAATTGGAAACAATATTACAAGCATGGAGGCATATTTTTGGAAATGTACCAAGATCTAACCTTGTATTAGGATGGAGAAGAGAAGTGCAAAACCAGCCTTGAGTGCATACAAGCTTCAAATAAGTGCTCTGATCAGAGCCAAAAAGAAAGAAATAAAAGAAATAAATTTCATCACAACTGATTGGGAAAATGAAATTGTAAAAGAAAAAATTGCAATCAATGAGTAAAAGAAAAAGGAGAACATGTTGCATTAAAAGGTGTTGCAACACAACATTTCATTATACTACAGCTTATATGGTCAATCATGAGATATTAAAGGAAGTTTAATGACTCTAATCCATAAGTATTATAAGGCGGATGCTTCATATTACTCAAGTAGGATATGATTATAAGAAATTGCTGGCATTGTTCTTCACATGCAGATAATATTCTGACTGCAACATGTTAGTCAAGTAGGAAAATAAGGGAACTAAATGCATGTTTATGTTATGACCTCAAAGTGGACGGAAAATAGTTCCCATACCTGATTAACAAATTGATTCTTATATTTTTCAGGATGCAATTTCCTCTCGGAGTGAAACGCATATGATACTTGAGCATCCATTCCTGAATAAATATTTTAGTTGTCAAGAAAACAGTGGTTGCCACCAAATATAAAAACTATTAACTAACGTTTACTTTGGTTTAATGTGAATCAGCCATAGACCCTCTACATCCAATTACCCCGACACACACTGCATATGGAGACACTGATGCTTGTGGTTCTAAATAATTTCAAAGAGACTATTGAATTATTACCCATGCTGAAATAGTTCCAAAATCCTCCACGGTAAGTTTGAAAGCCCTCCTGATAAAAGTTAAAACAAAATAATTGTCAGATAAGCCCACGGTAAATAATTCAAGGGCTGGAATATTCAACATAATTTACATCCTAGGGCAGGTCAACCTAGCTTCCAAAAACTGAAGGAAATATTTACCTATCTTTTTATAACCCATTCAGCTATGCTAAAATTTATTTAAAATTATATTATTATAAAGACTGATAGAGTAGCTGTCCATTTTAAACAAGGCTGTACCAATATGAAAACTTATGGCCACTGTTATGCCCTCTCAGCTCCTTTCTGTAACCATTATTGTTGCCTTCAACTTTCTATTTTAGTAGGTTAAACTTTACACAGCTTAATCGTATTTTCCTTGTATATATTTACTTTTTAGGATACTGATAGACACAAAAGCAGATACTTCAATATTTTAAGTAGTCTCTTGAATTCTTAAATTTCTTGTAGTATGATACTTTGATTCATGATGTATCAGCAGCAGAAAGGAAAATATATAATGTCTTCTCAAATTCAAAAGAATTCAAAAAGCTTGAAGCTGGAGAACGAACCATATCTGCATCCATTGTGTCTTTTTGGGATACACAATGAACTGCATGCATTGAATGAGGTAACTCTAGAGGAGTAATAGGGTCACAAGAGCCTTCCTTGGGAGCCTTCATTCTCATAAGTACATGCCAGCTGAGATCAAACAAGAGATAAAATCATCCCAAAATCAAGGAATTAGAGACGAACTTTCATCCAAAATTAAAAATATATGTGTGTAGTCTGAAAAACGTTCCAAGAAAATGCTTCACAAAGAAACAGGCATAACATGTAAAAGCTTTGTTAAACTAAGGTATGGCAGAGTGAGATGATCTCATCATTCTATTATTCGCTGTAAAACAGCCGTCATTACTCCTAGAAGAAGGCCAAAGATCCAAATCTCTAAATGTAAATTATAAAAATTAATTTTGATATCGGTAAACAAATTGACATACACAGACAAATTTGCAGCATCATATTTAGGAGGATATGGTAAAGATGAGCATATTAAGTGATATATGCATCTCAATTTAACTGTTGATGATGAAAACCTTATAGGTCATAAGAGTTGGACCTATCACTGATTTTGTGGAGGTGCGTGCATTCATACAGATGAGGCAAACTTGCCATGTTAAATCATGTCACAACTCTTGAAATGAATAGTTAAAGATGCAAGAAGCATTCCCATATATGGCCATGTCGTTAAAGGCAAAAGTATTAATATAGTAGATGTATTACCTGTCAACTTTCATTTCTTTGGCATTCTTTACTTGAGACAAGAAAGATTCGACAGATTGTTGGTCTGTTCCAGGATTTCTCTTTCCCTGGTTATTGCAAAATTGATTAGTATTATAATTTAAATCTGTATTGAGCCAATACATTACAATATATCAATATTTTCTTCCTGCAGAAGGACGAGAAAAAGTTTTTCTGAGCATCATTTAGCACTTAACTTTACCACATTACAGTAAATAATGCTCAATTAAAAGACGCGTGTTAGGCCACCAGTACACTTCACTTACACCCGCAAGCGAGGACCAGCTGTGAGGAATTAGCAAAAGGGACACTACGTGACTCAATAAGTTTTCTATTACTGTTATCTTTTATTTCCTGTTTTGTCTAAGTTGTTATTTCTATTGTACGGGTATAGTTAGTTAGAAATGGGGGGACCACACTAATATTTTGTTATCATTTCACATAAGCAGAGAAGGGGTATAAAAGCTAATTTTGTTGTAAGGGAGGGTAAGAAAAGATTTGTGTGAGCACTGATTTGGAGAGCCACAAGCCTCTCGAAAGCTTGGACATCATTCCTGATTTGTTTTGTGAAATATAAACAGATTGACAGAGTTGTTTTCCATTGATTATAATTCTGTTTATTTGGAAATATCATTGCAGAGAAATAATCCCTAACAAATTGGTATCAGAGCAGGCAATTCTGGAAAATGGCAAAGAACGTCAATCAAAGAATGGAAACCATGGAGGAGGTAATGGATGTATTGCAGGTAGAGCAAGAAAAACTAGGAAAAGAGGTTGGGGAGTTGAAGGAAGAAATACATACCTTAACCCATCTTTTAAACCAACGATTTGAACAAATGTTTAAGCTGCACGAAGATGCTTAGAGACAAACGTCATCATCGTCGGGCAGAGCCAAGGAGAATCTGGTGGTCAGCACGGCAGTGGGTAATTTTCAGGGAGGTACGCAGAGCTTGGGAGATTCCGGTGGTACTGTGAATCCTAGGAATGACTTTCGATTCAGAAAACTGGACATGCCATTGTTTGATGGTAATAATCCGGATGGGTGGATCCTTAGAGCTGAACGATATTATGCCTTCCACCGAATGAATAATGAAGAGAAATTGGAGGCAGCTGTATTGAGTTTCGAAGGAGATGTGCTCCTTTGGTACCAGTGGGAGAATAAGAAGAAAGGATTTTCTTCGTGGGAGGAAATGAAGCTCATGTTGCTGAGACAATTCCGGGCCACCCAAAATGGTTCCCTATATGAGCAGTGGCTAGCTTTGGAGCAAGATAGCACCGTGAAGGATTACCGTAGGAAGTTTATTGAACTGTCGGCTCCATTAGATAATATTTCTGAGGAGATTGCTATGGGCAATTTCATCAATGGCTTGAGATCAGACATCAAACTGGAGCTCCGAATATTGGGGCCTAATACTTTGGGCCATGCAATGGATCTAGCCCAGATGATTGAAGAGAAGAATTCGGCTACCCAACGGGCTTCACACAGAACCCAGTTCACAAAGTCTGGATTAATTCCCCATAACACTCCGTCACCCACATCGTCTTCCCGAGCAGTTTTTACGCCGAACTCGGCAATGGCAAGAGCGACAGGAGAAATACGGCGTTTGACGGACTCGGAGTTACAAAAAAAAAGAGAAAAAGGCTTGTGTTACAGGTGTGATGATAAGTGGAACCCTGGGCATCGCTGCAAAAGGAAGGAGCTGAGTGTTCTGCTTACAAATGATGAAGAAGAAGGGGAGGAGGAAGAGGATCTGGACGAAAATGGTGAAAAAGAATTGGATGTAGCTGAGTTGGATCCTGAAGTGGAGGTATCATTGAATTCGGTGGTGGGATTCACCACACCGAAAACGATGAAGTTACGTGGGCTGATTCGGGATCAGGAGGTGGTCACGTTGATAGACCCGGGGGCTACGCACAACTTCATTTCCACAGCTCTGGTTGAGAAACTCAAATTACCCATTAGCAAAACAAAAGGGTATGGGGTGACATTGGGCTCAGGAAAAGCTATAAGGGGAGAAGGAATTTGTCGTGGAATTACATTACAACTTCAGTCCATTACCATCGTGGAAGATTTCTTACCATTGGAACTTGGTAGTGCTGATGTGATTATGGGAATTCAGTGGCTGTAGACCTTGGGAATGACACATACAAATTGGAAGCTACAGATTATGAAATTTTCTATGGGTGATCAGACGGTAACCTTGAGGGGGGATCCATCACTGGGAAAATCCAGAGTATCTCTAAAGTCTATGATGAAAACCCTTAGGCAAGAGGGTGTTGGGGTGCTGATTGAGCTGAACAATGTAGAAATTGGTTCAGAGGAAGTCTACGAAGAGCCTGTATTCATGAAAGCTTTACTGCAGAAATACAGTGAAGTTTTCGATTTGCCTAATGGGTTACCTCCTATAAGAGGGAAGGAACATGCGATTGTACTCAAAGATGGGAGTGGTCCTATTAGTGTGAGACCTTACCGTTATCCACATATCCAAAAAGATGAGATTGAGAGGATCATTCAAGAAATGTTGGTGGCTGGTATTATTAGAGCTAGCACAAGCCCTTTTTCCAGTCCAGTGTTATTGGTGAAGAAGAAAGACGGGTCTTGGAGGTTTTGTGTGGACTATAGAGCCCTCAACAAAGAAACTGTTTTAGATAAATACCCAATACCTGTCATTGAAGAGCTGCTGGATGAATTACACAATGCACAGGTTTTCACAAAGCTTGACCTCAAGTCCGGTTATCATCAAATTAGGGTAAAGGAAGAGGATATTTCAAAGACGGCTTTTCGGACACATGATGGGCACTATGAATTTTTGGTAATGCCGTTTGGACTCACAAACGCCCCAGCCACGTTTCAATCACTCATGAATGAGGTATTTCGTCCTTATCTCAGGAAATTTGTGTTAGTTTTTTTTGATGACATTCTTGTGTACAGTATTGATGAGACAACCCACCAAAAGCATGTTGCACTAGTGCTGGAATTATTGCAGAACCATCAGCTATATGCTAATAAAAAGAAGTGTGAGTTTGGGAAAAAACAGGTGGCATATTTGGGACATATAATCTCTGGTGAGGGGGTTGCTGCAGATCCTCACAAGATTCAAGCCATGTTGAATTGGCCTATACCACAGAATTTGAAGGAATTGAGGGGATTCTTGGGATTGACGGGATATTACAGAAAGTTTGTGGCCAGCTATGCCCAAAAGGCATTACCCTTGACTGCACAGTTAAAGAAAGACCAATTCCATTGGAATGAGGTAGCAACCAAGGCTTTCCAGAACCTTAAACAAGCCATGGTGCAGGTACCGGTGTTAGCCATGCCAGATTTTACCAAAACTTTTTGTGTAGAGACGGACGCTTCCGGGTATGGTTTGGGAGCGGTTTTAATGCAAGAACAGAAACCTGTGGCTTACTATAGCCATACTTTAGGCCAAAGGGCCCGGTTGAAATCGATTTATGAGAAAGAATTGATGGCAATCGTGTTTGCGGTGGCTAAGTGGAGACCGTATTTGTTGGGCAGACATTTCATTGTAAGGACTGATCAGCAAAGCTTGAAATTTCTATTGGAACAAAGGATTGTAGGAAGTGAGTACCAGAAATGGATTACTAAATTAATGGGCTATAGCTTTGACATACAATATCGACCAGGAGCTAGTAACAAAGTGGCTGATGCACTCTCAAGGGTACTTGACCCAACGACACAGGTGGAATGTTCTGTACTAGCTCTACCACAATGGAAATATTGGACAGCCTTACAGGACGAAATGGCGAAGGACGACTTCATTCAGAAGATTATCATTCAGCATAAGGCAGGGATTTCTCCACCAATTGGATTCACTGTGCATAATGGAACTTTATTTTACAAGGGAAAGTTGGTCATTCCAAGAAATTCCAAACTTCGCAACGAAATTCTGAGGGAATTTCATGACACCCCAGTTGGAGGGCATTCAGGAATTAATAAAACCTATTTGAGAATTGCATCAGAGTTGTTTTGGGAAGGGATGCGCAGGGATGTGATTGGTTATGTCCAAAAATGTGCGGTGTGTCAACAGAATAAATACATGGCTACCACTCCTGCTGGACTCCTTCAGCCCTTACCTATTCCAAACCAAATTTGGGAGGAGCTTACTATGGATTTTATTGAAGGCCTGCCCAAATCAGATGGAATTGATACCATTTTGGTAGTGGTTGATAGATTGAGTAAATATGCTCATTTCATTGGGCTTAAGCACCCATTTTCAGCCACCACAGTGGCAAATGTTTTTGCGCAGGAAATAACCAGGTTGCATGGTATACCCAGTTCAATAATTTCAGACAGAGACCGTATTTTCTTAAGTAATTTTTGGGTTGAACTCTTCAAGCTTCAAGGTACTACACTCAAAAGGAGTACGGCCTATCATCCGCAAACGGACGGGCAAACGGAGGTAGTTAATAGGAGCTTGGAAACTTATTTGAGATGTTTTGCTTCCGAGAAACCCCGCATGTGGTTCCGTTGGTTGCATTGGGCTGAATATTGGTATAACACCTCATTTCATAGCTCCACGGGCACTACCCCATTCAAAACAGTTTATGGTCGTGATCCACCCACCCTGATTCGGTATGAGCAGAATTCAGCCACTGTTTCAGCTGTGGATCAGCTGCTGGAGGATCGAGATGCCAACCTTGAGGATCTAAAAATGCATCTCTTGCGTGCTCAGCAACAGATGAAGAAACATGCTGATGGAAAACGGCACCATAGTGTTTTTAAAGTGGGCGACTTGGTGTTTCTTAAGCTCCGGCCCTACCGTCAACAATCTCTAGCTAAACGGAAGTATGAGAAACTGTCCGCTCGCTATTATGGGCCATATAAGATACTGCAGCAAGTTGGGCAGGCAGGCAGCCTACAAGCTGGCATTACCTAGCTCCTCAATGATCCACCCCGTTTTCCATGTCTCCCAATTGCGAGAAGCAAAAGGAATGACACACTCTTCTTCTACTTTACCAGATCAGATTACAACCGATTTGGAACTAGTAGTAGAACCAGACGCTCTGCTGGGCATACGACCCAAAAGGTTAGGACAGACCAAGGAATTGGAGGTCCTCATGAAGTGGAAGAAGCTGCCAGAATTTGAAGCCACCTGGGAGGACTATTACACCATCCTAACTCAATTTCCAGATTTCCACCTTGAGGACAAGGTGAAAGTTCTGGAGGGGGGTATTGTTAGGCCACCAGTACACTTCACTTACACCCGCAAGCGAGGACCAGCTGTGAGGAATTAGCAAAAGGGACACTACGTGACTCAATAAGTTTTCTATTACTGTTATCTTTTATTTCCTGTTTTGTCTAAGTTGTTATTTCTATTGTACGGGTATAGTTAGTTAGAAATGGGGGGACCACACTAATATTTTGTTATCATTTCACGTAAGCAGAGAAGGGGTATAAAAGCTAATTTTGTTGTAAGGGAGGGTAAGAAAAGATTTGTGTGAGCACTGATTTGGAGAGCCACAAGCCTCTCGAAAGCTTGGACATCATTCCTGATTTGTTTTGTGAAATATAAACAGATTGACAGAGTTGTTTTCCATTGATTATAATTCTGTTTATTTGGAAATATCATTGCAGAGAAATAATCCCTAACAACGCGCACATTACTTTAGGTCTTCTATAAGCTACATATGTATTATAAGTACAGAAGAAGGTGGAATGAAAACTGTTACATCAGGTTTATATAACAAACATGAAATTTAATGTCTTCCTAAGGGCATGAAAGGAAAAAGATTATGAACAAGAAACTGGTTGACATTGTTATTATCCTTTTCAATTACATAAAACGTAATAAGTATATGAAGAACGACAAAATGAAATTCAACAAAAATAAGGATATTTATGTTCAAAAAGCTTCAATGACATGCAAAGAAAGCAGCATATCTTACCCATCCAAATGCAAAGTGGAGGTTATTTCCAGTTCCTAACGGTACTGTGGCGATTGGAGGTGGCTGAGGAAGTTTAAGATCAGAAACTGCTTCAAGAAGCCAGCCTGCTGTACCATCTCCACCTGCAACCTATTGATCAGAATCAATCTCAGTGATAAAAAAAAAAAATTCCCTTATGCAAATTTTTCTTTGTGAAAGTTTATGTGATGCTGTATCCTACATTCATCCATTTGATGTAATGAAACAATCTAAACCATAACCTAACATCAGAACTCACAATTAATCTTAATCTATCTTCGATTTCAGCTGCCAAAATGTCTCCATTGCACTTGAGTGTCTGTAAAGCATCATATAGCTGGCGCAGCACTTGATCAGGAGCCTTTTCTCCCAAATCAATAACCTAAACGACCAGCCAAATCAATCATCCAGAGTAGTTCAGAACTATGTTACATAGACTCTTTTGGACTCCGAGTGTCCTAAATTTTTTAATACATATCCGAGTGTCGAACACCTCTATTTTTATGCAATTTTTTTTAAAAATTTACGTCAATTTGAAGTGTTGAGTACCCATACCCTTGTCCATGTTGTGTCTGTTAGATACAGATACTATATGAAAAATAAAGAGTCTATGTAACATAGGTTAAGAATATACAAATAGTATGAAAAAGTACAAATAATGCCACTTCTTTATCCTCGGTGGTAATTTTGGATATTGTAAAGAATCAAAATTGAAATGGTGGAAAACAAACCTGGTTTTTATTGAGAAGAGATTGATATGTCTTGAGAAGTTCTCCTCCGAGCTGGCCACCACTTTTAGAATTGATGAATACCATGACTGGACATGCAGGTATATGGCTAACATTTCGGACCTCTGATTTTGGTACAAGAATGTAATCCGGAATGTAGAAGTCCTTCAACATCTTCTTAGATTTCAAATCCCCCATCACTATCTCACAACTGCAGCATATTGATTCCAACATACAAAAACAAGTGAGAATTGCCCTCTGCAAAACATTTTTAGAATCAACTAAAAAAGAGAAGGGGGAAAAAAGGCAAATTGGGATAAGGTATACATACATGCAAGGAACATGTTATCTTCTGTTTTATATATATATATTTTTTGTATAACGCATTTTATGAAAGATGTATGTACATCACGGTTATGAAAAAAATATGTTAAGGATCGTCTATCAAGGAATTACGCTATGCACCTATTCCAACACCCTATAGGCAAAACGTTTACAACATTTAAAAAACATATGCTCTGCAGTTATGGATTAAGGAAAGCCAATAATCTAGAGTGCATGACGAAACTAGATTTAGTTGGTGAACGAAAAGGTGAAGTTTTTTTTTTGTTTACTTTCTACAGGAATCATATCGGCGAAACATTTAAAACGAAAAGTTTTCACAACCAACGTACAATTCGCAGATTCAATTTCTAACAACCAAGCAGGGCCAAAATTAATGGAAAAAAAAAAACAGTAATACGCTGACGGAGCATAATAATATATAATACCACCTCTTAGAAAGAAGATTCTGAACCATGAGACACGAATGATTCAAGCGAATATTCCCTGAAACAAACGTTTGGTTATCGGTTTAGTTTAACGCCGCAACAAATCAAATAGCATTGAGAAGGACAATGCAAAGGCAAAACAATAAGAGAGAAAGAGATACGTCACCTGGAAAAGAAATTTCATCGACTTTTAGAAGAAAGATAAAGAGATTCAAAGCGATCGAAAGGCACTGTTTTGGGTTCCATTCAATTGCTCAATTATAAATAATAGGTAGTTTTTTTGGAGTCTATTGATTCCTTAACGCGTACAATGCAAATAGGAAAGGAAAGAGATCAGAAGTTTCGGTCATGCCAAAGGGCAACTTTCCTATAATTTGGCTTCTAACTCGTACAACGGCCAAGTATTTTTTTAATCAATAAAAGAGCTACTCAGGAGATAAATCAACAGAGTGCCTATAGTAGATTAGGCTGTTCTCAAAAAGTAGATTATTTTACCAGCTCGAACTCATGAACTTGTCCATATAATTCAGTTATATTAACGATTGAGTTTCGTACAACGGCCAACTTGGACGAATTCTAATTTGGTCTCTTTTTTTGGGGTGTGCAAATGAGTAGACAACAATCTACTCTTTCTATACTTTGATCACCTTTATACAAAGGTTCATATTTAAGAATCAATCAAAATGTGGCTAACTTGTTTGTATTGAAAAAACATATACAACTTTTTCAATAAATATTATCATATTTATTATTAAAAAGTGTATTCATTTTATTAATTGTGAGTTTATTTTAATTTAAATAATTATTAAAATAAAAAAATGATCATTTGATTTTATCGGTCACTTTTTAGACTAAACTTAAAATATATATATTGAAAGTAAGTGTCAACTTTGCCTTCTAAATTCTTTAAGTATTTTTTATTATTATTCTAATTGTAATTCTTCGTGTTATGTTTACTTTCTACTTCATGTCATCCGCACGAATTCATTTTGGTTTATCTTCTAATTTTAGGGTTTTTTTTTGTGTGTGTGTGTGTTAAAAAGCACATCTAGTTTTAGTTTTTTATTCATGAGTTAAAATTCAAATAATTTATAGAAAAATAATTAGTCAACTTCTAATAGTTTGATTTTTTAGAAAAACTAATTGCTAACAGTCATTTAACAAAGTGCATTTAAAAAAAAGAAGGTAATGACTGCTTGTTGTCTTCTCTACTTATTGTTGGCTTACAAGTTTTCAGTATTCTTAGAAATCATGTAAGAAGGCCTGATTTATTCTCATATTCTGCTGAAATTTAAATAACAATTAAATAAACACTTGCGCACACATTTACAATAGCAGGTTTGAAATCACACCTACATGTATATACTATTGCACACATATACAAATAGCATGTTCAAAATCACACTTACAAGCATATAGTATTGTACTACAAAGGAATTTGTGGATTGAAGAAGAAAAAAATTGTTAATAGTAGGTTTAATGAAAAGAAAAATAGATACCACAATGACATAACAATTCACATAAAGTGGAGTATATCTTTTAATTTTTTCATGTTTGTAAATAAATTTTAACATAAAAAATTTAAAAGTAAAAAAATGGAAGAAAAATCATATGGTTTATTTTTCTGATAATTACTATTTCAGAATAAACTGTTTACAAAAAATACTAATTTAGCTGGTGCAGAAACCATAAGTTAATACTACTAGATCGTGGGAGTATTTCTCCTTTATTTTATTTTTGGGCAAATGTGCCCCCAATTAAATCAAAGCCCACGAATTTATCCATGAAACATTCGTTTTTGGGTTATCACCCCAAAAGAGGAAGACATATAAATTGACAGTATTTGGGTCGTCAACATCACATAATTGGTCGTAATTAGCAAAAATTAAATTATTTGGGCCTTATTGTAATGTATCTTGAGTGTTACTAAATTTGCCCATACAAGTATATTTTAAATTATTACCTCTAAATATTTTAATACTATATATAAATATAAATATGAGCTAATTAAGTTTGATAATCATGTCATGTTATTATATTATATCTTAAAATTAATTGTGTTATTTTCATATATTAGTTGATATATGATAAATTTACTTACATTTTTTTCTTCATATTATTTATTTTTAATAATAAAAAATAATAAGATTTTAAAAATATAAAAAAATTATTAACCCATTCTTATTAAATTTCTTACATGTATCGTGTCAGCCCGAGAAATTCACTCATGACTCATGTACGTATCTTGTATCTTCTTGTAATGTCGCATTATAATTTTTAACTCCTATAATAAGGGAGGGAGTATTATAACGAAAACACTAGGGGCGAATTTTTTAAGAGGTTGGACGAGGCAGTTTCGGTTAAGTTTTTTTATAAAAAATTAATTATATGTATATTTTTAATATTAAATAAATATTTTATTTATAGTAATATATTGTGTCTAATTTTTATATACATATTTTGATATATATTAACAATATTTAACAAATATATGAATTAAAATGATATAAATTATAAATAAAGTACTTAAATATTTTTTTTTCATGTATTTGGTAACTATTAACAACAAAAATAAAATTGTAACCATATATTATGTAAAAATTCTTCTTAAATGTAATAATCTAATTTTTTTTTTTAAATATTTAACTTTAGACTTAACATTATAAAAATAAGCATATGATAAACTTCATATTAAAACTATTAAATTTGTGTTTATCATATTTTATTTTAACCCAAATTTTAATAATGTTATATTATTTGACATTTTATTTTAATAATATTTTAGAATTTATTTGAAATTTTTTATATAAAATTTTTATTATTATTAGTCAGTCTTATATTTTTTATAAACATACATTTTTAAATATAATCTCAAAATTAAAATTTTAAATCATATTTTAATTTTACATTTTTACATGTTTATTTTAGTTTTAATTTTTTAACAACTATAAATTTTGATGTGTTTGATTGAACTTTCTATTTGCTTAAATTTTTTAGTTAATAAATTTATATTTATAAATGATACTAATACTTATTAACTTTTTAAATTTTTGTTTAATTTTTGTTATAAGTTAATTATAATATGTTAACTATATATTTTCTGAGTGCTAACTCTATGTCTCTATTATAATATAACATAAAAAATTTAATTTTAAATAAAGTATAATTTATTGTAATTTCTATTAATTTTTTATTTTATATAAAAAATAACAAAGTTTAGCTCCCTTAAAATTTTTTAAGCTCCGCCCCTGGAAAACACCATTGTCCCTACTTTTCAAAATTGACTATTCGCATTGGGGTCTCTCGTTATAATACTCCCTTATCATTTTAACTTGTTTTTCTTGTAGATAGATTCAATTTATGTTTTTATTTTTAATTACTCTCACTAGTTTTAAAAACATGTTTAATTTTTTTTTTTTTATCTATGCATTCAAAATCACAAAGGCTTTGAGTATTTAAAAATGTCAGCAACGAATAGCCGGCTAGAACACTAAAAAATCATATTATACTTCTAAAAAAAAAATTTAAAATCTAAATATATATTATTCTTAAATATGTGTTTAAATTATTTTAATTTTTTAACATATGTTGAATTTTATGTACAAATTAATTAACAAGGAGTTTAAAAAAAAAGTTAATGTACAGTAGGATACAGAATAAAATATAATATACGAGGAATAAAAACCAAAATTAGGCTCTTTAATATTTATTTATACAAGAAATAGGAAGGAAAAAAAAATAGGGAAAGAAAAACATGATATAGCACCTTTTTTTCTTTAGATTAATTAATTAAAAAGGTAAGGGTAGCAAAAGTTTGTTAGCTATGATAAAAATGTAATAACCTTATTTTTAATAAAATAAAAAGTATTTTTTAAAAAAATTAACTTTATTTTTGAAATTTTGTCCTAAATTTTATAGATGAATTTTGATGATTCTTTTATAATAGGTAATACACTTCTATTAACCTACTGAATAACTAACAAATTAAAATGCACTTTTAATAAATTTTGCTGACCTTTTACCTTAATTAAAAAATATAATTATTAGAAAGTTCTTGAACTTAAAGTTGGCTCTTGGGTCATGGCCAGGTGTCCCTTTTATTTATTTATTTTTTCCTTTCTCGTTTATCTATTGATATGCAAACTCATGATTACCCATTCATGAAATATATATAAAACAAATGGACGTATAAGCTAAAAAGCCAAATCTACTTTATCATATTGTGCTACATAGAACAACGAATTGTTGCTGCTAAGTCTAACTAATGTAAGATATTGAAAAATATTAAATATAATAACTTTCTTTATATTCCGACAAGGAAATCATACAAATATTATTAATTTTTCTCTTGGTTTTAAATATTGATTAATCTAAAAAGCTAGCTTAACTAGTATTGAAACTCTCTCTCTCTCTCTCTCTCTCTGAAGTTCCTAATCTTTCATTGCGGCCACAACCTTCCTTTCCCCTACACTTTAAGTTTCCACAAGAGATAAGCGATTAATCTATCTCACTTAATATTTTTAATATGGTTCATGCAAACTCAATTATATGTATATGTCAAATATTATATATATATATAACATATCTCATGGATATAAAAAAAAAAAAAAAATCAAATTAAGCAAAATTTAAATATAAAAAGATTGTAATAACAATGGAATAAATAACGACCACATAATGTGATATGAATTATTTAATGAATAATAGATCTTGCGTTGCATCATCAATTGAAAACCCTAACAGAATACAAACCATGCACGTATGTGATCAAATAACATATGCAAAAAATAATCGAGATTAGTTGAAACCAAAGGAATCAGATCATGACTGAATTTGATAATATAATTAGGTAGCTAGTGGATATACCAAATCAATATACGTACGGAGTGATTTAATTAAATTAATTAAGTTACAAGTTACAACAGAATGGTGATTGGTGTTTTGTTATAACAAATTAATTCTCTGCAAGAAAACTTTAGATTCATGCCAAGTGCTTTACCATAATTAGCATGTGACGTGTAATTAAAGTATATTTCATAAACAAAATTAATTATATAATCAACCAATTAAGTTAACATACTTAAATTAGACTTGAATGTATTAATACTGTTTAAAGTATATGGATCATGCCTTAATTAAAACCCCATCAGATCTTTATGCCACAAAACATTCGGACATGATAATGAGATTAGGCGTTATATTAATTAAATTGATTATATTTACAAACCACACTAATTAAATAAATATAAATATGGGTTCACTTTGTTTATGATCTCCCATATTTTTATTTATTTAAAGTAGCCCATACCATTCACACCAAATACATGATTAATTTCGACTAAAAAAATAAAAATATAATCCAGGGGTAAGAAAGGCCAACAAGCAAGCATGATTTTTTCCAATCAAATTTTGTGTTAGATGATATTGGTCACAAATATCCTAAAAATAATATTATTTTTATATATCTATTTTTTTTTTTAGAAATGTTGACTTTATGCATCATGCAGACTAAATATTTGTAATCAATAATTAGGTTTGTTGTGCCTTGAACACAAAATCTTCAGTTTTGATACCATGTAGAAGTTTTTGGTCATTAATTCTCTTAAAAATTTAAGCTGTTAGAAAGAGAATTAACATTACTTTTACACATTAATTATTTTGGGTATATATTCATTAAAATGTTAACAATTTAAAACTATATTATTGATCAATTCAAACATTGAAATTGTTTGCTAGGAAAATAAAATACTTGTTTCATGGAAATTGGGAAGAACAAAGTTTTAACTTTCGTGTCATAGAGGTTGGCAATTTTTTATTCACTAAAAAACAAAATCGTTAGTCTCATACTCTCATCCTTATAATAACCAAAGAAGAAAAAAAAAAAGCAATAAAAGAAAATTATGCATATCTTAGTTGTTGTATAAAATAATAATAGTTGACTCTAGTTTTGTCGTTTTGAATGAGAGAAAGGGAACCACATATTATTTCGCAAATAATGATTAATTAGGATAATATTTTTTTTTTTTGGGGGGTGTTGGAATGGATGTTAGTGAGTGAACTGTGAACACACTAATTTTGACATTGAGCAAACAACCTTTGACAGGTAGAGTCCACCTACATTCAGTGGTACTTGAGTCATCTGATTTTACCCAAATATTCATGACGCCACAACTCGGTATCTTTGAAAACTAATATGACAGAAGTCTGTGTCGTTAAGATGAGGACTGGACACTATGTCCTACACAAGAGAAGCCATTCAAACACTATGTCCAACACAAGAGAAGCCATTCAAAACTATCTGGGAATTCGTTGCTCTACTGGATTTGACAAATATTTGGGCCTTCCAGCACTGTATGGGAGAAATAAAAGGTCACAGATAAATTTTATCCTAGACAGGGTTCATAACAAACTACAAAATTGGGCTTGTAGATCACTCTCTTTGTCGGGCAAAGAGGTTCTCTTGAAATCTGTTGCTTGCGCCATGCCTAACTATGCTATGCAATGCTTTGTTCTTCCTATTGGATTATGTAGTGATATTGAGTCCCTCTTGAAAAAATTTTGGTGGGGCTCCTCAGGTCTTTCTAGGAAAATACATTGGGTGGCTTGGAAGAAATTATGTGATATTCGTGAGGCTGGTGGTCTAGGTTTTAAAGACTTGCATGCTTTCAATTTGGCTATGGTGGCCAAACAATGCTGGCGGATCATTCAGCATCCAGATTCTTTACTGGGTCGTATTCTGAAGAGTAAATACTTTCCAAATAAATCTTTCTTGACTGCTGGTCTGGGTTCATCTCCCTCATGGGCATGGAGAGGTCTTCTGCAGGCACGAAAGGTTCTTAACGCGGGTCTTCGGTGGGAGGTTCATTCTGGTCTACTCATCCGCATCTGGGATGATCCATGGGTCCCTGGTATTCCTAGCTTTTGCCCTCAATCTCCTAGGAGTGCAGGTGTCACTTGGGTGAATGATTTACTTCTTCCGGGGTCAGGAGGTTGGGATGTTCATAAAGTTAATCAATTATTCTCACCTACAGAGGCAAGATGCATTTTGGAAACCCCTGTCTTGGGTTTTGGGTCGAGTGATCGTTTATGTTGGCATTTTGAACCTAATGGATGGTACTCAGTCAGTTCTGGGTACCCACTTGCATGTGAAGTCGTGGGACGTCCCTTGTCTAATGCTTCTACAATAAATAGATTGGACCGGTTGGTATGGAAATCAGTTTGGAAAATTAAAGTGCCATTTAAGGTGCGACATTTCATTTGGAGATGTTTGCATGGGGCACTGGCTGTACGTCACTCGCTTCTTCAACTTCACTGCCCTATTGAGGTCTCTTCTTGTCCACTTTGCGCCCTTACAGAGGAAACGGTTAACAATTTATTAGTAGGGTGTTCTCGAGTGCGACAAGTTCTCTCCACCATATGCTCTTCTTTTCCTTTTCATCAATATGGTCATAGATCTTTCTTAGAGTTCTATCGAGATCTATTCAAATGGACAAGACTTCGTACTAATGGAGCTGAGTTGTTGGCTAAGGTGGTACTTGGTTTATGGAGCATATGGAAAAGTCGAAATAATTTAATCTTTAATCATAAAGTTTTTGACCCGGGAGGTGTTCTTGCAGTTGTTGAATACTATTGGCGTTTGGTTACCAAAGCTTTTAGCTAACATGGCGGCCGACTTGACCGTAAACTTGTTAGTGGCTATTGTGTGCTAGTAATATTTACAAAATTTATTTACTTATTATCTTTGTGAGCAATCTTGATATTTGTACTCTTTGTACTGTTAAACTGCCTAGTGGCCTTTCTAATAAATCAGTACCGTATCGTTTGAACAAAAAAAAAAAAGATGAGGACTGGACCGGACAATTGATGGCAAGATCGGGCTTGCGAAAACTTAACAACAAAAAAAACACTATTTAAAATTTTTAATAATAAAATTAATATTTTTTATATTTAAATTTATATTTTTATAATTAAAAAAATAATTAATATGTCATTTTTTTAATACCCATCTAATTAGAATTGAACGACGATAATTTAGACCCGTTGAATATTGAACGTTCAATATTATTAAAGTGCTAATTTTATTACTGTAAATTTTAGAGGTGTTATTTTTGATAAGTTTTCAAACTTTTATATGAGCCCCAGATGACGTGGAAAATATTTCTGTAAATTTTAGTACATGGATACTTATATATCAAGGGTCCGGTAAGTACTCATAATATATATTTTTTAAAATTATTAAAATATTCTAAATAATCATATAAATGATTTATATAAAAGTTTTTCAGAGCCAAATTATGTAAGCCGTTACCCTTGGTTTTTTTTTTTTTTTTTTAATTTGGTATTTTATAGCAGAAAACATATTAATGTCTAAATAATTTAAAACTATCTAGGGTTCTGTAAAGTAGCAAGTGGCAAGGATGTTGCAGCTACTGTAACAAACACCAGTAAAACTATCTAGGGTTCTGGAGGGTGGTCATCGCTTCCAAATTTTAATGGTGTATATTTTATGTGTAATATTTATAAAATTTTAAATAAATTATATGTATAAAATGAGTTTATACCTTCTTTAAAGTTTTATTTTTTAAAATTTTATCACTCAAAAATATACTAAAAATTTAATGATTTAAACATATTTACTTTCAAATGAAATGCATATAATATTTTTTCGAAAAAAAATAAGCATGCAATATTATTTATATGGTAGCAAATTAACCTT
Source organism: Elaeagnus macrophylla (assembly GCA_029378325.1). Classification (NCBI taxonomy): domain Eukaryota; kingdom Viridiplantae; phylum Streptophyta; class Magnoliopsida; order Rosales; family Elaeagnaceae; genus Elaeagnus; species Elaeagnus macrophylla. The sequence goes on along the minus strand of CM055646.1, from coordinate 19,286,123 downwards.
TACATATCTCATACTCGCTTGGCAAGGGCATGTTCGTGTCAAATATATCGTAGAAATTAGAATCATATTGACACATGGAGCAGACTCCTTAACTTGTAACCAATTTTGAACAAAAATGTTAATCTAACAAATTGAAAAGTATTTAAAAGATATACACAAAACGGTTAAAATCCAAATTGAACCTAATTCAAGAATGTGTCATGTGCTAAACTATTTGTGGTTTGAATACGTCCGCTTTATCAGAAAAGGATTAGGTACATGCACGAAATTAAAATGTTTGGGTCAAGTTACCATCCATAGCAAGCATACTAAAGTAAATAAATATATATTAATTTTTAATTTTGGCCAGAAAAGACATATTTACAAATTACAAGTGAACTAAGATGAAAAAAGAAAAAAGAAGCTGTGCTAGCTAGTTTCGTGGTGTCAAGGTTTGAATAGGCTTGGAATAATTGCAATCTCTATACCAATAATTAGTTCTGTTGTATAATAAAAAGCGTATTGTTATATATCATAAATTTATATAATTTTATCTTTAATACAATTTTATAGATTCGATTATACTCATCAATAATATTATGTCACATAATTTAGAATTCATCTCAAAACTTAGATAAATAGCATTTTTTTATTTAAAATGAAGTGACTCAAGAAGCATTTACACATTTCACTTTTAAACTTGGTTTATTTTTGTCTTTGCAAATGCATGTATTATTGGTCTTACATTCTAATTTTCCAAACACCAATTATAACACTTGGACACACCACATCATGAACATCCTTCTGATTATTCTGGTGTTAGCATTAATAGAATTATGCAATATAATTAACCATAAATAAAAAAGATAATTATTCTAGAAGAGAACAATTTACTATAGAAAAATGCTACAAAAGAAATGTGAAGAAACAATGTCTAGATTTTGATGGGGGAGAAAGCAGCGAGGTTCTTGCTATATCCTAATTAAGAATATAGCACTGATCTCTTTGTACAAAATGGGTCATTCATTTGCTTATCATGTTGGGTGCATTAATTATTTTAATCCATGCTAGAAAGCATTTTCGTATACAAACGTACCATTTGTCATATATTCCTAAGATTTACACCATTTAGTAATATTTAATGTGTCATATATCCATCAAAATTTTGTAATTTAATGAAATTTAATCCATAACTAAAAATATATACATCTAACTGGTTTTGCTGGCTCTTTGTAATTGTATATAATATTACTAAAAAAGTTGTTTCATTCTCGACCTGAATTACAATTTAGAGTTGTTAAATGAGAAGTCTATGATTATTTTGAACTTTATTTATCAGAGAGAATCAAGTTAAATATTTCACTGGTATAAAAAAACTATGTAGTAATTTATTAAAAATTAAAAATTAAAAAAGAACAACCTACATGTAGTCGTTTTTGCACTGGATTTGAGTCATGAAGAAATAAAATTCATTTCAATGAAGTTAACAAAACTCGAACAAGTCCAATGTTTCATAATAAAGATGAGTAGAATTTCATTACGTTCAGGTCAAAATAGGAAATTCTGTCGCCAAGTTACCTTCACATTGATGTTTCAATCCTCTCCCAAGCTTTTCCAATAAGAACCAAAAAAAAAAAAAAAGCTATAAAAGAATACATTATTAATTATTTAAATTTCGTAGCGATATGAAAGCATTCCAAATCATATTATAGCATATATTTTATATGAGAAATACTAAATATGAAAAAATTCACATATTTTTATACAGATACTAATTATTGTGTGTTATTTTGAAAATTATTATTTAACGTGTGAAGTGCATATTTTTTGCATTCTTCATTTTAAGTATATATATCAAAAGTATTTTTTATTATAACGTAATTTAATTGGTCTTTGTTAGTAAGGAGAGCAATAAATAATTTTTTGGTATACTACAATTTGATGCATATAATATTGTTAATTTTATGTTAGAAAAACAACAAAAAGAGCAAATTTTAAAACTTATAATAATAAAAATAGCATTTTTTATGTTCAAATTATTTATTTTAATGATTCAAAAATAATTTTTATATTATTTTTTAAATGTATGTTTAATTAAATTTTGTTTAAATTAAATTATAAAAATTTATATTTATTTAATATTTAATATTATAAATTTTATATTATTAAAATATTAATTTTATTATTATAAATTTTTTAACGCTGTTAGTAATTTTTTTTTTTTTTTAATGTTTATTGAAAATAAGGTGCGGTCAACGTAACATGTATTTATTGGTAGCACAACGTGTGTCACGTTCTGCAGATTTTGTCGCATCTGTTTTTTTCTTCACACCATGTTGACAATTAACATCAATGTTTAAAATTGGCAAAAACCAGTATTTTTATTTGATACAGTTTTTTCTGCAAATCAAATTATTTTAAAGATATTTTTGTTAATTTTTAAATTAACATTGAAAGCAGTGGAACCAACAAAAAAAAAAAAAAAAAAAGTGTTGTGGTATACAACTCACCGTTTTAAGGTTGAGACCTAATGCTAAAGTAATTTTACTAATGTTAGAGTAAGTTATTATTTTAAAAAATATTAAAGCATTAAATTAGTTGATAAAATGTTGACTTAATTTATCATTAGTTATTTTTCTCTAAAAATATAGCACATTTTATAAGATATAATAAAATATTAAATAAACACAAGTTTATACACAAATTTAAATTCACATTAATTATTATATATTATACAGAAAAATTTAGTTTAAAGTTAAATAATTATATGTGAGTTTAACATTTGTCGTGATACAATAGGCTGTACACTGTCTGTCATTAGACAAGACACATACATGCACTAAATTCAGTGCAATAAATTTTTTTATTTTATATATATATATATAGTAAATTCAATGCAATACCAGTATTACATATTGCAAAATTGATCAGCCAAACCAGCTCGTCTGGTTACCCGTATTTTTTTTTTGGGGTCATGTGCAGACATTGTAATTGATTGTGTGGACTCTGCTAAATCAAAGAAATTGAAAACCCACGTTTCTTCTGTTCAAACTTGTAAGCCAGTTAGTTACTATTAAAAAAATTTATAAGTTTTTAAATTAAGTATTTGATTATGTAGTTTTAATTTTTATTTTTAAAATTTTGAAATTCATTTTTGATATTTAGCCAAAATTTAAATAGAAAGTAGACTTTAGAATTAAATTTATTTTATAATTATTTTTATTCTAAAATTTAATAACTCAGCCACATGTATTGTACCATATTTAAAATGATTAAAAAAATAATTTAATAAAAATATATCAAAATTAAATTTTAGAGTTTAAAAAGGTGAAAGGTGAAAGTTGAAAATTGAAAATTAATTATCAAATAAAAAATATCTAATTTTTAGTTTATATTTTTTAAAATTGAAACTACAAATTGTTATAAAAAATATTTTGATTTTTTTTTCTAAAAAAAATAAAATTTAAAATTCAATTCTCAAAATGGTCAAGATTAATAAAAAAGAAAAAGAACCAAAAGTCAATTACATTAATGTGATCAGTGAGCAGTATGGGTTGAAAGCTAGTCATCTCATGGAAATTTTATTCATTGTACTATAAAAAAAAAAATGCAGATTGGCTAATTATAGTGGTGAGGTACAACTCATAAACTATTAATTGGATCACAAATTTAGACTATATAAATATTTGAAAGCTATTTCTAACCAGCTTTTCTGTTTCAAACTAGCATATATAATTAATTTATGCTAAGACTGGTCAAAATATCTATTCCAATAATATATAGTGCATATATAGCATTTTTTTAAATAAAAATATTTTTTATAATAATTTTATACATATAAAAATTAATATGACATAATTAATTTCATATATTAATAATAAAGAACTTATAATTGTTTTTTTTATTATACATTATAATTTTATATTTAATATGTATTAAATATGTATAACATTGTTGATTCTATGTATGCAATAAAACAAAATAAACATGTGAAAAATTCTTTAATAATCACATGGCTACCACGATTATGGTCGTCAAAGATTTTTGCCAATTGATTTCTACTTTTCCGCAGTGCAAAGCTGTAGATGAGTGTCGTAGTGCCAAGTGGGGATTGACCCACTTATGTATCTTAAATAGTAAAATGTATTTAAATTTAGTAATATTAGTTAGTATAATGTAACAACTCCTTTAATTAGTAAACTGATGGAAAGTCATAATTTTTTTTTTAATTATATGTTCAAATTGCATCAAAATTATTGTTTGATCTAAAAAAACTGTGAAGCAAGAGGTCAGTTTAACAATTTCATTAGTCTCATCGGCATGGACGGAACCATACTGGCACTGGGGCTGGGTGGCCCGGCCCCCGACCCACGATAATATTTATATATGTATATAATATAGTAGATAAAATATCAAATATATATATTAAATATATAAATTTTTTCATACTAATTTTTTTATTATATATTTTCATTTTATTAATTGACATTCATAGAATTATAAACATTTAATATTTTTCAATAGAATAATCAGTTAAATGTTTATTATTCTTTAGTTAAATTGAAATTATATTTTTGATTATTAGTTATTGTGCACATTTTAGTGATAGATTAACATTTATTCATAATAATTGTGAGTGTGCAAGTAAGTATTAAAAATATATATATATTTATTTCATTTTATACCACTTATAATTATAAAAATTTATATTTACACTTTTGTACAATAATTTTATATATTTAGGATAAAATATTTTTTTATTTGTTACATAAAACTTGGTTCTCTAATATTTTTGTTCTAGTTCACAGGCGGGCACATGTAGATATTTATTTTTGATGGGGGCGCAGGGTACTCTTATCCTTATTATTAGGAGTTGGGGAGTGAGGTGAAGTAATGAACAAGAGTGAGGATAAATAAAGAAAATGAAAGCTCCCCCAACTTTGAAAACTACACCAACTTTTGGTGCATGTTGATACTAGTTGAATTTCCTAGTCAGAAAATAAATAGTTTTGAACATCGATGAAAAGAATTCGGCACATTTTTAATATATAACCAATTTGCAAGTAATTTTATTATGGGAAATCGTTCACCTATAAAATGTTTTAATTACCAAACAATAAATGTTAATTTGGTAGAATCATTTCGTAAGGTGGATTATTATTATTGACTTTTTATTTTTATTGCAGTGATGATACGTCAGTTCAAGCTAATTTTTATTTCTTATGAGAGCTAATTATATATTTGACTTGCGGTTATATAGAAGAGTGCATACCTAGTAAATTATTGACATATTTAGAGAATATCCTCACTGTCAATTATGTTTGCTAAAATTTTGTGTGCATTTAAGTACTCCATAAGTTATAATGTATCATATAAAAAAAATGATTTTGTATATGTAGTGTGTGTGTGTATATATATATATAACAATAATAAGACAAGAAAACTTATTTTCTTAAAAATTTGCCTCTACTTATGATTCCATTAGTTTGAAACTTTAAGCTCAGAAGAATAATTACAGCACTGGACTGTATTTTACATGATTTAATAAATAAAAAACTTTTAATTGTTTATATTTAAAAAAAAAAAAAAAAGCCTTGAGATATAAAGATTCGTGCTTATGCAATAACTTCTTTAAGAGCTACGAAGTTAGCTGACTCGATCATCTAAGCGGCTTGGAGTCTAGGTAGCCATGTGCAAGTTGCAAATGTGGAGACGGAAACGCGGCTTAACATGAATACGGACAAAGCTGCGTCACTGTAGTACGGTCTACGAAAACGTCAGTAGAAAACATACGTGGAGACATTTTGTTGGTGACACCTTCTACGCAGCCCCCCAAAATCTGAGATCGATTAGTCCAAATTGAAAAAGGAATACAAAAGTTTATATCTAAATAATGTATCTCTATTACTCTATATCTCTTTTCCACGATAATTTCGATCCTCCATTTAACACTCATTTTATAGCATGAGGTGTTATTCGTTTATTGGTCGTTTATTTTACAAGTTAGTAGCAGTTGTATTTTGCGATAAAAGTCATTGTACTTTTCTTACATTTCATCATTTACATAAAATAACACATTATAATCACTTATGAATCAATGATTAGTACGTTTTTCTAATAACATTGCTACATATATACATGCAATAATTAATAGCAGATTTCCAATGAGGTGTAAAATAGCTTGAAGTACCCATAATACCCATAGCTTTGATTAAGTGCGAAAGATAATATTATTGCATGGGCTTACGTGATGTTATTGAGAGGTGAGTGATCTGTTTCACGATTACAGTCCAAATTAAAAGAAAGTATATATATATATATATTAAAAATAAAATTAGTACAATTAAAAAATATATGATTGTACGCATGTAAGAAATTAAATTCCTGATAAGAAGACACGTCTATTGAGTGGTGAACAATGGGCGGTACCGAATCTCATTGACTTACACCCAGTTTCTTGGCTTAATTGCCTTCCTATTCGACACTTACTATATATATGTATTTGTCATCCACACGTACCCTTCTGCAATACTTTCGTGTTCCATTACTCCTCCTATTATATACCTTGTTATCTTCTTCTTCTTCTTCTTTACTTTATTTCCTTTTTAGGTCTAAATAATAATTTTGAAACTTACGTACCCAGTACGTTGCGAACATATAGTATAATATATGGGGAAGGCTCCTTGTTGCAGTGACAAAAGTGGATTGAAAAAAGGGCCATGGACTCCAGAGGAAGATCAGAAACTTACTCATTACATTCAACAACATGGTCATGGCAGATGGCGTACCCTTCCCAAGAATGCTGGTATTAATTCCCCCAAACACTTTTATTATTATTTAATAGATTCTAAACTTTAGACTCTCTCTCTCTCTTTTTTTTTTTCCTAATATTATAACAAGTAACAACTATATTTTCAAATTTATTACACTTCAATCTAAGTTTAAAAATTATAATGAAATTGATTTGTAGTGGTCAGAGTTAACATTTAAAAAAAAAAAAAACTATTTTTTCTCTATTTAGTCACTTAACCTATAAAAATGAGTGATTAATTATGTCTTTAAGCTTAAAATAAATTTTTTCGTTTTTTTTTCTTTTCAAAAATTCATTATAATTTTTATATTTGTAACTGTTTGATATTGGTGATAGAATTAATACAGTAGTACCCATTCCTGCACAAGAATAGTTGAATTGACAGTGAGAATTTGTTTTTGTTAATGTTGATATGATAGGACTGAAAAGGTGTGGAAAGAGTTGTCGGCTTCGCTGGACCAACTATTTGAGACCTGACATTAAGCGAGGAAGGTTCTCATTGGAAGAAGAAGAGACTATAATTCAGTTGCACAGTGTTCTCGGTAACAAGTAAGTTATTGCAAGGGAAGAGTAACATCATATAAATTTGAGCATATCATTCGCATTGTCACAGAATTATCTAAAAATGATTCACTTTCGTATTTTTTAAATTTGTGTTTTCATTTTTTTAATTTCATTCCTTAAAATTCTTGCTGGTTGTTTCTACAAGATAAACTAGTATTATACATATACACAAATAATTTAATGCGACAAATAATACCAACTCCTTAGACTTTTTATTGCTTAAAATAAAATCAATTTAATACTAAAATGTTCGGGGCCTGTTTGATAGTCAATGGTATCATTAATTGTAATGAGCTAGTATTAATTTTCTTTTGTCATAATAATTTTAGTTAGGAGTTTTAATTTAACAATTAGGTAATTAATTTACCTTCTCTATATTTTTAATTGTTATATATGTAATTAGGTGGTCTACGATAGCGAGTCACTTGCCTGGGAGAACAGATAACGAAATAAAGAACTACTGGAATACTCATATCAGAAAGAAGATGTTGAAAATGGGTATTGATCCACTGACTCATGCCCCACGTTTAGATCTTCTTGAACTCTCATCCCTTCTTAGTTCAGCTCTATGTAACGCATCTCAAGACCTCAAAATTAATCTTCCAAATCTTCTTGGATTAATTAATGGGCCTAATTATAATTTAGTGGACCCAAACCTCCTCAACAATTTGGCCACCACACACTTGTTATACCAGCAGCCCAATAAGAGCCCAAATGATCATTTTGTTAATTCACAAGAAGTTCAAGATTATAATCACCTCTTCCACCACCAAAACCAAGTTCAAAACTCAATAATATTCCAAACTTTTCTACAAAACCAGCTTCAAAATCCCATATCAGGTCATGTTCAAACTTCCACAGGGCAGTTATCACAAAGCCTTTACAATCTTCTTAGCTCATGCCCAAATTCTAGTAATAACAATTATCTGTGGCAAAATAATAGAGAAGCCTCTACCATACCCAATGAGGGTTTTGATCCTGAACAACAAAACTATAGCTATAAAGAGTCTAGTCAGCCAATCATAAACAATTCTTCTTCAGAAAATCAAGGATTAGTTTGCAATGGAATTACTTATAATAATAATAGTAACATTCAAAATATGAGTTATAGCTCAGTTTTATCATCAACACCTAATTCATATAGCTCAACTCCCTTAAACTCTTCGCCCAAAAACTATGTCAACTGCAGCAGTACTACAACTGAAGATGAGAGGGATAGCTTCTGCAATATGTTGATGTATAATACTGCCAATATTCCCACTACTTTAAATGATGTAAACGAACTTTTGTAATAGTTAATTATCTTAACAAGTACAGCTGCAAGTTCTTCGTTTGTTTTTTCTTTTTTCTTTCTTGATCATTTGATTTGAACAGTGTTGTTGATGAAAGTTATCATCATTTTCGAATTTATGGAGTCTGCATCTTCTTGTGAACATATATTTCAAATATGTTTTTTATCACAAATTGATACATACATCAATCTCTATGGCAAAGTTTAGCTAATTGATCTCTAAAAGTCACACAATTACTTATTCATTTACATCCTAATTTTACATCAAATTAATAATTAATCTATATATCACTGTTATATATATTTTGGAGTTTTTGTGTATATATGCGAATTGAAGAGTAAGATTAGTTTTAAATTAAGGTTATCATGCCATATTATTGAAAAATGAGAACGGAGAAGTGTCAAATACTAAAGAGCACTTTAACCGCAGAGATGAAATTTCAATACAAGTGTCAAAAAAGCAAAATCAACTGTTAATGTCATATTGCCTTCTTATCTTCGTTTGAAGCCAATTAAAATCTAAGGCATAATATATTTATAAATTATTGTTTAACAATTAAAAATCTAAGTTATAATAAATTTAAGAAAAAAAATTAAAGACAATAAAAAAATTATAAAAAGGGATGAGAGAGAGAAGAGAAGATGGAGGAGAATATATAGATTTTTATTATTATTTTTTGTTTAAAAAAAGAAAGAAAAATCCAATATTATCATTAAAAAATATTACTTTTAAAAATTTAGACTAACTTATCTCAAAATTAAAATTATAAAACTAAATGAACCTATCATAATAGTTATGTAACTAGTGTATAAATTAAATAAAATTACAGGATTAATAGTCCTAGTCTTAATTCTTATTTCTTAATGATTTAAAAATTCTGAACATTGAACGGTAATAATTAATTTATTTACAGATGAATATCAAGTATTAAGCACTCTCTGTACCCCAGTAAAATGCTTCATATTATTTTGGTTCAATTTCCCATTACCAAATATGCTTTTGACAAAATATATCAACATTTAAGAAAATAAATATCTTTTTCCTGAAACTGAGAAAATAAAATAAATAGATAAATAATAGTGTAATTAACTGTTTTTTTTTTTTTTTCCTTTCAAAAAAGAGTAATTAAATTAAATAACGTAATTTTCTAAAAAAAAAAACATTATGGTATTTGTTTAAGTTACAGGGACAGATTTATCTTTCAATATAGTAATAAGATCGGAATTACAATAAGTAATGACGATGAATCCCAGATAACTATAAGATATTCATGCCTAAAAAGGCCCAATAGGGGAAGAAATCCCTGCAAAATCATCTGCAAACTTCCCATGAGGTACATAATTAAGATGGAAACTCTAATCAGTACAAAAGAAATTTAAGGCCAACATGACGGCAAATGGCACCGAACAATCAAAACAGTTGCACATCAAGGGGCATGAGGCACAGAAATCAAGATAATTCATACCTTCATTAGAGACAACGTTGTTTTCACTTTTCATTGCTATACTATTGACAAGCAATAGAATGAATTCAAATTGTATTTCATAAATAGTAATCAAAGTTATAGAATAAATAAAAATTATAAATTATAAAGAAGTAATAAATAAAATAAAATAAATGATCAAAGGGAAGCAATTGAGAAAGTGGCAAATTTTTCTATTTTGTCTTTCCCTTCGAGCCAATTTCATGTTGGAAATCAAAATTGGTGCAAATGAAAGATAAATTGGACGAATTCTTGGGTAAAATATTCAAGTATTTGCAATTTTGCATCTTATGTGCACAAACGAAAAGATTTTTTTTTAGCTATACAAGCTTATATTTTATTGGAAAGCAAATGCTATATAAAATATTTTATCTATTGTTGATTTTTTCATATGAAACGAATACAAAATACTAATTTTTTATTTTTAATGAGTAAATTTTGAAACAATTTTTTATTTATCTTAATATTATTTTGAGCATATAAACACACAATTTTAAAGTTATTACAACGAGAACTAAATTAATTACGAACACATACTTATACAATATAAGTTCTACTAAAAATATCGCCTCAAAATAACATTTAATTATTGGCTTAAAAACCCTATTTTCCAACGTGAATCACTATAATTTTACACAATTGACCCTCTCTCTCTCTCTCTGCCAATATGAATTTTACCGTTCCTCTTTCATATACATGCCTTTAAGTGCTTGAAATTTGCCAAGTAGGTGTTTCACTCAACTGTTAAACCTCTCGATGAAATAGCGATAACCCTTCTAAGATGGCCCATCTTCCATCTTTAAAAAGGCGTGCAACGTAGGGACATCAGTGTGGCTAGGAACGTATGTATAAATTTTATTAACGGGCATCTTATAAACTGTGAGTATTTTACTCGTAGTTTAAATGTTTGTAACTTAATAACATTAATTTTTTTTTTATAATACATGTAAATATAAGTTAAAATTTTAATCAGGTTATATAATTTATGTAATGTTATTTAACAATATAAAATAAAACTTAACAATATAAAATAAAAGATCAAATTTATATTTTTCTTAAAGAATAATAAAAGAAATATCTAATGATATAATTTGTTAACAAAAAATGTAAAATAGTAGTTTTATTGTAATAGAGAATAATATAAAAGTCAAATTAATTTTTTCATAATTGAATTTAGTATTAAAAAAATGCTAAATGGAATAACAAATTGAAAATAGAGAATGAGGAATAAACTAAAAAGTGATTATATTATTTTTTTGAAATATAAAAAATAATTATATTGTTAAAAAATGTTGTTTTAACCTTACTCTTTATCAAGCTAAAGTTTATAAAAATGATTTTAATTTAGTTATTTTTGGTAAGATATTAATCATTTTTGTACTTTTTATTTATAGATAGTGACTATTGTTGTTTTAAATGTTGAAGAATTTAAAAATATACTAAAAAATATAACTTTTTTTTAACAAGAATAAAAGTGAAAAGAATATTTAAGCAATCATATTAGCTATTATATAAAAAATTATGACATATAAAGTAATATTTTGTATAAAAATTAATGATAATACAAGCAAAAAAATATATTTCTAAAAATTGATAAGAGTACATGAAAAATACACATTTTTAAAAATTGAAAAATACCATGTACCCGTGCCTCCTTGAATGTTGCTTACAATTCCAAAATGCCTGAATCCTGCAAAAGAGTTATAAAAAAAAGAAGTAATAATTAGGAATTCATGGTGTATAAATTTTACGGTGTAATCAGTCAAAAAAAATTAGGAATTTAACAGAGTTCTAAATTTCGCAAATATTTATTCAATATTTTAAGATACGATAAAAGTTCACATGTATTGGATTAAAATTTTATATTAGTCTATAAAAATTTAAGTGGATAAAAAAATTCATTAGTTTTAAAGAATTTCAAAAATAATAATAATAAAGTCTAATAGGTTTAGATGATTTTTGAAGTAAAATGCACATATAGCATATCCACCAACTCTTCTAATACCCAAAGTTACAATAATTTCTATTAATTTTTCATCTCGCCCTAACATTCTATTTTCTCCCGTTTCTCATCTTAAATCTTTCTTCTTTCTCCCCTTCTCAACTTTAAATAATTTTGCCTACCTAGTAAAAATAACCATATAAAGCTATAAATATATAATTTATTTCATTGGAAAAAGAATAAAGTACGTAATGAAATAAAGTCCACTCAAATTTAAAGGGTTCTATCATAATTCGTACATAAATCTTTAAAAATTCATAAAAATATTTTAAACAAATGTATAATATAAAATAGTAAAATATATGAAACTGTTATTTGTTGAAAAGAAATTATTACCCAATTTTTTTTTTTTTATTAAAAGGCTCCTCTAAATTTAGGAAGAATAGAGCTATTACCACACACGTTAAGGATCACCGTCATTTTTGTTTTGATACCGATTAGGGACAGATTAAAGGACGCTGAAAAACTGGAGCTCGACGACAGAGCGCGAGACGTTTGCTTTTTGTGGAAGTTGGTACCCTTGGATAAGAAAAACTTTTAAGTAACATGAATATGTGGTCAGAGTAGAAAAAAGTAAAAAAAAAAATTAGAGATGACTGAAATTTAATTTTTTTTATACAAAATAAAAAATTAGTAAAAGTTAAAATAAATTATACTCAATCCAATATTGAATTTTTTATATTATATTATAATAGAGATATAGAGTTAGCGTTTAAAAAATATAAATTTAACACATTATAATTAACTTATAACAAAAATTAAACAAAAATATAATAAGTTAATAAGTATGAGTATCATTCATGAATAAAATAAATGTAATAACTAAAAAATCTAAGCAAATAGAACACTCAATTAAACACACCAAAATTTATAGTTATTAAAACTAAAATAAACATATGAAAATGTAAAAAGTAAAATATGATTTAGAAGTTTAAGCTTGAGATTATATTTAAAAATATATGTTTATAAACAATATAAGACTAGCCAAAAATAATAAAAATTTTATATAAAAAAATTTCAAATAAATTCTTAAAGATTATTAAAATAAAATGCAAATAATATAATATTAGATAAATTTAAAATTTAGGTTGAAATAAAATATAATAAACATATACTTAAAAGCTTTAATATAAAGCTTAATCATATATTTTTTATTTTTATAATGTTGAGTTTAAAGTTAAATATTTAAATTTTTTTTGGATTATCACATTTAAGAAGAATTTTTACATAATATATTACTACAATTTTATTTTTGTTATTAATAGTTATCAAATATATGGAAGAAAAAATATTTAACCACTTTATTTACAATTTATATAATTTTTATCCACATATTTATTAAATATTGTTAATATATTCTAAATATATACATAAAAATTATACACAATATATTATTACAAATAAAATATTTATTTAATATTAAAAATATACACATAATTAATATTTTGTAAAAAAATTGGCCGGAGCTACATGTGGTATGTTTTAATAATTTTAAGAAAATATTATTAATAAAAATGGGACTCTCTATATCAAAATAAATGCATCTATATGTAAAATAATTAATAAAACAACTCTCCATATTATCTATAAACTTCATGCATATAAAACTTCATTCATAAGAGAAGCTATACTAATTAGGGGTGTCTAAAAATTGGACTAAATTAAATGAAAATAAAAAATTAGATCGAACCAAATTAAACCATACAATTTTGTAAGTCATGGTCCAATTTGATTCTGTTAAACAAATTTTTAAACCATCCAGATCAGACCAAACCGTTATTTATAATATCTAAAAAATTATTTTTAAAATTATATTATATATTATTTTTTCAAAAGCATATTAAAAATTTGTATATTTCACACTCATTAAGTAGGATTGTTTATATATCGTAAAATATACAATTTTTAATATATTTATTTTGTCTATATGTTGTGCATTTTTATATTGTTATTGTTTATGTATGGATTTAGGCTTGAGTTTAATTTTTGTTGTATTAAATAGATAATTTTAATTTGATTTCAGTCATATTGTATGAAGATGTTTATGATTATTAATTTGAAAAATATTATGTACTAAAAATACTAGGTACATATCTATTAAAAATATTTAACTTCAGAGTGTAGTTGATTTTATGATTATCTTTGAGATGTTATGTGATTTGTATTTATAGTATATATTAATTAATTTGGTTAGATTTAAAGAATTTTTTTTTTTTTTTCCCTCTTATGTTAATTTCAAGTTTTAAGAGGTTTGGAGATTTTTTTTTTTTAAAGTGAAAAATTGTTAACCAAACCGAACCAAATTGGACCAAACCATTCGATTATAACAGTTCTATTAACCAAACGTTTAGGTCTGATTTGATTAATTTTTTTTTATTATAAATCAAATCAAATTGAATCATAGACACTCATATATTATTAACTAGTAATTTATTAGAAAAACAACAAAAATAACACTTTAAAACTTCTAATAACAAAAATAGCTCTCATTGTGTTCAAACTTACATTTTTACAATTAAAAAAATAATTGATATATAATTTTTCTTTGAACAACCATTTAATTAGAATTGAACGACGATAATTGAGACCCGTTTAATATTGAACGTTAAATATTATTAGAATGTTAATTTTGTTATTATAAATTTTAGATGTGTTATTTTTTTTAATTTTCCTAATTTATTTCCTACTTTTACCGGATTGGATAGTGCCACAGTGGAACGTATGAAAGAATTATTAGGATGACCGGTACAGTGGTCCTTGAAAAGAGATGACAAGAATACAAACAGGTTAAAATTAGCAATTAAGCCATAATTATAATTGATAACAATCAATTATATATATATATATATATATTGAAAAGCCAACGTCCTTAATTAGATGTTAGATATTATTGTGAAGTCACCTGATTTCAAATTTAGTTTAAAGGTCGTTATATATTGATCGGCACCCACCCCCAACTCTTGTTGTGTATATATAAACCAACATAGCAATTAGTTATACGAAGACAAATTAACTTCCCCTAATCAGCTGTTGTTGTTAGATCCAAGTTTCTCTCCACAAAAATTAATTAACTAATTAATGGCCATCAACTACAGAAAAACTATGTTGAAGAAAAACTACAAGGATAAAAAGAAGTTACTTTGTTTTAAACCGGTCACCACAGACGGTTCAATGGGAGAGCCGCTTTACAAATACTTGACTAATGAAAAGAAAAAGGGTGTGGTTTTCCTCTACATTAATAGTGTAATGTCGGAAGAAGAGGGTAAGAATATAGAGGAATTGGGTATAAGATATGGAAAGAAAGGCCGTAGTCGAATATCCCGTGTTTTGAGAGCTGTTTTCTTTCAGTCTTCTCTGGTTATTATATATTAAACACACAATTCTCTCTCTCTCTCTAGTACGTCTTTTTTTTACATTAAATTTATTATTTTATATATAAAAATGTCATGATAATTAATTATTAATATGACAGGCTAAGAGAAATAAAAGGAGAATATAGTATGAGAAAGTTAACAAGGCACCAAACTACGACAGCCCAAGGTATCCTCAGGTATCATTAATATCGACCGAAGAAGAAGAAGATGAAAATAGTGTCTTAACTAATTCTTCGTCTTTGTTTTGTCCTTGGCATATTAATTCATCAAACGAGCAAGCTCATCCGTTTAGTTCAGATGGTTCGTCGAAACCAATATACAAAGATAGTAATTATAATGATGCTGCTCAGCAAGTACAACAAGTGAAGAATCATACAAGAGAATGCTACTACAGGAGTAATTACAATAATATCAACAATCGGGGTTTATGTTTGCTTCTTATAAGTGATGCAAACAAAGAAAATTCGAATCTTACGAAAGAAACGATTTCAGATTTCACACAATCTATGCAATCAAATTTCTAGAGGAAAATAGAATTTTGGGTTGCAAGAGCTTACCTTTTTACCTGGATATTACGCACCACGTAATAAGACCAGAGAAACGCCACAAAGGATTGCAAAACCTTTGATAAGTTTGGGTTGGAAGAACATGGAGCTTTGGAGCTCTCAAATTTGATTTTTTTCAAATCAAAATGTGTATTAATGAACAAAGTTACAAAAGAGCTGCTACAATTTGTCTTTATATAGGGTACAACAAAACCTAAAAGAAAATTTAAATCCTAGCCATTGATTTTAATCCAATGGTGGTGATTTTAAAGAAATGTCGATCCATGCTGCGGCGGGTAAATTCTTGTGCCGCGGCGCGCCTTTTTTGTGGACTGCTCGGAGAAAAGCAGAAACTTCTGTGCCGCGGCGGAACAATTCTCATGCCGCGGCGCGCCTACTGAAGCAAGTCTGCGCGCACATCTGCCAGCACCCGCGCGCGCGCCTGTTGCTCCTCTCCTACCAAAACAGAACGGTCCGTGCCGCGGCGCCCCAAATCTATGCCGTGGCTCGCTTCCACGTCCAAATCTCCTTCCAAAACAGAAAGTTACTCTCCGCGGCGGCTATTATTCCATGCCGCGGCGCAGGTTTTCTTTTCCAAAATCTGCCCTTAACACAATGCTTGGCCTCTCACAAGCTACACCTTCTTTCCCCATCATCCCTTGATTTTTTTCCAACTCTTGAATAAGCCCATTCAAAACTTCTTGGAATCGTTTGGCCTTCAATCTTGTGATTGGTCCGTTCGAGATTTGTAGTGGCTGAAGCGGCGCATTATTCGTATCAATAAGTCTCCTGGTATTGGTATTTTGGGGGAGAATTTGTGCAATTCTATGTACTTCTACGTGCCTTTTGTTCGCGACTCGTTAAACAGCATCATCAAATTCGTTAGATAATTTTTATTTGCCGGAGGTTGATATTTAAGACAATTAAGAAATATTGGAATTATGACTAGGTACTACCATACATGATCGAAGATGAAGGTAGCTAGCTCCTTGGCAATAATTTTTTTTTGGAATTTAGATGGTTTATTTTTTTGGGTTACTGTTCCATTGATTGTTTTTAAAATTAATTGTTTACTATTTTTCGTTTTTTTTTTTAAATTTAAAATTTGATCTTTTATTAAAGTTGATATCATTCTTTAATTTGGACGTTTGTAGAGGAAACCGTTGGATGGTGAGAATATATAGCAGGGTTAAATTTCCCTGGATTGAATGAATGGCGAAAAGATCAATTTTGCTAGCCTGGAGAAACCAATGTTATTTGCTGGGGTGCTAAAGCGACCAAAACTTTTAGTAAAATAGGCCATAATAATGTTGATGGGGTAGATCAGTCACAAATCAAACGTTAATTATAGCTTTCATTAAAGAAAGGAAAAAAAAGAAGAAGAAGAAAGAAAACCAAACCAACTAAATTAGGAATGGCAATGGGGCGGTTCGGGTCAAACCCGAACCGACCTGAACCGACCCGTGGGGCAAAAAACCCGGTAGGATTTGGATCTTTCGGGTTCGGGTTCGGGTCAGGTTATAACCGCGGGTTAAAAACCCGACCCGTTGACCCGTTGGCCTTTTTTTTTTTTTTTTTTTTTCTTCTTAAAAATTGTAATCCTACTTTTCTAATAAATTAATATCATAAATAAATTTTCTTAACTCATTAAATGTCAAACTAAATTAAATTAAAAAAAAATTTATCCTACTTTTCTAATAAATTAATATCCTACTTTTTTTTTTTGGTCATGTCTTGTTCTCTGTTTATATTAAATTAAAAAAGATTTTATAGAAAAAAAAAATTAAAGAACAAGTATATCAATGATCACAAAATATTTTTCTTTACATAAATCCTCTAATCTATCAATTTGTTTGGCTGTTAAGCTCAGGTCATGTCCAAAATACTATATTTTTCACCATAGTTGACCTCCACATATTTCCCAGGTTTTAATTAGTTTTAGATATATCTTACCAACTTCTATCCTCAAACTAATTCACACATATCGTTTAAATTTCGAAGCCTAATCTGATTTCCATAATATGTTACTCAGCACACTAGTTGTGAATGATTAAACATAATAACAAGCAAATCCAGATTAATTCATTTAATGATTTTCGTATAACCCATTTTCTTTTTCTTGATTTGATTCTCTCCTTTTTCTGTTTTACACCTTTTTCATTTTTCAATTTCAATGTTCCCTTTTTTGTACATAAAAGATAAAAAGAAGCAAGCACTTCCTGTTAATAATAAAATACAAATGAGTAGAGACAAATAATTCATTGTTTGTCTATACAAATACTTGACAAAGAGATTCTGATCAAAATCCATTAACAAAATTCATTTACTAACCATTTCAAATATTGGGAAGAATCAAAGAAAAGAAGCCCATTTAAAAGCAGGCATGAAGGCTGGGCAAGAACAATTCAAATTTCAAAGTGGCTAAGTTGAGTATAAAAAGAAAACAACAAGTCTAGGCAAAAGAGATCTGCAATTTGCAGAAGCATTTGAAACTCTGCATTTAACTTAGCGAATTGGTCCAGCAACTACGATAAGACATGAACACAATAACAGTGACGCAGCCAACACTATTATATATTAAAATATTAATTATTATCAATATACAAAACCCAATAATCTCCGACAACAGGGATGAGTTTAAATATTATCACCATACATGTTTGGGGTCTGTATATTTGAAAATTATTTATTATTGAAACTTACCAGCGTAGCAATGGTGGAGTTGCAGAGGTTAACGACGGACAGCTAGCGCCTGGCGATGGCGGAGCTGCAGAGGTAAACGACGGGGAGCGGGGGCGCTTGGCAATGGCGGAGCTGCAGGTAAACGACGGGCGACGCCGCGACGGTCAGAGGAAAAAGGATACTGTGAAGTCTGTAACTTAAACGGGTATAAGTTTGTAACAGTGTAACACTTTAACCTAAATTTGATTTCAAACGGGTACCCGAATGGGTAACCGATCCGACCCGTTTCCGACCCGAATTTTATTTTATAAATTGGATATTATACCGACCCGTATCCGACCCGATTTGAACCGCCCCGATTTAGACCAAACGGGTCGGGTACCCGCGGGGCCCCGACCCGATGGGTAAAATTGCCATCTCTAAACTAAATATATATAATTTGTTGATTATATAGGATAACAATATGACATTATGATATTTATAAACAATGTTCAATTGTTGATATTTACGTGTATTATGTTATTGATTAAAGGAACAATTGCGCCTGATACCCCTCCTCAATTACTAAATTTCACAATTAAAACCCCCACTTCCCCAACTCTCCTCGCTGCATTGTGCCTCTTTTTTTTGTATTTTTCTTATTATTTTTCTTAATACCTCTCTTTCTTTTTAATTTACATTATCAAATTCATATTTTTTTTTAAAATAATTATAGTTTTATTTTTGTAATATTTGTTTTGAATATTTTTTATATATGTTAATGTATTTTTTTGCGCTTCTTTTTCTTTTTCAACCATTTTTCCTTTCTTTTCTTTTTTTCCTTTTTTTTTTTCTTGCTTTTTTGTTTTTTTTTTTAATATATAATGATATTTTTTTACGTTTAATTAAACATATGTATTTTTTTATATAATTTAATCATTTATACTTAGTGAAAAGTAAAAGTTATTTAAAAAAAAGAACATGTGTCATATCAAGGAAAAATAATATGTTACATAATAGAAAAAATTGTAATATCGTATGTACAATTTAAGGAAAAAAAACATTTTTGTTATATGCTAAAATAGAACACATGTGTCATTTAACAAAAAAAAATATATGTATCATTTACCAAAAAAGAATATATATAAATATGTGCTGTTTACTTCAAAAGAATAAAGATGGAATGGAGGGATTATTTAAAAAAAAAAGTTAAATACGAGGGTCATAGAAAAACCTGAAGGTTAATTAAATTTGATGGTTTTTAGGATTTGTGTGGGATTAAATATTTGTAGGGGGTGGAAGTTGTGGCGGTTCACTAGGCATGGTGGTGGAGGTTTGATGATGGAATATGAGTTTTTCCCAGCAGACTATAAAACTGATAGGGAAAAAGACTGAGGCACTTATAAGTAATTATGAGATTTATTTAATCATAATTTTAACATAAAATTTATAAGTAATTATAAGACTTAGCTATTTTTAAAGTTAATTTTTAAGGAGTGGATGTCTCATATTGCTTATACTCTATATAAAATTTACATGGTACTAAAGTTTCAGTCGATCAATGTCCAAATACTTTGGACCTCATCTCGCAAAAAAAAAGTAAAAAAATGGACCTTATAAAAAAAAAAAATGGTTTAAATAAAATAAAATAAATTAAAATACAAAGTGTTAGTAAGTAGTAACCCACACTTTCTACTGTCTCCTTTAGAAGCTTCAGTTAATTATTCACTGGCTGGTTATGAAGCTGGTGCTTCTACTACTACTACTTATGGGGCTGACAATACTAATTTCGTTAATCTGTCTCTCAAGCTTTCTTATTAGAACCCGCTACATTTATATTTACTTCAATGTAAGAACTGTCTCTAAGAAATGCTTTTACGCAAATAAAATATTTTTATAACATTCAGATCTAAGTACTAATAAAAAAAAAAAATATAAAAACAAGAATACCAAATTTAATTGGTTCGATCCTTAGAAATTATACGACCTACTCCACCAAAAAGAGTAAACGTATCCACTAATAAAATAATATTTTTACAGAGAACAAACAATGAAAACATGTACTTTAACTACAATGCTTCCAAATCTTCAGAAAGAACATGATCAATATTTACACATGAAGAGAGGAGAAGAAGAGACGAAGAGACTCGAAGAAGAATTAACAAATGAACGAATTGACGGCTAAAAAACCCTAACAAAGGTATAAATATATTGCTGGTGAAATGACGATAATGCCCTTTAGCCCAACATACAAATTATCTAGCTCGGACCTGAAAAAAAAAGTGTATAAAATAAGTTCAAACACAATTAGCAACCCAAGAATTCAATATACAATTAATAATAAATTATATATTACATACATTAACACTAATATATTTAATACTATTTTACTACATAATTTTATATTTTATATGTCAAATATATGCATTAATAGAATAGAATACAGTGATATATCCTGAAGGTATACCTTTTCTTTATTTCTTTATTTTATGGTGCAACTCGTAGAGCTTTTTAACTTTTCCGTTTGTCGTTAATTAACTTACATATCAAGCTCGATACATTAATTATCTATATATCTGGGAATCTCTCTCTAATCAATTAATGACATAGATCGATCTGAACTAAATATTATCTTGCATGTGATCCTTTTCTTGTCAGGTCTTCTTCATGGATTTCCTATTTTAATTAATTTAATTAGGTGACAAATTAATCTCTGTTCCTAGGTAATTAATTAGTTTTTTTTACAGAGAAAATATATTATATGTTTTAGTACTAGAACCATGGATTGAACTCCCCAACCCATTTGTCTATGTAAATTTTAAAATGTGTAGTATATAATGCATAAATAATCCTCTAATATCTAATTTAATTAGAGATGTGAGGAGCTCGAGCGTTGCGTGGAGGGGAATTGCCAAGTAAGTTCAACTCTTGATGTGGAAGGGGTATTGAAGTGGTTTCACATTGTCTAAAACATCTTAGAATGTGTAGTATATAAAGCATAAACAACTCTCTTTCTATAATGATTATTGAATTAGACATATAATTGATGCTCAATTATTTTTTTGAGCATTTGTTTAAATCAATGTGGAGATAAAAAGGCTCAGATTTTTTAACTTGCATTTATCTGACCATATGATCCAGAAACTAAGTCGTTGATGCATATTCTTCATATCATCGTTCATCAAGTAGTTATTATTTGGAGTAGATGGAGTCTTATACACCAACCAACAAATTCTGTTCTGTTAAAATTTGTTGGTACGTGCTAATTTATCATATGTGTAGTTATTGCATATAGCAGCTATAGATTTCAAAACCTGCCAAATCAACCAACAAACTCAGATGCAGATCAAGCATAAAAAGGAATATCCATCTTCAAAAGAGTAGAGCAATAACTTATAAAATTTTCATCTAAATCGTGAACGGCGGGATTCGAACCTGCGCGGGCAGAGCCCACATGATTTCTAGTCATGCCCGATAACCACTCCGGCACGTCCACTTACTATTGAATACATGCTTTTTTACCTGGAATTAACACTTGAATTTTGTGCTAAATTACATGTCCAAAACTAAAATTTCTTTGATCTAAAATGAAAAATATGATCAGTAACAGGTACCGTCGTACCGAGTGATTAATTTGAATTTAATTGTATTTTTTTTTTCCCCTATTTTCATCAGGAAGAACTGAAAGATGATAAATTATACTATTTAACATACAATTAGAAAGTTTTCAAGTGAAGAATTTTTTGTACTTGCTATGCCCATCTTGTCCTAATCAGCGTACAAGGTACGTGCCTATCAAAATTTGGAAGAACTGATCATCCCTATCTGTGTCAAAAATGTCAATCAATCTCTCTGCTCTTTTCATATGCACTATGGTCACTGCACTTGTGTTATCAGAGGCTTAATTGGTCGCAATTCACAACATTCTAACAATTGCTTTATAATTTTGACATATATTGGGTGCTCTTTCCTTTAGTACCCATCCCTCCAATTGGCATTTGACAAACAATTGCTTTAAATTAATTGCTAGGAGTACCTCCTTACACGTCAACATTTTAAATTTGGCCTCACTCGAGAAGTTGATTACGTTTTAGACTTAAAACGACCAAACCTCAAGTCAAGGCGGTGGTGGGCGCACAAATAGGTTCATATATTCTTTGGTCTTCAGCTTTTCATTTCCTTGACATAAAAATTGAAAAATGCCTAATATTCCGACTCCATTTGGCAACACTACTCACGTGTCAAGACTTTCTTGCTTCCTTTCTATGATTGTTGATCCTAATTTTACATTAAATACTAATAAATGAGTTTTTATTAAACAACATAACTATTGCACATCTATGTAATTTTTATTCCTATTAATAAAAAATAGCAGTAATTAAAAAATATGCACATGCATCCACTTATTATCATGTTAATTAATTTTTTTTTGTATAAATTGTATTATATTAATTTTATTAACATTACCATACTTCGGGTATTGCTTGAGTATTTATTCACAAAACATATCGATATAACATAAATAATAATAAAAGAGTGTTGCAAAGAGTATCTTAGCACTTTGCCCTCCTTGTTTCTAACATTATTTAAACATTTATTTGTCATAATTTTATTATAATAATAATTAACATAATATTTTTTTATTAAATATAATTATGTGATAAATTTAATTATATTTACCACAGATAAATGGTGTTTACCGTTTTGTTTGTACTTTTTCTTCGATTCGTTGTGGCATAGCCCCATAGATATGCACTTTGCAGCTCCTCTGCAAAGAAACCCGTCTCTCTCTTTCCTTCCTTTAATTCCTCCTCTCTCCAACTCCAATACGAACTATGCATCCTAAGCAGCAACCATCACAACTCGACCCATCAGATCCTCAGCTCCCCAACATTAAAATCCAACACCCAGCCTCCCCACTCCACCACTCCTCCACCTCCAACTCAGCTGCCACCCCAACCCCTACAGCTTGCGCTCGCCGCAGGATTGGCGTCGCCGTTGACCTATCCGACGAGAGCGCATACGCCGTTCACTGGGCGGTCAACCACTATATTCGCCCAGGTGATGCTGTCATCCTCCTTCATGTTAGCCCCACCACTGTTCTCTTCGGCGCCGATTGGGGCTCTGTAGACCTCTCAATCAACACCAACGATCACGTTCCTCTCCCCGACCTCTCAGAGAAAAACGACGCCGTTGCCACCCCTACCAAAAGACACGCCAAGCAGAAGCTCGAGGACGATTTTGATGCCTTCACTGCTTCCAAGGCTGCTGATCTCGCTAAGCCCTTGAAAGAGGCTCAGATTCCCTACAAGATCCATATTGTGAAGGATCATGATATGAGAGAGAGGCTTTGCTTGGAGGTTGAGAGGCTATGCCTCAGCGCTGTCATTATGGGGAGTAGAGGATTTGGTGCTGTCAAACGAGGTAGCGATGGCAGGCTTGGGAGTGTCAGCGATTACTGTGTACATCACTGTGTTTGTCCTGTTGTGGTTGTGAGGTATCCTGATGATAAGGATGATGGTAATGGTGGTGCTGCTGGTCGTCGTGGTGGGGCTGAAAGTAGCGTCGCTGTTGACGTGAAGGAGCGTGTTGAAGAAGAAGTTGTGATCCAGCCCGTCGCCGACGAGCATCAGAAAGGTGAGAGATTTCTCTGCTTCTTAGAAGTTAAGATTGTTGCTTTCTTGTTTACAGATTGGCTTTTACTGCAATCTGTATTAACTGTTGCCATATAAAGTGATCGAGAATTGCTATCAAAAAGTGATAAGGATGGGTGATTTCTGTTGGTTGGTTTGGCATCTTGTATTGTGTTTGAAGCTATATTCTTAGGGACACATATTCTGTTTCAAAGTAGAGAACTTTCCATCTAAAGGATTTTTTTCTTTAAATTTTAGACTGGCTTATCTAGCTGAATTAAGATGTTTAGGCTGCTTATGGGTGGTATACTTCTATGAGGATTGAGGAGAGTACAAATGAGCTATCCAATATTTTACTTTTGGCCGAGAAAGATTGTTTTGGTTTACTTGAAATTGAGCATGTTTGTCGTTTTATTATTAACTATCACGATTGTATAAAGTGAGTGCCAAAGTTTGGACTACATGGGGCTGGGGATGGAAATGAAATGCACAAGTAGATAATTATGAGGTCTGAAATATTCATTTTTTTAAATTTGGGAGTGTAGTGTAGCCACTATCTTGGAGATTAAAATTTGGGGATGGTGAAGCCATAGCCTGAATGATTTTCGTTCTTTACAAGATCTTCAGCTACAAATTTTTATTCTTCCTTTAGCCACTCCTCTTGCATTTACTCTTTACCTTTAGGGTTCTGATGTGTTTTAACTATACATAATATACTTGAGTCTTTTACATATGAAGCTTTCTAATTTCTCATTTAAACCATTTTTGGTAATTTATCTTGATGTTTTCTTATATTTATGCTTTTCTAAACTATTTTTGCTTGAAATATTATGCTGCACTTTCCCAGTAAATGGTAATCATAATATTTATTCATGGGTGCTTGCCTCTCGCTATGAGAACGTTGGAAGATTTAATATAGTTAATATTCTCTTTGAACTTTGGTTTTGTCTTAGTCCAACCTTGCCGTAAGAGGTTTAATTTTCAAAGAATACTTGTGCTCCCTGAAAATATTCTTGGTTTATTGGGGTGATATTGCTAGTAATATTAAGGATTTTAAGATGTATCCTACACTTTGTATATTTCTTTTCTTCATGCAGCAATTCAATTTAAGATCCTTTTTGTTGTTGCTTGCCCTGCTTATTTCTGTTGGATTTTCAAGTAAAAATTCTTTCATTAATAAATATAGGCAAATAGTTATGGGAAGAAGGAAACTTGAGAATATTAGTGCAGGTTGCTTACCTCATGGAAAGCCAACGTCTGACTTAGTCCATTGTATGCTCTCAATATTTTAGTATTCCCCTTAGCTCCCTGTGGGAAAATACAACCTTCCTTCGTTACCATTAACAGAGTGGATTCATTTTCATGGTTCATCAGAAATGCATAAGCGGTTGCTTTTATGTGTGCACGTTTTCATATCAGAATTTTAAGATGGTAACTTGTATGGTTAAGTCACTCTTTGTTCTTTTCGTGTGGCAGTTGCTTAACTATTAATACGAGTTGCAGTTTGATCCACAAAAGTTCAGGTATGCAGTTTTTTGCCTCTCTTTTTTTGGTTCCTCTCGTTTTATTTCTGCTAACGTAATTATTTCTTTACCTCCTCCTTTTAAGATATAATATTTATTAATTTCTATCCATTCATTGATAGATAGATTGTGACCAAAATGAGTTACCATTTCTACTATTGTTTGCGCAATTATTGTACAAATAAGGTGTTTCTCCCGGACTATACTTTTTTATGCTTTTAATAGGTGCCTGTATCATCTGCCCAGATCCAACTGGGTTTAGCCCACTTGGTCTTGTTTAAATAAGTACATGGTGGTCAAATCCTGCAGAAATAGATGATTGTAGAGTGCGCTCTCTCTCTCTCTCTATCCTTTCTCGCTGCAACAGCACGTGTAAAAATTGCGGATTAGGATTAGGGATGGTATTTTTATGGTTAGTGAGATTTTGGAATTTTGTTCTGCCTTGGAAAGCATGTGGTCAGAATTGTGATCAATACGCCCTTTACGTCAAGAATTTGCTTGTAGCATGCAAGTTAAACTTGCTTGCTTGTTTATTAAAAAAAAAAAAAAAAAGTTACTGTTGATGTACTGTTATACATTGTAAAACTATCCGGTGTGCTACTTGTGTATGTACTTTTATTCACTCACATTTACGGATATAATGTTTGGTCATAAAATGATGCCATCTTTACCTCTACTTTGGTAGATGCAGCATTATGGTGGATAATTTTTTGAATCACTTTTGAGCTTTTAAAAAACATGTGATTATGGTGTAAATTTTTCTTCGACTATGAGCAAGCAAAGTGAACCTGATAATCCGACCCCCAAAAAACGTTGGTGACGAAACAACTGTGAAGCCTGATATTGGATAACGTATAGGCGTCACTAACTGAGTTTAGCTCCATCTGTGCTTGTGCTTGTGCTTGAGTCAGGTTTATTGTTTTGGACAAAAATTGGTGGTGGTGAATCTAAAAGATCAACCGAATGATTAAAAATACTTATATTTTTATAAATTTTTTTATAATATTATCTTTTATTAATGTTAAATATTCATTTTTTAATGATATTTATTCTCAAAGTGAGTTATTTGATTATACATTTTGTATTTTTAACTTAGTTTTATTATATTATTATTTTTTTTAGACTTAATTTATCTTAATAAATTAAGTCTTTATATTTATATTTTTTATAAATTTTTTTATAATATTTTTTATTTGTCAATATAGTACATTTATTTTTCGATAAGAGTGACCATATTGATTGTTCTGGGGTACGGTCTAAAGTCAGAGAGTTACGAGTTAAGAGCTGGGTCATTGTGTGGTAAACCACAGCCGCCCCATCTCACTCTCTCTCTCTCTTTCTTTTAAGCGACTTTAAAGTTAATTTATTTTTATTAACAAGAAAAAACACACTCATATATTTTTCACAAAAATTTTTTTTGCCGTCTTGTAATAAGTAATTTTCAAAATATATATAAATTTATTTATAAAATTTAGCAGCTATAATAGAAGGTGATAAACTGTGAAACAAAACGCAATTTTTAAAAGGATGAATGCACACCAGAACTTTTCACTGAGTCAACCATCTTATAGTAGTCCTGTTTAAGCACGTTTAATTGCGAAATTCTTATGAGATTCAAGGCGTTAGTACGGCTACTGTACGTGTCTGATTGCACTCACAACTTCATAGTGATGAACACTAATATAGGTTTGCTGCTGGTTACATAATAATCTATATTGTAGGTTTTCATAAGAACACTAATAAGGTATATTTGTTTCCTTCTCAGATTTTAAAATATCGACCAAGTATGTAACACTTCTTTTTATCAGTTCTATCAAAAATCAACTAGGTATGTGATCAATTTCTTGTCAGTTTTTTCTAAAAAGTTGACAAGGTAAGAATCTCTTTAGTGACTTAAAAACAGTCAACGAAAACTTACGCCAATAAGTAACACGTTGACGGTTTTTTTTTTTTTTTACCGTAGGTTTACCACAACGGTTTAAAATTTATTTAGTTGACTATTCGATACATTTTTAATAATTTTTATCTATTAACCCAATTGAATTTACTTTCATGAAGATCAACCTCATGATCGGTCTGAATATGATCATTTTATTAGTCAAGAGTTTTCATTTCATATAAAACTTATTTAGAATATATATGGTCAGCAGGGGGGCAAGTGTCATCCTTTAACTTTTTGGTAAATTTTTTTTTTGCTTGTATTGTATTTATAAATATGTACTTTTATTTTTACAAAAAAACATAATAGCAATCTGTTTCAAATTTATTATTTAAATATAAACATTTTTAATTATATTACGTACTCATTTAATATTCTTTATATATATATTTTTTACTTTTATCTTAATAGTATACAATTTTTACTAGTAATAAATTGGTAAAATATTTAACATCTTCTCGTAAATTTTACTAATTTAATTTTCTACCACAAGTATCATTTCTTATTAAAATCATAATTTTCTCTATGCAATTTAGCTATTTTTTATTACACTACATATAATTTTTTAATTATTATTATTTATACCATGTAATATAGTTCAAATCTATTATTTTTCACATACTTGAATTTTTATATATTTATTTTAGTTTATATTGTTTAAAATTTTTGTCCATTTGCATAAATATTGAGCTATGTTATTTAGTGATTTAGTTTTGGAATGTATTTTCTTCATTTGTTCTATTTTCTTTACATTGGTTGATATTTTTTTTCCTTGCATTAAATTTTTAGGATGCCTTGTTATTTTTTTTTATAACTTCTAACAGATAAAATTTACATTACTTGACAGAATTTTTTTTTCCTACACTAAAATTAACACGACCTGTTCTAATCCTTCTCTGTTTCCGTCATTTGTTCTAGTCTGGTTGATAGTTTTTGTTTTACTACACTAAATTTTTAGGATGCCTTGTTGTTTTTGTATAACTTCAAATAGATAAAGTTTTTGCTTGCCTTAAGAAAAGAGAGGGACATGACCACCTTCATTTTAGGAATTATGAATAATATAATTTAAACTTAGTTTAAGTGAAATTTTAGAGAGTAAAATAAGCATTTGGCAATCCCATACTACATTTTTAAAATAATAGTACATCGCAATACCAAACTATTAAAGATTGTATCTTTTGCATCAACTTTTATACACAGATTACATTTTTTTTTTCATAATTTTGGCAATTAATTAGTAGTTGAATAAGTATCAATTGCTTTGTATATTACAATAATATATATTTTTTGTAGGCGTGAGTGTAATTAAAAAAATAGTTACATTTACATAGGAAATTCAAAATGACATATTTATTTATTTTAGTAAATATTTAAATTCAACATGTTAACTTAGAAAAAATTTCTTTTACGAAAAAAATGTAACAATATCATATAAATTAACAATTCAACAATTGTTAGTGAATTGTTAGTGAAGCAATTCAACAATTCAGTCTTACATATGACAAACTCGACAATTTAAAGACGCAAAACTTCAGAGTCATGACTCATAAGAAAGAAGGTCCAACGACGACTCTAACCCATAGCCTTCCACAACAATCCGTCAACAACACTGTCAAATATGACTTACGACTTTTTTACCATAAAATTCAATTAAAAATAAATATTTAATACATCCAATAATTTAATATATATTTAGCCATTGATTGTAATTTTTTGGTCATCTCTATTAATTATAAGTTATAACAACTCGAAAAATAGTCTATCGGAAGGAGAGAAAACAAAGAAAAACGCGTTTTTACCAAATCCAGATGGCAGACTTGCTTATAATTTGGTCAATGCCTATTAATTATAACAATTTAATGAATATAATTTTAGTCTAAAATCTATCGGAAGAAAAATGAGTCTTTACCAAATTCAGATGGCAAACCCCAATCCCAACTATCTCTTTGACTTATCTGCCGATGCTCTTACCAAATTCAGATAACAAAACCACACCCCCACTCCACCACTTTGACTGATCTGCCCATTGGTTATAATTATTTGGTCATGTATATTAATTAAAGGGTGAAGAAATTCCTTATAGTTTAATTCCAACCCCATGCCATATCCAACCTTTTCCAACAAAAGGTTAATATGGAAACTTGTTATCTCATCACCCTCTTCTCTACTTTAGCTTCACTCTGCTCTTTGTGCTTCACACTCTGTACCGCAGTAGATTCCATAGCTCCTGCTCAAACACTCATTTATGGAGAGACTTTAGTTTCTTCAGGTGACATATTTGAATTGGGTTTTTTCTCTCCTGTCAACTCCAACAACACATACTTGGGAATATGGTACAAAGTTACTCCTCATGTGGTGGTTTGTGTTAAAAAAATGAAGAGATGAATATTCTGTTGTGTTATTGAATGTTCATAATACAATGCATATATATACAAAATTGGCTAACCTACTTTTCCTAAATCTAAGGCTTTAATCCTTCTTTTAAGGATTAGTGGAATTAGATCCTAAATTTCTGGGATTTGTTTTACATAAAGAAATATTTACAAATGTATTTCTTAATACTCCCCCTCAAGTTGGAGAGTGAATATCATGAAGTCCCAACTTGTCACGCAATGTTACAAACTGATCCTTCCCTAAGGCCTTTGTAAAGATGTCTGCCAATTGAAAGCGTGTAGGTACATATGAAGGACTGATTATTCCAGCTTGTAGTTTTTCTCGAATTATGTAACAATCAATTTCGATGTGCTTTGTACGTTCATGAAAAACAGGATTAGCAGCAATATACAGAGCTGATTGATTATCACAAAACAATGGTGCATGAGCTGTTTGTGGGACTTTTAAATCTTGTAGTATAAAGCGTAACCAAATCAGCTCCAAACATGTGTTGGCCATAGCTCGATATTCAGATTCTGCTGATGATCTTGAAACATTGGTTTGTTTCTTGGATTTCCATGAGATGAGTGAATTTCCAAGAAAAACACAGTATCCTGTAACTGATCTCCTTGTCGCACAACAACCTCCCCAATCTGAATCACAAAAAGCTTTTAATGTAAGATTGTTGGTAGCAGAAAATAACAAACGTTGACCTGGAGTCCCCTTGAGATATTTAAGAACTCGTATGGCGGCATCCCAGTGAGGTCTGCGAGGCTGATGCATGAATTGACTTAGTGTTTGAACAGAATAGACTATATCAGGTCTTGTGACAGTAAGGTAGATCAATCGGCCAATCAGTCTCCTGTATTTTGTTGGATTATTTAGTAGCTCTCCGTCTGTAGGAGTGAGTTTCAAATTTTGTTCCATTGGGAACTTGTCTGGGCGTGCACCTAAAAGTCCTGAATCCTGCAATATATCAAGTGCGTACTTTCTTTGAGACATGAAAATACCTTTTTTAGAACGAGAGAATTCAATGCCCAGAAAATATTTCAAATCTCCAAGATCTTTTATGCGGAAGCGATTGAGAAGGAACCTTTTGAGATGTTCCATTTCTTGAAGATTATTTCCTGTGAGAAGTATGTCGTCAACATATATAAGAACTGCAGTAAATGAAGTGCCCTGAACCTTGGTAAAAAGAGAATAATCTGCTTTAGACTGTTGATAACCGGCCTTATGAATGGTATTTGAAAAGGTAGAAAACCAGTTTCTGGAAGCCTGTTTGAGACCATAGAGGGACTTGTTGAGCCGACATACCATATTCTCCCCCTGTCGGTGAAGACCAGGAGGAGGTTCCATGTATACCAACTCATGTAAATCACCATGGAGAAAAGCATTCTGAACGTCTAATTGGTGAATGAACCAATTGCGAGCAGCAGCAACAGTAAGAAGACAGCGGAGGGTAGTGAGTTTGGCTGTAGGAGAGAAAGTTTCCTGATAATCAATGCCCTCAATTTGAGTGTAGCCTTTAGCAACAAGCCTAGCCTTGTAACGCTCAATGGTGCCGTCAGACCTGTATTTGATTTTATAGACCCATTTGCATCCAATTGGTTTATGACCAACAGGTAGTGGGACCAAACTCCAAGTGTTATTCTGTTGTAAAGCTTCTAGTTCTGCAGTTATGGCATGACACCATTGTGGATCAAGAAGAGCCTGAGCATAAGATGTGGGTTCTGTTTGACCTGTAATGTTAGTAAGAAAAGCACAATGGGCAGAAGATAAACGAGAGTAGGTAAGGAAGTGGGAAAGAGGATACCGTGTGCCTGATGCAGAACGAGGCCCTGAGGTTGAATGATTGACATGGTTGGACATGTGGTAGTCTTTATGCCATGTTAGAGGATGTTTAGGGCGAGTGGAATGTCGAGGAGGAAGGATGAGAGGAATGGGGTTATCTGTATGGGGAGGGGTGGGTGCAACAGAGGTGGACTCGGGTGTGGTAAACAAAGGTGTGATGAGAGAGTCGGGGTTATCTGTGACGGGAGAGGTGAGGTGATCTGTATGGGAAGGGGTGATTGAAGAGGTGGGGTTATTAGTGATGGGAGAGGTGGGGTTATCTGTGATGGGAGAGGAGGGGTTATTTGTGATGGGAGAGGAGGGGTGATCTGTATGGGAAGGGGTGGGGTTGGCATGTTCATCATGAGTATCGATTGGTGGAGTCCAGTTGTTATGTAAATCAGAGAAAATGGAGGGCTGGGGGGTCGAATTTGGAGAGAAAGGGAAGGTATGTTCACTAAATCGGACATCACGACTGACAAAAAATTTGTTTGTCTCCAAATTGTAGAGTTTGTAACCTTTTTGGCCAGTAGGATACCCAACAAAGACACAACGTGTGGCACGGGGATCAAATTTATGGATGGGATGAACAACAGTTGCATAACAAAGACACCCAAAGACTTTTAAATGGTCAAGTGTTGGGGAACGGTGGTATAATAATTCAAAAGGTGATTTAGTGGAAAGTAAAGGTGAAGGTAATCGGTTAATAAGATAGACAGCGGTCAAGACACATTCACCCCAGAAAGTAAGGGGTAAGTGAGATTGAAAAAGTAATGATCTTGCAACAGTTAGAATATGGCGATGCTTGCGTTCAGCGACTCCATTTTGTTGTGGAGTGTAAACACAAGTGCGCTGATATTCAATGCCTTTATTTTGAAAAAAATTGCGCATGGAGAAAAATTCAGATCCGTTGTCTACCCGAATGGTTTTAATGTTGGCATTGAATTGAGAGTGGGCAAAAGCAATAAAAGTTTTGAGAAGGTGTTGGGTTTCAGATTTATGTTGCATCAAAAAAATCCATGTGCACCTTGTAAAGTCATCTACAATGGTGAGAAAAAAACGTGCCCCAGAATGTGTGGCAATTTTGTGTGGACCCCATATATCACAATGTAACAAATCAAATGGAGATTTAGTAGATATGAAACTATGAGGAAATGGAAGTCTTGTTTGTTTGGCCATTGGACAAACACTACAATTATTATCAAATGAAATATGTTTAGAGGGTAATAATGAAGAAGCTAACCGAAGACAAGCAGGGGACGGGTGTCCAAGTCGCATGTGCCATAGGTTGGATGAAAGTGAAACTTGAAATGAGGTAGGGGTCTGTTGTAGTGGGGACATGTAATATAGACCACCACGTTGTTTACCTGAGCCAATAATCTTCCCCGTGGCCAAGTCCTGTAAGACACAAAAGGTAGAAAACAAAATGACACAACAGTTTAGAGAAGTAGTGAGTTTGCTAGCAGATATGAGATTTAAGTGAAAAGATGGAACACATAAAACTTTGTCTAATGTGATATTTGAATTGAATGGTATAGTGCCAGTGGAAGTGATTGGGGCATGAGAACCAGTAGGTAACTTAACAATGGGTATTTGTGATGATTCTATGTGAGTGAAAAGTGTGGGGTCATGAGTGATGTGATCAGTAGCTCCGCTATCTAAAATCCAAGGTTTAGTGAAGACAGAATTTGTAGAGGTAATGGAAAAAGGAGCCAGACCTGCAGCTTTTGCATAAGCATTACTATTACCAGAGGAATGAGTTGAACTCATCAGAGAGACAGCTTGGGGTTGCTCTGCAGTGAACTCATGTAAAGGGTTTGATTGAGAGACGAGTTGGGCTGTTGCCTGGGAACCATTTGACTGAAAATTATGTGCCGAAGATGCGTCAGCTGCGGGAATAGTAGGAAAGAAACCAAATGAATTGATGTTCCCTTTAGACCATTGATGTGGTTGCTTAGGAACCCATGTACCATTTTTGATTTTATATCGTTCCTCAGTGTGACCTCTTCTTTCACAAAACTTGCAATGAAATTTGAGGGTTCGACATTCTGCAATGGTATGACCATTTCTATGACAATGCTCACAGTGTTTGAGTGATCGGCTGTGATGAACAAAAATTGGATGTGATGAATCCATAGTAGGTTTGTTGTTTGAATTGGAAAATTGGCTAAAATTTGAGACTTTTTTTTTTTTTTTTGGAAAAAGGATTTAAAATGATCTGCTTGAAAATGGGTTTAAAATGTTTTTTTTTTTTTATTGTTGGGTGGGCTCAGAAAATGGATCTAAAAATGAGGTTGGGCTAAAATGTGGGATTAAAAATGAGGTTGGGCTAGGTTTGGAATAATGGGCTGAAAAATGGGTTGATGGGTTAGGGTTGAATAATGGGTTGATGGGTAGGGTTTTTATTATGATATATATATATATATATAATAGAAGGAAACAGATTAGATATTGAAGACAGAGAAGACACAAAGGGCGGCTGGCGACAGAGAGGGTGGCGCTGGGCTTGCGGCTTGCTGGTGGCGCTGGTGGCTGGCGGTTCGCGGCTGGCGCTCGGCTGCTCGAACCGGAGGTGCGCGCTGACTGAGACAGGTGCACGGACGTGACAGCAAGCTGGACTGGAGGCGCGCGGACTGGCACTGGGCTGTGCTGGAGTGGCGCGGGTGTGGCGTTGGAGGTGCGCGGCTGCTGGATGGGCTGCGACTGGGCTGCTTGAACCGGAGGCGCGCGGGCTGAGTGGCGCGCAGAGGCTTCGGATCTGAACAGGTGGTGTTGGAGGTGCGCGGCTGCTGGATGCGCGCAGGAGCTGGTGAGCTGGTGAATGGGCGCGCGGAGGAGGCGCTGCGGCTGAGCTGCTGCTGGGCTGCGACGGTGCTGGTGGCGTTGAGGCAGCTGCTGGTTTTTTTTTTTTATAGTTCTAGTTGTTGATGTTGTTGTTGTTTCTGAATTGGTTAGCTGATCAATCAAATGAAGATTAGAATTTGGGAAAGTGTTTGATTGTGTTTAGGATAAAAAATGCTCTGATATCATGTTAAAAAAATGAAGAGATGAATATTCTGTTGTGTTATTGAATGTTCATAATACAATGCATATATATATACAAAATTGGCTAACCTACTTTTCCTAAATCTAAGGCTTTAATCCTTCTTTTAAGGATTAGTGGAATTAGATCCTAAATTTCTGGGATTTATTTTACATAAAGAAATATTTACAAATGTATTTCTTAATAGTTTGGGTTGCAAACAGAGATAACCCACTACTTGATTCACATGCTCAATTGATCATCAACAATAAGGGCACTCTTCTTCTCCTAAACCAAACAAGGAGCTTAGTTTGGTCCTCAAATACATCAATAATTCCCAAAAATCCAATTGCTCAGATTTTGGATTCTGGAAATTTTGTAGTTAGAAGCAGTACTGATAGTGCTAGCTTACAGTTGCAAAGGTTTGTATGGCAAAGCTTTGATTATCCAACTGATACTCTCTTACCAGGAATGAAATTGGGGTGGAACTTAAACACTGGTTTGCAACGATATTTGTCATCTTGGAAAAGTCCAGATGACCCATCAACTAGTGATTTTACTTTCTGGATGAATTTAACTGGGTTGCCACAATTAATGATTTCCAAGGGATCAACCACGAAGTTCTCATCAGGTCCATGGAATGGAGTTCGATTCAGTGGGTTACTTTTGTCCAAAAGCACAGCTTTTAAAGAGTTTTTTGTATTTAATGAAAACGAATCGTATTATAAGGCTGAACTCGGTGATGACGGAGTGATTTCACGACTGGTAATGAATGTAACTTCAGGATTGCTGTCACGTTACCTAATGCCAAACAAAAGCAATAAATGGGGACTTATGTATACAATACCATATGAGGAATGTCAAAATTATGGGCATTGTGGTCCAAATGGTATTTGCATAACTACTCATAATCCAGTTTGTGAGTGTTTACAAGGGTTTAAGCCAAGTTCCCCAAACGAATGGGCATTGTTGGCCGATTATTCTAATGGATGTAAGAGAGAGGTGCCTCTGGATTGCAAGAAAGGTGAGGGTTTTGCGAAGATTGAAGCGGTCAAATTACCAGATTTGACACATATCTGGTTGAATAAGACTATGACGAGTCTTGAGGAATGTAAAGAACTTTGCTTGAAAAACTGTTCTTGTACAGCTTTTGCTAATACAAATGTTACAAATGGAGGAAGTGGGTGTTTGATGTGGTTTGGTGATCTTATGGATACTAGAGAGCTAAGAGTGGATGGGAGCGAACAAGATTTGTATGTTCGATTGGCTGCTTCTGAGATGAGTGAGTGTTCTTTAATTGGCTGTCTATTTTCACTTAAAAATCTTAACATTTCAATTTCTCTCGCCTTTGTGTTTTGTGATGAAATATATATATATATATATATATTTATTTATTTTTTTTGATGTGTTGCCTTGTTTAGGATTAATCCAAGATGCCAAGAGAAAGAGAAGACTAAAGATCATCCTTGTAGCTCCAATTATTGCATCTATGTTCTGTATCTTGGGACTGACTTTTTGGTGCATAATTAGGAAAAGAAGAAGAAAGCTAAGAGGTGATAAAATTGTTTCTCTCATCTATTTGACAGATTATGGTAATTAATTTTTTAAATATTTAGGTTCTGAAAGCAAGAAAGAAGATACAGAGCTGCCTTTATTTGATTTTGCAACTGTTCATGCTGCTACAAACAACTTCTCACCTACGTGCTTGATTGGGGCAGGAGGCTTTGGTCTTGTTTATAAGGTAATATCATTTCTTAATAATTCAGATTACGTGCAGAATTTAAAAAGAAAAACGCATAACTTGTATGATTTTATTCAGGGAAAACTTTCTACTGGAGAGGAAGTAGCAGTAAAGAGATTGTCCAAGAATTCAGGACAAGGTCTCAATGAGTTTAAGAATGAAGTACAACTAATTGCAAAGCTTCAACATAGAAATTTAGTGGCACTTCTAGGATGCTGTATCGAACGAGAAGAAAGGGTCTTAATCTATGAGTATATGCCAAACAAAAGCTTGGATAATTTTATCTTTGGTAAGGATATTGACGAGGGTTTCATATTCTACATATTTTAGTTGAATAGATAAAATCATTCTAAATAGATAAAATGTTCATATGTAGTTGATAAAAGAAGCAAAATATTGGGGTGGAAACAACATTTTGACATCATAATGGGGATTGCTAGAGGTCTTGTATACCTCCATCGAGATTCAAAGCTTCGAATTATTCACAGGGATATCAAAGCATGCAATACTTTACTAGACAAGAACATGAATCCTAAGATTTCAGATTTTGGCTTAGCAAAGATTTTTGGAGAAGGTGAAAACGAAGCTAGAACTAGAAGAGTGATTGGAACACAGTAAGCAGTTGTTTATTTTCTTCCTTTTCCCCCAAAAGGCAAAAAATATTTTCCATTTTATGCACCTTAAATTGATGCTTGGACATTGTTATAATGTTGTTGTTGATGCAGTAGTTACATGTCTCCAGAATATATAATTGAAGGGAAGATATCTGCAAAATTGGATGTATTTAGTTTTGGTGTGCTTTTGTTAGAGATAGTGAGTGGAAAAAATAACAGAAGGTTTTGCCATCCAAACCACCATCATAACCTTCTTGGACATGTAAGACTACTAATGTAACAATGTGAACATGCACTTTGTTTTCCTAGCTAGCTTTCTGTTGTATTAAATATTAACTACAAAGTTTTCTCTAGGCATGGATGCTTTGGAACGAAGGTACAGCCTTAGATCTAGTGGATGAATGTTTCAAAGAATCATTCAATGAATATCAAGTATTGAGATGCATTCATGTGGGTTTGTTATGTGTCCAAATGTTTCCACAGGACAGACCTGCAATGTCCTTAGTTATATTCATGCTGGAAAATGAGGAAGCAATGTTACCAAAACCAAAACAGCCTGGTTTCTTCACAGAAAGGAGTTCAAATTATGAGAGGTCAATGTTAAACAGTGAAAGATACCAATCAAAAAATTCAATGACTATAAAGATTCTAAATGGTAGATAATAATCATTTAGTTATTGTTAGCATGAGTTATGTAATTAATGTATAATATATTGTAATTAATACGTGTATATCTGTAATAGAACTCTAATTTATGCAGGATTCTAGTATATTCAGGACTCTTGTAATTTATTTTTTATGTATACCTTTATTGTGAAGTAAGAATCAATAATAAATATATTTCATTCACGTTATATTTAACTTGGTATCAGAATAGTGTTCGATCTTGAACATATTTTTCCTATTTTCTATCCTTTCTCTATCATCTATCATACATATACCCCTACTGTCATCGCGGTCTACTTCAATTTCTTTACTTCATTTGGTTGCTAGTACTCATCATCTTTAGTTCGATTTCTTTTAAAGGTTGTTGGTTGGTTATTTGATTTTGTCATTCAGCAAACTGTTACAGTCGTCGTTCACCATTGTTGCCACTGTCGTTCACGTCAACCTCACGGCCTCCCGACTGTTGGTATCATCCATTTTTATTGTTGTCATTGCCATCATTCATGTCAACCTCACGAATGTTGGTATCAATCTCAATCTCATGACTTCGTAGCTTTGTTTTCTAGAAAGATGAACCGACTTACCGTCGTTTTCTAGAAAGATCAACTGGCCTACCATCGTGTG
This sequence comes from Elaeagnus macrophylla, assembly GCA_029378325.1. Lineage (NCBI taxonomy): Eukaryota > Viridiplantae > Streptophyta > Magnoliopsida > Rosales > Elaeagnaceae > Elaeagnus > Elaeagnus macrophylla. The sequence goes on along the minus strand of CM055646.1, from coordinate 19,247,447 downwards.
TTGACATCACCAATTCCAATCCCACTAGCACTAAAACACCTTTGAGGTTTAACATCAAGTATAAATATGTATGTTGTAATTGTCTAAGTTGAACATAGATTATGTTCAGCTTGAAGAGAAGAATTGAATATTAGATAAATAGTTAGTTTTGGAGACTATTATGATTACGATATTAGATAATTATTCTGATGTTTTTCTATTAATTTAGGAGTCTTTTATTAGGATTAGGATTTTAGTTTATTATCCCTATAAATATCAATGTTGTTCTTCAGTCTTATAAACAATTTTTTTTCTTAGAGTCACATGGATGCAATTATAAGGATTTTAAGGTACTTGAAGTAAGCTCTAAGGAGATGAGTAATGTTCTTTAAACACAACAATCCTCTTGAAGTTTGTGGCTTCACAAATGCAGATTGGGCAGAAAATATTATAGATAGAAGGTCGACACCAAGTTATATCATTTTTGTGGGGGGTAATTTAGTTACATGAAAAAGTAAGAAACAGAAAGTTATGGCGCAATTTAGTGCTGAGACTGAGTATAGAGGTATGATTCATGGGGTATGTGAGTTGCTGTGGATAATAAATTTGCTATTTGATTTGGGTTTCAAGCCCAAAAGTACAATGAAGTTATATTGTGATAATCAGACAGCCATTGATATATCGCAAAATTCAGTACAGCATGATCGCACTAAGCATGTAGAGATTGATCGTCACTTTATAAAAGAAAAGCTAAATGCTAAACTTGTTAGCTTCCCTTTTGTTCCCACTAAAAATAACTTGTAGATGTGCTCATCAAAGGAGTTTCTAGGAAGGCGTTTTATGACTCACTAAGCAAGTTGAGCATAGTCGATATGTATGCTCCAACTTGAGGGGAGTGTTAGCGTAAGTTATGTAATTAATGTATAATATATTGTAATTAATACGTATCTATTTGTAATAGAACTCTAATTTATTCAGGATTCTAGTATATTCAGGACTCTTGTAATTTATTTTCTATATATACCTTTATTATAAGATAAAAATAGTAAAAAATATATTTCATTCACGTTATATTTAATTGTTATAACTTGTCATGGAAATAGAAAACATTTGTAAAAATGCGGTTCCCAACAACATTAGCAAAGAGGTTGTTGTTGTCCAATCTTGCTTATTCTTTAGATTATTAATGTTTTTTTCATCAAAATTCAAGTTTTAGAAATGTATGCATTTGGTGGAGTTTGTATTAGAAGTTGTCGGCCTCCAAGTTTAATAGCTTTTAAAATAGTATTAGAATTCAAACCTATAATCTGTCTACTAAGATATATTATCAAGCTAATGAGAATTGGTTAAAAAAAATTAGTGACATAAATAGAATAAAATATAAGAAATATGTTAAAAATATAAAGTTATGAGCTTTGTAAGAGACGAAGACCCACACTTTGAAAAATTGTTAGAGGAATTGTCTTACATTGAAAAAAGAAAATATTATGAAAGAGTTTAGAATAAGTACAAGTATTTCTACTTATTGAGTTAACTTTTGGAATTGAATGACTTATAATTCTTATGAATTTTTATATAGTATCAGAGTTAGATGTCATGTATTAAAACCAACGACTGTAATTATTGAATTAATATCTTAACAACTTTTAATAATTTAATCATATAAATTTAAATTTTAAATACGAACAGGCTACAGTCCGTTGGTTTCTTTACATTATAATAATTTTGTTATATTGAATACGTTAATATGAGGTGTCACTCTCCGAAATATTAGTTGTAAATATTTTTATCACCAGTGCATGGAAAAGTTCGAAGAACGGTAACTTTTTTTTTTTGCTAAACAAATAGGATCTAACATCAATCACAATTCACAATAATTTACTAATTAGGTGGAATCTTTCCTCTGTAGAAGCATGCTGTCTTGGCATTTTGAGAAAAAGTCGATTGTACGACCTTTTCAGCACAGTTAAATTATGAAGCGGAAATAATTGTATAGACATAATCAAAATAGATAGAGAGAAGAATAAGAAAATTAAAGAGAGACATCTTATTCTCATTTATATAATATTAAAAGATTACACTGATATTTATAGTGATAATAAACTAGAATCCTAATCCTAATATAACTCTAAATAAGACTCTTAAACTAATAGAAAAATATTATAATAATTATCTAATATCCAACTAGATAATATTAAATTATTTCAATACTCCCCCTCAAGCTGAACATAATTTATGTTCAGATTGGACAACATAAATAAAAATAAGCAAAAGTTGGCCGGTTGACCTTTCTAGAAAACGACGACAGGTCGGTTGATATTTTTAGAAAACGCGGCTACGATGACGACACACGACGGTAGTCCAGTTGACCATTCTAGAAAACGACGATAGGTCGGTTGATCATTCTAGAAAACGCGGCTACGAAGTCGAGAGCTTGACAAGAAGACACCAATCTGAACTTGGTGATAACAACATATGACAGTAGACCGATTGACCATTCTAGAAAATGACGGTGGGTCGGTTGATCATTCTAGAAAACACGGCTACGAAGACATAAGCTTGACATGAAGACACCAATCTGAAATTGGTGATGACGACATACGACGGTAGGCCGGTTGACCATTCTAGAAAATGACGGTGGGTCGTTGATCATTCTAGAAAATGCAGCTACGAAGTCGTAAGGTTGACAAGAAGACAGCTTTAACTCTCCCTCACAAATTGAAGCATAAATATCACACATGCCCAACTTGAATAGTGAGGTTAAGATTGAGACTGATACCAACAGTCGTGAATCCTTGAAGGCGATAGTGGTGAAAACAGGTCGATACTAACAGTCGTGAAGTTGACAAATGACATTATGACAGAGAACGGCGTTAATGGGCCGTGATTTGAGAGCGACTCTGATGGGCCGTGGTTTGAGAATGGCGTTGGTGGGCCGTGGTTGAAGGCGATTGCTGCTAAACTGAGATGGCAGACAATAGTGATGGAGATGACAGTGGGGTTTATGTATGACAAATGATGCTAGTGATGACCTCCCTGATGATAACACTGACAATGAAACCCCTGATGATAACACTGATAATGAAGCCGTTGATGATAACACTGATGATGAAGCCCCTGATGATAACACTGAGGATGAAGCCACAGACAAAAACTACATCATACATAGAAGAAGTCACATGCTCAATTGTAAATGGTTATAACAAAACTCTCCCTGTCGTCTACAATTGGTGTCAGCTAGAAAGTACAATTACCACGTATTCATAGAAAATAAATCCATGAATTTTTTATTTTTTTGTTGACCAGTTGACCGTTGACCAGTTGACCAGTTGACTATTTGATCGTTGATGTGTTGACTGGACTGTTGTGTTTGCTGAATGGGTTAAATGGGCTTAGGTTGCAGACTGGACTGAACGGCAGTGAGCAGATTTGGTGCGACGGTGAGGAGATCTGGTGAGCTGGAGGCGATGGTGAGCAGACAGGCGGCGCTGACAAGCACTACAGGCGGTGAGGATAGGCGGAGCCCACAGGGAGATTGCTGCTGAGCGGGACGGCGGACTGAGCCTGGGCTAAACGGAGTGCGGCTGGGCTGATCACGCTGGGATTGACCAGTGGCTGCTACCGAAATCCAATGGCTGGCTGGACAGTAAGATGACTCGCGGCCAATATAAAGCGTCATCTTCTTCTAATTGTAAGTTGCAACCACCAGTTCCATATTACTCACAACCAAACGGTTTTTGAAGTCAACATCCTTAATTACCCAAAAACTTACTCAGTATTCCATCCAGGAATCAAAATACACGAGCCCAAATTAATCAAATCAACAATCACAGGAGAAAAGGGATCAAAATCCGATTTTCAAGCACGATATCTGATAAAGATCCAGAATCCAATATCAATAAATCAAAGTCCTATATTAAGTGGACTGTATTATGTAGCCACGAGTAGAGGTGCAATAACGCGTAAGTTGAAAAATCAAAAGTATATGAATGAGAAGATCCTTTGTATGCACGGTGGATTGTCTCCTGATTTGAAAAACTTGGACCAGATTTGGAATATTGCTCGCCCTGTTGATGTGCCTGATCATGGTCTTCTTTGTGACTGATCTGACGGGACTCGGAGGTTGCTGATTGATCTGAGAGGAGCGGATCTGGAGGACGGATGCTGCCGAAGGCTGATGAACTGGACGGCGCTGCGGACGGCTGGGTTGGTTTGGAGATGCTGTTGAAGTTGGGTGATGGGCGGTTGGTGATGAAGACCGAACAGAGGGTAAATTTTTTTTTCTCTGAAAATTGAAGAAATATATCAAATAAAAATGAAAGAATTTAGAAAAGTGTATATTAGTGTTTAGGAATCCAACACTGCTCTGATACCAAGTTAAATTATGAAGCGAAAATAATTGTATAGATATAATCAAAATAGGTAGAGAGGAGAATAAAAAAATTAAAGAGAGACATCTTATTCTCATTCATATAATATTAAAGGATTACACTGATATTTATAGTGATAATAAACTAGAATAGTAATCCTAATATAACTCTAAATAAAATTTTTAAATTAATAGAAAAATATTATAATAATTATTTAATATCCAACTAGATAATATTAAACTATTTCAACAAGCACAACACCCAAATTCCAAAGTTTTTTAATTTTTTTGATAGAAAGAATAATGTGTGTAATGAATAGCAATCTAAAATTTTGGTTGATCTTGATTATCATTCTAAAAAAAAAAAAAAATGTTACGTATAATGTGATTAAAAAAAGTTTTTTCTTATAAGGAATGTTAAAAAAAAAAAAGGAATGTTAAATATCCCATATATTTATGAGAAAAAAGAAGAAGTTAAATTCCATTTTGATGTCGTCCAAAAACATGGCATAATAATGATCTCTTGGTCTAAATAGTATATATTTGGTTAAAAAGATAAATTTTTCAAATATAGTAATAATAGAATCAAAATTGTAAGTTTTGATTACATTAAAATTAGATAAATTATAAAAATATCCTTAGCCATGTGATATATGATATCAATATGTAAATTATTTTACATACTAATATGACAGTATGTAAATGAGTTTACATATTAATATGACAGTATGTAAATAAATTTACATACCAATGTAACAGTATGTAAATAAATTTATATACTAATATGTCAGTATGTAAACAGTTTACATAATATGTAAACTCATTTACATACTGCCACATTAATATGTAAACTTATTTACGTACCCTAAACCCAACAACCCAAATCCCATCTCTTTCAAAAACTTCCATTAACACCCAATCTCTGTTAAGACTTCATTTTTTTTTCTTCAACGATAAAAAAAGACTTCATTTTATAGAAAGAGAGAACCCAGAAACTATTACCCCTTAACTCCGAAATCAAATTTGTTTCTTCAAGATCAATAAAAATGATCAAGAAAATTTAGAACCAAAAAAAAAAAAAAACAAGAAGTTTTAAGAGAAAAGGAAAAAGAAATCAAGATTTTAAAATAAAAATTTTCTAGAAGCCATATTAAAATCACGAGATTCATGGAACTTCCATGAACACCCAACTTATGTTGTTTCTTCCTATTACAAGAGAATAGAAAAAACATCGAAAACCCATAATCATTTTCCCTTCTTGCGTTACAATTTTTTAGTTCAAGAATTGAAAAGGTTTATTTTTGCATAAATAAAAAAAGAAAAGAGAAACCAAAACATAACAGAGATAAAAAAAAAAACCAAAAAATAGCAGAGAACGAGAAAACCCAGAACTTACTTGGCTCTTTCTTTGGTTGTTCAACAAAAACGCAAAACCTATTTAAGAAGAAAGATTACTTGGGAGAGATTATATAGGAATTGTTGAAAGTATATGTTTAATAAATTGGAACACATTATAGTGCGTTTTTTAATTCAAATCTGTAGCGGTCAACATATGAAGAAAATGCTATTTAGGTTTGTCAAATTAATCGAAACCGTCTGTACTTGATCTGATTTGTAATCTCATAATCTGACGAGATATTATTGTAATCTCACAATCTGATGAAGGTAATGAGATTTTAATGTTATAAACAGTAAGTACGAAGAAAGCAACGAAGAAGATGTGAAAGAAAAGGGGGCAAAAACGTAAACATAAATGAACTAAAACGAAAGCATTGAGCGATATTGGGAAAAACACATAAAAGCTTTTAGCTGCTATATTCATCATTAAATCCATAATAATTAGGATGAGATTTCATGTATGTCCTAAAATTAAATAAAGGCATAATAATTATTAAATTATAAAAAATGTCATTTAATTTTTTAGTTATAAAAAAAAAGAATACAATTAAATTAATTTAATGATTATTTTATTAAAATATTATTATTTTATATCAAGTGATTAAAATGCAATTAAAATATAAATATTTAATTAGAAAAAAATTAATATGAAATTATTTATAAAAAAAAAAAATAAGAATAATAATATTCAAACATAAGTTATTTAAATATATATTTTAATTTTTAATAAAAAAAAAAATTTGTAATTAACAAATATTAAAACATATATTTTGTAAATTTTTTTCATATTAATTTTCATTTTATCATTGTTAATCTTCAAACTCTGTAGCTCAGATGATACCGTAAGACCTACTCAAACACTCAGTTATGGCTAGACATTAGTTTCTTCAAGTGATATCTTCGAACTGGGTTTTTCTTCTCCTGGAAAATTCAGCAACACATACTTGGGAATATGGTACAAGGCTACTCCTGAAGTAGTTGTCTGGGTTGCAAACAGAGATAACCCACTTGTTGATTCACATGGTCAATTGATTATCAACAATGAGGGGACTCTTCTCCTCCTCAACCAAAAAAGGAACTTGCCTGTGTAGGACTAATGCAAGATGCCAAGAGGAAGAGAAGACTAACCATCCATGTACCTCCAAATCTTGCATTTGTTTTATGTACCTTGGGACTAGCAATTTGGTGCATAGTTTGTAAAAGAAGAAGAAAGTTAAGAGGTGATCGAAGTCTTTTACCCTTATCCTAGAGCAACATTCCTGAAGTTTTATGTCGCATTAACAAATTATGCTAATTATTAGTATAAAATTTTCTGAAATTTTTAAATTCTAAAAGCAAGAACGAAAATATAGAACTACCTTTATTTGATCTGGCAACTGTTGCTGCTGCTACAAACAATCTCTCTCCAACATCCATGATTGGGGCTGGGGGCTTTGGTCCTGTTTACAAAGTAATGCCTTTACTTGTCAATTAATATAAATTCCACAAAGTTTATATCTATTTTTTGATTAATTGTCAGAGTCTAAAAGAAAAATGCATAATTCTTATGAATTTTTGTAGGGGAGCCTTTCAACAGTAGAGGAAATAGCAGTAAAGAGATTGTCCAAGAATTCAGGACAAAGTCTCAAAGAGTTCAAGAATGAAGTAAAGCTAATTGCAAAGCTTCAACCTAGAAATCTAGTTTCATTTTTGGGTTGCTGCATGAACATGAAGAAAGGATCTTAATCAACGAGTATATGCCGAATAAAAGCTTGGATAATTTTATCTTTGGTAAGGATACAAAAGGAGGGTCTTTTATTTTGCACAATTTAGTTGAATAGAAAAATCATTCTAAATAGATAAGATGTTCATCTATAGGTGATAAAAGAAGTAGAATATTCAACATTTTGATGTCATAATGAGAATTGCTAGAGGTCTTTTATACCTCCATCGAGAGTCAAAGCTTCAAATTATTCACAAAAATCTCGAAGCAGACAATATTTTATCAGATAAAAACATGAATCTAAGATTTCAGACTTTGACTTAGCAAGGATTTTTAGAAACAGTAAAACGAAGCAAGAACGAGAAGAGTGGTTGGAACATAGTAAAAAGTTCTTCATTTCCTTCCTCTTACTCAAAAAATATATATTTTCCTTTTATGCACCTTAAATTGATGTTTGATAAAGTTATAATGATGTTGTTCATGCAGGGATTACATTTCTCCAAAATATGTAATTGATAAAAAGTTATCTACAAAATTAAATGTATTTAGTTTCGGTGTGATTTTGCTAGAAATAGTAAGCGGAAAAAAGAATAGAAGGTTCTGTCACCTAGACCACCATAACCTTGTTGGACATGTAAGACAAATGTCACAATTAGACATGCACATGACTTCCTAGCTACTTTCTGTTACTATTAAGTCTTTTTGTAGGCATGGGTGCTTTGGAATGGAGGAACAGCCCTCGATCTAATGGATGAATGTTTCAAAGAATCATTCAGTCAATGTAAAGTGTTGAGATGCATTCATGTGGGTTTGTTATGCGTTCAAATGTTTCCACAGGACGGACCTGGAATGTCCTTAGTTGTGTTCATGCTGGAAAATAAGGAAGCAATATTACCAACCAAAACAGCCTGATTTCTTCAATGCCAAGAAATGAAACACATCAATCAAAAAATTCAATCGCCAGTTACTCTTTTAAATGGTAGATAATAATTATGTTGCATTAAGATAAGGTTTGGTTTAGTGCTATTTTTCATGTGTGTATTACAAACCAGATTATTTTACATTTGTGGATTAAGAATCTTTCTAGAAAACCAGTCACAATACTGAATTTCTTATTTGGTACTTGCTCTACACGTGTCAATCTAATGGAAAATCTATGTTACAAGATTTAGTTCGAATTTATATTTAACAAGGACAATCAATACCCATAAACACTAACTTAAAATGAAACCCACAAACCACTAGGCTATTGCTATTTTGTATTATTTTTATCTTAATTTTCATTTAAATATCTTTAAAACACATAAAATAAAATAAAAACATAAACGTAAACATAAACAAAAGGACAAAACTCAAAAATCAAAATTTTCTTCATTGTAAAGATTAAAGATAACTCAAGTCATTGTTTTTTAATGTCTTACATAATTAAAGAAAAATAAATCAAAACTCTAAAATCAATGACTTAAGAAGACAAATTGTACGTATTTTATTCAAATTATTATTTTTTCTTTTTCTTTGGAGGTCTCCGTTTTCCGTGGTATGATTTCGAAATAATCTCCACAATAATTTAAAATGGGAATAAAGTACAGATCTCTATCAATGACAGGGGACAAAGGAGTCCCCAACTCCTCCCCATTGACAACTCTATCTAAGGGAGTGACTAGTGAACTACAAAATTAACATTCTAAAAGTTTATAATAAAAAAAATTAACACTCTAACATTAAATCTTATTTCGAGTATTATTTTTATTGTTATAAGTTTTATAAGTTATTATTTTAAATAATTTTTCTAAATTTCTTTTCATTAATGATTATGTTATTTAATTATTTTTTCTAACACTAATACACATATATTTAATGAAAAATTATGTTATAAAATTAAAATTAATTTTTTGACCAACAATATTTTCATCAAAATCAAATATCACACCCATATATATTTTTTTTGAACAAAAAAGACTCTTAGGGGAGAGACGGGATAACGCCCGTTATTTTCCATTCACCCGGATCAATGCTTATATTGAGATCAACAGGAGCTAACATCTCAGGATCACGTCATAAGGGATCTTTTTGCACAATTACGACTTTTTCACCCTCAAACGGACGACCTAATACATCTAGTCCAGCAACGTTACCCATATTTGATGAAACTTTATTTACAATTTATTTATCTTTTTTTTAAATCTTTCGATGGCATGGGTGTTACAATTTTAAAAAGTCACTTTAATAAGAATACTTGAGCTAGTCTTAGTTGACCAATATCAACGAAAAGATGTACCGCAGTCTTCTTTTCAAAAAGACAATTCCGCCCCCGGAAACGGTAAAGACCTTTCTAAGAAACCCCATAGGCACCTTCGGCCGGCCCACCTTCTTCATTATCTGTATCTTAGTTGTCTTCCATGGCCTCTCCTTGGAAAACCCGACAAGTTCCCCCTTTTAATACTCCCCACTTCCCTTTCTGCCACACCTGACCTATTATTTCTCTTTCTCTCTCTCTATCACTCTCTGGACAATGGCATCTCAATCTGAAAATCTACAATACAATTTCCAAGATTTCTTGCCAACCATGGCCAACAAACTTGGAGGGGATGGTCTAGTAGATGAGCTCTGTAATGGGTTTAATTTGTTAATGGATAGTAATAAAGGGGTTATCACGTTTGAGAGCCTCAAGAAGAACTCTGCTATGCTGGGACTGCAGGACCTGAGTGACGAAGACCTACGACTTATGCTAGAGGAAGGTGATTTTGACGGTGATGGGGTCCTCAATCAGAGGGAGTTTTGCGTTTTGATGTTTAGACTGAGCCCTGAACTTATGGAAGAGTCACGTCTATGGCTTGAAGAAGCTCTCCAACAATAAGTTGAGAGTATTTCCTTTTCAATATTAATTTTTTTTAACCGTTTCTAATTAGATTGATCGTTAATTTTCTGATTGGAAATTGTGAAATTTATCTTCAATTTCATAACTTGGGATTTGTCCAACATATAGCCTTTTTTGGTTTTCTTCAGATGTCCAACACATAGCATTACTCTAAACTAAATGATATTTCACTAATTTAACCCAGTAAAGAAACGAAACATTAAACACCTGGACATGTAGATGTAGTACCTTACGTAAACAGAGCGCTCTTGTAGTCTGGTAATACTTGGGCATTTTATCGAACAAATTTTGTGCATATTTTGCCAAGCTCCGTTGAATACTCCTATCAAACACCTTTTGAGCAACAAAAATAAAACCATCACTGGTAAGGAAACAACGATAGCAAAGAAACTTGGAAAAAGAGAGAGAGAGAGAAGAAGTGTGAGTGATATTTCAGCCCTGCTCAAAAAGTTTATTCTAAGTTTCATATTCGAATTGCTTTTCATCTTGAAGTAGCAAAAATCAATTTAAAAAAGAAAAATCATAAGTTAAAATGAAAAATGAAGCCAATGTGAGTGGTTAAGCCACTCCAGATCATGTTTAACAAGATTATACAAAGTATTTTGCTAATTATGAAAAAAAAAAAAAAACCTTCCCTTGTTTTAAAAAAATCTTAATAGCTTATATTTATGATTAAATAGCAGTAGCCACTCTTAGAAAATGTTGCCACCAGCAAACCGACATTTCAAACATCCGAGACTACACGAAGTTTATTTCCCATGTAGACAAATTAGTAAACAAATTACCTATCTTTTTGGCAATCAATACCCAATTTTTTTTTTTTTTTTGGAACAAAAAAAAGCTCTTCAGAGGAGAGGCAATAACGCCTGCTATATTCCATTTGATAAGATTCATTGTGGAATGTCAGATTCCTTGTATTCAGTTCAATCAAGGATAAATGTTAAAGATTGTGCTAAGGATGTTGCTGAAGGGGATATAGTCTCTCAAGTTGCTTAGTTTGGTTTACATAGAAGTTTGTTGTAAGTTATGAGAAAGCATTTGTTTGTAGAAACTACTAGTAGGTTGTTAGGCCTATTAGTAACTATAGTATAAGTTGTTGAAAAGCAGTTATAGCTTGTACACGTGTGATGTCTTGAGTGGAAGATATACTGTATAAAACTAAATATATTGATCTTTTGTTAATTGCAATGAAAAGAATAGAAATGCAGTTTTTTAGAATCTTTCAGTTGCTCTCTTTCCTCTCGTCTTTCTCATTTTCTTATCTTCATTTTTTTGTTCTTTTAAGTTTTGTATAAATTTTCTGAGAAAGTGTTAATACTTCTTTGATTTTCTTTATGGTATCAAAGCTAAGAAATAAGTAGCTTTTGAAATGGAGGATGATCATCGGGCAACTATAGGCGCTCAACGTGAAGCTGCACAAATAGCTATGAATCTTGGTGATCATGGCTTAGTTAATTTCCAGAATCAAGTTATGACTATGAAATTAGATAGAACAAATTATAATGTTTGGAAACAACAAATCATGAACAAGATTGTATGATAGGCAGTTAGCTGATGAACTGTATAAGTCAAGATATATTGAGGCAAATCTCTAGATTCAATATGGTTAAAGAGGCCTAGAAAGATCTGGAAAGGTTTTTCTTGTCTAACTATAGAGCAAGAGTTATTCAGTTAAGGCAAGAATTGCTTAAGATTAACAAAGGCAACCTACGCATAAATGATCATGTGCTTAAACTTCGAGAACTAGCTGATCAATTAGAATCAGCAGGATATGCTTTGAGTGAAGAAGATAAAGTGATGTATATAATAGCTGACTTAAATAGAGATTTTGAATCAGTTGTTTCCACAATATCAACAAGAATGCAAAATGAAGTTGTAACAGTTTCTGATGCTACATCATTATTACTTGGACATGAGAGTTGGTTAGAATCACGTAACTCTGTAAATGATGCAATTCTTCCCTCAGTTCATATTGCTCAGCATAATAAAGGAAATAATCAAGAAGTGTAGTCTAATGTGATACAGCAAAGACAAGAATCCAACACTACAACACAGAGACCTAATTCAATGATGAATTTTCCAATAATGTCTGGTATGATGTCTTCTTTACCTGGTGCTTTTCCTCTTAGCAAGAGCTTACCTTTTTTCTTTCCTTTTCAAAACTTTAATCCAAGAGGAAGAAGTCGTGATGGTGGAAGAGGTAGATTTCCTTTTAATGGAAATAGACCTATGTGTCAACTATGTGGAAAGTAAGGGCATTCGATCTCAAAGTGTTGGTTTCGTTTTGATCCAAATTTTCAACCACAAGTACAAGGAGGTCAAGGTGTATCTAATCAACAGAACTCTCAAAATTAATCTCAAGAATCTAGTTCACAATCTAATGTTGGAACTAGTTCAATATCATCTAACTCTCAATCTAGTGATCATGCACCTATGCAATCTTCTGGACAAGGAGTTGTTAATAGTTTTCCTCAATTTCCTATGAATGCAATGTTGGCTGCTAATTCAGCTTCTCCTTGGTCGCTCATGTCACCTTTCCATCAACAGCAGTTACAGTATTATGCTGCTATGCTTGCAGCAGCTCTAGAAGCATATTCCAACCAGTATTGGTGTCCAGACTTTGGTGCTACACACCATGTCACAGCAAATCCTTCAAACTTAGTTATTTCTCAATCTTACACTGGCAAAGATCAGTTAATCATTGGTAATGGTAAGGAATTAACTATTGTTCATACTGGTTCATCCTTTGTTCATAATCCTTTGGATAAAAAGAGTCTTATTCTTAATAGAATTCTTCATGTTCCTAATATCACTAAAAATCTTCTTAGTGTTGTTCAATTCTGTAAAGACAATAATGTTTATTTTGAATTTTATGCTACTTCTTGTTGTGTGAAGGACAAAGTCACCAACAAGGAACTGCTCAAGGGAACTCTACATGAGGGATTTTATGTCTTTGATCTTCAACTATGCAATCATAAGAGTAATGTGTCTTTTCCTTCTCATTCTGTAAATACCATACCTTGTCATGCCTATCAACTTGGAAAATTTCATAAACCTCAATTTTCTTCTTCTTTAACTTGTTCTAATGAACCTTTAGGTGTCATACACTCTGATTTATGGGTGTCTCCTATTGTTTCTCGAAATGGTTACAAATATTATGTTCATTTTACTGATAAGTTTTCTAGATTTACTTGGATTTATTTCTTAAAAGTTAAAAGTCCAGTTTACCAAGCTTTCTTACAGTTCAAAGCAATGGTTGAATTGCAATTAAATGCCAAGGTCAAAGTTTTTCAATCTGACTAGGGTGATGAGTTTCAGAAACTCACACACTTATTTGCTAAAATTGGTGTCATACATCATACGTCTTGTCCTGCTATTCATGAGCAAAATGGATAAGCTGAAAGGAAACATAGACAAATTGTTGACCAGGGTCTTTCAATTTTAGCTCAAGCCTCTCTTCTTTTAAAGTATTGGGATGATGCCTTTTACTCTACTGTTTTTATTCTTAATAGATTGCCTAGTCCTCTTATTGGTGATGTCTCTCATTTGGAAAAGCTTTTTCATGTTAAATCTGATTACAACTGTCTCAAAGTTTTTGGTTGTTTGTGCTATCCTTATATTCGTCCTTTTAATGATCATAAATTGCAATTTCGATCCTCTTCTTGTACCTTTCTTGGTTACAACCCTCGTCACAAAGGGTATAAATGTTTAGATGTCAATGGAAAATTATTTTTGTCTAGACATGTTGTGTTTAATGAGGAAATATTTCCATTTGCTTCAAAGATTTTATCTAGTTCCAAATCAACACCTTCCATAGTTAAATCAGTTTTGCCTATAATACTCAGGTAACTTTAGAGTTTGGACTAATACTCAGGTAAACTAAAAACGACATGTATAAACTCACATGCTTACATGCACTAACAGATATTAAACTCTAATTACTAGTGTCGTGAAGCCTCAATAAAGAGCATATATGGTATAATAATAATAATTTGAACTGGTTGTCCAATAAATCAACAATTAGGAATTTGAGTTGCAGCATATCATATAAAACAAACTATTTTTACTTGAAATGAAATACTATTTTTTTCGTAAGGTTAAAAATGTGAGTTTGCACAAACACTAGCACGAATAACACTGCTCTTAGACGATCTAGTATAATTAGGGGTGTCAATTCGTGCGAGCTGGGTTAGTTTGAGTTAGCTCAAACTAGCACAGTCTAAATTGGTTCAACCCTAGCTCAATTCAAATTTAATTCGAGTTAGTAAATGTGAGCCTGAACTCAAATCAAATATAAATGAGCTGACTCAAACTGACCCAAACTAGCCCGAATTGTTAATTATATATATTTTTTAGTTAATACAACTTTTTTTATTACAAAAATATGTTTAATAGTTAAAATTCAAACAACATTACATAAAAAAATAATATATATATATATATATATAAAATATATATATATATATATATATATATATATATATAAAAGAAAAAATTAATTATTAAAGTAAAAAATTAATTACTAAATTAATTATGCAATGAGCAAATACATTAAACCCCACTCATGCAAAAGTTAGAAGTCGTCATGTCCTCATAAAAACTCACATTTAGAATAAAGAGTTCTGAAGTTTAAATAAAATTTCTTCTAGCTATTAAATAAAATAAATAGAGATGAGTAGATTAAATAAAATAAATAGAGATGAGTAGATTAAATAAAATAAATAGAGATGAGTAGATTAAATAAATATACTACTAAAAATTGATCAGTTAAAGTAAATTAAAATGTTACAAGAGAACATAACTTTTTTTATATATGCAAGAATAAAACTTTGACTATTATATAATATATACGTCCCAAGACAATGAACAATTGGAAAAGAGAATAGCATAACACAAGTATCGATTTAAAAATAAAAACTTCAATAATACTAATTTAAATTAAATATAAATATTATTTTTTTTAAAAAAATTAGGTAGATTTAAACGCTAAATGAATTAACATTAAATAATGTAACATAATATTGTGACAAAATAAATATTTCTAACTATTTATTTATTATCAGCTTATTTTTCAAAAGAAAAAGAAAGAAAAATAACTTTTATATATATATATATAATAAAAGAAAAGTATTTAAAGAAATGAAATATTATTTTAATTTTAATATAATTTTTTTTATTTAAAATTTTATTTTATTTAAATTAATATTTTTTATTTAATTTAATTCAAAAATTATTCGAATTTGATTAAAATAAGTCGAAATTTAATTCAGTGTTTTTTTTTATTTGTTCGATTACAAATCGTCACCCTACGTACAATTGATAACTTTACATTTGGAGAAGTCTATATCACTATCTAATCTAAACAAGGTTACCCCAGATATTAAATGCATGCTCACTTGCAGGTATTGGAAACTGTATTAGCTAGCTGTTACAACTTAAAATACAGTAAGGAAAAAAAAAAAAAAAAAAAAAGGCAGCCGCCCGCCAGTAAATTAACCAAGAAGTCAAGAACCACAAGTACAAACATCAAGATCTAAACCACTTAACTTCACTATCAATGGCTTTATATGCCTTTGGAGATGCTTCATAATTGGCTTTGAAACCAAAATCAGCAGAGCTCTAACATTACAAGTTAATGGAACTTTTACCTTTCATTTTCACCCTTACCATTATTCTCCTTTTGTGCTTATTTAGGTTCTCCATTGCTGCTGACACAATGACTCAAGGCCACACCATTACAGAAACTGCAACTTTGGTATCAAAAGAAGGAAAATTCGAAATGGGTTTCTTCAGTCCAGGTAATTCCATGAACCGTTACTTGGGAATTTGGTACAAGAATATCCCAACTAGAACTGTAGTGTGGGTAGCAAACAGAGAAAATCCAATAAAAGACTCCTCTGGTGTAATATTGATGATAAACAGTACTGGCCATCTTACACTTGTAGGCCGTAACAATATCTTGATTTGGTCAGCAAACCAAACTTCAACTGTTAAGAATCCAATTTTACAACTTTTAGATTCTGGAAATCTAGTTCTAAGATATGAGAAAGCTGGGAATTCAGAGAAGTACTACTTGTGGCAGAGCTTTGATTATCCAACTGATACCTTATTACCTGGCATGAAGCTTGGTTGGAACTTAAAGACTGGCCTTAACCGACATATAATATCATGGAAGAGCGCTGATGACCCTTCTCCAGGATACTTTATTTGGAATCTAGAACGGCACAGCTTTCCTGAACCAGTCATGTGGAGAGGTTCAGAGAGGCAATTCCGTAGTGGTCCTTGGAATGGAGTTCAATATACTGGTGCACCCGCTCGAAAACCCGACCCGGCTTTCATTTTCAGCTTTGTTTCCACTGCAGAAGAGATGTACTTCATTTACTTCCCTACAAATAAGTCTTTACTGTCAAGAATGGTTATGAATCAAACCACATATTTGCGAGAACGCTATACTTGGATAGATGATAGTCAGAGTTGGAGGCTTTATGCATCAGTGCCACGAGACTATTGTGACAACTATGGTCTTTGTGGAGCATATGGAAATTGCATTATTAGTGAATCACCAGTTTGTCAATGTCTCAAAGGATTCAGCCCCAAATCACTTGAGAAATGGAACTCAATGGAAACAAGAGATGGATGCATACGCAATAAGCCTTTGAATTATACACATAGCGATGGGTTTGTTAAATATTTTGGGTTGAAATTGCCAGATACAACAAATTCTTGGGTTAATCAGAGTATGAATCTTAAGGAATGCAGGAACAAATGCTTGGAAAACAGTTCTTGTATGGCTTATACAAATACAGATATCAGAGGAGAAGGCAGTGGCTGTGCAATTTGGTTCGGTGACCTAATTGATATTAAGCAGATTGTGAATGGTGGGCAGGATCTATATATTCGAATGCTTGATTCAAAGTTAGGTATAGACTTTAACTTTTGATTTTGAGTACTCCTTGATCGTCTCTTTGTTTCATATGGGATTTAATGACAATGCTTTGCTCTCACCACAAAGCAGATGACAATACCGGGAGGAATATCAAGATAGCAGTAACATTAGCCACAATTGGCATATTCTCAGGGATAATATGCACTGTATATTACATACACCTCAGAAAGAAAAGAGCAAAAGGTAATGAAATTCTCTATTCGGCCAGGCTATACATACATGTTTACTATGAAAAGTTCATGATATAGATATGAAGGTGACTTCATACTTCTTTAGACAAAGAACTTCGTATCCATGATCTATTGCAATCTGGAATTTTTCACGTAAGCTTAAACTAAAACAATGTTTTAAACAAATATATTAGTGATCATCTCTTATAACTCACTCAGCTTGTAAGAGACTTCGAGAAGAATAGAAGAAAAATCTTCTCATTAGAAATTAAGCTAATGTAATACAACTCTATTTATATAAAAGAGAAGTTATCTGTAACCGCTAGTAACTACAAACGTGTGTACTAGACACAACTAACTTATATTCTTTAACTAATATTACTTAATTTCTCTAATACTTCCCTTCAAACTTGAGGTCTTTGACAAACCAAAAGTTTGCTTCTTAATTGATGAAATCTTGTTGTTTCTAGTGCTTTTGTAAGCAAATCAGTCAACTGTTGCTCTGAAGTACAATACAAGATCTTTAACTCTTTTCTCAATACCTGATCTCTTATGAAATATAAATCAATTTCTACGTGCTTAGTTCTTTGACGTTGAACTAGGGATTCTGTGCTAAATGCCTAGCACTTATATTAACACATATAATTATTGGCATTCCTACCTTCACCTGCAACTTATTAACGACTTTATCCATATGAGTTATGCGGAAGCTTGAGCCAATGCTCTATATTCTGATTCTGCAGATGATCTTGCTACAACACACGTTGCTTAGAAGATTGCCATGAAACCAAGTTATCACCTAAGAACACACGGTATGCCCCAACACTTCTTCTATCATCTACACAACCAGCCCAATCTGTATCAGAATATGCAATCAACTGCATAGAGCTATCTTTTTGAAACAACAATCCATGACTCATAGTTCCTTTTAGGTATCTCAAAACCCTTTTAACTACCAACCAATGACTTGTCGTAGGACTACTCATAAATTGACATAACTTGAAAACTGAGACTACCAACTCAAGTCTAGTTATACAACCATACTGAAGCACACCAACTATTGACCTATACTCTGTTGGATCATCCAACACATCACCATCAAATTTAGACAATGCACCCCCTGAAAGCATGGGAGTAGAAATTGCCTTGGTTTCCAACATAGCACATTTGGCCAACAAACCTTTAATATACTTGGCTTGAGATAGATGCATATTTCTAGACACGTTATGAACTTCAATCCCTAGAAAATAATGCAAGTCTCTCATATCTCGAAGAGAAAATAATGCATTTAATTTGTGAATAAACTCATCAACCAAAGCCACATTATTACCAGTTAAAATTAAATTATCCACATAGACCAAAAGAAATAGTAAACAAGCAAGTATCAGACTTTGCATTCACAAAATCGCACTGCATAAGACACCTTTGAACTCATACAAAGCCTTCTTCAATTTACATATAGACACAAATCCTCATAATTCCATTTTGTTCAGAACTATAAGGACAAGTAAGCTTCTAATTAACTCCATTATTACTTAAAAATTGAGCCAATGGCTTAAATTCTCCACCATTATCAATTTATACGGCCTTAATTTGAGATTGAAAATGACACTTTACCATTGCACGAAACTTGATAAACACAGACAAAATTTGATCTTTACTATATAAAAAGAAAATTCATTTATATCGTGTATGATCATCTACAATCAACAAAAAAATTTTCTCACTACCTACACCAATATGTGGCAAGAGGCCCTACACATCCACATACAACAAATCAAATGGAGCAAATGCTGTTACATGTTTACTTACAAAAGGCAATTTATGAGATTTTGCCAATTCACAAGATACACAAACAGTAGATGGAGACTCGTCTTAATATGACTAGTACTAAGAACTTTATTCAGAATAGGATAAGAGACATGTCTTAATCGTTCATATCAAATAGACATGTCGCCAAACAAGCTACAAGAGCATACTTGAAAGAGTTGCAATTTTCATTTGTACAAAGCTTGTATAATCGTCTATCCATTGGTCCTTGATAGACCAGCTTCTTCAAAGCCTTGTCCTTAATACAAAAGAAGTCAGAATGAAATTTAACAAAAAATTTATTATCCTCACACAACTTATGTACAGAAACCAAATTAGTACTAAGATGTGGCGTATGTAAAACATGTGGCAATTGTAATCTACATCTAGCAATAGACAAATTAGTATCACCAACATGTTTAATTGGAAGCTTAACACCATTACCTATAAGAACTCCCTCAGAGCTAATAAATGGAGTAAGCTCACCAAGATTGGCTTGATCATTTGACATATGATGTGTTGCACCAGTATCCAACACCCAACCTTCATTAGTAGAAGGTCTAGAAGCATAGAAAGCAGATGGTATTTGTGGATTTCCTCTAGAATTAGTAACAATTTTTTGAGAAGATACACCAAGAAGTTTTTGAAGCTTGAAACACCGAGAAGCAACATGTCCATTCTTACCACAAAACTAACATTGAACCAGCCTTTTATTACCCCCATAGCCTCTACCATGTGCAACACTCGAATCAAACACATTTGCACTCGATACTGCTTGTTTTGGTAAGGTATTAACAGATTATCCTTTAGATTGAACATTAAAGTTAGCCAGATTAGCCTGAAACACTTGACTCACTTCATCTTTATCTCGTTAAATCAAGCGATGTTCATATGTCAATAGCTTACTATGTAACTCCTCCCAACACAGAATCAAATCTATTAGTTATGCTTTCAACAAAAGCATTATACCTATGATTCAATCCTCCAAGAACATAAAGAACTAAATCTTTATTATCCACTTTCTCACCAATAGCCTTTAGATTATCAGCTACTGATTTTATATGCAAAAGAAAAGCATCTACAGTCATACCTTCCTTGCGAACAATTTGCAATTGCAATCGAAGCTCCATTATTCGAGCTTGTGAGGGAGCTGCATAAGAAATCTCTAATGCTTGCCAAAGTTCTCTTACTGTTTGTTTTCCAACCAAAGCTAAAAACACTTCAGACGTAACCAATCCATATATCCAGCTCTTGATAGTCCCATTAATTCTAGACCATACTATGTAATCTGGATTCACACCACCATTAGCAAGAATCCTCATAGGCTCTGTTTTTTATCCATCTATATAAGCTTCTAGTCCATATGCAGCAATAACACTCAAAGAGTTGCTCTCGCCAGATCAAAAAATTTGATGACTCAAGCTTGATTGAAAACGTAAGATTCGTTGGAGGTAAAACAGTGGATTGAGTTACTGTTGATGAATCTCCAAGAGAAACACTCACCGAACCTGAAGTTTCCATTAGCATATCAGCAAACAAAAAAAGTCAAAGAAGAACTGTCAAAGCTCAGCAAACAAGAACTGTCGAAGAAGCTAGCAGAAATTATCACTCTCCCTCAAAATCAATTTTCTGAAGAAATCATAGGATTCTTGTTTGAAGCAAGAATCAAGAAAACAAAAGAAAATTTTATATAAAATCTCTAATCGTAACTACTATGATACCATAAGAGACTTTGAGAATAATCAGAAGAAAAATCTTCTCATTAGAAATTAAGCTAATGTAATACAACTCTATTTATATAAAAGATAAGTTATCTGTAACCTCTAGTATCTACACACATGTACTAGATACAACTAACTTATATTCTTTAACTAATATTACTTAATTTCTTTAATAGCCTGTTCCTTCTGAATTTCACACATAGAACTTGTTAGAAAACCAATCACTAAGTAAACAACACTAAGCAAAACAATCAAGAAGCTTGTTAGAAAACCAATCACTAAGTAAACAACACTAAGCAAAACAATCAAGAAGCACAAGACACATACGTGGTTCAATTCATAGTGTGTGAATCTAATCCACAGGAGGGGCCAATCCCTACCAATTCACTATGTTCTTGAAGCAATATTACACCCTCACACAATTCTTGGATAACTGCCGATCAAAACCTCACCAATACATGCCACTCAAGGAATAACCGCCTTAACAACTTAATAACCACCTACTAACAATGATAGCAATTGGTTATTTATATCTGCATGTGCTATATAAATAGCACATGCTATCAATAGGCTATACTACCTTTTACATGATAGTATTACTACGTTACATATAAGAGGCCTTACTATGTAAGCCTTACAACAGTGCATGTAATTGCACTTAATCATGACAGTTAATTCCTACACGTATGCAGCCACATGTATAACTACTATAACGACAGGTGTATTAGTTTCTTTCTGAGTCAGTTTTGACAGAACTCAGCCCAAAGTCTTTGATTTTCTAGTTACTATTTCATGATTTTTTAAGGAAATATAAATTAACAAGCAGCAGTAAAATCATACGAGTTTGAAGTAATCTTTTAGGACAAAAAGATATTTCATTGTTTTAAAAGTTGATTCCACAGTAAACAATCTTCAACAGAAATAACTAAATTTATCCCAGTTGCATATATAAATCTACTCACATTATTCTTTGCTACGTGGTTCTGTCTAAGAAAGTAGATATTGTTGATTTGGGTGATGTGCCTAGTTATGTGATAGAGAGGGCTGCTTAGGAACAATCTGTATTATAGGTTTAAGTTTGATTAAGTGCTAACCGTAGCCGCTTTTTTAATTTTCAGTGGCAGAGGAACAAGTACATGTTTGGAAAATAGAGCAGGATGAAGAAATTGGAGGAAAAGAAAACCTTGAACTCCCACTGTTTGATTTGACCACTATAGTTGGTGCAACAGATCAGTTTTCATCTAAAAAGAAGCTTGGAGAGGGTGGTTTCGGACCGGTTTATGTGGTAATTTTGCAACTTGATACTTATATTAAGGACCTTAATGAACAAATAAACAACTTACTTAAATTTGATATTAATGAACAAATAAACAACTTACTTAAATTTGATATTCAGGGAATCCTACCAAGTGGAAAAGAAATTGCAGTGAAGAGACTGTCCAAAAGTTCTGGCCAAGGATTGAATGAGCTCAAGAACGAAGTCTTACTCATTGCGAAGCTCCAACATCGAAATCTTGTAAAGCTTCTTGGTTGTTGCATTCAAGGAGAAGAAAAATTGTTGGTTTATGAATATATGCCGAACAAAAGCCTGGACTCATTCATTTTCGGTTTGTTTCTTTTAACCAAGAACTTAATAAAGTTAGGTTGACATGTAGAACACTGCATACATTCTTTATGTGGCAATATTCGAGTTGGATAATAAAAAATAATGTTAAAGGCAATTTTATCAGGTCAATCAAAAGCAGGTTTATTAGATTGGTCAAAGCGATTCAAAATCATATGTGGAATTGCTCGGGGGCTTCTGTATCTTCACCAAGACTCCATATTAAGAATAATTCATAGGGATCTCAAAGCAAGTAACATTTTGCTTGATAATGACATGACACCAAAAATTTCAGATTTTGGCACGGCGAGAATATTTGGAGGAGATCAGACAAATGGAAAGACAAGAAGAGTAATTGGAACATTGTAAGCATTTTTTAGATAGCATTTATCCCATAAGAACATGATATATCAAACTCTTAAGGTGTTTTTGTTGTTTTGAATGTCATGCAGTGGTTATATGGCACCTGAGTATGCCTTTAATGGAAAATTTTCTACAAAATCTGATGTCTTTAGCTTCGGTGTATTGGTGCTAGAGGTAATAAGTGGAATAAGAAGTAGTGGATTTAATCATTTTAGCCAAAGTCTTAATCTTATTGGACACGTAAGTATCAAAGAACAAGAACAACTTTCTCTATATATCTTAAATTGATTAAATATCAAAAATGAAAATTGAATTTACTTATGTTACAGGCATGGACATTATGGAGTGAAGGAAGGTCATTGGAGCTTATTGATGAATGCTTAATGGGTTCATGCTATTTATCCGAAGTGGAGCGTTGCATCCATGTTAGTCTCTTATGCGTACAGCGGCGTCCTGAAGATAGGCCAGAAATGTCATCAGTGATCTTAATGTTTGGAAGTGACGTCACATTGCCTCATCCAAAACAACCAGCTTTCTTTATAGAACAAGAAGAGTACCTTCAAACAGATCCTTCCAAAAACTGTCAGCAGTCATCTTCAACCATTATTACCCTTGTTGAGCCTCGATAAGCATTTAAGTTTGTATGCTATGAGGACTCATATTTTGTATTTTTGTTAGTGGATTCAATCTAGAAGCCAAAAAATAAAAAAAGCATTTCAGTATTGGGTGTATATGTATTTCTGCTTGGTTGTGATTACCTGTATGTTCTCTATTGTATTTTGTAAGTCAAAAAACAAAAATCCATAGTAAGTATTGTGAATATATAAGTACTGAAATTTCTTGAATTCCTAAATGATGTTTTCAAACTTTATCTGGATGTACAATATCCTGATTTTGTAATGATGCATGGGGATAGATGCTTCTTTCAGCTGAGATATGAACTTGCCACTAAACTGCTGACTAAAATGTTTAGTTATGTTTTCAACAACCAAATATTTAAAATAAAAAAATAGAAGTTTAGTAATCTATCAAGACGGTTTGAGTATTTTCTCTAATGGACTAGCTTTCTTGATAAGAATTATTAGACCGTGTACAATTACAAAAATCAGAAAATTTTGCCTAGAGCATTTGAGGATTAAAAAAAGAAATTGTGATAAAACAGTAACTAATCACAGTAGGAAGAAAATACATACAAATATAGGCTTTTATTTTATATTCAAGAATATATAAATAAAAAAAATAGATCTCGTCTTCAACTAACCTCAAGCAAGGATGAAAATATCTTTAATATTGTCGACAATGTCTTGACAATATATATATTTTAAAAGTTTAAATATTAATACATATTGTCCATAATAATATCAACTAAATATCATTGTCGATAAAATATCGATACAATATATATTAATAATATAAATATTATCAAAAAAATATTATTTACAATTAATTTCATTTACTTTTTAAAATAATTTACCATTAATATCTTTATTTAATTTTATTAATCATAAAATTTATTAGTTTAAATAATTATTTTAAATACCTATTCTATAATTTTTTATTTATTGGTCAAAATAAATATAAAATAAATTTATACTTATGTGTATTATATAAGACAATTAATTAAAGAAAGAAATAATTAATTTTTTTGATATTTTTTAAAGTTTTATGAATGTTTTCATAATTTTCGTTAATAAAAAAAATTCAATATTTTTATCAACAACAATAATATTTTTAACATATTTATAAAATTTTAATTTTTATATTGTAACCGGTATTAATATTTCAAACCTTGACTCAAACCTCTCTTCCCCATGGAAATTCAATATGCCTAAGAATGACATGAATTTCAATCTAGATAAGGCATTTAGATGAGAAATTATTGATAAAATCTCTTAATTATTGTGAAAACAACATTTAGGTCCAATATTTGTTTATTGTTGCAAATAGATGGATATTTTTCAAATATATGACTATTTGGAAATGCAGTTAAGTTTGTCAACGGAGCAGGGACCCTGCCCCCATTATAGGTCCTTGATTTAAAATTTGTAATAATGCAAGAACAAATCAAAGATTCCTATTAAGAAATGAGGACTTCAAATGGAGTAAGAGATATTGAGATATTATAAATATTATATTCATAAAACTATAAGTGATATTTTTAGTTTTTCTTATAATTATAAGAAAATTATTTAATGATAAATATTTTATGATGAGAAGAAAAAAATTAAAAATAATAAATAATAAAAATAAACAATATTTATATGATAAGAAAAAAATTAAAATACGTATATAAAAAATAAATTAGTTATTTAATTAATTTTAATTTTAATATTTTCAGTATAAAAATATGTGTTCATTTTCGTACAATTTTAAAAAAAATATGTTTATTTTCTTTGTAAGAAAATTAATATATATATTTTTTGAATAATAAAAAATAAAACTTCAAATTTATATTATACAATTAATTTTTTATATTTTTTTAAATTTAAAATTTTTAAAAAAAATTTCTTAGGGTTAAAAAAGTGAGTTTGTACAACTACTAGCACGAACATTGCATTCTAGATCTAGAAAAACTGATATTTACATTTGTCGAAGTCTATTTCACAATCTAAATACACCAGATATTAAATGCACGGACAGTTGTAGGAAATTGTATTAGCTAGCTGTTACAACTTAGAATAGAGTTGGTAAGGAAAAGAATAAAAAAAAAGACAGCCGTCGGTCAGCAAATTAACAAAAAGTCCATTTTTTTTTTTTATTATAGAGAAAGTAAGCAAATTAATAAATTACTCATTTTAATACCAACAATAATTTAATAATTATATATTCTTAAAATTAATAATAAGATACCGCCGCCCTCCCGTTGACTTAAAAAAATTATATTTATATAATAAAAAAAACAAATTCATGTTACTAATACCATAAAAAATTATTTCATGTGACTCGTATAAAACTTTTAGTCAATATCGATGGCTTCATATGCCTTTGGAGATGCTTCATAATAATTGGCTCTGTTATCAAAATCAGTAGAGCTCTAACATTACAGGTTAATGGAACTTTTACCTTTCATTTTCACCATTACCGTTATTCTCCTTTTGTGCTTATTTAGGCTCTCCATAGCTGCTGACAAAATGACTCAAGACCACACCATTACAGAAACTGCAACTTTGGTATCAAAAGAAGGAAAATTCGAAATGGGTTTCTTCAGTTCAGGTAATTCCATGAACCGTTACTTGGGAATTTGGTACAAGAATATCCCAACTAGAACTGTAGTGTGGGTAGCAAACAGAGAAAATCCAATAAAAGACTCCTCTGGTGTAATATTGATGATAAACAATACTGGCCATCTTACACTTGTAGGCCATAACAATATCTTGATTTGGTCAGCAAACCAAACTTTAACTGTCAAGAATCCAATTTTACAACTTTTAGATTCTGGAAATCTAGTTCTAAGATATGAGAAAGCTGGGAATTCAGAGAAGTACTACTTGTGGCAGAGCTTTGATTATCCAACTGATACTTTATTGCCAGGTATGAAGCTTGGTTGGAACTTGAAGACTGGCTTTAACCGACAAATAATATCATGGAAGAGCTCTGATGATCCTTCTCCAGGAGACTTTATTTGGAGTCTAGAACGGCACAGCTTTCCTGAACAAGTCCAGTGGAGAGGTACAGAGAGGCAATTCCGTACTGGTCCTTGGAATGGAGTTCAATATAGTGGTTCACCAGCTCGATTACCCGACCCGAATTTCAATTCGAGTTTTGTTTCCACTGCAGAAGAGTTGTACTTCATGTACTTTCCTACAAATAGGTCTTCACTATCAAGAATAGTTATGAACCAAACCACATATTTGCGTGAACGCTATAGTTGGGTAGATGATAGTCAAAGTTGGAAGCTTTATGCTTCAGTGCCACGTGACTATTGTGACAACTATGGTCTTTGTGGAGCATATGGAAATTGCATCATTAGTGAATCACCAGTTTGTGAATGTCTCAAAGGATTCAGCCCTAAATCACCTGAAAAATGGAACTCAATGGAAACAAGAGATGGATGCATACGCAATAAGCCTTTGAATTATACACAGAGCGATGGGTTTGATAAATATTCTGGGTTGAAATTGCCAGATACAACAAATTCTTGGGTTAATGAGAGTATGAATCTTAAGGAATGCAGGAACAAATGCTTGGAAAACAGTTCTTGTATGGCTTATACAAATACAGATATCAGAGGAGAAGGCAGTGGCTGTGCAATTTGGTTCGGTAACCTAATTGATATTAAGCAGATTGTGAATGGTGGGCAGGATCTATATATTCGAATGCTTGATTCAAAGTTAGGTATAGACTTTAACTTTTGATTTTGAGTACTCCTTGATCGTCTCTTTGTTTCATATGGAATTTAATAACAATGCTTTGCTCTCACCACAAAGCAGATGACAATCCGGGAGGAATATCAAGATAGCAGTAACATTAGCCACAATTGGCATATTCTCAGGGATTCTATGCACTGTATATTACATTCACCTCAGAAAGAAAAAAGCAAAAGGTAATGAAACTCTCTATTCGGCCAGGCTATACATACATTACTATGAAAAGTTCATGATATATATATGAAGGGTGACTTCATACTTCTTTAGACCAAGAACATCGTATCCATGATCTATTGCAACTGGAATTTTTCACCTAAGCTTAAAACTAAAACAATGTTTTTGAACAAATATATTAGTAATGCTCTCTTATCTCACTCAGCCTGATGCTTCTGAATTTATCACATAAAACTAAGCGCAAAGTAGATGTTGTTGGTTTGGGTGATGTGCCTAATTATGTGATAGAGAAGGCTGCTTATGAACAATCTGTATTACAGTTTTAAGTTGGATTAATAAAATTACTTCTTCCTGAAGAAAAAAAAGAAAAGAAAATCTTTTGCTATAGCTAAGTGCTAACCGTTGCCGCTTTTTTCAATTTTCCGTGGCAGAAAAGCAACACGTACATGCTTGGGAAAAGGAACAGGATGAAGAAATTGGAGGAAAAGAAGACCTGGAACTCCCATTGTTTGATTTGGTTACTATAGTTAGTGCAACGGATCAGTTTTCATCCAATAAGAAGCTTGGAGAGGGTGGTTTTGGACCAGTTTATGTGGTAATTTTGCAACTTGATGCTTGTATTATGGACCTTAATGAACAAATAAACAACTTGCTTAAATTTGATATCTAGGGAATCCTACCAAGTGGAAAAGAAATTGCAGTGAAGAGACTGTCCAAAAGTTCTGGCCAAGGATTGAATGAGTTTAAGAACGAAGTCTTACTTATTGCGAAGCTCCAACATCGAAATCTTGTAAAACTTCTTGGTTGTTGCATTCAAGGAAAAGAAAAATTGTTGGTTTATGAATACATGCCCAACAAAAGCCTGGACTTATTCATTTTCGGTTTGTTTCTTTTAACCAAGAACTTAATAAAGTTAGTTGGATATGTAGAACACTGCATACATTATTTTTGTGGCAATATTCGATTTGGATAATAAAAAATAATGTTAAAGGTAATTTTATTAGGTCAATCAAAAGCAGGTTTGTTAGATTGGTCAAAGCGATTCAAAATCATATGTGGAATTGCTCGGGGGCTTCTGTATCTCCACCAAGACTCCATATTAAGGATAATTCATAGGGATCTCAAAGCAAGTAACATTTTGCTTGACAATGAAATGATACCAAAAATTTCAGATTTTGGCACTGGCGAGAATATTTGGAGGAGATCAGACAAATGGAAAGACAAGAAGAGTGATTGGAACATTGTATGCATTTCTTAGATAACATTTATCCCATAAGAACATGATATGTCAAACTCTTAAGATATTTATGTTGTTTTGAATGTCATGCATTGGTTATATGGCACCTGAGTATGCCTTTAATGGAAAATTTTCTACAAAATCTGATGTCTTTAGCTTTGGTGTATTGGTGCTAGAGGTAATAAGTGGAATAAGAAGTAGTGGATTTAATCATTTTAGCCAAAGTCTTAATCTTATTGGACATGTAAGTATCAAAGAACAAGAACAACAACTTTCTCTATATATCTTAAATTGATTAAATAACAAAAATGAAAATTGAATTTACTTATGTTACAGGCATGGACATTATGGAGTGAAGGAAGGTCATTGGAGCTTATTGATGAATGCTTAATGGGTTCATGCTATTTATCCGAAGTGGAGCGTTGCATCCATGTTAGTCTCTTATGCGTGCAGCGGCGTCCTGAAGATAGACCAGATATGTCATTAGTGATCTTAATGTTTGAAAGTGACATCACATTGCCTCATCCAAAACAACCAGCTTTCTTTATAGAACAAGAAGAGTACCTTCAAACAGATCCTTCCCAATGTCATCAATCATCTTCATTCAATATTACCCTTGTTGAGTCTCGATAAGCATTTAAGTTTGTAATGGTGTATGTGTATTTTTGCTTGGTTGTATTTACATGTATGTTTATTATTGTGATTTGTAAGCCAAAAACAAAAATCCATAGAAAGTAATGTGAATATAGAAATACTGAGATTTCTTGATTTCCTAAATTATGTTTTCAAACTTTACTGGATATATAGCATCCTGCTGTCTAAAATGTTTAGTAATAATATTCTCAAAAAAAAAAAAAAAAAGGTTTAGTAATCAATCAAGACGGTTTGAGTATTTTTTTCTAATCGACTGGCTTTTTTAATAAGAATCGGAGAAGATATTAGAACGTGTACAATCAAGCAAATTAGCTAATTTTCAAAATTATAATGCTAAGTATACATTATTTAATGTAAGTATGAAAAAAAAGTGCAATTATCATACAATTAAAATAGAACTGTTTAATAAAAATGATCAGTTGGTTTTCATTTTCCGAAGCAATGAACTTCAATTTGGATAAAGAAATAATTTCGATGGTGTTTTTATAAGTATGTCACAATGTGAATGAATTAATCAGTTATTCTTATTTTTTTAATAGGAAAAAAACTCTGCATGAGAGACGGGATATAATTCGTTAATTTTCATTCATTTAGATCAGTGCTTTGTTGCATCTGAGGTTGTCATTAGCTATCTTTAGATAAATTTTTATACATTATTATAATTTTTTCACTCCTCAAACTTAAGACTTTGTGCATGTAACTTAGTTGTGTTGTCAATTAAGTTATTTATTGCGAAAAATTAATAAGTTATTATGAGCTTAATATGATTTGAGAATAGAGAATAATAAAATGTATAGTCCACTTCGTAGACCCATGAAGCGTGGATTGAAGAAAAAATGAAAACAAATTAAACCATATATTATACATCCCTAGTTGATATACATCACCTGAGATTATTATTTAAAAAATATAAAATAAAAAAAGTCAATATTCATGAAAGAATTTGAATACAATATCAATCAATAATGTAGAGACAATTAAGCACCCAGTTCAACATTTAAAGAAAAGAATATCTAGTTTAAGACAAAAATAAAGTTTTGTAAGAAGACAATTTCTTTTGTGTTTTCTATCCAAAGAAAGAGTTATTTTCTTGTAAGAATGTTATAATTACCGTAAAAACTCCTTTCCTTACATAAAATAAAACTTTTTTTTTTTCTGGTTAGTGTTAGAGACTATTATAATTAAGATATTAGATAATTATTCTACTAGTTTGCTATTAGTTTATGAGTCTTATTTATAGTCATATTAAGATTATGATTTTAGTTTATTATCACTATAAATATTAATGTAATCTTTCAACATTATATTTTAATGAGAATTAGAATGTTTTTATTTGACTTTTTAATTCTCTTCTCAATCTACTTTGATTATTTATTATTTTGGCTTCTATATTTATTTTTTTATCTATTTTATATTTATATTTAATTTTACTTTATATTTTAATAGGTATAATAATAATAATATGTAGAGGTTTGTTCAACAAATCAACAATTATGTTGATGCAAGTAGGGGTGATAATTTAAGTTGCAACATATCATATAAGACACTATTTTTACTTGAAATGAATTGCTATGTTTTTTCGTAGGGTTAAAAATGTGAGTTTGCACAAACACTAGCACGAATAACAGTGCTCTATAGACGATTTAGTACAACTGATAACTTTACATTTGGAGTTATCTAAACTAGGTTACCCCAGATATTAAATGCATGCTCACTTGCAGGGTATTGGAAACTGTATTAGCTAGCTGTTACAACTTACAATACAATCAGTAAGGGGAAAGGAAGGGAAAAAAAAAGGCAACCGCCCACCAGTAAATTAACAAAGAAGTTAAGAACCACAAGTACAAACATCAAGATCTAAACAACTTAGCTTCACTATCAATGATTCACTTTCATATTTTTCAAAACATTTATAATAAGTATCACAATATTAATGTTTTGTGTCTAAAAATATTTAGAAATTTGTGTTTTCATTTTTTTAATTTCATTCCTTAAACATTTTTTTTTCCCGCTTGCTGGTTGTTTCTGCAAGATACACTAGTATTATACATATACGCAAATAATTTAATGCGACAAATACTAGCAACTCCATAGACTTTTTATTGCTAAAATAAAATCAATTTAATACTAAAATGTTCGGGGACTGTTTGATAGTCAATGGTATCATTAATTGTAATGAGCTAGTACTAATTTCCTTTTGTCATAATAATATTAGTTAGGAGTTTTAATTTAACAATTAGGTAATTAATTCACCTTCTCTATATTTTTAATTGTTATATATGTAATTAGCTGGTCTACGATAGCGAGTCACTTGCTGGGGAGAACAGATAACGAAATAAAGAACTACTGGAACACTCATATCAGAAAGAAGCTGTTGAAAATGGGTATTGATCCACTGACTCATGCCCCACGTTTAGATCTTCTTGAACTATCATCCCTTCTTAGTTCAGCTCTATGTAACGCATCTCATGACCTCAATATTAATCTTCCAAATCTTCTTGGATTAATTAATGGGCCTAATTATAATTTAGTGGACCCAAACCTCCTCAACAATTTGAGAATATTATCGCACAGTAACAATATATATTTTTTTTGTATGATGTCTATTTTTCCTAAAATTACTTAACGGTGGCATTTTTATTATTTATTTTTACAATTTTGTCCTTCCTTTTATATCTGATTTCCTTTATTTTAATTTATCTCTTCCATCCCAGTTTTATAGTATAAAAAGTACGTAAATCATTTACGTACTATGTAAAATATATAAACAGTTTATATATTATATAAACAAGTATATAAATTATATTATATACTATGTAAATAATTTACATATTTATTTAAACAGTTTACATACCTGTTTACATAGTATGTAAACAGTTTATATACCATTTACATACTATTACATTAGTATGTAAATTCATTTACATGCTATCATATTAGTATGTAATACAGTTTACATATCAAAAGATCTACTCATTTAACATGTATATAATACAATTTACATACTCACCATGAGTATATGTAAACAGTTTACATACTCACCATGAGTATTTAAATAATTTACATACATGTTTAGATAGTATGTAATACAGTTTACATACCTGTTTACATAGTATGTAACACAGTTTATATACTGAATGATATTACATATCACATGGTTAAAGATATTTTTGTAATTTATTTAATTTTAATATAATTAAAACTCATAGTTTTAATTATATTATTGTTAGTTTTGAAAAATTTAACTATTTAACCAAACTATAAACTATTCATGCCAATTACTCCAACAATTTGGCCACCACACACTTGTTCTACCAGCAGCCCCATAAGAGCCCAAATGATCATCTTGTTAATTCACAAGAAGTTCAAGATTAAAATCACCTCTTCCACCACCAAAACCAAGTTCAAAACTCAATAATATTCCAAACTTTTCTACAAAACCAGCTTCAAAATCCCATATCAGGTCACGTTCAAACTTCCACAGGGCAGTTATCACAAAGCCTTTACAATCTTCTTAGCTCATGCCCAAATTCTAGTAATAACAATTATCTGTGGCAAAATAATAGAGAAGCCTCTACCATACCCAATGAGGGTTTTGTTCCTGAACAACAAAACTATAGCTATAAGGAGTCTAGTCAGCCAATCATAAATAATTCTTCTTCAGAAAATCAAGGATTAGTTTGCAATGGAATTACTTATAATAATAATAATAATAATAGTAACATTCAAAATATGAGTTATAGTTCAGTTTTATCATCAACACCTAATTCATATAGCTCAACTCCCTTAGACTCTTCGCCCAAAAACTATGTCAACTGCAGCAGTACTATAACTGAAGATGAGAGGGATAGCTTCTGCAATATGTTGATGTATAATACTGCCAATATTCCTACTACTTTAAATGATGTAAACGAACTTTTGTAATAGTTAATTATCCTAACAAGTACAGCTGCAAGTTCTTCGTTTGTGTTTTCTTTTTTCTTTCTTGATCATTTGATTTGAAAAGCATTGTTGATGAAAGTTATTATGTCATTTTGGAAATTATGGAGTCTGCACTTTCTTATGAAAATATATTTTAAAAATATTTTTTATTATAAATTGATGCATATATTAATATATATAATAAAATTTAGCTAATTAATCCCATATTAATAATGTTCTCACAATTATTTATTTATTCTGTATCTTAATTTTATATTAAATTTTGGAGTTTTTGTGTATACATGCGAACTGAAGAGTAAGATAAGTTTTAAATTAAGCTTATCATACCATATTATCGAAAAATGAGAACGGAAAAGTGTCAAATACTAAAGAGCACTTTAACCGTTGAGATGAAATTTCAATACAAGTGTCAAAAAAGCAAAATCAACTGTTGATGTCATATTGCCTTGTTATCTTTGTTTGAAGCCAATTAAATAAATGATTTTGCTTCCGATGCGCATGGAGAGCTTATTATTCATGCGAAGGAGAGTTAATTAGCTAGTAACTATCCAACAGTACTTTTAGCATGCTAAATATGGCAAGTCGTAACTTTTTTTTTTTTTTTTTTCTTTTTTCTTTCAAAAAAGATATATGAGTCAATTTAATTATATAATTTTATTCCATTAATATATTAGTCCAAAAGTAAATATATTTAGCTTTATAATTTTAATTTTGGGTCAATTTTGTGACGTATACTAGTATCGGCCGTTTTATGGACATAATTTTCATGTTGTATTATTTTAGTTATTAAGATTCCTCCCAACAAGTTTCGAAATATCATAGCTCTTATAGTGGTTACAACAATTTAACAACTAATATTCAAGTAACTTGCATATATATCTAAGTGAATTTCATATAGGTTTTTGTTTGACTAATTTATGATATTTTGAATGACTTTTATGAGCCTTTTTAAATAGCCGAATCTATCCCCCCTTAAGACGAATCGATCTCAGTACAGATCGATCCCCATACGGTCCTATACAAATCCTTCCCTCACTGCTTAAAATTGAACGGTGAGTTTTACTGAGCTAGATCGATCCCCTTATATTTGGATCGATCCCCTATGGTTGGATCGATCTCATTTCAATCCTCAACTGATCGTGTTCAATCTGTGCAATTTATTTTTGAGGTATGGAGAGACGGATCGATCCCCCTATAGGTTGGATCGATCCAAAGTCTCGCTGGCGTAACTTTTTTAATTGACGGATCGATCCCCCTCCATGCCGGATCAATCACGCCACCTGTAATTAGGTTTTTACAAGCGATTTTTAACCCTAATTAGCCTTTAATTGTCAATTATATTTTGACACATCAACAAGTGACATATTCCTATAAGGTTTCTACAATATATTACAGTTTGCTTATAAATAGAAGTCCATGCACTTAATTACATTTGCTGATTTTATGATTCATGTACTAGGCTTAGATTCATCTCTCTATATTTTTCATCTATGCTATTTCATGCCTGCTTCATCTATTGATATTTGATCTGTTATATTTACATAAATACGTTAGATTTAAGCCTATTTAATATATCGTGAATTATTGAATATGAATTTGTGCTTAAATCATATTTGTTTTAGATTTTCAATTTACTTATACTTTCATCTGATTATCTGACTGCAGCATTTGATAGGACTATTCATTACATTAGTTTATCTAGAACACGCATTGTACTTGTGTTATTTGTGCTAATCTTTCAGGTTATTTCGCAAACGTGTTCGGGAGCTTGAGAAGAGTTGTTCGAAACATTAGTTCAGTTAAATTATGAAGCGGAAATAATTGTATAGATATAATCAAAATAGGTAGAGAGGAGAATAAGAAAATTAAAGAGAGACATCTTATTCTCATTCATATGTTATTGAAAGATTACACTAATATTTATAGCGATAATAAATTAGAATCCTAATCTTAATATAACTCTAAATAAGACTCCTAAACTAATAGAAAAATATTATAATAATTATCCACATTCAACTAGATAATACTAAACTATTTCAACACTCTCCCTCAAGCTGAACATAATTTATATTCAGATTGGACAACATAAATAAAAATAAGCAAAACGTTGGCCGGTTGACCTTTCTAGAAAACAACGACAAGTCGGTTGATCTTTCTAAAAAACGCTGCTACGATGACGACACACAACGGTAGTTCGGTTGACCATTCTAGAAAACGACGATAGGTCGGTTGATCATTCTAGAAAACGCGGCTACGAAGTCGAGAGCTTGACAGGAAGACACCAATATGGAATTGGTGATGACGACACACGACGGTAGACCGGTTGACCATTCTAGAAAAAGACGGTGGGTCGGTTGATCATTCTAGAAAACACACGGCTACGAAGTCGAGAGCTTGACATGAAGACATCAATCTGAAATTGGTGATGACTTCATATGACGGTAGACCATTCTAGAAAACCACGGTGGGTTGTTGATCATTCTAGAAAACACGGCTACGATGTCGTAAGGTTGACAAGAAGATAGTCTTTAACTCTCCCCCACAAATTGGAGCATAAATATCACACATGCCCAACTTGAATAGTGAGGTTAAGATTGAGACTGATACCATCAGTCGTGAATCCTTGAAGGCGACAGTGGTGAAAACAGGTCGATATTAACAGTCGTGAAATTGACAAACGACATTGTGACAGAGAACGGCGTTGATGGGCCGTGGTTTGAGAGCGACTCTGATGGGCCGTGGTTTGAGAGCGACTCTGATGGGCCGTGGTTTGAGAACGGCACTGGTAAGCCGTGGTTGAAGGCGATTGCTGCTAAACTGAGATGTTTGGCTAAACTGAGATGGCAGACAATAGTGATGGAGATGATAGTAGGGTATATGTATGACAAATGATGCTAGTGATGACCTCCCTAATGATAACACTGACGATGACCTCCCTAATGATAACACTGATGATGAAGCCCCTGATGATAACACTGATGATGAAGCCCTTAATGATAAACTGATGATGAAGCCACAGACAAAAACTACACCATAATGAAGCCAATCGTGCATAGAAGAAGTCAACGTGCTCAATTGTAAATGACTATAATGCTTAATTGTAGATGACTATAACAAAACTCCCCCTGTCGTCTATAATTGGTGTCAGCTAGAAAGTACAACCATCACATATTCATAGAAAAATAAATCCATGAATTTTTTTTTGCTGACTGGACCGTTGACTGTTGACTGATCTGCTGATTGGGCAAGTGAGTTTGGGCTGAATAGTGGGATAATTGGGCCTTGGGCTTCAATCAGTAAACTTAAGTGTGGGCTGATGGGTTTGGATGGATGTAAATGGGCTGGGGTTTCATATGTGTATATGGGCTAATGTAAAATTGGGCTCAATTGTGTGGGCTAGGGTTGCATATGTGCATATGGGGATATGAGGTTTGTAAGAGATGAGGATAGGAGCGGCGGCAGATCTGGAACGTGGGAGCTCAGGCGGCGGCAGGCAGAGGGACAGAGAGCAGAATACGCTGGGCCGGGTGTTGACTGGTCGGCGGACGGCGCTGCTGAGGCTGGTGACTAGTCTGCGGACGCTGGGCCGGTTGGTGACTGGTTTGAGGATCTGGTTGGTGGGATACGGCAAATGGGACGCGCGGCAGCGCTGAGGTGACTTGAAACCGCAGCGGACGGAGAGAGAGCGCGCGGGGCAGAGCAGAGGCACTGGTGAGGCTGGTTTGCGGACGGCGAGAGACCGCGTTGGTGACTGATGGAAGTGACGGCGTTGTGACTCTGGGCCACGTAGGGCAGAGGCGTAGATCTGTTCTGAGGCTGCGTGCGATAGGCACGAGACGGCGCGAGGCAGAGAGGCTGCGCGAGACGGCTGAGAGACGGCGCAGATCTGGAGTTGGACGGAGCAGAGGCACGCGGAGTTGGATGCTGGGCTGAAGACGCTGGGCACGCAGGGCAGAGGCGCGGAGCAGAGGCAGGCGGACGGACGGAGGGACATAGTGCGAGTCGCGCGGACTTGGACGGAGTGCGAGGTGCAGCAGAGACAGGAGCACAAAACTAGGCTGCGGATCTGATCTGAGGCCGCGTGGTGATGCTGGTGACTGGCGCTGGTGGCGCTGACAGGGACTTGTAATTTTTTTTAAAAAAGTGTATATTAATGTTCATGAATCAATCGAACACTGCTCTGATACCAAGTTAAATTATGAAGCGGAAATAATTGTATAGATATAATCAAAATAGGTAGAGAGGAGAATAAGAAAATTAAAGAGAGACATCTTATTCTCATTCATATGTTATTGAAAGATTACACTGATATTTATAGCGATAATAAATTAGAATCCTAATCCTAATATAACTCTAAATAAGACTCTTAAACTATTAGAAAAATATTATAATAATTATCCACATCTAACTAGATAATACTAAACTATTTCAAGAGGTTCAATTTCCCATTACCAAATACGCTTTTGACAAAAGTAATATATTAACATCTAAGAAAATAAATCTTGCTGAACCTGAGGAAATAAAATAAATAGATAAATAATAGTGTAATTAACTGTTTTTTTTTTTGTTTTTCCTTTCAAAAAAGAGTAAATAAATTAAATAACGTAATTTTCCACCAAAAACATTATGGTATATGTTTTAGTTACAGGGACAGATTTATCTTTCAAGATAGGAATAAGATGGGAATTACAATAAGTAATAACGATGAATCCCAGATAACTATAAGATATTCATGCCTAAAAAGGCCCAAAAGGGGAAGAAATCCGTGCAAAATCATCTGCATACTTCTATGAGGTACGTAATTAAGATGGAAACTCTAATCAGTACAAAAGACATTTAACCACATGACGGCAAATGGCGCTGAACAATCAAAACAGCTTTGTTGAACCTATTATTCAGGAGTATGAAGTATGTGATGAGTAGTATGTGTGCAGCAATCAGAGATTATGTTTGTGTGTGATCAGTGGTGTGCAAGGCTAGCTATGTATGCTACTCGAGTACATTAAAGTGATGCACTGAAGTGAAGTGAGTACACACAACTCTAAGCTAGGCATTGAAGTATGGGATAATTGCTCAACAATCTGTTATACTAACTGATCAAGGTTGTTATTAGAGTAATGATTCAATGTAATTAGTTGTATAATAAGCTTAATGTAATAAGTTGTATAATAAGTTTTTGATACAAATAGTGAGAAGATACTTTTTTTTTATCTGTTTTCCATTGTGTGCAGTAAAGAATATATTGAATTTCAAGAATTACAAACAAGCTTCTATCTTCTTCTTCCTCTGTTCTCTTCATCTTCTTTCTTCTTCTCTACTATTCTACATATTTCCTGTTACTTTTGTAGCTTCAGCTTTCTTTATATGGTATCAGAGCAAATTCGATCCTAGAGTTATGGATAATATCAATATTAATACACAAGATACACAAAAATCAAAGAATGGCAACAGATCAATAGCAAAAAGAGATTG
This sequence comes from Elaeagnus macrophylla, assembly GCA_029378325.1. Lineage (NCBI taxonomy): Eukaryota > Viridiplantae > Streptophyta > Magnoliopsida > Rosales > Elaeagnaceae > Elaeagnus > Elaeagnus macrophylla. Next base: position 19,208,663 of record CM055646.1, on the reverse strand, counting down.
TAACCTTTCATAACCAAATTTCTTCGATCAAATTAGATAAATAAAGTTTCACTGAATGGAAGGTACAAGCATTACGGATCTTGAGAAGTTATGAACTAGAAGGTTTTGTTTTTGGAAGCTATCAATGTCCAACAAGATTAAATCAAAATGGAACTGTGGATAATAAATATTGCTACTGGCTTAGACAAGATCAAATGATAGCCTCATGATTGATTAACTCTATGTCACAGGAATTTGTCAAGAAAGTAAAGGGATGTGAAACTAGCTATCAAATCTGGACAATTCTTGAAGGATTCTTTGGTTCACGATCAAGAGCAAAGGTTATGCAGTATAAGGCAGAACTCAATTCATTAAATAAAGGTGGTCTATCGATAAGTGATTACATGCAAAAGGTTCAAACATTGGTTTTACAATTGGCACATGCTAGATCCTATGTAAATGAAAAAGATCAGGTGATGAAAATTTTCAATGGATTGGATGGTCAATATGACTCAGTAGTTGCAACTATACAAGAAAGAGGTGTATCTATACAAGAACTCATGCATAAACTTCTTGCACAAGAAGGTAGACTGGAGAGAAGAAATTCATCAGTTGCATTACTTCCATCAGCTCTGCTTGCCAATATTAGTAGTGACAATCTTGTTGCAAATTTTGCACAGCAAAATGTCTTCTCATCCACTCAAAATGGTCCCAAAAATCTAACAAATAATGCCAATAATGCATCGCATTAATCTGCCCAGAATGGTGTTTCTAATATGCAAGGTAATAATACCTTTACACACTCACCTTTTTTGTAAAATCAGTTTTTTGACCCATACAGAAACAGGAGTAGAGGAAGAGGGTTCAACGATGGAAATAAGCCACAATGTCAAATTTGTGGTAAACCTAGACACTTTGCTAGAAATTGTTGGTTCATATTCAATTAGATGTTTGTGGCTATTACTAATCAACAAAGAGATAATGTTACATCTTCTCCTCAGTTCAATCAATCTTTTCTTCAGTCACCTAATCAACCTTATCCTTTTAACAGTCAGTATTCTAACCAATCTAATTCTCAATCTTACTTTCCTAATAATCAATTTCCCAGTCAATCTTCTCAGAGGTTTACATCTAACGCATACCCATATGGAATGACACAACCTTTTACTTACTTACCTTTCATGAATCAAAACAATGCAACCATATTGCTAACAACTTCATCTGTACAGATACAATCTTATCAACCATCTCAATCCTTTCAACCACCTCTTCAACAAACTCTCTCACAAACATCTCAACCTCTAATGCTGATGCCATCTACACAATCTGTGATGCCAGTAAACACTCAAAATTCATCTGCAACTGCTATGTATGTAGCATTTGTAACTCCCAGTGTCACTTTAGACCCTACATGGTTTATTGATTCAAGCGCATCACACCATGTAACATCTGATCTAGCTAACTTGGCAAAGAATGCTGAATTTGAAGGGAACCAACAACTCATGATTGGCAATGGTGATGGATTGAGTATTGCACATATTGGTATAAACACTTTTACTGTTAATAAAAGAAGTGAAATATTGAAAGAGTAAAGCCCTTTATTTCATGTGCCTCATATTGCTAAGAATTTATTGAGTGTATCACAGTTTACTAAAGATAACTCAGTTTATTTGGAGTTTCACCCTAAGTATTGTTGCGTGAAGGACAAACTCTCGGGGTCAAATTCTACTACAAGGGAAGGTTGATAAAGGGCTTTACTCTTTCAATATTTCACTTGATTTAGTAAGAATACCTAAGGCAATCCAACAAGCTCATGTTGCACAATGTGATGTATCTAGTATTGTAAGTGATTCATGTTCCTTTTCAGAATTTTCAGTTGTGGCACAATAGATTAGGACATGCTAATGCTAGAATAATCAATTGTGTATTGAATAATTGTAATAAGCCTACTATTGTTGCTAGTACTATGAATAATGTTTGTTCTGCTTGTCAATTGGGAAAGAATCATCAGTTACCCTTCAAACCTTCTATGAATAAAAGTACCACTTTGCTTGAAGTAATACAATCTGATGTCTGGGGTCCCTCACCTGTGATGTCTTCAAATGGTTTTGTATTGTATGTACTATTCACTGATGAGTGCTCCAGGTACTCATGGATTTATTTTCTTAAAGAAAAGGTCGGTGTCAAACAACCATTCTTGTTATTTATTTTCTTAAAGAAATTTTTCAGTCTAATAGAGGTAGGGAGTTTGACTCTCTCAACTTAATACTGTCTTCTTTGGGAATTCAGAGATCCATTTCATGTCCTTATATTGCACAACAGAATGGGTTGGTAGAAAGAAAACACAAGCAGGTTACTAAAATTGGACTTGCTATGCTAGCTCAGAGTGCCATGCCTATTAGATTTTGGGATGAAGCTTTCTTTACAGCAGTTCACATAATGAATCGCTTGCCTACACTTGTGCTTAACTTAAAAAGCCCGTTTGAACTTATTCATAATGTGAAACCAGATTATCATATGCTTAAGGTCTTTGGTTGTAGATGCTTTCCTTATCTGCTTCCTTATAATAGTCATAAGTTTGACTTCAAGTCTCAACCTAGTGTATTCATTGGCTACAGTTATATGCATAAAGGGTACAAACGTTTGATTCCGTCTGGTAAAGTTGTTATTTCCTGAAATGTTCTTTTTAATGAGACTTTTTTTCCATTTGTAAATGACTCAATCAAGCATGGTCATTCTGAGGTGGTGCCTTATAAGACTATTTTACCTATAATATCCAAATTAGCTATTGAAGACACAACTCCTGCAATTGAGATTGAGACAACAACTATGTCCAATGATAGTCCAGCTAGTGCTACTATGCATAGTGAAACACTCATACCCAATTCAGTAAATGAGGTTGATTGTAATGTACAAGATAGTATTGATCAAATTGAGGAGGCTACTGTTTCTTGTGATGCTTAGGTGAGTGATATTGTTGGTGTTGTTAATGGTTGCACTAAGGTATCCAATGATCAATTGCCAGGTGTGTCTAATGTTGTTAATTGTCACCCTATGATGACCAGATTAAAGGCAGGGATTAGAAAGCCAAAGGTGTTCCTTGTTGCTCACAATTACAAAGTGCCTAGAACAGTGAAAGAAGCTTTAAGAGATGTTGATTGGTTCAAAGTAATGTAAAATGAATATATTGCTTTAATGAAGAACAACACGTGGGTACTTGTACCACCTCCTCCAGGGAGAAAAATTATAGATAACAAGTGGCTCTTTAGGGAGCAAGAATTAGCTAATGGTCAGCTTGACAAACTAAAGGCACGAGTTGTAGCTAAAGGTTTTCTTCAGGTTGCTGGCTTTGACTTTATGGAAACCTTTAGTCCTGTTGTGAAATTTGGGATTGTAAGGATGATTCTGAATATTGCAGTCTCCAATAGATGGCCTTTCAGGCAAGTGGGTGTCAATAATGCGTTCCTCAATGGACCATTATTGAGGAGGTATCACTACTACAAATTTGGTTTTATAGGACGGCTACTGGCCGTCATATAAGTCTTATTGGCCGTCTTATAAAGTCCTGTCCTAAAAGAATCAAAAAAATAGGACGTTCACGGAGCGTCTTATAAAAAAATTTTATAAGACGGCCACTAGCCGTCCTATAAAATTCTTTTAATACGGCCATAAAAAAAATTTCTTTTAGGATGGTCAGTAGCCGTCCTATAAAATTCTTTTAGGACGGTCAGTAGCCGTCCTATAAATACTGACCGTCCTAAAAGAATTTTATAGGACGACTACTGGCCGTCCTAAAAGATTTTTTTTTTCTGTGTTCGTCTAGTACTGAAATCTATACATAGCATGTACAAATTATTCTAGAAACATGATTATATGTTTTTGTATAATATTTTTAATTAAAGATATAACCAATTAAAAAGGGAAAAAACTAGCGCGACTTTCAATTTTTCTTTTCCCGCTTTAGTTTTTCAATTCCCTCTTTCTTTTAGGACTCAAACTGACAATCAAAATTTAACCCATAGATTCACAATAAGAAACTAACAAATCAAATATCATTAATACTCAACATTAAGATTGATACTCATAACAAAAATGCAAAGATGGTGGCCAAAGATATGGGCGAAAAAATGGCAAAGAAAAATCAAGAAAGGAGAATGATTAGAGTGAGCGAAGAGAAACAAAGAAATCAAATGTCCAACTATTTAAAGATAAAAATAATTATTAAAGTCGAGCAAAATACAAATATCAACCTAAAGTGGAGAATATATATATATATATATATTTAAAAAAATTACCAAAGATTAGTGTAAAAAGAAAACAAATAATAAGTACTGCAGAATAAATAATCAAAGTCTTCACATGCTACCAGCTCTGCTAGCAAAAATCAATTATTGTTGGTGGTGATATTGAAGGAGATGAGGATAAGGATGAGTGTCTTAGTGAGAATAAGGAAGAGAGGAAGGAGGACGAGAGATTGAATTTTTTTAACTTAAAATGGGGATAAGGATGAGTGTCTTGGTTCACTTGCGAGGAGAAATATATATAAGTAAAAAAATTACACTCATTCTTTTAGGATGAATGCAAAAAAAAAAAAAAAAAAATTTGTACTGAAACTAATAGCCGTCTTATATAGTTTGCTCCTTTTTTTTTTGTCTTCTCTGACTTTTTCTCTTACTGTATTTTGCTTCTAAAATTGATTTATTTGGGACATCTGATTTTGATATTTGTCGACATTATGTCATTTTGTTATCTGGATGTTTCACAATTTATTAGTAGGGTAGTTTTCAAACTTTCTTCATTGCAGGGGAGGTTTCTAAATTTATTGTAATTATTACTTTTCTATTCATTTTTGCCTTTTATTTTAGGCCGTCCTTATCTCATTTAAGTTTTCAGAACATGAATTTTCCACATTAGACTTGACTTTTTCAAGGTTTTTATTTTATTTTATTGGTTTTATGCTTGTTTACTTGGATAGTTCATTCAATTATCGACTTTCCTAGCTTATGTTTCAATTTTCTAAGGCATGACCTTGCACATTATGTTGATTTTTATTTCAACTACAAGTCATTAAAATATATTCACTTGATCTTATTCGAGTCTGACTTTCATTAATTATTTTTGTTGGTTTTCTATAGATGAACAATTAGAAGATGGGAAAGAAAGGGGGCTGCTTTGCTGCTGTAAAGAAAGCTCTTAGCTCCGACTCTAAGGAAAAGAATGAACAGGTTTGAATGAAAATTCTTTATTTTGATTAACTTGTCTCTTATAATTCTATGAATATGTGATGTATTTGTGCTCTTTAATTTAATCTTAGAAAAACCGCAAGTTAAAGAAAGGATGTTTTGGGAAGAGTAGAAAGAATGTCAAATCCTCTTCTTTTAGGATGAACGCAAAAAAAAAAAAAAATTTGTACTGAAACTATATAGGACGGCTAATAGCCGTCTTAAAAGAATTTTTTTTAGGACGGCTAATGAATTTTTTTTAAGACAACTAATAGCTGTTTTATAAAGTTCTGCCTAATTTTTTCCGTAATAGCCGTCCTATATTTCTTATAGGACAGCCATATACTTGAGACCGTTCTATTTGTTTCTCACTCTAAATTATAAGCCGTCCTATATTGGCCAAATTGTAGTAGTGTATACATAAGGCAGGTTACAGGTTTTGTTGATAAGGAACATCCTAAATATGTATGTAAGCTTCAAAAATTCTTGTATGGGCTAAAACAGGCTCCAAGAGCTAGGTTTGATAAACTGAGTGCTACATTTACTAAGTTTGGCTTTAAGAGATCTAAGGCAGATGACTCTTTGTTTATCTTGGTTACAAACTCTCACAGGATTTATGTACTGGTCTACGTTGATGATATAATTATTACTGGCTCTAGTTCTGCTGAAATTCAATGATTCATTCAAATGCTTGACACTGTGTTTTCATTAAAGGATATGGGTAGCTTACATTTCTTCTTAGGCATTGAAGTTGTGTCTCTTACAAATGTTTCTATTATTCTCAAACAAACCAAATACATTCGAAGTCTCCTTATTAAAGATGGTTTGGTTGATTGTAAAACTGCCAATTCACCTATGATGTCTTCAGTACAATTGTCTAATGTCATAGGTGTTGCATTTGAGGATGCAGCTCCCTCTATAGAAGTGTTGTTGGAGTACTTCAATACGTTACTCTTACAAGACCTGATATCATTTTTACAATTAATAAGGTCAGTCAGTTTATGGCTCATCCTTTGGATACTCATTGGATTACTACTAAACGCATTTTAAGGTACCTAGCTAGGTCAAGTGAATTTGGTGTTGAATACAAGCCCTCGACATCACTTGCAATTAATGGATTTGCAGATGCTGATTGGGCAGCTTGCTTAGACACTATAAGATCAACCTCTGAGATTTGTGTTTTTCTTGGAGCCAATCCAGTTCTTTGGTCTGCCCGAAAACAACCCACAGTAGCACGCTCAAGTACTGAGGCTGAATACAGAAGTCTAACTCATGCAACCATTGAAATCTCTTGGATGCAATCTGTTCTTGGTGAATTGTAGGTTCATTGTTCGTCTAAACCAATGCTCTGTTGTGACAATACAAGTGCTATTGCAATGTCCTACATTCCTATACTTCATTCAAGAACAAAACACATTGAACTTAATTATCACTACATTCGAGATCGAGTACTTATGAATCTCCTAGCAGTGCAATTTGTGCCTTCCTTTGAGTAGAGGGTTGATATTTTAACAAAACCTTTGCCCACTGCTCAGTTCATTTAGCTAAGAGGCAAACTTAGTGTCACTTGCATGACTCTAAGTTTGAGGGGGGATGTTGAACCTATTATTTAGGAGTATGAAGTATGTGATGAGCAGTATGTGTGCAGCAATCAGAGATTATGTTTATGTGTGATCAGTGGTGTGCAAGGCTGGCTATGTATGCTGATCGAGTACATTGAAGTGATGCACTGAAGTGAAGCGAGTACACATGACTCTAAGCTAGGCACTGAAGTATGGGATAATTGCTCAACAATCTATTATACTAACTGATCAAGTTTGTTATTAGAGTAATAATTCAATGTAATTAGTTGTATAATAAGCTTAATGTAATAAGTTGTATAATAAATTTTTGATACAAATAGTGAAAAGATAAATTGGACGAATTGTTGGGTCAAATATTCAAGTATTTGCATCTTATGTGCAGAAACGTAAAGAATTTTTTTTTGGCTCCATAAGCTTACATTTTATTGGAAAGTAAATGTTATATAAAATATTTTATGTATTGTTGGTTTTTTCATATGGGACGAACACAAAATACTAATTTTTTTCTCAATAAGTGAACTTTGAGATAATTTTTTATTCACCTCAACATTATTTTAAGAATATAAATACATAACATTGAAGTTCTTGCAACTCGAACCAAAATTAATTACGACCACATATTTATACAATGTAAGTTTTTCTTAAAATAACGCCTTAAAATAATATTTAACTATTGGTTTAGAAACCCTATTTTCCAACATGAATCGCTACAATTTTACACGATTGTCCCAACTCTCTAACATTTAACTATTAGTTAGAAAATCCTATTTTTCAACATAAATCACTACAATTTTACACGATTGTTCTATGCCAATATGAATTTTCCCGTTCCTCTTTCATATACATGCCTTTTTTTAGTGCTTGAAAGTTTCCAAGTTGGTGTTTCATGCACTCAACTGTTAAACCTCTCGAAGAAATAGAGATAACTCTTCTAAGATGATCCATCTTTCGTCTTTAAAAAGACGTGCAACATAGTGACTTCAGTGCGGCTAGGGATATATGCAGAAATTTTATTCACGGGCATCTTATAAACAGCGAGTATTTTACTCGTAGTTTAAATGTTTGTAACTTAATAACATTAAATTCTTTTTATAACGAGGTAAAATTTTAATTATGATGTATGATTTATGTAATATTATTTTAAAAAAAAAAGAAGAAGAAGAAGAAGAAATTTAACAATATAAAATAAAAGATCAAATTTATATTTTTGTTAAAAAATAATAAAAGAAATATTTAAGGATATAATTTGTCAACAAAAAATTTAAAATAGTAGTTATATTGTAATAGATAATAATATAAAAGTCAAATTTAATTTTTCATAATTAAATTTAGTATTAAAAAAACTGCTAAATGGAATAAAAAATTGAAAATAAAAAATGAGGAATAAGCTAAAAAGTGATTATATTATTTTTTTAAAAATATAAAAAATAGTTATATTGTTAAAAAATGTTGTTTTAACTTTACTCTTTACCAAGCTAAAATTTATAAAAATGATTTTAATTTAGTTATTTTTTGGTAAGATATTAATTATTTTTGTACTTTATATTTATATATAGTGACTATTCAGTTGAAATATTATATTAATTGTTAGTTTTCTTATTATCATTGTAAACTATTATGATTAGGATATTAAAATAATTATTTTATTATTTTTCTATTAGTTTAAGAGTTTTGTTTAGAGTTATATTAGGATTATGATTTTAGTTTGTTATCCTTATAAATATCAATATAATATTTTAGTATTATTATGAATGATAATTAGAATGTCTTTATTTGACTTTTTGGCTCCCTTCTAAACGTACTTTGATTATCTATTATTTTCGTTTCTATATTCATTCTTTTACCTATTTTATATCTATATTTCCTTCTGCTTTATATTTTAACTTGGTATTAGAGAGTGTTCAATCTTGAATACTTTTAATCCATTTTCTAAGCGTAGTTCTATCCTTTCTATGATTCGAGATCTGAAAAGGACTTTATCTTTTTTTCTTTGGCTTCGTCATTCAGCAGACTGCTACCGTCGTTCATGTCAACCTCAGGACTTCACGACTGTTGGTATTAATCTCAATCTACTTTGCAGGCATCGTTTTCTAGAAAGATCAACCAACCAACATACCGTTGTTATCTCATCACCCTCTTCTCTACTTTAGCTTCACTCTGCCTTGGGAAGCATGTGGTCAGAATTGTGATCAATACTCCCTTAACGTCAAGAATTTGCTTGTAGTATGCAGGTTAAACTTGCTTGCTGTGTTTATTAAAAAAAAAAAAAAATGTTACTGTTGATGTACTCTTATACATTGTAAAACTATCCAGTGTGCTAGTTGTGTATGTACTTTTATTTACTCACATTTACGGATATAATGTTTGGCCATAAAATGATGCCACCTTTACCCCTACTTTGGTAGATGCAGCATTGTGGTGGATAATTTTTTTAATCACTTTTGAGCTTTTTAAAAACATGTGATTATGGTGTAAACTCTTCTTGGACTTTGAGCAAGCAAAGTGAAACCTGATAATCCGACCCCGAAAAAAGTTGGTGACGAAACAACTGTGAAGCCTGATATTGGATAACTTGTTGGCATCACGCATCAAAAATGTGATGTTCTAACTGAGTTTGGTTCCATCTGTGCTCCAGTCAGGTTTATAGTTTTGGACAAAAATTGGTGGCAGAAAATCTAAAAGATTAATTGAATGATACTTATATTTTTTATAAATTTATTCATAATATTGTCCTTTATTAATGTTAAACATTCATTTTTTACTAACATTTATTCTCAAAATGTGAATCATTGGACAAATATTTTATATTTTTAACTTATTTTTATTATATTATAATTTTTTTTGAACATTTTTTTTTTGTAAAGACCATGTATTTTTTTCGGTAAGAGAAGCCTATTAAATTTTTTCTAAAGCTTATTTATTGATTAAAATTTTGATATTATGTCAAAGTTTATAAAAATAATGAACCTTTTAATTTCAAAAGATTCGTAACTCTAATATATCAAAATTTATATTTTTATTTTTTATGAACTCTTTTTTTTAGTAGTACATTTACTTTTCTCTAATAGTGACCATATTGATTGTTAGAGTACTTAAGTCTAAAGTCAGGGAGGTTTACGAGCTAAGAGCTGGGTCATTGTGTGGTAAACCCCCCTTCCCCCGGGGCAGATCTTAGTAAGGATCCAAACCAACTATAATAAAAGGTGATAAACGGTGAAACAAAACGCAATTTTTAAAAGGATGAATGCACACCAGAACTTTTCTCTAAGTCAACCATCTTACAGCAGTCCTGTTATGAGATTCAAGGCGTTAGTACGGCTACTGTATGGGTCTGATTGCACTCACAACTTCATAGTGATGAACACTGCATTTATAGCATAGAAATAGATTATAGGTTTGCTGCTGGTTACATAATAATCTATATTGTAGGTTTTCATAAGAACACTAATAAGGTATATTTGTTTCCTTCTCAGATTTTAAAATATCGACCAAGTATGTAACACTTCTTTTTATCAGTTCTATCAAAAATCAACTAGGTATGTAATCAATTTCTTGTCAATTTTTTCTAAAAAGTTGACAAGGTAAGAATCTCTTTAGTGAGTTAAAACAGTCAACGAATGGGGTACTTAACGCCAATAAGTAACACGTTGAAGTTTTTTTTTTTTTTTTTTTAACCGTAGGTTTACCACAACGGTTTAAAATTTATTTAGTTGAATATTCGATACATTTTTAATAATTTTTATCTACTAACCCAATTCAATTTACTTTCATGAAGATCAACCAGATGATCACCAGATAATTTTTTTTTTTTTTAACCGTAGGTTTACCACAACGGTTTAAAATTTATTTAGTCAAGAGTTTTTATTTGATATAAAACTTATTTAGGATATATATGGTCAGCAGGGACGGAACCACACCTATGTTAGAGGGGGCAAGTGTCTTCCTTTAATTTTTTTGGTAAATCTTTTGCTTATATTGTATTTATAAATATGTATTTTTATTTTTACAAAAATACATAGTACTTTTTTTCAAATTTATTATTTGAATTTTTTTTTTATCTATTATGTATTCATTTAATATTCTTCATATTTTTTTTTTTTTACTTTCATCTTAATATTATACAATTTTTATTAATAATAAATTAGTAAATATATAACATATTCTCATAAATTTTACTAATTTAATTTTCCTACCTTTAAGTATCATTTCTTAACAAAATCATAACTTTATCTACATGCAATTTAACTATTTCTTGTTACACTACATGCAATTAAATAATAATAATAATAATTATTATTATTATTTATATTATGTATTATAGTTTAAATCTATTATTTTTCACTTACTTGGATTTTTATTTACTTATTTTAATTTTTTTGTCAGTTTGGATATATATTTAGCTATGTTGTTTAGTAATTTAAGTTTCAGATATATTTTCGTCGTTTGTTCTATTCTCTTTACATTGGTTGATGTTTTTTTTTTTCTTACATTAAATTTTTAGGATGCCTTGTTATTATTATTATTTTTTTTTATAACTTCTAACAGATAAAATTAACATGACTTAACAGATAATTTTTTTCCTACACTCAAATTAACACGACCTGTTATAATCCTTCTCTGTTTCCGTCATTTGTTCTAGTCTGGTTGATCTTGTTTTGTTTTACTACACTAAATTTTTAGGATGCCTTCTTGTTTTTGTATAACTTTAAATAGATAAAGGTTTTGCTTCCCTTAAAATTATCAAAACACACCGTCTATATTTATGCACCCTATACATATAAAAAATTTCTCACCCATTGGACATTTTTTTTGTAATGATTGGGTGAGATGTACCACACTCAAGAAAAGAGAGGGACATGACCACCTTCATTTTAGGAATTATGAATAATATACTTTAAACTTAATTTAAGTGAAATTTTAGAGAGTAAAATAAGCATTTGGCAATCCCATACTACATTTTTAAAATAATAGTACATTGTAATACCAATCTATTAAAGATTGTATCTTTTGCTTCAACTTTAATACACAAATTACATTTTTTTTTTCATAATTTTGGCAATTAATTAGTAGTTGAATAAGTGTTAATTGCTTTGTATATTACAATAATATATATTTTTTGTGGGCATTGAAATGTTAAAAACATTGTCCTTGATATGTGACTGTGTAATTAAAAAAATAGTTGCATTTACATAGAAATTCAAAATGACATATTTATTCATTTTAGTAGATATTTAAATTCAACATGTTGACTTAGAAAAATTTTCTTTTACGAGAAAAATGTAATAATATCATATAAATTAACTAGTATTTTTTATGTTTGCTTTTTGTTTTTTGAATTGGTCTCCGGAATTATTTTTGGTATATATTTTAATAGCCATCAGAAATTTTTATTGCACATAAGACAAACTTTAAATGAAACTCGACAATTTAAAGACGCAAAAATTCAGAGCCATGACTCATAAGATGAAGGTCCAACGACGATTCTAACCCATAGCCTTCCGCAACAATCCATCAGCAACACTGTCAAATATGACTTACGACTCTTTTACCATAAAATTCGATAAAAATAAATATTTAATACATACAACAATTTAACATATATAACCTAATTTTAAAATCTATGAAAAGAAACACATTTTGACTGATCTACCCATTACTAAACACATGTCTTTACTAAACACACTTTGACTGATCTACCCATTACCATTCTAAAATCTAACGGAAGGAAAAAAAAAAACGTGTTTTTACCAAATCCAGAAGACAAATCCCACACACTTTGTCTTGCTTATGATATTTTGGTTAATGTTTATTAATTATAACAATTTAATGAATAATATTGTTCTAAAATCTATCGGGAGAAAAATGTGTCTTTACCAAATTCAGATGACACCCGCCGCCCCCCCCCCCCCCCAAACACCACACCAGAAACAAATTGACTGATCCGCCCATTTCTTATAATTATTTGGTCATGTCAATTAATTAAAGGGTGAAGAAATTCCTTATAGTTTAATTCCAACCCCACGCCATATCCAACCTTTTCCAACAAAAAGGTTAAAATGGAAACTTGTTATCTCATCACCCTCTTCTCTACTTTAGCTTCACTCTGCTCTTTATGCTTCACACTCTGTACCGCAGTAGATTCCATAGCTCCTGCTCAAACACTCATTTATGGAGAGACCTTAGTTTCTTCAGGTGACATATTTGAATTGGGTTTTTTCTCTCCTGTCAACTCCAACAACACATACTTGGGAATATGGTACAAAGTTACTCCTCATGTGGTGGTTTGGGTTGCAAACAGAGATAACCCACTACTTGATTCACATGCTCAATTGATCATCAACAATAAGGGCGCTCTTCTTCTCCTAAACCAAACAAGGAGCTTAGTTTGGTCCTCAAATACATCAATAATTCCCAAAAATCCAATTGCTCAGATTTTGGATTCTGGAAATTTTGTAGTTAGAAGTAGTACTGATAGTGCTAGCTTACAGTTGCAAAGGTTTGTATGGCAAAGCTTTGATTATCCAACTGATACTCTCTTACCAGGTATGAAATTGGGATGGAACTTAAACACTGGTTGGCAACGATATTTGTCATCTTGGAAAAGTCCAGATGACCCATCAACTAGTGACTTTACTTTCTGGATAAATTTAACTGGGTTGCCACAATTAATGATTTCCAAGGGATCAACCACAAAGTTCTCATCAGGTCCGTGGAATGGAGTTCGATTCAGTGGGTTACTTTTGTCCAAAAGCACAGCTTTTAAAGAGTTTTTTGTATTTAATGAAAACGAATCGTATTATAAGGCTGAACTCGGTGACGACGGAGTGATTTTACGCGTGGAATTGAATGTAACTTCCGGATTGCTGTCACGTTACCTAATGCCAAACAAAAGCAATAAATGGGGACTTATGCATACAATACCATATGAGGAATGTCAAAATTATGGGCATTGTGGTCCAAATGGTATTTGCATAACTACTCATAATCCAGTTTGCGAGTGTTTTCGAGGCTTTAAGCCAAGTTCCCCAAACGAATGGGCATTGTTGGCCGATTATTCGAATGGATGTAAGAGAGAGGTGCCTCTGGATTGCAAGAAAGGTGAGGGTTTTGTGAAGATTGAAGCGGTCAAATTACCAGATTTGACGCATATCTGGTTGAATAAGACTATGACGAGCCTTAAGGAATGTAAAGAGCTTTGCTTGAAAAACTGTTCTTGTACAGCTTTTGCTAATACAAATGTTACAAATGGAGGAAGTGGGTGTTTGATGTGGTTTGGTGATCTTATGGATAATAGAGAGCTAAGAGTGGATGGGAGTGAACAAGATTTGTATGTTCGATTGGCTGCTTCTGAGATGAGTGAGTGTTCTTTAATTGGCTGTCTATTTTCACTTAAAAATCTTAACATTTCAATTTCTCTCGCCGTAGTGTTTTGTGATGAATTATATATTTTGATGTGTTGCCTTGTTTAGGATTAATCCAAGATGTCAAGAGAAAGAGAAGACTAAAGATCATCCTTGTAGCTCCAATTATTGCATCTATGTTCTGTATCTTGGGACTGACTTTTTGGTGCATAATTAGGAAAAGAAGAAGAAAGCTAAGAGGTGATAAAATTGTTTCTCTCATCTATTTGACAGATTATGGTAATTAATTTTTAAATATTTAGGTTCTGAAAGCAAGGAAGAAGATACAGAGCTGCCGTTATTTGATCTTGCAACTGTTCATGCTGCTACAAACAACTTCTCACCTACGTGCTTGATTGGGGCAGGAGGCTTTGGTCTTGTTTATAAGGTAACATCATTGCTTAATAATTCAAATTACGTGCAGAATTTAATAAGAAAAATGCATAATTTGTATGATTTATTCAGGGGAAACTTTCAACCGGAGAGGAAGTAGCAGTAAAGAGATTGTCTAAGAATTCAGGACAAGGTCTCAATGAATTTAAGAATGAAGTACAACTAATTGCAAAGCTTCAACATAGAAATTTAGTGGCACTTCTAGGTTGCTGTATGGAACGAGAAGAAAGGGTCTTAATCTATGAGTATATGCCAAACAAAAGCTTGGATAATTTTATCTTTGGTAAGGGTATTGACAAGGGTTTCTTATTCTGCATAATTTAGTTGAATAGATAATAAAATCATTCTAAATAGATGAAATGTTCATCTGTAGGTGATAAAAGAAGCAAAATATTGGGGTGGAAACAACATTTTGATATCATAATGGGTATTGCTAGAGGTCTTATATACCTCCATCGAGATTCAAAGCTTCGAATTATTCACAGGGATCTCAAAGCAAGCAATATTTTACTAGACAAGAACATGAATCCTAAGATTTCAGATTTTGGCTTAGCAAGGATTTTTGGAGAAGGTGAAAATGAAGCTAGAACTAGAAGAGTGGTTGGAACATAGTAAGAAGTTGTTCATTTTCTTCCTTTTTCCCCAAAAAGCAAAAATTATTTCCTTTCGGTGCATAATTGATCAAGTTATTAAACTAGTTTCATTTTTAACTCCCCTCTGTAAAAACAATATATGTTTATTTTCTTCTAACACTAAAAAACATATATTAATTTACGTTATAAAAAAAATGAATATATGTTCTTTTTCCTGAAAGGGGTTAAAAATGAAACTTTATACATTAAATAAGGTTATACCAAAACAATTAAACCAAAATATTTTCCATTTTATACACATTAAATTTATGCTTGGACATTGTTATAATGTTTTTGTTGATGCAGTGGTTACATGTCTCCAGAATACGCAATCGATGGAAAGTTATCTACAAAATTGGATGTATTTAGTTTTGGCGTACTTTTATTAGAGATAATGAGTGGAAAAAAGAACAGAACATTCTGTCACCCAAACCACCATCATAACCTTCTTGGACATGTAAGACTACTAATGTAACAATGTGAATAAGACTTTGTTTTCCTAGCTAGCTTTCTGTTGTGCTAAATATTAACTATAAAGTTTTCTCTAGGCATGGATGCTTTGGAATGAAGGAACAGCCTTAGATCTAGTGGATGAATGTTTCAAAGAATCATTCAATGAATATCAAGTGTTGAGATGCATTCATGTGGGTTTGTTATGTGTCCAAATGTTTCCACAGGACAGACCTGCAATGTCCTTAGTTGTGTTCATGCTAGAAAATGAGGAAGCAATGTTACCACAACCAAAACAGCCTGGTTTCTTCACAGAAAGGAGTTCAAATGATGAGAGCTCAATGTCAAACAGTGAAAGATACCAATCAAAAAATTCAATGACTATAACGATTCTAAATGGTAGATAATAATCATTTAGTTATAATTTGTCATGGAAATAGAAAACATTTGTAAAAATGTGGTTCCCAACAACATTAACAAAGAGGTTGTTGTTGTCCAATCTTGCTTGATTATTAATATTTTTTTTCAACAAATTCAAGTTTTATATACACACACATTTTGTGGAGATTGTGTTAAAAATTGTTGGTCTTCAAGTTTACTAACCATTCTGCCTACTAAGATATATTATCAGGCCAACAAAAATTGGTTAAAAAATTTAGTGAGTTAAATAGAATAAAATATAAGAAATAGGTTAAAAATACAATGTGATGAGTTTTATAAGAGATAAAAACCTATACTTTGAAGAAATATTAGAAGAATTATTTCATATTAATAAAAAAAATAGTTTAAAAAAAGTACGAGTGTCTCTACTAATTAAAATAACCTTTTAAAACTAAAGAACTTACGATTCTTATGAACTTTCATATGGTATCAAAACTGAATGTTCTATATTAAAAGTCAATAATTCTAATTATTGAAATACAAATATTAATATCTTAATAACTTTCAACAATTTAACCATATAAACTTAATCACTCATTTTCATAAGCTTAAATACCAACGAGCTACAAGTCTGTTGGTTTCTTTGCATTATATATATATATATATATATTTTTTATTTTTTTTGTTAAGAGTGTTTAAGGTCGTATTTAAACTCAATATTAAAATGCTCGAACCGCAATTTTACTATTTATAGGCAATAATTATGTTATATTGAACATGTAAATATAAGCCGTCATTCCCCGAAATATTAGTTGTTGCAAATATTTTTATCACCGGTGCATAGAAAAGTTTGAAAAATATAAACGTTTTTTTTTTTTTTTTTGGAATTTATCAAAAATAATATTCCTAAAATTTATAGTTATAAAATTAGTACCCACAATAATATTAAACGTTCAATTTGAACGTGAAACATTGAACGGTTCTAAATTGTCATCGTTTAATTCTAATTGAATGGGTATTAAAAAAAATGACATATTAATTTTTTTTTAATTATAAAAAAATAAATTTAAACACAAACGATGTTAGTTTTGTTATTATAAAAAAATTAGTTTTTTCTAAACAAATAGTACCTAACATCAATCACAATTCACAATAACTTACTAATCAATGGTTAATGTAGGAGGGTCGGATCTTTCCTCAGTAGAAGCATGCTGTCTTGGCATTTTGTGAAAAAGTCGACTGTACGACTACGACTTCTCAGCATTTTCAAAAATTTTGATAAGGATTTTGAATTTTAATTTTTGATATTTTTAAGTAATTTTTTAATTAGATATATTTAGTAATAATTTTTTATTTTAATTTTTATATTTTTAAGAAATTATGACTAACATATGGGATAATTCATAAATTTTTAAAAATAAGATTTTCTAATCAGATTTATCATTTATAATTTTTTTCATTTTAATCAAATATTTTTTTAAAAAATAAATTAAGTTTTATAACTTTTATATGATTAAGTATTGAAAAAAAAAATGATTAAAAACTTTAAATTTATAAAAAATAACTAAAAATTTTCTTTATTTTTAAATTTTTAAAAAAAAAAATCAAAAAATAGAAAGTATTACCAAATAATTTGGAGGTAATACCAACTAGCTACAAGTCTGTTGGTTTCTTTACATACACACACATATATATATATATATATATATATATATATATAATTTTTTTTTTTGTCAAGAATGCCTGAGACTATGTTCTAACTTAATATTAGAATGCTCGAACCGCGTTCTTACTATCTACTTTTGGGCAATAATTATGTTATATAAGCCGTCATTCCCCGAAATATTAGTTGTTGCGAATATTTTTATCACCAATGCATGGAAAAGTTCAAAAAATATAAACGTTTTTTTTTTTTTAAATTTACCAAAAATAATACCCCTAAAATTTATAGTAATAAAATTAGCACCTATAATAATATTAAATGTTTAATTTGAACGTAAAATATTGAACGGTTCTAAATTGTGATCGTTTAATTCTAATTGAATAGGTATTCAAAAAAAATGACATATTAATCTTTTTTTAATTATAAAAATATAAATTTAAATATAAAATATGTTAATTTTGTTATTATAAATTTAAAGGGTATTATTTTTGTTATTATTAGTTATTTTTTCAATACAAATAGTACTTAACATCAATCACAATTCACAATAATTTACTAATTAATGGTTAATGTAGGGGGGTCGGATCTTTCCTCAGTAGAAGCATGCTGACTTGGCATTTTGTGAAAAAGTCGACTGTACGACTTTCAGCATTTTCAAAAGTTTTGATAAGGATTTTGAAGTTTAATTTTTGATATTTTTTAAGTTATTTTTTAATTAGTTATGTTTAGTAATAATTTTTTATTTTAATTTTTATATTTTTAAAAAATTAGTATTAAAATATAGAGTAATTTATAAATTTTTAAAAATAAGATTTTTCAATTAAATCTATCATTTATAATTTTTTTTATTTTAATCAAACATTTTTTTAAATAAATTAAGTTTTATAACTTTTATATGATTAAGTATTGAAAAAAAATGATTAAAAACTTCAAATTTATAAAAAATAATCAAAATTTTCCTTTATTTTTAAATTTTTTTGAAAAAAAAATCAAAAAATATAAAGTATTACTAAATAATTTGGAGGTAATTTTTGATTTTTTTCCTTAAAAATTGTTATCAAACACATTTGTGATTATTTTTATAAAAGAATCAAAAATTACAAAATTATTTATTTAATCATCAATCATAAATCAAAATTATTATCAAACATACCTCAAGTTTTTTAATTTTTTTATAGGAAGAATAATGTGTATAAAGAATAGCAACCTAAAATTTTGGTTGATCTTGATTCTCATCCTTAAAAAAAAAATTGTTATGTATAATGTGATTAAAAAAAGTTTTTTCTTATGAGGAATGTTAAATATCCCATACATTTAGGGGGACAAAAAGAAGTTAAATTCCATTTTAATTCCGTCCTAAAACATGGCATAATAATTTGGATGAGATTTCATGTATGTCCTTAGATTAAACCATGGCATAATAATTATTAAATTATAAGAGGTATTATTTAATTTTTTAATTATAAAAAAATAGTAAATTAAAAACCTATTATATTAATTTAATGGTTATTTTATTAAAATATTATTATTTTATATCAAATAATTAAAACGTAATTAAAATACAAGTATTTAATTAGAAGAAAAGTAAAGTTTAATATGAAATTATTTAAGGAAAAAATAAGAATAATAATAATTAAACATAAGTTATTTAAATATATATTTTAGTTTTTAATAAAAATAAAGAGAAAAAAATTGCAATTAACAAATATTTAAACATATACTTTGTGAATTTTTTTTATATTAATTGTTATTTTATCATGGTTAAAAACTCGTCTTTTAATTGCATTTAATCACTTGACAGAAAAATAATAATATTTTTAATAAAAAAAGTATTAAAATAATATAATTTGCTCTTAATTAACTCACTATTATGAGAGACTAAATAACATTATTTTTAATATAAAGGATTAACTCATATAAATTATCTAATATAAAAAAAAATTGAAACACTCTTCTCTAATAATCAAAGAAAAATTGTTGTCAAGACTACTCAGTGACAAATTTATTGATGTGGTATAAATTATTAATAACAACTTGGACAATTGATGGACAAATATCAACGGAGAAACATTGATGTATTAGGATGTAAGCACCTTATTACTTTAGAAAGAAAAAAAAATCCAAAATAATAACAAACTGTCATCTGAATTCTCCAATATATGATGTTGACATTCTAAAATTTTTGACTTTGAGCGCACAAAGTACCAAATGGAGCAATAGATACTACAAAATGCAAATATTACTCTTCCACCAACTTCAACATATGATATAAAGCCAGTTACATTTCAAGCTCTTACGTTGCAATTCTGATTGATTGCATACAAATTAACAATCTTACTTTCTTTGACAATCATATATTGATGATGAACAACAGTTCTCTTCCATCCATATTATCTGTTTTATTAATACTCTCTTTAATCTTCAAACTCTGTAGCTCAGTTGATACCGTAAGACCTACTCAAACCCTCAGTTATGGCTAGACATTAGTTTCTTCAAGTGATATCTTCGAACTGGGTTTTTTTTCTCCTGGAAAATTCAACACCACATACTTGGGAATATGGTACAAGGCTACTCCTGAAGTAGTTGTCTGGGTTGCAAACAGAGATAACCCACTTGTTGATTCACATGGTCAATTGATTATCAACAATGAGGGGACTCTTCTCCTCCTCAACCAAAAAAGGAACTTAATTTGGTCAACAAATAGATCAAGCCTAGCAAGAAACCCAGTTGCTCAGCTTTTGGACTCTGGAATCTTGTAGTAAGAAGTACTAATAGCTCAAAGCCGTATGTATGGGAGAGTTTTCATAATCCAACTGACCCAGTACTCTTAGCTGGTATGAAGCTGGGATGGGACCTAAACACTGGTTTGGAACGATATTTGTCATCATGGACAAGTCCTGATGATCCATCCACAACGGGCTTTACTTTCTCGATGAACATAACAGGGTTGTTGCAAATAACAACTTCCAACTTCCAAAGGATCAACCATGAAGTTCTCATCAGGTCTATGGAAGGGAATTTAGTTCAGTGGGTTACCAATATACAAAAATACTATTTTTGATGTTTTTGTTGTTTCTAACGAGAATGAATCTTATTACATGTTTACACCCGGTCTTTTTGAGGTTTTTTTCTTTTGTTTTGTTTTGTTGATATATTGTCAAAAGAATTAATTATATATAAGAAAAATATTGTTGACAATGTCACCTCTATGAATAAGTGAAAAATTATATTTAATGACGAACTCATGCTCAATATAGCCTTTTTGAAGTTTTTTTTTTCTTTTTATTTTTAATAAATATTACTAATATTTTTGTAAAGCACAATATATTATTTGTCACCAAAATTTTATAAATAAACTTAGACTAATATACCATTTTTTGATATTATATTGTCAGCAACTCTACTCCTTTTCTGCTCTATAATTATGTTCTCTGGTCTGTTGCTTGCTCCTGTTGCATCAAGTCAAAATCTGGTATTTTTTTTTTAAATTTATTAAAGTTATCTATATTCTTTTTTAAAAAATATTAAATATTTAAAATATTTGTACTTACACTTACAATCAAATCAATAATTGTATGTTATATACTCTGAAAAATTATAACTTTTAAACTTTTGATCGACAAATATCATATAATTATTAATTTGAGTGCCTATGTAGGTATAAATTTGTATATATTTACTACCTTTCTTTCTTCATAACAGTTGACTATTATTTCCTTAGATTTATTGAACTTTATTTGAAAATTGATGACTTTTATAAAGTATCGTCGGAACAACTTAAATAAATTTTTTGTTTGCTTTTTAAGTTTATATTTTTTTGTTTGCTTTTTAAAAGTGTGTGTGTATATATATATATATATATATATTTTTTTTTTTTTTCTTTTTAAGTTTATATTTTTTTTAATGTTAGTTATAAATCTTAATATTATAAATAAATTTTTTTTAGAAATTTTTTTTTTAATATATTAGCCCTCCTAAAAAAAAAATTATTGAGTCTGTCCCTGCCGGTGTTGATGGAGTGAATTTGATTTCACGCATGGTAATAAATGAAACTACCGATTTGATTTCACGTTATGTATTCAATGCCATATGAAGAATGCTAAAACTATGGATATTGTGGTGTAAATGGACTTTGCATAACTACCCAGAATCCAATTTGTGAGTGTTTGGAGGGATTCAAGCCCAGTTCCTTAGTCGAATGGGGAGCCTTGAATTAGGCCAATGGATACAAGAGGAATGTACCTCTGGATTGCCAGAAAGGGGAGGGTTTTGTGAAGATTTCGAGGGTCAAATTGCAAGACTTGACACACTTCTGGTTGAATAAAACTATGAGGAGCCTTGAGGAAACAAGAAAATAGAGTTCACTAAATTATAAGAAGAATTGAAATGAAATAATTCTGTGATAATATTAAAACTGAAGGCCATGCCTTATATATACAAGTTGTAACTAACTCTTGTAACAACTAATTAGTACTTACACGTGTACAGTGAATATAACAAACTTATAACTAACTAAGCACTAGTTTATACTCATCATTATCCCCTTTCAAACTCTGGTCGGGGCAAGATCAGTAGTTTGTCTTAAAGAAACAGAAAATGCGATGTAGGCAATGGTTTTGTAAGTGCATCAGCAAGCTGATCTTCAGAGGTAACATACCAAACATCTAACTCTTTTGCAGCTAATTGCTCACGCATAAAATGGAAATCTACCTCGATATGCTTAGTCCTAGAATGCATAACAGGATTGCGTGATAAGTGTTAGTGCTAACATTGTCACAGAAAAGAATAGGAACATTATCACATGTCGCACCCAACTCCCCAAGTAAAGACTTGAGCCATAAGACCTCAGTTATGACCAGAGCTAAGGCCCTATATTCAGACTCAGTAGATGAACGAGAAACCACCTTCTATTTACTTGAAACCCATGATATTATCAAGCTGTTCCCAAGGAAAACACAATAAGCTCCTGTACTCCTTCTATCATCAGATGAGCCAGCCCAGTCTGCATCACAAAAACCAACAATGTCCACCACATCAGATTTCTGTAATAACAAACCATGATGAGTAGTCCCACTCAAATATCGAAGGACCCTTTTTGCTGCAAGCCAATGAACATCCATAGGAGCTTGGAAATTTTGACAAAGCTTATTAACAATATAAGCTATATTAGGACGTGTGATAGTGCAATATTAATGCAAGGCACCAACAACACTTCTATATAAAGTGGGATCAGCCAAGAGTTGGCCATCAAACTTAAAGAGTGTTTTGCCTGAGACAGCTGGAGAACTAAGAGACTTTGCATGCTACAGACCACTTTATCCAATAGATCCTTGACATACTTGTGCTGAGAAAGATGAAAGTAGTGAGGATATCTGGATACTTCAACACCAAGAAAAAAAGATAAATCTCCAAGGTCTTTAAGAGCACATTTAACTTTAAACAAGCTGATAAAATCATTGATTAAACCACTATCATCACCTGTAACTATTATATCATCAACATAAATGAGAACAATAATAAGAGAAACCACTATTTTCTTGAAAAACAACGACACATCAGTCTTGGCATTCACAAATCCCATCTGAGACAAACAATAACTTAGCTTCTGAAACCAAGCTCGAGGAGCTTGTTTCAAACCATAGATAGCCTTTTTGAGCTTACACACCATTGGAATAGGACTAACTACCTCAAAACCCCTTAGTTGAGTCATATAAACAAACTCTTCCAAATCTCCATTCAAAAAGGCATTGTTGACATCTAACTGTCTGACAGCCCAATTCCGAGACAAGGCCAAGCTCAAAACAACCCTCACAGTAGTATGCTTGATCACAGGGATAAAAGTCTCAAAGTAATCAACCCCTCAGTATGATGAAAACCTTGAGCAACCATTCTTGATTTATACCTCTCAACAGTCCTATCAGGCTTCCTTTTGATTTTATAAATCCAACGGTTCCTAATGAATTTCATATCTGAGTGCAAAGGAACAAGATCCTAAGTGTCATTGTGAACTAGAGTATTATACTCAAGCTGCATGGAATCGACCCAAATAGAAAACTTACTAGCCTCTTTATAAGTTAAAGGCTCAGTATCAGGAGGAGCTAAAGTGATATTGTAAGCATGTTTGGGCTTAAAAATACCAACCTTAGATCATGTTACCATGGGATGAACATTGGCAGAGGAAAAAGGAAAAGAGACAGACGGTATGGGATCAATGGGAAGAGAAGAAGAAGAAGATTGAAGAAAGTGCTTAGGAGAAGAAGATATATCATGAATTGTCTGAAATGGAACATTGGGTAAAGAGTCTGTTGTTGCAATTGGTTGACTAGAGGACAATAATGACTCACGAGTAGAAGAAAAAAGAGATGTAGGAGGAGTAGGAGCAAACAGTGAATTGAGTTGACTATAGCTAGGCTCAAAGCGGATAGAATCAGAACTGAGAGGATTAGGACTTGTCATAGGACCAGAATTGATAGGAGCAGAACTGAAAGGATCACAATTGGGACTAGTCAGAGGACTAAAGTCAAAGGCTGAAAATGTGAGACTGGAATAAGTAACAAACTAGAAATCTCCTCCCTATGTTTGGTCACATTTGTGGCATATGCCTTTTGTAGAAAAGGAAAACAATCCTCATGAAAGTCAACATATCTATTGACAAAAATCTTGCCAGTACTAGCTTCTAAACATAAGTAACCTTTATGTTGAGAAGCATTGCCTAAAAAGATACAAGATGTTGACTTAGGTTCTAACTTGTGTTTAGTAGATGACCTTAAACATGGGAAAACCAAACAACCAAATACACGCAAGAAACCATAATCTGGATTTTTAGAATAAAGCATTTCATAAGGTGACACACCATGAAGCACAGAGGAAGGCATTCTATTTTGCAAATAAATAGAAGCCCGACAAGAGCAAGTCCAATATTTAGTTGGAAGTCCTGCTTGTAGTAGCATAGTAAGGCTAGCTTCAACAACTCTTTGTAACCTGCTTTCAACTGAGTCATTTTGCTCAGATGTATGAGGACAAGTAATCCTATGATGTACTCCTAGCTTCTCCTATTCATTAGCGATAAAAGCAAATTCACCACCCCTATCACTTTGTACTGACTTCAACTGACAGTCAAACTATCTTTCAATAAGTGCTTTAAAGAGCTCAAGAGCCAATTTGATCTGAGACTTATAGGACAGAAAATATATCCACATATATTTGGATCAATCATCAACAAAAGTAAAAAACACTTTGCATTAGTAACAGAAACAATTGGTGATGTCCAAAGATCAGCATACACAAGTTCAAAATGTTTGTGAGACCTAGAGCTACTTACAACAAAATGAAGTTTATGTGCCTTCCCTAAAGGACAAACTATACACTTATTGTGTGGAACACGAATTGCACAATTAAGAGAAGTATCTCTAGCAAGTTTTTGTAGGACTATCTCAGAAGGATGACCAAGTCTGGCATGCCAATCGATCTGATGACTAGCTACACAAGTAAAAAAGGCTGCATTGGAAGAAGACGAAACTTGTGCTTCCACTAGTACATCATTCTGAAGATGATAAAGTCCATGGCTAGGCTTACCTTGGAAGATGATTTTCCCTGTGCACAACTCCTTTATACAAAAACAATTATGATAGAATTCCATAAGGATATTATGTCTACACAAAGTCTATGCACTGAAAGCATATTAGCTAAGGCATGAGGTGCATGAAGTATATTCTTGAGAAGTAGTGCATGTTTAGAGTTGGAAATGATAGTATTACCTACAATAGCAATAGCTAGTTTAAATCCATTACCAATCATTACACCTTCCTGACCAAGGTAAGATGTATCATTCTCAAGTGAAGAAGAATCTGCTGTGAGATGATGAGATGCTCCACTATCTAGCACCCAATTCTGACTTGCAGAGTCTTTGTGATCAGCTAATGTTGCATTGAATGCACTTGGTGTAGAATTTTGTCCAACCTTTCCTTGAAGTATATCTCTTAACTGAAAGCGATTTGGAGCTAGATGCCCAAGCTTACCACATATCTGACACTGTAGCCTGTCACCTTTATTACCTCTTGTATATACTTTTGTTTGCATTTCCACCAATGGTAGAACTAGAGGCATCGTGTTTCTACAAGAAATCTTGAAGACTCCAAGGTTTAGCGCTTCTTTTATCATTCTTAAAATGTACAATTGACCTTCCTTGAACTGTGAGAGCATTAGACTTCGCTAGGTGTGCTTGCAAAATGCTGTGTTCATCATTTCTTACTTGTTCAAGAAGCATTAGTGCCTCTGTGAGAAGTAAACTTTGGAGTTCAAATAAGGAAGGCTCAGTGACTCGCATATTCATGGATGTAACAAATCCTTTATAATCTGATCCTAGTCCTCGGAGGATATGCATAACAAGCTCTCGTTCAGGAATTGTATCTCCTACTGCATTGAGATGATCAACAATAGTTTTCACTCGCACAACGTACTCCTGAATTGTCAGATTATCACGCCGTACCTGCTGAAGTTGAGATCACAACTCCATGATTCTAGCACGAGAAGAAGAATGAAAAAGTAACTCCAATGAATTCCATACCTGTGCTGCTGTTACAGTATTTGATCCACAGATTTGATAAAGCATTTCTTGTGTGATTGAATTATAAATCCAGCTTTTCACTAAACTGTTTCTTTGATTCTAGATCAAGAACTCAAGATTAACAGTGAGTACTTGTGATCCATCTTTCAATGGAACATGCTTAGTGGAATCATACTTTGTAAATCAAGAAACTAAAGGACTGTTAGGTAGGGAAGAAACAACTAAAGAAATGACTGAGGAAAAGTAATTCTTCATTGTTTGCGTAGTGTTAGTGACTACAGGTGTTGAGAAAACAACTGGTGATACATCACTAGTATGCACCATTGTTAAACCTTCAAGATCTTATGAGCTCTAATACCAAACAAGAAAATAGAGTTCACTGAATTATAAGAAGAATTGAAATGAAATAATTCTGTGATAATATTAAAACTAAAGGTCATGCCTTATACATACAAGTTGTAACTAATTCTTTTAACAACTAATTAGTACTTACACGTGTACAGTAAATATAATAAACTTATAACTAACTAGGCACTAGTTTATACTCATGACTAGAGGAATGCAAAGATCTATGCTTGAAAAACTATTCTTGTTCGGCTTATGCTAATGCAGATGTTAGAAGTGGGTGTTTGATATGGTTTGGTGATCTTATGGATTCTAGAGAACTAAAAGTGGATGGTACGGAACAGGCTTTCCATATTCGATTGGCCGATTCTGAGATAAGTAAGTTTTCTCTTCCAACAAAATTACATTTCTCTTGCTAAAATTTGGTTTGACTTCTCTTCTATTCTTAGAAAAAGAGATGAACTCATGTGTCATGTTGTTGATGAATAACAAAACAGACTGAAATCTGATTTTGAGTGTAGGGAGAGGGGGATTATTGCCTTTGTCGATCCCATGATACTTTGAATTGAAATCAATCAGGCAAGAAGTGGGCAAAGTAGAGAAAAATTCACCACAAACTAAATTGATTGGGGAACTTTGTCTTGCCTGTGTAGGACTAATGCAAGATGCCAAGAGGAAGAGAAGACTAACCATCCATGTACCTCCAAATCTTGCATCTTTGTTATGTATCTTGGGACTAGTAATTTGGTGCATAGTTTGCAAAAGAAGAAGAAAGTGAAGAGATGATCGAATTCTTTTACCCTTATCCCACAGCAACAATCCTGAATGTTTTATATCGCATTAACAAATTATGCTAATTATTAGTATAAATTTTTTTGAAATTTTTAGATTCTAAAAGCAAGAACGAAGATATAGAACTACCTTTATTTGATCTGGCAACTGTTGCTGCTGCTACATACAATTTCTCTCCAACATCCATGATTGGGACCGCAGGCTTTGGTCCTGTTTACAAAGTAATACCTTTACTTGTCAATTAATATAAATTCAAAAAAGTTTATATCTATTTTTTGATTAAATGACAGAGTCTAAAAGAAAAATGCATAATTCTTATGAATTTATGTAAGGGAGCCTTTCAACAGGAGAGGAAATAGCAGTAAAGAGATTGTCCAAGAATTCAGGACAAGGTCTCAAAGAGTTCAAGAATGAAGTAGAGTTAATTGCAAAGCTTCAACATAGGAATCTAGTTCCACATCTGGGTTGCTTCATCGAACATGAAGAAAGGATCTTAATCTACGAGTATATGCCGAACAAAAGGTTGGATAATTTTATCTTTGGTAAGGATACAAAAGAAGGAGGGTCTTTTATTCTGCACAATTTAGTTGACTAGAAAAATCATTCTAAATAGATAAGATGTTCATCTATAGGTAATAAAAGAAGTAGAATATTCAACGTTTTGATATCATAATGAAGATTGCTAGAGTTCTTTTATACTTACATCGATATTCAAAACTTTAAATTATTTACAAAGATATCAAAGCAGACAATATTTTACCAGATAAAAACACAAATCTTAAGATTTCAGACTTTAGCTTAGCAAGAATTTTTGGAGATCTTAAAACGAAGCAAGAACGAGAAGAGTGGTTGGAATATAGTAAGAAGTTCTTCATTTCCTTCCTCTTCCTCAAAAAATATATATTTTCATTTTATGCACCTTAAACTGATGTTTGATAGAGTTATAATGATGTTGTTAATGTAGCAATTATATGTCTCCAAAATAAGTAATCGATGGAAAGTTATCTGCAAAATTAGAAGGATTTAGTTTCTGTGTGGTTTTGCTCGAAACAGTAAGTGGAAAAAAGAATAGAAAGTTGTCACCCAGACCACCATAACCTTGTTTGGACATGTACGACAAATGTAACAATTAGACATGCACAGTGAATGTCTAATTGTTGAGATGCATTCATGTGGGTTTGTTATGTGTCCAAATGTTTCCACAGGACAGACCTACAATGTCCTTAGTCGTGTTCATGCTGGAAAATAAGGAAACAATATTACCACAACCAAAACAGCCTGGTTTCTTCAATGCCAAGAAATGAAACACACCAATCAAAAAATTCAATCACCGTTACTCTTTTAAATGGTAGATAATAATTATGTTGCATTGAAGATAAGGTTTGGTTTAGTGCCAGTTTTCATGTGTGTATTACAAACCAGATTATTTTAAATTTGTGGATTAAAAATCTTTCTATAAAACCAGTCACAATACTAAATTTATTATTTGGTACTTGCGCTACACATTTCAATCTAATGGAAACTCAATGTTACAAGATTTAGTTCGAATTTCTGCTTAACAAAGACAACACAAATAACAAGATGGCTACATTATTATTATTATTTCGGTACAAAACTAGCCCTAAAATTTATAATAACAAACATAGTACTTTAATATTTATTCATATAATCTCAATTCAAAATAGAGTGTTATTTTTGTTGTTATAAGTTTTGAGAAATTATTTTAGGTAATTTTTTAATATTTTTATATTTTTTTATATATGAAATTCCACTCAAGTTGTCCGAAAGATCAACTCTTCCAAAATGGACAAACCTACCCCTCGTCTCTTGCCATCTAAGAAGCTTCTCTGCGTCAAAAGCAAAAAAGCTTCCTCTTTTAATCTTTCCCATGATCATCAAGAAACAATACGAATGACTCTTTTTCGTTCTTTAAATTTACCTATGAATGGACGATTAAATATCCCATGGGTGGGGTTGTTAATTTTATCCAATGGGACAGGTCCACGTGAGTATTTTACGGTCGAATGTGATGGCGGAGGGACCAATTCAGGAACGAAAACTCCCCGTTGCGATAACGGATGAACCAATTCAGGAACGGGTACCAGGGACGAAAACTCCCCCTTTACAGTATTGTTAATCCCGCCCAGTTTCTCAAAGCACATATTCATTAAATTAAAATTTTAATATATATATATATATATATATATATATATTTGTAATGTATAAGAATCAAACCCAACAATTCTAACTTAAATGGAAACCCACAAACCACTAGGATATTGCTTATTTTGTATTATTTTTATTTTAATTTTTCATTTAAATATTTTTAAAACACATAAAATAAAATAAAAAATAAACAAAAGGGCAAAACTCAAAACTCAAAATCTTTTTTTTTTTTTTTTTTTTTATGTAAAGACTAAAGATAACTCAAGTATTTTTTTTTTTTTAATGTCTTACATAATCAAAGGAAAAAAAATCAAAATTTTAAAGTCAATAACTTAAGAAGACAAACCGTAAATGCTTTATTCAAACTATTATTTTTTCTTCTTTTTTGGAGGTTCCATTTTTCATGGTATGATTCTCAAATAGTCCCGCAATGATTTAAAATGAGAATGAAGAATAGATCTCTATGAGTGGACTAGGGACAAAGAAGGAGTTCCCGTTCCCAGCCCCGTCTGTTGACAACTCTACTAAAGGGAGTGCCTAGTGAGGACCTTCCAGATGACCAATAAAACCACAAAATTAGCATTCTAAAAACTTATAAAAAAATTAGCATCCTAATATTGAAACTTAAATAACATTAACCCAACTTTTATTGCCAAAATAATTAACTGCGTCTCAAAATATTAAAGACTGCAATGTAATATACTTCAACTTTTAAATACAGACCAAAGTCTCAAGCAAGTCTTTCCATGATTTGCGCTATAATTAATATTTCAACGTACACCCAGAGAAAACCAATAATGAATTGTATGTCCCACTCCAACTAGGGTTAGGTGGTAACATCAAGTAAGAACTAGTGAGCTGATTGTAAATATCAAGTGAACTCGTCTTCAAACCTACTACTACTTTGGTGTCAGAAGAAGGAAAATTCGAACTGGGTTTTTCAGTCCAGGTAATTATACTTGGGAATATGTTACAAGAATATCCCAACCCAGCTAGAACTGTAGTCTAGGTGACCAACCGGGAGAAATCCCATCAATGAGTCTGATGCATTGATCATAAACATAACTGGTCTCCTTACCATTCTAAGCCAAAATAATATTGTGATTTGTTGGTCCACAAACCAAATCGGAATTGTCCAGATTCCAATTTTAGAACTTTTAGATTATTTAAATTTAGTTATAAGAGATAAGAAAGATGGGGATATTCAGACAACTACTTGTGGCAGAGCTTTGATTATCCATCTGATACCTTGTTGTCACTAACCAATAGTTTTCTAACGTGCAGAGCAATTACATGGCACCCGAATATGTAATCAATGGAAAAGCTTATGTAAAAAATCTGATGTCTTTAATTTTGGTGTATTGGTGCTAAAGATAATAAGTGGAATAAAAAGTAGGTTATTTTTTCATCCAAGTCACAGCCTTCACTTAATAGAACATGTAATAATGAAAGAGCAAAACTAGTAACAAAAGTTGTTTATTTGACATCAAATTAGTGAATGACTGCTGATTTGTTGTGTAAACATTGTGGAAACAAGGAAGACCTATAGAGCTAATTGACCAATGTTTAACAGAATCATGTACTGTTGATGAAGTGTTGCGTTGCATTCATATTAGTCTGTTTTATATGCGAGCAACAACGCCTGAGGATAGACCAAAGATGTCATATGTGCTTCTAATGTTGGGAAGTGAGCCAGCTTTCTTTGTAGAAACCCTCCGAGCAAATCCTAAATTATCATCAACCAATAAATTAACTGTCACCGTAATGGAGGCTCGATGACCATTTCATTTTTTATGAGACCGCTTCTGTTTAATAGTCATGCAAAGATTTTGCTAAAGTTTTTTAATTTTAGAAAAACTAAATTATTTGATAAAATGGTGAATTTAGACTTGGTTTCAGATAAGCTCTCTCGACATCTTTATCATAATCTATGATTGATCTGAGAGAGTGGCCTTGGTAAGAGATCCGCAGACATCATCTCTCAGGTCTCCCCCAAAGTTCGACGACAGAAGATATTTTGAAGTTGTAAACTTGTAACAGTTGCAGAATTTATTTGAAAAATGGTGAACAACCGTTTCAATATACTAAAAAGTATAATAAATAACATCTCTTCATACCTGATTCAAGTTGGTAAATCAATGGGGTCGTACAAAACACCATGAAATTCCTAAAATTCAAGTATCATATGAGAGAGATAAAATTTCTCAAAAATCTTTAAGAGTCCTTTGTATAATATTTGATATGCTTTGATAACTTAAAGAATATATCATTAATACTTATAAAATATGACCACCAGAGTAGCCAAAATACACCAATCTTTCATGTTGGGATTGACCACCGGAGTAGCCAAAATACACTTCGCATCATTAATAGAAAATGCATGACAAATCTTTATCTCGTCCCACAACCCTATATGCTCCACCAACAAGTCACTCACCCAATGTAATCCTGTCTCTATTTTAGGTAAGGATGGATATGATTGAAAGTTACTTATTCAAGCTTTTAGCTAATATAGCGGTACTTTTAGTCGTTGGATGGTTAGTAACCTTGTTGAGTTGTTTGCTTTATGTTAAGGTCTTATAAGTTTTTTTTATGGAGTCTTATGCTTATTGTATTGATTCACACATCTCTTGGTGACTTGTTAATGAAATTAGGGTTTTACAATTTATTAAAAAAAAAATGGAGGAGTTATCTATATTATCCATGAGTTTGACTTATACAAAAGTTTCTCAAATTTAAGATGGAAAAAATATGAAATAGGGAAGATTATGGGAAGTGAACAAATATGTGAAACTTACGCAAATGATCAATTTATCATTCAAAATTTTACAAGTAAGCACGCTTCACTATTATGGTAGTTTTAACAACAATATTTTAGTTGTCATATTAATTGAAGAACTTCGTGAACCAAGAATAATATTAAGTAATACAATTGAAATGAATAACGATATGTAACACACAAAAAATTAAAATAAAAATTTTTATTTTAAGAAAAAGTTACATAACCTAATACAAGATTATTTAGAGTTTTGACTAACAGTCAGGTCAACTAAAAACGACATGTACAAACCCACACGTTTACATGCACTAACAGAGATTGAATTCTATTTATTAGTGTCGTGAAGCCTCTATAAAAAGCATATATGATATAATAATATTAATAATTTAAACAAGATTGTTCAATAAATCAACAATTATGTTGATATGAGTAGGAATGATAATTTGAGTTGCTAACATATCATATAAAACAAACTATTTTTACTTGAAATGAGTTGCTATGTCTTTTCGTAGGGTTAAAAATGTGGGTTTGCACAAACACTAGCACGAATAACACTGCTCTTGGACGATCTAGTACAACTGATAACTTTACATTTGGAGAAGTCTATATCACTATCTAATCTAAACCAGGTTACCCCAGATATTAAATGCATGCTCACTTGCAGGGTATTGGAAACTGTATTAGCTAGCTGTTACAACTTACAATACAGTCAGTAAGGGGAAAGGAAGAAAAAAAAAAAAAAAGGCAGCCGACCGCCACTAAATTAACCAAGAAGTTAAGAACCACAAGTACAAACATGGGTTTTTGTCTAAAATAGGCAAAATCTGTAAGATAGTTTAAAAAAGGGCAGAGTTATATTATTTTTTAAAAATGGGCTTTTTTTAACCGTCCACCCAAAACCTCATTTATTAGCCGGTAACTTATTTGTAAACCGTTTGGAAGAATTTGAACAGTTCCAAACGTTTGCACGACTCTGAGCATTACTCTCCCTCTCCACTCTCTATTATCGAATCCTCCACAAATTTTGTTGAGGAAGAAGATGAATAGTGAGGATGCACAAAACACTCCACCATTACTATCTCATTGTGAAGCTCTGCATTATCTCATTGTTGAGGAAGAAGATGAATAGTGTGGTATATCAAACAAGTATATCTGGTATATCTCAGGATATATCTGGTATATCTCATGGTATATCTCAGGGTATATCTGATATATCTCAAGATATATCTGGTATATCTCACGGTATATCTGGTATATCTCACAGTATATCTGGTATATCTCATGGTATATCTGGTATATCTCAAGGTATATCTGGTATATCTCATGGTATATTTGGTATATCTCATGGTATATTTGGTATATCTGGTATATCTCATGGTATATCTGGTATATCTCATGGTATATCTGGTATATCTCATGGTATATTTGGTATATCTGGTATATCTCAAAGTATATCTGGTATATCTCATGGTATATCTGGTATATCTGGTATATCTCATGGTATATCTGGTATATCTCATGGTATATGTGGTATATCTCATGGTATATCTGGTATATCTCATGGTATATCTGGTATATCTCATGGTATATCTGGTATATCTCATGGTATATCTGGTATATCTGGTATATCTCATAGTATATCTGGTATATCTCATGGTATATCTCATTAAAATACACATGGTTATAAAAAAAAATTCAATGACACAAAATTTCAATGTGATCTATCGAGAACAGAAACAGAGATAATATCATTCCCAGTCTCATGTGTATGTATGTATGTATTTATCTGTCTATGTAAGGAATGTTTTGAGTTTCGCTCAGGTAGTATACTTAGTAGATGATCAGGAATAAGTTGGATTCTAGGATCAGTTTTGGTGAACTATATATTCTCATTTCCACCCCCAACTTTGTCTAATCTTTATCTATTATTTGTTGGCGATTATTAAAATTCGAACATCTGTCTATTACGCTTGTGGTAAAAAATATTTATTTTTCTTTGTTCAATTAAACGCCGCTGCACCAAACTTTTCGTGCACTTAAAGAGTTCCATAATATATTAAGCCAGAATTTATTTTCAATACTTTCTTCACACATAATTTGTTTTGCGCATACAAATTAGTTTATGATAAAGTGGGAATATTATAGTGCTTTCCCTATGTCCTCACTGTCTCATTCAACTCAATTGAAGCTCTTCTCAATGACTCAAAGGAAAAGTGACAGTGGAACAAATTTGGCAACCCATCAGTCAAAAGTCATGTTTTCTGCCTCATGTCTGATGGAATCAAAAAGTGCAGTTGACAAGTAACGTTCTCCAAAACTAGGGAAGAAGAAGAAAGAAAGGAGGGAGAAGAAGAAAGAAAACTGGTTACTGGGAGAGTAAATAAAATTTTGCCCATTTTTAAACTTTAACACAATTTTGCCCATTTTTAAACTATCTTACAGATTTTGCCTATTTTAGACAAAAACCCTACAAACATCAAGATCTAAACCACTTAGCTTCACTATCAATGGCTTTATATGCCTTTGGAGATGCTTCATAATTGTCTTTGCAATCAAAATCAGCAGAGCTCTAACATTACAGGTTAATGGAACTTTTACCTTTCATTTTCACCTTTACCATTATTCTCCTTTTGTGCTTATTTAGGTTCTCCATTGCTGCTGACACAATGACTCAAGGCCACACCATTACAGAAACTGCGACTTTGGTATCAAAAGAAGGAAAATTCGAAATGGGTTTCTTCAGTCCAGGTAATTCCATGAACCGTTACTTGGGAATTTGGTACAAGAATATCCCAACTAGAACTGTAGTGTGGGTAGCAAACAGAGAAAATCCAATAAAAGACTCCTCTGGTGTAATATTGATAATAAACAGTACTGGCCATCTTACAATTGTATGCCGTAACAATATCTTGATTTGGTCAGCAAACCAAACTTCAACTGTCAAGAATCCAATTTTACAACTTTTAGATTCTGGAAATCTAGTTCTAAGTTATGAGAAAGCTGGGAATTCAGAGAAGTACTACTTGTGGCAGAGCTTTGATTATCCAACTGATACCTTATTACCTGGCATGAAGCTTGGTTGGAACTTAACCGACATATAATTTCATGGAAGAGCGCTGATGACCCTTCTCCAGGAGACTTTATTTGGAATCTAGAACGGCACAGCTTTCCTGAACCAGTCCTGTGGAGAGGTACAGAGAGGCTATTCCGTAGTGGTCCTTGGAATGGAGTTCAATATAGTGGTGCACCAGCTCGAAAACCCGACCCGACTTTCAATTTGAGTTTTGTTTCCACTGCAGAAGAGTTGTACTTCATGTTCTTCCCTACAAATAGGTCTTCACTATCAAGAATAGTTATGAACCAAACCACATATTTGCGAGAACGCTATATTTGGGTAGATGATAGTCAAAGTTGGAAGCTTTATGCATCAGTGCCACGAGACTACTGTGACTACTATGGTCTTTGTGGAGCATATCGAAATTGCATTATTAGTGAATCACCAGTTTGTCAATGTCTCAAAGGATTCAGCCCTAAATCACTTGAGAAATGGAACTCAATGGAAACAAGAGATGGATGCATACGCAATAAGCCTTTGAATTATACACAGAGCGATGGGTTTGTTAAATATTTTGGGTTGAAATTGCCAGATACAACAAATTTTTGGGTTAATCAGAGTATGAATCTTAAGGAATGCAGGAACAAATTCTTGGAAAACAGTTATTGTATGGCTTATACAAATACAGATATCAGAGGAGAAGGCAGTGGCTGTGCAATTTGGTTCGGTGACCTAATTGATATTAAGCAGATTGTGAATAGTGGGCAGGATCTATATATTCGAATACTTGATTCAAAGTTAGGTATAGACTTTAACTTTTGATTTTGAGTACTCCTTGATCGTCTCTTTGTTTCATATGGGATTTAATAACAATGCTTTGCTCTCACCACAAAGCAGATGACAATACCGGGGAGGAATATCAAGATAGCAGTAACATTAGCCACAATTGGCATATTCTCAGGGATTCTATGCACTTTATATTACATACACCTCAGAAAGAAAAAAGCGAAAGGTAATGAAATTCTCTATTCGGCCAGGCTATACATACATGTTTACTATGAAAAGTTCATGATATAGATATGAAGGGTGACTTCATACTTTAGACAAAGAACTTCGTATCCATGATCTATTGCAATCTGGAATTTTTCACGTAAGCTTAAACTAAAACAATGTTTTAAACAAATATATTAGTGATCATCTCTTATAACTCACTCAGCTTGTAAGAGACTTTGAGAAGAATCTTCTCATTAGAAATTAAGCTAATGTAATACAACTCTATTTATATAAAAGAAAAGTTATCTGTAACTTCTAGTATCTACAAACGTGTACTAGACACAACTAAGTTATATTCTTTAACTAATATTACTTAATTTCTCTAATACTCCCCCCTTCAAACTTGAGGTCTTTGACAAACCAAAAATTTCCTTCTTAATTGATGAAATCTTGTTCTTCCTAGTCCTTTTGTAAGCAGATCTGCCAACTATTGCTTTGAAGTACAATACAAGATCTCTAACTCTTTTCTCAATACCTAATCTTTTATAAAATGTAAATCAATTATGTGCTTAGTTCTTTGATGCTGAAATAGATTCTGTGCTAAATGCCTAGCACTTATATTATCACATATAATTACTGGCACTCCTTCTACCTTCACCTGCAACTCATTTAACAGCGACTTTATCCATATGAGTTATGTGGAAGCTTGAGCCAATGCTCTATATTCTGATTCTGCAGATGATCTGTTGAAGATCAACCCCAACCCAATCTATTTGTTTTATTTTAGCCCAAGAAAAATAAAAACCCAATTCATGGAAGCTTCTCAATAAATGTAGAAGAAATATATTTTTAAGAGAAAATTGTATAAGAATGTAGAAATGAGATATTTTAGGAGAAGTGTGTAGAAATGAGATATTTTAGGAGAAGTGTGTAGAATGTGGTAATAATGTGTGGCTAGGATTATTTCTTAATTTAATATTTGTATAGTGTATATTGCATGAAGAGGACTATAAATATCATCCCTTGCATTTGGGTTAGGCATCCTCCAAAAAGAATAAGTCTTGAGTGTGAGTTGTGAGTTTTCTATTGAGTGTTTATTTGTATTTCTCTTCAAGTTGTGAGAGGTCTTTAGAAAGTGTTGTAGTGTCTTTTATTGTGGGTATAATACAAGTAATTTGTTTACTTGTTTGGGTCCAATATTAGTAAGTTTAGAGTTGTGCACTCTAAATTTTTCTCAACAATTGGTATTAGAGCGGGACGGTTAGGGATCATTCTTGGTAGAGCTATCTTAAGTTGTGAGGAGTTTGGTACTCTATAAGTTTGTTAGTCAAGCTTGTTCGGTATAGTTGAAGTCTTGCCGGCACGATGAGTGACCTTCGAGTAGTTGGAGGAATCAAGAAGCTCATCAACAAAAACTACAACACGTGGGCAATAGGTATGGAGTCTTACCTACAAGGTCAGGACCTTTGGGAGATTGTCGGTGGTGGTGAAGTTACACAACCGGCTACAGAAGATGCCAATAGCATATTGTGAAAGTGAAAAATTAAAGCTGGTAAAGCGATGTTTGCTTTAAAGACCACAATTGAAGAAGAAATGTTGGAGCACATTCGGGATGCCAAAACACCAAAGGAAGTATGGGACACTTTTGTTACACTTTTTTCAAAAAAGAATGATACAAAACTGCAACTTCTCGAGAACGAGTTTCTATCAATGGTGCAACGCGACATGACGATTGCCCAATATTTTCACAAGGTGAAGGCGATATGCCGCAAAATTTCAGAATTAGATCCTACAGCTCCTATTGGGGAAACCAGGATAAAGAGAATAATCATCCATGGTTTGAGACCCGAATATCGAGGGTTCGTTGCCGCTGTACAGGGATGGCCAACACAACCATCGCTTGTTGAGTTTGAAAATTTGCTTGCAGGTCAGGAAGCTATGGCTAAGTAAATGGGAGTAGTCTCGCTGAAGACTGAGGAGGAAGCGCTCTACACCAACAAAACTAGAGGCACTTTTAAGCGGTATTCTAGTAGTGGATTTAAAAAGGATGCTGACAAGGTGAAACTTCATCAAGGAAATAGAGGCTCTTGTCCAGAGGGAGCATCAAAGAACCACGGTAATAGTAGAAAGTTTGATGGCAAGTGTTACAACTGCGAGAAGATGGGCCACATGGAAAAAGAGTGTTGGACAAAGAAAAAGCCTGTTGAAAGTAATACTACTACTTCTAGTTCTAAGGAGAATAGCGAAGATAGTTGGGATGCCAAAGCTTTATTCGCTATGGAGGAAGAAGAATTAGCTCTCACGGTAACAACACCAAAATAGATTGACTACAAGAATGACTGGATCGTAGATTCGGGTTGCTCAAATCATATGACAGGTGATAAAAAGAAGTTACAAAACCTATCTGAGTACAAGGTAGATCGTGTGGTGGTGACAGCTGACAACTCAAGGTTACCGATAGCGCACATCAGTAAGACAATAGTTACACCTCGATATAATTCTAACCAGATATCACTTCAAGATGTTTATCATGTCCCAAGAATGAAGAAAAATTTGCTATCTGTGGCCCAATTGACATCATCAGGTCACTATATCTTGTTCGGCTCCCAAGATGTAAAGGTGTATCGTGACCTCAAAATCTTAGAAACACCGAAAATGGAGGGGTGACGATTGGAGTCAGTCTACGTGATGTCAGTAGAGTCTGCATATGTAAACAAGACAAGGAAAAATGAGACAGCAGATCTATGGCACATGCAGTTAGGTCACTTTATCTATTCCAAGCTGAGTGTGATGGTGAAGAAGTTGATGCTTAAGGGGCTTCCTCAACTTGAGGTGCGAACAGACACAGTATGTGCAGGGTGCCAGTATGGTAAAGCGCACCAACTGCCATACGAGGAATCGAAGTTTAAAGCAAAAGAACCATTAGAGTTAGGTCACTCTGATGTATTCGGGCCCGTTAAGCAACCATCAGTTGGCGGTATGCTGTACATGGTGACATTCATTGATGACTTCTTAAGGTATGTGTAGGTTTTCTTCATGAAAGAAAAATCTGACACATTTTCAAAGTTTAAAGAGTTCAGAGAGTTAGCCGAAGGAGAAGTGAGAAAGAAGATTTGTTACCTGCGCACAGATAACGGGGGAGAATATAGCTCAAGTGAGTTCTCTCAATACCTAAGGGAATGCCAAAAACGTCATCAGTACACTTGTGCCAATACACCGCAACAAAATGGTGTAGCTAAGAGAAAGAAACGACATCTTGCAGAAGTTTGTCGAAGTATGCTACATGCAAAGAACGTACCGGGAAGGTTCTGGGCTGAAGTAATAAGAACTGCAGCCTTTGTGATCAATAGACTTCCTTAACCGAGGTTAGAATTTGCTTCACCATTTGAGAAACTGTGGAACATGAAATCTACAGTTAGCTACTTTCGAGTATTTGGCTATGTATGTTATGTATTTGTTCCTGATCATTTACGAAGCAAGTTTGACAAGAAAGCTGTTAGATGTATCTTTGTGGGATACAACAGTTAAAGAAAGGGGTGGAAATGTTGCGATCCAACAAGTGGAAGATGTTGTACTTCACGAGATGTGGTGTTTGATGAAGCGTCTTCTTGGTGGTCCTCAGAGAAGGAGGTGCTACTAGACTCCAAAGAATTTGGAGAAAAGTTGCAACAGAAGATGGGGGAGCATACTATCCAACTCCAATGAAGTTTAGATGAATCATGAGATCCAAATAACGATGATGTCGAACAAAGAGTAACTCAGAATCCTTGGCAAACTGGCGTGTATCAACAATCAAACGAAGAAGCTGGGCCTAGTGAAACGGAAGAATCAACTCCATAATCTCATCTCTGAAGGTCAACAAGAACACGAAGGCCGAATCCTAAATACGTCAATGCAGCAATAATTGAAGAAGCAACAGAGCCTAAGACGTTCGAAGAAGCATCACAGAGTTCTGAGTGGATGACAACTATAAAAGAAGAGATCGATGCACTTCAGCAAAATCAGACTTGGGATCTAGTGCCAAAGCCAAGAGATGTGAAACCCATATCCTGCAAATGGGTTTACAAGATAAAGTGTCGTCCAGATGGGTCAATCGAGAGGTACAAGGCACGATTGGTAGCTCGTGATTTCTCTCAACAATACGGACTAGACTATGATGAAACGTTTAGTCCAGTGGCGAAACTTACAACAATACGAGTCTTACTTGCACTTGCAGCCAACAAAGACTGGAATTTGTGACAGATGGATGTAAAAAATGCTTTTCTTCATGGAGAGCTGGATCGGGAGATCTACATGATCCAACCAATGGGTTTTCAGAGCTAAGATCATCCTGAATATGTATATAAGCTAAGGAAAGTACTCTACGGATTGAAACAAGCACCCAGGGCGTGGTATAGTAAGATTGTTGAATTTTTAATACAAAGTGGTTATTCAGTAACACCTGTAGATTCCAGCTTGTTTGTCAAAGCCAATGAAGGAAAGATAGCTATCGTGCTAGTGTATGTAGATGACTTAATCATAACTGGTGATGATGAGGCAGAAATTCTTCAGACGAAGGAGAATTTTTCAGTCCATTTTCAAATGAAGGAACTTGGTCAGCTCAAGCACGACCTTGGTTTAGAGGTTGATTGCACACAAGAAGGAATATTTCTTTGTCAACAAAAATATTCCAAAGATTTGTTGAAGAGATTCGGAATGCTCGAATGCAAGCTGATTTCGACGCCGATTGAACCAAATGCCAAAATGTGTGCACGTGAAGGAAAAGATTTGGAAGATGTGACGAT
This sequence comes from Elaeagnus macrophylla, assembly GCA_029378325.1. Classification (NCBI taxonomy): domain Eukaryota; kingdom Viridiplantae; phylum Streptophyta; class Magnoliopsida; order Rosales; family Elaeagnaceae; genus Elaeagnus; species Elaeagnus macrophylla. The sequence continues at coordinate 19,167,480 of CM055646.1, read as the reverse complement.
GTATCGACAATTGGTAGGCAGTCTGATCTACTTAACTTTGACACGACCTGACATTTCTTATGCAGTTAGTGTGATGAGTTGGTACATGCAAAATCCAAAAAAGCCTCATCTGGAAGCAGTTCGACGAATACTGAGATATGTAAAGAGTACAATTGACTATGGTCTTTTGTACAAGAAAGGTGGAAACTGCAAATTAGTTGGTTACTGTCATGCTGACTATGTAGGAGATCAACAATTGGGTATGTGTTTAAGCTGGGCTCCGGAACAATTTCTTGGTGTAGCAAAAGACAACCAACAGTATCATTATCAATAACTGAAGTTGAGTATCGAGCAGCGGCAATGGCAGCTCAAGAGAGTACATGGTTGATACAGCTAATGAATAATCTCCATCAACCAGTAGATTATGCAATTCCGTTATACTATGACAATCAGTCGGCAATTCGATTGGCAGAGAATCCAGTCTTTCATGCAAGAACTAAGCATGTTGAAGTGCACTATCATTTTATTAGAGAAAATGTTCTGCAAGAAGAAATTGAGATGAGACAAATCATGAAAGATGACTAAGTTGCGGACTTGTTCACAAAAAGGCTGAGCACTGGCAAGTTCAAAATGTTTCGCTGTCAACTCAGCACAATACAAATAGTGAGAGCTGGTGTTGAGGGGGAGTGTTGAAGATCAACCCCAGCCCAATCTATTTGTTTTATTTTAGCCCAAGAAAAATAAAAGTCCAATCCATGGAAGCTTCTCAATAAATGTAGAAGAAATATATTTTTAAGAGAAAATTGTAGAGGGGTTTAAAAATGAGATATTTTAGGAGAAATGTGTAGAAATAAGATATTTTAGGAGAAGTGTGTAGAATGTAGTAATAATGTGTGGCTAGGATTATTTCTTAATTTAATATTTGTATGGTGTAGATTGCATGGAAAGGACTATAAATACCATCCTTTGCATTTGGGTTAGGTATCCTCTAAAAAGAATAAGTCTTGAGTGTGAGTTGTGAGTTTCCTATTGAGTATTTATTTGTATTTCTCTTCAAGTTGTGAGAGGTCTTTAGAAAGTATTGTAGTGTCTTTTATTGTGGGTATAGTACAAGTAATTTGTTTACTTGTTTGGGTCCAATATTAGTAAGTTTAGAGTTGTGCACTCTAAATTTTTCTCAACATGATCTTGCTACAACACACGTTGCTACAACACGTTGCTTAGAAGATTGCCATGAAACCAAGTTATTACCTAAGAACACACAGTATGCCCCAACACTTCTTCTATCATCCATACAACCAGCCCAATCTATATCAGAATATGCAACCAACTGCATAGAGCTAGCTTTTGAAACAACAATCCATGACTCATAATTCCTTTTAGATATCTCAAAACCCTTTTAACTGCCAACCAATGATTTGTCGTTGGACTACTCATAAATTGACATAACTTGAAAACTGAGAATGCCAACTCAGGTCTAGTTATACAACAATACTAAAGCACACCAACTATTGACCTATACTCTATTGGATCATCCAACACATCACCATCAAATTTAGACAATACATCCCTTGAAACCATGGGAGTAGAAACTGCCTTGGTTTCCAACATAGCACATTTGGCCAACAAACCTTTAATATACTTGGCTTGGGATATATGCATATTTCCAGACACGTTATGAACTTCAATCCCCAGAAAATAATGCAAGTCTCCCATATCTCAAAGAGAAAATACTACATTTAATTTTTGAATAAACTCATCAATGAAAGCCACAAACAAGTTAAAATCAAATCATCCACATAGACCAAAAGAAATAAAATTCCTTCAGAACTATGAAAAGTAAACAAGCGAATATCAGGCTTTGCATTCACAAAATTCCACTGCACAAGACACCTTTGAAACTTAAAATACCAAGCCCATATAGACACAAATCCCTACCATTTCATTTTGTTCAGAATTATAAGGACAAGTAAGCCTATAATCAACTCCATTATCACTTAAAAATTTAGCCAATGGCTTAAATTTCCCACCATTATCACTTTGTACGGCCATAATTTGAGATTGAAAATGACACTTCACCATTGCACGAAACTTGATAAACACAGACAGAATTTGATCTTTACTAATAAAAATAAAATCCATTTATATCGTGTATGATCATTTACAATCAACAAAAAATATTTCTCACCACCTACACCAGTACGTGGCGAGGGGCCCCACACATCCACATACAACAAATCAAATGGAGCAGATGTTGTTACATGTTTACTTACAAAAGGCAACTTATGAGATTTTACCAATTCACAAGATACACAAACAGTAGATGGAGACTCCTTTGTTGTCTTAATATGACTAGTACTAAGAACTTTATTCACAATAGGATTAGAGACATGTCTTAATCGTTCATGCCAAATAGACATTGTCGCCAAACAACCTGCAGGAGCATACTTGAAAGAGCTGCAATTTCCATTTGTACAAAGCTTATATAATCCCCTATCTATTGGTCTTGATGGAGCAGCTTCCTCGAAGCCTTGTCCTTAATACAAAAGAAGTTAGAATGAAATTCAACAAAAATTCCATTATCCGCACACAACTTATGTACAGAAACCAAATTAGTACTAAGATATGGCGTATTAAAACATGTGGCAATTATAATCTACACCTAGCAGTAGACAAATTAGTATCACCAACATGTTTAATTGGAAGCTTAGCACCATTACCTATAAGAACTCCCTCAGAGCCAATAAATGAAGTAAGCTCACCAAGATGGACTTGATCATTTGACATATGATGTGTTGCACCAGTATCCAACACCCAACCTTTATTAGTAGAAGGTCCAGAAGCATAGAAAGCAGATGGTGTTTGTGGATTTCCTCTAGAATTAGTACCAATTTTCTGAGAAGATACACCAAGAAGTTTCTGAAGCTTGAAACACCGAGAAGCAACATGTCCATTCTTACCACAAAACTGACATTGAACCAACCTTTTATTACCCCCACGGCCTTTACCATGTGCAACACTTAAATCAAACACATTTGCACTCGATATTGCTTGTTTTGGTAAGGTATTAACAGACTGTCCTTTAGATTGAACATTAAAGTTAGCTAGATTAGCCTGAAACACTTGACTCTCCTCATCTTTATCTTGTTGAATCAAGCGATGCTTATATGTCAACAGTATATTGTGTAACTCCTCCCAACACACAGAATTAAATCTATTAGTTATGCCTTCAACAAAAGCATTATACCTATGATTCAATCCTCCAAGAACATAAAGAACTAAATCTTTATTATCCACTTTCTCACCAATAGCCTTTAGATTATCAGCTACTGATTTTATACGCAAAAGAAAAGCATCTACAATCATACCTTCCTTGTGAACAATTTGCAATTGCAATCGAAGCTCCATTACTCAAGCTTGTGAGGGAGCTGCATAAGAAATCTCTAATGCTTGCCAAAGTTCTCTTGTTGTTTGTTTTCCAACCAAAGCTAAAAACACTTTAGACGTAACCGATCTATATATCCAGTTCTTGATAGTCCCATTGATTCTAAACCATACTATGTAATCTGGATTCACACCACCATTAGCAAGAATCCTCACAGACTCTGTTTTTGATCCATCTATATAAGCTTCCAGTCCATACGCAACAATAACACTCAAAAAGCTGCTCTTGTCAAATCAAAAAATTCAATGACTCAAGCTTGATTGAAAATGTAAGATTCGCTGGAGGTAAAACAGTGGATTGAGTTATTGTTGATGAATCTCCAAGAGAAACACTCACCGAACCTGAAGTTGCCATTAGCAGATCATCAAACAAAAATTGTCAAAGAAGAACTGTCAAAGCTCAGCAAATAAGAACTGTCGAAGAAGCTAGCAGAAATTATCACTCTCCCTCAAAATCAATTTTCTAAAGAAATCATAGGATTCTTGTTTGAAGCAAGAATCAAGAAAATGAAAAGAAAATTTTAGATGAAATCCTTAATCGTAACTGCTCTGATACCATAAGTGACTTTGAGAATTAAGCTAATGTAATACAATTCTATTTATATAAAAGAGAAGTTATTTGTAACCTCTAATATCTACACTCGTGTACTAGACACAACTAACTTACATTCTTTAACTAATATTACTTAATTTCTCTAATAGCCTGTTCTTTCTGAATTTCACACATAGAACTCAGCCCAAAGTCTTCAATTTTTTAGTTACTATTTCATGATTTTTAAAGGAAATATAAATTAAGAAGCAGTAGCTGTAGCAGCAGTAAAATCATACGAGTTTGAAGTTATCTTTTAGGACAAAAAGATATTTCATCGTTTTAAAAGTTGATTCCACAATAAACAATCTTCAACAGAAATAACTAAGTTTACCCCAGTTGCATATATAAATCTACTCACATTATTCTTTGCTACATGGTTCTGTCTTTCTAAGTAGATATTGTTGGTTTGAGTGATGTGCCTAGTCATGTGATAGAGAGGGTAGCTTAGGAACAATCTGTATTACAGGTTTAAGTTTGATTAAGTGCTAACTGTAGCCGCTTTGATTTGACTACTATAGTTACTGCAACGAATCAATTTTCATCTAAAAAGAAGCTTGAAGAGGGTGGTTTCGGACCGGTTTATGTGATAATTTTGCAACTTGATACTCATATTAAGGACCTTAATGAACAAATAAACAACTTACTTAAATTTGATATCTAGGGAATCCTACCAAATGGAAAAGAAATTGCAGTGAAGAGACTGTCCAAAAGTTCTGGCCAAGGATTAAATGAGTTCAAGAACGAAGTCTTATTTATTGCGAAGCTCCAACATCGAAATCTTGTAAAGCTTCTTCGTTATTGCATTCAAGGAGAAGAAAAATTGTTGGTTTATGAATACATGCCCAACAAAAGCCTATCATTTTCGGTTTGTCTCTTTTAACCAAGAACTTAATAAAGTTAGTTAGATATGTAGAACAGTGCATACATTATTTCTGTGGCAATGTTCGAGTTGGATTATAAAAAATAATGTTAAAGGTAATTTTACCAGGTCAATCAAAAGCAGGTTCGTTAGATTGGACAAAGCAATTCAAAATCATATGTGGAATTGCTCGGGGGCTTTTGTATCTTCACCAAAACTCTATATTAAGAATAATTCACAGAGATCTCAAAGCAAGTAATATTTTGCTTGACAATGAGATGACACCAAAAATTTCAGATTTTGGCACGACGAGAATATTTCGAGGAGATCAGATATATGAAAAGACAAAAAGAGTGATTGAAACATTGTAAGCATTTCTTAGATAACATTTATCCCATAAGAACATGATATGTCAAACTCTTAAGGTGTTTCTGTTGTTTTAAATGTCCTGCATTAGTTATATGGCATCTAAGTATGCCTTTAATGGAAAATTTTCTACAAAAGTTGATGTCTTTAGCTTTGTTGTCTTGGTACTAGAGGTAATAAGTGGAATAAGAAGTAGTAGATTTTATCATTTTAGCCAGAGTCTTAATCTTATTGGACATGTAAGTATCAACGGACAAGAACGACAACTTTATCTACATATTAAATTGATTAAATAAAAAAACCGAAAATTGAATTTTCTTATGTTACAGGCATAGACATTGTGGAGTGAAGGAAGTTTATTGGAGCTTATTGATGAATGCTTAATGGGTTCATGCTATTTATCTGAAGTGGAGCGTTGCATCCATGTTAGTCTCTTATGCGTGTAGAGACTTTCTGAAAATAGGTCAGATATGTCATCAGCGATCTTAATGTTCGGAAGTAACATTACATTGCCTCATCCAAAACGACCGGCTTTCTTTATTGAACAAGAAGACTACCTTCAAACAGATCCTTCCAAAAACTGCCAGCAGTCATCTTCAACCATTATTACCCTTGTTGAGCCTCGATAAGCATTTAAGTTTGTAATGGGTGTATGTGTATTTTTTGCTTGGTTTTATTTACATGTATGTTCATTATTGTGATTTGTAAGCCAAAAACAAAAATCCATAGAAAGTAATGTGAATATAGAAATACTGAAATTTCTTGATTTCCTAAATTATGTTTTCAAACTTTACTGGATATATAGCATCCTGATTTTATAATGATGCACGAATGGGGATATCTTCTGGTTATATGAACTTGCCACTAAACTGCTGCGAGGACTCATATTTTGTATTTTTGTTAGTGGATTCAATCTAGAAGCCAAAAACGAAAAAGACAGTCGTCGGTCAGCAAATTAACAAAAAGTCCATTTTTTTTTTTTTTTATTATTATAGAGAAAGTAAGCACGTGAAATCGTCTCGAATTTTTTCTGGCGACCTGTTTTTAGGTTTTGCATTTTTTTTTTCATATATTAAATTACCATATATCATTCTTTTTCCAAAATAATATTTATAACAGTTATACAAAAATTAATTTTCAAGAACTACAATATGTCAATATCGACGGCTTCATATGCCTTTGGAGATGCATCATAATTGGCCTGTTTTCAAAATCAGCAGAGCTCTAACATTACAGGTTAATGGAACATTTACCTTTCATTTTCACCATTACCGTTATTCTCCTTTTGTGCTTATTTAGGCTCTCCATAGCTGCTGACAAAATGACTCAAGGCCACACCATTACAGAAACTGCAACTTTGGTATCAAAAGAAGGAAAATTCGAAATGGGTTTCTTCAGTCCAGGTAATTCCATGAACCGTTACTTGGGAATTTGGTACAAGAATATCCCAACTAGAACTGTAGTGTGGGTAGCAAACAGAGAAAATCCAATAAAAGACTCCTCTGGTGTAATATTGATGATAAACAGTACTGGCCATCTTACACTTGTAGGCCGTAACAATATCTTGATTTGGTCAGCAAACCAAACTTCAACTGTCAAGAATCCAATTTTACAACTTTTAGATTCTGGAAATCTAGTTCTAAGTGATGAAAAAGCTGGAAATTCAGAGAAGTACTACTTGTGGCAGAGCTTTGATTATCCAACTGATACTTTATTGCCAGGTATGAAGCTTGGTTGGAACTTAAAGACGGGCTTTAACCGACAAATAATATCATGGAAGAGCTCTGATGATCCTTCTCCAGGAGACTTTATTTGGAATCTAGAACGGCACAGCTTTCCTGAACCAGTCATGTGGAGAGGTTCAAAGCGGCAATTCCGTAGTGGTCCTTGGAATGGATTTCAATATACTGGTGCACCTGCTCGATTACCCGACTCGAATTTCAATATGAGTTTTGTTTCCACTGCAGAAGAGTTGTACTTCATGTACTTCCCTACAAATAGGTCTTCGCTATCAAGAATGGTTATGAACCAAACCACAAATTTGCGTGAACGCTATAGTTGGGTAGATGATAGTCAAAGTTGGAAGCTTTATGCATCAGTGCCACGTGACTATTGTGACAACTATGGTCTTTGTGGAGCATATGGAAATTGCATCCTTAGTGAATCACCAGTTTGTGAATGTCTCAAAGGATTCAGCCCTAAATCAACTGAAAAATGGAACTCAATGGAAACGAGAGATGGATGCATACGCAATAAGCCTTTGAATTATACACAGAGCGATGGGTTTGATAAATATTCTGGGTTGAAATTGCCAGATACAACAAATTCTTGGGTTAATGAGAGTATGAATCTTAAGGAATGCAGGAACAAATGCTTGGAAAACAGTTCTTGTATGGCTTATACAAATACAGATATCAGAGGAGAAGGCAGTGGCTGTGCAATTTGGTTCGGTGACCTAATTGATATTAAGCAGATTGTGAATGGTGGGCAGGATCTATATATTCGAATGCTTGATTCAAAGTTAGGTATAGACTTTAACTTTTGATTATGAGTACTCCTTGATCGTCTCTTTGTTTCATATGGAATTTAATAACAACGCTTTGCTATCACCACAAAGCAGATGACAATACCGGGAGGAATATCAAGATAGCAGTAACATTAGCCACAATTGGCATATTCTCAGGGATTCTATGCACTGTATATTACATTCACCTCAGAAAGAAAAAAGCAAAAGGTAATGAACCTCTCTATTCGGCCAGGCTATAATACATGTTTACTATGAAAAGTTCATGATATAGATATGAAGGGTGACTTCATACTTCTTCAGACGAAGAACTTCGTATCCATGATCTATTGCAATCTGGAATTTTTCACATAAGCTTAAACTAAAACAATGTTTTTGAACAAATATATTAGTAATGCTCTCTTAACTCACTCAGCCTGATGCTTCTGAATTTATCACATAAAACTAAGCGCAAAGTAGATGTTGTTGGTTTGGGTAATGTGCCTAGTTATGTGATAGAGAAGGCTGCTTATGAACAATCTGTATTACAGTTTTAATTTTGATTAATAAAATTACTTCTTCCTGAAGAAAAAAAGGAAAATCTTTTGCTATAGCTAAGTGCTAACCGTAGCCGCTTTTTTCAATTTTCCGTGGCAGAGGAACAACAGGTACATGCTTGGGAAAAGGAGCAGGATGAAGAAATTGGAGGAAAAGAAGACCTGGAACTCCCACTCTTTGATTTGGCTACTATAGTTAGTGCAACGGATCAGTTTTCATCCAATAAGAAGCTTGGAGAGGGTGGTTTTGGACCGGTTTATGTGGTAATTTTGCATCTTGATGCTTATATTATGGACCATAATGAACAAATAAACAACTTACTTAAATTTGATGTCCAGGGAATCCTACCAAGTGGAAAAGAAATTGCAGTGAAGAGACTGTCCAAAAGTTCTGGCCAAGGATTGAATGAGTTCAAGAACGAAGTCTTACTTATTGCGAAGCTCCAACATCGAAATCTTGTAAAGCTTCTTGGTTGTTGCATTCAAGGAAAAGAAAAATTGTTGGTTTATGAATACATGCCCAATAAAAGCCTGGACTTATTTATTTTCGGTTTGTTTCTTTTAACCAAGAACTTAATAATGTTAGTTGGACATGTAGAACACTGCATACATTATTTTTGTGGCAATGTTCCAGTTGGATAATAAAAAATAATGTTAATGGTAATTTTATCAGGTCAATCAAAAGCAGGTTTGTTAGATTGGTCAAAGCGATTCAAAATCATATGTGGAATTGCTCGGGCGCTTCTGTATCTTCACCAAGACTCCATATTAAAGATAATTCACAGGGATCTCAAAGCAAGTAACATTTTGCTTGACAATGAGATGACACCAAAAATTTCAGATTTTGGTACGGCGAGAATATTTCGAGGAGATCAGATAGATGAAAAGACAAGAAGAGTGATTGGAACATTGTAAGCATTTCTTAGATAACATTTATCCCATAAGAACATGATATGTCAAACTCTTAAGGTGTTCTATTGTTTTGAATATCCTGCAGTGGTTACATGGCACCTGAGTATGCCTTTAATGGAAAATTTTCTACAAAATCTGATGTCTTTAGCTTTGGTGTCTTGGTGCTGGAGGTAATAAGTGGAATAAGAAGTGGTAGATTTAATCATTTTAGCCAGAGTCTTAATCTTACTGGACATGTAAGTATCAAAGGACAAGAGCAACAACTTTATCTACATATTAAATTGATTAAATAAAAAAAATGAAAATTGAATTTTCTTATGTTACAGGCATGGACATTGTGGAGTGAAGGAAGGTCATTGGAGCTTATTGATGAATGCTTAATGGGTTCATGCTATTTATCTAAAGTAGAGCGTTGTATTCATATTAGTCTCTTATGCGTGCAGCGACGTCCTGAAGATAGGCCAGATATGTCATCAGTGATCTTAATGTTTGAAAGTGACATTACATTGCCTCATCCAAAACGACCAGCTTTCTTTATAGAACAAGAAGACTACCTTCAAACAGATCCTTCCAAAAACTGTCAGCAGTCATCTTCAACCCTTATTACCCTTGTTGAGCCTCGATAAGCATTTAAGTTTGTAATGGGTGTATGTGTATGTTTGCTTGGTTGTATTTACATGTATGTTCATTATTGTGATTTGTAAGCCAAAAACAAAAATCCATAGAAAGTAATGTGATTTCCTAAATTATGTTTTCAAACTTTACTGGATATATAGCATCCTGATTTTATAATGATGCATGCATGGGGATATCTTCGGGTTGAGGTATGAACTTGCCATTAAACTGCTGTCTAAAATGTTTAGTAATAATATTCTCAACAACAACAAAAAAAAGGGTTTAGTAATCAATCAAGACGGTTTGAGTATTTTTTCTAATCAACTGGCTTTTTTAATAAGAATCGGAGAAGATATTAGAACGTGTACAATCAGGCAAATTAGCTAATTTTGCCTAGAGCATTAGAGGATTAAAAAATATGTTTACATAGTAATTGTGATAAAATTGTAACTAATCAGAATATGAGAAAAACACATACAAATACAGGCTTTTATTTTATTTTCAAGCATATATAAAATAAAAAATAAAAGTTGACATCATCTTCATCCAGCCTCAAGGCATTATGTGAAAGATCTCTCTTATGCATGGGAGTTCAGTAGGCCTAAGAAAGAAATAGATTTCAATCCAGACAAGGTATTTAGATTAGAAAAGTACTCACCGGTATTTTAATTATTGTAAAAATAATTATTAGATCATATATTGATTATGATTTTTTTTTAAATTTTTTCAATTGCATTAGATAATAGCTATTGTTACTTTAAAATTTGTATTTTTAAAAAATTAAATAATAAACATAGAAAAATTTTCATTTATCATATACAAGCACTTTTTAATAAATATATTACAAATAAACTTTTAAAATGAGTATAAAATCTAGACAGTTGCTCTTCATTAGAAAAGAAAAATACATATGTACGGAACTCTGTTTGTGCTATTGAGATTATGTTAAATGATATAAAGGCAGGTTGGAATAAACTCAAAAATAAAAATGGTATTTTTATTCTTTTATTCATCTAAACTTTTAAATTCAACGGTTACAATTTCTTTGAAATATTGATGTGTCAAATATAAAATTACAATCATACAAATCACTTATAGTAAATGATATACAAATTTTCGTGATCAATTTATTAAAAAATTGCAGTAATTTTAAATAATATTTTTTAAGTTATTAAAATTCCTACAAGCTAACAAAAAATCAGTAAATTAAATTGCAGAAAGCAAGAATGAAAAAAAAAATTGTAATGATGGCAAATAAACAAAAATAATAATATTCAATTTAAAACTTGCTTAAAAATGTTAATAAAAATTAATGAATAATTAGGAATGGCAATGGGGCAGTTCGGGTCAAATCCGACCCGACCCGAACTGACCCGTGGGGCAAAAAAACCGGTGGTATATGGATCTTTCGGGTTCGGGTTCGGGTCAGTTTATAACCGCGGGTCAAAAATCCGACCCGTTGACCCGTTGACCTTTTTTTTTTTTTTTTTTTTTTTTTTTTTTTTTTTTTTTTTGGGTTTCTTCTCTCTCTCTCTCTTAAGGAACATGTATATTTGCAGATTCATCATGTATATTCAATTATTGAATTTGCAGATACGCATAAAATTTGAATTTGCAGATTATTCAATTATTGAATTTGCTAATTATTGAATTTGCAGATTCATCATTCATCATCTATATTCAACTCTATCCTGCATATTTAGGCAACATCACATGAATAAGAAATAGGCATAGCAAAGCAATAATCAACAGGAATAAGAAATAATTTGAAAGCATCACAAATGTTTTTTGTCAATGATCACATAATATTTTTCTTTACATAAAAACTAAACTCAAGAATTATAAATCTCTCTAATCTATCAATTTGTCAATTAAGAAAGATCAACAGTCATTTGATCATCTTCTTCGTCTCCATCATCTTCATCCAAAGAATCAATTTCCTCCACATCTTCAAACTCGCTAATGTCATATTTTGGAAACTTTGCAACGGATTTCACTAGCAATGAAACAAACAATAATAATTATTAATAATTAAACAAACTAATAAATTTAAAAATAATGATATAATAATAAAAAATAATTCAAACCATCAATAATACAAACACATGGATATGTTTCTCACGTATTTGGAGCAGGAGACAAAATTATCTAGCCACCTAATCACTCAATATACTCCTCTCATCTCAACCAAATCACTCAGTATACTCCTCTCATCTCAACCAAATCACTCAGTGTAGTTATTTAAGTCAAACACTGTTATCATATAAAACGATAATCATCTCTCCATTAATCATCAATAATCTATAATCAAGCTAATCATCTTTATCAAAAAGAACCAAATAAATTTAATTAAAATCGAGTATCAGAACATTTGTACAATATCTCCATTCAAGCTATACGACCAAAAAGATAGAAATTATTGGGTCAGTATAAAGATAGCGAAAAATGAACAGACAACTATAAAGAGATTAGTAGTGGATAGAAATTAACCAAAAAGAGATAGGATTATTGGGTCAGTATTTGTTTTGTGGCTGAATAAACGCCATATGAGTAACCAAATCAAGGGTTCGCATTCACAATGATTCTATATCGCATATAGATAGATAGATGAAATATTAATCCATAGAATATGGGAACATTCATATATAATTTTTGATAATCTATTGGTGGGTTGGCTGAGTAAAACGAACTGCTAATAATGATGAGAGCTTACCAGAGAAAATGGAAAATGGATGCAGAGAAATCAGAGCTTACCAGAGAAAATGGAAAATGGATGCAGAGAAATCAGAGCTTACCAGAGAAAATGGAAAATGGATGCAGAGAAATCAAAACAACCCAAAGAGAAATCAAAGCTTACCAGCGTGAGAAAACGATGATGACATGTCGATGGCAATGGCGCCTGGAGATGTCGACGGCGATGGCGCCTGGAGATGGCGACGGCGATGGCGCCTGGAGATGGCGGTGGCAAGGACGGGAAGAGGGAGTCTAGCGATGGCGGACGTGCACTGGGGCTGAGAAAAATGGATTCTGATACTGATTTCATGCCCTAAATGCGATTTCAAACGGGTACCCGGATGGGTACCCGATCCGATCCGTTACCGACCCGAATTTTATTAAACAAAATGGATATTATACCGACCCGTACCCGCCCCGATTTGAACCGCCCCGTTTTACCCAAACGGTTCGGGTACCCGTGGGGCCCCGACCCGATGGGTAAAGTTGCCATCTCTATGAATAATATATGAACGTTTGGCTTAATTAGTCATATTTGCATTAAAATATTATGATGAATTAACGTAAACGAACTTATAAATCAAGATTATCAATTTTTCTTTTATTTACAAAAGCTCGTACAAATCTAGTAGTTTTATTTGACGATTAACTAACTAATATTCTCAAAATCGGATATATCAACTAGCCATAAAAAGTTTGTCCATTAAGTAAATGTCATGATTAGGTTGATATGTTCAAACAAATTTAAGTCTTAATATTAAAATCGGTATCGATATTTCAAACTTTAGCCTTAAGGCATTATGTGAATAAGACTCTCATCGGCATGGGAATTAAGCAGGCCTAAGAATGACATGCATTTCAAGCATTTAGATGAGAAATTATCGATAGAATATATTAATTATCGTAAAAATAATATTAAGTCTTGTGTTTATTATTTTGTTTTTCAATTTTATAATATTGATAATTTTATTTTACAAAATTTCGATAAAAATATCAAAAAATATCAAGATATTTTTATTTTTACTCAAAATACATAATTATTTGAAAATACGATTAAGGTTGTCAAAGGATCGTGGACTCATTTCCGTTAGTAGTCTTCGATTTAAAATATGTCTCATTCCTACTTAAAATCATTACAATAATGTATCAATTAAATTATATCATATAATTAAAAAAATTATATTTAAATTTTCTTAAATTTTCTTAGGATTAAAAATGTAAGTTTGCACGAGCACAAGTAACATTGCACTCAGGATCCAGTGCAACTAATATTTGCATTCATCGAAGTTTATATCACTATCTAAAACAAATTACAGCATTTATTAATTTCTTTTCTACTTGATAAACACAATTTTTACCTATATTTTATTACGTTTTTAAGCATTTATTTTATGTTTTATTTTATTATTTTATCCAAAATAAATATATTTTGATCATTTTTAAGTTTATAATTATTTGGAAAGAATTTACAATTTTTTGGAATTTTTATGAATTTTTTATGAATTTAATTAGACAGGTGGATGTATAAAGAAAGAAATGTGGATCTGTATAGTAAAACCCAGTCAAAGTCTACTGCCACGTAATCATCAACGTCAGCGAACACTCAGCGTTGATCAGCCAATAACAGAACGCCACGTGGAAGGAATCTCATAATGGCTTGACTGACACGCGTGCGTTGATCAGCCAATAACAAAACGCCACATGGAAGGAATCTCATAATGGCTTGACTGACACGCGTGCGTTGATCAGCCAATAAAAGAACGCCACGTGGAATCGCACTCACATCTGTCCCCACTCACGCTGACCGGACTGACATGCGTGTACTGACGCACCAATGATGAGCTGACACGTGGCAATCTGTCTGAATTTATTTTCCTATAAATAGGGGGCATTCGGGACAGTTTGACCACACAATTGACACCATTTTCACACATTTGCAGAGAGGAGGAGTTTCTCCTCAATTTTTCTTAATTTTTCTTAGTTTAATTTTTAGTTTTCTCTTCTTCTATTTTATTTCTGTATCTGTTATATTTTATTTTTTCATTATAATTTTACGATATTTTAGAGGAATAAAATAATATAACAGATACAGAAATAAAATAGAAGAAGAGAAAACTAAAAATTAAACTAAGAAAAATTAAGAAAAACTGAGGAGAAACTCCTCCTCTCTACAAATGTGTGAAAATGGTGTCAATTGTGTGGTCAAACTGTCCCGAATGCCCCCTATTTATAGGAAAATAAATTCAGACAGATTGCCACGTGTCAGCTCATCATTGGTGCGTCAGTACATGCATGTCAGTCCGGTCAGCGTGAGTGGGACAGATGTGAGTGCGATTCCACGTGGCGTTCTTTTATTGGCTGATCAACGCACGCGTGTCAGTCAAGCCATTATGAGATTCCTTCCATGTGGCGTTTTGTTATTGGCTAATCAACGCACGCGTGTCAGTCAAGCCATTATGAGATTCCTTCCACGTGGCGTTCTGTTATTGGCTGATCAACGCTGAGTGTTCGCTGACGTGGATGATTATGTGGCAGTAGACTTTGATTGGGCTTTACTATACAGATCCACATTTCTTTCTTTATACATCCACCTGTCTAATTAAATTCATAAAAAATTCATAAAAATTCCAAAAAATTGTAAATTCTTCCCAAATAATTATAAACTTAAAAATGATCAAAATATATTTATTTTGGATAAAATAATAAAATAAAACATAAAATAAATGCTTAAAAACGTAACAAAATATAGGTAAAAATTGTGTTTATTACTACTTAAACAATATAATTATTTAATTAATTTTATTTTTAATTTTTGAAATAAAAAAAATATTTATTTATTTTCTACTAAACTAAAAATGCACAAACACTTGTAGATATTTATTTATTTTTTAAAAGAGTTAAAAATAAAATTTATACATAAAAAAAATTATATTATATAATTAAATCCATAATGCATAGACGCTTGTAGGATAAATGGGTAATCGAAACTTATAAACTGGCTGTTGCAAATTACAATATAGTCGGTAAAGGAGAGGGAAAAAAAACAGACAATTGTTAGGCAGTAAACAAACAAAAAGTCAAACTTTGTTTTATTCAGAGAATGTGGTACACAAGATAGTTCCAAATTAAAAATACTTCACTCTATAGTCGAAGAAGATAATGAAGTAAAAAGATGAATGAAGAACTTGTGAAATGAATCCGAAAACTTTCTTATTATTCATGAGAACAAAGATTACAAAATTAAATAGTACTAGCTATATTATTTATAGACCGCACTTAGTACGGCTATAACAATAACAAATTCTATCAAGACCATATGCATGGCTTACATTGAAAACTACATTCTATTACAAAGCTACACTTAACAAAACTAGAGCTACAATCCTCAGCTTTCTTCACAGAATTGCTATCGTGCACTCCACTCCATTAGTGTTATCATGTACTACATCTGCTGAGCTGTACACTTGATTACTTCCAATACTCTCTTTATCCCCCTCCAACTTAGTGGAGTTTGAATTACACTAAATTTGGTACGATGTCATTGAAATTGTTGAATGGAAAGAAGTTTTGTTAGTATATTAGCAGGCATATCATGAGAAGGAATATGACGAACAAAGAATTCTTTTGCCAACACTTTGTCTCGCACAAAGTGAATATCCAACTCCACATGCTTCGTACGAGAATGAAAAACAGGATTCGCAACAAGAGCAACACTACTCAAGTTATCACACCAAGTGACTAGAGCAGTTGGTAAAGGAACACGTAACTCTGTCAATAAGGATTTAATCCAAAGAACCTCAATAGCAGCAGTAGCCAAAGCATGATATTCAGCCTTACAACTAGATCGAGCAACAACAGTTTGTTTTCAAGAACACCACATCATAGGGTTAACACCAAAGAAACACACACCAGTAGTAGATCGTCTATCATCTAGTGAAGTACCCCAATCAGCATCAGCAAATGCTGTAACCAATAATTGGGAAGACGGTCTAAACACAACACCATGATGTAATGTACCCTGCAGATACCTCAAGATCCTCTTAATCAGCCCAATGTGTGTCCAAGAAATTAGACATAAATTGACACGCTTTGTTATCTAAAAAAGACAACTTTGGTCTTGACAAAGTAATATATTGTAATACCCCTATTATACTCCTATACAAATGAGGATTAGATAAAGGCTTACCATCATAAGCAGAAAGTGAAGGAAACATCACCATAGGAGAGGCAATGGACTTAGAAAAATCCATATTAGCGTTATGCAAATGCTCTTTAATATATTTAGCCTAAGTCAACAACAACTCACCATCACTTACCCAAGTATTTGAGAGAAAATGTTGCATTCAAATGTTAAATTAAAGAAGCAATTGATGTCTCATCTCCTCCAGTGATGATAATATCATCTACATATACCAAAAGATAGATAGGAGAAGCAAATTAAAAATTACAAAATAGAGAAAAATCAGCTTTAGACCTGACAAAACCCATGGCACATAAAGCATTGCTTAAAGTGTCACACCAGGCTCTTGGAGCCTGCTTAAGACCATATATAGCTTTATCAAGCTTACACACCCAATCTGGATGCACTGAGTCCTCAAACCCAGGAGGTTGAGCCATATACACTTCTTCTCGTAAATGCCCATTTAAGAAAGCATTATTCACATCCAATTGATGCAGCTTCCATCTATTAGAAAGAACAAGAGTAATAATAACTTGTATTGTAACAGGCTTAACAACAGGACTGAAAGTCTCCTTAAAATCAAATCTAGAAACTTAATCAAAGCCTTTGGCCACAACCCTTGACTTAAGCTTCTCCACCAAACCAGTAGACAATTTCTTGACACGAAACACCCACTTAGAACTAACAATTTTCCTGTTATGAGGTTTAGGAACCAATGTCTATGTCTTATTCCTAACTAGAGCATTAAACTCTGCTTGCATAGACAACTTCCAACCTTCATGAGTGAAAGCTTGCTTATAAGAAGTAGGCTCAATAAAGTCAAGCTCAACAAGTAGAACTTTAGGTTTGTGAATGCCAGATTTCGCTCTTGTAACCATAAAATGAGTGTTGTTTGTAGTAGGAATGGAAGCATGAGAGTTAGATATTGGAATGGAAGGAGCAGATATATTAGAGAAACAATGAGAAGACGAAACTGGATTAGAAATAGTAGTGGAAACTAAAGTAGAATCATAGACATTGGAAATAGGAAGAGAACAAGATGTGTGTAAAACTTGAGAACTCAAATTTGTATGAGACAAAGAATTCGAATGGGAAACAGGTATATGAGACAAAGCAGAAGATCACAGGTCTGAAGAGATGGAGACAAGTCACAAGGACCAGGTACAGTCTCCAACACACATGGAACGAACTCTACAACAGCAGAAACAGATGTACCAGTTGAGGGTGACACATCATTAGAACTGCTTTCCAACTCAGGTATAAAAGCTGGTGATAATAAACCAAACTGTAAAGGCTGATTAACTACTGAGGAAGTTACAACGGGAAGAACACTAGTCACTCTAGAATAGGTACATGGAATTGACTTTTGAGAAACATTGGCAAATGGAAATACTGACTCATTGCAAGTAACATGCCTTGCCATATAAACTCGTCCACTAGAATGAAGACACTTATACCTAGGAGTGTCCGCGGTCCGGTCCGGTCCGGTTTTTGTTAAAAAAAAATAACCAAACCGAACCGAACATATTAATTTAACCAAACCGAACCGAACCGATTGACTAATAAAATTTTCAAACCGAACGGTTTGGTTAACGGTTTTTTAATACAAAAATAATTTTTTTTAACTATGTACTAAATATCATAATTAAATAAATATCAAATTGAAAGAAAAAAAACATAACATTCTAAATTCATGAGATATAACAAAAAAAAAAACTCTTTTTTTGTATGACTTCTTGAAATAAAATTTAAAGTAACATGTATAGTTATACTTCTTCCAACATAATGATTCAAAATAAAAAAGAAATCATAACTCATTACATCCATTGAAAAAAAGCTCTATTGAGCTCTCTCCACAATTCACACATGTAGTCTTCAAACATGTTAAAAATATTTCAAAAATTATAAGATTGTTAAATTGACAAGAAAGCTTGTACGTTTTAATAGGACTCATAATGTAACTTATCAAGAAATGTAGTATTTATTATTTAATATTCCAACAGTTATAATAAATGATCTCAAAGTACTCGAAGTATATTGGGGAAAAAATGTAATAGCTATTACATGATAACTACCAAATAAAGGAGTATGAATTCCTATTCCTTCATCTAATTTTATGCAGATTTATCGAATCTCAACCAGTGCAGATTTATCAAATTACCATACTCTGTCTCTGTGTATACAAGTTTAATAAAAATATAAACAACAATCAGAAACCTTGACTTCCTTCCATGGCCGACTCGAGGACTGGAGGAGCTCGCTGGTTGGCTGACGGCAGGCGGCGCACGCTAGGAGGGGCGCGCGAAGTCTGAGGGAGCTCGCTGGCTGGCTGAATCGCGAACGGGAGGAGCTGCACGACGGGGCGCGGGACGCGGGCTGGCTGGCTGACTCGAGGACTGGAGGAGCTGAACGGTGTGGCGCGGGACGCAGGCTGGCTGGCGGCAGGCGACGCGGGCTGGCTGGCGGCAGGCGACGCACGCTTGCGATTCGCGACTTCGCGTTAGGGATTGGAATTTCAGTTCGAAATTCGAATGGCTGGCTGGGAATCCCGTATTAACATAATATATATATATATATATAATAATAATAATAATATTTTTAAATTATTTTATAATTTCGGTTCGGTTCGGTCCGGTCTTGTTTGAAATTTCGAAAAATCGGACCGAACCGATAGTCAAACGGTTTTAAATATAAAAAATTGGACCGGACCGTTTTACTTATTAAACTGTCCGGTCCGGTCCGGTCCGATTTTTCGATTTTTTTCGATTTGGTTCGGTTTTTGGACACCCCTACTTATACCCTTTGTGTCTGGGACTATAACCCAAAAAAGTGCAAGCTATGAATCTGAACTTCAATTTATTGCTATTATAAGGTCTCAAATAAGGAAAGCATTCACAACCAAACACTTTCAAAAATTCATAATTTGGCTTTTTTAAACATAGAACCTCCATAGGAGATTTAAACTCCAAGACAAGTGTAGGCAGCCTGTTTATGATATACACTACATCATAAAAGGCTTCATTCCAAAATTTAAGAGGCATAGAAGCTTGAGCTAGAACAGCTAGCCCTTGATCCACTATTTGTCTATGCTTTCTTTCAGCTAAACCATTCTACTCATGTATATGAGGACAAGATGTCCTATGTACAATACCACTAGCAGCCAACAAAGAAGACAGAACCTGATACTCACCACCCCAATCAGTTTGCAACGATTTAATGCTACCAGTATATTGAATTTCAATTAAAGCCTTCAACTGTATAAAAGCTTGAGCAACAGCAGTCTTAGTTTTCAAGAAATATATCCATGTAAATCTAGAAAAATGATCTGTAAAATGAACATAATAGAGAAAACCAATTCTTAACACTACAGGTGATACCCAGATATCAAAATGAATCAATTCAAAGGGCTTAGTAACAACAGACACTGATCATGTAAAAGGTAGCTTATGAAATTTCCCCATTTGACAAGCAGCACATAAAACTACATCAATATTATTATCAGAAAAATGAACAGCACATTATCGAAGAACCTTTTTAACTACAGGAAGAGATGCATGGGATAATCTTTTATGCCACAAATCAAGACTAGCACTAGACGTAGTACAAGCAATTACTGAATCATAGGTACTAAAAGTTGTATTATTATCAATAGAAGATATAGTATGTACAGAAACATTAAAGACTGGAGAAACCTGTTCATTAGAACATTGACAAGTAGCTTTATGCTGAACTAGAGGTTGAACATCAAACACATACAAATCACCATTAAGTTTGCCCCTTAGAAGCTCCTGTTGCATTGCTGGATCCTTCACACAACAATAAGTTGCATGAAACTCAAAGAACACACCATTATCCTTTGAAAACTGTGCTACACTTAGTAAATTTTTAGCAATACTAGAAACATGTAAAATATTATTCATAATCAACTTCTTATAACTTCCTTGAGAAGGATGTAAAATAGAAGAACCAATATTCAGAATAGGTAACTTCTTACCATTCCCAATCATAACTTGATTGGAGCCTGGTTGAGAGATGGCCAAGTTAGCTAGATCTGCTGTAACGTGGTGAGACGCTCCAGAATTAGGATACCAAAAAGGGTCACTAGACAAGTCAGGTGCACAAGTAAAAGCCATGGCTCCATAATTTGGAGGAAAAGCAACAGAATTGTGATCAGGCACTCCTTGAGAAACCAAAAAGGCTTGAGCTGATGGCTATTGTTGAGAGAATTGAGAATTCTATGCAGATTGTTGAATTTGTGAATTATTGCCCTGTGTAGAAGTAGATAAACCAGTAGATGTCATTGTTTGTTCCAGATGACTGTTGTACCACATTAGCACTAGGATGCAAAGTATCTTGAACATCATTTCTTATTTGAAGCCAACTCTCATGACTTAACAACAAGGAGGTAGCATCAGCCTTAGTAACTGTTTCAGATTGTATTTTAGCAGTTATAGTAGAAACTACAGACTCAAAATCTCTTTCCAAACCAACAATCAAATAAAGAATCTTATCTTCCTCAGTTAAGGCATACCCAGCCGACTCCAACTGACTAGCAATTTCTTTCAGTTTTATCACATAGTCAGTAAAACTACATTTTCTCAATTTTAGAAGTTCTTGTCTAAGCTGTAGTAACCTTCCTTTGGATCTTGAAGAAAACTTTGCTCCAACTCAATCCAAGCACTTTTCACTATAGTAAATCCACTTATTTGCTTCAAGATTTCATCATCTACACAATTCATGAACCAACTGCCTATAATCTGGTCCTGTTTGTCCCAATGTTTGTAGATAGGATTTATTTTACCATCGATACACTCAGGAGGTGGTTCTTGACACAAGAACTCGCCGAGATCATAGCTTCTCAAGATCCTTTGGATCTGTTGCTTCCAAATGACATAATTGGAGCGATTAAGTTTGATAGTTGTTAAGTGATTCTGAAAATTAACTACACTACGATCACCAAGAGTCGTAGCCATCGAAGCTGGTAAACTTTGTTCTAAAGAATTTGCCAAACGAGTTACAGGATCTTCCATGTACAAGCTACTTGAGCTTGCTTAGCTTTGATATCATGAAAAAAAACAAGAATACTAATATAGTTCATTCAATAGTTGAAAAAGATAAAGAAGTAAAAAGATAAATGAAGAACTTGTGAAATGAGTCTGAAAACTTTCTTATTATTCAAGAGAACAAAGATTACAAAATTGAATAGTACTAGCTATATTATTTATAGACCACACTCAGTACAGTTATAACAATAACAAACTCTATCAAGACCGTATACATGACTTATACTGAAAACTACATTCTGTTACAAAGCTACACTTTACTTAACATAACTAGAGCTACAATCCTCAGCTCTCAGCTCTCTTCACAGAATTGCTATCCTGCACTCTAACAGTGGCTGTACACTTGATTACTTTGGATACTCTCTTCACAAATCTCTTTAATCAATTATTTTTTAAAAAATTTTGCACACTTTTTCTCATACATTAAATCAGCAAGTATTATTCTCTCTTAAATAATATATATATAAAACAGTTATATTAAAATCATTCTTTAAAAAATCAATAATGACAAGTACAAAGGTCAAATTTAAATGACTTTATTTTCATATAGTATAAATTTTTTTTTTGAAAAAAATTTTAAAATTTTATTCTTTTTATTAATAAGAGAATTAACATAATGAGTAGAATTTGAATTTAAGTTCTTTGCGTAGAAATTAAGGGTCTTTTTTAGAATGAGAGAGGTTTGACCTCTCGACGATTATTCCGTAGAAGCTACGAGACCTAGAAAACTGTTTTTTAATATATATATGTAACAATTATATTAAAAATATTCTCTAAAAAATCAATAATGACAAGCACAAACGTCAAAATCTAAACGACTTCGCTTTCATATAGAACAAAATTATACATGAGTAAGCTGTTTAGATTTTTATGCACTTAAATTAAACAAATTTGTTTTATAATTATATACAAAAGACTTGTATATTGAGTCACACCTAGTAAACATTCATCTGACTCGTACAAAAGTTTTAGTCAATATCGATGGCTTGATAAGACTGGGGAGATGTTTCATAATAAAAATCAGCGGAGCTCTAACATTACGGGTTAATGGAACTTTTACCTTTCATTTTCACCATTACCATTATTCTCCTTTTGTGCTTATTTAGGTTCTCCATTGCTGCTGACACAATGACTCAAGGCCACACCATTACAGAAACCGCTACTTTGGTATCGAAGGAAGGAAAATTCCAAATGGGTTTCTTCAGTCCAGGTAATTCCATGAACCATTATTTGGGAATTTGGTACAAGAATATCCCAACTAGAACTGTAGTGTGGGTAGCAAACAGAGAAAATCCAATAAAAGACTCCTCGGGTGTAATATTGATGATAAACAGTACTGGCCATCTTACACTTGTAGGCCATAACAATATCTTTATTTGGTCAGCAAACCAAAGTTCAACTGTCAACAATCCAATTTTACAACTTTTAGATTCTGGAAACCTAGTTCTAAGAGATGAAAAAGCTGGGAATTCAGAGAAGTACTACTTGTGGCAGAGCTTTGATTATCCAACTGATACTTTATTACCAGGTATGAAGCTTGGTTGGAACTTAAAGACTGGCTTTAACCGACAAATAATATCATGGAAGAGCTCTGATGATCCTTCTCCAGGAGACTTTATTTGGAATCTAGAACGGCACAGCTTTCCTGAACCAGTCCTGTGGAGAGGTACAGAGAGGCTATTCCGTAGTGGTCCCTGGAATGGAGTTCAATATAGTGGTGCACCAGCTCGAAAACCCGACCCGACTTTCAATTTGAGTTTTGTTTCCACTGCAGAAGAGTTGTACTTCATGTTCTTCCCTACAAATAGGTCTTCACTATCAAGAATAGTTATGAACCAAACCACATATTTGCGAGAACGCTATATTTGGGTAGATGATAGTCAAAGTTGGAAGCTTTATGCATCAGTGCCACGTGACTATTGTGACAACTATGGTCTTTGTGGAGCATATGGAAATTGCATCATTAGTGAATCACCAGTTTGTGAATGTCTCAAAGGATTCAACCCTAAATCACCTGAAAAATGGAACTCAATGGAAACAAGAGATGGATGCATACGCAATAAGCCTTTGAATTATACACAGAGCGATGGGTTTGATAAATATTCTGGGTTGAAATTGCCAGATACAACAAATTCTTGGGTTAATGAGAGTATGAATCTTAAGGAATGCAGGAACAAATGCTTGGAAAACAGTTCTTGTATGGCTTATACAAATACAGATATCAGAGGAGAAGGCAGTGGCTGTGCAATTTGGTTCGGTGACCTAATTGATATTAAGCAGATTGTGAATGGTGGGCAGGATCTATATATTCGAATGCTTGATTCAAAGTTAGGTATAGACTTTAACTTTTGATTTTGACTACTCCTTGATCGTCTCTTTGTTTCATATGGAATTTAATAACAATGCTTTGCTCTCACCACAAAGCAGATGACAATACCGGGAGGAATATCAAGATAGCAGTAACATTAGCCACAATTGGCATATTCTCAGGGATTCTATGCACTGTATATTACATTCACCTCAGAAAGAAAAAAGCAAAAGGTAATGAAACTCTCTATTCGGCCAGGCTATACATACATGTTTACTATGAAAAGTTCATGATATAGATATGAAGGGTGACTTCATACTTCTTTAGACGAAGAACATCGTATCCATGATCTATTGCAATCTGGAATTTTTCACATAAGCTTAAACTAAAACAATGTTTTTGAACAAATATATTAGTAATGCTCTCTTAACTCCCTCAGCCTAATGCTTCTGAATTTATCACATAAAACTAAGCGCAAAGTAGATGTTGTTGGTTTGGGTGATGTGCCTAGTTATGTGATAAGAAGGCTGCTTATGAACAATCTGTATTACAGGTTTAAGTTTGTTGGAGCAAATATATAAAAAAAACAGATCATTTATAATTTCCAACAAAGTTTGATTAATAAAATTACTTCTTCCTGAAGGAAAAAAAAAGAAAGAAAATCTTTTGCTATATCTAACTATCCAAGTGCCAACCGTAGCCGCTTTTTCAATTTTCTGTGGCAGAGGAAGAACAAGTACATGTTTGGGGAAAAGAACAGGATGAAGAAATTAGAGGAAAAGAAGACCTGGAACTCCCATTGTTTGATTTGGCTACTATAGTTAGTGCAACGGATCAGTTTTCATCTAATAAGAAGCTTGGAGAGGGTGGTTTTGGACCGGTTTATGTGGTAATTTTGCAACTTGATGCTTATATTAAGGACCTTAATGAACAAATAAACAACTTACTTAAATTTGATATCCAGGGAATCCTACCTAATGGAAAAGAAATTGCAGTGAAGAGACTGTGCAAAAGTTCTGGCCAAGGATTGAATGAGTTCAAGAATGAAGTCTTACTTATTGCGAAGCTCCAACATCGAAATCTTGTAAAGCTTCTTGGTTGTTGCGTTCAAGGAGAAGAAAAATTGTTGGTTTATGAATACATGCCCAACAAAAGCTTGGACTCATTCATTTTCGGTTTGTTTCTTTTAACCAAGAACTTAATAAAGTTAGTTGGACATGTAGAACACTGCCTACATTATTTCTTTGCAATGTTTGAGTTGGATAATAAAAAATAATGTTAATGGTAATTTTACCAGATCAATCAAAAGCAGGTTTGTTAGATTGGTCAAAGAGATTCAAAATCATATGTGGAATTGCTCGGGGGCTTCTGTATCTTCACCAAGACTCCATATTAAGGATAATTCACAGGGATCTCAAAGCAAGTAATATTTTGCTTGATAATGAGATGATACCGAAAATTTCAGATTTTGGCACGGCAAGAATATTTAGAGGAGATCAGATAGATGAAAAGACAAGAAGAGTGATTGGAACATTGTAAGCATTTCTTAGATAGCATTTATCCCATAAAAACATGATATGTCAAGCTCTTAAGGTGTTTCTGTGGTTTGAATGTTCTGCAGTGGTTATATGGCACCTGAGTATGCCTTTAATGGAAAATTTTCTACAAAATCTGATGTCTTTAGCTTTGGTGTATTGGTGCTGGAGGTAATAAGTGGAATAAGAAGTAGTAAATTTTATCATTTTAGCCAGAGTCTTAATCTTATTGGACATGTAAGTATCAAAGGACAAGAACGATAACTTTATCTACATATTAAATTGATTAAATAAAAAAATAAAAATTGAATTTTCTTATGTTACAGGCGTGGACATTATGGAATGAAGGAAGGTCATTGGAGCTTATTGATGAATGCTTAATGAGTTCGTGTAATTTATCCGAAGTGGAGCGTTGCATTCATATTAGTCTCTTATGCGTGCAGCGGCGTCCTGAAGATAGGCCAGATATGTCATCAGTGATCTTAATGTTTGGAAGTGATATTATATTGCCTCATCCAAGACGACCAGCTTTCTTTATAGAACAAGAAGACTACCTTCAAACAGATCCTTCCCAATATCGTCAATCATCTTCATTCAATATTACCCTTGTTGAGCCTCGATAAGCATTTAAGTTTGTAATGGGTGTATGTGTATTTTTGCTTGGTTGTATAATGTATTTACATGTATGTTCATTATTGTGATTTGTAAGCCAAAAACAAAAATCCATAGAAAGTAATGTGAATATAGAAATACTGAAATTTCTTGATTTCCTAAATTATGTCTTGAAACTTTACTGGATATATAGCATCCTGATTTTATAATGATGCATGCATGGGGATATCTTCTGGTTATATGAACTTGCCACTAAACTGCTGTCTAATTTTTAGTAATATTCTCAACAACCAAAATTAAAAGAAAAAGAAAAAGAAAAAAAAAAAGGTTTACTAATCAATGAAGACGGTTTGAAGAATTTTCTCTAATCTGACTGACTTTTTAATCAGAATCACAGAAGACATTAAAACGTGTACAATTAGACAAATTGGCTAATTTTGCCTAGTGCATTAGAGGATTAAAAAATATGTTTACATAGTAATTGTGATAAAATGGTAACTAATTCAGAGTGGGAAGAAAATACATACAAATACAGGCTTTTATTTTATTTTCAAGAATATATAAAATAAAAATTAAAATCTACCTATCTTCATCCAACCTCAAGGCATTATGTGAAGAGGCATTTAGATGAGAAAAGTACTCATAGGTCTTTTAATTATTGTAAAATAATAATTAGGTCATGTAATTATTATTTTTTTTCCATTTTTTTTATAACCTTTTCAATTGCATTAAATAGTAGCTATTTTGACTTTGATAATTGTAGTTAAAAATATTAAATAAGAAAATATAGTATAATTTTCATTTACCAAATACAGCCACTTTTTAATAAAAATATAAAAAAATTATAATAAAAATAAGTAAGAAATTCATATATAATGAGTATAAAATCTATACCGTTACTATATTTTTGAAGAGAAAAATACATATGTAAGGAACTTTGTTTCTACTATCAAGATTATGTAAAATGATAACAAGCGTATATTCAGGTCGGAATAGCGTAAAAAATAAAATAAATATTCATGTTTCTTTGTCCCTTAAATGTTTAACATATTTATTTATAAAAAAATTCAATTGCTTATAATTTTTTTTTTTATATTATTGATATAATGGATATTTTAAAAAAATTAAATAATACTCTGATTTTATATTCTTAATAATTATTATTATTATTACTTATTAATTGGTAACTCTAATTTCACAAACCGAATATATTTTAAATAGAATACATTAACAGTGCATTATGGCATAAAAAAATACACATTTTATGCTCTCGAGATGATCACAAATAATCTTTTTTTTCTTCTAAAAATGATTTATTTTGGTACCACCTGTATGACATCATTCTTGACGGAAACAAAAATAAATGTAACCATTGAAGTGCTCTGCTAATAGCCGATAATTTTTAACAGGACATGTGAATTTTACATAATTTATCTATAAAATCTTGAATTTATATGTATTGAAAATTTATTTGAAAAATTAAGTAATTGTTTGGAGATAGGATTGTTCATTAAGGGTGGTCTAAGCCTACGAAGATATTTGTGCTCTAACCTATAAGCTGACGGGCTGCCAACACTTGACGGGCTCTGCTTCTTCTTCATGGCTTTGTTTCTTCTTTGGAAATTTTGCTTCTTCTCTTTTTTTCATTGCTAACTTGAGGGTTGGAGAGAGCGTCTTCGGTGACCATGTTTACTATTTTGCAGGTTATAGTTATCGTACCAACAACCCTTCTGATATAATTAATGTTACTTCTCACAACAATAATAATAAGTTAATTTAGATAATTCATAATTTATATAAATAATTTAAATAAATTATTAAGTATGTAAATAATTATTTTATAAGATTGTCTTTTAAAATATTTTTGAGATGATATTTAAATTTATTTTATCTTTTATTTTATTATTTTTATCAATTTATAACAATATATTATTTAGTTTAATTTTGTATATTTTGATTATTAATTATTTATTTTAAACTTAAAACAAGTTTTTACTTAACAAAAAAATTATGATATATATTTTTGTTAGACTTTTTTGTTAGTGTTTAAGACTTTAACACTTTAATTTTAATGTATCACAATACTTCTGATTATTTATATTTTATATTAGTAATATTTTAATATTTTTTGTTGAAATAATGTTTAAATTAATTAGTTTTTGAAATCTAATTAGAATTTATTATTATGTTAATAGATTACGTACGTATATGTAAATACTTAATAAAATATATCAAATTTTTTTACATTATAAAGTTTAATATATTTTATTTGATATATTTAAAGTGACCAAATGAGTTAACATATTTATTAAATAAGTTTGGTCATAATTGTACTTTTTGACCTGTTTAATAAATAAATTGGGTCAAGATTACACTTTTTTGATCTATTTAATAAACAAATTGAATTAAAGTTACATTTTTTTATCTGTTTAATAAATGAGTTAAATTAAATCAAACTTATACATATCGATTCTTAAACTAGTCTACTCAAATCTAACAAGGCCAACCTATTTAACGACTTTATTTGCTACTTTACACCTTAAACGTAAATTCTCATATTTGTTAATAAAATAAAATAAAATTATCTTATGTAAATTTATTGATATATAATAATAAAAAAATTCAATAACTTTATACACATAAAGTTTAATATTTAATTTTAAACAAAAGTAGTTAGTTTAATAGTGTCTTCATATTTCCTCTGTTTTTGTTTTTGTTGCTTTTTTTCATCAGCGCCTTGCACCTTCAAGATAAGTAGGTAACCAACCAATAAGAATAGAGAGAAATAATTGATTACTCAACCTCAATTGACATCTACCTTTCATTTCCGTTCCATTCTGGTATCATTAACCAAACTGTTCATTTAGTTTTTTTTAAGAAACATATCAGTTTTTATTAGAACATCTTCAAAATTGAAAAAACTAAAAATCTGGCATCCACATGGGTATTCAAGACAGCCAAGTATAATCCCGTATTAACTCCATCTATAAATTAAGTCGGGATTTCTTTACTGCCTGAGCATATGATGTATTAAATTAGTATTTGTATTTGTATTTGTATTTCATATTACTAATTTATTTTGCTGTTATAATGTTTATATTTGGTTGGGCACCCATTTTCTTTGAGCTAGCTTTTAGGAGTGAAACATAATTCATTTAAAATAGTATCAAAGCAATTCATTGGACCTAAGTTGGGCGTGAGAGTGGGTATTGAATTGACATTTGTATTTGTGTTTCACGTTGTTAATTTGTTTGGCTATTATAATGTTTATATGTAATTGGACACCTTCATTTTTTAAGCTAACTTTTGGAAGTAAAACCCAGCCCATTTAACATAGTATTATAACAAGGTTGTTAATTTGCAAACAATGTAGAAATTAGACCAAGCTCACATTGCACGTGAGAGTAAATATTGAATTGATATTTGTATTTGTATTTTATATTATCAATTTGGTTCCCTCCCCTTTAAGAAGGAGCGAGATACAACCCATTTAATAAAATGAAATTTAAAACTAGAGAAAACAATTCAATTGAACTGTTCTTATTGCTTAAGATGTGAGATCAAGAAAAAAAAATGCGGTGATATGTTTTTTACAAGAAACTATCCGGTGGGAGCGGTAAGCATCAAGGTATCTTAATATTTATATATATTCATTTCTTAAAATTAATTTAATTCTAATTTATGAAATATATGTGTACCTAAAAATTAAAAAAAATTCGAAGAATTCTACAAAATTAAATTTAATCAAAAGGCTTATCAAATGAAATAGAATGGTATCACTCCCCTTCTTGCCTTTCCATTTTCTTTAATGATATTATTATTTTTATTTTTTATTTTAATTTGTAAATTTACAAGATTGAAAAACTAACAATTTTATTGATCTTTTTGATTCTGGATTATTGCAAAAGAAATAATTTTTCTCATCAATGATTATGGTTTCAAATTTTCCCAAATGTTTACAATAACTGCCCAAAACTGCATTATATCTTTGTTACAAAAAATAAAAAATTGAGTCATTTCTTAGATATCTACTCTATCTTTATTTATTTAGCATTTTAAATTCCTCTAATTTTTTATTTTATTTTTATATAATTCATTTTATATATTTTAATTAAAAAAAATATTTTGTAAGGCTTCTCTATATATGCACTTCTTCCATAAATTTTCTTTTAATTGAAGGAGATGAAAACATTTTCATAGTTTATTATTTTTTTTTATTAACATATAATTTAGTACCAATGACTGTAATTTTTATTAATTTTTTTTCTAAAGTAATTACGTAAGATCTCTGTAAAAAAAACTATCTATTTGTCTCTTTCAATTGCAAAATATGGAGCTTTTTAATTAATTAATTTTATTTATTTATTTAATATAATCATTGTTTATCACAACTACCCATTAACTGAAAATGTTTTCTATATTATTAATGTATAAAAATTATAGATACGTAAAAAAAATAGACATAGATCGAAGACTAAAAAAAAATGTTAAATTCTAATAGAAAAAAAGTTTTATATTAATTGAATAACCTCTTTATTTAATTCTTTTTTTAAGAATTTTTTGAATGCATTATAAATAGTTCTTTTTATAACTAATTATTATTAAGATTAAATAGCTAATTTAACATCATAGTTAACTGATAACTTTTAAATACTTTTCAACTACTAAAAATTACATTTGTAATAATGATGTATTTTGCGATTTTCTTTTCTTTTTACAAGATTATTTTATTTTTTTTAGTGTTTATAGATTTAATTTCTCACCAACAAGCTTTTATTAGCTATGAGTATTCCAACTGTTCTTTGTCCATATAATAATTTTCTTCGCCGACAATGGCAATCTAGTTTGCTGCCATTAATAATGGAGGTAATTAACAGTATAAATTTTAATTAGCGTGTATTGATATTTGATAGAATTGATGGAGATCAAAAGTATTTTTTCTTGAAATTATCTTCTTTTTACTTAATTTAATGAGAGGTCTAAGAATTATTATTATTTAAAATATTATTTTATTGTTTTATTTTAATATGTATTTATATTTAAACTTTTTTTTTTATGGATTAATGAAATTATTTCGAAAAAAAAAAACCTCAATTGACATCTTAAAAAAAGAATTAACAAAGATATAAACTTTCAAATGTCACAGCGGTGTGTTGTCAGGTTGGACCAGTGGACCATTTGAATTGACATTTAGAAGCCATTAATTTCTTAAAGTTATCTTCGCTTTTTTTCTTTTTTTTTTTTTCTTTTTTTATTTGAAAGTATGATTTGGGATTGGAATTGTAATTGTGATTGTGATGGTGATGGTGATGGTGATGGTGATCGGTGAATAGTTTACAAGAATGTTGGTTTAGATAAATTTAGAGTTATGTTTATATTAATTATAATATAATAAATTATTAATTTTATTAAAAAATCATAAATTTTTATTTTAAAAATCTTTTAACTAAATATTATATTATAATTAATATAAATATAAATTTAAATATTTTATCATTTTTCTGATTTTATTTTCTTTTAAAATAGTTTACGTAATGAGAATGTTTTCGAACTTTGTGAATTTTTTTTTTAAAAAGCATTTTATTAGTTGTTATGTTTTAGAAAATTTTTAAAGCTAACACATTATAGGAACATTAACATTGAAGTTTTTAGGTTATATTATTTATATTATTTAATTTTTTAAATTATAAGTGATATTATTTTGTTAAAATATAAAGTGGAAGAAAATATTAATATAAAATAGATAAAAGAATAAATGTACAAACTAAAATAATAAATAATCCAAGTAGGTTGAGAAGAAAATCAAAAAGTCAAATAAAGATATTTTAATTCTCATTCATTAAAATACTAAAATACTACACTGATATTTATAGAAATAATAAACTAAAATACTAATTATAATAGAACTTTAAACAAAACTCATAAACTAATAGAAAAACATTAAAATAATTATCTAATAACTTAATCATAATAGTTTCCAACAGTAACAATGAAACTAACTATTAATCTAATATTCAACTCTCCCTCTCAAGCTGAACATAATCTACGTTCAGCTTGGACAATTACAACATACATATTTGTACTTGATGTTAAACCTCAAATGTGTTTTAGTGCTGGTAGGATTTGAAATTGATAATGGTGGTGCACAACGGTAGATCGGTTGATCTTTCTAGAAAACGACGATGGGTCGGTTGATCTTTTTAAAAATTGTGGTTACAAAGACGTGAGGCTGAGATTAATACCAACAGTCATGAGACCGTGAGGGTGACATGAACGACGGTGACTACAGCAGTGACAATTGATGATACCAACAGTTGTGAGGTCGTGAGGTTGACATGAATGATAACGGTGACAGTTTGCTAAATGACGAAACCAAAGAACCAACCAGCAGTCTTTAGAAGAAATTGAACTGAAAATGATGAGTACTAGCAACTGAATAAAGTAGAGAAATTGAAGCCATACTGCAATGACAGTAGGAGTATATGTATGACAGATGATAAGAAAATAGAAAAACATGTTCACAATATCGAATATTGCTCTGATACCATGTTAAAATATAAAGTAAAATAAAATATAAATATAAAAAAATAAATGTACAAGCCAAATAATAAATAATAAATGTACAAGCTAAATAATAAATAATCAAAGTAGGTTGAGAAGAGAATCAAAAAGTCAAATAAAGACATTTTAATTCTCATTAATTAAAATACTGAAAGACTACATTGATATTTTTATGGATAATAAACTAAAATTTTAATCTTATAGGACTCTAAACAAGATTCCTAAACTAAGTATGAAAATATTAGAATAATTATCTAATATCCTTAATTTATATTAGTCTCTAACACTAACAATGAAATCTAACTATTAATCTAATATTCAAATATTAAGCTTTTAAGGAAACTTGGTTTCCCAACGACTTCTAACATGATACTAGAGCTAGATGTTCTTGTGTTCAAAGGCCTAGCAATTCCAATTGTTGCATTGTAAGTGTTTGGCTTGCTGATTCTTAAAGCCAATACTTATGAGAAAGTAATAGATGTATAAAAGTATAGTTGGCTTTACCTCCTAACAGCTTAAGCTTTTAAGAGAGTTGATTTTCCAACAACTTCTAACATATTTAGTCTTTTAATTTAAAAATAAATAAATTAATTAAGAATAAAATACATAATTTTTTAATTAAAATTATGTGTTTTTTTTTTGTCTTTAATGGACTCTTTTTTTTTTTTGAAGAAAAATTTAAAAAATTAAATAATATTATTTATAATTTAAGAAAATAAATAATAAAAATAATTTAATCTAAATAATCTATTTTTCTCTAAAATTATATATTATATAGCATCACATTTTCTATTAAATTAATGTGAAATGGGATAAAAATATAGGTAAATAGAATGTTGATTTATTTAGCCCTAGGTTGACGATACGGAGTGTTTATGGTTCAGTTCTGGTCTAATTTTTGGTTAAAAAATAACCAAACTTAATCGAAAATATTATTTTAACCAAATCATTGTCTAATTAAGTTTATTAAAATTAAAAGGTCTAATCCGATTTGATTCACGATTTTTGACAATTTTCATATATTTTTTTAATTTTTTTCTCCAAATTTGTTAAAATTTGAAAATAATATAAAGAAAAAAATCTTTGAATCTAAATAAATTAATTAATATATACTTACAAATAAATATCATATTACATCCTAATATAAATATCCTTAAAATAATCATAGAATCAATTACAATTAGAGCTAAATATTTTTTGTAAATTTTACAACAAAATACAATAATGCATTAATCTATAAATAATATATTAAAAATAAGGTAGGGAGTTAGTGTTCATACTTTGATTATAAAAAGATATATAATTAATAAATATTTTTTGATTTTTTTAAAGAATAATATATTAAAAATAATTATAAAGAATGGTCCGGTTCGGTCCGATTTAGTTTAAAAATTCGTATAACCGAACCAAACCATTTATAAAATGGTCTGAAGAAATAAAAATCAAACAAGATTGTTTGATTTACAAAACCATTTAGTCTAATTCGGTCTAATTTTTTGATTTTAATACATTTGATCCAATTTTTAGATACCTTGAATTGACGGTTACTCGAAGCAAAAGCAAGACGATAAAAAAAAATTTATGTTTTACTTCTTAAAAGAAATTATTATTAAAATAATAAAATTATCATAATTATTTTTATTATTATCATTTACAAAATTTTTATTTTACTTTTATTATTAATTACATATTAATATTATTTTTATTAAATAAAATAATTTAAATAAATTATTATAATAATTTAAATTACAACAATATCACTAACCAATTTATCATTACTTTATTTAAGTAGTGTTTTGTAATAGTTAAATTTATGTAATTAGATTTTGTGATATATTATTGCTAGAATTTCTTAAAGGCATTATTATGGGTGTTTAAAAAATTTAAGAATCAATCAAACCTATAATTAGGGGTGTTTATTGTCTTATTTGGTTCATTTTTTAGCCAAAAAAATTAAATTGGATCGTTTATATAAGTTTAATTAAACTAGACAGAATTATTTAGCTTATAAAATTGTTAAAATTGAACTGTTTGGTTAACAATTTTCATGATTTTTTATTTTTAAGTTTTTTTTTCTCAAAATCATGTTATTGAAACATGAAATTAACATTAAAAAAAATTTAAATCTAACCAAATTATTTCAAATATACTACAAATATAAATCATATAATATCTCACATAAATTAACAATTAAATTGATAAAATTTATAAAATATAAAATTCTCATAATATACATGCAACTGAAATTGTAAATTGTATGTTAAAGAGCTGAAACTCCAAAAAAGAGTTTAAATGTAATATTTAATTTTTAATAATAATATAAAATATTTTTTATTTTTCAAAATAAGTACTAATATATTATATTTAATTTTTTTTAAATATATAATATATAACGATCTGATGGTTAAAAAATTTATAAAATTAAATCCGATCGTTTGAGAAATGGTTAGAAAAAATATAAGCTGGACCATTTAACTCACATAATTGTACGGTACAGTTTAGTCAGATCCAATATTTTGGTTTAATTAGGTTTAATTTGATTTTTGGACACCCCTACCAAAAATTATTGGTTTGGTTCTTTATTTAAAAAAATCAATTAATTTTAAATTAGTTTATTTTTTATTTATTTAAACCTTGTAAAGACCAAATCAACCCAATTCATGCATTTTTTTTTTATTTCATATTACTATTTTATATAATTATTTAAAAAAAAAAAAAGGTTTTTGTGATTACTTGGATTCTCATTATCACAAATTCACATATTATACAACTTCAACTTCTTCCCTTTTTTTTTTTTTTTTTCTTGCCTCTATCTACCTCCCATATTCGCCACTCATATCACCAGTATCTTATCAACAATTATTTGTTATCGTCAGTCATTCTCGTTTGGTAATTTATTTTTGTATGCTTTTTTATAGATAATTTAATTATTTTATTCTCATTTTTTTTTTTTAATAAATAGTGTGTACTAAAAATTTGACCTTCTATATTTTGCTTTGTGTTATATTGTTAATTTTTTATGTTTCTAATTTTGTATAAAAGGACAATTATTTTTATTTTAAATAATATTTTATAATTGAATTTAGTTTTATAGTTTGTTAATGTGAGATAAGCATGTTTTGCTTATTTTTGCCGCTAGAATTTGGACGTTTAAGTAAAATTTATGCAAGAATTTTTAGATAAAGTACCAGTGACGTATCTGCGTGTGGGCTGTCCCGGGCTTGAGTAGTATAAATATAATTTAATATATTATATTATAATTATATATTTTTCTTTAAAAATAAAAATATTAAATATTTAAAATATTTATGTTTTATTTTACACTCGTATTAATAGTTATGCATTATATCTTCCTAAAAATTATAACTTTTAAATTTTTGATAGATAAATATTGTTTAATTATTAATTTAAGTGTATATTTAAGTATAAATTTATATGTATTTAGCACTCTTTTTTTATAACAATTCACCATTATTTCATTAAATATGTTTTTTTCCTTCTTTAAATTTTTAATTAGAATTTTTTATTTCAAAATATATATTATCCTATTGTTATATTAAAATATGAAATTTATTTTGAATTTCTATACTTATCAATTACCATTAATAAGTAAAAAAATGATTAGGCATATAACTTATTTATTGATTATTTAGTTATTTTAATTTTTTGTTTATTTGTTGTTAGGTCTATTTAAATTTGTAATTTTTAATTTGTATATTTTAATTTACATTAAATATTTTTTTTGTAGGTTATAATGGATAAACCTCACAAAAACTCTAAATCATTTAAAACTTGTCATTTATTCTTTAAGAAAATAGATGACCAATAATCAACTAAAAATACTTTTATTAAGGCCACCAACCAAAAAAACAAGCGATCTCAAGAACCACTTGTTGAAGTTTGTAGAAGAAATTGAATCTGAATTGATAATCAATGAATTTTATGATCTAAAGTATTGTCGGGCACAATTTAAATAATTTTTTTGTTTATTTTTAAAATTTATATTATTTTCTCAATGTTAGCTATAAATCTTGATATTATAAATAAAAAAATAAAAAAATTTATTTTAATATAAATTAACCCTCCTTAAAAAATATTTCTGGTTACGTCCCTGTAAAGTACTATCTATTATTTTTCTTCTTATTCAAGTGAGACATTAATTATGTGGAATTTAATTTTATCTATTATAATTACATCATCTTCTATATTTTTGTCTTTAGAGTTTGTATCGCATGAATAACATAATAAATGACTTGAATATAAAAAATAGCAAATTTTTTCATGTAAATTATTACTATTTTTTATTGTCTATTTGTCTTATTTTTAAATATTTTTTGCATTTAATGATTTATATGAATAATGATATTAGATAAATGATTGAAATCTAAATATTTTAATTTAGATATTATAATAAAATTAACATTAAAAATTATAATATAAGAGTTAAAAAATTATTAGTAAACAAAATTTATTAGGAAAAAGAAAAATTTTTTATTTATTTTAATTCAAATAGAATCAAAATAATTAGTTTGGATTGAATTAAAATTTTAAATTTTTAAGTTTGAAATCGATAAATTGATTATATATTTTGGCTTAAACCAAAATCAACCACTAACTGTACCATTCGACCTCACTAACGTGCATAAATGTAAATCTAAGGAAACTTAACATATGCCTACATAAATTGTTTTCCATTGTAACGCCACTCAAAAATTTATTACATATTCTATAAATATTTATAAGTCTTATTTAATTTATGCTCTTGTTTTAAAACAATACAAAAGGTGAATATTATGTAACACTATTTTTAGAATAGTATTTTATATTATTATTCTATCATAATTTTTATTTTAATATTTTATATCTTAATTTTAATAATTTAAATTGAGTTAGTATTTCAAAACATGACTATCTATCATAATTTTTATTTTAATATTTTATATCTTTTATCTCTTAATTTTAATAATTTAAATTGAGTTAGTATTTTAAAACATGACTATAAAATTAGCTTTTTAATAATGTTCCGTACAATTAACATGTTAATAGAATTTATATCTCAATAAAATAAATAATACTTTATGTTTAATTTAATTTAATTTAATCAAAGACTAAAAACAATCTTCTTAACTGAAACTTTATTACATGTCCAATTAGCTCTGGTACATTCCATTATTCATTTAAGCAATAGTAATTGGTATTATTTTAAAAAGAAACTCTCTTACCAAAATATTAATGTCATATTTGATTAATACTTATATAAATAAAAATAATTAAGTATATTTTTAAATTTATTTTAATTATAATTTTAAAATAAAATATAAATTATTAAAATAATAATAATAATAATAATAATAATGTTCATTCCATCCACATTATTCAAAAATACGTTAAAATATTTTATTATTTTTACACATTAGTATAATAATTTATTAATATTTTTATTTTATTTTATTTAAAAATTAATTAATTTTTAATATGTTAAAATATTTTATTATTTTCACACATTAGTATAATAATTTATTAATAATTTTATTTTATTTTATTTAAAAATTAATTAATTTTTAATATATTAAAATATTTTATTATTCTCACACGTATAATAATTTATTAATATTTTTATTTTATTTTATTTAAAAATTAATTACTTTTTAATTTTATTTTAATTTTTTTTTTTTATTGTTCAAATAAAAATAAAATAATGACAATAATAATAATCATCTTCCGAACAAAGTCAAAGCCTATTATCATTTTCATTTTCTTAATCAACTTTGGCGGCTTGTCTATTATGTACGTCAAGATAAGTTTCAGCAATCTTGAAAATAAGCAAAAGGAAAGGGGAAAAAAAATAAAAAATTGGGGCCCTTATTTCGTAATACTATTCTTTGGAGAATAATTTCTCATGGAAGCATCTAATGATACTTGGCCGCAATAAGCCAATGACTGTAAAGGCTGTCCTATTTTAAGCAAAAATATTTTTACTGTTCTTAAATAAAGTAGTCTATTATTACAAATTATAATTAAATATATATTATTAAAATTTAATAAATTGCAGTTTTTATTTCCTTATGTAGACTCATTTGAGTAGTCATATCTAAACCATTTTAGACTCCACTTGCAAGTCATTGTTTTGTGTTTCTCGAAAGTCTGATTTTAATAATTTATGCGTGTAGTGGAAGATATATATATTTTTTTCTTTTGACAACAGGTAATGAATCCAAGCTCTTGATTCAGACTCATTTGTATATTAGTTCTAGTTCAAAAACAAACAAGACCGTCGTTGTTCCACAAACTTGTAACGCGTTACTATTACACTGGATGTTCGAATTAGTAACTTCTCTGCCTTTTATTGTCATGTACAAGTGAACAAAAAAAACTATATGTATTAAACAAAAATATTGTTGACCAATTCAAATTTATGTTTTTGCCGACCAGTCAAATATAATGAAAGGTATTCTTTTTATTGACATTAAGAAGCAACCAGACAGGCTTTTTTCTTACCCAGACAAGTCAACCTCAACATGTCATCTATAATTTCTAAGCAACGAGATTCAAAGTCGACCAAAAATGGAACATATTGTTTTTACAACACTTTTCAAAATCATTTTGCTCCTCTGTTTATCTAAGGTCTCCCCAGGTGCTGACTCCATTTCTGGTGTTCAGACCATTAAAGACGGCAGCTCTTTAGTTTCCAGCGATGGAAGTTTCGAATTGGGTTTCTTTAGTCCAGGTAGTTCAAATTCAAATTCAACAAAACGTTATGTGGGAATTTGGTACCACAATATCCCAGTTAAGACTGTGGTTTGGGTAGCAAATAGGCAGAACCCAGTAAATGATTCATCTGGAGAATTGTTAATAAACAGAACAGGCCATCTTATTATTAAAAGCCAGAATACTAGCACAGTTGTTTGGTCAGCAAATCAAACTCAAGTTGTTCAGAATCCAATTCTACAGCTCTTAGACACAGGAAATCTTGTTCTAAGAGATGAAAGAAATGAAAATCCAGACAACTACTTGTGGCAAAGCTTTGATTATCCATGTGATAACTTATTACCAGGAATGAAATTGGGTTGGGACAAAAAATCAGGGCTTGATAGGCGTGTAACATCATGGAAGAGCCCAGACGATCCTTCTCCAGGAGACTTTAATTGGGGCATAGATTTTCATAACTATCCAGGTCTTGTGATCTATGTTGGCTCCAAAGTGTACTACAGAGACGGACCATGGAATGGCCAAAGGTTCACTGGTGCACCAGAGCTGAAACCCAACAAATTATACGAGTTCAAATTTATTTCTAATCCAGATGAAATCTATTACACATATAATCTCAAGAACAAATCATTATATTCAAGATTAATTATAAACCAAACTACTCAATTAAGGGATCGATACGCTTGGAATCCAGATACTAAAAGTTGGGAACCGTTCATATCATCAGTTCCAAGAGATGATTGTGATAAGTATGCCCTTTGTGGTGCCAATAGGATATGTGACGTTGGTGAGTCCCCTATTTGCCAATGTTTAAAGGGTTTTACAGCAAAATCACCAAACAACTTGGACTGGACTGAAGGTTGTGGGCGCAATAAAGCATGGACCTGCCAGGACAAAGGCAACTCTGGGTTTATGAAACTTTCTGGCATTAAATTGCCAGATACAACATATTCTTCATTGAATACAAGCTTCAATCTCAAAGAATGTAAAGCTAAGTGCTTGGAAATTTGTAATTGTACCGCTTATGCAAACTCGGATGTAAATGGAAGAGGTAGTGGCTGTGCCTTGTGGTTTGGCGATTTGCTTGATATTAAACAGTTTGCATCTGGTGGTGAAGATGTATACATTCGGCTGCACGCATCTGAGTTAAGTAAGGATTCACTTTCATATCTGTCTTTCACATTTCAGATTTTTGCATGATCATTCTGTTTCTGTTATAGATTTTCAATCTTTTTTTTGTTTACAATAACTGATATGACTACATTTCCCATGCTCTACAAAATTAAACATCAAGAGGAAACAAATAAGCGCAAGGTGAAGATAGGAGTGACAGTTGCAAGTGTAGTTCTTGTGGTCTGTTGTTTGCTGTTTGTTTGGCATTACGTTCGAAGATTCAGAAGACACTTGAAAGGTAAGTAGTCACCCTGAATGCATTTGCCCTTTACAATTCTTCTTTGTTTTAAATTGAGCATATAAAAGCTCATTTAATTTTCTTTTTGTCCAGACAATACAGAGACGATTGGGATAATGAATCAGAACAATGAAGGCCAAACAGATAACTTGGACCTCCTATTCTTTGATCTAGCTACAATTGTAGATGCCACTGACAACTTTTCAAGCAATAACAAGATTGGGGAAGGAGGTTTTGGTCCTGTTTACAGGGTAAGATTACATTTTAAGCATATGTTAATTATTACAAGTGAAAAATAAACTACACTTATTGAACCAGCATTTTATAGTATTTTTACCGAAATAAATTTTCAGGGAACACTAGCAGATGGAAAAGAAATTGCTGTGAAGAGGCTTTCAAGGAGTTCGGGTCAAGGACAAAATGAGTTCAAAAATGAAGTTATCCTGATTGCAAAGCTTCAACATAGAAACCTTGTAAAGCTTTTAGGTTGTTGCATTCAAGGGGAGGAAAAAATGCTTATTTATGAATACATGCCCAACAAAAGCTTAGACTTGTACATCTTTGGTTAGTAGTTCCGATACTAAACAAAGGCTTTCATAAAATATAGACCATTAATTTAGATGTTGTTTATTGTCCAAGTA
This sequence comes from Elaeagnus macrophylla, assembly GCA_029378325.1. Taxonomy (NCBI): domain Eukaryota; kingdom Viridiplantae; phylum Streptophyta; class Magnoliopsida; order Rosales; family Elaeagnaceae; genus Elaeagnus; species Elaeagnus macrophylla. Next base: position 19,125,901 of record CM055646.1, on the reverse strand, counting down.
TCCACGAGTAACATTAGATTAATATGAATGATACACTTGCATGCAGATAAAACAAGAAAAGAAGTTTTAGATTGGTCGAAACGCTTTGAAATAATCTGTGGAATTGCAAGGGGACTTCTGTATCTTCATCAAGATTCTAGATTAAGAATTATACACAGAGATCTCAAAACAAGTAATGTTTTACTTGATGAGGAGATGACCCCAAAAATTTCAGACTTTGGTATGGCTAGATCTTTCAAAGGAGACAAAGGTGAAGGGAACACAGAAAGAGTGGTTGGAACATAGTAAGTATTTCTTATCATTATACTCGCTAATCAAATTCACATTTTATGACATCTGATTTTCTTTCCTAATTGTTGGTTTTCAGTGGCTATATGGCACCTGAATATGCGGCCGATGGGTTATTCTCAGTGAAATCAGACGTGTTTAGTTTTGGCATTTTGCTGCTAGAAATCATAAGTGGAAAAAGAAATAGAGGGCTCTATCATCTGGATCCGACTCTTAACCTGATTAGATATGTGAGTGAAGTTTACAAATATTAATTTGTAATTTGTTATAATTTTTCACAAGACAGATAAAAAATGACAAATTGGTAATGTGTTAATAAAATGTGTAGGCATGGAGATTATGGACAGAAGGCAGACCTTTAGAGCTGATTGATCCATGCTTGAAAGAGTCGTCTGATACATCTCAAGTGCTGCGATGCATCCATATTGGTCTATTGTGCGTGCAAGAGTATCCTGAAGATAGACCAAGCATGTCTTATGTTGTTGTGACATTGAGTCATGGAACTGATTTGCCTCAGCCTAAGCAACCTGGTTTTTCCTATGGAAAAAGCACTGCTGGAGGTTTTTCTTCATCAAGCAAGAATGAATCTTCAACCAACGAAATCACTTTTACTAGTATGGAACCCCGTTAGAGAGATTTAATTATAATTTAATGAACACTTGTACCTCAATTTTTAGTTTATGAATTAGTGGAAATGATGGTAGTAGTGTCTCAACTATACTAGCAATCTTACATTAAGATTCTTTAAAATGAAAATAAAATAATAAATAATGGAAAGGAAAGCCTCAGATTTGTGAACTGGTAATTTTTTATTAACATAAATGTGTTTAGATTCCACACCAAATTGACTAATTTGCTTAAGTGAAGAGGATATTGAGTGATTGACCAATAAAAAAAATCGTTGACAAAGTTTGGGCTGGGGCTGGGGCTGGGGCCGGGGCCAGAGACTCTTATTCCTCTTTCATTCTATACTATTTTTCTACTACACTTAAATGTTACATGTTCTTTGTTTCATCCCGTTGCTTGTCATCGTCATTTGTCTAGTCGCCGTGAACCTCCGGCTGGATGAGAAATCTCCATTTTCCCTGGTAATGCATCTTGAATGTGCAGATGTGGCTGGAGTGGTAGCCATCGGTGGAGGCAAAAACCAAAGGTCGTAACGAATGGGCTAGAGTTCTTTTTAGCTAGAAAAAGACTTGCTAGTCATTATTTTGTGTTTCTCGAAAGTCTGTTTTTTATAATTTATTCGTGTTGTGGAATATTTTTTTTTTTTTCATTTTTTCTTTTGGCAATAGGTAATGAATCCAAGCTCTTGATTCAGACTCATTTGTATAAAAAACAAAACAAGACTCGCTGTTCCACAAACTTCCAGTGAATTACTCAAATAGCAAAGATTTGAGTAAAAAAGCTTTTTAGACTTAAATAGCACTTTTTGAACCTAAAACGGTGAGTTTCATTTATATAATATATATGATTTTTACCAAAATATCCAGTATTCGTAAAAACCTCGCCATTTCCGTGTTTCCTTTAAAGCTTATGGTTTTGTACATTCACATTTTGTATGTACAAGTTACATACATATTTATTTTGTATGTAACCTGTACATTCACATTTTGTATGTACAGGTCATGTGAATGTACAGGTTACATACAAATTTATTTTGTATGTAACCTGTACATACAAATTTATTTTGTATGTAAATTTGTATGTAACTTGTACATACAAATTTGTATGTAACCTGTACATACAAATTTGTATGTAACCTGTACATACAAATTTGTATGTAACCTGTACATTCACATTTTATATGTAATCTGTACATTCACATTTTGTAAGCTGTTTAAAACAACAATAACATACAAACAATACAATGCATTTCATGTGAATGTACAGGTTACATACAAAATAAATTTGTATGTAACCTGTACATACAAATTTATTTTGTATGTAAATTTGTATGTAACATGTACATACAAATTTGTATGTAACCTGTACATTCATATTTTGTAAGCTGTTTAAAACAACAATAACATACAAACAATACAATGCATTTCATGTGAATGTACAGGTTACATACAAAATAAATTTGTATGTAACCTGTACATACAAATTTATTTTGTATGTAAATTTGTATGTAACATGTACATACAAATTTGTATGTAACCTGTACATTCATATTTTGTAAGCTGTTTAAAACAACAATAACATACAAACAATACAATGCATTTCATGTGAATGTACAGGTTCACATTTTGCAGGAAGAACAGTTTGTATGTACAGGTAATCTGTACATACAAAATGTGAATGTACAGGTTACATACAAAATAAATGTGTATGTAACCTGTACATACAAAATGTGAATGTACATAAGCTGTTCTTCTTCTTCTTCTTCTTCTTCTAGTGGGTGATTGCTCTACTACTCCCTCTCTCCTACAAATTTATGTAACCTGTACATACAAATTTATTTTGTATGTAAATTTGTATGTAACCTGTACATACAAATGTGTATGTAACCTGTACATACAAATTTATTTTGTATGTAAATTTGTATGTAACCTGTACATACAAATTTGTATGTAACCTGTACATACAAATTTGTATGTAACCTGTACATTCACATTTTGTATGTAACCTGTACATTCACATTTTGTAAGCTGTTCAAACAACAATAGTCGAAATAATTTTGTATGTAACCTGTACATTAACATTTTGCAAAAAGAACAGTTCGTATGTACAGGTAACCTGTACATACAAAATGTGAATGTACAGGTTACATACAAAATAAATATGTATGTAACCTGTACATACAAAATGTGAATATACAAATTCCATAAACTGTTCTTCTTCTCCAGTGGGTGATTGCAGACATAGTCGAAAGCATCAAACTTAATCAGAATCATAAATAATCAAACTTAATTAGAATCACAAATATTTCGATCCACTTCCAATAAATATACGATAGATTTAATAATTCACAAAAGTTTACATCTTTAATGCAATTTATACCAGTTCCTCTATAATTCTGCGTTGGAAAATTTTATGAACCTTCAGTTACGACATTTTCGATTTCCTTCTGCGTTGGATTTGGAGGTTAAAAGTGTCACTTATATCTTGCCAAAACACAATCGTTTTGCTATATTAGACAAAAAATTAGTTTCCAACAGATATATATCATTCTGGGTAATTAAATCACAAACTTCTAACGCGTTAGTATTACACCGGATGTTCGAATTAATGACTTATCTGCCTTTTATTGTCATGTGTGAACAAAAAAATTATATGCATTAAACAAAAATATTGTTGACCAATTCAAATTTATGTTTTTGCCAACCTGTCAAATATAATGAAAGGTATTCTTTTTATTTACATTAAGAAGCAAACTGTCAGGCTTTTTTTCTTATCGAGACAAGTCAATACAGGTATTAAAAAAGACGGGTCTGTTCGACCTAATTTATTAAAGGCCCGTTCTAAACACATCCCACAAAATATACTAACTACATACCCCTATATATAACAAATAATAATAACAAAAGAGAAACATCATTTTAAAACAAAAGAGCCGAATACATCCCACACTCACAAAATTCCTTCTCTGCGTGTGCCGTCGTCGTGGAGAGTATCCACCGCCACCACCGCTGCCGACGACACTTTCTCTTCCTCAGCTTCTTTCCGGCGACACTTTTTGTCGCTACTGCTACCGCTTTCGACGATTTTCTGCTACCCTATTGCCGATGATTCTTGCTACCGACAATTTTCTTCCCACCTGCATATTTGTATTCAAACCAAAATCAGGTGAGTTTCTTAAGCTTGAAAGAAACAGAGACACCTTTGTCATTATTTGTTGTAGTGGAATTTGCAATGTTCAGTCTTTGAAATTTGAACACATCTCTGTTTCATGCAATTTGGTCCTGTCGTTTTTAGAAGGTATCCAAATTCTTAAAATTTATTCGCCCTTGCTCTAGCGGGTCCGTAGCTGATCTGTTGCTATTCTTTTTTAGACATTGATCAATTTAATCTTTTTATTGGCTATTTTATTGTGGATGGCATAGGGTAAGGAAATGTGATTTTGTATGCCTAATCTCCTGCTTGAAAAAGGTATTATGCATTGAGATGAATTTATGAAGGCCAATGTATCTGCTGATACTCCAAATGTTCAACCACCACATAGGTGGATCTCGCCTCCTTCTAGTATGTGTAAGCTACCTAGATGTGGCTAGTGTTAATGAAAAGGCCACTAATTCTATTGTGTTGGGTTTTTGCAGGACTCATCAAGTAAGGTCTAATAATCCTTTTCTCCACTATCTTGGCAGTGGAATCCCTTCAATATTTTCACATTAGGCGACCTTCTGTTGGTCAACTTTGTATTTGGTGGAGTTGCAAGGAATGTTGCAAAATGTTTGTCAAAACTTGGACCAAAGCCTTTTATAATTAGTGTCGTAGGACATGACATGACAGGTGGTTTTCTGATCTTATTAGTTTCTATTACTCTGAGAGTTTTCAACCCTTGTAGTAGTGTGAATGCCTTTGAACATATAGGTTTTAATCTTTCACAAGCAAGATTTAGAACAATCACATATATTGGTCTTACTTTTTAGTATGAATATCAGTTTCTTTTAAAATTTGCTCTCTATTTTTATAGAGAATTATTCAATTGTTAGTTTGGACATTATAGTTTGTCTTCATAGATTATAGGTTGTCAGGGAATTCTGTAATGACACAGTCACAAAACTCTACGTTCATCAAGTTAAGCTATCACAAAACTCTACGTTCTTTCTCTTGCCATTTGTTTGTTTAGTACAATTTAAGCTATCAAATTGTCTTATTTTTTTATTTACTGCTAAAAATATATTGGGATCTTGTCATAGACATAATTATTAATTTTGAAATGTAATTTGTAGATATGTCGAGACAACGGCTAACGGCTGATATGCGTCGAATAATGAAGAAAGATACAAAATGGAAGGTATCTTTTACCGAAGAAAGAGTAACAAAGAAAACACTGTAGAAGAATCACAGCAAGATCATGGGTGATTGAGACTTTACCAAGAAACGTAGGACATAGACAAAGAAATTGCTATTCTTTATTTTCTTTTAAATTGTATTGTAGTTTTTAAGACAGTAACATTGTATTTGTATATTATGTGTATTAAAATTAACTTATATAATTTGCTGAGTAATAGATGTTTTATGCAATTGTATGAGATTTTTTTTAACATGACGGGATTATTGATGTATATTATGTTCATATAAGTTGGGATATTCGGCAGTAGATTTGAACAATAGAGTCAGGAAATATTTTTAATAGAGTTAGAAAATAGTCAAAAATATGTTCAAAGGAGTAGTTTGAACATTTAAAATAAATTCGAACTATTTGTTTGATCTTTATGCATATGTTCGAACTATGTGTTTGAACATTTTCAATATGTTCAAACGATATGTTTGAACATTTTCAATATGTTCGGTTAAAATATTTGAACACCTGGTGTGAGTAAACACGGCTGATAAATTAAAAAGATCCATTTAAAATTGACCCATTTGTTCGGCTGAGCCTTTTGAACTTTTTGTTTTTGTTCGGACGACATGTTTGAACATTTTGTATATGTTCAGGCGATCCTGTTGAACATTTTCAAGATGTTCAACATAATTATTTGAACGTTTGAAAAATGTTCGGCAACAATGTACGAACGTATTATATATGTTCGGACCTGGTACGTTGAACATACTGGAAAAAATTTAACAACTCTCTGATTCGTTTTCCAATATTTGGGGAGGAAAGGAACATTCTAGTTCATTGCAGGATGTGAATACCAATGGAAGCTCACAAACTTTAGCTAGAAAAGCTGCCGGCGACGATGACGGTGGCTGTGGAGGTGGAGGTTCCATTTCAGAGAAATAAATATAAAAAAAATTTGAACCAGTTTTCTAGAGTGAAATTAACAGAAAATGTTAATGGAGAAGTGGTGCAGCCGATGATTGAAGAAAAATAATTTCGGTCCGGCGGGCAGCAGAGGCAGCAGCAACGGCAGCGGTAGCGGCAGTTTATTTCCCACGAGCAGCGGCAATTTATTTCCCACGAGCAGCGGCAGTTTGTGGGATGTATTTGGTTTTCTCTTAATTTGTTGTTACTTAGCATGTTATGTGGGATGTGAGTAGAACGGGCCTTTATTAAATTAGCGTATTATATGGGCTACGTCGCACCTTTATTCTTGGCCCGTAGAACTTAATGTGTTGTGTCGTGTTCGGTCTATTGAGCTGTACTTAATGGACCTACACGGTATATAATCTTTTTATTTTATTTTTATTATATATTTATTTAATTATTTAGATAAAAAATATTAATAATATTTTAAAAAATTAAAATTATGAGTCGAATTCTCAACCTCTTATTTAATATATTGTTAAATATTTATTAAATTATATTTAATTTTATTTAAATGTAAAAAAATTATTTATTTATTGATATTTTTTTAAAATTAATTTTTAAAATAATAAAATTTATAGTATCAGTTCGATCCAGTCTATTAAAGCCCGTGAGTCATTAACCGTGTCATGTTAATTCTTTTGACTAATATGCTGTAAAGAATATTTAGTAAATTGTATTGTATTGGTCCAATACACCAACAGATCAAGTAATTAACGGGCCCGCACACTCCTACAAGTCAAGGTCAACATGTCATCTATAAACTCTAAGCAAAGAGATTCAAAGTCGATCAAAAATGGAACATATTGTTTTTACCACACTTTTCAAACTCATTTTGCTCCTCTGTTTATCCAAGGTCTCCACAGGTGCTGACTCCATTTCTGGTTTTCAGACCATTAAAGACGGCAGCTCTTTAGTTTCCAGCGATGGAAGTTTCGAATTGGGTTTCTTTAGTCCAGGTAGTTCACGTTCAAGTTCAAATTCAACAAAACGTTACGTGGGAATTTGGTACCACAATATCCCAGTTAAGACTGTGGTTTGGGTAGCAAATAGGCAGAACCCAGTAAATGATTCATTTGGAGAATTGTTAATAAACAGAACAGGCCATCTTGTTATTAAAAGCCAGAATACTAGCACAGTTGTTTGGTCAGCAAATCAAACTAAAGTTGTTCAGAATCCAATTCTACAGCTTGTAGACTCAGGAAATCTTGTTCTACGAGATGAAAGAAATGAAAATCCAGACAACTACTTGTGGCAAAGCTTTGATTATCCATGTGATAACTTATTACCAGAAATGAAATTGGGTTGGGACAGAAAATCAGGGCTTGATAGGCGTCTAACATCATGGAAGAGCCCAGATGATCCTTCTCCAGGAGATTTTATTTGGGGCATAGATTTTCATAACTATCCAGGTCTTGTGATGTATGTTGGCTCCAAAGAGTTCTACAGAAGTGGACCATGGAATGGCCAAGGGTTCACAGGTGCACCAGAGCTAAAACCCAACAATTTATTCGAGTTCAAATTTATCTCTAATCCAGATGAAATCTATTACACAATTAATCTCAAGAACAAATCATTATATTATAGATTAAGTATAAACCAAACTAATCATTTAAGGGATCGATACGCCTGGAGTCCAGAGACTAAAAGTTGGGAACGGTATTTATCATCAGTTCCAAGAGATGATTGTGATAAGTATGCCCTTTGTGCTGCCAATAGGATATGTGACGTTGGTGAGTCCCCTATTTGCCAATGTTTAAAGGGTTTTACAGCAAAATCACCAAACAACTTGGACTGGACTGAAGGTTGTGGGCGCAATAAAGCATGGACCTGCCAGGACAAAGGCAACTCTGGGTTTATGAAACTTTCTGGCATTAAATTGCCAGATACAACATATTGTTCATTGAATACAAGCTTCAATCTCAAGGAATGTAAAGCTAAGTGCTTGGAAAATTGTAGTTGTACCGCTTATGCAAACTCGGATGTAAATGGAAGAGGTAGTGGCTGTGCCTTGTGGTTTGGGGATTTGCTTGATATTAGACGGTTTGCATCTGGTGGTCAAGATTTATACATTCGGCTGCACGCATCTGAGTTTAGTAAGGATTCACTTTCATATCTGTCTTTCACATTTCAGATTTTTGCATGATCATTCTGTTTCTGTTATAGATTTTCAATCTTCTTTTTGTGTACAATAACTGATATAACTACATTTCCCATGCCCTACAAAATTAAACATCAAGATGAAACAAATAAGCGCAAGGTGAAGATAGGAGTGACAGTTGCAAGTGTAGTTCTTGTGGTCTGTTGTTTGCTGTTTGTTTGGCATTACGTTCGAAGATTCAGAAGACACTTGAAAGGTAAGTAGTCACCCTGAATGCATTTGCCCTTTACAATTCTTCTTTGTTTTAAATTGAGCATATAAAAGCTCATTTAATTTTCTTTTTGTCCAGACAATACAGAGACGATTGGGATAGTGAATCAGAACAATGAAGGCCAAGCAGATAACTTGGACTTCCTATTCTTTGATCTAGCTACAATTGTAGATGCCACTGACAGCTTTTCAAACAATAACAAGATTGGGGAAGGAGGTTTTGGTCCTGTTTACAGGGTAAGATTACATCTTAAGCATATACTAATTATTAGAAGTGAAAAATAAACAAAACTTATTGAACCAGCATTTTATACTCTTTTTACCGAAATAAATTTTCAGGGAACACTAGCAGATGGAAAAGAAATTGCTGTGAAGAGGCTTTCAAGGAGTTCGGGTCAAGGACAAAATGAGTTCAAAAATGAAGTTATCCTGATTGCAAAGCTTCAACATAGAAATCTTGTAAAGCTTTTAGGTTGTTGCATTCAAGGGGAGGAAAAAATGCTTATTTATGAATACATGCCCAACAGAAGCTTAGACTTATACATCTTTGGTTAGTAGTTCCGATACTAAACAAAGGCTTTCATAGAACATAGACCATTAATTTAGATGTTGTTTATTGTCTAATTATCCAAGAGTAACTTTAAATTAATATGAATGATACACTTGTCTGCAGATAAAACAAGAAAAGAAGTTTTAGATTGGTCGAAACGCTTTGAAATAATCTGTGGAATTGCGAGGGGACTTCTGTATCTCCACCAAGATTCTAGATTAAGAATTATACACAGAGATCTCAAAACAAGTAATGTTCTACTTGATGAGAAGATGACTCCAAAAATTTCAGACTTTGGTATGGCTAGATCTTTCAAAGGAGACAAAGGTGAAGGAAACACAGAAAGAGTGGTTGGAACATAGTAAGTATTTCTTATCATTATACTCACTAATCAAATTCACATTTTATGATATCTGATCTTCTTTCCTAATTGTTGGTTTTCAGTGGCTATATGGCACCTGAATATGCGACTGATGGGTTATTCTCAGTGAAATCAGACGTGTTTAGCTTTGGCATTTTGCTACTAGAAATCATAAGTGGAAAAAGAAATAGAGGGCTCTATCATCTGGATCCGACTCTTAACCTGATTAGATATGTGAGTGAAGTTTACAAATATTAATTTGTAATTTGTTATAATTTTTCACAAGACACATAAAAAATGACAAATTGGTAATGTGTTAATAAAATGTGTAGGCATGGAGATTATGGACAGAAGGCAGACCTTTAGAACTGATTGATCCATGCTTGAAAGAGTGGTCTGATACATCTGAAGTGCTGCGATGCATCCATATTGGTTTATTGTGCGTGCAAGAGTATCCTGAAGATAGACCAAGCATGTCTTATGTTGTTGTAACATTAAGTCATGGAACTGATTTGCCTCAGCCTAAACAACCTGGTTTTTCCTACGGAAAAAGCACTGCTGGAGGTTTTTCTTCATCAAACAAGAGTGAATCTTCAACCAACGAAATCACTTTTACTAGTATGGAACCCCGTTAGAGAGAATTGAGTATAATTTAATTAACACTTGTACCTCAATTTTTAGTTAATGAGTTAGTGGAAATGATGATAGTAGTGTCTCATGTATACTAGCAATCTTACATTAAGATTCTTTACTAGTTAACAAATTGTGCAATTAGAACCTATAAATAATTTATTCAATGCAAAAATGAAAATAAAATAATAAATAATGGAAAGGAAAGCCTCCGATTTGTGAATTGATAATTTTTTATTCACATAATTGTGTTTAGATTCCACACCACATTGACTAATTTGCTTAAGTGAAGAGGATATTGAGTGATTGGCTAATAAAAAATCGTTGACATAGTTTAACTTGGAGCTGGGGCCGGGGCCGGGGACTCTTGTTCCTCTTTCATTCTATACTATTTTTCTACTACACTTTTTCACTTGTCTAGTCGCCGTGAACCTCTGGCTGGATGAGAAATCTCCATTTTCCCTGATAATGCATCTTGAATGTGCGGATGTGGCTGGAGTGGTAGCCACCGACGGAGGCAAAAATGAACGGTTATAACGAATGGGCTAGAATTATTTTTAGGTAGTATAAGACTAAACAATACCTTTTCTGACTTTTATTCGATATACATTTCAATCTCTTAATTATTTTTTCTTAATAGTTAATTCCATAATTTTTTAAATTTGATAATATTAATCTAACTATTAATTTTATGTGAAATTTAATGTCTAATTTTTTTAACTAATAAATATTAAAAAAAAAAACTCTTAAAATATCAAACTATCCCAAATCTTTTTTTTTTTTCCTTAAAAAGATAAAAGGAAAGAAAAAGATAAAAAAAAAAAAATAGACATTAAATTATACAAAAAAATTAATAATTAAAAAATTAAAATATAAAATAAATAAAAATTAAAGAACCATAAATATTGTTTAGTCGTGTGACAATGAAAGTCGCTATTTTCCAATTGACTCGTGCAGGTGGATAAATTAGAGAGAAGTAAGTGGAAGTCTTAAAAATTTTAATTTATTTTATTCTTAGAAAGTTTAATAAATTACAAATTTTTAGATTGTTCAAAATTTTTGGAAAATGTTTTACTTTTGAAAACTTTTTTTTAAAAAAATTTGTAAAACTTTTGATTTTTTAAAATTTTAAAAAACTTTTCGTTTCTGTAAATTTTTTAAAACTTAATTTATTTATTTTTTTAATAAATTTTGGAATTTTTCTTTCGTGGAATTCTACAAAATTTTTAAAACACGATCTTTTTAGAACTTTTAGAAAACGTTGAGGCTTTTTTGTCCACTTAACTTTAAAATTATTCTTAAAATTTGTTTTCAAACCATTATTACTAAAAAATAATTTTAAGTAATTTTAAAAAATACGGAGTTTGTTTGGCCATTATTTTTTAAAAAAGCTTCGAAAAATAATGCTAAATTAAAAATAGTAAGTATAATTATTTAAAAAATATATAACCCATACATTACTTCGATAAGTTGTTTTAGATATGCATTATCCACAATGTCGTTGAATTAAGTTTGCTTTATATACAAGCGTGTAGTTTTTATTTAAATTTATTTTTGGTAAAAATACAAGCCTGGTAAGAGATATAGCAATTATTACACACCCACGTACCATATTAAAAACAATAATAATAATAAAAATAACATCTCTTAAAATTTATAATAACAAAATTAGCATCATTTGTATTTAAACTTATATTTTCATAATTAAAAAAATAATTAATATGTCATTTTTCTTTGAATATCCATTCAATTAGAATTGAACGACGATAATTTAGACACGTTCAATATTTTACGTTTAAATTGAACGTTCAATATTATTAATAATTAGCATGTTTTTGGATCCATGACATGGTAATATTGATCTTATCAAGTAAATATATACTTGCACTATACACTATTAATAATTAGCATTTTATTCATAGATAATTAAAATAGTGATTATTTCCAAAAAAAAAAAAATGTAAAATATTATAGAAAATCTAAAATAATGATTAACTAAAATTATGTTTTTATATACATATAATTACATATTAAAATAAATTTTAGTATTAATTTATATATTTTTTTAATAACTATACTTAAATTACAAAATTAGATACCTTGCATTTGAATTTGTGTTTGTCTTTGTTTTCGTATTTTTTTTTTTTTATGCTAATTTTTTGGCTTTCAAATTGATAGTTGATATTAAAATATGTATGAGCCATATACATTAATTTAAGGAAAGTGTCAACGTTAAAAGGAAATAATTAAAAAGTTGTAAAAGGTTTAGGAAAAAACTTGCAATACAAGCACGTGTATGCAATATACATCAATTCCAATACATTAAAAATAGAATAAGGAAAAATCTGACCGCATGTCCCGCTTTTTTGCTAAGTTTCGCAGTAAATATTTTTTACAGTGTTTTAAGTTATTTCCAAGAATAATAAAAATAAGTATTAGTTGTTTTCTCTATAAAAATAAAAAATAAAAATTAGTTGTTCTGAATATTTCGTTTTTAAGAACATATTGTTTTAAAAAATAGCAGCTTAAAAATATGGCCAAACACTTTAATTAATTTTTAAGAATAATTTTTTATTTTTTATTTTTAAAAATAAAAAATTATTTTTAAATTACTCGACCAAACTAGACCTTCTATTTTGAAATTTTTTGAAAACTTTATGTATTGGAAAATTATGGTAACATTATTCCTTTAATATTTTGAAAAAATTTCTATTTTTGAAAATTTCTATTTTGAAATTTTTGAAAAACTTATTAATTTTGAAATTTTCAAAACATTTCTATCTTTATAAATTTTTAAAAAACTTTATATTTTGAAATTTTTGAAAAAAAAAATTAGATTGCGAAGATATTGAAAAGTTTTATATTCTTGAAAATTTTCTTTTTTGGAAAACTTTATAATTTGGTTAATTTTGGATAACTTAATATTTTTGGAAGCTTTTGAAATTTTTTAAAAATTTGTATTTTTTAAAATTTTGAAAAGCTTCTTATTTTTGAGACAAAAAAATTCCATTTTTAGAATTTTTTAAAAAAATTATATTTTTGAAAATTTGAAACACTTATGTTTTTCTAGTATTTCAAGACTTTACTATTTTTGAAAAGTGTAGAAATTTTTTGAAATTTTTGAAAACTTACACAAGAATTGAAAACAAGTAGATGCATACAGAGAGGGACATAATAGCAAACGGCCGTCATTTTTGGAGCTTCTCTCGCTTGCTCTTTCTAATAACACAGTGTGATGTGTACCTTCGTTATTGATTTTAATTAGGACAAATGAAAAATTGAGGATAATCGTGTTCCACGTTTTAATTTTCTAATAACTGACTTTTTTCCTAAATCAAACGTAAATTATTGTCGATGATTTTTTTTTTTTTTTTTGAAAATTATCAAAAATAATACTTTTAAAATTTATAATAACAAAACTAGCACCCTAATAATATTGAACGTGAAATATTGAACGGGTTTAAATTATTATCGTTCAATTCTAATCAAATAAGTGTTAAAAAAAATAATATATTAATCATTTTTTTTTAATTGTAAAAATATATTACAAGTTTTAGGAGTATTAGTTTTATTGTTGTTGTTATTTTTTAACGAATATCTTAGGAATAATTAAGAAAATTAAAATGTCATCCGAAGACTAAGGACTCGGCAAAGTAAAGAAATTAAAAGATCCGGTCCTTTACAAAGATCAGAAGTCCAAAAGAAAGGTAACTTTCAATCACTACTACAATTTGGACAATATAAGACGGCTTATAATTTAGAGTGAGAAATAAATAGGACGGTCTCAAGTATATGGCCGTCCTATAAGAAATATAGGACGGCTATTACGGAAAAAATTAGGCGGAACTTTATAGGACGGCTATTAGCCGTCTTAAAAAAAATTCTTTTAGGACGGCTAATATGTTACTATATAAGACGGCTATTAGCCGTCCTATATAGTTTCAATACTGGATAAAAAAAATAAAAAATAAAAAATAAAAAATAAAAAAAAAATTCTTTTAGGGCGGCCAGTAGCCGTCCTATAAAATTCTTTACTGACCGTCAGTAAAGAATTTTATAGGACGGCTACTGGCCGCCCTAAAAGAATTTTTTTTTTTTTTTTTTTTTTTCTGTGTTCGTCCTAAAAGAATTTATAAGAACGAGTGTAATTTTTTTTACTTATATATCTTTCTCCTCGCAAATGAACCTAACTCATTTTAAGTTAAAAAAATTTCAATCTCTCATCCTCCTCTTTCTCACCACTCCTTCCTCTCCTCCTCTTTCTCACCACTCCTTCCTCTCCTCCTCTTTCTCACCAGGATACTCATCCTTATCCCCATCCCCTTCAATATCACCACTAACAATAATTTATTTTTGCTAGCAGATCTGGTAGCATGTGAAGACTTTGATTATTTATTCTGCACTTATTATTTATTTTATTCTCCACTTTGGGTTGATATTTGTATTTTGCTCGACTTTAATAATTATTTTTTTCTTTAAATAGTTAGACATTTGATTTCTTTGTTTCCTTTTGCTCACTCTGATCATTCTCTTTTCTTGATTTTCGTTTGCCATTTTTTCCCCCATCTTTGGCCATTTTCTTTGCATTTCTGTTATGAGAGTATTAATGATATTTGGCTTGTTAGTTTCTTATTGTGAATCTATGGGTTAAATTTTGATTATCAGGTTGAGTCCTAAAAAGAAAGAGGGAATTGAAAAACTAAAGCGGGAAAAGAAAAATTGAAAGCCGCGCCAATTTTTTTTGAACCATATATATGTATATGTGATGTAAATTATGGATATTTTTGGAATGAAATTTATTTTGAAATCGTGTTTCTAGAATAAAATTAATTTATACATGTTATATATAAATTTCAGTACTGAACGAACACAGAAAAAAAAAAAAAAAAAAAAAAACCAATTTCTTTTAGGGCGGTCAGTAGCCGTCCTAAAAGAATTTTATAGGACGGCTACTGACCGCCCTAAAAGAAATTGATTTTTTTTTTTTTATTTTTATTTTTATGGCCGTCCTAAAAGAATTTTATAAGACGGTCAGTGGCCGTCTTAAAAGAAACTGGCCGTCCTATAAAATTTTTTTATAAGACGCTCCGTAAACGTCCTATTTTTTTTATTCTTTTAGGATGGGACTTTATAGGACGACCACTGGCCGTCCTATAAGACTTATATGACGGCCAGTGACCGTCTTATAAAGGTAAATTTGTAGTAGTGAATAGAAGACACTCATTTTCTTCTCAGGGCTTTTTGCTTATTTGATCGTTGAAATGTTAGCGGCTCTGTTAGAAGGATTGGTTATCTTGTCATATGACTATTTTGTGTTTCTTTATCTTAGAGCTTGTTGTACTGTATACACCATTTAGAGTGAAATTTTAGTAAAATCATTATTTATCAAACGATAATAAATAAATAAAAACCTTCAATATGGCCATTCAATAAAAAGCACAAAGCATCAAGGTTATTAGCATCAACAGAATACGTTCCCCCCCCCTTCTGATTCTAATATTGTAAACATAGAAATTTAAAAAATAAATGAAAAACTAAGGCCTTCATAACATTCTATTTTTTTATTTATTAAATATTAGATAATTATCAATGTATTTTATAATATTTCTTACTTAATAATTTTCAAGAAAACAAATTCAAAAATCGTATACAAATTATTTGCTAATATTTTTTATTTATAATTTTTTCCAAAAAAAAAAATGAGAATATTTTTGTTTGTTATTTTTTACAAATTTTAAATTTTAATCATTTTATTAGAATATTTATATGTAAAAATTATAATACTTGATTTACTCTAAAAAAAATGTTAAGTAAAAATGAATAAAATCAGAAATAAAAAATATAATTAAAAAAAATATTATTTTTAAAAATTTATAAATTATTAAATATTTCATAAAAAAAATGTAAAAAATTATTACCAAACACATATTTAAAAAATTAATAAAAAAATTAAGAAATTAAAATCATTATTAAAATACCCTAATTTAATGAAATAGTTGAGTGGAAAAGGGAGAGCTTCGGACTTCCACTAACATAATTCCAAATAAATATACAAATGAAATAGTGAGATTTCCAATCAAAGGCCATCATCCCCCACACTTGGCTCATATCTTGTATTCTAAACTTAATTATTCTCTTCACAATATAGCAACAAGTGAATAAAAGCTCCTTTTAATTGATAATTAAGCATTTCCACTCTAATATTAATTGATGATCACCTGCTAACAACAATTGTACTTTGCTTCTCTCTAAACTAAGAATCAATCAAAATTAAACTTAAAGATCCGCTAACATATGTTCTCATTCCTAAATCCCGGCCATAAATAATTCCTCAATTATTACAAACAATTAATATGCTCCCATGAATTGGTTACATCATTTTGGCTGAAGCAGACCCATTCCTCACCTTTGTATTGTCATTTCCTTTTTCACAAATTTTAAAATATCCTTTCCATCGAATTCCTCAAAAACGTACTCAGTACACACCTTTGTGGGCATACATACATACATATATATATGTATTCATGTTCCCTTTTCCTTGTTCTTACCATTCCCAACTTGACAAAAGGATTTGATAAGGTACATGAGTGACTAACTATATATCTCCCGTGGGTTTCAATTTACCCAGAACATGACGTCACTTATATAATTCTTCTATCTGAAACTTCCTCCAAATGTCGGCGTCCAAAAATCAACTGTGCTTTCATGTGTAACTGGGATCGTGCTAGAAACTGGTACCAAACATAGTCCTCGGCTTCTAAGATCTTGTTTGGGACCTTCGGGCTCTTTAGATTTATCAGAATTCTGCGTACGTATATATTATTATTATTAACCTTGAGTATGTATTTATTTAAAAAATAATTATAATTTACTTGAGAACTTGATCATCAAACTTAATTTAGTATACTACTAGTCTACTAACAATAATACTTTTATATTTATCCATATATATTCAACTAATAATAGTTATTTAATGATTAATTAGCAGAAAGAAGAATATAATTATATAAATGAATAGTACCTGCTGATGTTGCATTGCAGCTCCACTTTTCATGTATGGGTTGCTTAAAACCTGAATATGAATATATGACCAGCAAAATATCAGATAAATAATAAATTAATTAGCTATTAATTTCTAATTAATATAATTGTTGAAAGAAATCCAACTAAAATATTCTTATTAGAATTCTTAGCTCGAGTTTCTTCTTAAGCAAGAAAAATATTAAAATTACCTAAATTTATACACATTTTGGTATCTAAATTATTTATATTATGACATGTAATATAATTATTTTGGAACATGAACAAGTAAATAATTTTTCTATAAAATTTTATCACATGTTAGATTAATTTAAATAAAAAAATAAATATAAATTTATGTATTATTAAATAATTATTTTTCACTACAATAACAGTTTAATTAAGGAAAAGAATATTAGGATTTATATATATATATATATAGTGGAACTTACAGTGACTTGTTCGTGGAGGAACTTGATGTACTGAATTGCTTCAGAAAGCACTGAAGCTGTATCAGTCTGACGCCCGACAAAAAATTAAAATAAATTTAGAAAAACTCATCAAATATAGTAAAATCTTTTTCAATGAAAAATCAGAAAGATATCAGTTATATGGGTCCCATATCTTTATATATATATATATATATATATATTGAGGACCGAGGAGATAGCTAGCTAAATATTATAATTACCTTTCCAAAAGGTGAAACCAATTGTTGGAGCGCAGTGATTCTGTCCCCCATTTTCTCTTTCCTCACCTAATAAACCAAAGGCCACGAACAACTTCAACTAAGTTATCATCTCATTCATATATATGTCTATGATTAATAATTAAAGAAAAAAAGCTTCACTACTTGTCATTTAGGGAAGAAAAATAATAATAATATTAAGAGTACAATTAATGGTCTTGTTAAAGAAGGAATTATTGATTAGCACTAGACGAATATATACATTTTCTCACTTTTTATTTATATGTCTAACTTAATTACTTAATTTTCTATTTGTTATTGGTCTTATATACCTTAATTAATGAATAATTTTTCCTGAGTAAAGTAGTACCTTAAAAGCTGGCAAAGGCGATGGACTACTGTCATTTCTGGATCTTTTTGATGCGCTTTCGCTCACAATTTTCTTCACCACCGAACCCGACTCTCTTACTACTTCTGATATGTTCTGCTAATTTAAAAAAAAAAAAAAAAATAAACGGAATTCAGTGAACATATACAGTCAAAACCCTAGGTAATCAATAATCAAGAAGCTTATAAATATTATTCTTCCATAATCAATTAATAACTATATGTTAAACATTAAAGCGTAGGTACCTTGGGTTTTTCATCAAATGGTTGGGCTGCAAATTGGGGTTGAAGATGTGAAGGAAAGAAGGTGGGCCTAACATCTTTGACGGTGGAGGATTCAGAAGAAGCATTCCAAAACGGAGCGTCATTAGAGAAGTGTAGATGGCTATAATTAGATGCCTGTTGCTTAGGAGGTGAGGTAGTAGTTGTTAAAAATTGAGGCACTTTGTTTGACCAGTTAGAAGGAGGCACAATTTGATTATTGGAATTATTCACCCCATAATTTTGTGGGTATGGAAAAATATTCATGGACGTTGATGAACAAGATTGTTGTGGATTATTATTAAGATGATTAGTAGCAAATAGTCCTTGTAATATACTTGAGGTTGATCCATATAAAGCTGGTGATTCCATCTGAAAATTAGTACTGGACGGTAATCCCTGGGATGTCACACTGCTTTCGCCGGAGCTATACTGAGGACTAAACTGTGTTTGGTCCAAAGAAAATCCACGGACGTTTGTTGAAGGAAACAATTTCTCTCTCCATTGAACTTGCCCAGTGCTAGTTTCTTGCTCAAAATTGGGGTTGGAATTTATGTTCTCTTGTAAAATTGATCTAAAACTAGTCTCTGTAGCTTTTCCACCACGACTACTACTGTACACATAACACAATCACAATCGGTTATATAAATTTTTTCATATAATTAATTAATGAGGAAAAAATAGTAATGAATATATATAAGTAATTAATTTAAAACATACAATAAGCTGGGTGCTTGGTCGGGCCAATCCATAGGTTGAGAAGAAAGGCCTAAACCCATGAAATGCAAGTTGGGATCGGCACAATCAGAAACAGAAACAGAATCCATGGAAGGCCTACACTTGATATTGTCTGTTGACCATCCAAAGCTATTGACTGATGAAGAAGAAGGTGGTGTCCCAGCTTCAAACCTGTTGTTTCTTGAAGATGAATCCCACCAGTTACCACTTGACTGGAATTCATCTGCCATAACTCTAGCTACCTACCTAGCTGGAATTGGAAATTAATTAGCTCAATCCTCGAGTAATAGAACCGCATGCAATATATGTATTGTATTATTGTGTTTGATATTTATCTCAATCCTCAGCATACAGGAGCTGTTGTGGGCTTTATAAAAATTATTAAAGCGTTTTGCTGCATCTCCGTATTTATATATATAACAAGCACATCCAATTGGGTCTAGGTTTAGGAATATTGTTACAAGTAACCGGAAGAAGGTGGTTGACATTTTTGTGAGGGTGATTAGACAAGTGGGAAAAGTCAATTTCTTTTCTTTCTTTTTCGCACGGTAAGGGAGGCTAGCTATTTTTCCTTTATTATTATTATTGGGTTTTTTTTTCAACTTTCAATTTCTTGTAGGAGTATTCTGTTCCTCAGTCTTGTAATGTATGGATTTAGAAAGATTCATGTATTATGTTAATTACATGTGGAATATATAGTTGATATTATGGGATTATTTAATAAAAAATAATTAATTAAATTATATTATGTAAATTGATTTATGCATTAAGTTAGGATAAAAAAATAATAATTTTTTTTTTATTTTAATTATTATACAAGTTATTTGCCTAATCAAGTCATGCCGCGTTTGGTCTGAGCGTACAGAGCCACTTTTGCTGGTCCAATATTCTGATAGCAACTCTATATTTGTGATTTTTGCTAGTGAGTATAAAGTATCTGTGATTAAATTTGTTTTATGGTGGATCGTGTACTTTTCCTTCTTTAATTTTAAATTACGTGTTAAATTACACACGTTTTTATTTTAAAAACAGGCATAACTGCATAAAAACACAACAATAATAATATTGGAGTCTAATAATAGCTTCTTCTTAACAAGCTTGTGACTTAACGTTATATAATTTACTTTAATAAATAAAAAATTGGAGTTTGAGTCTCAATTAAGAATAAGTGAACAATATAGTTTTTTTTATTAAAAAAAAAAAAAACAATAGCTCATAATTTTTATTTTATTTTATTTTTTTAAAGATCTTTTTAACATCCATTAAATTAACATACTAACTTTTTTAATGATTGAATTTTTTTTAATTAATTTCATCCCGAGTGATTTTAAATGTTCACATTTTCTTAATATTACTGTATAAAAAAACATTAACATTAGGTAGATATAGAATATTTCAATTAAAAAATTCTTTTGACACCCTAATAAATGCTAATTTAAAGTTAAACCAGTTTTGATGGACGATGGCAAATAGATCAGCCTTTATTTTAATGAAGGAAATGGATCAACTGTTGAGCCATCAAAATTATCTTTTGAGCTTCATGTTTGGTTTTGGTGAAATGAAATGGGAAGACGTGCCTTTGTTTTCTTCAAATGAAATTAGGGTGGGCTTATGGTGCTATTATTTGAAACTATAAAATTGTATTGTTAAATTACTACATACGTTATGTCCTATTTAAGTCATGATAATGTATATCCTATGTGGGATGGAACATATCTTTCTTTTTCTTTTCTTTTTTCCTTCTATTAAAATCAAGTGTCACAAACGTATTCGCGTTATTAGTAGGAATCGATTCCACAACTTTAAACACTTATCTTAATATCCTATGTGGGATGGAACATCTTATCCTTACATATATGTCTACTTGATATAGTTTTGGCTGAACTTCTTCAAGATCATCATACTTACAATCCGATCTATGTAAAATAGATAACATCTATATATTACTTTCTTTAGTAAAATAATAAATTTCGAAAGTTAAAAAATATATTTAGATATCCAGAATGTATTAAATGTCGGCATGTAATATATAGTTTTCATTACCTATATAGCCATTTCTACAACCGTACAACTAGTTCTAAAATTGTACAATTGTTCATAATGCATATTTAAAAAAAAAAAGTATTTAAAAATTGATTATAATACGTGTAAAATTATAAATATGGCTTGCAATTTTACCTTTAATTAAATATGTAAATATGATGTTATAAATTTGCTATTTTAGAGCAAGTTTATTAATAGTTTTAAACTTTTAGACCAAGTTAATGAAAAGGAATAAATGAGTTGAATTCTCAAAAACAAGTGTCAAATTTATCATTAATTCTATTCAAATTTTGGTAAGCAAGTCCGCCTCTGGAGTAAAATCGTGACTGGATTCGTAGCTTGGTAGAAGTCAAGAGTTGGATTAATTAATAAATAAAAAAAGTCTAGTTGTTGGTAAGTGACTCGGTATAAATTTACATCATTCATTTGTTGTATATCAAATTGATTATTTTCCAATTTGTCGTCAATTTTGATTTGAAAGCTTATGACATTGCGTATGATGCAAGGTTGACTATAGAACTAGTCAACAATAGGATCATATTGACACTTGCCATAAATTTTGAGAATGCCTCTTCTAATGCTTATCAGTTTCAATGCATAGATCATATATAGTCATGTTTACTGTCTAATATATATCTCCCTTTTGCATTTTTTGATTTCTATTTTCAGTAGTTATATTGTTGTATGTGGATTGTTCAAATATTTATGGACCGGGTATAACAATTTAAGGTATAATATAAAATTAACGATTAATATGACATTATAATACATAAAATTAATAAAATATTATAAATAATAAAACTTAATATCAAAATACATAATTTTATTTTAAAATAAATAATGATTTTATAGGATTATCATTATTTTACTATCACTTTAAAAGCTATTTTTGGCTGCATGAATTTAGATATTAAATCTCCACTATTTTAAGTCATTAACTCTAGAGTATGTAAATCATCGAATTAGTATCAAAATAACATATTAATTGTGGCTAATTTGTATATAACATATGTAGATAATTTACATAGTATATATAAACTAAATATATAAATTTATGTACAGATTAATATATTATTTTTAAATTAATTCAATTATATAAAAACTAAATTATATTATATAGCTCTAAATCTAGTTTTAATTAAATTATAACAAATATATTTGTAAAAAAATATTCAATATTAATTCATGACCTTCAAACTTTTTTTGGCTTTAATTTCGTAATATATATAGTTTACTTTTTGTTATTATATGACTCACTTAATCGTTTAATAAAAAACTCTCATATTCTACCGCATGAGTAGCAAATAACATACACTAAAAAGATATATATTTAAAAGAGTAAATAAATTCTTTTATTATTAAATTTGTGGGTTGTTAAAAAACATTGTATTAAATTTTAATTTATTATTTTCATATCATTAAATTTTAAAAATATTACAAAAATATATTATAAGTAAGTGTAACTTGCCATTAATTGATTGACGTTGATGATATTTTTGTAACATTTTGAAAAGTTTAATAATATGGAAGTAACAAAAAAAAGTTTGATAATTTTTATAACATCTATAAAGTTTAATAGTATGGAAGTAACAAATTAAAGTTCAATGGTACTTTTTTAATAATTCAAAAATTTGGTAGCAGAAAAATTTATTTACTCGATTTAAAATTATCAAATAAATATATATATGTTTAAAAATAATTTCTTTAAAAAAAATATATATGTGCAAACAACATACGTTATCGATGTTACGTTTTAAATATATTTATCAATTACAAACATCATTAAAAAACTCATAATCAACATATATTTAAATCTTAAAAAGATTTGAACAATTATTTTTCTTACTCGCAAAAAAGTTTTAAAAAAAAATTAATTGTAAAAATGTAAAATAAAAATAAATTTCTTTTTTTTTTTTTTTTTTTGAAAAAACTGAAACAAAAATTGAAAAATTGATTTTTTTTTTTGGAAATCTAGAAAAAAGTAAAGTATAAAATATAAAAAAGACACTAGGAAAAACTGCAAAAAACAATGCAATAACTTGGGTGAGGAGGATGGGAGTGAGGGTTAGGAGTGAAGATAAGGTAAGAGGTTATATTGTGATATTATTCATATTATTTATCTAATTATTTTCTAACAATTGTTTAATTATTTTATAAATAAATTATAATTATTAAATTAAGAAGAGTACAATTAGGTTGTGTTGATACTCTTTGAGGATTGATGGCATATTTATTTAACCTCATCAATAAATAATTTTAGAACAAGTTTTATATATGCATGATTGAGCGATCGACTTTTCATGGCCGTTTGCTAGCAAGACCATATATTTCAAATTGTATAGTTTTAGAACACTACAACAATATATACATTCAGGGACGGTTCTTTTTTAAGAAAAACCGGTGAACCGTCCCTAAAAGTGGAATTTTGGGACGGTTGGGCGTTAATTTTCGTAAATGACATTTAGGGACGGTTAAAGTGTTACTTTTCGGGACGGTTAATAACCGTCCCTAAATGTATTTATAAGCATCACAGCCTACCAGTTCTCGCGTTATTTCTGATTGAAAACCCTAAGTAATATCAGCCCCCCCCCAGCGCCTAGCCTCCAGCCGCGCGACGCAAGCAGTGAACCTCCCAGCCGTCGCCGTCCTCCTTCGTCCGTGACTCCATTGTTGGCCGGTGGTATCTGCAGCAACGCGTACGACGAACCAGCTCCTCCGTCCAAGCCACAGCTCCTCCGTACGAAGAAGCAGCTCCTCCGTCAACGCTTCCTGTTGTTTTCTCACCTCTTCTTTTGCTGCAAGGAGCTGGGGTTTTATTTTCTGCCTATAGATTGGTTGAGAAAATTGTTATATTAATTTATGGTGCAATTGATTCTGCAAGATACCTTGCTATAGCATCAAAAATTCAGGACGGTTTTGGATTCTGTCATCGTGGTTCCAGGTAACTTGTTACGTTATAGTTGAAAACCAGCAGAAGCTCTACCCTTATTCCATTGTTGATGGTCCATCCTGTTTACAGGTTACTGGGTTGGTGGTCAATTGACGAAGGAAGTAGAGAGGAACAAGCTAGAGTATATTGTGATGGATCTTCAGGGTATGTATTGTCTTTTGAACTGTATAGTTTTACACTAAATATTATAATGTAACCATTTCTTTTTGTACAACCGATCACAAAATTGAGTTATGTGTCTTACTGTACTCTTAACTGACATTTCACAGGATATTTTCTAGATTCTACTTTATCTCTGATTGTCCTGCTTTAATTTTTCAGCAATGGTGGATTTGTCACTAGCATATTAAAATATGATCAAACAATTGTTTAAGCTAATAGGTAATCTGCATTTTGGCAACATAAACATGAAGCATACCTGTGCCGGGCATTTTTTATGTTGTTTATAACACATTTGCACCTGATGATGTGAAGAAAAAACCTAAAGCAGATCTTGTAGAGGAGGTGAATAATTTTGCCCGTCTCTCACATGCAATAGTTATGTATCTTAGTTTCTTTTGTTGTCTCTAATTGAGCATGTTCGTTGTCATCTTGTTATGTTTATTCATAAAAAAATTATTCTTTAGTTTTAATCTGTATCGAATATTATTTCTCACTTGGTAGATTTGGAAATTACAAGCTGCACTTAGTCAGCAAACAGATGTTACCAAATTTAGCCAGCAAGAGTATGAACGACTTCAGAATGTAACCTCTCAAACTCAGCTAATTTCTTTTTGTTTTTATTTTTCTCTGGCATGAATGAATCATAATATTCAGTGTTGTTGCTTCTGAAATTTCATTATCTAAGAAAAGTATTTATTTTAAGCCATATTCAAGCTGTCAAAATGATTCGGTTGTTAAGCTCATGTTAGGACCTTAAATCAAATTAGAACTATTCTGACATCGATAGATCATGATGTGGTTTTAGGTCTAGAGGTGTTTTATTGTTATGAACACTTAATACATGGTTTCAAAAGTAGAAACAAACAAACCCTTAAAACAGCCCCATAACTATAGGAACTAAATGGATTTGTTACTTTAAGTCATGTTTTGAAGGGTATGTTTCCAAAAGGGAATAATTGTACGAACCATAAATTGCCCAAACAGCTCTTCTCCTTTCTGGTGTCATGAGTAATGTTCCTGAGGATTAAATGAATATCAGTCAAACAATGTGTTGCTAGGTAACATATTCAAGAAAATCAAAACATGTCTCTTAAAAATCCAAGTACTTTTACAAGAGAATAATTATTAGTATTTTCAAATTACATTTGTTATATGTTTACCTAAAATATATGATATACTGAAACATAAATGTATGATTCTTATAGTGCTATCTCTCAATGGTACACGACCATTACACGCTCATTTAAACCACCTCCCAATATTCGACCTATTAAAGTAAGTATTACTAGAACTTATGAAACGTGACTTCAATATTTTTAATATATCTAATTAATAATCTGTTCATAGGTTCCAATACAACCTAATGATATTGAATGTGGATTTTATGTTATGCGATACATGAGGGACATTATATTCAATCCAAGGAGAGATCGTCAAGAGTTGGTAAGTATTAACTATATTGTTGATATGTACATTTTAATCCTTTCAAGATTTTAAATATGTAATTATTTTCTAATTTGAATGTTATATATTTATTTATATAGTTTGCAGGAAAAAAAACGTATACAAGAGAAGATATTGATGTTTGCCGACATGAATGGTGTACGTTTATCATTAACAGAATAGGTAGAACTTGAAATTGCTTATATATAATTTATATTAGGACGGTTATATGTGATATTTAGTTTAGAATTAGACCAAATTTTGTAATTAATTACTACTTGTTAGTAATTAACTAACTAGGTCTGTTATATGTTTAGTTTAATGTATATATTAGAGAATTCTTAACTCTAATTATTTTGTGACTAATCACTAATTATATTATAATGATTAATTAATTAGTAATGATATGTAAGTAATATTGTCATTCTTGTGATTTTGAATATATATATTCTTTCAGGATTTTACAGGTAATTATTTGTATAAGATCAGTATAATATTGAAATTAAAAAAAAAAAAAAAAACACATTTAGGGACGGTTATTAACCGTCCCCAAAAACCTCATACAAAACTTTTTAGGGACGGTTAATTTCCCAGTAACCGTCCCTAAAAACTTTCAGGGACGGTTACATTTTACTTTTAGGGACAGTTAATAACCGTCCCTAAAAGTGTCACGTTTTGGGACGCCCGCATACGGGACGGTTACGACCCGAAACGGAACCGTCCCTAAATGTCTTTTTTGTAGTAGTGGAACAAGTTGTTTTCACATACTAAAAAAATTGAAACTAATAGAAATAAAACTTGTGTCCTTGAATTCTAGAAAACTGGGTTCAAAGATTTAAGAAGTACATAAATTTTTTTTTTTTTTAATTTGGCTCAAAGATTTGATTTGTAATGAGTATAATCACCTAAAAAATTTATGCTTTATTCGCAATTATCCACTTTAATTGAAAATTAAGATTGACAAAACTAAACACAACTTTGCAAAGTGTATTGGACAAAATTTCTCTATAACCATGGATGGAAGCTGCTAAAAATATTTAATTATTTCTCTTTTTGACTAAATGTATATTTAATAAATAAGAAATTGTTTATTGATCTTAAATTAATGATCTAGAGTAATATTATATCATTATTATATAGATGAGAAAATGTAAAGTGGTAATAGTTACCTTTTATTATAATATTAAATTAATATTAATTTAGATTAATATAATATTGTTCTAAAATCTATAAATATTTTTTTTAAATAAAGTATTGAGAAATTATTTATTATCTTTAAAATAAATAATAATGTAGTATTTTAAATTAATAAAATATAAAATTTATGTAATGATTTTTTAAAAATATAATTATTGAATAGTTGATGAAAAATAATTAATAAATTAATGCTAATTATATATCAAAAATAATGATAGAGTTAGCGGTTTAGAGGCGGCAGGGTTGGAGAACCGATTGGAAAATGGGATTTCAACGCCGGTCGTTCAAAACAAAAAGTCAACTGTAGGGTCCACACGGCGTCTCCCATTACACGCGTGGGAAGACACATGGGCCCAGATTTGGCCTCTTATACGAGTCAGAGCACTGAAAATAACTGATTAATAGATTCTTACCGATAAAAATAAGAGAAGGTGATATTTATTATTTTTAGAGTTTATTTTTAATTAATTTTATTAAATGGATGCTTATATTTAAAAATAATAATTGTATTAATTTTAAATTTTATTAAATTAAAAAATCATATTATTACTTATTTTAGAATTATGAATAATTACTCTTTGTACTAGATATTGTTGGTATAGTTTAAAATATAAATTATAACAATAATTTTTAAAGGGTGAATAACAATTAAAACCTTGTACCTTTCATTCAAGTAGTGTATAAATCTTATTATTAAGTGGAGTATATGGTCTTATTATTTTAAAAAATATATAGCAAAGATCATGCATCGATTAAAATGGGAAGGCATTTACGAATTTTTAATAAAATTAATTACTAACTGATTAATACCATTTTTTGGGTTGAGATTTATTTGAGGGTTTGTTGGGACTTAAGGTTTTTTTTAGGTGGTGGTGATATGGTTTGGGTTTTGATGGTGGTAGTGGTGGGTGGTTAAAAAAAATTACTAAGATTTCTTTATCTAATAGACCAAAAAAGATTTATTTCTCAAAAAGATAACAATCGAGAAAGCTAAATTTGAGTCCTCATTGAAACAAAAAACCTGGAGTTAAGCCTCATATTCACAGGTACAAAAAAGCAAAAGGGTTGGCAATGTCTACATTAATTGTTCCTTTAACAACCCACTTTCCCTCATCTTCCAAAAAAAAAAAACTCCATTATGAATTTTCTTGTATGGAAACAAGTTCAACAGAAGCTCATCATGGGTGAGAGCAACATGATTGTGGAAAGTCTCACAACATGAATGCTCCAACAAAGATTTTGGAATAGCGAAGAAAAGGGACGCAGTTGTGAGAGAGCAATGGAGCTACCGATTGAGATTAATTTTATTAAAAACCTCGAAAATGCCCTTCTATTTTAGCTAATGTAGGACAAAGCCCTTTGTGATATTAATTTTTTTTTTTTTAAGTAATAAGACTTATGTGCTCAATTTAATAACAAAAAGATTTAAATGCTTCTTGTGTAAAAAGTATAGAACCTTGGTTGCCTTTCACCCATTTTTAATAAAATTTTAACACATATTAAATATTAAATGTATTGATGTATATTTTTTTGTTATTAACCCTATTTAAAATATAAAGTAATATGATATTATATTTATGAAGTTGTTATATTTGTATACATGCATATCAGTTTTAATTTTTTTAAATTTAAATAGATTAAATATTTAATAATCATAATAAAATTATGTGTTAATAAAAATTAATTGAGAATTTATCAAAAATAACACCCATAAAATTTATAGTAACAAAACTAGTACCTTCAATAATATTGAACGTGAAATACTGAACGTTCAATATTGAGCGAGTCTAAATTGTCGTCGTTCAATTTTAATTAAATATGTGTTAAAAAAAAAATGACATATTAGTCTTTTTTTAATTGTAAAAATACAAGTTTGAACACAATAAGTGCTAGTTTTGTTATTATAAGTTTTAAGGGTACTAATTTTATTATTTTCTTAAATAAATTTATGTTATAATATATGGATTGAATCATATTCCTAAAATTAAAAGAAAGGAAATATATACTTGAAGATAAAAGGTTTTAATTTAAGAGAGTGACCATACAAGTCATATGTTTATTCTAAAAATAATACTTATATTATTTACATATTTTTATGATATTTTAGTTATATTATTTTTAAAAGGTGACAGCATAAAAATAAATAATTACTTTTTATGTTTTTAGTTTTTTTCTACTTTTTAGAATTTTTTATTCATTTTTTTTGTTATAATTTATTTAATTTAAAATATCATCTATTTAATATAATTGAAAAAATTAAAAGAAAAAATGAAAAATAATTGATTTTATTTTTAGACAGTTACTTTAATTAAATTATTAAAAAATAATAATAATAAATAAATAATTTAAATATTATTTTTATAATAAATAATATAAGATTGTAACGGTATTAATTTTCGCTAAATTTAAAAGATGTACCGCCCTTTTTTACTAAGAAAAGATGTACAACTTGATCGTACCATACTTCCACATAACATTCGCTCCTACTTATATTCTTCTATCTTAATCATTCTGCCGACCCAGACTGCATACAGTCACATGCCCACTCCTTATGACTATTCTGCGTCATATTTGATATTTTATTTTCGATAAATGATAGATTACAATTTTATCCCACAGTCGTTATATAAAGATGTTAATTTGCTCCACAATAACAAAAGCTTGAAGGACGATTTTAAATTGAAAAAAAAAAGGTTTAATCGCATCAAAAGAAAACCTATTGATACATTGAGGCATACGTTTAAAATTATAAATAAATAAATATTTTATTTTATAATTTATTATATTTAAATATTATAATATCACAATTTAATTCAATTAATATTTTAATTTAAATAACAAAATATAAATATTAAATATCTATAATAATTTAATAGATAATCGAACATACTTCTTGATTTTTTAATTTTATTAGCTATGATTATAAATAATAAATTGTATTAGAAATTTACTAATTTAAAATGAAAATATTGTATTTTATATATGACAATAATTTATAAATAAATTTAAAGTTCAACTTATCCTATATAATCCGATGCTTGAATTTAGATGGATTTAGATTAATTACTTCATCAATCCGTTACAAATTAAAAATCTTCAACCCTATTCAAATTAGATTGGATTCGCATTAATGAAAAACAAGCGATTTTAAGTTGTTGCTCATTTCCAAATTCAATTATTAACCCTCCAAAAAAAATTGGTTTACAATTGTCTCAAAAACACTACAAATAGTTATTAACACTACTAAGACGATTAGTGTTTTGCCTATCAAAACAATTACAAAGCATATCAAAATTACACTTTTGAGGCTTTGAAAAAGTTATTAAACAGTACTAAGGCGATTAGTGTTTTGGCTATCAAAACAGTTACAAACTGTATCGAAATTACTCTTTTGAGACTCCTTCGATTGGGACGATTGCAAAAATTTCAACCGTACTTAAATACAATTTAGTACCTTTTCTCTTATTAAAAATATTATTAAAGTTAAAAAAAAAATATTCCTATGGTGTCAAATTTGTGTTTCTTGAATACTTTAATTTTTAAAATTTCAATTAATACTAAACTTTAATAATTTAGGACTTCATGAACAAAAATTAAGTTTTTAAATTATTATTTTTTAGATATTTTAATCTTTAAATTTTGCTTAATGAGACATCGAAGTCTCTAAAATTTGAAATAAAATATTTTTTTTAAATAAGATCTAAATATACAAATTAAAAATTTAAGAACCAAAAAGTAGATGTTATTTTTACATAACTTTTATTAAAAAAGAAATAATCGTGAAAAATGTTGATCCCTTAATTTTCAATTAGTTGCATTCATTTTGCATGCTAAATTGTAACCAAACTGTTTGCATGATATCACAAAATTATAATTCATAACTTCACAAATTTTTAATGTTTGAGTGGCATGTGATATTAATGATTGATATATTTTAGGTTAAATTATATTATTATTCTTCAAATTTTAATTTAATTTATACATAAATTTTTAAATTTTAAAAATATATAATTTGATCTTCAAGCTTTTTAAATTTCACACACAGGTTTATAAACTTTTAAATCATATAATTTAGTTTTTAATTTTTTAAAATTTTACACATAAGTCCAAAAATTTTGATTCATAAATATATATTTTAGTAATCAAATTAGGATCGATATGTAAATTTTTAAAAGTTTAGGAGACTAAATTGTAGAATTTATTCCTAAATTTTATGATTTAAAAGTTTAAAAATTTATGTATAAATTTAATTAAAATTTGAATACTAATAATAGTTAAATTTATATTTTAATAGCATGTGAAAAAAACTTATTGTTTGGCCTTCTTTTCAGGTGTAGTACTAAAATGATTATGTAACTTTATTAAAAGTTTATTTTAATTATCAAATCTTTGGGTTTAGTAGAATAAGAATATTAATTATTCTAAACGTATAGTTTAGTTTTATAATTTTTTGATTAAGTATAATAAATATACTAATTTCATAAAAATACCATAATAGTACTCTAAACAAAATTTTTTTTTGACTTATTTGATACTTTTATGAAATTAGTGTTCTTATTATACTTAATCAAAAAATTACATAACTAAACTATATCTTTAAAATAATTAGTATTTTTATTCTATTTAACTTAAAAATTAAAAGATTAAATTAAATTTTTAATAAATTTATTGGACCAATTAAGCTCCTTCCTTTTCTTCTAACTAACTATCACCTTTTAAAATTATTCTATCATTTTCATTGTTTTTTTTTTTTTTAATTATAAATTATGATAGGTTGAATAAATAATTTGAAATTGTTGGAGGTTTTTTTTTTTTAGGCATGCTGCAAGTGGTTGACAATTGCGCAGAGGTCAAAAACGGACACAAGTCCGACCACCTGCTGCGTACTCTGATATAAGTGATGAGGCTTTTGGATAGGAGAGGAAGGGACGGATGGTTGAGGGTTTAGGGTGGGCTGCCTGGTATAAATTTTGGATTTTTTTTTATTTTTAATATCATATATATAAATTCAAGATTCTTTAAATTTATTAAATATTAAATATATAAGTCCAACGAATATTTTATGAAAATTTATATAAAATTATACATCTAAAATTTATAATAATAAAAATAATTCGTCAATAATATTAAACATGGTTGAATTGAATGGAATAAATATAAAACTAATTTAAATAATCGTAATTCAACTTGAACGATATTAAATTAAATAATATTAAATGTAAATTGATGGTTTAAATTTTTATTTAATAATAAAAATATATAAATTTGATATAATAAATACTATTTTTATGATTATAAATTTAAGAAAAGTCATTTTTATTATTTTTTATTATTATTTTGTTCAATCAATACTATTAACTTTGAGACATACATTCACTGCCTAATAATTTTAAACTATAAAAATTAGAAATCACACCTAAAAGAATATATAACAACACTTTTACCCCAAAACTATTGGAATAACGGACAATCAAAACAAATGTAATCTCATATTTTCTCTTTTCTACTTCAGCCTGCTCATCTTTTACATTTTTTCATTATTTTCTTTTTCTTATTTATTTTATTAATTGTTATTATTTTTTAGTCTATGTAAGTAAAAAAAAAAAAAAAACACACACACTCATTCTTCTAAGTTTATTACTATTTTTTCTCACTCATATGCTCACTTCTAACAATTAGGTAGACTTTTTATTTTTATGATTGAATAGTACATATCTTTGCTAGTACTCTTTCATAATAAATAAACTTTATTATATTAAAGCATGTATAAAGCATTTTTCTAAAATTTTATTGTATTTACACTAATTTTATAATTTTAATATAATATATTTTACATTAATAATTATTTTGTACATAATTTTAAACTTTACTACTAAAAAAATTCTCTGGCAATCACGCCTCTTTTATGAAATGATATATCAGCCCACTTAGGAATTTCCTTCTACGGTCATAATCAAATTATTATTGTCTTAATTATTTTTCATTATTATATCTATCGGTAATTGAATTATCAATAAAGATATAATAATTATTTAACATATAATTATTGATACAAAAATAATGTTGTACTGACTACTCGCAATATATTTTACATTATTTTTTACTTGTTGACAAAGATATCATAGTGCTCGATCAGCCGATCAAAGTCTTTGGAATCATTTATGCGATGATACGAACACAATTAGAAGACGGAACAAACTGAGGGATAGTTTTGGCATAACTATGTAATGAAAAATGCTAATTGCCATTAAATTGAGATGTTGGATTTTAATGAAATTGGATAATATTATTTATAAGTATAGTATAACTCAAAATTTGTACCAATAAAAACAATTATTATTTACGTTAAAATTATAATAAATTTATAATATATAATAATGCACTTATACAAGTGATTGCTTAGTTAATTTTACGGGGCAAATAGTGCTAGATAGCCCCCTTAGGCCTTACCTTATATAATCAACAAGTTTTTACTTTTATAAAATATTAAATGAGATAGCTATACTAGTTACTTTTTTTTTTTTTTACCACATATTCATAATTTTTTTTTTTTATACATATGCTTAAAAAACATAAAAATTTCAAAACTTTTAGGAATTTTAGCGACGATGATTTCTAAAACACTGACAAATCATGCTTAAAAAAAAAAAAACTAAAAATACTGTTTTTTAACCATTGTTCAAATGAATTTCCATTTTAAACACAAGTTCAGCTATTTTTTAGTACAAATTGACTAAAAAATTAAAAAGGTAAGGTAGTATGTAAGGGGTCAAAAATAAAAATTACTTTTTAACTTTAAACAGTTTAAACCATGACACCTAAAACTAATGAGCAATTTTATTGCGTTTTGATTAGCCATTAATGAAAATAAGGACCACTCTAAGACATATGGATTTGATTGAAACAGAATGCATAAGAAACTTGAGGTTGTATTCTAAAAAAGTTAACTTATAAGTTGTAATAGCACAAATCTTTTTTAATTATAGTGATTGAAATAGACCTGACTGGAATTCTACTTAAATATTAATACAGTAAATTAGTTTTAGAATAATTCAAAGTTAGGATTTGCAGTTCATTGTTTCTTTGTAAAAGTTCTCTAAAATGCTCTTTAACCATTTCCATAATCCATGAAGCAAAGCTAATTAATTTTAAGCATTCTGGATCTAAAATTTGTTTCAAGTATTTTTCTTTCTTTCTTTCCTATCATTTATTTGATTTGAAGTTATGATGTCACATTGCTGTAAGCTTGAGGTTTCACAATGTGACAATATATATAGGATGAAGAGTAGTTTAATTAAAATGCCAAAAATTCACAAATTTTTTATAGAGTACTGTAAATTTAACAATTATTATTAAAAAGGATTTTAAAACTTTTAAATTTATGAAAATTTTGTTCATATAACCCCACTTATTACATGTCATATTGATAAAATTTTAAAAATTTTATAAGTTTTAAACTTCTAATATTTTAAATAGCAAACTTCTATATATTTTAAACATAATTATTGAACTTCTTATATATATATATATATACACACACAGCAGACATCAACTAGTGGCATCCTTCTCCCCATTTACAAGATAAAGATGTAGATATATAAATTAAAAAAAAAAAAAAAAAACAGAGGCAGACAAGCCACACATAGGGTGAGGACTAGATCCTGTATGTTTATATTATAATGTTAGGTAGTGAAACGACAGGATGAGCATTATGATCGATTAGTAAGAGCTATTTTGTAACCATTTTAGTTTTTATTTTGTATAAATTAATTTCCAATTTTTTAATTCATTTAGATTTTTTTTTTTGTAAAATGTTATATTTTCTTATTTTATTCTCTCTTAAGTCATAATAAAAAGAAAAATAAGATATAGTATATCCTATTTATTTGCAAATTACTATTTTCATAACTAGCAAAATCAGTACTAAAATTGTGCGTTTTGATTACCTATAATTTAGATAGATTACATAAATGCCCTTTAAGTATAACAAACAACTACAAACAAACTATAAAGCAGATCTGCCGCGCTATTTTCCTTTTACCGTTGCTCTTTTTCTGATAAACAGAATCAAACGAATTAACATATGTACTCTGCGTGAGGGATTGATTTCATACATTACTGTCTCGCAAAAAAAGATTGATTTCGCACGTTACTCTGAGTAAGGGAAGTATCACTCAATAAATTCTGAAAAATAGGAAGAAAAATAGATTCTACAATTTTTGCAGGAATTAAGATCCAAAATATGACAAAGACAGCTTCAAATAGATAGCTTCAACTTGAATGTATATATTTATATATAAACCATGAAAATATATAATCTATGCAATAATCTTCTTCTACCAATATTTTCCTGTGTTAATCTCCTTCCCATTCAATAATTGTGTATCAGAGTTCATGTATTGCAGATATGCGAGGTATATAACGCTTATTATATATCTGTTACTCTGATATGTAAACATGTTACATATTCAGTATGAGTATGTAACACAGTTTACATACATGATCTCTGATATATAATATGTGTTTACATAGATGATCTCTGATATGTAATATGTGTTACATATCATGTAAATCAGCAATTCAAATTCAACATTAAAAATGTCATTTTCAGATGTAAGATGTATATTAATTATCCAAAAATTATAAATTAATAATCTCTCCATCACAGCATATGTTTTGATTCCTACAAAATTGACATTTTAACTTTAGTTAATTAATAATTATTCTTGCAAACTACAAAAGAAGCTAAAATTTGGAGTGTCAGAATAGTTCAAAAGCCAAAAAAAAAAAAAAGGTGAAAAAGAACAAGAAACAAGATTGGTATAGAAAAGAACAGGAAACAAGATTGATATAGGAAAAAAAAGTAATATATCTAAATAGTTCAAACATTACTCTCCGAGTTAGGAATGGCAATGGGGCGGTTCGGGTCAAAACCGACCCAACCCGAACCGACCCGCGGGGCAAAAAACCCGGTAAGATTTGGATCTTTCGGGTTCGGGTTCGGGTCAGGTTATAACCGCGGGTCAAAAACCCGACCCGTTGACCCTTTTTTTTTTTCTCTTCTTCTTCTTCTTAAAAATTGTAATCCTAATTTTCTAATAAATTAATGAAGGATATTTTAAAATCAAAACTAGCATCATTTAAAATAATATTTCAGTTAACCATAAAATCATTCTAAAATAATAAACGTGATATACCCGAATATTACCATTTGAATTTTTCTTTAATTAAATTAAACCATAAACTGAGAATCAATTGCAGAGCATCAGATGAAAACTTCAAATTGCGAATACAATATGAAAATGCCCACAGACTGGTTAGCTTCAACAGTCCATACAGTTTTTATAAGTTCATCGAGGTTCATGCTACGAAGAGGCTTGCCCATGTCAACCAATTTATTTTGAACGTCATCAAGCATGAGACTATACATCGAGTTCTGTTGAGCCAGAGGCTGAATCTGTGATTGTTTACCGTTAGTGTCGCCCCCACCGTGAGAGTTTGAGACCCCATTGTCTGAATCTCCATTCACAAACTTCAATTTAGATTTTCCATTCATAACTTTAACCATACATGCAGCCTTAAAATCACCAGAAAATATCTTCAAGCTCAGCTAATAAATAAAAGACCTAAAACAATCCAATTGAAAATTCACTATCAGAATCTTTCTTTCAAAATCTTAATAAGTCCCCTCCCCAAAAATAAAAAAATTCAATGAATAAATAAATAAACAATCGTTACAATAACTGAAGATAAGCCTCGTACTTATCTGCAAATCTTGATACCCAAAGTCATCAATCTTCACAAGTTATTGAGACACTTTGGAGGAAAAAAAACCACAAAATCAATGAAAATTCAGACCCTCCTAGCAGCTGAAAAGCCTGAAATCCAACATTATAAAATCAAGGCCAGGAGACAAATCAGATTACCAGTACATAATCAGAAATGGAGTAATATCGATATTGATTGTAAGAATACACCATATACAAGAGCTAAAAGAATTTCAATCTATTGCATACAAGTAAAGAGGTCAGAGCTTTAGTGCCCACTTAACCGATTAATTCGAAACCCTAAACCCAGAAACGAAATCTCAAATTACCCATGAAAGTCCCAATTTCAAATTCTTCGTTCTTGAAAAAAGTGAAAATGGTCATTTTCTTTTGGCCATATTACTTCCTATTGCAAGCCATAGACAAATCTGACCATTTTCTTTACATATTCCATTTTCTCTGCATCCATTTTTTCAGTTTTGGCCATCAAAACGATAATGACAGGTGAGGAAGAAGGCGGTGGAAATGGCGATGGCGATGGCGCCTGGCGGTGGCGGTGGCAACGACGGGAAGTGGGAGCCTGGCGATGGCGGAGCTGCACTGCGCAGAGGCAAACGATGGGCTCACGGGACACGGGCAGAGGAAAATGGATTCTGATACTGATTTCATACACCCTAAATGCGATTTCAAACGGGTATCCGAATGGGTACCCGATCCGATCCGTTACCGACCCGAATTTTATTAAACAAAATGGATATTATACCGACCCGTACCCACCCCGATTTGAACCGCCCCGTTTTGCCCAAACGGTTCGGGTACCCGTGGGCCCCCGACCCGATGGGTAAAATTGCCATCTCTACTCCGAGTAGACTCACACTTTGTATAAGTTCAATGAAAATTTTTTGGACGATCTAAAATTTGATCGAGATTGTTGATATTGACGATATAATCAGTGATGCAATAAAGATCTAGACTGATAGAGAAAAGAAGACATGAAGTGAGTGGCTGAGTTGATTAACAAAAGAATACAAATAACAGTGAGGAAATAAAAGACAAAAATATAAAATCAATGCATCAAAACACGGTCATCCAGCGATTTCAGATAAAAGTTCTCGTGAACTATAAAAGGTGCTATAAAGGGGCAATATTTCCATTTTTCCCTCCATCGGAGTAGTGATTTTGAGATTTGTTTCTTATTGCTTCATATTCGAAGCTTAAATGAGCATTAGTTGAAGTAAAGATAGGGTTAAAAGAAGAAGATCAGTGGCAGCCATTAATGAAGGAATGATTGTGAGCGATGGTGGTAGTATTAGCTGTGAGATTTTATTCAGTTTCTTAAACATTGTTTGTTTTACATGAAGGCATTATCAAGAAAAATTGCATGAATTATGTAAATGTTAGATTTCAAACAACTGAACTTAGAGTGAGAGAGATTCATAGATATTATTTACATAAGGTACCTTTGACAAAGACATCATACACAGCATAAAGAAAATAAATTTTCAATTCAATCTTGATATATTATTAAGTTATTGTTAGAACATTCGTATATATTATAAATTTATCCATAAGCTTTATAAAATTCATTTTCTCATTAAATTCATTGGTCATACAAATTTTTAATTCAATTCGACACTCATTCTGATCAATAAGGTCATCAATCCATAAAAATCTAACTAGTTAGAGAACTGTCTAATTCATTTGTATATGTGTCTAACTCGACTCCAGTGAATGAGGTCATTGATTAATCAAAATCTAGCCAATTGAACAATTGTTGAATTCACTTTGACATATGTCCAACTCAGCTCCGGTGTGTAAAGTAGCTGGCCTATTAAAATCTGACCAATTAGACAGTTGTTTAATTCAGTTGGACATGTGACCAACTCAACTCAAACGAGTGGGGTCACCTGCCAATCAAAATTATGCCAATTTGACAACCGTTCAATATGGACAATCTAGTTGGATATAAGTTCAATTCGACTTTGGCAAGTGGAGTTACTGACCGATCAAAATTTTGGCAGCATGATAGTTATCTAATTCTGGATAGTCTAATTTAACATGTGTTCAATCAAAATTCAGTACAATTGGTCAATAAAATTAATGATATTTTTGTCACAATATGTAAAAAAATCATATTAAAGGGATCATATTTAATTTGTAATAAATATAATTATGATAACATATAATCCTAATAAAAAAGAAGTAAAGTTAATTAATAAAAAGAAAAATAAATTATTTTGAAGACTTTTTTTAAAATTTAAAAAACAAAAAAAGTGTATAAAACTGAAAGTGTGTTTCAACTGATTTTGAGCTATAAATAAAATTAATTATTAAAAAAATACTCATTTTAAAAACTTATGTTAAAAATAAAATGAGTTAGGTAAGTGATTCTATTTAAATCAAATAAGTAAAAACGTTAATATCCCGAGTTTTTTGTTTTGTTTTGTTGCTAAAACGTTAATATCCCAAGTTTTAAATGAAATAAGTAAAGATCCCAAGTTCCCAACGTCTTGTATATTCTTCCTCAGTCTTATATATCTGTTCAAAAAAGTTTATTAAGTCAACAAGAAAATTAACTTGGAGACTGAAACACGAAACTTATTCATGAATCATGATAGGTAGGTTTACTCTTGCGCCACACTCATGATTCGTATACTTGTTGTTCTTTCTAATGACCTAATTTATTTTCCTAACCAGATTAACGTCTGATTAATGGGACCATATAAAATTATAAATGATCAACAATTAATTACTTCTAACATATATTATAATGAATCCATTTAAGTCAATATCAGATAGACTAATACAAACTTAAATGTTTATTTAATAACTTTCGATTGATGTGATAGATTGTTATATTCTTAAGCTGATCTCCCAATTCGCAATAAGTCATGTGTTTGTAAGTCAATTATTATTTTTATTTAGCCCCACTTTAAAACTAGTCAACTGACATAATTCTACAGCTTGACTAAAGGAGGCCGGTGAACTTTCAGAAAGCATGTTGTTGGGGTTCAGATTCATCGGTTTTGACTTTTATTTTAACCAATTGGAGCTCTCAAAAACATTATAAAAAAAAAAAAAACTAATTAATTTATTAATCTTGACTTATAAAAAACTGTGTTAGTCATTCGTTTTAGCTAGCTGACCAACTGTGTCCACATTTTGCTCTATCACGCGTCTAAAACATGTCAAATTTTAAATTGCTCATGATCATTCAATTTGTCTCTGATAACAGAAGGGAAAACGAAGGAGATTGACGACGAGAGAAGAAAAATGGAGAGAAAACTGAATTTTCATATTAATTCAATACAACAAACAGACCGAGTGACATGGCACACTATACTTAGCTTATAGTTATAACATACAAACTCTTAGTTACAATCGTCTATACTCATGTACAACTTAACAGTCTCCATTATTTACTATCCCACTTAAAACTTATGATATTACTTTATGAAAAGAGAGAGAAATTAATATACATCACTCGCAAATATGCTAATTACTAACAACGATATGATCGAGAGTCAATTGGTCAACGATTTAATTAAAATAGAGGGACCACATTTAATCCACTCACCAATCAAAATAATTTGAACTAAAAAAGAAGAGGAGATAAAATCAGCACTTAAAAGTATTGGACAAAGTTCTTGAAACTAAAACTTATAAAAGCAGTTAATGAATATAATTAGCAAGGATCACTAATCATTGGTCTATCAGTACTTTAAATTGGCAGAAATCATAAACAAATTAACTCAAACAAGAACAAGCCAAAAATGAAAAATAAAAAACCATTGGACATCTATCTTACTGTGGAAGACTGTAGACATTAATATTATTGTATCTTTGATTTTTATATAGGAAACGTACTAATTTCATATATCAACAGTTCATACTAGTAATTAATAAACTCATATATAGGATAGGAAAAAATGTAATACAAATCTATTATATTACCTTATTTGTATTTTTTTTTTTTTTTTGTTATTTACATTAAAAATTATGGCATTTATTCACCAAATTTTGAAAAAAAAAAAAAAAAAAAGGGCCAATTAAGATATATTCTATTATTTTATTGATTTTTTCAGTAAAATAATATTTTTTTTTTCTATTCAATCATTAAAACTCGAACATCGATAATGGTGAATTTTTCTAGTATTTGCTGATTCTTCCTATTTTATTTTAATGTTTATTAGTTTTTTTTTTTTTTTTTAAGTTTTTTGAAAAACTAAAATTGATATTTAAATAATTTTTTTATCGTTCATTTTTTATAACTATTTTGATATTATATTTTAATTTTATATTTGTGATTCATATTTTAATCGCATGTAATTAATATAAGAAAAATAATATTTTAATAAAAAATTATTAAAATAAAAGCGGAAGGACTCAATGTAATTAACCAAACCGCCCCTCTAGAATTCTTTCACAGATAGTAATAATCTTTCCTTATTTATTATTACTGAACTTCGACGCTTACTCACCCACTACAAAAATATATAACTATATATTATTGTACAATAATTAACCACACCTTTAACAATATCTTCTCAAGAGACCAACTAAGATTTCCACTATGTTCCTGGACTGCTCAAATCTGTATATCAGCCGAAAGGCTGTGACCCAGCTTTCTAAAAGTTGGCTCCCAAAAGGGTCAAAGGGTTATATGGATTTGTATATTTTAACAGCCAAGAAATTAATTACAATTTCCAATATTAGAAAATAAATTCATTGAAAAAATAAAAAACATAACCCTTTCTTTTTCTTTTTCTTTTTTTATAAAAATAAAAGCACCTTGATGAAAATTTCAACCTTGAACTTTTTAACAATGGTATCATAATCTCACCAACCAAAACATGAAGAAGATAGTGCAATTGAACCCTTGATATCTTATTTTAGTAACAAAGTTGAACATGATTTAACGGAAACATGTGTAACTTATGGTTCTATTTACTATCTAAATTAACTTAAATTTGATTCAATCTATTATTTTATTTTATTTACCACTCAAACTCCTCATTTAAATTAATTTTAGCACTTAAGTTTTTCAATTCATTTTACTTAAACTTTACGATTTGACTTAAATTATTATATATTTTTTACAAGGCAAGTTAGTTTATCTATTTAAATTGAATTAAATCATAAAATTTAACTACTAAATTAAATAAAAAAATTTGAGTAAAGCAACCTAATCAAATTTTTAACAATAACTCAATTTTTCATTATATTACCCATATATATAATCAATTATTACTGTAGAACTAGTTGTAAAGCTGTAAACATTGGGTATAAAATTATACAAATGTGCACTTTATTAAAGGCGGATTTATATATTAATACTACTAGCTAGAAGTAGGCCAAATGTTATTATGATGATAAAGTAATATAAAGGCCAAATATATCCTTAAACGTGCAATATTAAGCAAATTAAAGTAAAATTTTATTATTTTTAAACTTGTGAAATTTTTGTTTATCCTCGTTTTCCTCACCAACCCTCTATATATAATAAAAAAAAAAAACCCATCCTTTCTTCGTTTTTGTTATTATTTTATTTTAGAATTATCTTATGAAAGACAACCTAGCACTAACGTGTACTGAATAATAACATGACCATCTCTCTTTTCATTGACTTAGTTTGAAAATTGTATTTATATGCAATTTTCAACCATAAAGAAAGAGCTCATCTTCAACAGATGATGACATGTGAATTTAATAATAATAATAATAATATAAAAAATAATATTATATGCATTAATTAATGTATAAATTATTAATTAAATATAAAATTAAATGTAAAATAAAGAAGTATTTATAGACTCTTTACTAATAAAATCATGTTAAAAACATTTTTGAAAGAAAAAAAAAAAGAGGTAGTGGGGTACTGTCTTGTCACCAAAATATCAAATGGTCCTTCCCCCCACGGGTGAGTTTGACATGGATCTCGACACTATTTGATGAAACATTACCCTTCAGTCATCTTTGGGACTCCACCTATTCAATCCCAAATCCTTCCCTCATAGTTTAATCTTTAAATAT
This sequence comes from Elaeagnus macrophylla, assembly GCA_029378325.1. Taxonomy (NCBI): domain Eukaryota; kingdom Viridiplantae; phylum Streptophyta; class Magnoliopsida; order Rosales; family Elaeagnaceae; genus Elaeagnus; species Elaeagnus macrophylla. Next base: position 19,083,092 of record CM055646.1, on the reverse strand, counting down.
TTGTGGACTTCAGTAGAATGCTGATTTCTTATTTTGTCTTCATATGCTTTTGTTTTGAAATTGGAAAACATTATTATTCCATTGTCCTCTTCCTGTCACTGATGTGTATGGTTATTACCATATTAAAAAAAGTAATTCTCTTTGTATTATTGTTCAATATTATACGGAGGAGCCAAACCCTTAAACTTTATTTTTAGATAAAAAGAAAGAAGAAAAAAATCCTTTTAATTTTCCACAATTATATATATTATCATGTGTTAGGTTTCCTACTTTTCAACTTGATCAGGTCCTCTAATTGTTTTTAATTACTTATCAATTAAACAGTAGCTACTTTTTGTTACATTTCCAAGTTAATGGAAACGCATGCCAATATGTTGTACTTTTCATTCTTTTTCTTTTTTCCTTTCAAATTAAGAGTTTAAATTCAACAAATTAATCATATAAACTCTTTAATTAGATGATTCACCAAGTGTAAATGTTAAAATAAAATAAAAATGCATATATATTATCGACACAAAAAAAAAAAAAAAGCATGCTAATAATTAGGGCACTCTAAATAATAATAATGACACCAACTCTGGTAATGAATGAAAATTAAAATGCTTTTAACAAATTAAATAAATTTTAAAGTTTTGACTGCCTGGCCAGTCACAAATCTTATCAAAACAATAATTTTCTTATATGTTCTAATATTCTCTCAACTATAGGCTCAAAATACATCTTATAATTATCACGCTTAAAATTCAACAATATGAGGTTGTAGTGTTTTCAAACATATGATCATTTGCTATGATATAATCATAGAGGTATTGGTCAATAAAACCTAGTTAATGGAAAGGAAACACACATATAAACAACTAATATCATCAAAAATCTAAGAGACTTAATTTGGATTTGCAAGAAGAGAGATGCCTTATAATTAATACAACTTACAGGTTCATGTTCAAAACGACATAGTAGCATTCATAGATATGCATGCTTATTATAAGTATTACCAAACACCAATAGAGGAAAGTTGATGACCAGTTTGTGGTCCAATGGATGCAAAGCATGACCTCAGATTTGCATCATATAACTCATAAGCATATTTTGGATTTTATTTTATGTACTATGTAAAAAGATACTTTATTTATTTTAGTTTTCTCAATCCTCAGGAATCGAGAGAATTAAAGCATAAAGTAGAAGACCATTTGTGAGTTATTTTTGGGGGGGTTCATGATGGAAATCTGAAAAAAAATTAATAGATTGGAATTGGATGGACCTACTCCTTCCTTTCCCTTTCTTCACTTATAATCATTGTTTTTCAAAGCCACCCCTTATATTTGGTTTACGTTCATACTAGTTCACACTGATTTCTTATTTTTCCTTTATGCTTTTACCCGTTTTCGGACTTATAACCTAGTACCTGTGGTAATGGAGTGAACTGGTCCTGTAATTTTAAATCCTTATACAAGCCAATATTTTTAATTTTTTTATGGTAACCCTTTACAGAAAGAATACATACAGTGCATATATAATTAAAGAAGAGCTCATGTGATATAATGTCACTTTTTCTTCCGTTTTCTTTTGATGTAAATGAATCTAAATTTGATTAAAGTGAAAGGTACTATTACAAAGAGGACAAATATATCCAGCAATTTGACTATGGATGCATGCTGTCTACCGTCTTGTGTCGTCGTGGTGGTGCTCAGCCTTCTTTGATTTTATATAATAATTTACATAATATTTTCTTTAGTTGAATTTATTATTGTCTTTAAGTTGGTTGGTGTGTCTTCTAGCGTTTAGAGTGTGCTTATATGCTTGGCACCTTAGTGCTTTTGTTTGTGTACCGTTATGCGTTCTTAATTTTATTCGATAATAAATATATTCAAGATTTTTCGGTTTGTTTGAAAATATTTGTGAGAAATGACAACTATTTTCATAAATATTCTCAAAATGATTTAATAATAAATCTTAGGTGTTTAGTTCCATTTTAAAATTATTTATGTTCCTTTTGTTTAGGATCTATTATGCCATTTATGTGTTGTTTTATTGTGTCTTAATACACTAATTTTTATTTGTTAACATTTGGTTAAAATGTTGTATGTTTTATAACTCTTGAAGATATAATTTATTGTATATATATTTTTAAAATGATGTGCAACTTGCTTTCGACGGAAAAAAAAAAATCTGATATATTTTCTTCACGTGGTTTTGATGGAAGATGTTTTCTCTATCGGGGTATTGTATCCCAAAGTGGCCCTAAAAATATCTTATGTTGTGGGAAATTTTTTAACAAATTCACTCTAACACATAATTTATTTTTATATTATTTTTAAAAAAAAATTACTACAAATGCCCCTCGCATTCACTTTTTTTAAATTTTATATATATAATACTTTATTATTTATTTTAAATTTTGAAAAAAATTATTTCAAGGAGTTTAATTAACAGAAAAATTACCTTAAAAATGTATTATAATGACATAGGTTTGACCTTTGTTATTTATTTTAAATTTTGGGAAAAAAATTATTCCAAGAAGTTTAATTAACAGTGTTTATCATATCCATTTTCGATAAATATGCTTGCTTTTGGTTAAATAGTGTTTACTTCAATAAATTTCTAATTGACTCAAAAAACTATGTTAAGGAATATTTGTTAACTCCAAAACTTGTAGTTAATTGTTTACTCTTTATTTTTCAATTAATGATAAAATTTTAAATGTGGGTGTAAAAATTATCCATTTTCGATATGTAAGTACGCTTTTGTTTAAGTAATTTTTACTTTAATAAATTTCTAATTTATTCAAAAATTTATATTAATGAATGTTTACTCGTTATTTGTCATTGGATGATAGAATTTTAAATATGGGTGTAGACATTAATAAAAGAATAACAATTACAAGTATGAATATCAGCGATATTTATGACATTATAAAAATATTAAATTAAAAAATAAAAATGAATTTGTACGGAGAGATTTAATTAAAGGGCCCCTTAATGTCACTTGGATCTTGCTTCACAGTTTTGAAGACCATGATAGTGAGAACATGAATCGGCCCATCTTATAGACCCCTTAACACCGCAACAAAGAAGATTCCACCACATCCGACCCAAACCGGAAAACCAATAATAAAATCACATTCCCCCTTCAACCGCATCGCGATTTAATTACTCATATTAGACCCATTTTGTGGGTTATTGGCTCTTTAACCAAAGTATCTAAACGGCAGAGTTTTGGCCATGAGAGTTTTAAGATTATCCCCTCAGCTTCGATCATTCATCATTTTCAGTTTTACGATCATTCAGTATTTCTTCACCTCGCGTCTGGAAATCGATTCACTATTTGCTCGCAATTTCTCAATTGTCTTGCATTGATTGTAAATCACCATTTTCACTCAGCTACGTTTGGTGTTTGGTGGTTGAATACACAGAACTTGGCATTTTATTTGGATTATTAGTCCAGACACAGAATTCTGGTAGAATCAAACTATTCTTGAAGATGAAGATGAAAACAAAGCTTAATATATTGAACTGAAAGAAAAAAAAAAAACTTAGGAAAGAGTGGAGCAGATGAAGATGAATTGTTCTCAAGCTTTCGACTATGTCTGCAAAGAAGTATTTAGTTTAATTCCAATCACCCACTGGAAGAAAAAGAAGAACAGCTTATGTACATTCACATTTTGTATGTACAGGTTACCTGTACATACGAACTGTTCTTCCTGCAAAATGTGAATGTACAGGTTACATACAAATTTATTTTGTATGTAACCTGTACATTCACATGAAATGCATTGTATTGTTTGTATGTTATTGTTGTTTTAAACAGCTTACAAAATGTGAATGTACAGGTTACATACAAAATGTGAATGTACAGGTTACATACAAATTTGTATGTACAGGTTACATACAAAATAAATTTGTATGTAACATGTACATTCACATGACCTGTACATACAAAATGTGAATGTATAGGTTACATACAAAATAAAAATGTATGTAACCTGTACATACAAAATGTGAATGTAAAAGTCCATAAGTTTCGAAGGAAATACGAAAATGGCGAGGTTTTTACGAATACTCAAATAAAGGGATATTTTGGTAAAAATCATATATATTATATAAATAAAACTCACCGTTTAGGTCCAAAAAGTGCTATTTAGGTCTAAAAAGTTTTTTTACTCAAATCTTTGCTATTTGAGTAATTTACTGCCGCATCGCTCCCAGGCTACGTTTCGATAAGAGAGCGAACCCTCAAGTAGAGCAATATTAAATTATATTAATAATCCAACATTATATATATTTTATTAAAATAATTTTTTATTATAAAATTTATTTAAACTAATATTTAATTTATTTTTATATTTTTATTATATTTTTAAAAATAAAAAAATATTATTTTAATTTGAGATTAAAAAAAAATTAAAATATTTAATTTTATAATTAAAATATTTAATTTTATAATTAAAATTTAAAAATATTAAATTAATTATTCGGTATGATTTAGCCTCAAATCTCACTCCTAATAGTACATAACTGTATATACAATCAAAATATTTAATATAATATTATAAACATATGATAGTGATGTTTATGATCCTACTCCTATACTCACTTTCACCTATACTTGGTTTGTTTTTCGCTCACTATAGCTATTTATTCATTTATAAGCATTTACTTTACTATATTTCGTTATCTACGATATCATTATGATCTCTTGCTTTGTTATCAAACAAGAGAGAAATTCCATTAACATATTTGGCAACTTTCAGTACACAAAAGCAAGACAAAGCAAGCACACTGCACACTTCTCAAAACTAAACAAAAAGAAAAATAACACGAACCCCTCTACGTCTTTTTTTTTTTTTTTTTTTTTCTTTTTCGCCGCGTTGTTAATGAAGAACAATGAGTTTAGTTGTATGATTAAAGATTTTGGTTTGATGTGATTTTATTGGTCAAGTTTCCCTTTTTGTTGTTGTTGTTGTAATTAATAACAACGAAGAGACGTTGGAAACAGCTGACTTCTATATTTTTATTCTGAACCAAATCCATGTGTTCTCACAACGCTGCAGTGCAAGTGCCATCACTGTTTTAGTTATCAAGTATTTGACTGATTTTTCATCGTTTTCTGGCCAAACCACAGTTTTCTTTTTCTTTTTCTTCTTCTTCAATAAGAAAGTTTTATCAATGAAAGAAGTTTCAATACAATCATTCCCTAGTGTCTACTCCCTACTTCCATCTCCTTTACAATCACTTTACCAAGTCACTCAGTTAGCTTTAGCAATACTTCCTATACAAGTATACAATAACCATGGTTTTTACCGAGCTTAGCAAGCTGATCAGCAGCTAAATTGCACTCTCTACGTACCCATACAATCTTGGTAGATAGTCAGAAAGGAACGCAAATCAATGGCATCCTGGATTAGATCTTCAAAAACTTGAGGTAGGTCCTTGTCGCTATATATCCAACTAGTTACCTGTCTTGATCCATTATGTGAAAGTCTATATGAACTATGGGCTACCCAATCTCAAAATATCAACCTAGATGGATTTGACCAAGTGTTCATTACTATATAATGTTGTCAAAGAGAAATAAAGCTAGTAGTCATGTTTTTTTAGGGAAAACATCTGAGAAAATGTGCATAGCTCGGAACAAGCATACAAAAGCTGTCAGTACTCTACATTGGTCACCAAGTCTTGGTAAGTTCTTCTTTCTAAGAGACTGACATTACTTGCCACCTCCACCTTTACAAGTCATTCTTTATATTTTGCTCTCTATTACATAGAGTTCATTTTTCATGAAATATCAGTGTCCAAGTAACACGATATAGATATGGTTGTAGATATTAGATACTCTAATTTGATGAAAATTTACATAATATTATTAAAAATGTTGCATCTGACACACGGATATGTATTTAAAAATATACTACATCCTTAAAGACTCCATGTAATATTACTAACAAAGAGCATAAAGCATACAACCACCTTAGGCACCTCGCATTATTCCGTGAAGAACTTCTCTGCTTTTCTTGTCCATCCAACTGGATCTGATCTACAAAAATTGGACATAATTTCGCAATATAAGAGAGCTATTTCAAGTAGTGCAAAACCATAATATAGGTTAACTAACGAAATAAGAAAAAATTAAATGCATTCTTAAAAGAAAATGCTTTGGCTTACCTATGATGCAAAGAAAAAAGAGTCAATCCCATCTACTTTGTGAGAAACGAGAAGCAAGCTAGAGTAAACCTGAAAATACTCTTGTATATATGTGTGTGTGTGTGTGTATATATATATATACACACGTATGTACGTATATATGTACGTATACGTATATATATACATACATATACGTATATATATGTACGTACATATATATATATATACACACACGTATATGCATACATGTGTATGTGTATACATACATACATACATACACAGACACACACACATGTATGCATATATGTATATATATTAGGCTAATATGAAGAGCACACAACCATGCACTAATTTTAAGTTTGTTCAACCATTTGGTTTGATGTAATTATCGGTGTGATTTATGTACTCCTTCTTTTATGCAAAATAATGTTTGCAAATTGAATTCCTCTATATAAGGTTTAATGTGGAAGCCTATACATGTCACCCCGTTTGAGATGCCATCCATTTGAGGTATTTTTTGTTGCCCAATCAAATGCAAATTGTTAGGGGTGGTAGTTCGGGTTGATCCGATTTTAACCTGAACCTAACACGACAAACTTGAGCTAGACCTTATTTTTTTGGGGTCATTGCAGGTTGACCCATTTTGACCCAAAATTAATACGGTTTGGATTCGAGTCATTTTTTTTGTGTCGTCAAAAATTTCTACCCCTAATGATGTGTATTTATCTTTAGTCGTATTAGACTGTTAGAGATTTAAAATTTACAGAAGTTATGTGAGTTGTGACTTATGAGTGAGTGTCTTATAGATAATTATGAATAAATTTTTTTTAAGAACGGGTCAACCAGGACCCGACCCTAACTCGAACCCATTTTTTTTTCATGTCATTTCGGGTTGACCCATTTTTGACCCAAAATTAATACGGTTCGAGTAGAATTTTTTGTGTCGAATTTCGTATCATGTCGAAAATTATCACCCCTACAAATTGTGTAGCAATTTTCTATTAAAAAAGAAAAGGTTTAATTCACTACTATAAAATAGTCAATAAAGGCCATTTAAAAACCTTCTAAAATAATAGAAGACGCTTCTTTATGCGCCTTATATGTAGGTACTACTAAAAAATTATGCTTTTTAAAGGTGTTGGTTCGCTTTGTTCAAACACTTTTTTTTATTTTGAGTAAGCACTTTCTTTATTTTGGTTTATCCTGTATCTAGTTTATAGGCCGTTTAAAATACCTTGTTTATTGTTTTACAAGGGGTGTAAAATGTCATCTTTAATATTTTATCATTTAAAAGGTATTTCAAACGTTTTCATTTTTTTTAAATTGCATTTAAAGGCTCCTAGTAATTAATTTGGAAGACATTTTAATAGCTCTTTATTTATAGTAAATTTTTGATTCTCTACTAGTTAAAGAAAGAGCTTTAATCGTTCTATAATATTAATTACCTTTTAAAAAAATATGAAACGAATATCTTACAAAACAACTGGCTTTGATTTAAAAATATTCAAATATACCCAATGTACAGTGTTTAAATTTATTAAATTAAAATAAATTTAAAAGTAATTTTTTTAATAGCAAAGATTGTAAGTGCATGTAGTTAACAAAATTACATCTAAATGTAAAGTATACTAAAAAAAATATTCTACATATGTTTCAAATGAAACTAACTTCAAGCACAATTAAGAAAAATAATTTATCAAATTGAAATCTAAATTCTTCAAACTCAAATATTATCTTGCAACCAAAAATAACAAACAAGATCAACTCATCAATGATATATATATATAAAATAAAAATAACTCATGAATTCAAAAAGTTTAATACATGCAAATGAGAATTGAAGTTAAAAAAAGACGAAAATTATATATATATATCTACTAATAAATTTTTTTGCAGTTTTTCAAAAAGAATAAATACTTGCAAAATGAAATAAATTAAGACGAAATTGATATCATTATGTATATGATATCAACTTTGCCTTAATTTATTTCATTTTACAAGTATTTATTCTTTTTGAAAAATTGGAAAAAAAAAATTATAAAATTAACTATGAATATACTGACATAAAAGTACAAAATATTCATATATATTATATATATATATAATTAATTTATAATAGAAAAATTTTGTTTAAAATCTTATGAATCTAAATATAATGATAGTAACAATTACAAATTATTAAAGAGTTATTTTCAGAATTTCCAATTATAATGATCAATAGAGTAAAAATATTGAAAATAAATATATATTTTATAAAATTAGATGTATTGTCACATACTGATGCACATATAAATTTGCATATGATGTATTGAGAGAATAGAAAAGTGAAGCAAAGAAACGAGAAACTAGCATTTGTAGGCAACATCCTAAAGTCAACAAACAAACATATGAAGCACAAGTGATATTTTTTCTCCTCCATTATTCATAGAAAACAAACTACTTGAAGAAATTCATTAAACTTTGCTTGCATGGCTTTTAAAATGCTTTAGATATTGATTAAAAAATATATAACCTTATAAGGAATGATTTGTATAGTAATATATTTAAAAGTATTTTAAACGCCCTAATATATATCAATTATTAAAGACGATTAATAAAAATATATTTTATTATTAAACGTTTTCTATTACTTTTAAAAACGTTGCATTTATTTTAAGTGCTATCAATTATACCTTCTAAAATAATGAAACGCCTTTTATTGATAAAATTGTAGTAGTGATTGTATATTATAATTCACTTTCATGTATAGAGTTTTATTTTTAATCCTCTCTAAAAAAAACATGTTCATCTTTATTATAACATAAATGAATATATATTTTTTAGTATTACAAGATAATGAATTGTATATGTATATATATGTATGTATTATATATGTATGTATATGTGTACATGTATGTGTGGTGTATATATATAGTATAGTATTTATATATATATATATATAGTATGTATGTACATATATATGTATATATGTATGTAAGTATGTAGTGTATTGTATGTATATATATATTATATTATATATATATATATATATATATATATTAGGCCGACACAAAGAGCACACAACCATGCATTAATTCTGAGTTTGTTCAACCATTTGCTTTGCTGTAATTATCATGGTCATTTATGTACTCCCTCTTTTATGTCAAATAATGTTTGCAAACTGAATTTCCTCTGTATAAGATCTATCTGGAAGCCTATAGTGTCCCCCCGTTTGAGATGCCATCCATTTGAGGTATTTTTTGTTGCCCATTCGAATACAAATTGAGTAGCAATCATCTATTAAAAAAAAATATTTAATTATATAATATAATTCACTTTCATGAATAGAATTCATTTTTAATCCTCTCCAGAAAAAAAAATATTCATTTTTTTTATAACGTAAATGAACATATGTTTTTTTATTAAAGAGATTAAAAATGAATCCGTTGAATGACTTGATTATTTATGCACTAGAAGAAGGAAGGAAGGAAAAAAAGTTTCAGCTTGGATGAGAAAAACTCATCTCGGTTCCTCAAATGGGTCTATTTTATTTTAGCAACCATTGATAATTTGATATTATGAATAAGATGAAGACATATGAGCAGCATGCATAGACATTGATCTTCATCATGTGTTGCCTAATGTGAATATTTCATGCACTACTTGAGGTTTCAGTTTTTGAGTGGATAGCAATTTCTTACTCTTGGTTCTGAATACTAGATTAGATAATTAAGTTTAGTTACTCACTAAACGTAATAGCAAATTAGCTAGGTCCTAGGTATAACAATGTTTTTTTTTTGTCAAATAAGTTGCATAGAAAATGGAGGAGCTCATTATAACTCACTAAACGATCGAAACAAAAGTTGAGGTTAGAAAAGTTCCTTGTAATTCTTTGAGCATACATGTGCCTGAGACCAATGACTCATATATGGTTTCTACAAGACTATAACCATAATATAAATATTAAAAAAAAAAAAAAGTAATAATATTATTAATTTCTCAATCTTGGATTAATAATATTTGGAATCAATTGGCAGAAACAAATACCATGTGGAGAATACTATTTTGTCCATAGTAATGTGTCAGGCTGCCAATTTGGTAATGCTGGAAATCACATCAGTGGCTTGCCTAGGTTCGACTAACTAATACCCACCATCATTCCACACATACAAAATCAAATATCTCAGAGTGCATTCTCGAATCGAAACTTCATTCCCTTTATGCAAGAGTAGAGAAGGTCCAACAGAAACTCACTTCTTATTTTATTTTGCCTTTTGGTTTAAAAGGTCCAAAAGAAAACTAAAGCAAGACACAATTATGCAATTATCTTTCCATTCTTCATGGGGTTCAATTGTAAGGGCCAAGGGGGGACATAGCACACCACTTCTTTCACTTTTTAGATGCATTTGCAAATGTTCATCCCCTTTCAAATCCCTAAACACCACTTGACAGGCAAAAGTTCAACAATTTCTCTCCTCTTAGAATAAAATTAAATAAAGCATGTTTATATCTTCATTTTCCATAGCACTATCTAGACAAGCCAGCAATTTTCGAAAACATATATGGTCCACAATCCCTCTTAATACTGTTTTTAATGGAAACATCATACCATAACACAGTATCCCTTAATCACATCCAAAGCAATTAGGAACACATTTACAAAACCCTATAAGATATAAATAGATACCTATATACATTATCTATTATCTTTCAATTCTTATATGAATATGTTCCCCACCTTACCTGGTTTTATACAATGTTTCTTATCTAAATCCATTTCTTTCTTTGAAGCAAAATGGGAAAGTTGAAAGAAGGAGGAGATAAAGAAAGAAAAAAGAAAAGCTTATGCCTCTAATAATCCTTGTGTCTGTAATTATATTTTCTTAAAGTAAAAGAGGGAGAGACTTTTTACGCACGCACCCTTAGCTAATTGTGGTCAAGCGGGTGTTCGCTACAAACAGACCCCACAACAAGGCATCTTTGGAGACATGAAACGATGGGCTGAAAGTTTTAACTCTAAGCCAATTATTGATCACTAAGATTGGACATTAACTTCATATAGTCACGGTCGTTGTCACTTTGATGCACTTTCTTTTTTACATTAGGGAACTAAAAGCAATGAACCTTATATCGGAATAATAGTTAGTAAATGTTAATTTCTAATTTTTTTATTAAGTAGAATAATAATATTAATTATTTTTAAAATATAGTTTAATTCTATAATTTTTTTATGAAATATAATAAGAATATTAAATTTATAAAAATATTAAATAAGTTTAAAAAAATTTAATTATTTAACACTTTTATAAAGTTAGTTACGAAAGTCCTTATTTAAGCATTCTCAATCGTTGCTTTGGAATCAGACAAAAAGCCAACTTTATGTTTTTCTTGATTTTTATTGATGATCACATATCTTTCTATCCATCTTGTCGAGCGTCGTTTATTTTACAATTTAATGATTCATCTTCTCCAACATACTTAACCATAATAGTACATGTTCCTGTTCCAGGCACAAAAACGTTACATAGCAAGTTCTTCCAATCCCGGCCTTGAAAAGTAGCCGACAAGCTCATTTATATTAATCTAAGTGCTTGAATTAATGAATGTAAAGATTTTAGGGCAGGGTGTTTACACAATATATTTAAGGAAAGCCTGTTGCAAGGTTTTATATGGCTGTTTTCAGATAAAAATATATTTTGTTATTAATAATTTAATATTATATTTTTACCGACAAATAGTAATATTGTACCTTAAAGCAGTTATATTAGAGGCGGCAATAGCTCACCTTATACTTAATGGCAATATTTTTAATTGATAAAAGTATCCTTTCCTCTTTAATACCTTTTTTATTTGCTAATTAAAATTTTTTAATGATACTTTGTTAATTTTTAAAATTAACATTAAAGGTATCGTGGAATTACCAAAAACAAGTGTGATAATAACACATAACTATTAGGATTTATAAAAAATATTAATAATACATAAATTTATATTTATATTAATTATAGTATAATAAATATAAAATTTAAAAAAAATTTGACTGTATTATATCATAATTAATATATATAACCCTAACATTTCTAGTAAATACATCATATTTCTTCACTTAAGTTTCATTTCATCCGCCAAAAACATTATAAAAAATTTATCTTTTATCATGTTACACAGACATTTGAAACATGATTATAATGTAAGCCAGAATTAATAAAACATTGAGTTCCTGATGGTAATCATATCTTTTAAAAGTCAAGAGGCAAGATTATGTCCAGCTAGAAATCGAATTATAAATATAATTTTTTTCAAAGTCTACCACCTGTTAAACTCTGTAGGCGTCATAATATGCTTTTCAGCTAAAACTAGATTTCATTTCAACTCTTATAAAGTTTGTCTCCTTTCCTTTTCTTTTTTTTCCTTTTTAAATTCCTATGGAAAATACTAAAGTGTTGAATAATAAATTTGATTATAATAATTAAACACTTTTTCAATGTTGTTAAGCCAAAGTACTGTTTTGTTAACTCATCTGAAAAGATAAGTACGAATTTGCATCAATCAGAAAAGGTGCTGATAACATAAATGAATTTCTCAAAGCAGTAAAATTAAATTAAACTATGTTTAAGAAATTTTTTTAAAAGAGCCATTCAATTTTCTTTGCTGTTTTTATCCCATTTTTATATTAAATTATAAGGACTCATCAAAATTTAAAATAAATAAATAAATACATAATCACATCCTTCAATCATTTTTGGTTGTTTCAAGAAATTTTGAATGTCAAGTAAACAATAAATAGGTGAATATACTGAAAAATGAATTTCCTCATTTGTTGTTTTAAGCTAGTGTATGAAATAATGATATAGTTGAAAATTAGATCTGAAAATTAATTTAAATATCATTCAACTAATTGATGTTCAAATGGTATGCATATATATAAATATTTTTTTTAACAGAGGAAATGGTATGCATATATGACATAGACATATATTGTAGTTATTTGGATTTACTCAGGTTGATTGCCAAATCCAGTAGAAAAAATAATAATATCGATTTTCTAATCAAATCCATAGTCTTGTCGATGTACTCATCCGCTTCCGTTTGTGTCTTCGCCAAAACATAAGAATCACTCGATAATGAAAAGCAATTCGACACAACACCTATTTTACGATATATTTCTGGATTTTTTAGGGGTAAGGCCAAGTGTGGATTGAGGTACTGACTTATTACCCTTTGAAGCTAGCAAGCATAATGAACAATATCCCTTAAATTCTGGGGCACTTGATAGACAAAACTACTGCTCTAACAGTTAATGGATAAGGACCCCCACTCCTCCCCATCATGACCTCATCCATGAAGATTGTAGGTAAAATCAACTGAAAGTGAAAGAAAGCAGCACACACAAATTAATTTATATATTTATATATATATATCTAATAAATAAATAAAAAAACCACAAATACCAGTTAAATCACCCGGAAGGCCAAAGTACTTATTAGCGGCAAATTTTTTAAAAAAATATATCTTTTATTAATACAATTTAATTAATTTTTATTAATAAATTATTTTATAATCGTTTTATCGTTAATTCAGACAATAACTTTATACATATAATATTTTTTTTTTTTTTACAAATAATTTTTTTGCAAAGTGATTCATGTACCAAAAATTAAAGCACAATTGACGCATACCGCCAATTAGATGAGATTGCATCATAATATATGATGATATTCAATGTTATGTTCAGTTCAGCGAGGGGACAGTAAATTTCTAATTTCATATGCAGCTTGCACGGTTAAACTTCGAATTTTATTTTTAATTCTCTTCCACGTACATGTTCAAAAAAGATATTGCACATAATTTTTTGCTATAATTAAATTCCAAATTCTAATTTAATATTTCATTTTTACAGAGAGTATAGTCTCACTTTTGTATCATCATTCTCAATAAATAAAAAAAAAAATAAGAATATACAAATAAAAAAAAAAAAATAGAACATATAACAGTGAACAAATCTAACTACATTTTTTTCCTATTATAATATTTAAAAAACATAAAACAAAATTCGTTACAAAATAAAATTATGTTTTTTTTAAAACGTAAAATAAAAGACAAAATTAATTTTAATATAAAAGACAAAAATGCCCTTGAATTTGATAGATGTATAAAAATATTGTTGATTTTTTTCTTAACAGCTTAAATTTTTGTAAAGATTGGTTATCAATAACTTCTAACATATTATCAGAACAAGAGATTTTGTATTAAAAACCTAACAACTTAATTAAGATTTTGTATGGTGCATAAAGTTAATATTTATGAGAAATTATAGATATATAAAAATAATATTGATTCTTCTTCTAACAATTTAAACTTAAAAAAAAATTTAATAATCAACAACTTTTAACAAAATTAATCCATAATTTTCCATATTTTTCTTTTTCTTTTTCATTTTTTATCTTTATTTTTTTCCTAGTGAAGGACAATATACATTAGCCTGAAATTAAGATGGTAAAAGGGGAAGTACTATTGATCGAAAAAAGGGGAGTACCGCTCTCGGGGTTATAAGGTCATTTCATTAATTAATGTTATAATTCCACACAAAGAGAAAAGTCTAGGTGTCGGCCACCTTGACGAGAAAATTTGTACGCAAAAACACCATTTGAAAATAAATTAACAAAACAATTTAGGGCCATTTGATTGAGCTTTTTTTTTATAGCTTTTATTTTGACCTCCTTTCTTACTATCTTTTATTTTTATTACTTTAATCAATTCATGTTGAAAATAGAACATATATTTGAAAATAAAATTTATTTAAATATATAATCATAAATAATATACATAATTTAAATATTTTATTAGATGTATAAATTGATTTCTAAATGTTTAGTGACTATCGTCGTTGAAATTGCTAGAAATCTGACAATTTATATGCTTTTATATACATATATAAAATGAAGAAATTTTTAAATATATGTTTAAAAGTAATGTTGTGCCAAAAATAAAAGTAACTTTTGAAATGACTTATTTCATGCAATTTTCAAGTTTTTAAATAGTTTTAATGAAATTTTGAGATAAAATTATTAATTTTCTCTCTAAATGTAAAAATAACATTTCTCCAATTTTTAAAATTATTTTTTATAAAAATTTTAAACACTTTAAAAAATATTTTTCATCGATTTGATAATACTTTCAACTAAAACAGTAGTGGCTCCAAACGATACTTAATCAGAATTCTTCTCTCTATTTCTTTGACCATTAGGTCATATCATTTTTGTATTTGTTATATTGTATCAACTGTACAAGTTCAAGTTTGAATATCTGCCCTATTTTTGTTAATTTTTCAAAAGAAGGTAATTTATATGTTTCAGGCAAAGTATGGATGGACTCGACCACCAAAAAATTGTTGTTAATAGAAGATAATCTGTTTTTTTTTTTTTTAACTTCTCTTAAGAAAAAAATATATTATTTTTATTATAACATAAAATAATATGTATTTTAAAAAAAAAAAACATATATTTCTATAAAAATACATATAATTGTCGTAAAATATATATGTTATTTTACATATTTTATATTGTAAGAAAAATAATACATGTTTTTTTCTTCCAAAAAATTAAAAATAAAATTTTATATATAAAAAAAATTATATCATGTAATTAAAATATTTACTCATCCATACTGAATAAATTTTTATGATTTGTTTGACTTACCCAATAAACAGAGACAGATGCTAATGGAGGAAACCATTTTATCAAAGTGATCAAACCGGTGCAACACAAATTAAACAATATGTACCCCGCTAGACCTGCACAATGTTATTCACTCATCATATGCTTAATTAATTTAATTGCACGTATGTTACAAATTATAATTTCATCTTCATGAACATAGATCATTACGGATTAGAACTCAGAGACCTATATAATTTCTTTTTGCAGGACTAAGCTGACCTTGAACTTATTTAATTTCCTACTAAATGTCACTATTTTAATTAATAGTAACATGCATTATTGATTGATTTGTAAAATTTTAAGTGTTCAAAGCTTGTGGAATTTTTTTTCCAATAGCAATAATACGAATAAATTGAGTACATTTTATGAAGAAGAAAAAAAAAAAAGACTCAAATATCTTTAATTTCCTATTTTTTAGATTTTCACATATTTATTTCTTCCAAATTAATTCATTATGTGTTTATATTTCTCTTATATTATACCCATTATTTCTGTATTACAGTAATATATAAAAAATTTCAAGCTCATGTATCAATAAATACAGGGTGTTGAGAGAAAAAACACTAATACCAACAAATATTTTATTTTATAAAAATTGAATTTTATGGTGTTTACTAAATTTAAAATTTGGTACGATATCAATGTTTTATAATCCGGTTGATAATTATCATCTCTTTGTCACCTGATTTCAGTTGTTTCACCTGAAAAGAAGATTTCACCAAATAATTCAACAAGCTAGCTAGCTTGCGGTTGCGAGGAATTAACGTTGCTAAAAACGATAAATCTGATATGTTTCACGCTCTCCATCATTACACAAATAGGATGCTGAGTTTTCCTTGTTGGATAGAGGTAGAAATTAAAGAAGAAGGAAAAAACTAAAATTAAAAACTTACAAATTACTATTATTATTTTTTTAATTACACCCCTGTTTTTTTGTAACAATAAAAGAAGAATATTTGTCAAAAAGATGATAAACTTTGTTAACTGTACTAATGCATTTAGCAAAAGTTGAATGCGACTAAAGGACCGGATAATTTCAAGATTTGATCTGAATCTTTATAAATATTGAATTCGAACATTAGAAGTAGGGGTAATAATCGTATCATATTAGTCGTGTTTGTGTTGGCACTAAATTTGGTTCATGTTGTTCGTATCAGTTGACACATGAGAAAATTTACTTTATTTTTTTCGTGTTGTCTATTTATAATAGTAAGAAATAACAAAATTTTTAAGAACATGAAAAAATTATTGATCAATTCTTTCTAAAAAAATATTTTATATTATATTGTGTTCGATTCGTATCGTTAAATTTTGTCAAAAATTACCACGCGAAGAAACTTTGTTTCAATTCAGGAAGGAAAAAAGAAAACGTATGAAGGGCCTAGTAAAATCAATATATGCTTACTTTATTAATTAAGAATAAAATAAATATAATAATACTGTAAAAATTAATTTTGTTAATTATTATAATAAAAATGTATAAATTTTTTATTATATCTTATAATTAATTATATATTAATATTATTTTTGTTAATAAAAAATAATTATGTCAGTATTTTCACTTTAAAATAAAATATTTTTTTAATGAAAACTTTTAAAATAAATATATATATATATATATACTTAAACGTAGTCATAATGAATTATAAAAAATTAAGAATAATAATGGGATTGATATGCAAGATCCTGGCTTAGCGATACAGTGATAATGGCTACTTTATTGATTCACTAAAATGTTTGTGCAGTGAGTGACAATCTCTTTAAGATTTCACCTAAAGTTATACATGATATTATTAGTTAGGGACCACTATTTTAGTTTCTTAAACTTTATTTTGTTTTTACCGAATATTAACCTGTTGGCGCAGAGAGATCAGCTCAGCTTTCTCAGTTTCTGTGTTCTGATGATATCTACTATTTAATTAGTTCTTCATATAATTAATTTAGAATTCATATCTGCAATTAATTAGCTGTAGAATCTTGATAACATTCACTATGCAGTACACAATTATACTACTGATTATTTAATAATTTCTATAACTCGCTAGTTTTGTGAATTATTTTGGTAGTCCGCCAATTAGTACTGGGTTGAAATCAGTCACTGTACGTACTTATTATAATAATGTGTACACACATTGCATATATAATTAATTAGTTATAATCGTACCTTTAATTAATCATATCACATCCGGCTAAAATCTTCTGTCAAACGGAGTAGTTGGTTTTATTCGCAAAAGGAAATAACTTGTTGCTTGCAAGTAAATCTTATGTATATATATATATATATATATATATATATAGCAATTAATAAAGTACAATGACTTTATTATATTATAATTTTATAATTAATTATATATTAATATTATTTTGTCAATAAAAGAATCTTGCCACAATTAATTATATGTTCATTAATTTCTCATTTTGGATAAAAAAGTTTCTCATTTTTTCTTATAATATTTCTTTTTCATGTAGTTATCAGTTAATTTCTTGATTTCGGTTCAATCACTTTCAACTTGGAATTTATACCACTTGCTGCTTTTCTTCTTTATCTTGATGGATGGTTACGCATGACAATTAATACACATACAATTTTATACATCTCGTCTCAATCAAATTTCAACCGATCATATTATCTAATTTTTTAAACTACTATATCTTAACAATTAATTAAGATTTAAAAAAATAAGAGCTGAGAAAATGAGAAAAATTAATTACCTTAAATCTCAATCTTTAAAGATTGATAATTAGTGGTATAAAAAATTAGGTAATAAATTGTATCGATCATCTTATCTTTTATTATATATATATTGTAAAAGATAATTTGTTTGTACTTAACTTAATAAACTATGTTTTCTACATCAAGAGTTTGGTGGTGGTTGGCTGAAATTACTCATGATCAGGTATTTGTCAAAAAAGAAAATGATAAAAAATTATGGGAAAGGTTCATGTTCACTTGCCGGATAGTTCTATACTTCTATATAATAGTAAGAGAAAGTCCTAGCAATATACAGAATTCTAATTACAAATAATAATCAAAATAAATTCATTCTTCTGGCTCTATAAAATGGGTATTTAAGATCAAGTCCCACCAAATATGTGGGTGTGTGAATCTTGTATTATTATTTTTTATTTATTAAAAATAACACATTTTAAAATTTCAATTTTCTCGTAAGTATTATCGAACGAGTATGTTTCATATATTCTAACATAATAATGTTAAGTGGTCCTTCATAATGTTAATTAGTTGTGACTGACTATTAAACTGTCTTGGTCAGTTTATTTTATTATGGAAGAAATTAGTAAATGATATGAGTACATATAAAGTAGAACTCAAATGGTTATATATAGACAAAGGAAATTTTATATAACTTAATACAAATGAAGTCACTTTCATCTTAATGAATAAAGTGTAAATGGGTCAAAATCATAAAATTAATTGGTTCGATGCACAATGAAAAGTCTGGTTGGCTGTTAATCAAGTTCTAAACCAATCTTACATCTTCCCCTTAATTCCTAATTTTCAATTCATAATATATAATTGTAATTAGCTTTTTCATTAACTAATATATAGCATGTCAATCATACATCTTTTTCATTTGTGTAATTTTTATAATTTTTTATTTATCTAATTTATAAATAAAAAATAACAATTTACTAATTTTATTTCATTTATAATTTTATAAGTTTTGTTTTAATATTATCATTTATTTTAATTATATTATTCAAACAAATATCGTAATATTAATATCGTCTTTATTAAATTTAATTTCTATTACTATTTATATCCCCCTTATATTTATATCTATGAACCAAACATGATCAGAAAGTAAACTTCCAAAAATTTTCTTTAAGAAAAAGGGCAATTGAGTCATTTTATTTTTATAAAATGAAACATTAGTTATCCTGTTTTAAATTGGTATATTTTAAGTTGTAAATACTTTGTATAAGCTATTATATTTTTACTATTAAAAAAATTTAATTTATTATTTTATATTAAATACCGTTAAATTATATATTGTTTAAGTTGAATTATAATTATTTAAATTTATTTAATATTGAATTTTTTTAATTAAAAATGTTAATATTATTAGTGTTAATTTTGTTATAAATTTAAAGAGTTATTTTTTTTTTTAAATGATGTAGGTATAATTTTTAAACCTCATAAGGTACAATTTTTAAACCTTACAAGTTTCACCAATTTCCTCAAGACGTGAAGTAAAAGAGAAATATCTCAGAATATCAAGTCAACGGTGAAAGATAACGGATAAATGTGTGGTGTAATGTCTCCCACACAAGCACAAAACCATTGACCCAAATTGGGTGGTTAGAGAGATAAAAACAAATATTTAATTAATGTAAAAGAGAAAAAAAAAATATAAAAACTTAAAAATGACAATTAAAGAGATTTAAGTTTATATATATTTTTTAATGAGATATACTCACTATTTCTAAAGAATTGCTGTCTAGAAAAAGAAAAAAGAAAAAGAAAATCCCAAACCTGATCAATAAATTCAATATATTGGCCTTTGCCACATACATTCTCCGTCTCACCCACACTCAACGTTCCCCACAAACCTGCACCTGCAGCAAGCACGATGCGGTCCTACCTGCCGCATTGGTGCACCCGCCCTTTTCCTATTTTTTCTCCCAACCAGCAAATCATCTGGTCAACGTCCCAAGTCCTCTTTTTCTATATTATCAAAAATAACATCTACTAATTAAGTTTATATTTTTCAATCAGATTGTCCTTGCGTCCTAGCTATCAGCTCATATTACCGGTAGGCCTTCGACTAGTCTACTCAACCTCACGTGCAAAGCGCGCCACTATTAATAATTAATGGCCAAATTAGGTGGACATGTAGACGAATTGGCGGGGCTTCTACGCGTGGCAAACAACTAGGGGTGGAGGGTACCTTGATGACATCATCATAGACCTAACAAATCCTATCAGTTAGATAGTGCACATAATTTTATAATTTCATATAAATCGTGAACTTTCTATAATTAAAAAATATTATGATTTTATAAAAAAACTTGTACTATTAAATGGTATGAGTCGAAAGACTTTAAATGTCAAATACTTAATTTAATATATTTAAATTTTTAATTATAAAATTAAACTTTTTTTTTTTCCCTTCTAAATTCAAAATATATTTTTATTTTAAAATATAATAAAAATATAAAAAATAAATTAAATATTAAATTAAATAAATTTTCATAATAAAATTATTTTCATATGTAAAAAAATTACATAAAATAAATTACGTATTATTTTAAATATAAATTATTTTATTAAAATATTTATTTTTAAATTTTATGAAATTATATAAATTTAATACAATCATATTTAATATAATTAATACGGTATATTAACCGAGTTTGAACTTCTCAAAATTTATAGCCAACCACAACTGCTCAATCAACTAACGAGCCTTAATATGCAAGCTCCATCTGCATCCTTGGTCTGCCTCTCTTGCGCTAGCTCTTGTTGTCATCTATCTTGGTGCTTATGCCATCAGGTTCCCTTGTCCGTTAGCACCCCATGGTAAGCAGTAATGGTGGCTTCGAAATCATTAAGAATGTTCAAATGTACTTCCAAAAGTTGCAACAATTGAATTTTTTTCCAACACAACTTTGCTTGCTCATATCTTTTTGATTGGGAGTCAACTTCAAGGACAAGACATACCATTAGAAAGATCAAAATCTCATGCTCTTTATCCTGCTAATCAAACCAAGATATTGCCAATTATAAATGCCCTCTCCAAGTACCTTGACTACAGGGAATGATATTGGGGTGATGTGTATCAACAATCAGTTAAAATTTGGTCAGCAAGTAATTTAAATTAAATCAAACGGCATATTCAAATAATATTCTATAAATATGATAAATTTCTTATTTATTTAATATTAATAAATATATATATGCAAATAAATATCATTTAATAAGATAAGATCCCATCATTTCAAGTACACTCTATATTCTTGCTTTAAGCTTTAGTTTTTCTTTGAAAAGTACGAGAAAATTTAATTAAATATCATAGTGAATTTGACATCACCTAATGTTACTGTCTCTTGTATTGTGTAGGATCAAAACTCTTGTAAAAGTGAAGAACATAACTAGGAGTAAATTGACTTCAACAATATGTATAACAAAAATAGAGTTCAACTTATCATGAATTGTTGCAATGGTATTTTTATGAGAGTAATGCTAGGAAACATAACTTTTAAATTATGTTTCATATCTCTACAAGATCTAAACCATTAAAACAAGATAGTGAAAATAAAAATAAAATATAATAATATAAAATACTACTCTAAAAGTCATATTATTTTGCATTTTATTTTTATAGTCATCGATTCAAGTGCTATGGTTTATTGTGTGCGATTTGTATCAGTTTATTTTTATTAATAGAAGGATCTTTAATTCGGAAAAAGAAAAAAGCATACTTAAAATCTCATAATTATATTATTCCCATCACTTTCATTTAGTTATAATTTATAAATGTATCACATATAAAAGTTACCCTATACAAAACGAATGACAGGACAATCAAAGAGTAATTTTAGCCAATTATACTATAGAAGCAAACTAATTAAAGTAACAGTATGTATGGCTTCATCAGAGTTGCGCCTACTAGGATGATTAAGACTTGTTTTGACCTAAAACAAAGATCAACAAATTACAAGTGTGTTAGGCACCGAATATTATAAAGGGTTGAACCCCTTTGTGACTTTAAGTATAAATTATTGGTATGTTTCTTCTCCGGCGCATGTATAATCTAGGCACAGATTAGCATTGTCAAAGAGATCAAAAGTGGAAATATAGTACCCTTGAGAAAATTATAACAATATATAAATTTGTTCTCATTTTATACCTTCATGTTTTACATTATGTGTATTAGATTTATTTTAAAAATTAAAGAAAATATTTATTTTAAAATAATATTAACACGTGACACAACATATCAATTATGAGTGTACAAATATGTGTAATTTTATTTACTCTTTAACAATCCTCATACTTGTTATAGGTATTATCTTACGTTGTTTAAATATACGATGTTTATGAATAAGTATAAATATCACTATCCTTAAAATTAACATTTTTAAATAAAAAAACTCATAATTATTATATACTTTAACAATACTCACTAACATTACTCACAACACAGACTTATTTTTATTTAAAAGTTCTCCAAAAACTTCTTGCTAGCTTATAATTCAATTAAAGTATGATATTTCTTCTCCTTTTGTCATTTTAATACAATATATTATCTGGGTTTGAGAAAATTTGTTCGTTTAAATGAGAAGGTTGCACTCATCTATTTAGATATTTGGGATAAAATAAAAGTAATTATTTTGAGTTATATTTTAATAATTTTTTTTTTTTTAAAGAAGCACTCATTCAAAATTATGGATCTATTTGGAACAACTTCCTATTTTGGTTAAAAGCCCTTTCAAATAGAATAAAATACTTTTAAAAATGTTTGACAATGTGAGAAACACTATTTATTGTTTTTAGAGAATTAATACTTAATTTTAGTATAAATAGTTTTGAGTGCATACTATCATCCTAACATTATTACTAAAGTATCAATTAAAATTACTTCTAACATTTATTATAAACACTTAAATACTTATCTTAAAATCACTTTTAAAAAATTCACTTTATTTTAAACCAACTACATTTAAAATAAGCACATCTAAATAAGTCATACTTTTCTTAAAAATAAATATTATTTAATTCTCCAGAAATCTTTAGACAAATACCTTATAAAAAAAAAAAGTTTTAGACTATTAAAAACTAATTCTAACCCAAAATGAGAAGCGGGTCTTAAAATCTCTAGGTACAACTCGAGAGGGATATGCTTTCGTATCTATTAATTATCACAGATAACATTTATATGATTATATTTATATTGCTTTCTGGGTAAAACATGTACCTATGTTTTTAATTAAAAAATTACCCTATATATTCGTCCTTTAGCACAAATACTTATTTTTCTTATGTATTTAAATACTTTTTTGCTTACCCAAAACATATAGTTGTACAATTAATTGACTTGTACAAGGGCCGTTGTCAAGAGTGTAAATAACACCATTATAAACATTTTCACTAATTTTGAACTTATTACCTCATATATATAGCCTATTAGTAGCGCAACTAAACTTTCTCAATATTGATTAATAGTAAAATAGTATTTAGATAAGTATGTATTGTCAAAACTAGTATGCAAGTTTCACGTTTGTGTATGCATATGTTTAAATTGTACTCTAATCATAGGTAGGTTAACTAATTAAAATAATTTCTTTGAGTTTTTCAATTCCATGACTTTTTCCCTCTCATGTTCTCATTTGAGGAAGACTAAACTCACACGTACATGTTCTCAAGCACAAGACCTCACAGAACAGTTTACTCGGCTTTTATTTGGTTAGTGATCTTATTTCTCATAAACCGCAGCTCATTTATTTTGAATTAGATATAATAACAAATAACTCTTCCAAGTACCAAAAAGAAACTGTTGGACCAAAAAAAAAAATTAACAATAAGGAACCACAAATTATCAAATAAGTATCGTTTCCACCATTACAAATGTTAAAAAAATAAATAAAGAATAAATAAAGAAAGAAAAATGCTTACTAAGTTACTAGCCCCATCAACACATCTCAATAAGATTTTCATATTTAAAGATAGCGTGAATTATTTATCTAAAACATGTATCATATCCTGAATAATCCGAGGATAATATAATCAATCAAACGTTAATTCATTAATTAATTTAAGATTCAATAAAAAAAAATTTAATAAACGATTTAGATTATTAAATAAGAATTTCCATAATATATCGAGTTTTTGCCAAATAATTGGAAGTTGGACTTGGGACTAATAATAAGAAATTCTTTTCGGTCCCGAATTCAACATTTTTTTCTCTTTCACATTCAATTTCCAACTTATATTTATCTCTCTCCTACTCACAATTTTTATATATTTCGTTAAATTTTCCAATAATAGACCTTCATTTTTTCCACGAAATAACTGCGTGAAGAGGCAGAGTAATGAACTACTACTATTCGCACGTGTCGCCTATTGGAGATATTTCAGCTGAGGAATCATTCGTTGTTGTAATAAATATGGACGAAAGAAAATAAAACGAGTAATTATTCATTCGTTGTCATTAAAATTTGTAATTAAACTCAAACCTGTAACAGGGAAAAAAATGAAATTTAAAATGCTCCTTGGGAGCAGAGGTGAGCTCTCTGTGATGGTGCATATGAGAATATAAATGTTATTAAAAATAAATATTGGTAATTTACGGTTATGTCCTTCATTACACTACTTGTATTATTACTATCTGATCCTCACAATAGAAGCACAGCCAGCTTGTTACGTTGCTCTATATAAATCCATGTCTCTCTTTCTTTTTTTCCCACACCCATACCTTCTCTCCTTTATAACAAGTAG
The DNA here is from genome assembly GCA_029378325.1 of Elaeagnus macrophylla. NCBI lineage: Eukaryota > Viridiplantae > Streptophyta > Magnoliopsida > Rosales > Elaeagnaceae > Elaeagnus > Elaeagnus macrophylla. The sequence goes on along the minus strand of CM055646.1, from coordinate 19,057,794 downwards.
TTAACAACTCTCTCTTTCTCTTGCTTTCGCTCTTTCATACAACTGAAATCTATATTGGCCTTCTTTTTTCTCTTCAAAAGTGCAAAAACCATGCCTGAAGCTCCCAAGAACACAACATTAAAAACTGCAGATTATAATCTAGCAGAAAAGAACAAAAAGATCCTTCGGTTCATTGAAGATGTCACAGCAAACGCTGATGATGTTCAAAAACGGGTTCTTGCTGAAATTCTCTCCCAAAATGCTCACGTTGAGTACTTGCAACGTCACGGCCTTAATGGTTACACTGACCGCGAAACCTTCAAGAAAATTATGCCCGTAATATTCTATGAGGATATCCAGTGTGATATCAACCGTATTGCCAATGGTGACACCTCCCCAATATTTTGCTCCAAGCCCATTTCTGAGTTTTTGACAAGGTGGGTACCAATTGATCTTTATCATTCCATTTTTTTTTTTTTTTTTTAATTTAGAGCTATGTATCTTCTGAGTGGTGGTTTGGATAAATTGGCTAACTAAGTCTTTTTGGGTAATTTTTTGCAGCTCTGGCACATCAGGTGGAGAAAGAAAGTTGATGCCAACAATTGAAGAGGAGATGGAAAGGAGGTCCCTTCTTTATAGCCTATTAATGCCTGTGATGAACCAGTTTGTTCCCGGTTTAGAGAAAGGGAAAGGGATGTACTTTTTGTTCATAAAGTCCGAGGCTAAAACCCCTGGGGGTCTAGTGGCTCGACCGGTTCTAACTAGCTATTACAAAAGCTCCCATTTTAAAGAAAGACCCTATGACCCTTACACAAACTACACCAGCCCAAATGAGACCATTCTTTGCCTTGACTCTTACCAGAGCATGTACTCCCAATTGCTCTGTGGCCTTTGCCAAAACAATGAAGTTGTTCGTGTTGGTGCTATTTTTGCCTCTGGCTTTATTCGTGCTATTCGTTTCCTTGAAAAACATTGGCGTCTGCTTTGTAATGATATCCGAAATGGAACCATTAACACCCTAATTGTTGACCCTTGCATTAGAGAGGCTGTTATGAGAATTCTCAAACCTGATCCAAAGCTTGCAGATTTCATTGATAGCCAGTGTAAAAAAGAATCCTGGCAAGGAATTATTACAAAACTGTGGCCAAACACCAAATATGTGGATGTTATTGTTACAGGGACAATGTCACAGTACATTCCCACTTTGGATTATTACAGCAATGGATTGCCTCTGGTTTGCACTATGTACGCCTCCTCTGAGTGCTATTTTGGGGTTAACCTCAATCCTCTCTGCCGACCAAGTGAAGTTTCTTACACTCTTATTCCCACTATGGCCTATTTTGAATTCCTTCCTATTCAGAGAAACAATGGGATCACCACATATTCACCTTCCTTGCCCACATCACTCAATGAGAAGGAACAACAAAAATTGGTGGATCTAGTCGATGTCAAGCTCGGACAAGAATATGAACTTGTTGTTACAACCTATGCTGGTAAGCTCTGTTTCGTTATTGTTCTCTCCGATTAAAGTTAAACTAAGCTGATGATTTGGGCTTTCATTTCTGGGGCTGAGTGTTGATAATGTGTTGTGTTTTAGGTCTATATCGTTACAGAGTAGGAGATGTGCTAAGGGTTGCCGGTTTCAAGAACAAAGCCCCACAATTCCAATTCATTTGTAGGAAAAATGTGGTCTTGAGTATAGATTCAGACAAGACAGATGAAGTTGAGCTTCAAAACGCTATGAAGAATGCTGTGAACCATTTGGTGCCATTTGATGCTACTGTCTCAGAGTACACAAGCTATGCTGATACTTCAACAATACCAGGCCATTATGTAGTGTACTGGGAAATTAGTATCAATGGTTCAACCCAAATTCCACCATCAGTGTTTGAAGATTGTTGCTTGACCATGGAAGAATCTCTAAACAGTGTGTATCGCCAAGGTCGCGTCTCAGACAAATCAATTGGGCCCCTGGAAATCAAGATTGTAGAATCTGGGAGTTTTGACAAGTTGATGGATTATGCTATCAGCTTAGGAGCTTCAATTAACCAGTACAAGACCCCACGCTGCGTTAAATTTGCTCCCATTGTTGGACTTTTGAATTCAAGAGTTGTGTCAAATTACTTTAGTCCCAAGTGCCCCAAATGGGTCCCTGGACGTAAACAATGGAACAACCATGATTAAGTGCAGTGGGGAGTTTCTGTAATCTTGTTAGCTCTCTAGTTGGTAGCTTTTAATGGAAATTTAGAATAATGTTTTTGTGTTCATGTTAGGAAATAGCAGCTTATCACCCATTTCAATTAGGTAAAATAATTTTTAATGTTCAACATCTTCTGTTGCCGTTTTTAAGTTTTTAGCGGTTGTTTAATATGCGTAGGGGCTTTTAATTAGGTCTTGTACAAAACTATTCCTCTTTAATGGCATGGGAGGCTTTCATTTTCGATTTTTTCTCATTTTATTTACTCATCATATAGGCTTTTTTGTTGGGTCGATACCGGAGTAACCGGACACAACAAATTAACGACTTAGAAATTCGTTAACAAATTCAAAATATGAAAAATTAGTATAACTATTAGTGTTTTAGGACGACAACATTAATACTTTATTTTAAATATTTACTTTAGAATATACTAATTTTTTTTTATATATACTCTATGAATAACCACCAGTAATTCCTCTAGATTATTTTGAATGTTATCTTTTAATATATAGTGATTATGAAAATTACAATTTTAACTAATCATTTTATTCGTACTACGTCAACCTACTTCATAAATAATTGTTCTGTGAATTTTTTAAAAATTAGATATTTCTTGTAATAATATTTTAAATACTGGATCTTCTCTCAATTTTATGGCAAACATATGTTTTCGGTGTAATCCTTTTTATTTTTATTTTTTATTCTAAAAATTACAATTTATAGCTGTTTTTCAATTCAAATATGATTTAGCTTTTTTAATAAGCTCTATAAACCAGTTGGTCTTCGCCTCTACTGTTTTTATCCTATTAGTTTATGACGATATCTTAAAAATATATGAGGCCTTGAGCCTTGAGGTGATCTATCTAATCAACGAATATCAAGTTAGAATTTGATTTTTATTTAATTTAATTATATGATATAATTATTTAATGTATAAAATTTTATTTTTAACATATTCTAAATAAATCATATATTTATTTAAATAAATATATATTTTTTTTAATATTAAAATAAAACAAATACGTAATTTTTTCTTTCATAATTAAATAACTTATGTAACAATTTTTTTTTTTAATTGGAGCCATAAATCCTCCCACTGAAGTCTCATGCGCATACGCACTAAAACGGAAATTAGTCATCACTCTCTTAGCTCCTTTCACAGTTGGTTGCAAATATCATTATAATCTTTCTAAGAAGTAAGAAAAAGAACACTTTTAGTTATTTATTTATTCTTTTTTAATGATAATATTTTTCCTCGATTCAGATTGGTGGACCGCAACTAGGGGTGACAATTTTTAACACGACACGAAAGCACGACACGAAAAACCCGACACGATTTCGTACGAAATAATTTCGGGTCAAAAACAGGTCAACCCGAAAATGACCCGAAAAAACGGGTCAACTTCGGGTCGGTTTCGGGTTGACCTGTTTAACCTGTTTTTTTTAACAAATAAATTCGAGAATATAAATACTAAATTATATTTATAGCAATAAGATGATTCGATGAACTATCCTTAACCCTAATTGAAATTTCAGTTCAGCGAACTCCTCTGGCGGTCGACCCTTCGTCCTTCAGCAGCTCAGCCACTCCTCGTCAGCTCGTCTCCTCCTATTCGGCCACAGCGAATGACGCTCCCCAAGCAGCGATTTACAAAGCCGGCCCAATGGCACGATATATATATAGAGTCCACTTTCTAGTCGTTCATGTCTGAACCGCTTGTTGCTTTCTCTGTCTCTCAAGAAACTCCTCCATCTTTCACTTTTTTCTTCTCATCTTTCTCAGCCTCCCACCGACCCATTTTTCCCAGAAAAAGAAATTAAAAAATTATAAGAAAGATGTCTTCACCCAGCAAACGCCGTGAGATGGATTTGATGAAACTGTGTGTTTAATCTCTGTTGTATGCAAATTTTATTTTATTTTGATCGATTAAATTGTTCTTTTTCATGGTTATTTATTTTCTTTTTTGGGCTTGGTTGGTTTAAAATTAGGATGAATGGATGATGAGTGATTACAAGGTGGAGATGATCAATGATGGCCTGCAAGAGTTCGCGTTTAATTTGTTCTAAATTTGGCGTTTTACTTTGTGGTTACAGGTTACCCCCCTCCTCTTCCCGGTACTGTATTGTTTGTAGTTATCATGTGAAATTATCTTGCTTTTCTTTTTCCCTCATTTGGTTAGTCAAATAAACAGAAACAGCTCATAAGTTGTAACGCATAACCATTGATCTGCTTTATAAACTGTTACAATCAAGTGAGTCAACTATTGCTCAAATGAACGATTTCAGTCTTCTTAAATAATTATTTGGTGTTTATAGTGGCTATGGATTTTAACTTGATTATTGTAAGTTCCTGTTAGTTATTGAAACATTTCCAGTGTCTAATTACCTCATTGCTCTTGCTCTTGTAATTATGTGAAATTATTGTAAGTTCCTGTTAGTTATTGTAAGTTCCTGTAAGTTCCAATTACCTCATTGCTCTTGCTTTTTGGCCTGTGGGTTTAAGCATAAAGATAACTACTGTCTACTGAAACTTTATTATGGAATTATATACCAACTTTATATATGCTTTGTATATGGTATTATGTTTTTATTCCATGAATGGAATTCAGGTGGCAGGTCGGGTTCGGGTTTCGGGTTCACCCGAACCCGAATGGAATTCAGGTCGTGTTCAGTTTTCGGGTTCACCTGAACCCGATTGAAATTCAAGTCGTGTTCGTGTTGTTCGTGTACGGGTTCGGGTTTGCAAAACATAACCTGATTACTATTCGGGTCGTGTTCGGGTTAACCGTGTTCGTGTCGGGTTGACCCGAACACGACCCGAACGACACGAATTGCCGCCCCTAACCGCAACATATATATATATATATATATATACTGCATGTAAAACTATGATTTTATTGAGGTCTTGTCCTGTTACACGAGCAATATAATATATAACTAGGATATAATTGTTATATGAAAATTGGGATCTAGTACTGTTACCGGGGAAAAGTTGATAACAGTATAACGCACAAATCGCGTACGAAAAACAACAATACAAGTTAATACTATGGAAAACATTAATATATAAATAAATTGAGATGTCTTCAATCACATGTCATATTGATTGGTTACATGACTTATCTCATAGTAATTTTAATATAACATAATTATAACTTTTCAGCCTAATTTAATATAATAAAATAAATAAAGTTCAATGGTTGGAATCAGCTATTCAATTTACTGGAAAAACTATTACATCATATAAAGCTTTGCCTTTTTCAACAACACAGTTTGTTTTTAGTAAGAACCAAGCTATTTCATTTTTTTCTATTGATATCCGAGCCTTTATATTTTCGACATATTTAGTTGACGATAATCGTAAATATAATAAAATTAATTTAAAATATTATTGTATTTAATTTGACTATAATCTGTAATAGAATGTAATTTAATATTATTATTTATTTTGATTACACTGTTTAAACAAACATTGTAATAGTAATATTATTTTTTTTACATTTAATTCTATTACGATTACTATTCCCATTATATTTGCATTCAGCAAACCAAACGTCACCTTTGTGTCATATGTTAAGAGTGTTATAATAGGAGAAAATTCTAGTGCTAAGTATTACATAATTAACGTAATTTTATTCTGTAACATTTTTGAGAAAAAAATTATATTATTTTTCTTACAATGTAAAATAATATATAATTTTAAAGAAAAATATATATTGTTTTATGTTGTAAGAAAAAAATATAAGTAAATTAAAAGTAAAATTTTATACAATGATGTTATATTATATAATTAAAACTTTTTTTTTTTTAAAATCAAAACTATATTTGGTGTGCTTACTTAAATAAGCAGTTCTAATTCATTTAAATTTTTTTTTTTTTTTTATTTCTAAAAGGTTATAATACTAATCAAGAATCAAGCTCAACTTAGGACAATATACAACAATTATGAATTTAATTATTTATTTGTGGTGAGAATTAAGTAGCTACGGTCCAAGAAAATTACTACAACTACAGTTCAACAATGCGGAGAATTAATTGCTGATTTTGATTATTTGCACAAATAATTATCGTTTAAATCTTTGTAATACCATATATGTATTGTAAAATTGATGATCAATGTAAATATTCTTTTTTGATGAATTTTTTTTAATCATTTTCCGTATGCATAGACAGTTGACAGTAGACACGGTCGAAGTAGGATGGATCAGAAACAGTTTCCTGTTTGCTATTGTCTAGTGGAATTAAAGTTGGATAACAAAAAAACAAGGTCTTGATTTCAGAGAAAGAAAACAAAGTATGTTGGCAGTAGTAGTCCCCCCAGACAAATTCAGGAAAAGCCGAGACACAATTTAATTAAAGTTACATATAAAGTTAGGAAAAGCTGATATTTTTCATACAGAGCAGTACTGATGAAGAAGATAAGGTCCTGTTTTTAATTTATTTTGTGTTGAATGTAGTGGGTGCAAGACTGTAAGTAACTGTACATATGTGTGTCCTTTTGACTTGTTTGTCGTTTTTCATATCAAAACTGATACAGCCAGCAGTTACCACCATATTCATCTATCGATCCATTCTATCTATTTTCTTCCATCAATCACACTGAAATCATTCATAACTTTAATCGATTCATTATATGATCTATTTTCTTCCTTCAATCACACTTAGCCACGACGACAAAGTCTTACATAACCTCGGGCAGTAGTATATTTCTGACTTAACTCCACCATCCATTTTAAAAATTAGTGAATGTATCCTGTTCGTTCGATTATATTTTCCTGCACTAGTTAATGTCAAAAAATTGAAACAAACTTGTTTATCTAAAAACAATTCCATAAATAATTGAACATGTCTCCCAAAAATATTTTATTTATACAATACGAATAATATTTCTAAGCTTGTAATTCACAGAGGCAAAGCTTGGACTATGAATTCATATACTCAGATCAGAGGACTTGTTCATTTTAAAATATAAAAGCATAACTACAAAGCCAAAAGCACCTTTGAGAGTTATAGAACAATAACATGACATGAACAGCCAAAGAAAGAAAGAAAGAAAGAAAGAAACATTACATAACAGGAGTAGGCAACTATTTAACGGGCCAGTTGTCCACGTGAATATGCTGCACTTTGGATTCACTGAAGGCGATGGTCCAACTACCGTCGCGTGGCAATCCCCGACATTAACGGTGGACTTTAACACGTGTGACTTTTTTACCATATTTAGTTCTACTGGACTCACACGGGAGAATTCTCCCATGTTTTCTGGCCCTCTACTTTTTGTCCACAATTAAATCTATATAAATTTTGTCGCTGAATATACAACACATTAATAATTATTAGGGTGCTATCGTTAAAAGTGGCAAATAAATCCATAAATTTTTCTTTTTACTTCGACTCATTTATATAATAATATATATATTGGTACATAAAAAATTAGCACAAAAATTTTGGATTCAATATATAACTTATTAGTTATATGAAAAATGATAGTTCCTGCTCTATTTGTCTGAAAATTTAGTGGACACGAAAGGAAAAGCATTTTGTACACAGGTATGTCAACCCGTGCTTATCCATTACGCTAATGAAACATTCTCTTTTATTTTTCCGTAATAAATTAATTCAGTTGTATTATAAGACTCTATTTTTCTGCCTGTGAATTATAGTACGGTTCGATGAATAAATTTAATTGATGAAATTGTTATTGTTAAGAATAAATTATAATTTTTTTTTTTAAGAATTTTATTGAATATCACCTCCAAAATACATCATATATTAAATACAAAATAAAAACTAAGAAATTACTTAACTCTTGAATATAAATAAGCGTTAAACAATAACTTTATATTACATCTTATTCACTTAAATCCTTGATTGATTGTAGTAATGAAAATAGTGAATCTTCCGCAACAACAAACATTGTATCAATTCACAAAATAAACAAAAAATTCCCTTAGCAAAATTCAACCACAATACAATCAAGTTTTTGAACTAAGCAAGAGCTGTAGGACAAAAGACCAACAACCACAATGAGGAACAAAAGAGTAGAAACCACAATCAGGCCTTTATGAATCTAAACTTAATTAAAAAAAAAAAAACGCACTCACAGCAGAACCACCAGAACAAGCAAAAAACCAGAAATTAACAAAGTAACAACCGAAAACGATACTCGACAAGACACTGCCAAAGAGCAGCGACCCTCTCCAGCATCCAAGAAACCAACCACCCAACAATCACGAAACTACTTTACCCACAAAAACTAAACCAATGAACGACAAATAAAGAGAAGGACTAGCAAAAGGTGAGGCATCCACTGAGCCAAGCGATGGCTGGAGCAGTTTGAGGAACAGGCAGCAACTTGAACCCCAAAGAAGAAACTATAGTTCTAAAGCCTTATTGACACAAGCAAAAACAAACTAAGAGAGGAAAAGGAGGCGACAAAGGTAGAAAGGAGGAAAAAGAGCTAAGACTGTAAGCAAGGAAACAAAGAAAAGGGTTTGAAATCCTAACGGAGGAAAATGAGGTATAATATTATAATTAATGACTTAATGACCAGCAAAAACTATAGTAATTATGTTTTTATTATGCCATTTCAATTATCCTTTAATTAACTCAATTAAAATATTTTTGTCCTAGTAAGTATCAACTTCTTTATCAATAAATCTTGTTTTTCTGTCACTCTCTACAATATTTCTTTTTACTATTTTAACAATTATATGAGATAAAATTTTGAGAATAGCAGAACTAGATTGTTTCTTTGCATTAAGCATATTATTTTTATACTGTACTGCTACACCAGATTTGTTGAACAACCACAATAATTTCAAACTAACCCGTAGAGTAAATACATTATATTTGGCCCAAATTTAAGAAACTAACAATTTTGCCTTTGAAAATTCAAAAAAAAAAAAAATTTGTTGGAACCGTTGCCGGTTCTATAAGGAATTGTTTAACTCCTACATAGAGTTAGACTCCACTTTTTAAAAAGTGAATGTGATGGACATTTTTGGTGATTTAAAATGATCATACAAAATAAAAACATATATATAGGTAATGTAATAGTGTGACAATGAAAGTATTTTGTCGACATGCATTATTTTTATGTCATGTGCTAAATATATATACTAATATTAAATATATTAATATGTGATTTATTATAATATTTCATGTATTTGTCACTTGGGTCTAGTTGCTATAATTTGGGTTGAGCTTGTGTTGGATCCATTTAGCTTGATATAGCACGCTCATAGGCCAAGACACGTGTATGGACTTAAGGACTCCAGGACAGTTTGATCATTTAACACTATATGTATGTATATATCCCTTTATTGTTTTTTGGGCAATGACTCATTTTTTTTTCTCTCACACTACTTAGGGTTTTTCTCTATCTCTTTTCTCTCTCGCATGAGTATTGGTTCAAGCTTAAAAGTATTACTTTTGATTAAGCAGTTATTGCAGTATAGCTTTAGGTATTGATTCCACAGATAAACTAATTAAACTAACAAAAAAGTTATCACAAAAGAAAAAAAATAATTTTATAATTGAAAAATAAAATAGGTAATGATTAATGATAGCAATTTTGATATAAAATAAAATTAATATGCAAATAATAAGGCTTGGAGGTTCACTTAATTATTTTATTTTAATATAACTAATTTTTATTCATATTTACTACTCAATTGCATATTTCACATAAAAAAATAATTGAAAAATTTAGAATTGAAAATTTAAGATGAAATTTAAAGTTATTTGATTTGAGAAATATAATGTTTTCATGATAGAACAATTTAATTTATTCTTACAAGTTATCTAAAATCGACAATATATCAAATTGACAACATCGCAGTAGAAGATCAAATCATAAAATAAATAAAATAATTATAAACTAAAAGTTGCACATAAAAAAGTATGACTAAATTTATATAAAATTGAAGAATATAATTTATTAAATATAACAAAAAAATGAACAAAATAATTTCTCAAAACAAACTTATAAACTAGAAAACACTTTTAGAAATAAAAGAAGTGAATAAAAAAATTACATAATTAAGCTCCTCTCTAGCCTTATTTACAAATCATTATCACAAATTCTAGAGAGAGAATGAAAATAGGAAGTAAGAACTCTTTGCAATTTTCTTGAAATAACCATATTTTGATATTCTTCGTAAAATGCAAAATCATCCATCATTTAATTATCTTTTCATATCATCCTGAATCATTTCATTTGAATATTTGAGTCAAAAGTTATCTCCAAAATACCGAATCAGGTTCATGAGATCTTGAGAAAAAATATTGCATAAATTCAATTTTGATTTTTTTGCTCTTTTTTTTTGGCTGATTTTATTAATTTTGCAAACATAAAATCATAATAATAAATATAGATCAATATTTATAAAATTAATATAGATAATGATTAATTTTAAACCGATTAAATCATAAATGTTAATTAATTCATATATTTAGATATACATTTTTATGCTATTATCAAGTATATGTGCATTGTGGGTAGATTATGTGCTAGGTTTTTTCTATAATATGTTATTGATGCTTGTACTTTGGTTCTTTATAGTGAATAAAGCATTTTTCATTTCCAGTAAATTAGGCTGTGTAGTGTAGGGTCGAATCATTTTAATTCTTGTGTTTTTAGTTCTGTTTATGTTTCTTTTTTGAATTTCTCATAACTTTCTAGTTCAATCTTGCATTGAAACGTTGTGGGTATTTTGAGTTGTTGAGGCTTGATCGGGTAAAACCATAACACAGGTAATGTAATAAGAACGAATTTTTCAGAATTTCCTCTTAAGCATAGACATTTGTACATTTATTTGAGGCCCATCAAAATCCAAAAACTTGAAAGCCCATTATAATTCAGCCCAAAGAGATCCATAAGTATCAATTTCTTGCGACCTCTAACATGAAAATATCGACTCCCTCCTTATCTGCCTCTGCTCTCCCGAAGAATCTCTATCTCTCTCTGCCTCTGAAATGGCCATGGCAGCCAATCTTTCTATGGAGTTCAAAACCCAGATACCAACCCCCAGTTTCTCTGTTTTACAACATGCCCAGCTCCCTCCTCTTTGGTTGCAATTCAACTCAATGACTAGGACTTCGTCTCGCTTTGCCTATTCGAAGCTCTCCATTCGAGCGGTGTCGGATAGCAATTACTCGACAAGGAGGAACAGAAGCAATGAGCAGAGAGAGACGATAATGCTACCTGGCTGTGACTATAACCACTGGCTCATCGTTATGGAGTTCCCCAAAGACCCTTCTCCCACTCGAGAGCAAATGATTGAGACTTACTGATACACATTGCACCCAAACATAGTTATAGTCAAGAAAAGTAAGGAAGCAAGAAGCAAAATGAAGAAGAAGAACGGTGAAAAATGACGCAGCAAAAGTTATATCTAATTTCATTGCAGTTTTGTGTTTATAACAGTACTAGGGTGTATACTATTAAGGTGTATTGTGATGTATGTGAACAAATGTCTTGTAACTAATTTTGTTTGTATGTAAGTGTTGTGAATACTTTCGGGTAGTGCATGAAATAATAGAATAACAAACAAATTTTTTAATGGTTTAACACTTACCTTTCATTCTCGCCACTGTACTGTTGAGGAGTCCCACATCGATTATGGAGCTCAGTGAAGAACTAGATATAAGTCTGAATAACCCTTAATTCAATAAAGTTTTATTGTATTGAGTTAGGCTTAGATTTCTACATGGTATTAAAGCGAGTCCCTGTTCTCGATTTCGATTGTGAACTCTTTTAATTTTAATTTCTAAACTCTTTTAATTTTTGCTTGCTACTTTGAAAGACAGCTATTGGGTTTTGTTTGTTCCGTTGAAATATCATTCGTGACATAATTTTTTATTGACCTTTTTGGAATCTTCTACCCAATTCATTTGGTAGGTGTCGCATACACAATTTTGTAGTTTACAACTGAATTGTTCCCCCATATATAATTACAGATACGGACACAGAGTAGGCCTAATCAGATTATTTAGCTGTCTTTGGGGGACGAGAAAGAAAATGTTTACTTGCATGATAATTTGATGGCTAACTTGATTTCTTTTCTACAATTTTAAATTGAGAATTCAATTCCTGAAATTCTGGAGTGAACTGTGAAGTAATCTAAACCTTCTACAGATTACAGTAATTGTAAATTGTATATCATTCTGTCATGCATGTAGGGAATGACTTTCTGATTAACAGTTGGATACATGGCAATGAAATCAACTTAGGCAAGTTTAATTTAAATAATGACTTGGAAGGCTCCAGTCAGATACAGTACGAACTATTTGGATTGAATTATGTCACTCTGTGACGACCTGGTCTCTATTAAAGGGGGCTTCTTTCAAAGGTATCCCGAATTACGGTTCATGGAATGTAAGGGGGATTATTCGAAGGGGCTCTGTGACCTGCTGTCGATAAAGTCCATTTGTGTTTGACTTCATCTTATGCTTAGTTGATTGGGCTATTTGTTTTTACTTTCTGTTAAACATTTTTATCAGAACGTTCAATGTGAATGTGTAGTTGGCACAAAGTTGAAGGAGCTGAAAATAGAATTCACACAATGAATATGTGTGCTACTAGACAGATTTAGGAAAGTGTAACTGAGTTAGTTACATTCTCAATTACTTATATGGATATTATTTATACACATAGGAAGGACCCTTTGATCCTTGTATAAGACATAACTCTTCATTAACTTACACTAATTGAAGATTAATACTGGTTGACTACTAGAACGAACAGTTTGAGCAGTATCTGGCTGGTGCGTCTTTAAGTACAAATTCTTCTATGGTATTGTTAATTAGTGGGACATTTTGCTGATAATCTCATGTGTTTATTATTCTTGGCGCAGCATGGAAGAAGCAAAGAAGAATATGTATGCGTTTAGCATCTCCACCTATACTGGCTTCCAATATCCGAAGAAACATCTGAAAAATTCAAGAGTATGTGTGAAAGAATGACTCACTAAAGACTGATTACATCCTCTGATGATTAGAAGAAGCAAGGTGGAGCACGTGTATACTAACTAATTGTTTGTTAGTAATGTCTTGACAGTTTTCTGTAAGCCTGTCATAAAGAATAATTGTGTTTCTGTAAGGCAACGGTTCTATTGTATTTGATAGCATTAGTTGCACTATAGAAAGGGAGTAGTATATATAGAGTCTGAAGGATTGTATCAAGACAGGCGTGAATATTGAACGGGTGAACAGTTTGATTAACATGTGTAGATGTTAAGTTTCTTCTTGTACTGAGAGGTGCATATGCAGTGTGATGAGATCTAATGCATTGAGGGTGTAATTCATCTTGTTGTGATAGTGAATTGGTAGGGTTGGTCCCTCCCGTGGAGTAGATTCACACTTTGTGGATTGAACCACGTTAAAATACTGTGTGTTGTGACTTGTTCTTTATTTGTTTTGTGAATTCTCAATTTGACGTTAGCATTTACTTCCTTACAATTTGGTATCAGAGCGTTGGAGTTTGGAGAAGTGAAACAGAATTGTTCTTGATACAATCTTGAACCTGATCAATTCAAGAATCATTCCTGAACAGATTCGACCAAGTTCCTGGGACGGCTAATGAGTTTAAACAAGATGGGATTTACAAAATATGAAATTGACAAGTTCGATGGGTCTGGTGACTATGGATTGTGGAAACAGAAGATGTATTCACTACTTGTTCAACAAGATGTTGCAGAAGGAATTTCAGAGAGTCCTAAGTATCCAGAGAATTACCCAGGACTTAGTAAGAAGAAACTACTCGAAAAAGCCTACACAAGCATAATCTTGAATCTTGGTGATAATGTGATTAGACAAGTGAACAAAGAAAAAACGGCTCTAGCGGTTTGGAAAAAACTCGATGATCTCTACTTAGTGAAGTCTCTGTCTAGTCGAATAAGCTTGAAAGTTCAACTTTTTGGATTCAAGATGGACACTAGCAAGGATCTTGAAAGCAACCTTGATCAATTAAAGAAAATGACAATTGAACTCACGGATTCAGGAGAAGAGCTTTCAGATGAGAATCAAGCCATAATTCTCTTGAACTCAGTTCCAGAAATGTTCAGAGAAGTTAAAAAGGCCCTACAGTATCGAAGAGATGGATTAAAGTTTGATGTTGTAGTTTCTTCCCTTCGAACTAGAGACTCAGAATTAAAGCTTGAGAAACGAGAACTAGGTAGAGGCGATAAAACAGATTCGATCAGTGGTGAATCATTGTTTACACGTGGAAGACCAAACAAGAGAGATAATGGATTCAAGAAAAAAGGGAGATTTCGATCTAGAGGTAGATCAAAATCAAGAAACCGTGGAACTAAATGCTGGGCATGTCAGAGAGAGGGTCATATGAGAAAAGACTGTCCCATACTCAAGAAAGGCTTTAATTGTTCCAATGACGGTGATAGTGACATTGTGTGTCAAGCATTTGAAAGTCCAGATGTACTTACTGTGTCTACTAGCAAATCTGAAAATGAGTGGATTTTGGATTCTGGATGTTCATTTCACATTTGTCCAGTAAAAGATTGTTTCTTTGATCTGCAAGAAATGAACATTGGAAAAGTTCTTTTGGGTGATAATTCTGAATGTGTGATGAACACATTTTTGACCTATATTTTGTTATGTTTTTAAGCATTCATTTTATCTTTTATTTTATTATTTTCGTGTTTTGGAAGGTATTTTTTGTGTTTTGTAGGTTTGGGAAGAAATGTGGAAAAAGAGAGCAAAAGTGAAGCAAAAGTGTTTAAAAATGTAAGCCTTACATTGGATGTCATTCACTATGTAAGGGGGACAAACAAAGGCTTAGCAACGTAAGCCTTACATCGAGAATCAACATACTATGTAAGGGCATTTACAGCGCAAGAAAACAAGGCGCGCCGCGGCGGGAAAAACCTATGCCGCGGCGAGAGGCTCTCGGGTTGATCCTGGAAAATCATGAAAACATGGCGCGCCGCGGCATGATTATTGTGCGCCGCGGCGGTGATGTTTCTGTTTTGAACCAACGAGCCAAAATTCAACACGCGCCGCGGCGGGAAAAACCTGTGCCGCGGCGGGAGGTGCCAAAATTGCCCAGAAACCCTAAAACGCGTATTCCACTTCCTTCCCCCTATAAATACAACATTATACCTCTCCCAAACACAAGTTTTCACACCAAATTTCTTCCTTACCTTAGCTGCTACTGCAGCAAGGGTTTTTCCACCCAAATTCCACCCAAAATCAAGAGGAGACCCTCCATTGTTGAAGCTACTTCAAGGATTTGGAGCTAGAGGATTCATTGGGGTATTTTTAGTGTAATATCTTTTTCTTCTCTGATTTTGTGGTTTGCCTCTATGACTAAATTGATTGACACCAATTTAGTTATGGTTGGCTAATATATGTATATTGGGATGTTAGTATTGCTTCCAATGATTGGAAGAACAATTTTGTAATTTAATTATATATGATTTGGATTTATTTCTTGTTCATGTTCTTATTATTTTCTGATTGTGAATTGATGGTGGACCAAACCTTAGTTTGTGATTAGAAAGAATATTTTAGAATTAGGCATTAGAAACGCCATCTTTGCTTAATTGTGCATTATGAACAAGAGCCTAAATTGATTGCATTGATTTGTGTTAGTTTAGGTGGTTAGAATTATTTCCTTGAGCTAATTCCGATTGATTAGTTAATGATCCGGGCCAAAGACGTTAATTAGTTGATCGTAGTGAAAATTGCCATTGATTTGGGATTTTCTAGGTTTAGCGGAAAAATCATTAAATCCAACTTCTAATTGAATGCTTAATTTGTTTTTGCCATGAATGGATAGCAAACTAATATTCCCAATTACATCCATCATCCTCCCCTTGGTTGTGATCACTTTTATTTTCATTTTATTTTAGTTTTTAATTTAATTCCGAATTTACGATCTGTTCTTCAATTGACAACTGTTAGAATGTTTAGGATTGTTTGTTCGACTAAATAAGAAAATAGATAACGTTTTAAAACCACAGCAATTCCTTTGAGAGACGATCTTGGGAGTATACTTGTCGCTTACTATAAGTGACTCGTGCACTTGCGAGCTTATATAAAATACAAAATTTGACTATCAAGTTTTTGTGCATCAATGTGCTGTGAAGGGTATTGGAAAAGTAAAGTTACAGCTGCATGATGGATCAGAGAAAGTACTCACTAATGTTAGGTATGTTCCAAAAATTCAGAAAAATCTAATTTCTGTTGGCATGCTAGATAGTTCTGGTTATGCTGTCAAAATTGAGCATGGAAAAATGAAGATCTGTAAAGGTTCTTTAGTTATACTAAAAGCATCTAAACAACATGGATTATACATACTTGATGGAAACTGTAAGAATAGTACTGTGGCAGTTGCAAATGAACCCTTAGACAAGACAATTTTATGGCATAATCATATGGGTCATATTAGTGATAAAAGACTCTTTGAACTATCAAAAAGGGGATTACTAAATGGAGATAAGATCACAAATATTGATCTGTGTGAACATTGTATCTCAGGCAAGCAAAAACGAGTGAAGTTTTCACCTAGTTCACTCTCTACCTCAAGGATATTAGAGTATGTTCACTCTGACTTATGGGGACCAGCTCAAACTACAACACTAGGAGGAAATAAGTACTTCCTCACTTTCACAGATGATTTTTCAAGAAAGAATTGGGTAATACTGCTAAAGAGTAAAGAAGAGGTCTTTACTAAGTTTAAGCAGTGGAAGTCATTGGTTGAAAACCAAACTGGATGCAAGATTGTCACTTTAAGGACAGACAATGGAATGGAGTTTTGTCATCATGAATTTAATGAGTATTGCAAATACAATGGTATTCAGAGGCATATAACTGTTAGACTTACTCCCCAACAGAATGGGGTAGCAGAGAGACTTAACAGAACTTTGTTGGAAATGGTAAGATGCATGTTATCAAAAGCCAAATTGCAAAAACATTTTTGGGGAGAAGCAGTACAGACAGCTTCATACTTACTAAATAGAAGCCCACTCAGTGCAATTGATTTTAAGACACCAGATGAGATCTGGTATGGCAAAACACCAAATTACTCACATCTGAGGGTATTTAGATGTATTGGTTATGTGCATGTAAATGAAGGAAAATTGCAGTCTAGAACCAAGAAGTGCATTTTTATGGGGTATCCACAGGGTGTCAAAGGGTACAAACTTTGGTGTATTGCAGACAGAAAAAGTATAATTAGTAGAGATGTAGTGTTTGATGAGTTTTCAAATATTTCTCAAGTTGATAAAATCTCAGAGGATCAAATGGACTTATCTAAAAATTATCATGAGTTTAAGAATCAAATTGAGGTGGAGTCAAATGAGTTGGAATCTTCAATACCACAACTAGAAAATCATGAAGTTATTTCCAGAGATACTAGATCCGATAGTGCTGTTGAGCCTTATACTTCAGATCAAGATTCCATGTCTAGACCAGAAGAAACTACTACTGAACAATATGACTTTAATTCCTTAAGTAACTACCAGCTGACTAGAGATAGAACACGCAGAGAAGTTAAAAAACCTGCAAGGTTTGCTGAAGCTGATTTAATTCACTATGCTTTAGCAGCAAGTGAGGAAACATGTTATGATGAACCAGTTACTTATAAAGAAGCTGTAATGTCAAGAGATTCAAAGAGATGGGTAGAGGCAATGCATGAAGAGTATAAATCATTAATGAAAAATGGCACCTGGGTTCTAATACCAAGACCAAATGCAGTAAAAACAGTTGGCTGTAGGTGGTTGTATAAACTTAAGGATGGCATTGATGTATCTGATCCTAAGAAGTACAAAGCCAGATTAATAGCACAAGGATATACTCAAGTACAGGGAGTTGACTATTATGAGGTCTTCTCTCCAGTAGTAAAGTATACATCCATAAGAATGTTACTCTCAATAGTTGCTCACAATGATTGGTTCTTGGAGCAAATGGATGTCAAGACGGCTTTTCTACATGGTGAATTGGATGAAGACATTTATATGAATCAGCCTCAAGGATATGTATGCAAAGGAAGGGAGAGTCATGTCTGTTTATTGAAAAGATCTTTATATGGTCTAAAACAGTCCCCTAGACAATGGTATAGAAGATTTGACAGTTTTATCACATCCACTGGTTTTCAAAGGTGTGATTATGATCCATGTGTATACATAAAGATTGATGATGGAAAGGCAAGTGTATTTCTACTGTTGTATGTTGATGATATGTTGCTAGCAAGTAATGACATGAATAAGGTTGAAAGAGCTAAGCAATTACTCTCAAATGAATTTGAAATGAAAGATTTGGGAGCTGCCAAAAAGATCCTAGGGATGGAAATTCACAGGAATAGAAATGCAGGCAAATTTTTTGTCTCACAGAAAAGTTATCTAGTGAAGATTCTAAAGAAGTTTGATATGTTTGATTCAAAGCCAGTATCTGTGCCATTGGGTTCACACTTCAAACTGTCTTCAAAACTATGCCCTGAAAGTGATGATGAGAGGGAAAAAATGAGTCATATACCCTATGCAAATGCAGTTGGAAGCCTAATGTTTGCAATGATCTGTACTCGGCCAGATTTATCACATGCAGTGAGCAGATACATGTCAAACCCTGGTCAGGAACACTGGAATGCAGTTAAATGGATCCTGAAATATGTGAGAGGTAGTCTCAATGTTGGTTTAATGTATAAAAGAGGAACAATGCAAAGTGCTTCTGTCTGTGGTTTTGTAGATGCAGATTATGCAGGTGATCTGGACAGAAGGAGATCTCAAACTGGATACATTTATACAGTGTTGGGAAATGTTGTAAGCTGGAAAGCGTCATTGCAGCATATTGTTGCGTTGTCAACCACAGAATCAGAGTATATTGTACTCACTGAGGCAGTAAAGGAAGCTTTATGGCTGCGTGGAATGGTAGAGCAATTTGGAATAAAGTTGAATAGTGTACCAGTGCACTGTGATAATCAAAATGCAATTTGCATTTCTAAAAATCCTATGTATCACGAACGAACAAAACATATTGATGTAAAACTGTATTTTGTTCGAGATGTTGTAGCTAATGGAAAGGTAGCAGTTGAGAAGATTTCAACAGATCAGAATCCTGCTGATATGTTAACAAAGGTGGTACCTCTAAGTAAGTTCAAGTTGTGTCTTGATCTACTTAGAATTGGTGAAGGCTGATTACATTGGATACTGAGGCAGGGACCAAACTACTGCAAGTGTTTATGTCTTTATGAGTCAAGGTGGAGATATGTGAAAGAATGACTCACTAAAGACTGATTACATCCTCTGATGATTAGAAGAAGCAAGGTGGAGCACGTGTATACTAACTAATTGTTTGTTAGTAATGTCTTGACAGTTTTCTGTAAGCCTGTCATAAAGAATAATTGTGTTTCTGTAAGGCAACGGTTCTATTGTATTTGATAGCATTAGTTGCACTATAGAAAGGGAGTAGTATATATAGAGTCTGAAGGATTGTATCAAGACAGGCGTGAATACTGAACGGGTGAACAGTTTGATTAACATGTGTAGATGTTAAGTTTCTTCTTGTACTGAGAGGTGCATATGCAGTGTGATGAGATCTAATGCATTGAGGGTGTAATTCATCTTGTTGTGATAGTGAATTGGTAGGGTTGGTCCCTCCTGTGGAGTAGATTCACACTTTGTGGATTGAACCACGTTAAAATACTGTGTGTTGTGACTTGTTCTTTATTTGTTTTGTGAATTCTCAATTTGAAGTTAGCATTTACTTCCTTACAGTATGCATCAATAACTACTAGCTAAGGATAAAAAAGAAGTGTTCAAGGTTCATGTTTCGTCTACTATATATTGTCTAGTCTATATGTTTGAGCTAATTGGTGTTTTTTCCTAATGTAGGTGATAACTCTAATTTATTAGAGTATTATTAGCTCTTATTCATAAATACTTGCTTGTTAATTTGGGAATATCCACACATTATAATCATTTATACACTATTTGTGGATTTTGTGATTTAAATGAATTCTTTGATAATAAATTCAAAATAATTATGAAATTTGTCAAAAAGAATTATATTTTGATGTGCACTCATTATATTTTCATTGCCCTTGCAGGAAATAAAGAAAACAACAAAGAAAATGCAAAAATACAACTTAGCTGCAGCAAAATCACACCAGGAAAAACTGCAGAAATCTGGGCAGCAGTTAGAGGCTGACTTGGGCTGATTTGGACTCTCAACAAAAGGACAATTTTGGGCCTTCATTAACTCACCTTTTTAGGGATAATATTGGAAATTAACACACCCAAAATTGTCCCCAATTAAACCTAAAGCTAAATACACAAAATAGGGGCTGTACACATAAGTCTTTTGCGGTAGAAAAATAACAAACCAGATCAGGATTTATTTTGGGCAGCAAGAGGCGACATCAAGAGAAGAAAACACACGTGAATTCACAGCAGAAAACAGAGAACAAATCAGCAGCAGCGAGGAGGAAAAATACAGCAGATAGCAGCCCCAATTTCTGGACAGATTTGGCGCAATGAAGGAGAGGCAAAACAGAGCATCAAATTGAATCTGAAAAGAGACCAATTGAAGCTTGATTTGCAAGGACTTTCATCGAAGAGAAAGCAAGAACGAGACAAAGGATCATAATCCAATTGGTTTAGGGTTGATTTAAGGGATTTATTTATTTATTTCATTATTTCTTTATTATTTGATTCTTCTAAATTCTTTAAACCATATGGATCTGATTTTGAGCATATATAATTTGATGTTTAATTTTATAAATATGCTTGGCTAAATTCTCATTCAGTTAGGGTTGTGGATATGCAAGTGTATGTAGACCTTGTGCTTTAACTTTATAAAATTGTGCTTTGCTTGGTAAGGGGTGCTAGTTATTCTATGCTAGATTGATTGAATTATTCTTATTAATTGGTTGATCAACAATTAATAGGATATTAGACTGAAATTGAATCTGGAAAGGTTAATTTTAAGTTGGATAAAGCTAGAATAGTGTGAAGAAATTGATATAGGAATATATAATTATCTCACATAACTCAAAAGAATTTGTGCATGAACGTTGTTCTTAGATTCAGTTTTGCATAGGAATATGTTTCATTGAGTCATAGAATATATAAACATTGCAGATTCGGAAGAATCCTTTGTAAATTTTTGCAATTCTAGTTACTGGTACACTTTGCTACAGCATTGCTGCAGCAACGCAGTTTGTCTACATCACTTGTCATATTCGCAATCCTAACTGATTTATCTCCTTGCGATTCCTGATATCTTTCTTGTTGATCGTTGTTTCAGTGTTTTCACTCTTGTCGACTCGTATTATTTATTTTATTTTATTTATCTATTTTAATAAACAAAAACACAAATATTGATTTTAATAGTTAATTTTTACGATATTTTTCTAGTATTCCAATCTCCGTGGGAACGATTTTTCTTATCATTATATTACTTGTTTGCGACACGTGCACTTGCGTTAAATCATATACACCATTGTGAGCAACAGTAGGATTGCCTGGGGTTCTTTGGGTATTGCCAGATTCATACATTGATGTAAAAAATAAGGATTATGGAGGTTGGTTCTCTTTTCCTTAATAGTGAAACTCAAAAAAAAAAAAAAAAAAAAACCCAAAAGGGAATATTATTTAGCAGAAAGTCTTACTATGTGTTTAAATTTTGATATAGGTGATAAATATATTAATGGTGAGATAATTCCTGGCAACTACCCTGTGTATCAACCAAAGAAACAAAGACATTCAAAATATCAGAGCAGAAGATATGAAAGACGACGTAGTGATCCTCCTCCTCCTCCAGCTGAACAAAGAAGACCTAGACAAGAAGCAGCTCAATCTGAATCCTCATCATAATGAGGAGGTATTCAAAATGAAATCTAGTTACTTTTATTGTTTTGTTTTGTTTTTTCTTTTCATTTTGTTTTTTTTTCCCTCTCTCTGTTTGTTCTTGATCAACAGTTGATTGGTTGCAAGATCAAGATAGTTTATGTTTGGATACTTTGGAAGGGACTTCAATAGTAATGAAATATCTGACTTAATCCGGTCATCTTTCTATGTTTAATTTACATCAGACTTCAAATTAAGCTTGTTTATATATTTTTTTATTACATATATTTCAACTTTTATTAGACTTTTTCTTTAATTTAAAAATCTATAAATTAATTATGTAATAAAAAATTCAACATTATTAAATTGATTTTATCGCTGGTAGTCTTGTAGCCAAATTACTATAAAAAGCTTTTTAATAACATGGAGTTAGTAGGTCAAAGATGAAAGATCTACTTTAGTTTTAAAAAAAAAAAAGCTGAACTTATTTAAAATTATAAAAGAATATTATATATTTTTTAAAAATAATAAAAATAATACCTTCAAAATTTATAATAATAAAAATAATACTTTTAAAATTTATAATAACAAAAATAACACCCTTTGTTCAAATTTATATTTTTACAATTTAAAAAATGATTGATATATTATTTTTTTTGAATATCCGTTCAATTAAAATTAAACGACGATAATTTAGACTCGTTCAATGTTGAACGTTCAATATTATATGTTTAAATTGAACTTTCAATATTATTGAGGTACTAATTTTGTTATTATAAATTTTAATAATGTTATTTTTGGTAATTTTACTATATTTTTCTAAATAAATAGTTGCAAAAATTTAGAAAGTATTTTAGAATAAGTGATTTTTTAGTTTTAAAATTATAATTTTAAAAATATTTAATTTTAAATCGATGTAATCTGGTTCATTCTACATATTTATTTTTCTTAATTTGACTTAATTTAATTTTTTAATCTTGTACGATTTATTTTTCTTAATTTAACTTAATTTAATTTGTTAATTTTGTACGTTAAACATAATCTGATCAGATCTTAAAATAATATATTTTGATCTAATTTAAAGCAGTTTATATCGAACAAATATTTGCAGTGGGTTTATTTTTGAGAAAATAATAAAAATAATACAATTTAAAACTTATAATAATAAAAATTGTACCTTGTGTTTAAACTTAAAATTTTATAATTAAAAAAATGACTAATGTATCGCTTTTTTAATATTCATTTAATTATAATTAAATGATAATAATTTAAATTTATTTAATATTAAATATTTAATATTATTGGACTATAAATTTTATTATTATAAATTTTTAGAGTGTTGTTTTTTTTTTAAAAAAAAAAATTCATCTATGGAAGCAGGATAAAGCCTAAATTACATTGGTTTAGGCTATTTGACATCCTAATGGCCTATGGAGTCAGTTGCTAAGAAACCATAGGCTTCGACACTGAGCCCAATAAATAGGGTATTTGACAACGGTTTGTGATTCTTACTATTCACAATTCACGATTTTTATGGTATTGTTTGCAACTGCAATGCATGCAGGACCCAACTGGAGAGTAGATAACTTTTAGTCGACTTAACTATTGATTAGAATCTGCTACTGCTGTCCACCACCTTGAAAATTGCCATGTTAGTTTGAATCTTCACTAGTGTCAGAGTCGTTCTTATTCTGCTATTGCTCGGATATTATAATATTTTTCTTTTCAGATTCTTGACTACTTTTTGTTTTTTCTTTTTTCTTTTTAGAATATCCTAGAATCTGCTTCTAAAAAGCGTTTCTTGAGATTGAATTGAATTATATAAATGACAAACTTTTTCTTACTTTGTTCTTTGCTTCTTTTTCTAAGGTTTCCATCCATTTGTTTTCTAAATTTTCACACTTTAGCAATTAATATGGGGCTGTGATGAAAATGTTCTCACGGTTCCTTAAATTATATTCTTTGCTATGCTGCTGGACAATGGCCTTAGCCCTTTGTTATATATTTAAGTGTAGCATGTTGCTTACCATCGGTAATTAGATTCAACGTTTGAATGAAACGAACTGTTTACAACCAATTTTTTTCCCATGCAGGTATAGAGGATTACTATTAATTTCCAATGATGATTAGGGCTAGTGGTGGAGTTTTTATTTTTTAGATAGGGCTAGTTCATGCATGTTTTATAATACTAAATATTAAATATAAAACCCACAAATTAGAGATGAATTATAACTCAATGATATAAAATTTGTTTTAACATGTTGAAGATTTACTGTTCAAATCTTATTTAAAAGTTTATGGGTGTATTAGTTGAGTTGTATAAAAACTTAAAAATTATTATAGGCATAATTCATACTTATTTAAAGCGAAAGCACAATTATATATAATCGATATTTTCAATATATAACAAGTTATTGTTATTTTATTTATAATTATATATCTTATAAAATTGCTCTATATAGTTATTCAATATAGTCATTATCTTTTTATAAAAAAAATGTCATTAATATTTGGTCAAAAATAGTATTTTATAGTAAAGAAGTTTTGTGAATTAAAATATAATATGTGTTAAAAAATAATTAACATTAATGTTAATTAGTTGCATAAATTTTGTTAATACATCTATGGTTTAAAATTTAAATTATAAGTTATTTTTTTAATTTTTAGAATAAATTAATTTAAATAAATTGCAAACGATATTTAAAAACTAGTTTTAGTTGAAAAATAAGAGTAATCACTTTTTAATTCTTAAATATACAAAAATAAATAGTAGTTATTTTCTACATGTTATGAGTTTATCTTTGAATTTTATTTAAAAAAATAGAAGGAAAAAAAAAAAGATTTATATGTAGACTAAAAATCAATAAATCATATTGAACAAAATATTAACTTGGAATAAAGTGCAATCAAGCCGACCATAGAGCTACGTTACTTAGTTGGGCAATGACAATGATTAGCTCGGCCTGATTATACCATTTTTGGACCCATGTTTTCAAACAGTCTCTTTTTCAGTTGTTCTTCGAGCCTCTCACTTCCCTTATATTTTATTAGCGCATAAACTTCTATACATGTTCTTTCATTTATGAATTAAACTAATAAAATCGAAAAGTCAGCATTATTTTGAGAAATTATTGACTAACTCTAATTTAACAAAATATAAAATTAATCTAATTATTTTTTTTAAAAAATATAAATAAATAAAAAAACTAGTAAAAAATATATTCTAAAAATAATAAATAACACTTCAATATTTTTAAAAGTTGAACAACACATGCTTTCCTAATTTTTGTCAAAAACACTTGGGTTTTTAATATATATTTTTCGTTAGATTTAGTTTATAATTTTTTTAATTATCATAAATGTGTCAGAATGTAAAATTATGTTCAAATTTTATTGTTGCAATCAAATTTAACATTTTAAATTACAATTTAGTTTCTCAAATTTTCAATTAACACATTTAGTCCCTTTTAAATCAATTTTGTGAAAATTAAAAAGTTAGAGAACTAGATCTAACAAAAAAATTAGGGATCAAAGTGTAAGTTTGATAAAATTATGAGACTATAAATTTTGATATTTTTTTAAAATGATATTCCTGTAATTATTTTTGTTATTCTCATTACAATAATGTATAAATTGTTTATTTTATTTTCTAAATTAATTATAATTTAGTGTTAATTGTGAGTTGTAACTATATTGCAACAATTTTTTTTATTGAAATGTACTTGATGCCAATCGTTGAACCTTATAATTTGAAGAAAGAAATGTTGATGGAATCTAAACAAGTTAGTATTGAAATACTATTCACGATTTCTTACCCTTAATTATCTTTTTTTTTTTTTTTAAAGACAATTAACCATAATATCGCTCGTTTATCCTTAAAAAAATATCGATGACATTTATTATGATAACTCAACATTTGCTAAGTTAGTAAGTTATCTTTGTTGATTGGTACCTATAAAATCTATCATGTTATATGTGTTTGTTTTAAATACAAAGATACAAATTTTTTACATTTTACATTTTACATTATAATGCACCAAATTTTTTCTCTCTTTCCAAACACAAAGTACAAAAGTTCCCCCCCCCCCCGGTAAAAAAGTGGTAAAATGTAGTTTATTCTTTCACCCTTAGATTAAACAATAAAATTGGGTGACAAGTAACAATTATAGATACGTTCATTTTACCATATATTGATCCCTCAATTTAAAACACAAACAAACTTTGATTATAAGTTAATGTTTCGTACAGGTGCTTAATTAATTTTTTTTTTTTTGGACAAATGTTTGTTTGTTTGTTTAGGTAATTACTTCATTAGGAACAAAAATATAGCTACCTAATTAGTGGAACCAAATAGTACATATTGGATAGCTTTTTAAAAAAAAAAAATAATAATGATAATACATTTTGACGTGGTATTCAAACTTGAGACCTTCTAATTTCTTCTTTTTTCTAATTTTTGTTTTTTTAGTGAATTTGGCATACATAATTTTTTAAGTCTCAAACTCAACACCTTTCCATATACAAAATAGTACTAGGTTTGGCCTTTTTTCTAATTTATCATTACCTTATTTATTTATTTTAAATTTCGTCTATTTCTCTTCTTTTACTATTGAAAGAAATGTTATA
Source organism: Elaeagnus macrophylla (assembly GCA_029378325.1). Taxonomy (NCBI): domain Eukaryota; kingdom Viridiplantae; phylum Streptophyta; class Magnoliopsida; order Rosales; family Elaeagnaceae; genus Elaeagnus; species Elaeagnus macrophylla. The sequence goes on along the minus strand of CM055646.1, from coordinate 19,031,181 downwards.
TCTCTATCTCTATTTGCATTCTTAATGACTTAAAAATTTATAAGTAAACAACGTATGAAAAATGCCATAGTCACATGAATTTATATCCATGTTAATTATATCATAATATTTGACAAAATTATTTAAAAAATGATAAATTATTTATTATTTTTAGAATAAGTGGTGATATGATACTCTAGATTAATGAAATTTAATATTAGTACAAATATTTTTAAAAAAAACACAAGCATCCAATAAAAGACAGAGAAAATAATATGATTGATTGGATATAGGGGTAAGCGAATAATTCGATCAATCTAACTAAATTAAGAAATTTGATCTAATCCGTAGGATTCGGATCGGATTAGATTGACATATTTTATAGTCGGATCGTATTCAGATTGTAAAGTATACAATTCGTTTGGATCAGATCGGATTCAGATTGACATATTTTATAATTTGCTGTAATCTAATTTGAATCGAATTACTTTTAAAATTATAAATAAATGTATATTTTATTTTTAATATATTATATTTAAATATTATATATATTACGTTTACATTAAAATACTATTTTAGCTTAAAATAAAAATAAAAATAATGTTAAATTTTCTATAACAATTTAATAATATTGAAGAGTATGTTTTTTATTATTTTGATTATCTTATTTATAATTATAAATAAATAAATTGACTTAATGAAGTACCAATTTTAAATTTAAATGTTAATATATATTATTTTATATATAATAATAATTTAAAAATAAGTTATAATCTCAATCCAACTTATCCGATCCGAAAAATTCGATCTATTAGAATTTGAATTGAGTATATCATCGAATCTGATTCAGATTGAATATCTTCTAATCCGCTTCAGATCGAATCCAAATTAATAAAAATTGATAGTTTCGATCCACTATTCAGCCCTAGTTGGATATATATTTTAGAAATAATAAACAATACCTCATTAAAAATTAAATCATTTTTATATTTTTTAAAATAATTTTATCATATATCACAATATAATTAATATAGATATATATTTATATATTTTCAGCATTTTTCGACTATCTATAAGCAAAAGAAAAAAAAATCTTAAAACTTGACAAACATCGTTTAGAAAAAAAGTCGAACACATATCATGCGCGCGAATGAAGCTTGCATGGCCTACACGTGGGTTAAGTTGAATATGCTGCCTTCATCCACTTCTCATAATGAATTTACCTTGAAATCCCAAGTAACCAGCCATACATTGGTCCGCTACTTGTCGAATCAATCAACTTTGGGACACCGGCTATCCACAGCTCACGGGTAATCTAATCAATGATTCAATACATTCTTCATAATATTTGCCCAAACCGGTACTTTGTTATCTTTTCTTCGGAACATAGCCTAACAGCTTTACTAATTCAACTTCAGTGGAGGTGGCCCTCTCCGTGACTTCTTTCTCAGTGGCGGAAGTGATATTAAAACAATCTTCTATGTCCTTTTGTCACAAAAATCGTTAATGGCATTCATGTGATTCCCACCCAACCCAAAAAAAAAAAAAAAGGCATAAAATCACTCCCCAAATTAAGACGGAATTATGGTATTTACCCTCCTTTTATGCAATTACTAATTAGTTTTTTTTTTTTTATTAATCTATTTATTTCATTTTATTTAAAGTGGTTTTTATTTTTTGGAAATTCAGCCTCAGACCTTTTGACTCTGCAGATGCGGCCGTTACATTCGATAAAATACATGTAATTCCGCTGTCTATTCTTGGACAAGTTAATTCCCCAAATTACCCTTATTTGCCAACTCTTGCTTAGCTCTAAGCTTATAATTATATATGTTTTGGATGGTATAACAGCGTGGCTTAATTGTTAATACTTATAAATACATCCCTTTTGCTGTCTTCTTCTACATGAAATTCGACCAACAACTATTTTTCATTGGCTGATTGCGTGGACCATACCACAATGACCCATAATTACAGCAAATACATATGATTATAAATATAAATCTTGTTTCCATTAACTTAGCCATCGCAATTTGGTGATGAATGGCAAGTGGTTACCCCAATGAGAGCTACTTTATTTTTCAACATTAACAACATGTAAAGTAAGGCATTCCCATTTTTTTTTTTTTATTACATAGAAAAATCAATTAAATTCCAAATTAATTGCTTTTTTAATTTAAACAATAACAGGTACAAAAATTTCACTTCAAGTAATCACATGCTTATAGATAACAATGGATATGAGGATACCCATGGTTTAGATAGAGGTTTAAGAAACAATTAATTTATTACAATACCAAGCAAGCAACAATACACCAAAACCAAGTCAATCAATCTCCATGTGATGATATACGAACAATGCTTATATTGTTCTCTACATACAATTATTATAAAAGGCCCCAGGATTACCAACCAAGGGCATTATAGTAATTAAGCATTCCTTCCCCCTTTTTAAAACCGTCTTTTTAACTTTCCTTCTCACCCATAATCAACCCTCTTAAACCCCTTCTCCTTCTCTCTCTCGTCTAAAAAACATTCAAACATGACCTGTTTTGACACCCACCACTCCACAGTCTTTTTATGGAACTTTCTACTATTTCTCTCTCTAATCTTCTCTATTTCCTCCTCTTCTTCGTCATCCATTCACGATCTTCTTCGCTCTAAAGGTTTACCACCTGGTCTCCTCCCAAAAGAAGTAAAGTCCTATACCCTCTTTGAAGATGGTCTCCTAGAAGTGTACCTTGATGGACCATGTTTGACCAAATACGAAAACAGGGTAATCTTTGACAGCGTAGTGAGTGCCAACCTCAGCTTTGGAAGTCTCATAGGAGTTAAGGGCCTGAGCCAAGAAGAGTTATTTCTATGGCTTCCAGTTAAAGATATAATCGTTGATGACCCAAAATCAGGGCTCATTCTGTTTGACATTGGGGTTGCTCACAAACAGCTTTCTTTATCGCTTTTTGAGGACCCCCCTAGTTGCAAGCCTCAAGGTAATTTCTATAATCGGATTAAACTGACTCTAATTTTGACTTATCATAGTTTTTTATTTAGTTTTTCTTAACTTTTGTTTTTTTTTTTTTGTATGTTAAAATGTTAATTTTCAGAATTAATTTTCGTTTTTATAGATACCTTGTTTCATTTATGTTTTACTTGTGATAAGCGTGGATTTTCACCACTTTATAACATCATCTGTAGTAGCAGTTTGGAAGCATGTGAGCTTCTGTTATGTTTGTTTGTTATAAACAGCTTTGGATTTTAACGTCTGTGATGTTGATAAATGCAGAAACATTAATATTAGTGACTCAGAAACCGATAGTACACCAGCTTCTTTTATGTATTTTTTTTTTATATGATATTTTACTCTGCCCTCTATGTGTCTCGTAACTTGTTTAGTGGTTAGTAGAATGCAAGCGCATCAAAGCGGCTTAATAATTTAGAAATTCTCAATCTTTAATTTTGTCATAGTTAGTAATTAGCTCTCTCTCTCTCTCTCTCTCTCTCTTTTTTTTTTTTTTTTTTTTTAAATTTTATTTTATGATGATATTAACTGGGTTTTCCTAAACTGTTTAGTTTTATACTTTTTTTATTTTTATTCTTAAAGTTTCCTTTATGGGTTTTGCATGTTGAAGCCATATAATGTGATTTTCCAGGTGTATTGAACAATCATGTGAGAAATAAAGAAGGATTTGAGGCGCTCAGATAAAAACAAGCCAACCCTGTTTCAACTTTGTACTTTTCTAATGCAATGTCATTTTTAATAATCTAATTAAAGTTCTATAAATAGCTAGGTAATGGTATCAAGCTAGAGAGTTTGAGGAGGAAATGGTAAACTTTTTTGATTTCTTGGAATCAGATGTCTTCATTAACTTAGTAGAAGCTTTTAATCTGTTTGTCAAATCCCTTTTTCAGTTGTTCTGTTTTAACTATAAATATTAGATTAGATTTGATTAGATTAGAATATCTGAGACCCAAAGCAAGGATCAAATCTCTTTAGTAATTACTAATATCAAGTAGTTTTGAAAAACAATATTAGTATTTTTTAGAACACGCCGGATAGCAATTTTTTTTTTTTAAATAATTAAATTACTAAACTTGATTATCTTAATTGATTTTATTGGTAAAAGAATTGTAGAAGTATATTAGAATCATAGTTAGATTAATAAGAAAACAAATACATATGCTCGAGTGTCGGTTACATGTATTTGTGTATTTGATTGAGAAAAAGATAGAGGCAACAAGAATACTCAAAAGGAGAAAACCTCCCTTCACGGGAGAACATTATTCTGTTGTACAGACAACTCTTTCTTACTTTCATAAATTTATTATCATATTTTTTAAGAAAAATCCTCATTAATGATATTTATCTTCGGATATACACATACTTCATAAGATTAATGAGCTAATAATCCCTTGTGTAGTACGCGGGAATAAGCTGTAACTGGACCCACACGGACCTTAAATTATGTTGGGGTGGACCCTATTAATGTAAATTATGTCCCTTCTTTTGGCTTTATTATTAAGCACCGGTCTTGTCATAAACTTTTTTTCCTTTATTTATGTACCAATGCAATATTCAGAGGTTTTTTTTATATATATATTATTTAATTTTTTAAATTATTTATATTATTTAATTTTTTAAATTATAAGAAATATTATTTAAACTTTTAATTTTTTAAAAAAGTTAGGATAAAATATATTATTTAATTAATTTTTTAATTAAAATTTTATTTTTAAGAATAATTTATATTATTTTAATGTTTTTATATTAAAATGTTACCTAAAAAAACAATATTTTAAGTAAAAATTTATTAAAATAATATATTTTATTTTTAATTAATATATTTTTGTAAAAGTTGAATGATCATACTTATAATAAAAATACTAAATGATCTAATTTAAAAATCTCTACAATCCTGCTTCCTTATAAATATTATTATTTTTCTACAGGGTACGCAAATTGCCCCAGGTTTTTTCTATTACTCTATATTTGTATAAGTTGATAGTTTAACGTTAAACCAGCCGTATAGGCCGAAGCTTCATAGTGCGGTACATTTTAAATGGAAATCAATTCTTCCTTCATCCTCTCCGGCAATTTCTTAGGGGAATGTTATTATTATACAAATTATAGCATGATATTTGAAAAAATTATTTAAAAAATTAACTCACTCCTCTATTTTTTTTAAATAATTTTGTCATATATTACAATATGTTAAAAAATGACTATAAATTTATATATTATTAGCATTTATCTTACTACTTAAACAATTTTGTCACCCATTTAAGCTTTGTTTGGTTTGTGAGGAAAAACCCGGCCATTTTGTAACAAATCATTTGAAAGGAAATAAGTTTTGATTAAATGATTTACTTTTCTGTTCAATTAGGCGCTGCTCAAAATTTATTTAATTGTTTGTAGAGTTTTTCCCCAAAGCCAAAAGTTAAGTTGCTTGTTTAATTACGTTAAGCAACATTTCTCTTGTCAGCATATAAACTACAGTTCTCATTGGACTGGCACCATTGCATAGAACAATGTCTAGCTAGCTAGCTAGCTAATTCGGTTGAAACGTAGGTAGGAACACCAAAAAGTTGAAAAGAAAAAAAAAGTAGAAGCGTTGAAAACATTTTCTCGACGAGCTAGCTAGCTAGCTAGCTAGAATAAATTAAATGTGATAGTGAGATTATTATGAATAGACCATGATGATATTTTAACGCTCTCTCTGATTTTCTCTTAAAATAATTGTCAAGATTTTATTATCAGTGGGGCTGATACGTTTTCTTTATCGAATTTTCCGCTGAGGATGTTAGATTTTAAATCTAGGAATTCCGTGGTAAGTCGTTGCTTGTCGTTTCATGTTTATTATGTTATGAAAGGTCGTATTCCTGATGTCAGTTTCTAAATAATCATAGTCAAATTTCAGACGCTATTAATTAATTAGAGAGCAAGACAATTGCTTGCTACTTTTTCCTCTCTATTGGTCATGAAATGTAGAGAAAAAGCTTGTCATGACCTTGTTGTCTCCTTCTCTATTATTGGCTAATAAACAATTTTAGATATTAATTTGATTCGTATTAATTTACTGATTTGACAGATCAATTTGCCTAAATATATCACATGAAGCAAAACTATATCTATTAGAATCAGTTACAGCCAGGATTTCGATCGATGGCTTACCATCTCTAGCCGTTACTTATGAAGTTGACATCTTATATATAAATATTAGCATGAATTATCGAATAAGTAATTCATAACAAGAGTTTGAACAATTGGACCGAAGTGAACGACAATGATATTAAATTAGACCTGTGCTACTTGCATAGGGATTAGATATATAAAAATCAAATTGAAAAGGAAAATATTCCTAAATTTCCCATCTTATTAGTTATTTTATCTTAAATAAATTAAGCACCCTTTTAAGTCTCAAATTAATTTAGATATATTCATCCATACACATGAAAATATACTAGGAAAATGTTTCTTAATTTTGATTCCTGATCAACATGCCACTGCACTACTGGCTACCACAATTGCTTACATCCTCTTTACTGACTGTAGAAAGACCTTAGTTTTGAAAGGGTACTATAACGAATATACGCATGTTGTTGCTCAATGAGAGATAACATGTAATGAATATGATAGTAGCACCAACATTGAATAATGGACCATTTATTAAGACAAGTTTTGGCGACTCATCTATTTCTAGTTTTAACTTACGGTTGCAGACTATAAGTTATATTATTTGGGTTTTTGTACGTAGCATCAAGTTTTAGTAATCAAGCAATGGTTACACCGAAAGGAAAAAAAGATTTTGCATGCATTAATGCCGAATGGCCAGTCCGTTGTTAGTTTGTAATCTTGGGTTAGTCCGGTCTAGATTGGTATGATTTTATAATATTGGGCCCCCAAATTAACTCCTATCCAGCAATCTCAAACTCAGCTAATGATTTAAGACTCAAAGGAAATATAATTTTATAAATTATTTTTATTATAAAATAAAATTATGTATTTTGATATTAATCTTTATTATTTATGTTATTTTATTAATTTTAAGCATTATCATATTATATTAATCATTTAACTCGTATTAGCAAAAATTGATTTCACAATAGGATTTATAAAATTACACTTGTGCTAGATAATCAATAATTTTGTGACGCAGACACAAGAACTGAGAATATATGCATATGGTTTAAGGCCCTTCATCTTACAAACCATTTTGACAAATGCTAGTGGCTAATAACCGAACGTTTATCCAAAGGTGAAGAGGAAAAAATAACGATCAATTAAGTGAAATGGTATAAATATAATCGACTGATAAAACATAACATGCATTATCTTATTTGTTAAAAATATCAATAAATCAATTAACAAAGTTTTACAAGTGTTAAATCTAATAATTATATATGTTTTGCTAACTACATATAAAACTTAATACAAGTGTTAAATCTGATTCCTCGACTTCTCGATATGCTCCTTCACTGTTACTCATTTGCGAGTGTTCTCTTCGCCCACTCGCGTAAGGTTTTATTGCTAAGGTTCTTGATCTATTTGTTCAATATAAATCAACCCTCTAATTTCTTTAATTGAAATCAAGTGGTGTTCTATTGACTGAAATTCATCTTTGAATCTTCAAGTTCTAATTATCTATTAACTTTTTCGATTATATTTGATGTCAATACTTAATTTTATTTGCTTAATTTGAATTTGCATATGTGAATCCAACTGAGGTTCTAATTTTGAGGTATTAGTTGTTTCTTTATTATCTGAGAGCTTGTGTGTTCTTTAGATTCGTGCTATATAAAAGTTATTGTGTTTTTTAGACTCGTTCTTTCAAAAAAAAAAAAAAAAAATTTAAACTTGCTCTTTATTGAAGTTGTTCTCTTATTAGTGTTTCGGTTTGGTTGGTTGTGTGATAGCGATGCTTGGCAAGTATTCTATAAGAGATTTCATCATTATTCATACAGGTATGAAATTTGTGTTTGAGTACGTGAACATTTTAGACTTGAGAGTGAATTCCTATTCAAAGATAAGCATATATTATCTAGTTTTAGTATTGTTGTTCTATAATATACAAACCAAAGTGTTTAAAATAGAAAAATATTATGTTAATGGAATAAGAAAAAGAAAATTCAATGGTGTTTCCTAATTCATTTGTTTTATAAACAAATTATAACATATTTATGATATGTTTTAGGAAAGTATCTAGCTAAATAGTCGAAGCTTTATATGCAAATTTTATGTTTTTGAATGTATTGATCGAAAGTTTTCAAGCAAAACAAAATTTATTGGGTATAATTATGGTTACGAGATGCCCTATCAATTTTATTTTAAAAGTATATATATGATAGATGATAATAATTAATTGCCTTTTTATATAATGGAGGCTTAAATAAATCTTTCGAAATGTAGAATATTATTCCTTTCAATTTGCCCATATGCAATATGTTCTGATAAAAGGAATTTTTAATTAATTTATCTGTTATTCCAAATGGCGCTAACTTCTTATAAGTCACCTTATCTCTTCTTTGTGAAGGCGGTAGACCCCACTCCTATATATGTTCAAGCTCTCTCCTTCATCTCTAAGGAACCAAACCCCAAAGAAGAGGTCCAGCTCAGCAGAGAAAGATACAGACACACATTCATGGGAGGCGGAGGAGCCATGAGAACGGCAGCTAAGATCGCCGGAATTGGCGGCGTGGTCCAAAGTGGACTTCGTGGTTCGCAGTCCGTGCCGCCGGTCGAGCAGGCTGTGCACAAGACCTCATTTCCGGCATCGGCTGCCATCGCTTCGTCAATCTCGGTTAATGCCATGAGGTCCGAAGTTGCCCTGGTCGAGAAGTCGTCGACGTGGGATTTGGACGTGGTGATGTCCGCTGGTGAGCCCATGCCTAGGATCGTCTTTACTGGGGTTCCGACTATAGAAGAAGCCAAGGAGGCCACCTCCGAATTGAAAGATGCTCTTGATAAGTATGTTTAGATATTCATTTATCTGCTTTTTTAATGATTTTAGCTTCTTTTATGTTTAGATCCTTGATGGGTTTATTTTGTTTATTGATTTTCTATATGGTTTTGGCTTATCTGATAGTTCTATCTAAGCAACTGAATGAGATATATCGAAGAAAAAAAAGGGAATTTTTCTGATAGGTGAAGGTCTGACCTCAATTTTCTGCAAGGCCTAACAATGTGTTAGTCATAAATTCATGAAAGAATAGTTGTAAATTGTTAAGATTATGAATATGAAAGTACCACTTCAGTTTTTTTTTCGTGGAATATCCTTTGGCTACTTGGCTGTAAACGTGGTTTAATGGTTTTTTTCTACCGTGTCTTGACTAAGAAGGGATGAATTGTGTTTTTGAGAGATTCCATTATTGTTGGCCACTTGGCATGAATTTGGACGTAACATTTGCCCCGTGATGGATGTGTAATTGTTAGATTGATAGGTTTTGAGTTGCTCTCATGATAAATCAACTTCTTGTTGTGGTTGAGTTTGTTCATCATTTCCTCAGATGTGTTTTCTCTTACATCTTACTAAGTTATGTTTCAGGGTGTATCTGTCTAAAACTGAATGCTCTGAAACTGAGGAACCATCTGCTGCTGATAAGGTGTGTGGGATGTCCTTCTCTTCGGAAACTGACTCAGAGACCAAATCTTGTCTTGTCAGAGAGACTGCAATAACTACTTCAGTGCCCAAACATGCTCTTCAAGCATTTAAAGTGCTCAGTCAGAACACTAATGCACAGGTAATCTTGACCTTTCTTGTAGATGAGAAAACATTGGTGGTTTATAGTTTGTGAAAAGACATGTTTAGAATTTTTGTGGCACAACTTGTACTATGATTTGAAGCATGATATCAAGTTGTACTTGCGAGCAGTGTTCTAGTTATTTCTTTAAATTATCAACATTAGAAATGCTCTCAACTTCTCTCTTTTATCTGTATTTTTTATTCATTTCCTAGCTCCTGAATTATGTCATTACTGATGGTAATTGCTAATTCTTGGTTTATATCCAGAATGTTGTAGCTTCACTTGCCTCTGACCTAAATGTCTGGAACGCTGTGCTGCAAAACTCTGCTGTTAAAGAGTTCTTTGAGTCACAACAGAAGATCAGTAGTGAAATGCCTTGTAGGTTATGTTCTCTTTAATATTTGTGAAGTTTTTTTACACCAATTCGTTGCTTGGATTTTAACACCAAGGATTCATTGCAGTAGTCGAGCATCAGGAGGGTCCAGAGTCCTCTGAGAAATGTGAAGATTCATCAGGTGAGAAGCAGTCCAGAGATTTTGGAGATGTGCTCAAGAATTTACTGCAGGACATCAAGTTGACCGTGAATGGGATGGTGAGCAATGTTAAAAGTTTTCTTCACGATATTTTTGGAGATAGTGGAGATCCAAAATCAGCCTATATGGATGGGACGACCCTAGGAGCTTCTTTCATGGGATTGGCAATTATGGCTATTATGGTGATCTTGTTGAAGCGTGCTTAGATTCCAATCTTCCATATCCAACATGCCTCCTCCAGAATTTGTGGAACTGACTGTTTTCTGTATGGTCTTGAATAGATATGTGCATAGAAACATATATGGGTTCTGATGCTGAAGTATATCTTGCTTTTAGTTGTTTGAGTTTTAAAAATAAATTTGCTCCTGCATTCAGTTCTATTGAGATTGAACGTGTCGTTTTTTACCGATTGCCCTTGTTGTTTGCTTGAATGATAGGTGAATCATTTTCAGTATTTCATGTGATTGGGTTAATTCTGCTAAATAAATTTATAAATGCACTTTCTGCCAGTATTTCCCAAACAGAGTTTTTTTTTTTATTATTATTTATTTTTCTCACCATTTAATGGCATTTTTTTTTTGGGTTCAATAATGAGGCTCCAAGTTTAGGAAGAATGGCTATTACCATACACTGCTACACTATCGAAGATCATAGCTATTTGGTGTTCGAACTTAGGCCAGTTATACCTGCACAAGGCTAGTGGGAGACTAGAGTAAGACTTAATATCAAAGCGCATGTTCTGAACTTCGAACTCATGCACTTTATTGCCTAACAAAGCCTATAGTCCCACACAGCACATTTAAACGATTTTACCATCTTGGCTACCGTGCTAGGTCATTTAATGGCATGTTTGAGGCTATAATTTTTTTGGAAAAGTTTTTAAGTTGTGATGATGAGTTATTAATTTATGTGACAGATTGTGATAGATGAAATAAATTGTCTGTTTTTATCATCAAACTATATTCTGCCACATAAGTTGAGTGGGTTATCAACTTAGGTGACAAATTGTGAAATGATGAAATAAATGGGTCTATTTTTATCATCTAATTATATTATATCATGTAATTTGCAAAATTTGTGATACAAAGGGCTCATGTTTTTAAGGCAATTCTTGTTGTCATCTCAAAGTGCATCAACCCGTCTAGAACATCTGAAGAGGCTGAATTTGGTGGTCATAGATTCAAAGGAATAGAAATTTTTAATGCACCTCTTAATAACGTCAACTCACGGTGTCGAACTAGGATCAATTGGGAGAGTTTAGACCTCAGCTTCATCAAAAGCTAAGGTAACAGTGGACCCCAGCTCTGCTATATCAAAACGACGGTTAGCAAAAGTAGAAATTATTCATTTAAATTAGAGCATTTTTTTTGTTTCCCATCAATATGCAACACGATGGACCTAATTTTTTTAAGACCAATTATAACTTGCCACGTCAGCTATTAAAAAATAACAACTTCTTGAAAAAAAATTGTTTAACTTATAGTCGGTCGTATTTGTAGGTTCATGAAAGCTACGATGGACAGTTGATTCTATCATGGAAAACAAGTATAGAAAATAGATATTCATGTGATATTTCAGTATACGTACAATAAATAAGCTAACAAAATTAATAGTAGATATGAAGTGTCCATACTGATTTGAGCGCAGAGTAGTACCAGACAAGCCATAAAAAAAAGATTTCCTTATAGCACTGTTGTTGATTGTATTTGAATGCAGATATTTGGTGCTTCATCCATACTACAGCGCAAAACCTTGTATAAATTAATAATGGCTTATTTTTTTCAAACTCTCTTCTAAATTTATGAAGGTTATATGAGAGACACAATAAGATCACGATTAACTTTCAGCTTCAAAATTAATCAAATATTGATATATGAATTTAAGTTCTCTTAATTTTTTAAAATAATAGTACATTCAGCCACAGATGAGATGGGATTTTCTCTCTTTTTTGGGTCAAAATAGAGAAGCACAGAAGAGGCAAGGTTGAATTATTGATTATTCTGCCTCAAGTTTGAAAATTACCATAAAAATAGTTATCCTCTTTGAAAAAGTGGGACAGAATAAATAAATCTACAAAATTGTGTGCACCTCTTCCATCGGTACAGGGATGCTTATATTAGACCTTGTAAACAGTTATTTGCGGCTCCATTAATCATCATTACCAATGTTCATAACGTCCTCTTTTGAGATTTGCATTTTCCCTTTGTCTCTTCTACCATTTACTTGACTCCGATCTGGCTGACCACGCTGAAAATAACACATTTTTTTTATGGAAATCATTCTTTCCCGTATTCTCATTTCATATCACATATTCAGTAACACTTATACAAGCTTAATTTAATCACGTGTATCAGTTTTACTTAGTATATTAGAAGCTAACCTTTCTCAGGACAAATGACAAATACAAATAAGCTACTTCCCACTCATCCTCTGATAAAGTGCCTGTGTATCCAAAAGCAAATAACAAAAAAGGAAAAGAAAAAAAAAGTTCATACACAGGCTAATTATTTATGGATAAGAAATTATGTAAATGTGTTAAAAAATGATGAAAAATAAAATAAACTTATAACTCGAACGAAAACAAATGTTCGTTTTCTCTTTGTGAGCAGGTAAGGAAGCCAATGTGAAACAGGATCCAAAATAAAATATCTTACTCTGATCTTGGTTGCCATCACCCAAGGCACCAAGCCGCCTCATGAGCTCAACATACTGTGGTCTTTTCATATACTCGTGCACAAATTCATGTGAGTTCTTCACAAAAACCAACTCCAAATCATACTGCAAGTGTGAAGGAGACAAAATTTGAATGACAAACCTTGCAATAATAACTTCCAACTACACATTTTTGCGGGGATACCATGCTCAAGAAAAAGGGTAATCTTCAATAATCTTAGTAATAAAGAAAAAGAGACAGACATGTCAAAGACTCAAAAGGCATGTCAAACACAAAAACAAGCAGAAAGCAGAGTAACCATGTCATGGCATCATTCAAGTTGAAGCCATTTTGAATAAGAGAAATTTGACGGTACATCACCTCTTCTGCCAGCGATTTAAATACATGAAAGGGAACAATCCATTCAGGACAATCAACAGCATCCTGCCACAGCATGAAGAACAGATAAGAAAAACTAATTTACACAAATGTCGGCATTTATTTGTCGATGGAAACATGGATATAACTTTACAAACATACCTCTAGATGAAACTTGTACTTTATCCCAAAGGGGTTTGATGATTTAAACTTCTGAATCACATTATTACATATTAGCTAAATGAAAAATCAAAATTTATAGTAACAAAGTGTGTGTGATGTGGAATTAATATTTTTCATTTTATTTTCCCTTTTACCATCAAATGGGGACAACACATAGCTGCAAGAAAGGAAGAAAAAAAAAATTCACCTTGTCAGAGAACTCTTCATCAAAGTGTATCCAGTAGACACTATTGCCAAAAACCAATCCTTCAGCTGCATATTCAAAAAGAAAAGATCATCTTCAATCAATAACGTAAATAGTAATCTGCCAAGACTAATCTTATTTCTATTTATTACATTTTATTTCATAACTTCAAAAGGCATTTAAACTTCTTTTTCTAAAAGATCAAAGGTATCTAAGTGGTTTGAATATAGTGACATTAAGTAGGAGAGGGGAGTTCTATCCACCAAATCACAATTCCAAGCACAAAGCCATTTTACTTGATATTTTGGGACAAAGGAATAAATATAATCAACTCCAAGAAAGTCCCCTTAACAGATTACTTTTCTTACCCAGTCCAAGAAAAAAAAAAAATCAAACGTGATTCTGTGCCCAGGGGATGGGGGATAAATAATGCCCTTATTGATTATCACATTCTAGTTAATTTTGCATATCTTTTCAGTTTCTTTTATATGCCCTTAAACATTGTGGGGGAGGGGTGATGGAAAGGTAAAAAGATAAGGAATAACGCAAACCTTCTCTAAGTTTTTTTATTATCACATTGGCATCCGGCATTGTTCCAATGAGAGTACCACCAGGCCGAAGTAAAGCTGAAACATTGGCTAACGCTCGTCGCGCACGTGCCTCAGTAGACCACGAATAATGCATTGCAAACTACAAAATTTGTTATATTGATTCAATATTTATAAGTTCCATATTATGTTAAGGCGTGATATAAGAAAACTCAAAACAAATAGAACTAGCTTATGTCAATGTAGAAAAAAGTCTAGCCATTTTTAGAGTTGTATTATCTTTTTGGTATATTCTTAAAGTTTTACTTTAAGAGGGAGATAGTTTCTCAATCTATTGAGCTATGGCAACCAAGCTTTCTCTTTCAATGAAACAAATTTACAAGAAGAATTATGGAAAAAACAGTAACCCAAGCATCAAACTGCCCATGCGAAAATAGAAAACATTATTTTTCGATTCTTTTTGATGGAAGAATATTGGTACTTTCTTTGTAACAAACTGAGTATGCAAAGTCAGACAGATGTACATATCAAGCAAATTTGGGTGCAATAGTCTGGCAGTTCAACTTTGCTAGAATACTAACTTGGAAAAAACATATATAATCTTCAAACTCCTTATGCTATCCAGACCTTATTTTTCTTGCATAGTAAACAGATTGCAACAGATAATTTGTACATGCAGCAAAAGTATGCACACCACACATAGGACAAATAGCATACATGTAGTACAGAGGCAGACACATATCCGTGCAAGAATGCATGTATGCATTTGTATGTACAAAAAACATATTACACACATATCTACATGATATCTTATTCAAATGCTACAATCAATCATGCAAAAACATACCTGGCAACTACAAATATCAAATGGTGCATCATCTGCCAGAACTTCATCCAATCGAACCTGTAAATATTGGTATAGAACATGTTAAAACAAGATCTTTTATAAGAAAAAAAAAAGTCAGTCAATTGAAATTGACGCTACCTCATAACAATCTCCACATATGAGGCGAGCAGGAAACGAGAACTTTTTGCGGCGCTGATGACCATCAGCATCACCATTGTAACGTGTACGGCAGTCTTCTATCTGAACATAAGGGTTAAGCACAACTGTAAGGTGGTGGACAGGTTAGGAGTAAAGGCCTATAATGAACCAAACTTGGCATGTACCCATTATAAAGAGAAGTGGATCATATATATGTACAAATAGGATTTTACATTTGGTTATATGCAGGATGGTCACAGATTGGCATAATCCGTGGACCAATTATAAGCATTTTGAGCCAGAAAATAAATGGCCTCAGCAAATAGGAAAAAGAAAGTCAAGAAAATATTTTATATGAGTATGAATACTGGACCACTGGAGTAGCTCTTAAATAACAGAATATTATGTCAAGCATAGTAAAACACAGAGCTCCATATTGAAAAAATTAACAACTTACTGAGCCTTCTGCAATATCGATACCAACATAGTATCCAATCCTTGCCTTGTCCCATTTTATGAGATCACCACCCTAGGAAGTACAGATATAAAAAGAGAAAACCTTCACTAATGGGGCAAGAGAATGAAATTAGATTAAATGAAGAGACTGAATACCTTGCCACATGCTAGATCAAGAACAGCATCTCCCGAACGAGCATATAGTTGAATTAAGACGCTTTTAATCTGTTGCATACGAGACAGAATCATTTGAGGGAAGAAAAATTATTACGAGACAGAACCAAAATAAATTAAAATGATACTACACAACCTAATAGTAGCTCAATATTGAATTTGGTTAGATAGTTATACAGACCCAATTATTCAGTTTTTTCAAATGGATTATAGGACTATTTTCTCGTTCTTCTAGAGTTTGATTTGTCCGTGCACTGTAATGGTCAGCCACTTTACGAGCAAAAACCTTCGTGCTTTCATCTTCCAAAATCTGTGCATCCCCTAGAACCACAATGTAAATAGTGCTCAATATAAAACACTTGGTCATACTAGGGTTCAAAGCAAATGTAAGAATGCTAAGCAAGAGATTGAATATTTCAACTGGAAGTCTTCACGAATCACCAGATAGATTATGGAAGGTATATGTACTTCCCCTTTAGTCAATTTTTCCAGCAAATAAACAAATAATGAGCTAAGTAACCATTAAACCTGGGTCCAAAATCTATAGAATAACGAAACTCTAAAGATGTAGTCTAAATATTCTCTCCCCAGCTTGTTTCTCAGCAAACAAACAATGACCAAACCATCCAAACTTCAAAGACCTAGATACAATAAGCTTAAGAACTAAAGCATAAAGAAAAGAAAATCAATAAATTACGAGGTGAAACTAGGAAATCAAGTGAAAGGACAAAAAGGTCGAACTTTTAGTATAAAAAATTATACCTTCTGGGTTGTATTTGAACCTGGATTGGGGTGGCCCGAGAGAGGTGGATGACGAGTCTTGGTAGGCACGCTTCATAAGCAATAATCAAAATGTCACAGAATCTATTTAAGGATTCTGAAAGAAGAACGAATGGCGGGCTCAAATTGCTCAAATACAACGTTGCTTTAACGAAATAATAATAAACGAAAGAAAAACACGAAAAAAGGAATCTTTGCAATCAGAGATTGAAAACGAGGGAATCACAATGCCTAAGAAAGGTTTTTTGAAATTTCGAGTAATGTCTATCTGACAACTCTGCGTTCGGTAGAAACTGGAGAAGTGGAGATGCAACGCTAGATGAATATAAGAAAAAAGGCAGGACCTAACACCGCCTTGTGGGCTGGGAGTATTTCACCATTGTGGTCCGGAGTGCACCTGATTTTCCTTCCAATAGGTTGGATAGTGTTTGAGTTTTGACCTCAATTTTAAATTTGTACGGTAATTTTGTTTAATTAGAGGAAAAAATGAAAAAAAAAAAAAGTCACCGGGATAAGAGGGATAAGGCTATTGCCATTTACCACTACACATTAGGATTATCAAAATTAGTATGATCAGTACCAACTGCAGGCCAGCCAGCAGTTCCGGGAGGATTGAAGCTCAACTTAGCAGAACATGCGGACGAGGCCTCAAAGGGCAGACAATTACTATCGCGCTCTATAAGCCTCAAACCCACACCTTGCCTTGTGAGGACAGAGACCCGAAACTTAGCCGCAGGAGTCCAACCACCGGACTACCAAACAATTGGTATTTACGTGTCATAATTATTTTGATATTTATTTCATACATTAAATTTTATTTTTAAATATTTTAAAAAATATATGTATTTATTTTTATATAATGTAAATATTTTTTTAATATTTTAAAAAAATAAATATATATTTTTTATTAAAAAGAGTTAAATATAAAATTAATTATATATATATATATATATATATATATATATATATATATATATTTTCTATTTAATGAAGTTATTTTACTTTTTATACAATTCAACTTAATAATTAATTGTGACATGAATACGAATCCTTTGCTACGTTCAAGTAGATTTTATATGTGGATTGAAGTTTATTTTAAAAATTGGAATCGGAAGCATCAAGGTTTGTGATTGAATCTTATTAGTGAAAAATAATTGAGAAAATAATATATTTAAATTTATAATAATAAAATAGTACATATTATATTTAAATTATATATTTTTATAATTAAAAAAAGATTTTTACATTTTTCTTTTTAATTGAACTCAATTCAAATTAAATTACAATAATTTAAACTCGTATAATATTAATCAGTATTACTTTTATTATTATAAATTTTAGAGGTGCTATTTTTGAAATTTTTTTAAAATAACTTATGCTTTTAATTTGCTGATAATAGGAGTGAACATCGGCCAAATTGGTTGTATTCCACACAAAATTAAACACAATTATTATTATTTAGTTAACAAATATTCAAACAAAATCAGTCAATAAACACATCTCATCTCAACCCATTATTTGATGAATGGGTTGAATTTGTTTGTTTGATTCAATTAAAAATTTCCTTTTGTGAATATTGTTTTGTTTTTAAAAAAAAAATCTTTTGCATCAACAATATTTAATATTTAAAAAAAATTAAACAAAATCATTATTATTTGGTTAAGAAATGTTTAAATCAAACCGGTCAATAAACACATTTCAACCCATTATTTGATGGACGAGTTGAGTTTGTTTGTTGGATTTAATTTTTAAAAAAAATTGTGAATATTGTTTTATTTTTTTTTAAAAAATCTTTTACATCAATAATGTTTAATATTTTAAAAAAATAAACACAATCATTATTATTTGGTTAAGAAATATTCAAACTAAATGAGTCAATAAACACATCTTAACTCAACCCATTATTTGATGGATGAGTTGAGTTTGTTTGTTGGATTCGATTAAAAACATTGTGAATATTGTTTTATTTAAAAAAAAAAAAAACTTTTACATTAATAATGTTTAATATTTAAAAAAAAAATTATTTGTACAATATTATATACCTTTTATCTATAAAAAAAATTTAAATTTAAAACATATTTTGAGTTAAAAATAAAAATTGATATTCATATTTAAGTAATTTTGAATATATTATTCTTATTATTTTTATTAAATTATTTAAAATAAATTTAATAATTTATAAAATATATGTGTTACATACAGTTTCATAATTAATTATTATAAAATATTAATTATTAAATATAATACTAAATTATTTATGAATGTTAACATTCTTATATAAAATATATTTAAAAAAAATTTATAACTTATACGGTCTATTCAAGTTTTATGATTTACAAAAATTAAAAACTTAAACTCCCATAAAAAAAATTAAATTTATTGTATTATAAGTTAATTTAATTTACAGGGTTATAAAATTCAACCTATTTTAATTTAATCAAGTTAGTTTAATTTCAAGGTTAAATTAATTTAAATTTTGTTCGCTCTAATTGATACATATTTAGTAGATCTTATTAAAAGTTTGATTAAACATGCTAATTCTTATAATTTTCTTTATTAAACACGAGTCAACTTAACTTCGTCTTATTCTTATTAATGATGTAGCAATTTCGCAATCATTATATAAAATGTCTCCTTTTTTCAAAAAAAAAAAAAAAAAAAGAACGTTATATGTTATGCATCTGCTTGTTGGCGGAAGTTTTTCATTAAAAATAAGTATTCCAAACTCTATATTTTCTATCATGGTTAGCGTACAATAATGAGGAAAAAAAATAAAAACCCTAAATTGGTCAATTGAGTTCCTTGTCTTTATCTCACATGGCTTAATAGTACACATTTTCAATAACTTTTCGAATAAACTGCACTGAAACTAAAAAAGAGAACAAATAAACACCAGACCTATAAAAGGTGTAATCGTTTAGAAATATGATTAAAATTGGGATCACTATAATTTTATAGACGACAAATTATTATTCATTAATTTTTTTTAATGACATCGACTAATAAGTCAGAACATATGTATTCGTACTTCGAACTCAACAAGTATTAAGAATAAATTTAAATATATAATTTAAACTTGTTATTTTTCATAATATGTTTAGATTCAAATATTAAACTTAATAAATATTATCAGAAATAAGATTTAATTTACATTAAGCGAAAGCACAAAATTAAATCTCTAATTTGAGAAGTAGATTTTATAAGTGGTACATGTAGTTTAAATTTGAATAAATTTTAGGCCATTTATTGGTTCTTGATGAAAACTCTACAATATTATTTTAAATTTATTTAAATTTTTGAGATTTAATTAAAAATTAAGTTAATTTAAATTTTTGATTATTTTTTACCATATTCATTGAATAAGGATGTCAATTTAAAAAATACTGCTAAATTGCTAACTTGAATTTTTTGACTATTTATTAACATGTTCATCCGGTATGAATGTCCATATTAAGGATAAGATTAAGATTAAGATTAAATAGTTTGTGTGAGTTTTTTTTTTTTTTGGCTATTTATTACTATGGTTATTTAGTATGAATGCTTATTTAAATGATACAAGTAAATAGTTGATCTTTAATATTGAGACATATTTAGAATTTAAAAATATAAAATGTATTTTTATTCGAAAGAAATTATGAAAAAATATAAAAAATAAATTTGGTGTATAGTTGAGAGTGTAAAGGGCTAAATGGGAAGATAGGGAGTTCGACTGCTGCATCTCCGTCTTTGTGGAGTAGCGCTTGCGAACTCTGCCCGACTCGCCGGTGGCTGCACATCTCTTCTAATTCTGACTTGGGAAATTACTTTCACCGTGAAACTAAAACCCTTGAAACATTTAGTCAGGCAAACGAAATAGAGTTGGTTTCTCAATTCAACATTAAATATTAGGGTTCCCATTCATCGCACCATTCCCTGAAGTATACAATCAGACGATTACTCAGATCAATTAACATTGTGGATTAGCTATCTTACAGGTAATTATGATCTCAAGCCACTCCAATTAACCACTTGTTTGCACGCCAACTCCAAGTTGCAGCTCAAGCGTCTGACCTTCCAACGTTCCAGCTCTCAAACCTCAAAAGACTAAACACTGAAATTGAAATGATTCACCATATGGCTATCAATAGACGGCACACAACCAGAGCAAAGACAAGAGCAATTATTTTTCGTGTCGTTACAATTATCCAATTACTACTTAGGGAATTGAAATTGCAATTATTCCCCCAACATTATATAAGGCAGCAGCCTATTCTAGACACGTTCACAACAGAATTATTCAAAACGAGGGAAAAACAACATTTACGCACCTTTACCTTCACTTCAGCCAACATGACTTTCCCTCCAAAAAAACTCACTGCTGATGATATCACTAAACTCGTGGAGGAAACCAAAAATCTCACATGTTTATTACCAAAAATATATCTAGATGAAGACCCTAAAGCTGACAAGATATCTTCCTCTCTCAAACTGATTGGTAAAGTCCTCTCACGATCAAGCATCAGGAAGACTCAGGTGATAAGTGCAGCTAGAAAGGCTTGGAACCTCAAAGGAGACGTGTTAATCTCTGTCATGGACTATCACATAAACATTTTCTCTTTCACTTTCTCAACGGAAGGAGACAGCGATTACATATGGGAACAGAGAATATGGCACGTCAATAACTCACTACTGGTTCTATGAACATGGAAAATCACCTCACTATTCAAGAGCTCGACTTCAATACTACCTGCTTTTGGATATAAGCCCATGGCTTAAATTTTGCAGGGATGAAAACCTCTAACATCGAGAAGTTGGCTAAAGTTGCAGGAAAGCTAGTTGACAAAGAATCAGATGAAGTAGACATCATTCAAACACACAAATACCTAAGGTTTCGAGTGGAAATCAATGTTCATGAACCCCTAACAGCAGGCTGCATAATCCCCAGGAAGCATACGCAATACTCAAATGACAAGTTATGGGTAGAATTCAGATATGAAAAGTTACCTGATTTTTGTTATAAATGTGGAATTCTGGACCATTTCACTAAGGAATGTGAATTGGAAGTAGCCACCACTTATATGGTTAACGATGATCTCTTCTCCCCTGTTTTTGGGGAGTGGCTGAAGGTAAGTGCTAACCAACTAGCTCCATTGAACAAATTCTGGCTCATCAACTCTGAAACCGAATTGACTCTACCCATTGGCTCCAAAAGACTTGGTAAACAGAACATGTCCAATTCATTGGATCCACCTTCAATCAAATATCAGTACAATAACTGCTCATCCCAGTCAGTGACTCAAAAGGAAACTTTCTCAAACAAAATCGACAGACTACATGGAGAAGTCCAGGACTTTCTACAACTGACTCAAGACTTGGATCTTATTCACTTTGCTGCTGCTTATGAAGACTGGTACTCTGCAGGTCATACCACTAACAATGATCTCAATCTGAAATGCAGATTATTAGCTCAGGCAATAGGGTTCCGTTTAGACTTCAACATACAGGAACCACCAAAGAAACTCACAACCACGAGAATCTTCCAATTGGCTGAATATGCGCACAATGGTGTAATGTTTAATGCTTCAAATCACATTTCAAAGATCACCTTTGCCCTATTTCAATACCAACTTTTACAACACAGGGCTAAAAAGAAAGGCCCTAGAAGGGTCAACAAGACCCCAACTGACAACACTGCAAAATCTGGCCCTTCAAAACGCAAAGCAACAGAGGAAACTCAATTGGCATGCAAAAAACTGTTTTTAAGCAACTCTGATCTCAACCTTGGTTCTGACTCTTTATTGTGTTTAAACAATTTTTTTCAAACTGGTGTGGATAATGTGCAGGATACTAGTTCTTGCACAAGAGGAGGTAAACTTGTTAATCGAATTGGTGACACAACTACAACGTTGGAGAATGCTAATAACTTTCAAACTGGTACTGGGAATCATACAGCCCAGGGTAATGCTGATGGTGGAGAGGCGACCTCTAACTTGCTCCCCAAGCAACCATGATACTTCTCAGTTGGAATGGCCGAGGGCTGGTCCGACCTAGTGCCAAGCGCGAGCTGCGCTTTTTGGTAAAAAAACAAAAATCGGACATTCTTTGGTTGATGGAAACGAAGGCTCAGGAACTACAAGCTTATCAGTTACAAACTACATTAGTAGGCTTTAACAATAGTCTTATTATACCTGCTGTAGGTTTACAAGGTGGCTATTGTTTATTTTGGACAGAAAATGTAACCTTATCTGTCAATTTTGTGGGAAGTTCTTTTGTAATCGTAGATTTAAATTCTGCGTTTGGATCAAATAAAATAATACACATTATCTTTGCTTATATTCCTCCATATCAAAGAGAAAAGAAACAAGTCTGAATGGATATTTCTGAAAGAATTCCCACTTTGAATAATTCTTGGTGTTTAATTGGAGATCTAAATGATATTACTCAAGGCGCTAAAAAATGTGGAGGATTACCATTCTACATTCATCTGACTAATGAACTGACTCATTTCTTAGATGAACAAGGTGCGATAGACTTGGGTAGTGTGGGTTGTAAATACACTTGGTGTAACAAAAGACAGCAAGAACACAGGATATTCCAAAAATTGGATAGGGTCATCTCTTCTGTTCAATGGTTAAATGTTTTCCTGAAAGCAATGGTAACAAATTTACCCTCCTATACTTCAGACCACAACCCAATAGTTTTGAACTTTAATGGCACATATGAAAAATACCTATAGAGATGATGAGTGCTCGAAAAGCACTAATATTTCGTGATTAATTATGCTTGATTGATTGATATATAGATTTATTATGACTATTATTTCGATTATTTTCATAAATCTATCCATTCGGAGTCACGTGTATATTTTAGTGCATTTCAGGTGTTTTTAGCGTCAAATGAGTCAAATGATGAAATCACGCAAAGACGGGACACGGCGCTCGGATCACAAGTTACGGGATAATCAAGACAAAATATGTAAGCCTTACATATAGTGCCATCACATATGTAAGGGGGGACGTGAAAAGAAGGAAATCATCGCGCGCCGCGGCGGAAGAATCGCATGCCGCGGCGTGAGGCTCTCGGGTTGAATTCTGGAAAACAATGAAGCATCGCGCGCCGCGGCGGGAGAATTGCATGCCGCGGCGGGGAGCTCTCGGGTTTTTGCATATTTTTCAGAAATTGTGTTGCGCCGCGGCGGGGAAAATGCATGCCGCGGCGCGCCTATTCCTATGGCACATAGGATTCGTGTAAACCCTTACATCTATAAAAACCCCCCTTAGAGTCCCCCTTATATACAACTCGAACTAACTTGACCAACTCATACACAACTCTTCCTCTTCTCAATTTTGCGACCCAAACACGACATTCAATCAGCTTTGAGAGCGTTGCCACACTATAACGAAGCGAGAGATACCATTCTAAGGATTCAAGGAAGCCAACGACGATCGAAGATAAAGCTTACGGAGGAGTACGTCAACCGATCCATAAGCGGTATTTAGATTTAGGTTTTCCTTGTTGTTATAGAATTAATTTATCTTCTCCATTTGTTAAAGTGTATGATCATATTTTATTTGTCTATGAATAACAATATGAACATGAGCGGCTAGTTTCATTATGGATGTTTAGTTTGTGTTGCCATGTTTGCTAGGATTGTGTATGGTTTATTTAATTGATTTATGAATGAATTACTTTTTGATTAAGAGCATGTTTAAATGTTTGATTATGAATAATCATGGGCCAATTTGATGTTCGTAGTTAGACTGAAAAATCTGAGAATTTAGTTAGAGGAACGTCACCTTAACTCTTTTCCGAAACACTTAATCAAAGCTTCAAGTTAGTGACTTAGTCATAGCATTAATTTGATTGGCATAATTTCCTTGCGCATAATTTGATAGCTAGTTAATTTACCCCGGCCAAAGGCGGTTAATTAGTTAATCAACAAAGAAACCTACCCCGGCCAAAAGGAGTTTCGTAATTAAAAGGAAAGCCGGTAGTTTAATTCATATAGGACGTTCACGCATATCACCATACCTTTTCGATGCAAACATGGTTAACCAAGCTAAACGTCCATACATCCTCTATTGATATTTGATTTGATTGAATCGATTGTCTGATTGCCATCTTGATTTCGTGTGATTTTCTTACGATTGTTCCCGTTACCAAAACCAAACAAACTCTTTTTACAGTTTTATTAGCATTAGGATTCTAGTTACTTAGAGTTTTAGTTTCACTAGAACTCTATTTAATTAGTGTTTTATTTTTGTTAGAACTCTATTTAGATTAAGAAGACAGTTATTTAGAACCACTGCAATTCCTTGAGAGACCGACCTTGGAAGTTGCTTATCACTTTACTACGAGTGATTCGTACACTTGCGAGTACACATTTTAACACATCAAGTTTTTGGCGCCGTTGCCGGGGAGTTGGCGTTTTAGATAATTTTCTTTTTAACTTTTTAGAGTTTCTGATTTATTTATTTATTTATTTTTATTTATTTTATTTATTTGTTTATTTTATTTATTTATTTATTTTATTTCTTTATTTTATTTATTTATTTTTATTCAAAAAAAAAAAAAAAAAAAAGTGCTTAATTTCAAATTTCACTGCTACCTTGATCTTTGTTTGCTTTTTATTTGTGCATGCAGGGTAGGAGATCACTTAACAAGGAACTCTCTCCTTTCATTGACAACATTCATAGAGTCAAACACCGATCAAAAGAACTGGATAATCAACTTCAAGAGGAAGAAGTCCAACAACAATTGCAAGCAGCAATGGGTGAAAACGTAGCTAGGCAAATGATGAACAAAGAGTTTGCAAGACCGATCATTAGGACCGCTACATCGTGCATTCGACTTACAGAGGCGGCTAGGAATTATGAATTGAAAAATATTCATTATTCCATGCTTCCCTCCTTTTACGGTATCCCTAATGAAGATCCTTTAAATTTTATGCGTGAACTATATGCTACTGTGCAAATTTTTCCATTGCAGGGACTTAGTGAAGATCAACTACGCATGAGGTGTTTTCCATACACTCTCAAGGATAGAGCTAAGTCTTGGCTAATGACGTTGGCACCCGGCTCTTTGGTCACATGGGACGATGTTTACAATAAATTCATGGGTAAGTTCTATTCCCATCAAAAGACATCTGATCTAAGAACGAAAATTGCTACTTTTTCGCAGATGGACGGAGAACCCTTCCACGAGGCTTGGGACAGATTCAAATTGCTGTTGATACAATGTCCACATCACCACTTCCCGTTGCAGTTACAGAATCAGTTTTTCTACGACGGATTGACGCTACAATGTCAATTCACAGTTGACAACGCTGCAGGAGGAGCTATGGGTGAGAAAACAGCGGATGAAACTTATGAGTTATTCGAGATGTTGGGAGCCAACTCCCAACAAAAGAGCGCTAGAAGAAGAAGAGCTGGAGTCCACGAATTAGGCTCCAACAATGAAATGGCCATGCAACTTGCTGAATTGACGAAACAAGTGCAACTTCTCACAACCTCCAATGTTAATCAGATGCCAAAACACGAGGTATGTGGAGTTTGTGGTTCATATGGACACGGAGCTAATGTTTGTTCTTTTGCAGGTGATCCTTATACAGGTACTACTGAAGAGGCGAATTTAATGCAAGGGTACCAACCTAGACCTAGGAACGACCCTTATTCAAACACTTATAACCCTGGATGGAGGAATCACCCTAATTTTGGATGGAAACAAAACAATAGCCAACCATTTGTCCAAAACCAAACACAAGGCCAAAACATAAACCGACAATTTCCACAAAATAAACTGACCATAGAGGAAACCCTAAATAATTTCATACAATCTTGTACTGGAAGGATGGACTCTGTGGAAGCTTCAGTGAAAAGAGTGAAAATGCAAGTGGGGCAGCTAGCGGAACTAAGGCACAAGCAAGAGACGGGAAAGCTGCCCAGTCAACCTGAACAAGCCAAAGCTGTCACAATTCTTCGGAGTGGTAAGGTCGTTAATAAAATTTTACCTGAACTTTCTAATGATTTACCTTATAGTGCAGGTAACATGGAAGATGACAACGATGCTTCTAAGGAATTGGAGGAAAGAGGTGACAAGCATGAAGAGCCTTCAAAGGCAACAATTGAACAGTCATCTAATCCACCTACACTACATAAGTCATCGGAGCCATACCGACCACCGATACCATTCCCACACCGTTTAAAGGACAGTAAGCAAGATAAGCAGTTTTCTGATTTGTTTAACATGTTATCTAAAGTTAATATAAATTTGCCATTGTTAGACGTAATTAGGAACGTACCTTCGTATGCTAAATTTTTCAAGGAACTAAACACTAAGAAACGAAAGTATGAGCTTAATGAGAGAGTGATTGTATCTGAAATTGCTAGTGCGGTGCTTCAACGCAACTTACCCCCTAAGTTAAAAGATCCAGGTAGTTTCATAATTGATATTACTATGGGGGATAGGAAAGTAGCTAAGGCTATGCTAGA
This sequence comes from Elaeagnus macrophylla, assembly GCA_029378325.1. NCBI lineage: Eukaryota > Viridiplantae > Streptophyta > Magnoliopsida > Rosales > Elaeagnaceae > Elaeagnus > Elaeagnus macrophylla. Next base: position 19,004,121 of record CM055646.1, on the reverse strand, counting down.
TTTAGGCGCTAGTATCAATTTGATGCCTTACTCTATCTTCTTGCAGCTAGGTTTGGGAGAGCTAAAACCAACAACCATGTCCCTTCAACTTGCGGACAGATCTGTTAAATATCCGAAGGGAATGGTTGAGGACTTACTTGTACAGGTAGATAAGTTAATCATACCTGTTGACTTTGTGGTTTTAGACATGCAGGATAATCCATCTTTGGACAAGGAGCACACCATTCTTTTGGGTAGACCATTCATGGCCACTACTCAGACCATCATTGACGTCCAAAGTGGAAAGTTGACAATGACAGTCTTAGGAGAGACTGTTCATTTTAAGGTTTTTGATTCATCTCCTTACCCTTCCATTTCTGCTATTGATGAATGTTCTTTTGTGGAATGTTTAGATCCAATAATTCATGATACTTTTGAGCATGCTAGATTAGATGATAAATTGGAAGTAGCACTTACGATTGGAGAGGTTGATGATATCTTAGACTATGAGACTAGGGAGTACAGTGAATTGTTAGACAATGCCATATCACTAGATGACACTAGTACACCCCTAGATTTATTGGATGTCCCACACAATGATGAGATTGCTCCACCTGAATTGGAACTTAAGGAACTACCTAAGCATCTAAAATATGTGTTTTTGGGAGAGAATGAAACATACCCTGTTATTATATCATCTACACTCACCCAAAACCAAGAGGATAAATTGATTGGAGAGCTTAGGAAGTATAAAAAGGCTATAGGTTGGAGTATAGGGGACATTAGAGGCATTAGTCCGGCAATGTGCATGCATAAGATAAATTTGGAGGACAATGTCAAACCTGTTAAGGACGCACAAAGGAGACTTAACCCGATCATGCAAGAGGTAGTTAAGAAAGAGGTTCTGAAACTCCTAGCAGTAGGGGTAATTTATCCAATTGCTGATAGTAAGTGGGTTAGTCCCGTTCATGTGGTACCTAAGAAATCTGGAATAACCGTAGTTAAGAATGAGAAAGATGAATTAGTGCCCACTAGGATAATTACGGGTTGGAGGATGTGTATCGATTTTAGAAAACTGAATTTGTACACGAAAAAGGATCACTTCCCCCTCCCCTTCATTGATCAAATGTTAGAAAGACTAGCTGGGCACGAATTCTATTGCTTTTTGGATGGCCTTTCAGGTTATTATCAGGTACCCATCGCTCCGGAGGATCAAGAGAAGACTACATTCACATGCCCATTCGGAACTTTCGCTTTTAGGAGAATGCCATTTGGACTATGCAATGCACCCGCCACTTTTCAAAGATGTATGATGTCAATTTTTTCGGACATGGTGGAGAAATTTATTGAGGTATTTATGGATGACTTTTCAGTTTTCGGTAATTCCTTCGATGATTGCTTGCATAAATTGACTTTAGTATTAGAACGATGCATTGAATGCAATTTGACGCTTAGTTGGGAGAAAAGTCATTTTATGGTCCAACAGGGCATAGTGCTAGGACATGTGATATCTAGCAAAGGAATTGAAGTTGATAAGGCTAAGGTAGATTTAATTGAAAAATTGCCTCCACCTACATCTATTAAGGGTATACGAAGTTTCCTAGGACATGCAGGTTTTTATAGACGGTTCATTAAGGATTTTTCCAAAATTAGTCGTCCATTATGTAATCTGTTATCCAAAGACACTTTGTTTGATTTTAATGATGAATGCCTTGTTGCTTTTAATGCTTTAAAGGATAAGCTTACTTCTGCACCTATAATTGTTGCTCCTAATTGGTCTTTACCGTTTGAAATCATGTGTGATGCGTCTGATTATGCTATAGGAGCTGTTTTGGGGCAAAGAGTGGATAAGAGATTACATGTTATATACTATGCAAGTAAGACACTCAATGACGCCCAAATTAATTACACCACCACTGAAAAGGAGTTATTGGCTGTGGTATTTTCACTTGATAAATTTAGGTCTTACCTGGTAGGAACTAAAGTTATTGTACATTCGGATCATGCTGCTTTGAGATATTTGTTGACTAAACCGAATGCTAAGCCTAGACTCATTAGGTGGATCCTGCTTTTACAAGAATTTGACCTAGAGATCAAAGACAAAAAAGGAACTGAAAATGTAGTAGCTGATCATCTGTCTAGGTTGATTACTGAATATGAACATGTTGAAGGTGAAAGTAAGGATACCATCATTGAAACCTTCCCTGATGAACAATTATTTACGATAGGTCCGAATCCATGGTATGCTGACATCGTTAATTATTTAGCAAGTGGTATTTTGAGACCTAACATTTCTTTTCAGGAAAAGAAAAGGTTTTTCAGTGTTTGCAGGCAATACTTCTGGGATGACCCGTATTTGTTCAAGATATGCCAAGATCAAGTCATCCGGAGGTGTGTACCCGAAGAAGAACATGAAAGCATCTTAACATTTTGCCATGAGCTACATTGCGGAGGCCATTTTGGTGGTAAGAAAACGGCCTTCAAGGTATTACAATCTGGTTTTTATTGGCCTACATTATTTAAGGATGCTAACATGTTTTGTTTGAGATGTGATAGATGTCAAAGGACCGGTAACATTGGTAAGCGTAACGAGATGCCTTTGACGTCTAACCTTGTAGTGGAATTATTTGACGTGTGGGGGATTGACTTCATGGGTCCTTTCCCCCCATCTTCTGGCTATATTTACATACTAGTCGCTGTTGACTATGTTTCAAAGTGGGTAGAAGCAATACCCACTAGAACTAATGACGCTAATGTGGTTGTTAAATTTTTGAAGGATAACATTTTTAGCAGATTTGGGACACCGAGGGCGATCATTAGTGATGGAGGCAGCCATTTTTGCAATAGACTCTTCGATGGGCTTCTGAAGAAATACAACATTTCACATAAAGTGGCTACCCCATACCATCCCCAAACTTCGGGGCAAGTGGAAGTGAGCAACCGACAAATCAAAGGGATTTTGGAACGCACAGTGCGCCCCTCAAGGAGAGATTGGTCAGTAAAACTAAATGATGCTTTGTGGGCATATCGTACAGCGTACAAGACTCCAATTGGTATGAGTCCCTACCGGCTAATTTTTGGTAAAGCATGTCACTTACCGGTTGAGCTAGAACATAGAGCTTATTGGGCAATTAAGAAACTCAACATGGACATGGAACAAGCTGGAGAAAAACGATTACTTCAACTAAGTGAACTTGAGGAAATTCGAGACGAAGCCTACGAAAATGCCAAATTCTACAAAGAGCGTACTAAGCGCTATCACGACAAAGGGCTCCTTAGTAAGTATTTCGCTCCCGGAATGAAAGTTCTATTATATAATTCACGTTTGCGTTTGTTTCCAGGGAAACTCCATTCTAAGTGGAGCGGACCATACACAATTGCGAACATACTTCCACATGGAGTAATCGAGTTGCTCAATCGTAAAACACAAGAACCATTTAAGGTAAACGGGCATCGTGTCAAGCCTTATTTGGAAGGAGATCACAATTTAAACAGCATTGATTTAATAAATCTCCTCGAGGAATAGACACGAGATCACGTCTTGCTAAGACGTTAAACTAAGCCCTTAATGGGAGGCACCCATTCGGTATCGTATCTCTTTCGTTGTCTTTATTTCTTTTATTTCTTTTTCATTTATTTTCTTTCATTTTTCATTTTATTTTTGATTTTTTAACTTAGTTTGATGTTTTTGTGTTTTCATTTGACTTAGTTATAATTAAAAATTAGGTTTGAATGTGAATTGTGTGCATACACTTTGAGGTTCCATATATATGTTCATACATTCTTCATGAGAGAAGCGAGGAACAGTAAACCGGAGCATAGCGAGTAACGACACAATTTCATACGAAAGGGGGGTAACTTCTCACACTTTTTCTTATTTCTTTTGTTCTTCTTTTTCAACATTGAGGACAATGCAGAAATTAGGTTGGGGGTGGGAAGAATATTCCATGAGCATGAAATATGACCAATTTTAAATTTTTAACTTTGTCACTTGAATTGTTTTTAGTTAGTGTCGTGTCTACTTGATTCAATCCGGAAATCTATGATATTAACATAATTGTAATGACGATGACATGTGAGAGATGTTAGATTTTTACCTAAGCAACGAAGCACACAAATGTTGGATTCATCTAATTTGAGAATTTTGTGGTATATGTGGTATGTATGCATGGTTAGTTTAACTATTCTGATTTGTGGAATGTATGCATGTTCATGATATGTTTTAAGTCTCAACAATCTCTAGAACTCATTTGAAAACACGTTGAAGCGAAATAATAGAAACAAACACCACTTAGAAAATGATTTAGGCTATCTTTGGACCGTTTGGACTTTTCATGCCTCCCCGCAATATTTTATCAATAGCACACCCTTGAACTCAACATTAACATATATTGAACTACCCTTAGTGATAAGAGTACTTAATGTAATATTTGATTTTCATGAGCAATTATGTTGTGTTTATCTTGCTTCATCATAAAAAAAAAAAAAAAAAAAAAAAAAAAAAAAAAAAATGATGATGATTGAAACAGTAAGCAAAAAAAAAAAAAAAAAAAAAAAGAGAAGAAAATCAAGCAAAAGATCCAAAGGACATTTGAATTGAAGGGAGGATGGAAAAGAACACTTGGTAAAAAAAAAAAAAAGGGGGTTGAAAATATGTTTGTGAAATAAAAGGTACTCTTATCATATGAAAACATCATTTTTGTACTTTCATGATCACACACCTAGCCACAACTTTACAAGCTTAATGAAGTCCTATTGATTCTAGGTAGTTTAGTTTCTATATTAGTGGAGATGAGTTTGAAAAATGAGCATATGGAGTTTGTAAGTGCAAAAATTAACATTCATATTTTACTTGCACATTTATGAGATATTGAAATTTAATCTATGAATATCATGCATGACACGGTCAGATAGTATAACTAACGGGTTTGTGGTTTGATTGGTTGTTCAAAATTCGATTACCATGATGAGTTTGATGTTTGGACTGTTTTTGAGCTTAGGTGATGTTTAACTATTTCATGTATTATTCGTTGTTAACAATTTTTGAGACGTATGCATGGATTGATTCAAGTATTGTTAGAGTCTTTATTAGTTTTGAGTCTTTATTTGTGTCAGTTACGATGTTTGCGGGTATCATCACTGGAAACCCTCACGAGACTATAACTCGTCCACTAGGGCCACCTAGGGGTTTAAAGGCTTGTTGCATACGCTAAATGCAACCGTGACAATCTACGGAAGTGATTTAGGTTAGGCTAGTTTATTTCATTTGTTTTTAATTTTATTTTAGGTCGCTTCACTTGCTAGAGACTAGCAAGAAGCTGGTTGGGGGTTGTGATGAGTGCTCGAAAAGCACTAATATTTCGTGATTAATTATGCTTGATTGATTGATATATAGATTTATTATGACTATTATTTCGATTATTTTCATAAATCTATCCATTCGGAGTCACGGGTATATTTTAGTGCATTTCAGGTGTTTTTAGCGTCAAATGAGTCAAATGATGAAATCACGCAAAGACGGGACACCTACGGCGCTCGGATCACAAGTTACGGGATAATCAAGACAAAATATGTAAGCCTTACATATAGTGCCATCACATATGTAAGGGGGGACGTGAAAAGAAGGAAATCATCGCGCGCCGCGGCGGAAGAATCGCATGCCGCGGCGTGAGGCTCTCGGGTTGAATTCTGGAAAACAATGAAGCATCGCGCGCCGCGGCGGGAGAATTGCATGCCGCGGCGGGGAGCTCTCGGGTTTTTGCATATTTTTCAGAAATTGTGTTGCGCCGCGGCGGGAAAAATGCATGCCGCGGCGCGCCTATTCCTATGGCATATAGGATTCGTGTAAACCCTTACATCTATAAAAACCCCCTTTAGAGTCTCCCTTATATACAACTCGAACTAACTTGACCAACTCATACACAACTCTTCCTCTTCTCAATTTTGCGACCCAAACACGACATTCAATCAGCTTTGAGAGCGTTGCCACACTATAACGAAGCGAGAGATACCATTCTAAGGATTCAAGGAAGCCAACGACGATCGAAGATAAAGCTTACGGAGGAGTACGTCAACCGATCCATAAGCGGTATTTAGATTTAGGTTTTCCTTGTTGTTATAGAATTAATTTATCTTCTCCATTTGTTAAAGTGTATGATCATATTTTATTTGTCTATGAATAACAATATGAACATGAGCGGCTAGTTTCATTATGGATGTTTAGTTTGTGTTGCCATGTTTGCTAGGATTGTGTATGGTGTATTTAATTGATTTATGAATGAATTACTTTTTGATTAAGAGCATGTTTAAATGTTTGATTATGAATAATCATGGGCCAATTTGATGTTCGTAGTTAGACTGAAAAATCTGAGAATTTAGTTAGAGGAACGTCACCTTAACTCTTTTCCGAAACACTTAATCAAAGCTTCAAGTTAGTGACTTAGTCATAGCATTAATTTGATTGGCATAATTTCCTTGCGCATAATTTGATAGCTAGTTAATTTACCCCGGCCAAAGGCGGTTAATTAGTTAATCAACAAAGAAACCTACCCCGGCCAAAAGGAGTTTCGTAATTAAAAGGAAAGCCGGTAGTTTAATTCATATAAGACGTTCACGCATATCACCATACCTTTTCGATGCAAACATGGTTAACCAAGCTAAACGTCCATACATCCTCTATTGATATTTGATTTGATTGAATCGATTGTCTGATTGCCATCTTGATTTCGTGTGATTTTCTTACGATTGTTCCCGTTACCAAAACCAAACAAACTCTTTTTACAGTTTTATTAGCATTAGGATTCTAGTTACTTAGAGTTTTAGTTTCACTAGAACTCTATTTAATTAGTGTTTTATTTTTGTTAGAACTCTATTTAGATTAAGAAGACAGTTATTTAGAACCACTGCAATTCCTTGAGAGACCGACCTTGGAAGTTGCTTATCACTTTACTACGAGTGATTCGTACACTTGCGAGTACACATTTTAACACATCAAGAGACCTTTTAGATTTTATGAGATGTGGACTCTTGATACCAGCTATGAAACATTGATCAAGCAAACTTGAGATTCAAACAAAGGCAATCATTCAAATGTCACAGTCACACTTAAATCGTTGGCAAACACCTTAATCAATTGGAATAAACAACACTTTGGATTCATTCCTGCAAAAATAAAGAGACTGGAATCTCAACTCAAGGACATACAACAAGGACTGCCTACAGATGATATCAAGGAAAAGGAACGATTGGTGTGTACCTTACTGGAAGAACAATATGCCAGATGAGATTCAATGTGGAAACAAAAATCTAGAGAACTTTGGATAAAAGAGGGTGATAGAAACACACGATTCTTCCACACTTTGACTTTATTGAGAAGGAAATCAAACTTTATCCCTTGTTTAAAGCTGAATACTGGACGAACAACGTGGTGCAGGAAAGAAATTGGTGCTGAATTCCTAAACCACCTCAAAAGGTCTTTCTCCTCGGATATTCCTACCTCAAACCCTAACTTAAGTAACTTATTCTCAACAGTGGTCACAATGAAAGAAAACTCAATTCTCATAGACATCCCAAATCATACAGAAATTAAGAAAGCACTATGAAAAATGGGGGATTATAAATCCCCAGGTCCAGATGGATTCCCAGCCGGTTTCTACAAAAAATACTGGCACATTGTAGGTGAAACAATCGTTGAGGAGATACAACAATTCTTCCTAACAGGCACATTAAAGGACAACTGGAACCATACTTTCATCATCTTAATCCCAAAAATAAGTGGTCCTATGAGGTGCAAGGACTTCAGACCCATTAGTCTATGCAATGTTAATTATAAAATCATATCCAGACTCTTAGTTAACAGATTACGGGTAATTCTACAAAAGCACATATCTCCTTTTCAATCAGCCTTCCTCCCTGGTCGATGGATAGCAGAAAATATCATTCTAGCCCAAGAGGTAGCCCACACCATATCCAAGAAATCAGCAGGTAATGGTGGTCTCATGTGTGTTAAAGTGGACATGGAAAAAGCATATGACAGAGTGGAATGGAACTTCCTTATGAAGATAATGGAGTTATGGGGTTTCTCAGAAAAATTTAGGAATTTAGTTCTGCAATGCATATCAACCTCTTCTATCTCAATTTTGTTGAATGGCTCACCTTTTGGTCGATTTCAACCATCAAGAGGACTTAGACAGGGGGATTCGTTATCCCCTTACCTTTTTCTTATTATCTCATAAAGCCTATCCAGAATGATTATGAAAGCAGAGCAAATGGGAACAATCCATGGTATAAAAATTGCAAAAAGTGCTCCACCCATTTCCCACTTAATGTATGCAGATGATGTAGTAATTTTCCTGAGAGGTAATCTTTTGAACACCAATAGCATCAAAAACATCTTGCAGACATACAACAACTGGTCTGGACAAAAAGTGAATCTATTTAAATCTGTCATCTTCTTCTCCAAAAACATGCAGCCTACGCTTCAATCCACAATCTGCAATGCACTCCAAATTCAAAAAGCAGAAGGTAACATAAAGTACCTGGGCTACTCCCTCCCTCTCAGCAGATCAAAAAAAGAAAATTTTCATGGCACAATTCAGAAACTCAAATGCAAACTCCAAAGTTGGAAATCAAAACTTCTTTCACAAGCTAGTAAAGCCACTCTAATCTACTTAGTCTTGCAAAACACACCCACATATGCTTTAAGTACTTTCAAACTCCCTTCAAGTATTTGGGAAGAGGCTGACTCTATAATCAGAAAGTTCTGGTGGAACAAAGACACTAATGTATCACATTATTTCTCTTCTATCAATTAGACTCAACTTTGTCGACCAAAAGAAGCAGGTGGTTTGGGCTTCCGCCACCTAAAAGATTTCAACCAAGCAATGCTGTCCAAACTTGCATGGGATATCTTTAAGTCTCCAAACAAATTCTGGGTGAAAATCATCATTGCAAAATACATCAAAGAGCTTGATTTCTTAACTGTACTCCCACGCAATTCAGACTCTTATATTTGGAAAGGTATATTGTGGGGTAAAGACTTAATCATCCAAGGGAACTATTGGAAACTAGGACATGGACATTCCATCAACATATGGACACAACCTTGGATTCCTGGCTTACCACACCAAAAACTCCCCAACTCCATTTGTCACAATTCTCAGGGCAATATTTCCACTCCTGCAGACCTTTGGCACTGGAACCCCAACTTGCAATGAGATGTATCAAAGGTGAACAATATCTTTCCAGCATATGTTGCCAATTTCATACAAGCACTTCCCCCTACACTAGGTACTCTGGATATCCTGACTTGGTTTGGAACAGGTAAAAGGAATTTCTCAGTAAAAGATGCCTATCTCACTCTGATAAAAAACAAAGGTGTTCATGATTGCAAGAGTTATTGGAAATTACTCTGGAAAGCAAAGCTATATGAACGACACAAAATTTTCCTTTAGAAAATACTAAGAAACGCACTTAGTACAAAAGAAGAGGATAGCTCAATTTACTCCTATTACAGATTTAAGTTGCACTCTTTGCCATAAAGAAATGGAAGATGTAGAGCATCTGTTTATCAGATGTGAAATATTACAATCTTGGTGGAAACATTGGAATTGGAACTTGCTATGGGAATTCACAAAGTCACTTGACATCTTCACTTACATCAAGTTCCTTTTACAACCCCCCAAGCTTCTCCTTCCGGTTGATTGTTCTACTGAGAACTTCACTTTGATAGCAGTTATAATGCTCGAACAATTATGGTTTACCAGAAATCAAATGGTGTTTAATAAAGGGAAACTCGAAGGAACCAAATCCATCAATTCAATAGTCAGAAGAGTTGAAGAATTCAAAACCTGTCTAATACCACAAAAACAGGTTGACAATCAAAGTATCAAAGATGAGATTTTCATTCCCATTCCAAATCAATGGCAACCACCTCCCTCAAAGGCGGTAAAATACAATTTTGATGCAGCCTAGAATCATGAGAGAGCAACAATTGGATTTGTTATATCTGACACCAATGGCAATATTGTTGAAACTTGGACGGATTAGAGATACACTACTTGTGCAAATGTTGCGGAAACTCTAGCATTAGAAGCGACTTTTACCCATGCTTTAACAATTAAACACCAAGCAATATATATGGAAGGCGATGCCAAATTTGTAATACAAGCCCTAATGGAAGATGCTCAGGAAGAGATCTCAAACACAACTGCAACAATCATTCAGAAACTAAAACTTTGGCTACCACTGTTCTCTATGCTCTCTATTCGATGGATTCCACGTCAATTGAATTACCGAGCTCACAATTTGGTCAAACCAACTACAGCAGATGCATTGATCTCAGCATCGATACAAGACTCCTCTACCATTCAACACTCTACTCCCCTCCCCCCTTACAGGCTTTTGCCTATTTTCATTAGCAAAAAAAAAAAAAAAAGGGCTAAATGAGAACTTTGAAAAATTTGTAAAAAGATGTGAAAATTTATTATTTATTATTTTTTTTATAAAAAAAGAGCCATAAAGAGGTCGTTGTCAGCCCAACAAGGACGTTTCCGTTTAACCAGAGTGCCAAATTGATGCCTTGACGAAGAAACCAGTGGGCTCTCTCCGTTGCTTCCCAAACTCACTCTCATCTGATTTTGATTTTCATTTGCAATCTGGTATGGCTTCTTCCTCCTTATCTCGTTTAGCTTGAATGCTATACATAATGCTCAGTAGTTTATAATTTCCGAGTAAACTAAACTCTAGGAAATTAAGGGAAACAGTTCTGATGGATATTTTATACTAATGATCGTCATTATCTTCAAATCCAGTCCAATTATTTGTTTTAGCAGTTGCTATATTTTGTATTAGGAACGATTTATATAGGAACAATGAGCTATACGAAATTAAAACCCCTCCTATCGCAATCCATGCCTCGCCTGGTCCAGTTCTCAACAAACGTGGCACTCATTAGAAGGTCTCTCTTACTAGGATAACATACCTATGCTTCAATATTACAGCTCCAGTAACTTTTACCACTAAAAAATAATCGAGGACCCTTTTACCATTAAAAAAATCAACGTTTTAGTTCTTTCTATTCCAATTTGTAATGATACAATAGGAATTGCTTCCCTTCTTTTTTCAGACCTCCATTGAATTCTCACCCGCTTCAGTATGGTACAACTTTTCTTTATTTGTTTCTCTAAGAAGATTGTTTCGGTTCTGGTTGCTCAGATTACCTTTTTCTCTGAGCATTTTTTTGAACCATTGAACAGAAGATTTAGGAATCCTAGTAAGATTATTCTTGTAATCCACATAATACAGACCAAAACGTACAGTGTAGCCCATGTTCCATTCCCAGTTGTCCAGCAGTGACCACACAAAATAACCACGCACATCACAGTTGTCTTGCCTGCATTGAGTTGGTAAATATTACGTTAGGCAACATAATGTGTAATTTGAAGGCCTCAGACAAGGTAATCTTACTCTGAAATGTAAGATGTAGGAAGTAAGAACCCTCAAATAAGAGAAATGCTAAATTTTGATTTGGATAGAGTTGTTACCATATAGCCGCGGATAGGTTTGAAAGATAGTCCCTATGGAATCTTATCCTCTTTTCATCATTCAAAGCTTTATCCATTGCGATAAATGGCCCATTTGGATCATCCATACCTGTTTGTCATGGGTTCTAACAATGAGATTTTTCATGAAAATATTAGGATTTAATGTTCTAAAGCCTCAATTTGTTTTCTTACCGTTTTCTGTTATTAGTACTGGGGGATTCCCATACTTATCTTTAACGTAATTTGCTAACTTTCTGATGCCCCATGGGACTATGTGTAACCAGTGAGAAGCTGCCTGGAGGAGGAACAATTTATGAGCTATGTTTCATCTAAAACGTGCATCTTAATTCCAGTCTTTTTTGTGTGTGTGTGTTGCTGAGATAACTCAGCTTTGGTCTTTAGTGAAAGATCAGGACATACTTTTTCTCCTATAGCAATTCCACTCCGGTAGGCTTCAGTTGAAAAGATTTGTGAACAATATCAGTCAATTTACATAAGCGTAAACACTTTTTAAAGGAAAAATATTGTAGTTTTCGAAAGCTTACGTGTTGAAATGACTGCAGAATCAGATAAGGCGTCGTGCAAAATGAACTTTCGAATTCTAGTCCTGTCATTCCGAGCATATAATGTGGTATAATGATTTATACCGACAAAGTCCAAAGATCCCTTTAGAAATTTTGCCAATGATTGTGAAATCTCTGGAAGCCTATTGCTCACAAGCCTCCTCATCGACAGAGGATATTCACCAAAGAAAAGTGGATCTAGAAACCTAGTTCACCTTTCCTGTGTTAGATGTGTTAATTTACGTATGAAAGTTTGGAGTCTTTCAAATATGTAGTACGCAATAAGCAAAATTAAATTCATAACAGATTACCATCCTAGTGTGAAGTCTATTGCTCTTTTTGCTGCCTCAGTGTCTTCATCACTATCAGATATAGGTTCATACCACTTGGCATCAACAACTATTCCCACTTGACCTCCTTGTTTTCCCTGGAAATCTAATAAATTAATAAAGAGAACATACATAATTTTACATGGTCCTCCAATTAACTTTCTATGTTGGAGGAAATACCTTAAAAAGTTTCTGATAGCAATGGTAAGCAGCAACATGGGACTGGAGGATATTATGAGCAACAATGTAGGGTTCTGATGATGAGTTTCCCTTTTTACAGAATAGATGACCCAGAAGAGAACATCTTCCTGGAGCTTGTATGCCCAAGTCATAGCTTTGTAGAGAGTAACCATGAGGCTCATTGAAGGTGATCCAGTGCTTTACTCTATTTCCAAAAGCTTGGAAACAGGTAATAGCATAATTTTTGAAGTCTTCTCTGTTATATGACTGAAGCTAATGTAAAGCTGAAACAATATACTAAAGAACTTCTGTATTCAGTTCTAAGATACTTACATTATTTGTGGGCTCAGCCATCCTTCATATCTTTCTTCAAGACTCTGAGGGAGGTCCCAATGGTATAGAGTTACAAAAGGTTGAATCCCTGATTAAATAAATAAATAAATAATTCAAGAGCAGGTTGACCCTGAAATGGTATTCTATCATTTTATGCATGATAGGGAAAAGAGTCGAAATCTGAAGACGTTTTCTATTTGGTGGTAACCTTTTTCAAGTAAGGCATCTATGAATCTGTTGTAGTAGTTTATTCCTTCTGGGTTGGGCTCTCCTGTTCCGTCTGATGAAGTTGTATTCAGAAGAGGTCAATGGTAAAGCAGATGAAATGAAATATGGTAAACAAATAGATTCTATAGAAATTTCCTCTTCTTACTTGGAAAAACTCTTGACCATGATATTGAGAATCTGTAAGCATCCATTCCGAGATCTTTCATCAGGCTTATATCATCCTTTAAATTTCAAAATTCAATTTCTATTTTAGTTAGTGTGCTGTCTGACCCAAAAAATAAAAAGAAAGAAAAAAGTAGAAGATATGAAGTGTACTAATCTATTGAGCATTGATATTTCTAAATTATGCCAACAACTTTTTGGAGTACTTTTTTTGGGTCTTTAAATAATAAGATGGTGATATATCATCATCGATATCCCGAATGGTGATATATCATCATCGATATCCTGAAGCTCATTTCTTATTTTTATATTAGGAAGATCAGTATTGTAATGAAATCATCGATTCTCTTATCCTTGTGATTCCTTGCCTTTTGTCACGGAATGAAAGTTAACCATTCTAATTTGCTTTTAAATTAACAAACACTTGGTTAAGTGTCATGTTATTAATAACTTGTTTCCTGGACCCCAAAAAAAGTCTTGAATGAAAAGTTTTTTTTTTTTTAACTAATCAGTTGTTGCTTGTGGTCTTAAAACTAGAAGATCCCTTTTGAAGCGTGCTGATATATCTTTATAATTCACCTTAAATCTGTGATATTGATCAACAGCTGTGTTTGCATTGCTGAAGTCCAAAATTCTACCTGTTGTACAAAAACAGAGGAAAAAATAAAACCGGCTAGTTCTTTAGCTTCTTTTTTCTTCACAATCTAAAACAATTAATGTTTGAATTGATTATTCTAGTGAGAGCCATCATTATGTATGAGTTTCTACCTGGTTCTTTTGTAAAAGTATCCCATATGCTAGCTCCCTTGTTTCCTTCATTTACAGCTCCTTCAAACTACCATATACAATATATATCTTCAATGTTAAACTACTCCACAGGATTCGATGTGCTGAATTGAAAGCCAAAAGATAAAGAACAAATTGGAAAGAAATACCTGGTAGGCTGAAGAAGCAGTTCCAAAGGTAAACCCATCTGGGAAATTAGCTCTTCTAAGAGATTCTGTGACTGCAAAGAGACGAGTTATCACAAAGAAGATGAGGCTCCGGTTCATGGCGAACTCCGATCAGCATGTGAATTGTGAGTGTTCTTGAGTCTTTTCAGCTTATAGATGTTTTCAGGTATTTGTTTGAAATAATTAGAATAACTGGTAAATTTCTGGGATTCTTTATAAAGATAAGAAGAATCAGTAATCAATTTTAGTTGTAAAGGCTAAGAATAAGAATAAGCTGAAGAATAAACGGGCAAAATATGTCTTGGAGTTGAAGGTGGGATAGAATGACTTGAGGAGGTTTCTTTGTCCTTGAGTACACGTTATGAAGTTAAATAGTTTGTGCTTGAAGCTGGGGAGTTGTGTGTGATTTGAAACGAGGTAGATGACATATTTAATAAGCTGAGCACTTTTATTCATCTCAAATTCACGACTTCAATAGCACAACTTAATTAAATAACAAAAGTAGGTTTCTTTGCCTCATCAAATAACATTATATCATTATGCCATCTTAATTAGTAACACATCTCAATTCTCAATTAAAAGATTTTTCCTAAGCAAGGACTTCAAAATTTTGTAATTATGTATAAACCTCTTTTTTATGAGGGTGTGCTAATTAAGAAAACAATGATAAGATAAGACTCCAGGAAACTTGAACATTTGGGAATGGCACCGTCCACGTCTAACTTTATATTTTATTAGGTGTGAAGTGGACTAATATGTTTATCCTATATACTGCCTTGGCAGCCTTGCCTTTTCTCTCTCTCTATTTTTCTGTTAATTAATTTTGATTGTAGGCTAAAGGAGTAAATTGGGATCGGTTGTCCCATGAATTAAAGGTACAACCTATTAATTTTAATAACTCATCTCATTTTATCTTATCTAATTTTTCATATGAAAAGATGATAATAAAATAATACTAATTAAAATATTTTATTGATTCTAAATAAACTAAAATGAAATAAGTAAAAATAAAATAAATAATAAAAAACATGAAATATGAAATATTAATAAGAAAATAGATGGAACAATTTTAATGGGATGAAATAATTTTATAGCCGACTATACGTCTCTAGTTGGTGGCCTTCTATATAATTAAATGGCCCCTGAAAGGGGATGCCCCTCAGCGAGGACAGCAAAAGAACAATAAAATAAAAAAATAGAAAATCTTAATTGCGCATATCTATGAAGATAATATATCAATATTTTAAATCTTATAGGTTATATACTTGACCTTGAGAGTTGAAACATCCCTAGCCCAGAAAAGAAAAAGAAAAAGAAAAAGAAAAAGAATGTCAAATAAGCGGATTTGGATGGACGATAACGTCGGCAGTGGAAAAACTTCATGTTTTAGGATAATTTAATGTTATAATTTTACTTAATTAATACAGTAGTATTGTAATTATTAAAATATAATTAATTAATTATACAATTTTAATTTTAAGTCAAGTTAATTTAAATTTTAAAAATGATACTTTTTTCATGGATATTATTAATTTTTTTTAATTATATTTAAAACAAAAAATAAATATAAAAATCTCTGTTTCATCCTCTCATATTCTCTTGAATTTATTATAATTTTAATTTTCAATTGTTACATAATAATTTATTAATTAATGACTTCAAGTTGAGAGAGAACGGAAAAAATGGACGAAGTAATAAATATTTTACTTTTATTTTTTTGTTTAAAAAAAAAAGAGAAATTTATTATTATCCTTGAAAAAAAAATATTTTTTTTAAAAAAATTTAAATTAATTTGATCTAAAATTAAAATTATAAAATTAAATAAATCTATTTTAATAATACGTTAAAAAATTAATGTATAAATTAAATAAAATTATATGATTAAATTAGCAAAAAATTCAAAAAACTTATGTATTAAACTTTTATGGACGATAAAAGTTTTTCCAGTAATGGATACATAAACTAGGGCGATGACTTAGCAGTTTGACTCTTGTGAACCAGAGAAAAAAAGAATTAAGGAGATTTTTTTTATATATTAAATATATAAAAATTATGTGTACGAAACAAATAAAAAGATTGATTTAAAAAAGAAAAATACATTATACCTTAAAAATTTAAGAGGTTAGAGAATTTAAATTTATTTATCTTTTAAAATATAATTAGTTCTCAAAACGTGAAGGAAAAAATTCCGAATTAAGAGAAGGAATTTTTAAAGGCAATATATGTAATAAATCTCGTGTTAGTGTAGCACAAGATGTGTGGCATAGAATGAAAAAAAGAAAAAAAACTTAAAAAATGATAGCCGAAAGCTTTTCAGCAAAAATGTTACTTTGTTTCGTGGAACAAGTATCTATGGATCTTGCCAACGTATTAAAGTGGAAAATATCTTTATTATCAATAATTTAATCTTAACTCACAAATTATAATATAATTAATTTCATTAGTCTTGTACACTTTTTTTCTTTTGAAAACACCATTAACATATATATTATAAAAATGTTTCGTACTTTTAGCATATAATTTTGAAAATTGCTTAGAGTCATGGTCTAGTTATCATTCTATCACCACCTTTAATTTACATATTTCATTTATTTTTTAATTTCTCTCATAATTTTAATTGTGTGATAAAGTCATCATTCAAAACATGACTTAAGAGCATCTTCAAGGTAGCTCTAAAACTTTATTTTATGCTCTAAAGAGGCCTTATATTTTATGCACTAACATAGTGCAATAAATAGTATTGTTATAAATAAATATTATTGTTGTAAATATAGAACGATATTATTTATGCCCTTTTTTTTTTTTGCAAATTTTCTTTCAAATAATTTTTTAATGTGATATTTAATATAATAGGTTCAAGATAAAGAAACAATAGTGTATTTTTTTCATTATTTTAGTTCAAAAGTTACACTAAATGAAATTAAAAAGAAAATTCTAAAAAATAAAGTTTTTTTGTGTAATATTTAGTGTATTGAATTAAAAAAAAAAAAGAAAAAAGCAACAGTATAATATTTGCATTTATATAATATAAAAATTACATTAAAATAAAATTTTGGGTTATAAATAATATAAAGTTAAGTTGTATAGCATTATTCTATAATTTTACACTATAAAAACGTCATTCAATGACCTGTTGCCTGTTTGAGATGGAGAATTCATTTTGTCCCGTACACAGTACACTGTATCAGGAGATTGATTTCATCCATTTGAAACCATAATATCATATTAATTTATGCGTAATTAAATTAATTTTAAGAGAATATTTTTTTAAATAATAATACTTTTTTATTTATTAAGCTATATTGTTGTGCCGTTCGCACAATTAATTAATATGAGTATAACTACTTGTAATCCTTGTAAAATGTAAAAACTCCATCGTTTAAGGATGACAATTTATATGTAATTTAATTGATTAAATTTAATTTAAATTAAATATAAATAAAATTTTAACTCAGTTCAAATAACATGTAAAAATAATAATGAACTAAGTTAGGACTATATTAGAATTAACCTATTTGTTCGAAATAAAATAAAATTTAATTTAATTTTAAATAATAATAAAAATATTATGTTAAAATTATATTAGTTATTTTCTATATTTTTTTTATGATATATTAGTTATTTTTATTTTATTTTTTTTGAAAAATAAACTAATAAATAATACATAATTGTAATTTATTCATTTTGTCATATTATTATATTACATTGTTTAATATTAATTCTTTTAATATTCATATCTACCCATATCTTTAAACCTATATATATATATATTCATCTTTAATTTTAATTAGTATTATAAATGTTATATTTTTAAACTGTTTAGACATTAATTTTGTAGTAAAATTTCAAACATTTTATCAATTTATATTACGTTATTTTCTTTTCAACTAGTTCATTATTTTCATAATCATATATTATATAATAATAAAGTCGTATTCTTGTGTAATATTTTAAATTACTTAAAATTTTTATTTTTTGATAAATATATGTGTCTAACATACTAGATAATTTTTTAGCAATTTGATTTATTTTAAGTCAGCTTATTTGTGTTTGATTTGAATTTAGATTTATATTTATTGACTTAAATTTAATTTAATTTTTGTTAAAATTAGATTAATTTAAATTATATTAATTCAAGCTAGCGTAATCTAACCCAAGTGATACGAAATTTCGAGGCATACTCTATGCTGTTTCTTTATTAAAACCAGAGTAAGAGTTTAAGTGTTTAACGAGTAAGCTTAAACCTCTATTGGATGATGACTATGAGAGCGGCAATCAGTCCTCAAAGGTTGAAGCGACTGTTCTCCATGATACCTTCATTTGTTCCTCTGACCTTGCTCGACTCTGCTCCGACTCGCGAGCAGGCTCAACCCAGCACCAATCTCTTCGTTTCAGGCAAGTCCTTCGTTTCTCTCTCTCGATTTCCATAATGCTTTAAATTCCTTTCATATTTCTTTATATGCTTCATGTTAGTCCTTCTTCTCTATTTCTCTTCTTTAATTATGCGGTCTACTACAAATTGCTCTTCTTCTTTTTTCCTCTGGCAATGTATTCGTGATTTGAACTTCCTGAGTATGAATGTGCGAAAATTCAATAAAAAAAGATGGTAACTTTTTTTTGTGTGCGCCTTTGTAACGAGAACAAAGTTATTCATTAATGTGCTCACTTTAATTCTGTTTTAGCTATATTTTTTCAATATGTTATTGTGTTTTAATTCTGTTTTAGCTACATTTTTTTTTCAATATCTTACTGTTAAATGGTGGTTCATATTTCATAATAATTTGAGCCATATTTATGTTGTACATTCTCCATTTTTAATAACATTGTTTTGTAATTTTGACTTATAAAAATACTAAAGGAGGTCACCCATATCACGTACACAAAAGTTTCAACTTTTAAGTAAATAAGGGCTTACTTTTCAGCTACTTTTAACCACGTTTTGTTAGATATTGATGCATATACAATAGCACACTAAAAATGACTCTTATAACACTTATGATGTGACCGCTTCCTTTTTCATTGAGTTTATTAATAGTGTGACCGTCATTTAAGTCCCTTTCTTCATTAAAAAAGTACACTTTAGTCTTTTTTATTTTGTTTTTGTGCGCCTTTGTAACGAGAACAAAGTTACTCATTAATGTGCTCACTTTAATTCTGTTTTAGCTATATTTTTTCAATATATTATTGTGCTTTAATTCTGTTTTAGCTACATATTGTTTTCAATATCTTACTGTTAAATGGTAGTTCATATTTCATAATAATTTGAGCCATATTTATGTTGTACATTCTCCATTTTTAATAACATTGTTTTGTAATTTTGACTTATAAAAATACTAAAGGAGGTCACCCATATCACGTACACAAAAGTTTCAACTTTTAAGTAAGTAAGGGCTTACTTTTCAGCTATTTTTAACCACGTTTTGTTAGATATTGATGCATATACAATAGCACACTAAAAATGACTCTTATAACACTTATGGTGTGACCGCTTCCATTTTCATTTAATTTATTAATAGTGTGACCGTCATTTAAATCCCTTTCTTCATTAAAAAAGTACACTTTAGTCTTTTTTATTTTTTTTGTGTGCGCCTTTGTAACGAGAACAAAGTTACTCATTAATGTGCTCACTTTAATTCTGTTTTAGCTATATTTTTTCAATATGTCACTACTACAAATTTGCCTTTATAGGACGGCCAGTGGCCGTTCTATAAAGCCCCGTCCTAAAAGAATCGAAAAAATAGGACGTTCACGGAGCGTCTTATAAAAAAATTTTATAGGATGGCCACTGGCCATCCTATAAAATTCTTTTAAGACGGTCAGTCTTTTAGGACGGCCATAAAAAAAAAAAAAAAAAATTCTTTTAGGATGACTAATAGCCGTCCTATAAAATTCTTTTAGGACGGCTACTGACCGTCCTAAAAGAATTTTTTTTTTTTTTTTTGTGTTCGTTCAGTATTGAAATCTATATATAACATGTGCAAATTAATTTTATTCTAGAAACACGATTCCATAATAAATTTCATTCCAAAAATATTCATAATTTACATCACATATACATATATATGGTTCAAAAAAAAATTGGCGCGACTTTCAATTTTTCTTTTCCTGCTTTAGTTTTTCAATTTTCTCTTTCTTTTTAGGACTCAACCTGATAATCAAAATTCAACCCATAGATTCACAATAAGAAACTAACAAGCCAAATATCATTAATACTCAACATTAAGATTGATACTTATAATAGAAATGCAAAGAAAATGGCCAAAAATGGGCGAAAAAATGGCAAACGAAAATCAAGAAAGAAGAATGATCAAAGTGAGCAAAAGGAAACAAAGAAATCAAATGTCCAACTATTTAAAGAAAAAAAATAATTATTAAAGTCGAGCAAAATACAAATATCAACCAAAAGTGGAGAATATATATATATTTAAAAAAATTACCAAAGATTAGCGTAAGAATAAAATAAATAATAAGTGCAGAATAAATAATCAAAGCCTTCACATGCTACCAGCTCTACTAGCAAAAATCAATTATTGTTAGTGGTGATATTGAAGGGGATGGGGATAAGAATGAGTATCCTGGTGAGAAAGAGAAGGAGAGGAAGGAGGACGAGGGATTGAATTTTTTTAACTTAAAATGAGTTAGGTTCACTTGCGAGGAGAAATATATATAAGTAAAAAAAATTACACTCGTTCTTATAAATTCGTTTAGGACAAAGGCAGAAAAAAAAAATTTCTTTTAGGACGGCCACTAGCCGTCCTATAAAATTCTTATAGGACGGCCAGTAGATTTTTTTTTTTTTTTTTTTTTTTCTGTGTTTGTCCAGTACTGAAACTATATAGGACGGCTATTAGCCGTTCTATATAGTAACATATAGCCGTCTTAAAAGAATATTTTTTAAGACGGCTAATAGCCGTCTTATAAAGTTTCGCCTAATTTTTTCCGTAATAGCCGTCCTATATTTCTTATAGGACGGCCATATATTTGAGACCATCCTATTTATTTCTCACTCTAAATTATAAGCCGTCCTATATTGCCCAAATTGTAGTAGTGTGTTATTGTGTTTTAATTCTGTTTTAGCTACATTTTGTTTTCAATATCTTACTGTTAAATGGTGGTTCATATTTCATAATAATTTGAGCCATATTTATGTTGTACATTCTCCATTTTTAATAACATTGTTTTGTAATTTTGACTTATAAAAATACTAAAGGAGGTCACCCATATCACGTACACAAAAGTTTCAACTTTTAAGTAAGTAAGGGCTTATTTTTCAGCTACTTTTAACCACGTTTTGTTAGATATTAATGCATATACAATAGCACACTAAAAATGACTCTTATAATACTTATGGTATGACCGCTTCCTTTTTCATCGAGTTTATTAATAGTGTGACCGTCATTTAAGTCCCTTTCTTCGTTAAAAAAGTACACTTTAATCCTTTTTATTTTTTACTAGTACATACTATGTCCCTTATTATATAAAAACGTACACATAAATTCAATTTCTTATTTTTTGAACGCGCATGCTTCTCACATGTAAGGGTAAGTATGTCATTAACTTCTATTCTCGCTAGGTAAATAATAATAAATTGTAGATATCATGTTTGAATCAAAAAATGTGATACATAAAATATCCAAAATATTATAGAAAAATTCCATAAAATATAAATTTACAAAAACAGTTGACAAAAAAATAATTTTTTTTCAATTAAATGTAATATTTATTTTTCAGCAATGTGATATTTTAATTCACATAATAAATATAATATTTTATTTAGTGAATTTGTTATTTTTTTCTTATTAAAAATATAATTTTTAAAAATTATTGTAATTAGTTAAATAATATTAATATATAATTATTAATTGATTTGATATAATAATTGATAGGAATTAATTGATACAAAGAAGGACAAAAAACGTTCTTCCTTTGTAAAATAATATATTTTTAGAGTGATATTTAGTACAATTTATTGAATATGAAAAAAAATAGTGTAACTGTTGTACTAAATAAAGTTTTGGGTCGTAGACGGACTAAGATTTTTTTCCTTTCTATTTTTTTGCTAAATAAGTAAAATGTATATTTTATTCTCTTGCTTTACTATGTGGGCTGGTTTTTTTCTCTTTTTTTTTTTCTTTCCAAGATTAAACATATGTTTACATTTTGATGTATTTTGGAAACATACTATCATAAAACAAAGAAACCAATGTGTATCTTTTATTAAACAAAGGGACTTTTCAAATGTTTTTTACGTTTATTTATAGTCTAGTGGGACTCTTCCTTCCTTCATATTAAATCACATATTCAAATTAGACTAAAAAAATTATCAGATAACAAACATTATGGAATATAATTCATTGCTTTATGTTGTGTGTTCAAGACAAATTTTCTGAGGCACCAAAGTAAAGGAATTCATAAATATAGTTCAAACTGTAAATAAGATGTTGTATAGTGTGCAAATATAGTTGAGTATTCATGTTGGTCGAGTGATACATTTGTTACTCCACTAGTGTACTAAATTTCTGTACTCTTTTATTTCTTAAACATTCTGTTAATAACAGTTCATCAAACTTTTGCCTTTCTTTTTCTTCCAAGGCTTAGTAAACGTGCTACATCAGAAGGACTGCGAGATGCCTTTTCTAAGTTTGGCGAAGTACACTTCATGGTACAATCTAGCTTAAACTTGTTCATTTGTTCCACTTACTTTCTTGACTATTAATTAGCCCCAAGTAATTATGTAGTTTATAGCTAGGGTAGTCACTGATCGTACTTCGGGATACCAAAAGGTTTTTGGTTTGTAAGTAATTGCAAACAGTATAGAGGGCATGGATGGCAACTGGCAAGGTTAGTCATGTTCATTTACCTTGAATCCAACTCTCCTTGTCTGTGAATTATGGTTCTCCAAGTTTCTCTACGTGTAGATTATTTCTTTTAACCAAAAAGTCATTATGGCTTACGATCATCACCATCTCTAGCTTTATATATATGTGTGTGCTTTTTGTTGTAATCAACCTTGATTAACTGGAATAGTGCAATTAGCTCAATTTCTCTTGATAGTACTTCTGTGGATTCTAAATTAGGACATAGTATTACTATGTCATCATTGTGGAATAATTTTATAGGTGATGAATTCTTAGGTATTGGTTAAATTTTATTAAAATATATCAAATCATTAATTTGTGACACATATATGATATTAAGTAGTGTATAGTGATATGAAAAGTTTTCCGTAACTATGGGATCAATTAATAATAAAATAGTTAATTAAATTTTAACATGTATATTATTATATGTGATAAAAAGTATTTTAATTTATTAAATAAGAATATTAATACCCCAAAAAAAAAAAAAAAGGATTGGGAGACATAATAAGTCCACACGAGCTTGTTACCTATTAACCAATTAAAGATTGTGAAAACAAAGAACGTAAGACATTATGTATAAATATGTATATGCGGAAATCACCGCCTATAATGGTGTTTTCCGTGTTTTTTTATTTGTTTTTTAGAAAAATGAAAACAAAGTACAGCTGTTTTCAGTATTTTGTTTTATAAAACAGCTACTTAAAAGCATGGCCAGACAATTAGAATTGTTTTTAAAAACAATAATTTTTAAGTTTAATGGCCAAACAGACTCTAAAGTTTTCAAAAAATTTCAAAATTTTAAAAATTAGAAAGTTTTCAAAAAATTACAAAAATGGAAGGTATTCTAAAATTTTCAAAAATAGAAAGTATTTAAAAAAATCAAAATTGAAAATTTTCAATAATTTCCAAAAATGAAAAGTATTCTAAAATTAAAAGTATTAAAAATTTTCAATGTAAAGTATTCAAAAATATAAAGTTTTCTAAAATTTTCAAAAATAGAAAGTATTAAAAAATTTCAAAAAATGCTAAAAATGGAAAGTATTCTAAAATTTCCAAATGGAAAGCTTTCAATAATTTTCAAATTTTCATAAATTGAAAGTTATCTAAAATTTCAAAAAATAGAAAGTATTCAAAAAAATTGAAAAATGAAAAATATTCTAAAATTTTCAAAGTAGAAAGTTTTCAAAACTTTTGAAAATTGGAAAGTTTTCTATAATTTCCAAAAATAAAAGGTAGTCTAAAATTTTCAAAAAATATAAAGCTTTTATAAATTACCAAAAATGGAAAGTATTCAAAAAATTTCATAAATAGAATTTTTTTGAAAAATTTTCAAAAATGAGAAGTTTTCAAATATTTCCAAAAATTAATTTTTTTCTAAAATTTTGAAAAATGGAATGTGTCCTAAAATTTTCAAAAACTATATATTTATATTTAATGCATGTCCCAGTCATGGAATCTTGTTACTGATTGATGCAGGTAATTTGTCTTAGTACTTGCCATTGGTTTTTATTTATTTATTAAAATATAGTCATAATTTATAATTTAATTATATGATATAATTTTTTTATATATAATTTTTTATTTTTAACTTTCATCATGAAAAAAATATGTTTGTTTTTTTTATAACGTAAATTAAAATATTTTAAAGTGGTTAAAAATAAAATTAATTGAATAATTTAGTTATTTATGTACAAAATTATAATTTTATTAAAATATGAAAACAAAAAAAAATTACAAAGATTGCGGTCAATGCAATACATCTGTTCTTAAACCCAAAAATTAGAAATAAAGCACTCTCAACATTCTTTTCATGAAGATTGTCCTTTATTAGTCTTAAAAAAAAAAAAAACCACAATTGACAATGTGGAAACGAAAAAAAAAATGGAAAACAAGTGAAATAATTATTGGAGTGATGCAATTCCCACAAAAACTTTAATCATTATTCTTATTAAAATTGTCTCCATTATTCTTATCAATGGATAGAAAACACACACTAAATATAAAGAAAGCAAATCTACTGGAAAATTTTGAAGAGAAAGCAAGACCACTAAGGCAGAATTAATATGCAGGAGGATTTGTGATGCAAGGACTGACGAAATGGTGGATGGGTGATTGGGAAGGTAGAGACGATGGTGTGGGAGATGAGATGGGTAGGGAGGTAAGTGGCCACCGGTGAAAAGTAAGCAGAGGCGTATATACGTGGAGTTAGGAGAACTCCAACTTCGGCAAATTTTTTTACAAAAAATTAATTATGTATATATTTTTAGCATTAAATGAATATTTTATTTATAGTAATATATTGTGTCTAATTTTTATGTACATATTAACAATATTTAACAAATACGTAAATAAAAATGATATGAATTGTAAATAACATGATTAAATATATACTTTTTTTTTTTTTATGTATTTGGTAACTTTTAGTAACAAAAATAAAATTAGAGTAGTTTACTACAAAAATTATTCTTAAATATAAGAATCTAAATAATATTTAAATATTTTTAAACTCAACATTATAAAAATAAAATAAAAAAATAAATATATGATAAGCTTCATATTAAAATTTTTTAAATTTATGTTTATTATATTTTATTTAAATCCAAATTTTAATTTTATCTAATATTATATTATTTGATATTATTTGAAATTTTTTATATAAAAAATTTATTATTTTTATTGTTATTAGTCATTTTTATATTGTTTATAAATATATATTTTTAAATATAGTCTCAAGCTTAAAATTATAAATCATATTTTACTTTTTACATTTTCATATGTTTATTTTAGTTTTAATGTATTTGATTGAGCTTTTTATTTGCTTAGATTTTTTAGTTAATAAATTTATTTTATTCATGAATGATACTAATATTTATTAACTTGTTATATTTTTGTTTAATTTTCGTTATAAGTTAATTATAATGTGTTAATTCTATGTTTTTATTATAATATGATATGAAAAAATTTAGTATTAAATTGGGTATAATTTATTATAATTCTTACTAATTTTTTATTTTGTATAAAAACAAAAATAACCCCCCTCTCCCTAAATTTTTTTCTACCTCCGCCCCAGAAAGTAAGGAATCTTTGATATCAAAACTCTTACTAGAATTTCGACAAAGGCTGAGAGAATCGCCTTTTGGTAGAGTCCTACGAAAGTAATTAACATATGGTCATTGCCATTGTTGTTTCCACAGTAGTGTTTTTAAAAAAACCAGGTTTTTGATTTATTTTTTTGGTTACAAATTTTGAAAAATTGGTAGTAAATTATGTTTGAACAAAATTTGAGAAGTTTGAGTGTTAAAGGGTTGTGTGTAATTCAAGTGACACTGGTCATTAACGTACCTTACATAAATAAGATATATCATCACACTTGATTGAACTTTAATGGTAATGTTTGTATAAAAAAAAGTTAAATGATGCATTTGTAAATATTCTCAGGTAGATCGTGTTCTGTGGTTAATAAAACAATTTGTTACAATATCTTTTTGGCGTTGTTAAGATTGGTCAATGGCTCTTAATACACAAAAAACAAGAGGACTAAAATGAGCAATTTGATTGGTCACGCATATCCTTGTGTTCCCACATGCCCTACCTTTGATGTTTATGACGTTCTTGCTTTGGAATGCCTCAAGCTTTTGATTTGACACTGACGCTGGCTTTAAGATAATATATATGTATTTTTGCACAACGTAATGTATGGGTAGTTAGGAGTCCAGAGCCAGAGGTGAAGATATATATATTCAGAAAACGAACAAAACAGATGCTTTATTTATTTTGGTAGCTAGCTCTAATATATACAACACATCGCAATTAAGGAAAAATGCAAAGGTGTCCTTTGACACATACCAATCTTCAAGTGGCATTGCCTTGCTGTGGAAGCAACCCATGAAAATTTGTAACATTGAAAATAACATAGCAGTGGATATTTTTAGACCATTTATAAAGTGCACTTGTCACTCATTTGTGACAAAAGTTTTTTTTTTTTTTTTAATCATGCATAAATGTTTTCTGCCTGAGATAGAATTTAGTTGGAGGAGAAAAAACGATAAAATTGAATGCGTTTTCTGTTCTTCGAAGGTAATGCAATAGTAATAAAAATGATTCTGTATATTTTTATGTTTAATTTATAATATAGTATCAAAAATATTTATTCTTCCCACACATTCAGGAATACGTTGAAATGTTTTATTTTCTTCACATATTTGTATAATTATTTGTTATTTTTTCTCATTTTATCTTATTTAAAAATAAAAATATATCTTAATTTTGTTTGATTTTATAATTTTATAAATATTAATTAAATATTTATCATTATTTTGATTCCGTGCTCAAACAAACATAATAATAATAATAATAATATTTTTATTAAATTTTATTCTCATTATGTTTTTGAATTTACGAACTAAAGATTACCTAAGACTGAAGAAACATAAATGCGGTAGTGATGTGAAGCCCAACTCATTGTATTTCTACAAATCTTAACATGGCACCGGGAAAGAAAAGGAAATATGAAAATTGTGGTACTAATCAATTTTGTATTATGCAACCCATACTTCACTTCTTCTTTTTCTGTGGCTAATTCTTACGAGTCATGATGGCCATACCAATTTAGTTTCTTCAGTATATTTCCAAAGAATACTTATAATGTTATGAATTAAGTTTGGTATTCAGACAAAATGCTAATTTCTTTTTAAACAATTATACTAGTTGCACATCTATGACTAATATTTGAATCTAATACATTTTACGTGTCCAAATTTATTGACATGCTAATTAAGATTATATAATTAAATTTTATTTTATTAATGATAATTTACTTAACAATAATGATAATAAAATACAATTAATTGTAAGAATAAAATATAAACTAACAAAAATATACAATTCATGCATTCATTTGTTACTGCACCACCAACAAATATGACTCAGGGATTACATTACCTTTTATACAATTACAATAGAAAACAACAAAATCGGAAGTATCGTTTTTCTAAATAATAATAAAAATGATAAAAAGTGACGCTATATTTCACGAAACAAGGTTAAGATTTAATAATATTTATAATTTAATTTAAGTTAGTAATTTCACAATATATTTTTGATTACTATTCAAGATTTATTTTTACCATTATTAACATCACTGCATGAAATGCGTTTATAATTTTTACACATGCATGTAAAAGTACATTTCTTTATTTTTTTCCTTTTCCACCAGCTACAGTACTAATGCTATATCTAAATTGTGAAAGTTACGCAAGCACAACAACGAAAAAGGGCACAATACACCTTGTCATAAACTGTATGTAAACTTCTTATTAATATAATATATTCGTTTTCTTAAACCCTGGCTTGCAGCTTAAATGCAAAGCTGGATCGACCAATCTTTATCTTCCATGAATTTATAAATCCAAATTCTAAGTTATTGAAGAGTTAGCGGATTGAACAATAGCAAAAAAAAAAAAAAACAATTAGTGGATTTGGCCATCACCGGAAGCAAGCTAATTAATTACGAGAAATAAATAACTACTCACCACTCACCACTCACCACTCACCACCAAACACTATCCTTTTTAACAAGATACCACTTCATCGATCATACTGTCAATCTGTCTTACACTCATACCGAATATAAATAAATAATAATACAAATAATTCTCACCTCTTCAAAACCAAAATATCTTTTGAATCGTTGTCTTTTTATTTGCACTTGTGAATTCAAATTTCTACATATATTTTTTAATATATATATATATATATATATATATATTTCTTAAACATTTCACATGAGTATTAATTTAAAAATTAAGGTTATTTGGTAAAGATATTTGTATAGAAGCCTTCACCTTTATCTATTACCCTCAAAGTATTTTTTAATCACGTTAATATTACCAAAATTTAATTTAAGACAGTCAAGTTCACATATTAATTTTGAGCGTGCATTTAGTCTTTTAAATTATAAAACGTATTTTTTAGTCCTATAATTTTAAGAAAAATAATTCATTAATAATAAATAATATTATTTTAATAATTTTTTTTAAATATTATTATATTTTGTGAAATTATTAAAACATGATTATTTAATAATGATAAATTGAAAGTTGATATAAAAATTTTTGCAAAATATTTAATAATTTCCACTATTTTAGTTTTAAATTTTAAAAAATAAAATTATGTTAAAATATTATTATTATAGATTTTTTTTTTATCTTAAATAATTTAATATAAATTTGTTTATACCCTTTGCTAATATGTCGTATTTTAAGAGCATTAATTATTTACCTGATATAAAAAATAATATTTTAATATAAAAATATTAAAAAATATTATTAATTTTAATTAAAACTAAAATTTAATTTTTATAATTTAAAGAATAAAAAATATCCAATTTCGAAATATGAGGAATTAATACGACTCTTTCTAATAGATAGAAGTAAGGTAAAAAATAACAAAGAAAGAAGGGAGTCAGGGACCACGAGATAAGTCCAAATCTATTAATATTATCTATCCAAGTAACGCTTCTTCCCCATCTACTTTCTTTTTTATTATAAAAACAAGTCTCTTAAACAAGAGAAATGCCCCTTCAAAGGACAAATTACATAGCAAGAATGGTACAGAACCAGCTTAAATGGCTGTAAATACCAGTACAACTCGAACCCCTTTGCTTTTTAGCTATAACAATTAACAATACTCGCTCTATATTTGCTACTCCGTAGAAGTAGAGATCCGTGATGAAGTTCTTCTTCGAATTAGTATCGTGCTGTGGGCCTCCCGCAACGTCACGCTCACGCCCCTCGGTTACCACTTCCCCTCGTACACGCGCTGATGAGACTATGTCTCTTGTAACGTCGTCTCCTTCGCGACAGCGCCGAATTAGTAGGAAGCGCAGTGTTCAAGCTAGCTCGGAGTGGAAGCCAACACTACGCTCAATATCGGAGGACAAAGTGGTGGCGGAGAAACGCCCCGATGAGAGGACCATTAATGGATCTCATCGTTCCGTTAAGCGGAAGAGTACTGGAACTGGTCCCGCCACTTCCCGCGCTCATGTCCGTTCTGTTAGCGACGATTACGGGTAATTTTCATTTCTTTTCTTTCCTTTTTTTTTTTTTTTTTTAATATTTTTTTTGGGTGTGGTGGACATTTAATTTTGTTATAGGTAGAAGAATATAAGGAACTATATAATTAATTGACATTATGGTGAGTAATTAAACTTTATTTTTCAGGCGAGATTCGTCACCGACGGTAATTCCTGCATTCTCGCCTACACCGTTTTTGTTTTGATGGGCCTCAAACTCTATTCTTAGCTTAAAAGTCGAAACCCAATTATATATGCATTCGATGTTGCCGTAACTTTTATGCTTGTTCTAGACTTGTACATGTTGATCGCAATGCCCTTGTAATCGATCAGATAGTGCTTTTCAATATAAGTATTTGTGCAAATATTTGTTCTCTCTTATAATTTCTTGCGTTTGTATGGCCAATTATTCTCCATTTAATTTTTTTTTTTAAATTCCCAAGATAAAGATCAAGAAAAATGGTTTCAACCATCGGATTAGTTTTGCAGGTGGAGGTTGGTGAATGGTGATGGTGCTGTAGCGTGTAGTTGTATTATTATGGTAATATAATTGAGCAGCTAGGATGCTTAATAAATCACGTATACAGTAAAACATTCGGTGGAACGCTGCAATTTGAGTCTTAAAATACAAATTTTGAAAAGAAAAAAAAAAATTTGAGACGTTTTAACTAAATGCCCTCTATATTTTATCTATTTTACCCACTGTTTCTATGAATTTTTTTATTAGTTGATATATTTTTTTCCCTTGATTATTCAGATTTTGTCTCTGTTTTTTTTTTTTTCCTTAAATTTTCACACCTTCGGAAATAAGAGGATTAAATTGTAAATTCAGGAAAATTTAAGAATTTTTTTTTTTTTTTGAGCAAACGAGATTTGGACCTGTGACGATTTGAGTCTATCGGAAAAACGGTTTAATCCAAAGTGCTGCTTGAATTTTTAGGCTAGACATAAACGCCATTTTTATTTTATATATATAATGTAAAATAATATATTTTTCATTGAAAAAACTGAAAAAAAATCATGTTATAAGACAAATAATATATATATAACATAATTTTTTTTTCAAATAAAAAATATATTATTTTACATTATAAAAATTAGGGGTCACAATCGTGTCGTATTCGTTTCATGTTATTCGTGTCGAGATTTTGTATCAGTTGACACATGAAAAAATTTACTTAACTTTTTTTTCATGTTGTCTATTTATAATAGTAAGAAATAACAAAACTTTTAAGAATATGAAAAAATTATTAATCAATTTTTATTAAAAAAAAATTGTGTCGTGTCTTATTCAATTCGTGTTATCAGATCGTGTCAGAAATTGCCACTCTTAATGAAAATAACGATATATGTTTTTTTTAAGGGTAAAAAATAAAAACATGTAAAGGAAATTTTTTAAAAGCCACATGTAATGTGTATTATATATATATATATATTGAATAAATCAACTCGTTTTTTAAACTTTAATGTCTTTTTTAGTTTTTAATTTCAATACTTATAAATATTAAAACATATGAATTACATACTTGCTTAGATTTCAGCCCAACTAAAATATCCCCCCTCATTAAGTCTATTTTATTCTTGATTTTTACTTACACACATGTGTGTGTTTTTGTTGCAAGTGATTTAAAACAAAAACTATTTTAAAAGAAAACACTTTTAAGAAGAAGCATATTTACGTTATTAAAGTAATATAAAAAAGTGTGCTAATGAAATATTTTTATGCTACAAACACTTTATAAGAATTTCATAACTAAAATATAAACGAGCTTATGATTTAAGAACATGTAATT
This sequence comes from Elaeagnus macrophylla, assembly GCA_029378325.1. Lineage (NCBI taxonomy): Eukaryota > Viridiplantae > Streptophyta > Magnoliopsida > Rosales > Elaeagnaceae > Elaeagnus > Elaeagnus macrophylla. Next base: position 18,972,125 of record CM055646.1, on the reverse strand, counting down.
TGTTTGCGCATGGAGAAGATTTGAGTTCAAATCTCAGTTATAAAAATATTAAGTAGTGTAATTATTAAAAAAAATCTCATAACAAAAATAAGTAACCCTTAACATAATTGTTAGACGAATTTTATTGGCCAGTATTTGATGAGGTTAAAATGGGAGTTATTTAATAATGGTTGCATAATTTGTGTTTGGCTTATGGCTACTAATTATATATCTTACCATCTGAAGAAAGATACTCTTCGCTAGTAAAATGCTACAACGACATTTAATATATTGTTTAAGAAAGATAATTGCTAGCCTTTTATGCCTAACATTTTGTGTTGTGAAAATTTTGAAAGTGGTGTTCCCAGCATTGATAGGAGTAGGACTTGGAGGGCAACGGAAGTGTCAGGTGTCTATTGCTGAGTTCGGGACCTTAGGCCACTTCAGGCAATGTTATCTGCAATGTCCATGAATCCAACGCTACATTTTATTCTGACCCAATGTTTTTTTTGTCTGCAAATGCCTCTTTGACAATAATCTTGCAGATTCGCCTAATTCTGCGATCAATGCTAATAATCAAAACTCATATTCATAATGTAATTATAATTTGAGACAAAAGAAGATTGAAAAAAATAATAATAATAATCTTCTCCCTTTTCGTTGCTTTTACTAAGAAATGACAAGACTTTTTCCTTTCCTACACTTGACGGGGCTTCCATGTATGCCCACCATAAAACCACCCAAAGTTTAAACTTTAAACAGTGAATTTAAACATGGAATACCTTACCACCTCTTCTATGGTGATAAACATAGCACCTAAAAATAGTCACAGCCAAGAAAAGCAAGGAAGCAAGAAGCAAAATGAAGAAGAACAGTGAAAATGACACAGCAAAACTTGTTTTTAATTTCATTGCAGTTTTGTTTTTATAACAGTACTAGGGGTGTATAGTATTAAGTTGTATTGTGATGTATGTGAACAAGTCTCTTGTAACTAATTTTGTTTTTACGTGTGTGCTGTCATAACAAATAAAGCAGGAAATAACAAAATCGGCAGAAATAACAAACTTTAATATTGCTTAACATATGGGCAGGAACGGAAACTTGCTTAAGCAAAGCAAAGTGATTCTAAAAAACATTAACATCTTCGAAAATCTTTACGTTACACATCCTTAATTTACTAAACGGTGCAAGCTCTCATTCTCAGCATCCTCCATACCAGCCATAGTATCATATAAGGGCTGATCAAGCGTCTCGGGCAAGTAAAACGCATGAATCCCACCTATAATCCCGCAAACACCAAACACTACAAACGGCAAAGCACCCCCTAAAACCACAACAAATGGTGCCAATATCGCCCCCATTTGAGCTGCTTGTGTTGCACACCCAAGTGCTGCATTTCTCACCACTGTTGGAAACAACTCTGATGTGAAAATAAACAACAAATTATAAGTCCCAGCCATTCCAAATATCCCCAACACTCCACATATCATTCTCACCACTTTCCATATTCCTACACTTTTCACAAAGCTCCCCGCGAAACAAAAGAACCCACTAAACCACAGTGTTCCTATTGTCAATGGCTTCCTCCCAAACTTGTCCAACAAAATCGCTGTTATTGTGAATGCTGGCATTTCTGCAACTGCATTCACTAAAACATTGATGTACAGGTTGGTTTCCAGGTTGACGACGTTCAAGCTTAACCCGTAATACACAACTGAGCACAAGAAACTTATCACAACTGCCAGAAATAGACGTATCCGTGTCATTGGTGATTTTATCACATCAATTAAGGAGCCCGTTATTGCATCTTTGTTCTCCATTTGATTATTGGAGGAGGTTAGATCTTGTTTTGAGCCATTATTTGTTTCTTCATCGAGGGCTAGAATTACTCCATCAGGAAGGTGGTTTTTGTTAGACTTGGCAATGGTGTGCATGAGTCTCATGGCTTCGTTTATTCTTCCCCGGACAAGGTACCATCTTGGGGATTCCGAGATGAAAGGGAGGACAGTGATGAGAAAGAGAAGGGAGGGAATAGAGGAGGCAATGTAGAGTGTACGCCATGTAGGAAAAATGTAGGCTATGCCTGAGAGAAGTGCAATCCCAGATGAGAAGAAGTAGAATGTGGACATTCCAGCTGCGCCACGTTTTGAGGGGCCAACAGGCTCGGTGGCAAGGACGAATGCGCAGAGGCCAACCCCACCCGTACTGAAGCCAGTGAGGATGCGGAGCAAGACGTAGATGAAATAGTTTGGGGAAAGGCCTGTTAAGCAACCAAAGATGAAGTTCATAATACATACTACTGTTAGGGAGCCTTTTCTTCCTAGGAAAGAGTCTGAAAGGTGGCCAAATGCTCCTGCTCCTGAAATTAAGTTTCGTAGAATTGTGTTAGTGATGAACAACAACTTAACCCAGATGGGAAGATTGCCATTCTAATAAATTACCAATTACCCTCAGACACAAAACTAAAGTAGGGGTCAAGCTGCATACTAACTTATGAAATTAGTAGTACATGTAAACTTTCTTCTCCAAGCTCACTCTCAGTTCTTGTTGTTCTTTCACTTAAACTTGCTTAGTTTTCATTTTGCATTATATACACCACTGAACTGATAAAAAAATCACATGTCATGTTATGTCCCCATGAGTCATATGCTTAACCAAGTCAGAGAGCAAGAATATAATAAAAAAAGAAAAAAGACAAAATTTGGCAGTAATAATACACTACGGAAAAAAAAAAAAAGACAATACCAGATGGTTGGTGGAAAATATATATACATTTTAATGGACAAAAAATGAGAACAAGATTATTGAAGAATTCATATTATCCATGTGCAGATAGAGACAAATGAGAAGAGACCATTTCATGCCAAGGCAAAAGGTTCAAATCTTTTCCTAGAAGGATCTATGTTATCGCACTTTTTTATATTCGTTGCTACGAATTACGTTATTCCACTTTAATCAAAATCATTCTACTTCTTGTATCCCACCTTAAGGTTTTATTTGTTACAAAACAGTTGCAACTTCTCATTCTAAGGTATAATATTATTGATTTTTTAAATTTTTATATATTATAATATCAAACTGTAGCTTCTAAGTGGCTGACCGTATTATTCCTATATTTAATTAACTAAAATGATTAAGTTGTTAAATTTTATTGAGTTAAAATGTAAAAGTTGATATAAAAGTAGTCTTTTTTGTTGGACGAGTCATAGCAAGTGGCAGGACAGACGCATTGATTTCGACAAACCTTTTAATTATTCATTTATGGACGACGAGATTGAATTGAATATCTAGCTACTTCTTCCTCTTGAGTACATTGTTTTTTTATTGACTACTTGGTAAACTGATTGTAAGTTGAAAGGTTCAAATTAGAATCTTAACTTTTTTAAAAGGGACTTTCAATATGTTTCAATGCTAGCAAGTAATATATACTTCTAAAAAGCACGAGGCTTATTAGTTAAAAGTGAACACACATTACATGCTTCTTCTTCATGATACATAAATCATAGTTTGCATCTAGAATAACTTTAAAAATGATAAAATTATTAATTTCTTAAAAAAAATTGAAAATTATAATTAGTGCTAGGATAAATTTGAATGAAATTTGCGTTGCTTTAGTTTTTTTTTTTTTTTTTTAAAATATGCTAGCATAATCTCTTACAATTTGATGTTATATTAATTTACTCTAATTCATATATTAATCATTAACTTATCAACTATATATACCTTTCAAACGAGCCCAAAATAAAAAATTCCATATAAAAAAAAAATTGATTTTGAATTTATTTAGAGCCGCAAATATAAAATTATAAATACACTACGTTGCCGACCTTGTCACATGTGACATGTCAATACTGATGCAATTTGCAACCAAACTTGGATCAAAAAGGGGAAATTGTTTTTACTCACAATTAAGTATATTTTAAGAAAGAAACACTCAAATATTATTCTCTGTTTCATATTTAATCTCTAATATGTATCCACAATTTTTATATATTTCCTAGTATATAAAAAATTCTCCAATTTTTCAACTTTATCTCCTAACTTTTGCATTCGTCTAAATTAATTTTATAAATTTTAAACAAAACCCAACTTTGCTGAATATAATAATCGAAAGATGGAGAACCGAAAAAGAAAAAGATAATGTAGTAATGCGAAACAAGGAAACTGATTTAAAAAAAAAAAAAAAACTGACCTATCATGCAGCCGCCAAAGAACAAGGCCTGCACTAACCCGACTTTATATTTTTCATCACAAAATAAACCCCACTCTGACACGGTTGAACTTCTCAAACCCCACGTCCATTCCCACGAACCGGGTTCAAGTCCACAAACGGTCTTCGCCGATCCATCACAACCCGACCCAGCTGCTCCACCAAGGCATCTCCAGTCAGGTTCACGATCCGCAAAGATCATGACCATGGTGTGGAAAGCCTCCAGAGCCCAAGCCAAGCTTGTTAGCACAAAATGTCTCATTTGCCAAGGCCCAAACTCTCCGCAATACCTTTGGAGCATGTCGTCAATACAAAGCTTCTGCGGTTCAGACTCTCCGTCGGTATTCTTCGTCGGAGGGATTAGAGGTGACTGAAGGCCATTGGGATTTGATGATGATGTGGTTGACATGATTATTTTGGTTGTCTGGAGGAAGAGGAGGGATATGACCTTTGTTTGATTTTGGTGCTCTAGCGTATTTTTAACGATTTTATATATGCAGATTGGGACTCTGGGATAACCAAGGTCTTTGTTGTCGTTATCATACACGAGTTTTACTGCTTTATGTCAGACACGTTGATGGTGAGCTAGCCGTTGATTTTTTATCACCTTTGGAATGGCCCGTATGCTAATATGAAATGAGTTAATTGAAAAGGATGGAGAGTGGATTAGTGCAGTATATTGAGAACAAAAGGGGAATGTTATAAAGGATCTACTCGTCTCAAAATTCAAAATTGGCAGCTCAATCACTGCAATTATTTAAAATAATTATAAAAAATAACACATCTAATATTTATAATAATAAAATTAATACTTTAATAATAATAAATATTAAATTTAAAATTAAATATTAAACGTTTAATATTAAATTAATTTAAATTATTATCGTTCAATTCTAATTAAATATCATTCAATTCTAATTAAATATCATTCAATTCTAACTAAATAAATATTAAAAAAATAATATATTAGACATTTTTTTAATTATAAAATTTAAATATAATAAATACTAATTTTATTATTATAAATTTTAAATAATTTTATTTTTATTATTTTTTTAATTATTTATTAAAAAATTGAAGTTAATTTTTGGAGGAAAACTTCTTTTTGAGTAGTGGCTTTTTAGGAGCCACGTCTTTCAATTCATGAAAATAGAGGTTTGTCGAACTTTACATCATCAATTCATCGTACCAATGTATACACTTACGTCACGTTTAGTTTATTAAATATAATTATAATCATAATTATAATAAAATATAATATAAAAGAGTAAGTATTATTATTATAATATTTAATTTAATTACTATAATTAAAAAATGAATCAGTATTACAGTGTTTGATTTAATTATTATAATGTAATGAAATAGAAAAAAAAAATTATATAATTATTTTAAAAATATAATTTTAGAAAATACAATTTCAGAAAAAATATAATTTCATAACAACAATTAATAAAAAAATACAATTTTAGAAAAAAAATACAATTTCAGGAAAAAAAATATACATTTAAAAAAAATACAATTTTATAACAATAATTAATAAAAAATACAATTTTAGCAAAAAAAAAAAAAAATTTCATATAAAAATACAATTTAAAAAAAAAATGAGAGCCAAAATCGCGAGGGACGCGAGCTAGACGACGTTCGCGATGGCTGGAGCACGACGGCTGGACGGGACGCGAGCTGGACTGCGACGCGAGCTGGACGACGTTTGGCTCGCTGGACGACGACGCCGCCGCCAGCGCAGGAACGGGACGCGACGACTGTTTTGGCTGGAACTGGCGCACGCGTTGTTGGGACTGTTACTGTTCCAACACGTAATGTAATCCCATTCTGAGTTATTGGATGTGTAATCCTTATTACTTATCTACATGTAATTGATTACATTACATTATATGTGTTTAGGCAAACCAAACAATATAATGTGCTGAATTAATTACATTACATGTCCCATTATAATGTACCAAATACTACCTTATATAATCGTAGAGTTTGTGATAGGTGCTAATAGTCTGATAAAAAAAAATAAAAAATAAAAAAAAGGAAGAGCGTGTGATTGATTTGTAATTTTTGTGCCTCTTTAATAATCATACCAATAAATTTTAATTTCATTGTATAAAATTTATTTTTAATTCTTTAAAAACATATGTATAATTATTTATTTATATATAAATAAATATGTATTTTTTAATATTATAAAAAAATAAATATAAGATTTTTATTGAGGAAATAAATTAATTAAATAATTGAATTATTCATATATCGAAATGATAAATTTTAGATAATAATTTATAGTTCATGATTTTTCAGAAAAAATTGAAAAATTATTTAGTAATGCTTTCTTGATTATGTATTTTTTTTAAACCCAAAGAGTTAAGATTTTTTATTTATTTATTTATGAATTTATGTTTTAATCAATTTGTTCTAATATTTATTCATATGAGATACATCACTCGTAGAACTTAAATTTTTTTATTTTATTTTATTGAAAGAACTTAATTTTTATTATCTAGAAAGATGTTAGGTAAAAACGAAAAAATAAAATTATTAATTAATTTTTTTTTAAGATTCTTGAATAATTCATATTTTATAAACGATTTCTTAAAATATTAAAAATTATAATTATAATCTGCATGGTAAAAAAAGTACTCATTTTTTGTTAAGAAATTAAAATTACTTAAAAAATCAAACATTATAAATCAAAATAATTATAAACTCACCCAAGAAATTCTTCAAAAAAAATAAATAAATAAAACTTTCAAAATTTATAATAATAAAAATAACATATTTAAAATTTATAATAACAAAAATAATATAATTATATTCAAATTATATATTTTTTTAATTAAAAAATGATTAAAAAATTAATTTTTTTAAATTTTTATCTAATTGAATGCCGTATAAATTAAATTATAATAATTTAGTTTCGTTTAATGTTAAAATTTTAATGTTATGAATACTAATTTTATTATTATAAATTTTTTGTGTATAAAATTTGAAAATTTTACAAATTCTTATTCGATTTTTGGATTGTATGTAGGTACTAAGTAGACCATGGATAGTAGGTATAGGTTCTTCGATTTGTTCGGAAAAGAAACGAGAGACAAGAAAACATCTTTGATTACGATTAAAAGGAACAATCTCAAATAGACCAAGATCCAATTTCGGGTCATTTCTTGGTGAACATGATCTGCCATAATCTCTTCGATCCCTTCATTTATGTGCCAGAATAAAGAGAGATTGGGTAGGAAATAGCAGCCCATTTCACTACTTAATTAAGAGAGTTAAGTTATAAGCTACTAAAACTTAATGAAATTAAGGCTCCAGTTAAAGAGTCTAAGCTAAAACCCCTTAGTAGTTAGAGCTAGCTTTAATAAGAGAGTTAGAATAAGAGTCAGTATAGTATAATAGTTCTTACTAGCTCAAACCCTTAGTAGTTAGCTAACTAAGTCTTTAATAAGTTCCTTAATTCTATTTATGAAAACATCCCCTGACTCTATTACAGAATAAGAGTCAGTATAGTATAATAGTTCTTACTAGCTCAAACCCTTAGTAGCTAACTAAGTCTTTTTTATTTAAGATAATGCGGGCCTTTTGCTCTTTTCTAAGAGTTAGAGTTGGATGACCGGCATAATATCGAGACTCTAGTGGGCTCTTCTCGACAATCTTATCTTTATAATTTGTCTTCACGCGGCGCGGAATGATTGGCTGCCCTCTTGCAACCCAGCATTATTTGTTCAGGAAAAGTGGGCCCGGCCCCAAGTATAGGGCTACTAGGGCTTGGAGCCTTGAAAGTCGGTTTAAGGTAATAGTATATATAGTTTAGCTTCAATTGTTAATTGTTTAAGATTCATGAAATTTATAGAAGTTCAATAATTCATGAAACTTAAAGACGAAATAGTTAAATAAAAGCCTTAGTGAATTCAATAAATTGTTATAAAGTTAAATGCTGCAGGCTTGGCCTAGTTTAATCCTTAGGTTTTCTAACTCCTTTATATAAGATTCTTGTATCAACAATCCGATACGTTAATATTTAAGTGTATTCCCTAACACAATATTTCAATATATAAGCTTTTTATATAAGCTTAAAGAGTACATAAATACAAATATAGAGCATTAACATACTTGATGTACGAATATAAAGACTCCTAACTACTTGGTAGTATCACACATTGCTAACTAAGCACAGTACCCTTGTATTGATTTTGTTTCTGTTCCTATATATATGGGTCCGTGCAGCATTTCCACGATATTGTTATGATCAATTAATGGGACTTGGCCGTAAAGTGTTCTTGCCTCTATCATTAGCTCGGGTAGTCCCCGTTTCTAGTGTTTCAGTCACCTTTCAATGGCTCTCTTAAAGTGCAAGTTATCAAGGGGTATATTCTAATAATAGAGTCAAATTAAAAATACTAGACTACACTACGTAATTCTGGCTCTTTAATTAACTCTTTAACCTTAAAACCTTGCAGCTTAAGATCTTCGGTAAGAGAAAGCACTCTGTTTACAACTTGATATTTAACTCAACTTTTCTCTATAGTATTCTATAGCTTCGCTGACCTATTCGCGTGGTAAGGTAAAGAGAGTACGAAAGAATAGTAAACGAAGCACATCGCAGAAAGATTTTAAATATGAGAAGTTCCCCTTAGATGCGAGAAGGAAATGAAGAACGAAATGAAAGAAGCCCTTTCCAGCTCTATGTACTAGTTTCGGATGAGCTTCTCCCTAGTAATAGAATATGGCTCTGCTGACCAAGACTCCACTTTTTGCTCCGTCTAAATAAATATGTATTTTTTAGTATTATAAGAAAATAAATATAAGATTTTTATTAAGAAAATAAACTAATTAAATAACTGAATCATTTATGTATCGATATGATAAATTTTAGATAATAATTTATAGTTCATGATTTTTCAAAAAAAATTGAAAAATTATTTAGTAATGCTTTCTTGATTATGTATTTTTTTTAAACCCAAAGAGTTAGGATTTTTTTTATTTATTTATTTATGAATTTATGTTTTAATCAATTTGTTCTAATATTTATTCATATGAGATACATCACTCGTAGAACTTAAATTTTTTTATTATTAAAAGAACTTAATTTTTATTATTTAGAAAGATATTAGGTAAAAACGAATAAAATAAAATTATTAATTAATTTTTTTTTTAAGATTCTTGAATAATTCATATTTTATAAACAATTTCTTAAAGTATTAAAAATTATAATTATAATCTGCATGGTAAAAAAAAGTACTCATTTTTTGTTAAGAAATTAAAATTACTTAAAAAATCAAACATTATAAATCAAAATAATTATAAACTCACCCAAGAAATTCTTCAAAAAAAAAATAAAAATAAAACTTTCAAAATTTATAATAATAAAAATAACATATTTAAAATTTATAATAACAAAAATAACATAATTATATTCAAATTATATATTTTTTTAATTAAAAAATGATTAAATTTTTTTTTTTAAAACTTTTATCTAATTGAATATCATATGAATTAAATTATAATAATTTAGTTCTATTTAATGTTAAAATTTTAATGTTATTTGAATATTAATTTTATTATTATAAATTTTTGGTTTTAAAATTTGGAAATTTTACAAATTCTTATTCGGTTTTTGGATGGTATGTAGCTACTCAGTAGACCATGGATAGTAGGTATAGGTACTGAGCAGACGTGGACCTCACCAATGGTCGTCAACTGGTCAAAATGTTTATATTGTATAATTGTATATCGTTATTTGACTTTAGGCACTAGAATACGAAGTTGATTTTCATAGTTTAATGACCGAGGAAAAAAGGAAAGTAAAAAAACAACAAAATTATTCCCTTTAAATCTATAATAATAAAATTATTATTTTTTTATTTAAATTTATATTTTTATAATTAAAAAAAATAATTAATATGTCATTTTTTTTAACACTCATTCAATTAGAATTAAACGATGATAATTTAAATTCGTTTAATATTAAACATTCAATATTTCACATTTAAATTAAACGTTCAATATTATTAAGGGTGCTAATTTTATTACTATAAATTTTAAGAATGTTATTTTCAATAAATTTAAAAAGAAAAAAAAAAAAGAACTTTTGAAGTGACGGGGCTGATATTGGCTTGTACTATATATATATATATATATATATATATTTTTTTTTTTCAGAATGAGAAATTATTATTCAATTTGAAAAACAGTACAAAAACCTCAATTGATAAATATTGAGAATAACAAGAACCTCCCACCTGCAATCCGGCACAACAAACCAAATAAAAAACACAACAAATTAGCTAAAACCAGCAAACACACTACTACTCAACTATACGTCTACACCAAGAAAACAAAACAAAACAAAAAAAATACAAAAAAAAAAAAAAAAACCCAGAAAGCCAAAAACTAAATAAAAACATAACCACCATTATTCCAGTAAAAAGGAAGGTAGAGCTTAAATATTGAATGCAGAAGACACATTAGATGCATCATCCAGCTCCCTTTGAAAACGTTTGCCACCACTGGAATGTAACAGCTTACTAGCACCAGCTGCAAGCTTAGGTCCACAATGTCCTCCTCATCACCCACAGAGTCACCATTAGTCACCTCCAATAAAGGATCTAACTTTAAATTTCAAATGAGACACTGGTTATAATATTATTAGGTTTTAAATAAAAATAACTAAATTTACACATAAAATTTGAGCTTAACAAATTTTATACTTATATTATAAGCTTAAAATTTAAATTGAAAAAGGCTATCATAAATTAAATATTATATAATATTCATAAAAATTACAAAATTTTATGTATAAAATTACATCTTAAATCAAGTGGAGAGAGACACGTGCCTCCTAAAAAACATACACTTCTGCCCCGGGTAACACCTCGCCTCACATTGTCATTACCAGCATCAACAAGCCTCTTTAAACAAGCACTCTTAGCCCTTTGCATTGGAGTAGAGTCAAAAGAAGAAAAAAAAAACTTGAATCACAACCTCTAATTTGAGAACTTTGACCCACAATACTCTTATCGAGAGCAGGAGTACACACATTCATATCAACCCGCAGCCACTCACCATAATTGGAATGCCTACCCCCAAAACCAACATTTAGGCCACTAGCAACTCTACATAGCTTGGCATAATAAGTAAGCAGTCCACAACAATAGCAAAATCGTGGCAACCATTCATATCTCAGATCAATGCAAACCACCTTAGGACTAGAAATAGAGCCACGCAACGCAACGGAATCCTAACTCTTGCACTAGAGCTAACCTTACTCAGATTGAACCCATTAGAGCTAGCCTTACTCAGATTGAACCAATTTTCACCCTAACTGGTCGAGCAAAACCATTAGACATAGAGTAGTGATCAACTTCAAGAACCTCACACTACAACAAAACTGGTCTTTAGTCTCGGAAAATTGGCCACGGTTTTACAAAAAACCGTGACCATAGGTTTTTGGTCACGGTCATCTTAAAACCGTGACCATAGAGTATATATATAATCTCGGTTTTTAAAATAACCGTGACCATAGATTAGACTAAAAAAAATAAAAAAATTTATAGTCACGGTTGTTAAATAACCGTGACTATATCATGGTAATATGGCCTCGATCTTTTAAAACCGTGAGCAAAGAATGTAATTTGTGCTATTTTTTATTTTGTAAAAAGAAAAAAACTAAATTTAACCTAACCTAAATCCTGAGCGCCTCATTACTCTCTCAAACAGTCCCATTCCCTTGTTTTGTTGGCTACCGAAAACCAGTCGAGAGCTTCATACACAGTCGACCGCCGTTCCACCTGGCGCTCTTGCCGTATTGCCGAGTTGCGCCACCTTCGACCCTCACTGAGTTCCTCGTCCGACTAGCTAGCTAGTACTCCATCTATCTGATGTGAAGACCACAGACAAGGACACCAAAACCACCGAAAACAACAGCCTTTCCAACCGGGCGCGACTTGCTAGTAGTCGTCCGCCGCCACCTAAACCCACCTTTTTCCACCCAACCCTGGCCATTAACCTCCATCTATCTCACTCGAAGACCGCTGAGAACTTCGCGAGGAGTACTTTAGTTTAAAAGGCGTTCCAATTGCTGCCCTAATTCTTTCCCCCGTCGAGCGAGCCTCCGCCCTCCATCTTCACTCTCCATCTTCAGCCGAGCGAGCCTCCATCTTCAGCCGAGCGAGCGAGCCTCCATCTTCAGTCGAGCGAGCGAGCCTCCATCTGCAGTCCGAGCGAGTTCACAGTGTAAGTGCTAGTTTCTCATCTATGTTGAGCCTCCATCTCTGTTTCTGTATATTTCCAAAATGCATCAATGTTTATTGGATTCTAAGGCTCTATTAACTTGGGAGTGATAATCCGAAAAAGAACAAAAATAAGTTGGAGAATAAATACAAGTAGTAATATTTTAAATCATAAATCTGATAACAAAAATGCTTCAATGGGAAACCTATATAGCTTGAGTTTCCAAAGACGTTTTAGTTGATTACACAAGATTAAGTTTACAGAAGAATAAGTTGTCACTCAAAATGTTATCGGAGACATAACCCAAGGTATCAGTCGTATATATTTCTTCCGTAGTTTTATTGAATCCATAAGTGCTATGTGTGCTTTTATTTTATATATTGTTTTGTTATATTTGGGAATTAGAATCGCATGATGGTTTTTTTTGCATGATGGTATTTTTATTTTGATGGCATTTTGTTCTTCAATTCCCAGCGCTGTATGTCTACTCTTTGAACTCTCTTTTTCATTCCTTGCTGTTCTTGCATAATCCTTATCTTTTGCATTCCACTAAAAGTTTATCAGTTGCGTAACACATGCTGGTAATTATATAATTTTTTATTTATAGGAAAGTTCAAAAATTTGTCAGGCTTACTTAGATCTGATACGATGTTTATCATTAAAGCATGAATCTTGCAGGAATGTTATGGTTTCGTATGATTTCATTCACTTACACGCTTTAAGACATGTAATCTGATATTGAACTAGTTTGTCAATTAATTTATATTGGCAGTCATTGATAACTTATTCAGTCTACTTAATCATATTCTTCGGATGTTATTATGTTAATCCATAATGTTTACATCATTCGTACTTTGATTAATGACACAGTAACTGCTGTACTGTTATAGTGACATCAATTCAAATCATAATATTAGTATTCTTATATGAAAAGCAGTAGTAGCAGAGAACTCCAATTTTATGAGTATTTCGATTTGTCGGTCTTAATTTGCTCTATTTTCCCCCCTTCCTGTTTTAAACACGTTTACATAATTGCTGCAGCTGGAAAACTCCCAAAACATAATAATGTGTCATGCGTGTACGAGCGACGGGAAGTCTGATTCTTCTACCATGTTCAAAGATCTGACAGGTGGCTATTATGATGCTGGTGATGCAATCAAATTTAACTTCCCTCAATCATTTGCCATGACCATGTTAAGCTGGAGTGTTATCGAGTATAGAGCCAAGTATGAAGCTGCTGGGGAACTCAACCATGTTAAGGACATAATTAAGTGGGGTTCTGATTACTTTCTTAAGACCTTTAATCATACTGCTGATTCCATTGACAGAGTAGTCGCTCAGGTACTTGCATAAATATGTCTGTTATCAACTTCAACTGTTTCTAGAGATTTACATGCTTGGTATTATTGTACTCTATGGCAATGGCAATGGCAAGAAATAAAAATTTTCTTCCTATATGGGTTTTTTTAGTTCCTAATATGGCCTATGTTGGGTACCTTTGCTTGGCTATTGAAGAAGAAGTTGCTTTAGGTGCTCTGGTTTTTCATGTTTTAGAATTGTAATGAACTTGTTTGGAGGCTTTAATGGAATATATTTCTCTGTTTTTGAACACCAAAAAATATGGCCTATTTATGATTTTATCATATTATAGATGTGCTTGTCATTGCTATAATTTTCTCCTTTGGATTTTTTACGGATTATGAAGCTGGTATTTTGACAGGTAGGATCTGGCGATACTTCAGGTGGTAGTACAACTCCTAATGATCATTATTGCTGGATGCGTCCTGAGGACATTGATTATGCCCGACCAGTGACTGAATGCCACAGCTGCTCAGATCTTGCTACAGAAATGGCCGCTGCTTTAGCTGCTGCATCAATTGTTTTCAAAGATAACAAGGCCTATTCGCAGAAACTCGTCCATGGTGCTACAACCCTTTTCAAGTTCTCTAGGGATCAGAGAGGCAGATATAGTGCTGGTGGTTCTGAGGCTGCTACTTTTTATAATTCCACCATGTACTGGGATGAATTTATTCCTACCAGACTTCACCAGCTTTAACAGAACCAAGGGTAAGTTTTCTGCTTCTCATTGGTATTTTTACATTGAACAATTTCTTTTCAATGACTTCTAAGACATTTCTAATCATAAGTGGAATCATTTACGTATTACTTGGATCTGACATCTTGGAGACTTTGTACAGGAGGCTTGATTCAATTAAATCATGGAAGACCACAACCTCTTCAATATGTGGTCAATGCAGCCTTTTTGGCTACTCTATACAGTGATTATCTTGATGCTGCAGATACACCTGGATGGTACTGTGGACCCAATTTCTATTCCACTGATGCCTTGCGTAAATTTGCGCAAACTCAGGTACATAGACATTAATTTGGCTTAAGAATCTTGCCCTTGAGCAGAAGGTTGTGTTGGATTCAATGGTGAATAACTTCTTTCCTTTTGTTGGCAGATCAATTACATCCTTGGCAAGAATCCTCAGAAAATGAGCTATGTTGTTGGTTTTGGTGAGCATTACCGTAGACATGTCCACCATAGGGGTGCTTCAATCCCCAAGAACAAGATCAGATATAATTGCAAAGCGATAGTATTATGTAATACTATGTAATACTTTAAATTAGTTTAATTTCATATATGTACGTTTAATTATTAGTATTGTAATTATTATATGACACTGTATAATGTGTCATTAATTTTGAAACAATCTGGGCATTAATATTTATAATTTAAACCTAATTCGGATCGCATGAAATGTAATCGCTATATTAGTTTTAATAATATATTTTTGGATATGAAATGTTGCACTTATAATATTGAAAAAATAGGTATTTAAATTTATTAAAATGCTAAAAATAGGTGCCACTATTTTGAAATGATCATTATCTATAGTCATGGTTTTTGAAAGACCGTGACCATATGTAACATTTAAGGCTACGGTTTTCAAAAAAACCGAGACCAAAAGTGCCGAAAAATAGATGTCTATTTGAAAATGAACATTACCTATGGTCTCGGTTTTTGAAAAAACCGTGACCGTAGAATATGATATAGTCACGGTCTTTCTAAAAACCGTGGCCTTAAATATTACATATGGTCACGGTTTTTTCAAAAATCGAGACCTAAAGTGAATAATTGGTCACGGTTTTTAGAAAGACCGTGACTATATCATATTCTATGGTCACGGTTTTTAACCGTGACCATAGGTCATAGTCTAAGGTCTCTCCTTCTTAGGTCACGGTTTTTAAAACCGTGACCATAGGTCTACAGTCACGGTTAAAAATCGTGACTATATGCCAGTTTTGTGGTATCACCTGCTTTTTCTTCAATTTTAGTTTATTTTTAGGAAGATACACATTATATAGTGAAGACAACAAGAGGTGGATTAAATGGAAACTAAAATTATATATCTAATTTATCTAACACAAGAAAAGCCCAGCAATTCAGCATTTTGCTATAATCTCCACTTCCAATCAATTATTATCTCGTTTGTTAATTAATGGTGATCATAAAAATACAATTGCCTGCTTTAACATGTATGCTAGATAGAAAAGCCTTAAATTGAAAGTAGAAAATTTATTCTATATATTACATCATTGCTTGCTACCAAAATAAAATATTAGATTATTACTTATTAGGGATTTAATTATACAATCTATAAGAAATATAGGAAGTTCCACATAACTAATTCAAATTAAGCAATATAATTAAAATTGTGTCGATCACAGAGGCAGAGGATCTATAAGCAATGAAACCACAGCCTATTCGTGGTATAGCCATCATCGTCCTTGTAAAGCAAATCAATTGTTAGAACATTTTCTAAAATGAAAAGACATAGTCTTTGGCTAAAAGGTTGCAATAATTGGTAAGTACCTTTTGGCAAAAGACATATTAAATAGTTGTAACTTTTGAAAGTGAAATGCTATGTTGAAGGTTGTGACTTAAATAAAAGGACATGACTTTTTGATAAGTTGTAATTGTTATGAACAAATTACATATGTTATAAAAGACATGACTTTTAGAAAAGTCACAACTCATCAAAGAGTTGTAACTCAATTGAAATGGTGCATGAAATTCTATAAATAGACAATTCATTTAGGCCATTAGAAGAAAAAGATTGAGAGAATAATAAAATAGATAATAAATGTTCTCTAACATTTTTCACTACAATTTATGTACGTACAAATAAAGTTAGTGTCTTAAATACTGCAGATTTAGAAAATTAATTATATTGAGTGCTTTTTAAAGTCAAAGGTGTTCTTGAGTTGTTTTTGTGAATGTACACCACAGACAACAAGAGGCTTCATTATATCCTGAAAGCGTATTTACTAAACTCTAATGTTTTACCGAATTGGTGGGGGCAAATAGCGTCTTAAAGACAACGACTTAAAGTTGTGCCTTGAAGCCAAATTCAAATGTAGTATTATTTATAGTGATTTTATAATAACAAAGTTGGATCTTATGGAGACTTGACTTGAAGATCGTGAATATCAACATTCAACAACAAATTCAAGAAAATTTCTCCAACATCAATGACTCTTGAAAGGTTGAGAACCCGCTCAGGTGCAGGTCTTAGTTGATAACTAATCTATGCTAACATTAAGGAAGAAAACACAAGAGAAGAAGAAGGAAGAGAAAGAAGAAGAAGAAGGGAGGCTAGGGTTTGTATTATATGAATTATATGTGCTTAAGTTACAAGAGCTAGCCTTTTATAGGCAAAAGAAAGAAACAAAGGAAAAGACCAAAATACCCTTACAATTATATTAATTTACTCTAATACCCCCCCTCAAACTCACGATGCAGCTGCAAGAAGCATCGAGAGTTTGCCAACTAGAAAACGAAAACGTGAAGTAGGATGTGACTTAGTAAAGAAGTCTGCAATCTGTAAAGAAGAAGGAACAAAAGGCAAGATGATGGTGCCTTGTTTAAGGTGTTGACGAGTAAAATGACAATCGATCTCGATATACTTGGTGCTTTCATGAAAAACGGAGTTGTGAGTAATCTGGATAGCACTCTGGTTGTCACAATACATAGGTGTGGGATGAGAGAGAGAAACACCTATATCTGCTAGTAGCCAACGTAACCAAACAATCTCTTTGGTAGTAGATGCCATTGCACGATACTCTGCTTCAGTAGAAGATTGAGAAACAACAGTTTGCTTCTTGCTTTTCCAAGAGATAAGAGAATCACCCAAAAAGATGCAGAAACCAGTGATAGACTTGCGATCTGTGAGATCACGGCCATAATTAGCATCAGAATATGCACGCAGCTCTAAGGAAGATGTGGATGGAAATAAGAGACTCTGAAAAATTGTGCCACGAAGATACCGCAAAATACGGAGAACGACTGCCCAATGAATGGTAGTAGGAGAAGCAACAAACTGACTAACAATATGAACAGCATAAGCAATGTCTGGACGAGTAATAGTGAGGTAGACCAAGCTTCCAACAATAGTTCGATATAAGGTAGGATCTTGCAAAGGAGTGCCATCCGAAGGAGAATATTGAACATTGTGCTCAAAAGGGGTATCAACAATTTTACTATCAGTAAGATGAGCACGCTCAAGAATGTCAGCAGTATACTTAGATTGAGAGAGAAGATAACCTTTTGGAGAGAATGCAACTTCAATACCCAAAAAATACCGTAGAGAACCCAAATCTTTCATTTTAAACTGACGGGCTAATTCTGACTTTAGCACTGCAATTCCATCAACATCATCACCAGTAATAATCATATCATCAACATATAAAGAGAGCAAAATACGACCTGTAGTGGCATGCTTAACAAAGAGAGCAGAATCATGATTGCTGGAAGAAAACCCAAAAGAAGTAATAACAGTAGAGAATTTCTCAAACCATGCTCGAGGTGCTTGTTTTAGACCATATAAGGCTTTTTGAAGCTTACAAACTTCTCCATGATTATGTGGTACACCAGGCGGGGGAACCATGTAAACTTCCTCATGCAAATCACCATTCAAGAAAGCATTTTTAACATCCATCTGAGATATACACCATCCATGAGTAGAAGCAACTGCAATAAGTGTGCGAACTGTAGTCATTTTTGCAACAGGAGCAAAAGTCTCTTCATAATCAATACCACTCATTTGAGAGTATCCCTTT
The DNA here is from genome assembly GCA_029378325.1 of Elaeagnus macrophylla. NCBI lineage: Eukaryota > Viridiplantae > Streptophyta > Magnoliopsida > Rosales > Elaeagnaceae > Elaeagnus > Elaeagnus macrophylla. The sequence continues at coordinate 18,953,569 of CM055646.1, read as the reverse complement.
GCAACTACCCGGGATTTATACCTTTCAATAGATCCATCAGAATGAAGCTTAATTTTATATATCCAACGGGAACCAATAGCTCTTTTACCTGGTGGTAAAGGTACTAAGACCCATGTATTTGTTTGATGCAAAGCAGTAAGTTCCTCAGTCATAGATTGCTGCCATAGGGGATCAAGAACTGCCTCTTTATAGGATAAGGGCTCAGAAAGACAATGAATAGATGCTAAAAATGAAGTGAAAGAAGTGGAATAAGACGAGTAAACAAAATCAGGTAGTTGAGTAGACTTACGAGTGCGCTGAGGATAACGAGGAGGATCCACAATTCCAGGAGGAGCTTGGGCAACTGTAGGAAGAGGGGAAATATCAGAAGTATCAAGCTGTGTTGTACCAGTATCTTCAGGTGTAACAGTACGAATCCTGCGAGAATATTGAAGAGGAAAAGGTACTATAGGATCAGTAGATGAGTCAGGATTAGTAGTTGGAGGAACCTGTGGAGAAAAACTATCAGTAAAATCAGAGAAAGGATCAATATGACTAAGATCTGACTTGGTGAAGTCGTGAACTGAACTAGGAATAGAAAAGAAAGGTATATGCTCAAGAAAGATAACATGACGAGAGACATATAGTTTTTGTGAAGTTGGATCAAAACAACGATATCCCTTTTGTCCTTCACCATAACCAAGAAAAACACAAATGGCAGAACGGGACGATAATTTTGTACGTTCTACATGAGGACGAAGAACAAAACAAGTAGAACCAAAAACTCTCAATGAAGAATAGTCAGGAGGATGTCCATATAGTTTTTCAAAAGGAGACAAACCTGAAGTGATGGATGATGGAATCTTATTGATTAAGTTCACCGCAGTAAGAACTGCTTCTCCCCAAAACTCACTAGGAACAAAGGATGACAACAAAAGAGAACGAGCAGTTTCAACAATGTGCCTATGTTTCCTTTCAGCAACACCATTTTGCTCAGGAGTGTCAGTACAAGAAGTTTGGTGAGTAGTTCCATCTAAAGCAAGCAAATCACAAAATTTATTGGAAGTATATTCACCACCTAGATCACATCTAAAACACTTAATTACAGCAGAATGTTGAGTTCTTACTAGGGCTCTAAAGTTATTATAAATATCAAAGAAATCAGAACAACGTTTCATAAGATATACCCAACAAAAACGAGTGTGATCATCAATAAAAGAGACATAATAGCGAGACCCTCCTTTGGAAATAACAGGAGAAGGTCCCCACACATCAGAATGAACTAAATCAAAAGGTGCAACAGAATAAGAAGTACTTCTATTAAAAGGTAATGCAGAAAATTTTGCTAGTTTACAACCACTACAATCAGAGATATCATGAGCTTTCAAATTTCCTAAGGTTCCATTAGAAGCTAAAAATCGTAAACGGGAAGCTGAAACATGACCAAGACGTGAATGCCATAAATAAAAACTAGAAGACGAAGGACACAATCGAAAAGATGAAAGATCAACACTAGGAGCTGCAAATACTGGTAATCTCAGCTCGTCCAAAACATATAATCCCCCTTGCCTACGGCCTGTCCCAATCAGCTTCTGGGATTGTAGATCCTGCACATGACAAGAAGTAGAAGAAAAAGACACTGAGCAACCAGAATCACACAATTGACTAACAGATGCAAGGTTTAGTGAAAGCTTAGGAATATAGTAAACATTATGAAGAGACAAATGAGAATTGACAACATACCCAACACCTTCTAATGGCATAGGAGTACCATCAGCAGTCATGACAGGCACAGATGATGTAGGACATAAAGAAACAAAAGATTTTGACTCAGGAGACATATGGTGGGAAGCTCCAGAATCTAAAACCCAAGTTGAAGATGACATACCTGAGGAGCTAGAAAGGGACTGACCTATTGTAGAAGAGGCAGACATGGCATGTGGTTGTGATTCAAGAAACTTTTGAAACTGTTCGGTGAGGGCAGCCAAGGTAGAATTGGAGGATGAGGTGCCCAAGTCAGATGATGTCGATGGAGGAACAATTGCTGCAGTGTTATATTGTGATGGGCGAAATGGACGTGGTTGTGACTGGTTGCTGAACTGTGGAGGCCTGAATTGTTGCTTTGGTTGGAACTGATGTGATGTCCGAGTCAATTTTGGACACTGAGTTTTCCAATGACCCTTTTCTTTACAAAAACTGCAAGTATCAATCCCAACCCTTACATAAGGTCTATTTCCATATTGAGCAGGAGGTCGAAAAGAAGTTGCAAAGATAGATGGATTAGGTGTTTGAAGAATTCCTTTTCCTGCTTGAGACTTAAGGCGTATTTCATCAGCCAAAAGCTCACTTACCACCGAATCAACTGAAGGAAGTGGACTACGATGCAGTATGGAGCCACGAAGGCCCTCAAAATCATCACGTAGTGCCATTAAAAATTGAACCAGGCGTTGTTCCTCTCTACGAGCAATATAAGGTGCACAAGCTCGTAGTTCTGCTGATTCTGTTAGAGCCAATTGATCCCAAAGATCTGTCATTACTGCATAGAACTCTTGAATACTCATATTTTTCTGCTCAACAGCTCGAATATCTGATTCTAACTGATATTGTTTTGCAAAATTTGACTGTGTATACAATCTTGCAAGATGTTCCCAAACTTCCTTTGCTGTTTCATACTTTGCTAATTGAGTGCCTATTGAGTGTTCAACAGAATTATTTATCCAAGTGATAATTTTTGAATTATCTACTTCCCAAGTATCTAGCAAAGTTGCATAATCAGTCTTCTCCGTTGTAGGTTTAATGACAATTCCAGATATATAACCCCACATCTTTTTGCCTTTCAGAAAATTTTTCATTACATAACTCCAATACGAATAATTCTTTCCATCTAACCTCACACTAACTGATTGTAATGAATCATCCTTATTACTAGCAGCCATTGCAAAAGACAAAACAAAACTTCCAGATTTTCAAACCAGACAATATTGCAGTTCCAACAAATATCCAAACTTATCAAAATCAGAATAGAAGTACCTATTTGATGTGAGAAACAATACTTCCAGATTTCCAAAACAGACAAAATTTCAATTCGAACAAATATCCAAAAATGATCAGAATCAGAAGAGAAATACCTACTTGATGTGAGGAAAAGCTGGGCCTGGATTTACAATACCTTCAATAATCTAAGCTCTGATACCATGATAACTAATCTATGCTAACATTAAGGAAGAAAACACAAGAGAAGAAGAAGGAAGAGAAAGAAGAAGAAGAAGGGAGGCTAGGGTTTGTATTATATGAATTATATGTGCTTAAGTTACAAGAGCTAGCCTTTTATAGGCAAAAGAAAGAAACAAAGGAAAAGACCAAAATACCCTTACAATTATATTAATTTACTCTAATATTAGTAACTCTTGGTTCATGTCTTTCCAAGCGTTAATCACTTCCTTCTTAAACTCTTCATATACCTGTTTCTCTGAAGCCACCCCATATTTGCTTCATATAAATAGCATTCAACACCAGACGCCACATGCTCTCTCTCTTGCTTAAACTGCATTTCCAACTCAAAATTACAAGTTTGTATTTTAATTGCTAGTGTAATTGTTCTTTCAAACGGAAATTAATTAAACATATCTTCAAATTGAATGTTAACGCTTTTAAGAAAATGTGTTGAAAAAATTTAAACATATTTTAATGCTGGGATGAGATTAAGAATGAAACTTCAGTGCACTTAGAATCAAAGATTTTATATGTTATTATGTGACATACATTATTAGTAAAAGCTAGCATACCTTGTGGGAAACAATGTCGTCCATGAGCCTACAAATTAATAGTAACACTAATTTCCAAGAGGTCTGTTTAGAGCACTAGTTATTTGATCCACTAGTAGTGGATTATTATTAATTATATTATTGGCCAGCATAGACTGAAGGTGATCGAGTGGTGGTAAAAACAAAGGCTTCGTCCAATATATCTTCTCCATGCACCCTAAGATCTGCTGCTTCATACAAACTTAACATGCCCAGGACATCCTTGGTTGTTTCTTCTTTAAAGCTACCTTTGTCACCCTTGAACTTGTTGAACATATCTGTTTATATAATTATATATTTGCATGATTAATTTTCAACAAGAGATCAATGCATTAATTATTTACTCCATAATTGTAATAATCTCAAAATATTAGCATCCATGTATATAGAAATTAAAGTAGTATGAAATATTAAAAAAAAAAAAAAAAAAACTATGGAAAATGTATATATTGAAAATATTACTACTCATCATGAATGTTTACCGCATTAAACGTGAAATCCCTGTTGTCTTAGAAGTCGGAAACGAAAAGCAGTATGAAATAGATCAATTTGGTGATGATGGATGGTAGCAAAAATTTGTAGTAAGGCTTCTTCTATTTCACTTTCAAAATGGTAGGCCAAACCCAAACGTTGGACTGCATCAATTAACTTGAGCTGATCATGATCATTTGAAGCTTTCATTTCTATTTGTCTCCTTACTACTTCTTTTATAGTTCTTCTGCTTGCTCTCATCTCTTGACAAGAGTACTTATCTACGCTAGCAACATTTATTAATTAGAATATATAACAAGTTTAGTTCATTTATATGAGAAATTAATTAATGAAAATTAATTTAACATCAAGATATATATCACAACTTGTGAAAAACATGTAACTAGTAGAATGGAGTTAATTTGGATGTACTTATGACATGTATATATGTTACGATCTCTCCTATATCGAAGTTGAGGAATTGATCTCCCCAAATACTTGGGTGATAATTAGCTGTTGGCCTTTTAGCATTTTGGGGTAGAATTGGGATTTGGACAGACACATTGTTGTGTTATTATAAGCTCGATATATATTGTACGCACTAGTGCTTTTACGCTTGATTTTGAGTTTGGGATGATTGTCTTAATTTGTAGAATTATGTATTTATAATCAAGGGAGGATACTATAACACATGCAGAGTACGAGCTGTCCTAGCAACTTACCTTGATTGAGTAGTTAATAAATATTATAAAAATGGGTTTATCACGTGGAAAAGATTTTAGATACTCTTATAAATTAATTTATTTATGCTTCCCATGGGAGATTATATCATCTTTTAGTCATAATTAAGATGAAGATAAGATAAAGTTTTTTTTTTTTTGGGAAATTACCAAAAATAGCACCCCTAAAAATTATAATAACAAAACTAGCACCCCCTTGTGTTCAATTAGAATTGAACGTTTAATATTGAACGTTCAATATTCAATTTGAACGTAAAATATTGAACGTTCAATATTAAATAGGTCTAATTGTCCTCATTCAATTCTAATTGAACGGATAATATTGAACGTTCAATATTGAACGAGTCTAAATTATCGTCGTTCAATTTTAATTGAACACAGGGGTGCTAGTTTTGTTATTATAATTTTTGGGGGTGTTAGTTTTGTTATTTTCCCTTTTTTTTTTTCCACCAAAAGTTAAATTATACTTTATTTTAATTTAAAATAAATTAAAATATACAACTTTAAAGGTTGAACTTGACCCCAAAAAAAAAAAAATTTAAAGGTTGAACGTATATAGTATTTAAAAAAAAAAAATAGATAAAATGAAAAAACAATATTAACTGTTTAAATCTAAACATACACACAATTAGTCTAAACAAAACCCAACATGAGAAAACTAAAATAATTTGGCAACGAAACTAAATACCTTAGGTTTACTAGTTTAATCCTTAAAGAGAGGAAGACTCACCAATGATAAAAAGTTTTAAAATCAGCACAAAAGCAAATCGGTAAGCCAAATAAAGCTATATAAAAAATAAACCAAATCAGGCGGCGCAAAATCACGAACATCACCAGACGACACAGTAAATCAAACAACAGATCGCAGCAAACCAGATGTGAACCACCCGACCAGGTTGCAGTCCAAAACAAACGGCAAACCACTAGACCAGGTGACAGCCAAATCAGAAAACAGACGGCAAACCAGGCCAAAGAAAACCAAAAGGAACCTCCGGAACAGAACCAGATCACCAGGCGTATGGCACCAACATCAACAAACCAGACCAGACCATCGTTGAAGCAGGCACGAGCATTGACAAACCCGACAAGACCATCGTTGAAGCTGCTAGCCAACCAATGGCGACAAACCAGACCAAACCACCTAGACGACGACACTTAGGCATGACAACCAAAGAGCACCGAGACATCCAAAATGCACCTCACGAACATCACTGGACGGTGGATGACAATTGTGCTAGAACGACATAGTCGTTCGCGTGCCGTCGAACAAGAGATAAAAACCCTTAAAGAACCCTATCACTGAGGAAATAAAGAAATAGAGAGAAGAAAGACCAACAGAGAAGAGGAAAAAAGATAATAAGGGAGGTTAATTGAATAAAATTATCGGCCACCTTCTAAAATATGGAAAATGTTCAATACATCGTTGGTCAGGATACACGTGTATGGAAGTCGTAAAAAAATTGACATATTCTTGAATTACCAATGCATAGGAGCATTAAATTTATAAATGAATACTCACCTAATGAGTTAATATATATTTTAGATACATAGGAGTTCGTTAACTCTTAAAAACTTATAAGCAAATGGGATTATCAAATGATAATAGAGCCTAATTGTTCCCTTGAGTAAAATTTTGTGAATTATAGTCTATATTCTTCTACAGGTTTCGAACCTACAATCTTGTTCATGTGTTAAGACTACTCATACTGGCCATTGACTTCCCTTGAGTTAATTAGTAAAATGAGGCTTCGTAAATAAAATTGTTGTATTTGAAGAATCATCAAACACTGGCCAAATTATAAGGCAGGATTGAAGTCAAAAGTGAGACTACTAATAAATAAAATTGTAGGCACACTACATAGTTCAGTATTACAGTAGCAATAATTTTTAAGCAAATTTTTTTTTTTTAAATTTGTTACAAGTAGACACTTCCATTCAATTAAAAAGCTATATATTTATATTATTTTCATTCAATGATAATTTAGTATTATAAATTATAATATTTTTTTTAAAAAAAAGAGTAGAGATAAATTTTAACTTTTTTTATTCTCTCATTTCTATAATTATGTTATGCTATAGATTGAGGCTTAATTATTAATCTTCAACTAATAAATAATTTATCTCAATTTCAAAACAACAACCAATTACAAGGTGACCCACTGACGCTTCCAGATGCTCAAGTTTTTTGTTTTTATTTACTTCCTTGCGTTGAAAATTTCAAATTATATAACGTATCATTTTTTGTACTTGATTTGTAAGTATTGTTTATTATTTTTAAAATATATATGAAATTAATTATATTATTATTATTATTTATTAGATAATTATATATTTATATTAATTTTAAATTTTATTAATATGAAGTATTATATTATTATTTATTTTAAAAATAATGGATATTTTTTTCTTAATTTGATAGGACAAATTAACCACGTTGTAAAAATTAAAAGTAGATATAAAATATTAAAAAGAGTGTGACTATAGATGTCAGACGACTACAAATTGATAGGGGTGGTAATTTTTGATACGATATGATAGCACGATTCGAACATAATATAACACGAATTTTTTTAATAAAAATTGATCAATAATTTTTTTTTATGTTTTTAAAAGTTTTATTATTTCTTACTATTATAAATAAGTAACACAAAAAAAATTCAAGTAAATTTTTTAATGTGCCAACCAACGCGAAAATAAAACACGAATAACACGAATAAATACGACTAATACGACACGATTGACACCCTTAAAATTGATGCTATGACCTTAAAAAATTCTAACTTCCTCTGCTCACGAATTTGGTTAAGTAATTTATTGTTTATTTGATAAAAGTATATTGAATTGAAAAATTAATAAATAAAAAAAATAAAAAATTTAACAAAATATAATTATTAATTATTATTATAAAATTGACAAAAATATTATTATTAATTAAAATAACAAATAATAATAATAATAATAACTAATTTTTTTAAATAAAAAAAAGATAAAATTAAATTTGTCAAACTAATTTTTTTAATAATTAATTAAATATTTTAAATAATTTAAATGAATTTAATAATACAAAAAGTTAAATGAAATTCATTTTCAATTCAATTAATTTAAAAATTAGATAAATTGAGATATAATTTACTTTAAATGAAATAAGCTTAAATGAGTTAAACCAACTCATTTGTCATCTCTCTAGCCTCTAGGTGTGATGGTGTGGTGTCATTTAGTTTCATACTTGCTTCTTTAGAAAAAGGAGAGCAATCGATTCCCGCATCATATATATAATTTCTTTCTACACCTAATTGTATAATAACTTAAGATGGATTTATTAATAAGTAATAAAAATTAATTTAAAATTAGAATAAAAAATAATCAGAAAGAAAAAGAAAAAAAAAAGGGAAAAAATTATTTTATTTTCATATGTTTACTAAAAATTAGAATGAATTAAAATAAAAATATTAATTTACTTAAATATATTTTTTAAAAGTGATGACAAATAATAAAAAATAAAATAAAATATTAAAATTAAAATTAAGAATAATTGTGAAATTATACTTTATAAACTTGAAGATGCGGGGAATTAATCAATTGAAATTACTCTAAAATTTATGAGATTTTTATTTTCTTTATTTTATAGTTTTAAAAAGTAAACATGAAAATATAATAAATCCATCTTCACTTATTTTCTTCCCTTATTAATAGATACACGTGTAATTTTTTTTTGTCGGAGATATGACCAAATAATTGTAAAATATTAGAGACCCATTTAAGGATTTAGTCTTCAGATCATAGATGAGCTAAGTTTCACATTTGTATCAGTAGTAGTTTGGCTAAAGATTTGAATCTCTCTTCCATTCCTATAAATCCAAAGCAAGCAACAGTCAACTACCAATACACATCAAAGATAAAAAAAGAAAAAATAATAATTAAAATAATATAATAAAAATTTTATAATAATAAAAATAATATATTTTATGTTAAAATTATATATTTCTATTATTAAAAAATAAATATTATATTATTTTTTTTGAATATTAATATAATTAAATATCGTCTAAATTAAATTATAATATTTTAGACCTGTTTAATGTTTTAAATTTAATTTTAAATATCTAATTTTATTAAGTATTATTTTTTATATTATAAATTTTAAAAATATTATTATTATTTTAATAATTCCCCAAGATAAAACTAACTTAATCTGTCCGGCCACTAAAACAGTCGAACTTTATTTATTTATTTATTTTTATTTTACCTTTTCTTAGCTACAAGCGTACATTATCCCAAGTGATTTTAACTTTCATATTCCAAGTGTCAATTGTTTCTATGTATTTGTTTTCAATTGACACCGACTTTTGTGTTGGTAAAATTTAAAGTCTCTGTTTTTTTTTTTTTATTGAATCAACTTTTTAAAATTAGGTAGTACATTGATTGTTTTCTAAAGTTTTTTTTAAAAAATAAATATAATATCTTAAAATTTATAATAAATAATTAATAATTAATTTAATTTAAACTTATAATTTAAAATGTTGAATTTTTATTTTTTAAAATGACCAAACTACAAGATGAGTCACATCTCAACAATTTTTTATTTATCAAATAGTAATTGAAATGAGTCAAATTTAACGTAAAATGTGAAAATAATGGTCTTTTTGCCGTATGTGAATATTATTTAACAATAATATAAATTGACATTAACGAGTTTTGCTTGTCATATTCTCTAATGAATTCATTGCTCTCTTCCTTACACTAAAAAATAAATTGTAATTAAATAACTTCTTATTTTTTTTATTTAATATAATATCTTATCTAGAACAAGAAAATATATATATATATATATATATATATATATATATATATATATATATATATATATATATTACTTTAATTTTTATGTTGATTTGAATTTTGATATGTGTATTGTTTCAATAATATAATTTGTTTGCTTAATTTTTTTTTAGCTTAAAAAATGATTTTTTTTTTCTGTACCATATTGTTATGATTTTTTCCTATTTAGTTATTTTCACTATCAAGTTTATTTTACTAATTACTAATTTTGTCTATTGTAACATTCATATTTTATATTTTAATAGAATTTGTTTTTCACATATAAGAGAATAAATGAGAGTTGGATGAGTTCAATTATTTGCTTGGATACATAAAAGTATTACTATACAATCTAGCCCTCAAAAACAATATTTTTTTGATTCCTCCCTGCATTATAGCATATATGAAGATAGTGTTAAAGAGTATAAGTGATTAAACCAATTTTCCACAAGTTCGAATTTTTAAAAAAATTGATACTTAACATTTGTTTAGATGGTGGTTTGAAGAAGAATTGTGGTGGTTATCCCTGATATGAGCGGTGAATAGTGACACTACTGAGAAGAAGGTAGCAGGTGCTGAAACTGTGATGCAGAAAAGAACAAAGAAGAAGAAGAAGAAGCTCAATATAAAAAACAATGTGCACATTTAAGGTAAATATATAATTAGTTAGTTATTTCACTTTTTGAAAATACTTTTCTTATACTATCTTCAGAATTTATTGGAAAATGTAAAGCACGAACCGTACAATTGTTCCTCTGAAATTTAAGGTAAATTCAAAATAAATAAACATACTCAAATAATTCTATTCATATTCGCATTTGAAAGTTTTTTTTTTTTTTTTTTTCCTTCATATTGAAGTAGCTGAATATGCAGTTAATAAATTATAAAAATAAAATAAACGAATAAGTCACATTGGACTCCTGGTGCCACCGTCGGTCTATAATTTATATTAGAACCGTCCAGTCTTCTTTTTCCTTTTCTTTAGTTCTAGTTCGGACATAGCGTTCCATATAGATTTTGAAATGAGTACGAGAGAACAATATCACATGTCCCCACGTGTTAATTTCACATGCCTAATGGACCCTATTGAATATGACCCAAGCCTCTTATGTGGCTTGGATTGATGCTTCAACCCCATGCTATCGACCAGGAATAATATTTGAATACCTTTGCCTCCAAGTTAAATGTGAGCATGTACTATAAAAAATCAATGGTGGACATAAAAAACTCAATTATAATTACAACTATTATTTTGGAGGAGGTCATGACTTCTTAATCTTATTGGTGCTCCACTCCTATTGAATTCATGAATAGAGGAATCTAGTTCTTGTCTCTTCATTATTATTTGATGTGTCATCAATCAAATAATACAAATTTTAAATTTTATTTGGAGCTTTATTTTTTGACGTATTTAAATAATATCTACAAACTCACATGTGCGCGGCACATATATATATATTAAAAATTTTTTTTTTGCTCTTATTTCTTTCCTATTTCATTATGCATATATGTATAATTTGTTATTTTTATTTATTTATTTCTTTATGGATAAATTTCACATATTTTAACCTCAAGTATTTACGTGTACAACAACTTTATAAAGTAGCATACGTTCATTCTTTAGGTTATACTGATAAGTTATATGTTAGATTATTGCACTTCTTATATACGTTAAATATTTGTGGATTGACAACACTGTGTTCACGGAACCAATTTCTATGGTGGTAATTACCATATTGTAAATAAAATAAATTAAAGCCTATAACTTATGAGTGTAAAAGATAATCATATTTGATGTTTGTGTAGCTCAAATATACTCACATGTGAATCCATGACAAAACAAAGAAAAAATAAACGTAGAAGATACATGCAAGCACAAAATTTTCAGGAACAATCAAATAAAGGAAAATAATAATAATATAACAAAGCAAATAGATCAAAAGCCACATAAAATAGACTTAGCAGTAGTAAATACATTTTAAATTGTTGCATGAACGAATTGAACAAACCAATCTTAAAACTCTTAACTAACATGCAACAACAATAACACTTGTCTCAATACAAGGAGAGTGTCATATTTTATTATTTTTACTGTTTAAATTTTTAGGGGTTAAAAATGTATATTACTTTCTAACAAAACAAACCGGTGTTTTTTAACATATATTCTCTCAATCTCAAAAAATCTGCGGGTCTTAAATGTCATTTTCCCATATATAGCTAATTAAGTTGATGGATGAAATATGTTTTAGTAGACTTTGTCAATTGGAGACATATTGCAGACTAAAATCAACTAGTTGCCTATATTAGACCATTAGAAATAGAAATTGCATAATTATATATAGATTATCTACCATTTGAAACACAAATTTTTATAGAAATAAAAAGGTAATAATATTGCGACAATTACTCTTTTTTATTTTCATAAAAAAAATGTATGAATTTATTATTATATATGTTGGTATAATTTTTATTGATAAAATTATTATTAATAAAAAGTTGTTGTAATAATATTAATTTTAATTGTGATAATATCGCAATAAAAATATATAGCACAATTATTTCAAAATCTCTGAATTTAACATAACACTTATTATTTACTGGATAAATTAACTTGATGTCCTCTAATAAACAGAAAATCAACGAGGGAAAACAAATTGAGGACCTATTCGTCATATTACATAAGACGAGGCCGTTTTGGAACAGAATAATAATTCAATAAAGAAAAGAAGAAATGGAATCCACAGAAAGAGGTATTAAAACAAATCTCGAGTCTCTCGACTCCTAAGACGCGTATTATTGTACAAAACAGCGACTCAGAGAATTTAGAAAGCAACAGAACACACTCAGCTTTCGCATTGTTGTTTTATTTTCTCAGAAACATTTTTTTCGAAGCAAAAATCGTAGATCGTATATTGTGCTTCTGAAGTGAAACCTGTCACTCATTGATTTTCAAACTCTTTTTCTCTTATCGTAATCCTTGACTCATTCGCCTGGTATATGATCTTGAACTTGATTTTCTTGCTAACAATCTGTTGGTATCTGATGGCGTGCTTATGGTAAATTGTTATTAAATGCTTAATCTGTGCCTTGGAGAGAGCGGATCAAGGGAATGCTGATAGCAGCATTGAGGTTAGGTCTGGAGGAAATAATTCCATTTTAGTACTTCTTAGAAGCTATTTTCAGTGTAAAAGCTGCAGGGTTCAATTCCTGTTTTTAAAATGTATTTTCAAATTTTGGGATATAACTTTTGCTTTGATACATTGAGATGTGAGTATATTTATATCTTGAATAACACTTTCATTTAGACTTTCTTTCTCGAATTCTAGTGTGTTATTTTACATGTTCGTAATATGTTATTAAATTGACTTCTATGATAGCTGCTAATATTTGACAATTTTTCCAAAGTTTGATCTTGGATTAGTGATTTTCATGTGTTTGATGTTGCCATATGTATTTACCAATAATACTAGTTTTTTTTTCCCCCTTCGTGACCTGGTCATATGGGATTAACTTGCAGTTCTATCAATGGCTCGACAATCAATTACTGAATAGTAGAGCCCGTTGTAGAGATGAAAGACGAATCGGATGTACTAATAATTGGAATTTCCATAGGGGTGGTGATTGGACTGCTTTTGGCAATATCTGGATTCTTTTGCCTTAGGTTCCATCGGAAGCGCTCCCAGATAGGTAACAGCAGTTCTAGGAGAGCAGCAGCTCTTCCCATACGTGCCAATGGTGCTGATTCTTGTACTATTCTATCGGATTCAACCATCGGACCAGAATCACCGGTGAAATCTGGACGCTATGGCCAATCTTTGTGGTTTGAAGGATTTAGGAAGAGTAATGTGGTTTCAGCGTCTGGTATACCAGAGTATTCTTACAAGTAAGATTTTCCTTCACTTTGTTTCACTAATGTACATTCGTGTTCATTTTGGTTCACCAGTATTTACAATTAAGCTATCATTTTTGAAATTTTACGACAACGGGAAGCTGAAGCATGATGCTGAATCATCCTAGTTAGATTTGCTTACACTGAAACAGAGTTGACATGTTGGTTTGCTTTCGGATTTACCACTTTCTTCTTCTTCTTCTTCTTTTTATTTTTTTAATTTTATAAAATTAGATTTACCACAAATATCATATTAAATATCTTAAGCACCGAGAACATTTTTATCTGGGTATATTAATGGAATTGGTCAGTGGCCTTATTTTTGTACATAATTTTGATCATATAAACCTAAATTGGTAATGTTGTTTTTAATTTCATTCGACAGGGATCTGCAAAAAGCTACCTATAACTTTACAACATTAATAGGACAAGGTGCATTTGGTCCTGTATACAAAGCTCAGATGTCAACAGGTGAGACTGTTGCTGTGAAAGTGCTTGCAACTGATTCTAAGCAAGGCGAAAAGGAGTTCCAAACAGAGGTACTTGTGGTTAAATGATTAATCTTTACTAATTTTTGGATCCTGAGAACAATAGTTGGCCTATATATTAAATTAATTTGCAGGACATTTGGGAAAAAGTCCGGCAGCCTAAGAAATTCATTAATTATGTATTATCATTTAGCATGCAAGTTTTATTAAAGCTCACACTGTAGGCAATAAATATGTTTGAAGTTTCACTAGCAAAAAATATATGTGTGTGAAGTTCAGCGGGAATTTTTTTAAATTATAAATCGTCTCTATATAACTCCACTAAATCATTTAAGAAATGTCCTTTAGTGATGCTATGATACTTGCTTGTCCTTTTTTGTTTCATGGACCATATTCATTTCACAAAAACCATCGTGAAATGTGTTGTCTGCATTTTCATTTATTAGTTGTAGAACTTAAACTTCTATCTATGTCTTAGGTTATGTTACTGGGAAGGTTACACCACAGAAACCTCGTGAATTTGATTGGGTATTGCGCAGAAAAAGGACAGCATATGCTTGTATATGTTTATATGAGCAAAGGCAGCTTGGCCTCTCATTTGTACAGTAAGATGGGAGCTTACTTTTGTATTAGCACTTGTGTATGTCTGTTTGTGTGCAACCGTGCATGTATTTTCTTCTTTTTCTGCAAGAGTTATCCGCTTCCCTCCTCTCTAATAAAAGATGAACTACTTTTTCTTAATACTTTGTAAATTTTCGGGAACCTGATTCCTTTTTTTTACTAAATCTTACGAGCAATCAATTTTGTTTACATTGGGTGAACTTTTCGATAGAAATCTTATTTTGAACCCTACGATGTGAAAATATTATCGCACAAAGGAATGTAATGTTAAATTGTTTAGCAAACTCAAAAAATTCATTCCATCTCCAATCAATTCAAGTGAATACTTTTAGGAGTCACCAATCTTGCTAGTTACATATCATCTTGAGAAGCATGAGTAATTAACTTAATCAATTACAAATGAAGTAAATGAAATTGGTAGGTTAAGCAAATGTGTGACCACAAGAACGAGGATAAGCCTAATTATGATAAGGTAAAGTGCATTGTCTGGATCTAATATTTGAAATAATAAATCCTCCTATTTTGCAGGTAAAGACCATGAGCCATTAACTTGGGATTTGAGAATTCAGATAGCATTAGATGTAGCCAGGGGTTTGGAGTATCTTCACGATGGGGTAAATTAGCGTTATCTATACTAACCAGTGAAGTACAATATACCTCAATCTATTTGAATGATTTATGCATGTGATCTTTATTTATTATTTCTATTTTCCTTATTCAGGCTGTTCCTCCTGTTATTCACCGTGATGTTAAATCTCCCAATATTCTGTTGGACCAGTCCATGAGAGCCAGGGTATATTCCTCATGTAGTAGTTGATTACCTTCAATCTATATTTTTTGAGAAATGAATCCATTAAATTTGTAAAGAGTGATCAAGTTCCATGTTAAATGTAAAAAAAAAAAACTTACAATAAGACATCCTTTACCTTGCTGAAATTGGGTGATCTAATATGGGTAGATCCATGTAGTTTAAACAACAAATGGTAAGACAATTTGTTACAGCTGATGATTTGGATTAAGCAGGTAGCTGACTTTGGGCTATCAAGAGAAGAGATGGTGGACAGGCATGCGGCTAATGTAAGGGGAACTTTTGGTTATCTTGATCCTGAGTACATTTCGACAAGGACCTTCACCAAGAAAAGTGATGTTTACAGCTTTGGAGTTTTGCTCTTTGAACTCATAGCTGGCAGAAATCCTCTACAGGGACTTATGGATTTTGTTGAGCTTGTAAGTCCCTCTTGCCCTCCTTTTGGACTCTTTTACAAAATTCGATGCCTAGTTAGAATCTTAATATGCTTTTTTTCTCCTTTCAATCTAATACACTTTTAAATTCTGATGAATAGGCTGCAATGAGTACAGAGGGAAAAATAGGATGGGATGAAATTGTGGATTCTCGTCTTGATGGAAAGCTAGATATGGAAGAGCTCAACGAAGTGGCATCACTCGGATACAAGTGTGTCAACCGTGTTCCAAGAAAACGGCCTTCCATGAGGGATGTTGTGCAAGTGCTGACACGAATCATTAAATTAAGGCACAATAGGAGGCACCACAAGAAGTCCTTATCGACCATGACAGATGAAGAAACTGTCGACATGGATCAGCAAGAAACCATAGACGCAAATGACTGGTCACCGAAGGGATAAGTCAGTAGACAGCGCAGCTGATTCTGAAGTTTAGTAGGGTATTTTTTTCATTTGTTTGTTTGTTTGGTTTGTTTGCTTACTTGCTGTTTCTTTGTTTTGGTCTTCTCTTTTTTAAACACGTGCAGCCTGAAACAACCTAGAAGGCCTCCAGATTTGTATTAGATCTGATTTCTGCTTGAGTGACATAGGATTTAGATTTATACCAAGCATTTTTTAATTAACTTCATGTAACATACCTTCTGCCCTCCTATTTGCAAAATTGACACAAATTGGAGTTTGTATATTGATACACAATAGAAGTGAAGGAATTTTTTTTTTCTTTTAATTTATTTCCTATTATCTAGTGTCATGATGAGACCACATAGCAGCAAGCTTGTTAAAATAACAAATTACTATCGTAATTTTAAAAAAGTCATGCAATTACATCCATTTAGTTTTTTGTAGTTTTCCTACGCAATTACATAATTGAGTTATTATGTTACTACTCCTTTAAACTCTATGATGTTTACTTCAAAAAAGTTTATCGCAAAATATTATATGGTCATGTAGAAATTTTTTACGACCAAATAGTATAGGCCTAATTCGTATTAGATATTTAATTTAGTCTATACAAATTTTTAATTATAAAATTATGTGTATTAACGTTTTATTTCATCTCAAATTAAAAATAATATATATTTTTAAAATATAATAAAAATATAAAAATGAATTAAATATTAATATAAATAAATTAATAACAAAAAATTATTTTAAATATAAATTATTTTATGGTCTATTATTAAACGTGAATTAATTATAATATAATTAAATATAGGTTGTTCTATTAGTTGACAAAACAGACACCTGTACCTGAATTAAATCAGGGATTTCAAAACCAAGTGGAATAGAAACAGTAGTTTTACTTGAAACAATTGGCTGAATGTTGTATGAGATAATTATTGTCTAATCACTAGGCATTTTTTTTGGGTATTCAAACCTCAATGTGCAAAGTTCTTGTGACTAGAATGCCATTGTTGGTAAAGAGTAAAGACATGAACTTGCATTAGAATATTTCATCACCATGTTACTGATGAAATATACCTGAGCTATTTCTTTGAAGTAGATCCATTTTGTGTAACATAGCTGGAAGGAATAAGCTTTAAAACTTTTCTAATGATATCTCTTCATCCTTTGGCTGTGATTTTGTCCTTTCCTACTTTTGTGTATTTGTGAGTTAGTTTCAATCATAGCCCTCTATTCATTCTTCATAAATGAGTTTTATTTTCTTCGTAAATTTTATACATAAGAGCAGCAGGACATGAGTAATTTTTTTTTAAACATGGACTCACTATTCACAAATCAGAGTTAGACACATATAATACTTTAATAACTTGGTGGTTCATTCTCTAGTTGCTTGATATTGCTGAATTTGCTGTAGCAAATTGTAGGCAGAGCATTAAATATAGTTTTGCTATGTGCGTATTGTTGGTTCCTGCCTTTGTTGTTGAAGACAAGTACATTTGTACGTTTCATCACCGTGTTAGTGATGAAAAGTTATTGGGCTATTTTCTTTGAAGTAGATCTATCTTGCATAACGTAACTGGAATAAGCTTAAAAATCGTGAAACTATTTTCTAATAATGTCTTTGCATCTTGTGGCTGTGGTTGTGCTCTTTCTTACATATATGTAGTTGTTAATTAGGTTTCAATCATAGCCATATTTTCTTTTAAAAATTTATATATTAGAATAAAAATGAATAGTTTTTATTTTTTTTTACAATGAAACACAAAATTTTGAGCTAGAAACTTAACATATATACTTTAATAACTTGGTGGTTCGTTGTCATAACCATTTTATATGTGTTGCTGAATTTGCTATAGCAAATTGCAGGCAGAGCGGCAAATCTGGTTTAGCTATCATATATACTGCTTAATTCTATTTGTTGTTTTAGACTGTTATGATGCATGAGTGTAATTAATTATGTTGTATGGTGATATTACTTCATTTAGTGTCCTTTTTTTGCAGTAGTTAAGCAGGTGATTGAATGCTCAGGGAAAATTCATGCTTAATTGTAGGAATATCTCTCTCTGCATCTCTTTTTTGGCAAGGTTAAACTACCGGAAAGGTCAAAAGGGTAATGCATTTCTTTATTTCTTTTTTCAATTAATTCTTCTTTTTCCTTTTTCTTTTGGTCCCCAGGTTATGAATAGTAAAAGAAAGAAATTAATATCACAAAAATTTCTTTTTACTTTTTTATCTAGGTCTTTGTTGGTTTTGAGTGGCGGTCTTAAGATTTATGAAATGGATACAAATTCATATGGACTATTGGATATTACTCTAATCATACATTGTTTCTCCTCTAACAGATTATACGATGGGAGCGTACGTAAGGAATATAAGCCTAATATATAGTCTTACAGTTTTACACAAAATGCATGGAGGTACTGTTAAAGTAATAGCTGGACGTACGTGATAAGGGTAAATTAAAATGGAGAGATAACCATAGTCTTTAAGCATAAATAATATCTCTTTCGTAGTCAAGCAGATAAACTTAAAGACAAAGCTTATAAAGAAGGTGAACCGGGGCAGATTATTAAGGTTCCTTCTTACATCTTTAAAAATTAAAACCATAGACCTAGCTTTACATGCCATGCCCATGCATGTAAATGAAAACAAACCACTTAATTGAGATTTTGAGGCAAACAAATTCTACTTTTAAACTGAGTTTTATGACTGCTTTTCTGTTTTATGCCTTCAAACATTCTTGTAATCGTTATTTATTTTAGACAGATCATATGTCATCTTCTTATGATATCCATATGTATCTTGTCATAGCCTTTTTGATGATATGAGAATGAGATATGGTTCTGTCACTTTATTATGCCATAGTTGTTTCGAGAATTAGAATTATAATTTTAATTACCACTCTCTAGCTATAACATATGTAAATTATCTTCAACTGTAGTAAATTTTTGGTGTATGTTGTTCTGCACTGGATTTACATGATACGCTTTGGTTGGGCTTGTTGACATCTAAGTCTTTCTGCACATATCACATATGGTTTCATGACAATTCGTTGGGCAAGAACAAGTTCATATTTGTCTTCCTCTCAAAATCGGATGTGTACTGTCACCTAAACACCTCTTTACAAACCATATGGACCCCAATCATTTTTTTTTATTGATTAAAAATAAATTCAACATCTCTTTCATAATTTTCTTTTAATAAAAAAGAAAAGAAAAAAAAAAAGAAATATATATATATATTTTAACAGAATAGAGTGCCAGATTTTAGCTACGAAATCTGGCTATATATAGGTATAAATAAGTAGCTTAATTCAGCTTTATTTATTTATTTAAAGTTGATCACATAAGTTTATGAGATAAAAAAAAATAAAAAACAGCTCAACTAGCTCATTTAGGACAAAAATACTCTTTAATTTTAATCACATATATCACACATAAGTAAATTTCTAACTTAATTTTTCAATTTGAATGAAATTCAACAATTTCTTGAATTGATGTACGAATTATAGCAAATAAATGAACTACAATATTAAGTTCGACCAAATTAATAACATGATGGGTGAAGGGTAACTACAATTTTATAACTTTTGGCAAAAAAGTACAAATTTTTTATAATTTTGATATAGATAAATTCTATAATTTTCAAAAAAAAAAAAAAAATAGCACAAAATTTTTGAATTGATCATTAATCATTTTTTTTTAATGGGAAATTAGTGTGGATAATTTTAGAATTTAAAAAAGAAAAAAAAGAAGAAAAAAAAAAAAAAAAAACAAGTTGCTCCTAAATGAATCAACTCTAACATTACGTATAATTATTTCAGAATACTTTTATAGACTATTCTAAAATAAAATAATATTATTTCATACAATTAGATATTTATAAATGAAAGAATTTTATTTTATTCAAATTTATTTATAAATGAATTGATATGAAATGATGTATATTGTAATTTATTTTTTAAAATTTAATCAATAATAAAAAGGGATGAATAACCCTTTTAATTAATAATAGGAAGTTTTCTAAAAAAAATTCTCAATTCTATTATAACCATAATTAAAATTAAATTAAATTCCATATTAAAATATTATAAAAATAATAATTTTTATATACGTATTTATTAATTTAATTTAATTGTTTATATTTGATATAAAAAAATATTTTAATATTATTAATCAATTAACAGATAAAAATTTAATTTATAAAAAATACTTAATATCTCATTTTTATATTTTATTTTATGGTACAATAGTCCTTAAGCCACCCCTATAAATACTTGTTTTTGGTGTGAGATGAGAGTTAAAAAATTGAACATTATACAGCTTTCTTCTAAAAGAAGCCGTTTGAATCCAATCCATTAGACTTTTAAATATCAATTGTCCTAAAATATTTTTTTTTAAAAATAATATTGAAGTACATAAGTGAGTACTCTTTATAAGAAAGACATACTCATAATCCTAAACTCATTCTTGTATTGTCGACTGCACCATTTTCTTTCTCATACCTGCATTTTTATTTTGTGCTTATGAATATCTAAAAAGGTATACACTATTAAAATATTGAGAAAAAAAATCCTCACATAAGATGTTGAGACATGCAAGATATCAACAACTATTGATTAAACAAATATGCTTAAAAAACTATTAAGTGTTTTTTTTTTCAATTTTTTTTATACTATGCAAATACGCTGAAAAATTATTAAAAAATTAAAATAAATATTTCCAATATTTGTAAAAGATATTGAAAAAATAAATATTACATTATAAATCAGAAAATTACTAATTAAAAGGGTTATTGATCCTTTTATAATATTCATTAAATTTAAAAAAAAAAAATCACAATACACATCCTTTGTTTTCTTCTCTCATTTATAAATAAATTTTAATAAAAACATTCTTTTATTTAAAAAATAATAGTCATATGAAATAATAATATTTTATTTTAGAATAAGTCTATAAATTTTTTTAAAAAAAATTTGGGTTAATATCAAGCATACAACTATACAAAATATTAGAATGAATTCGTTTAAATGCAACTTGTTTATTTATTTATTTATTTATAAAATTGTTCTAACTAATTTTCTAAAAAAAATGTTAATAATCAACTCAAAAATTTTATACTATTTTTAAAAAAATTATATAACTTATTTAAACAATTTAAAAATTATAAATTTATATGCTTCTCATTCAAAAATTATAGAATTGTAACTGTCATTCTAAGATATATAATAAAAGTCCTCCGAAAGAAAACAAGAAAAACGTTTGGAGATATATAAATGATGTGAATTTTACTGTTTTTCTAACATGGTCCATGACAGAAACAACTAATGGGATAGGACAAAGCCAAGGCTGCTAGGCCTAGATGTTACGCTTTATGTCCGTTTATAACAGTAATTAAAAGGGTACATTTTTCTATTTTTTTGGGTCAATACAAAGGTGTACCATATGTAGAGGTGCATTATTAACATCTTATCAAATACATTATTAATCTCTCTCTCTCTCTCTCTCTCTCTAAGTCGATCAATCAAACCCCGTTACAAATTTCGTTCTCTTTATTTGTTACCAAAATACCATAAAAAGCTGAGGTAGGCATTTGTATCTTGTTTGATTGCCCACTTTCCCATGAATGTCCCGACTATAATCCTCCAGCAATCAGCGGATTACCCCCGTCTAGCTCAATATATAGTCCAATTACCCATAAACAAATATATATACTATAAATAAGGTCACTTATTTATTTTATTTAGGGTAGGTATGAGTGCGCAACAGCAAATGTTAATATTCAATCATATGTGTATAATTAAAAATAACTGTCTATCACGAATTTCAATCATTATTCAATATAGACGAGATCTTATATATGACTAAGGCAGTTGCTTGGTTTTGACAGAGAAATGGAGGAGATAATAACGAGTGGTAAAATCAAAGAAGTAGTCCTTCCGGCAACGTACTGTGTAACAGGTGCAAGCGGGTACATAGGATCTTCGTTGGTCATGACTCTTCTTCAAAGAGGTTACTTTGTTCATGCTACCGTTCGTCATCCTGGTATATATTTATCATTCTTCATCTCTTCAATTTTGGATGTTTAAATCATCTCTTTCTTTCTTCGTATCTTAGGCTTTAGGTTAGGTAAGGGATGTAAATTTATCACCTTATCAAAATTTGAATAATTTGGCCTGATTTAACTAAGTATTAAGTTCAAGTAAGTCTAATTCAATCTTATCCTAATAATTTTATAGCTGAATTTAAAACAAAACATTTATATTACAATCTTGGTCCGAACTTAACTTGAATGCAAGTTATGTTTGAATTTTACAAAATATATGTATATTTGAATATGATATAACATTATTTTATATTTTCTTGCATTATTTAAACTCAAATATTAATTAAATTTTTTAAAAATTTAGGCCTAAATTTGCCTAAATGTTTTAAAGCTGAGCTTTAAATTTATATTTTAATTTATAGAAGTTGATCTAACTTTATTTTTAAAGATATATAGTCAAACAATACTCAGACTCGAGTCCTAGATCGAAATCAAAATTTTAAACTTATGATAGTTTGGTTGTCCAAATTTACATCACCATATAGTGACGCTTAGCTAGCTTATGAATATATTTGAGAAAACAATAAAATTAGTATCCTTTAAATTTGTAATAACAAAACTAGTATCATTTATGTTTAAACTATATTTTCACAATTAAAAAAATGATTAATATGTCATTTTTCTTTGAACACTCATTCAATTAGAATTGAACAATGACAATTTAGACCCGTTCAATATTGAACGTTCAATATTATTGAAGGTGCTAGTTTTATTACTATAAATTTTAAGGGTGTTATTTTTGATAAATTCCTAATATATTTTTTTTTTAAAGATGAAATGATATCTGTTAAGAATAAACTAATAAGTGCACTAAATTTATCATTTAACTTTGAATTATAATAAATTAACTACTAATTTTTTATAAATATTACAAATTTATTATTTATTTTTTTTGACAAATTTACCATCAAATTACATTAAAAAAAACATAATGGTAATGATAGATTTACAACACTTACAAGGAATTTGGGAATAATTTTGTCACAATACAAAGTTAAGTGGTAGATTTGTGTAAACATATATATTTGTTAGTTTATTCTATCTATTAATTAGTTGTTATTTTGCTTAAAAATATTATTCCATGATAATAAAAGATAATAAGATGATAAAATTTACAATAATTATTGATGGTTATACTCACTTGTTAATCTTTTTGAAAAGAATATTCATGATTTTGTAGACTTTAATTTAATGATTTGATGATTGATCGACAAATTTTACATTAAGCACTATTATTTTTATAAAGTAGCTCAATAATTTGAGAGGGAGAGTTAGTAATTACCAATTATTAATTGGTAAAAATACAAAAAAACAAAAGAGAGCCGGAGCTAGGAGGACCGGACTCTGTAGGGTAGTGGCTTGGGGGAGAAGAATCTATAGTACACAAACTTGTTTCTTGTGATTTCCATATTAAACTTTAATAAACAAAAGAAAGATAATAAAATTACAATAATTTTGACAGATCATTATTGTACAGTTTACCCTAGCTATAATCTCAACCTCTTCAAATATCTACTTAATTTGATAATATATTAATTAGTGTCTTCATATATCATGAAGATAGCAATTGGTTTATTAATTTTGTATATTATTGATAATTACATTTTTTAATACCTCATTACATTTCATTTTACAAATCCCACTAAGGGAGCAAGCTGCTTGTTAGATCTCAGGTCAAGACCCATCATGTCTAAATTTTTCTTCCGACACCATTGACTTAATGCACAATTTCTAACGAACTTAATAATAAAAAATCAATTATTAATTTCAATTTATGTAAATAAAAATAATAAAACAAGAGGGTTGACTGCTTGTATAAAATATGTTGTAGACCTGGCATAGCATGTGAACGACTGAATATGACAAACCAATATTTTGTCTGTGAGATTAATGGGCCTGCAAAAATTTTAATCAGAGTTTCTGGCCACTTAAATAATTTATTTATGAACAAATATTATAATTTTTTTAAATTAATAATATAATATTTATAATTTATAATTTTATATAAATAAAAAAAAATATTTTATCACAATACTCTTTACATTTAATCTATATAAGGCAAATATATATGTAAATGATAGTGATATAGGTAATATATTTCATAAAAATATATATAATATAACAAAAATATATATAACATATTATCAAAGATGTACATAACAAGAAGTGTTTTTTGTACTAATTTATAAATTAATATCAATTATAATAAACTATTTTAGTGAATCTAGCTTCTCAGTATAAAGATATATAAATTAAAATATATGATTTTTACTTTTAAGAGACAAAGAACTCATCAATTAAGGAAGAAATTTTTCAAAAATAGTGAGCTAAAAGTAAACTATATGAAAAATTATAGAAAAAATTAACTAAAAAATCAAAAATAATTCAAACATTAATGAATTGAAAAAGAAAAATTTAGAAGAAATTTGAGATGCATAATATAACATCTAAGATGAGAGGGTTGAAGACAAATTCTAGTTGACATGAAAGAGCTTCAACCCGGCGATGAACCAAAAAAAAAATATTAAAATCTTAAAAGTTTTGGAACAATAAGATAAATGAAAGTTTGAAGAATAAAAATATAAAAATGATGGGAGAAAATAATAAAATTAACACCCATCAAAATTTCTAATAACAAAACTAATATTCTTTATTTTCAAACTTATATTTTCACAATTAAAAAATAACAATATGTCATTTTTCTTTGAATACCCATCCAATTAGAATTGAACAACGACAATTTAAATCCGTTCAATATTGAACGTTCAATATTTTACATTCAAATTGAATGTTTAATATTATTAAGATGCTAGTTTTGTTACTGTAAGTTTTAGGGGTGTTATTTTTGGTAATTTATCAAAATGCTACTGTAAAACGAGAAAAAGAAATTGAAATCGCGCAAAAAAAAAAAAACTGCTATGGTCATTAATTGCTGTTTAGTCAAAATTAACTTTTTTGATTGAGCTCATTATCTTGCTAAGAGGCCCAAACTGTATCTCCTTGGCTGGCAATCAACCTTATTTTCCCTGCTCTGTGTTTCTGGATGTGAATGACAAAAAAAAAAAAAAAGTAATAAATTCATGTTTTGTCATCTCGGTGATTCATGAAGCTCCCATACCCATTGCTTCATTTCATCTAACAAAGGATTGAAATCACAAAAGACTAATCAAAATTTCCAATTAAATAATGTTTTACTTGTATTGGTCACAACACTGTGAATCTTAAAAATCAGAAGCATGTTTAGAGTTGACGACGTATCAAATCATAACAACATTTTATATGAATTTTTTTTCTATATGCCATTGAATTTCACAACGATGATTATTATTAATCTCTTTAGTTTCTACTATGGCCAATTCATGTAGGCTAATTTTCTCTGTGATTTCATCTCAGCCAAGTGTATGCACTTATTATCAACATGGACTGGCACTGACCGGTTAAGATTGTTTCAAGCCGATTTACAAGAGGAAGGAAGCTTTGATGAAGCTGTAAAGGGCTGTGATGGCGTATTTCATGTCGCTGCTTCAATGGAGTTCAATGTTTCCGTACAGCATAACATTGGTAATAAATTAATAATGCCTAATGAAAGTATAAAACCAATTGCATTCAATACTAAAATTTTTTGGTCAAATATTTAATACAAAAAATTGTTCTGTATTTAAATGTCATCTATGTTAGATTTATATTAATATCATTGATGTATTAGAACACAAATCAAATAAAGTAAATACCTGATCCAGTCATGAATATTCTTCAATCCAATTGAATCTAACCATCAAACAAATCATTAGATAAAATAATCAAGAAGGTTAGGTCTTCCCTTTACCAACTCTTACAAGAAACTACTCTAATGGGTGAGCCTCACGATCGTTTCTCTCTATATGAGTGGAGGGGGACCTATCCATGTATTTATAGGGTGACATTAGGGTTTCACCCATCATAAAATCCTAATCCCTATTGGACTACACAAAGTCCATCACATCAATAATTGGCCCAAGCCCACAAGGTGTGCTAAGCCCATATCAATTAAATGAGCCTCCAAGCATTTCAGTTAAACTATAATTCAACCCATTTTATAAATCAATAAAAACCCAATTAATGTTAGCCCAATAATAAAATTCTAACATTCTCCCACTTGGGCAACATTAATTGGTATCAGGTTGAAACACAATTGTGGCCACAAAACATAGTCTAACAAAGCACCTCAATCATGATCCGGTCCAACACAACCACTAGCATTAAACCATATATGTCATTATGTCATTAATCGCATAAATTCATACTATGATCATAACATTAGTGTTTATGTTGACATGATCACACTTGATGTGAAGTGTAGTACAAACTTTAGCTATTTATTTAACCAATAACGCTAAGTTTGTATCGGTCCTCATGGTTCTCACGAAACCACAATATCACCAAATAATCTCTCATGAGACCAAAATATTAACAACAAAGGTGACATTTTGTCTTCCTCATGGTAGACCATATTTCTGTAAAATTGAGATATACATTATCTCACGGTAACATGTGCATGTCTCTTATGAGACAATCGTTTTCTCACGAAAACATATTCACATTTCTCACGAGATGCCCATTTTCTCATGAAAATGCATCCATGTCTCTCACGAGACGCCCGTTTTCTCACAAAAATGCATTCACGTCTCTCACAAGACGCTCATTTCCTTATGAAAACATTAGTACAACATCTCATGATGTCAGTGACGTCACTAGGTAGATTGTGAAGCTTTTATCACGTGTTATCCAGAGCTCAAATATAAATTATTTATACTCTACAGCACAAATATGTTAATATAGCACGTAAATTTAAAAATAATAAAAATACACAACTTCAGTTATGTGCACCAAGCAATGATCATGGATTTTCACACCATATTATTTGATCCATCACACCCAATAGGAATGAAATACATACATATACTACCACCAAGGAGCACTAATTGGACAATATATTTTGTGATATTGATTTCTATAGTTATAATAAATGCTATATTATTTTGGAATTTATTTTATGGCAAAGTTTCTTACATAATAGCTAAAACAACACCAAGTTGCATATTAGCTTGTAAGAACAACATTATATTAAAGTATTTGTCAATAATAATTATGAACAAATAATTCATTTTTATAGACTAACACAGTTAAAATAGCTCCTACTAACTACAGGAGTTAGTGAATATTGTTAAAAGTTCAAATCTGAACATACATTCATATTTTGTTTCACATACAAAATACCATATACATAAATATGCTCATAATTATCTAAATGTCCATATGTGTATGCGAGATCATTAATATTACTTAAAACTTTAAATAAATATTTTTTTTTATGTAAGTTAATAATATATGCAAAGTATTAATACATAGTCATTTAAAAAATATAGTCGAAATAAATTACACTTCCACTGATTATTGACATCATAAAATTGTGAAATTTCTTTTTTTTTTTTTTATAAAAAAGAATCAAATACATTTTATGTCCCAGGACATAAAACAGCATATAAGCTACTCAATAATCAATTTAGAATTTCAACTACTATTTTACATTTAAAATGACTTTCAATATCTTAAGGTTTTTTTTTTTTTAATATAAAATTTTCTATCATAATAAATTTTTACATTTTATACATTTTGAGGAGATATGAGGTTAATTATGAATGCATGATTAACAAGTTCTGCTGACATAATATGAATTTAACATATAACTTAAACCATGAACAATCACTTATATATTCTCAAGAATAAGTATACTACAATAAAATACTTATTCTCTCGAGAGTCCTAAATACACCATTGCAGACTATCCTTTGGGATGAGAAAGCAACATGCAGTAAGGTTCCCTCATTACAATTTAAATAACCAAGATACCTAACTTTTGGAAAACTTATACCCTTTGGGATGATAAGCTCCTAAGTCAAAATATCTTTATAATTGCTCTATGCAATATCGAAAACATCATGACATACAATTACTACCTTTGGGTGAGTAACTGCATTTCACAATCTTAAGAAACAAACTTGTCTCAAATATCAAATAAAATTTCATGACTTATAATGAATTCGCCTTTTATTTATTTATCACATATTGACTCCATAAATGTATTAACAATAAATATTATAAGAATTAAATAGGTCATGAACAATAACATGATGATGATCAAAATATCATAGTCAACAAACAAGAGTGAACTTACAATGATCATCCTCACAAGAATTCTTATTATAATATTACATGCTCACCTTTGGGTGGAGCATACAACATATAACAAAGTTCTTGAACCAACAATTTATTTTTATAGTATCATTGCATACTCACCTTTGGGTGGAGTATACAAAACACTACAAGAAACTTAAAACAAGTAATTAAATGAAAATTTTGAACTTTTGGTAAATTTATCTCCTTTGGGAGGACAAGTCCCTAGGTTCAAATATTTTCACCTAACACTTCATGCATTCTTAAAAATATGACACATAATTACCACCTTTGGTCATGTATTTCATTCCTTGAGCTGACAATTGGATCAATATCACTCTTTAGTCCAAAATTACTTGGGAGCTCCAATAAAAACAAATAAATTTTTTTTTTAAACAAAAGCATTAGTTCATTTAGAATTTATGATTCTAAAAATTATTCAAATATATGTCCATAAATAAGACTGCATTTGTAGTAAATACTCAATGCTCCTCATACATATATATATTCAATCATTTTAAAATTTAAATGAGTATTTGCTACATTACGAAATTGTTCAATAATTAAATTAAACAACAAGAACGAAACAACATCATATTAATATTAAATCATGATAACCCATCAATATTAAATTCATGATAAATATATTTTACAAGTATACAATTATTTGTACAATACTTACCAAATGCATAAATCATTATTACTTCAATAAAAAATATCCAAATTTTCATATACTCATGTATATTGGACATCTAGCGGAAACATATATATTAGTTTGCAAATTCATTGCATTTAAATTAATTATAACATGTCCAGGATAATATTAAGTACAAGTAGATATTATAAAAAATAAAATTAAGCTATCAACTTATTATTTAATTAAATCAATTACTAGCATTCAGAAATAATATCATTAACATAATTATGTAATATTAGTACAATTTAGATTATTATGAATCACGTAACATGCATTAAAAAGAAAACAATGATAAATAATTATCATTAGATACTCTTGTCATATTGTTAATATTATTGCCATATTGCCATATATGCATGAATCAAAATTTCATCCCAAATAATTTTTTTTTTTTTTATGACAACGACAAATAATGAAACCACCTGATCCAAAAATAAAAAGCTTTTAGATCTGAACTAAATAACAACATGAGTGAGAAAACACGCTCCATTAGAATAGCTAAATACTAATCACAATAAATAAAGCTAATTCAAATCAAATCTTATATGAAACATCAAATCCTAGAAACAGATCTACCAGTTCCCAAAAAAATAAATTCAGATTCAAATCTGTAACTCAAATTTATAAATGAATGATAATCACATGTATCGAAAAATAAAGCAAAAGGGTGTTGAAGAAACCAGTTGAAAATAGTGGAACTTGGAAGTACAGACTGACTAGCAGATCTCAGTGAAGATAAAGATAAAAAAAAAAAAAAAAAATCAAGAGGAAGAGATTAACAAAATAGATTCATTACAAAAATATTATCCATATAAAAAATTAGAAGCTTTAAGTCAACGATTTGATTCTAATCACCAATAATTTGGCTCTGATACCACATGTTAGATTTATATTAATATCATTGATGTATTAGAACACAAATCAAATAAAGTAAATACCTGATCCAGTCATGAATATTCTTCAATCCAATTGAATCTAACCATCAAACAAATCATTAGATAAAATAATCAAGAAGGTTAGGTCTTCCCTTTACCAACTCTTACAAGAAACTACTCTAATGGGTGAGCCTCACGATCGTTTCTCTCTATATGAGTGGAGGGGGACCTATCCATGTATTTATAGGGTGACATTAGGGTTTCACCCATCATAAAATCCTAATCCCTATTGGACTACACAAAGTCCATCACATCAATAATTGGCCCAAGCCCACAAGGTGTGCTAAGCCCATATCAATTAAATGAGCCTCCAAGCATTTCAGTTAAACTATAATTCAACCCATTTTATAAATCAATAAAAACCCAATTAATGTTAGCCCAATAATAAAATTCTAACAATCTAATCTAACAAAAACTTGGTTTGTCATTTGATGATGTCTAAGAAAGTTATGTCCAATCAAATATTATTGATCCTGCAATCAAAGGAACCTTGAATGTTCTCAAAGCCTGTTTGAAATCAAATGTGAGAAGAGTTATTTTCACATCTTCCATCAGTACTATCACAGCTAAGGACAAATGTGGAAATTGGAGACATATTGTTGATGAATCATGTCAGACTCCTCAAGACCATGTTTGGACTACAAAAAAAAGTGGATGGGTAATAAATGAATCCTAGCTTCTTCTTCTTGTTTTTTTCCTCTTCTAGCTTTTGTTTGTAAAAGTAGTGTTTTAACCCTTTTTGATTGCAACAGATTTATGTACTTTCAAAGCTTCTCTCAGAAAAAGAAGCCTTCAAATTTGCAGTTGAGAATGGTATTGATCTTGTGTCATTAATAACAACTACTGTTGCTGGCCCTTTTCTCACTTGTAATATTCCTTCAAGCATTCAAGTTCTTTTGTCACCTTTAACAGGTTACTTTCTATCTATATATTTACATAAATGAAAGAAAATGACTGAAAAATGTGAACAAGAGGACATGATTATCTGTATATATTATTAGGGGATCCTGAGTACTTGAAGATATTATCTGCTGTGAATGCTAGAATGGGTTCGGTTGCTTTAGTCCACATTGAAGATATATGCAGTGCCCATCTATTTTTAATGGAGCATCCTAAAGCAGAAGGTCGTTATATTTGTTGTGTCCAAAGTTGTCCTCTGTCTAAGTTGCTTCATCTTTTAGCTCATCAATATCCAGCTTGCTCAAACTTAATAAGGTAAAAATTCTAAAATTAAAAACCATTTTGTCTATTATAATTTTCAAAGTAAATTATCATATGCATATAAATATAAATATGGGAAACTCAAACAATAGGGTCGAGTTGTACTAATATTCATAATCTAATTTAAATTAATCTTATTTCAATAACTATTCATAACATTGGTCACAATTTTTTTCTTCAATATTCACTTTCACACAATTGTTACTACCTATGAAAATTCAACACACAAGTAACCATTAGTAGTGTGTGTAGTTTTCGCACAGGTATGTGCAAGTTGTGTGAACTGAGGCAAAAACATATGAAATAAGATTAACTCAATTGCTTTTGTGAATTTCTTGAAAGACGTTATTTTGGGTGATTTCCTTATAAATTAATGTATATGGAAACTTCTTGTGGGGAATTTTTATGTTACCATAACAGGTGCAAATTTATTGAGGAAGAACATGACCAAGTCGCCCCTGAGATTTCTTCAAAGAAGCTAAAAGATCTGGGTTTTGATTACAAGTATGAAGTAGAAGAAATCATTAATGAGGTCATAAGTTACTGTATGGATTTTGGATTTATACCTCTCATGAGAAGTAGTTGACCAAGAAAATACAAAGAAAAAAAACATTGTATTAGAAATTATTAATGATATCAGTAAATTTGAAGAAGCATTTAGACAGAACAATCTGATTGCCGGAAAATAGGAAATTGAAAAGGAAATATTATTCTTAATGTCTGGTATGCTTGTTCTCTTGATTGTATACCAGATTATGAAATCTCATGGCAATTGAATCATGATAGTGATATTCACCCCAAGTAGGCATTGGAGAGCCTACTACACAATAAATGGCACTTGGCGTGATTTGAGGTGAAAAAACTGACTTGAAAGCTTTGACTCTGGCATCAAATATACCTCATGCCACAGAATAAATAAATGACAACAGAGGTAGGTTGGTACTTGGTAGTTGTTAAACCATAAATAACTTAAAAACTGTTTGTCAACTCAAACAAAATGCTACCAAATAGGAAGAAGAAGAAGAAGAAAACAAAACATATGATACACTACTAAACTCTATGACTGCTTAAACATTGAGAGAAAAGAAGTTCCACTAGAAAGTTGACATCAGCTGGTAATTGAATTGAATTGGGAATTGTCAGCCCCATCAGATGAAGAGTCAACTTCAGAGGAGTTAATTCATCCGCACCAAAGTTTTTCATTTGGGCTCATTTACACTTGAAGTTGAAGCTATCTCCATTCAAATAATATTTAAGACCAAAAATTGGACTGCATATTCAACTTCTTTAAATCATAAATTTCAGGCCTGTGTTTGGAGCGCAACATTTATGAGGTCCGTGTGCTACACTGCTTTAAAATCTATACAAAGATATTTCATGTACTAAAATTAAAATTAAATACTTGTTTCAAAGATAAAAAGATAAATTATTTTACATATCCTGATTATTTTTAAGTTAGATTTAAAAACAAGAAAATACGTATGTATTTATTCTGATGAATAAGACTTTTTCTTTTTATTGAATCACACAAACCAAAGTTACCGCACTTTTTATAAATGGTCTATTTTAGACTCTGAGACAGAGTGATGGGTCATGATCTTATCAACACGAGAGGGGGTTCTAAGCTCCATAAAGAGAGCAAAACTGAGAACAAAGAGTAAAACAAAGCGTTTACAGCATAGCATAACATATCAAAAAGTGACAAGAAACTGAATAAAAATGTCTGGACAGACAACATATAACATGTAAACCTTTTTTGATCTCTGTCTTCTGCTATGGACTTGTCCATTTTTCGAAGCATTAAGTACATAACCATCCAAAATGGACCACATGCTTGCCTTTCTCACACTGAATGGTACGTGCCAATTTGGAGTAATTAATTATTTTGTAGCCATTTCTATCTAAAATTTGAAAACTAAAAATTAATATGATATAAAAATGTCAATTAGCAAATTACTCTCTTACTGCCCTATAAATTATTTTCATTGTTGAGGATTCAAGAGCATCTTATTTAAGATTAAGGTGGAAACTAAGGTTTGATTCTTTAACTAATGGACGAACCTAATGTAATTTCTTTTTTCTTTGTTTAAGAACAACTTTTGTCTCTTGCGGCAATACACTTGGTAGAATAGCATGAGGAATTTATATCTTTTGTCATTTAATTTAACCCATCACAACCTATCCTTAACTAGTTCTATACTTGAATGTTTCTTTCTTTTTTCCTTTTTTTTTTTTTTTGCATTAAACTTCAATTTTTTTTTATTAATAAAAAAAAATACATTCGCACACTCAGAAAACATTTAAAGTTAAATTCTTAGTAAAAAAATTAAAAATTTTACTACATAAATCACAAGATATTTTTAAAAAAATTAATTTTAAAATTCTGATAGGATCTGATGCTTTAGTGCTAGTATCGTCGCAGCCATACCAAGTTTCTTAATTATAAAATTCCAATCCAAGGAATAATACACCAACTTTCTTGATTACATCTTTATTTATTTATTTAAAAAAAAAAAAAAAAAAGAGGTAGTAAATTCAAACATGGCTCTTGAAATAAGGTGAATTTTAATCACCACTTTAAACAATGCCTTTCAATAACTCATTAGAAATTATTTTTATCAAATCCGGTTGCTTCTTTCAGTGGACAAGATGAGTAAACAGAAAACTCTTCATCATCAACACAAATGAAGATCTGCAATATTATAGCAGTAGAATATTTAAGAAAAGCTGATACATAGAAATTTCTTTTAAAAGTAGGAGGGAAAAAAACCTCTTCAAGAGAAAAAACAAAGAACAGGAACAAAAAAAAGAGAGAGAGATTAACTTATCTTCACAATATTAGTGTAAAGCAATTTTTTCCTTACTTCAGGGTTTGCAAATCACCACAAAGCATGGAAGCAAAGCTCTAGGATTTAGAAGATAAAGTTCCTCAATATTAGAGTACAAGCCTACTTTTCCAGCCAATGAATCAAAGCCTGTTTGACCAACAATATCTTGTATATTTTCCAAAGGCCTATGTACTCTTCCAGCAACTACCCTGCAAACTATAAGAGCTTTTCTTATTGATGGATCATCATCTAACATTTCAATACATTCAAAAGCTTTTCCACTTGTTGAAGTTGTGAAAACACCTATGCCTTGCTTTAGCTCCCTTTTTGCAGAGAACCCATTTCTTATTATCCGACAAACACAGCATTTTTCTGATAAACAGAGACTTGAGCAGCCATTTAAACCAAGAGAGCAAGCCAAAGTTGTGCCATAAAATCTCAAAAGTTCGTTTCCATCTGCTATACACCTGGGATGTTTCTTTTGGAGTTTGCTTGCTTTACCTTTTACGATTTCTCTGTATTCTTCAAAACGTGCAAGGGTTTTCTGCATGTTGTGAACTTTTAGCACTCTTTCAATCCTACCACATTGACTTTCTGATTTCAACCAGCTTGTCCTGCATATTATTTCTACTATTTTCCTAGATGAGTCACCTTCCACCAGTTCAGTAACTGTCAAACATAAAATGAGAAATAGAAATCGACTTAAAGTTTGAAACTTTATACAAAAATCTTACGATAACTAATTGTTTGATGCTGCCCATTTAGGGAAAATTGTAAAGCTCTAAACAAAATTCAGAGGTAGACTAAATGGATAAGGATAGTGCTATGTATAGTCTCTATTGAGTCTATATAAGCACAGAAATTTTGTGGTCAGAAAATGCTGGTCATATGAAACTTCTTGGATAAAAAGAAAAACTAAAAAAAAAAGTAGCATCACCAAAATTAAAATAAGAAACCCAGTAAGGATTTTTTTTACCGGCATGTTTGGAAAGATGGTGAGATTCAGCAGCTTCCCATTTGTTAAATTGCTCACCACATTTGTGACAAGTCAATGTTGAAGAACCATTAGAGTCTGTTTCAAGAGAAATCCTACTACTTGGTCGAGAAATGGAAGACCCTTCTGGATCTGATAAAAGAAAAGGAGATTTTCTTGGAGGAGTTGAAGATGTCCTAAAAGAAGGATTAAAGTAATGCATTGTTGATTGCCCCCCAGGTCCAGGTGTACCAGGTCTCAAAGTACCCACGAAAGTTGAACTTCCACAACCAAAACCACTGCTACTATTACTACCACCACTATTACTCCCTTCTTGAAACCCACCATAACCAGTGATTTTGAGCTCACACCTTGAGTTACTCAAAATTACTTCATGGGTTATTGGGTTTAGAAACTCACTGCTCCCTATAGATCTTGGACTACAACTTGGTGGTTTCTCTAAATGTCTCTTACTTCCATGGATAACATCTTTGAGATTTGCTATTGACCTTGAACAACCTGACCTCCCTGTTTTTCTAGTCAAGATTGTGCCCAAATGTTTACTTGATTTTGGGTCATGAACTTCTGATGGCTCTGATTTGCAGTGCAAAGATCTTTTTAGAGAAAACCAAACTGTTGGCATACTTTCCTTCAAATATTACCTATTTCTTGCTAATTGAGCTACGGCTTTGAAAAGCTTCAGAATTTTTCACCTCAAGTCTTCTCCATTTTCTGTTTCAAAATGACTCCAGTTTCGAATTCCATTTCTCCTTCTCTTATTCACTTCAAAACTGAGTAAAGTAAACTAGATACATAAAAATCTAACAGCACCTAAAACTTTCATGAAAAACCAATGAGACTCTAAAATATTCATGTACTATGATGTTCTGTTTCAGTAGAGTCCCTTTTGAAAGCCATTCAACAAGTTTCAAATGAAGCATTTTTGGAAAATTGTTTAGAATGAGTATATCTGAGAAAGAGGGAAGAGAAATAAATAAAATTCAAAACCACAAACCAAGAATACCCATGTTGATTATGGAGTTAAAAAAATGGTATTTATATTGAGAGAGAGGGGAGTTGGAAAAATGGAAAAATCTTTGGGCTCTTAGAATGGTGAAAACTATCCTGAAAAAACACCTTGTTCAGCTGCGCCAATAAATGATGAATCTACTCATAAGGCATACTTGGGGTATGGAAACATGGGTCCGTACGATTTTGAATTAAAATTTCAACCAACTCAATCTAATTAGTTAATAAAAAATAGAAATTGAACTAAAGTAGTTATAAGTATAAAATCAATCCAAATGAATTAAAAAAAAAATTGGGTTGGTTTAGGTCGGTTGTATTGGTTTTTTGAATTTTTTTTTTAAATTGTGGCAATAAATTTTGTATCTTGAAAATAAATTTGATTTTATAAATTTTAAGTTTTATAATTTGTATTATTATTATTATTATTATATTTGTGTTTATGATATAGGGAGATATTCAAATTAATATGTGCATAAATTATTATCTAATTTAAATATTAATAATTATAATAATATATATATGTGGCTATATTCATAGTCATCGGTAATCTTATGTCTTTTTATTATTATTATTATATTTGTGTTTATGATATAGGGATATATTCAAATTAATATGTGCATAAATTATTATCTAATTTAAATATTAATAATTATAATAATATATATATATTAGTTGGGTTTTGAATGATTTTTAAAATTTAAAAATTGAATTAATTCATAATTAATCGATTCTTCAAAATTTAAAACATAATCAACTAAAAAAAAATTAAAAATTGACAAAATTATGTTGGGTAAGGTTGGATTAATTTGGCTAAATTTTGCACACCCTTAAGACATACGGTAAAAGAATAGAAAGTAACAATTAAGTTTAAATTGATGTGTATTGACTCTCATGATCCTATCACATTAAAATCATATTTTGAATGAAGTTAAAGGCTTTCATCTTCTTTTTTTCTAATATCTTTCTCTTTCTTGATAGGTAGTGGTAAGTGCTACCAATTAATGAAGAATCTAATAATAATAATGTTGTGCCAATAAATTAACAAGGTATTTGAACATTTGATTATTGATTTCTCCTTTAATCTTAGATTTGTCGGTGGCAGTAACTTACATGTAAGAGATCTTTTCTTAATGGTGATATCTTATAATTAATAAGTTAAAAATTATAAAATTTTGGTACATGTCTTTGAATTTATGGAGAAATTACACTTTTACTCGAAAAGTAAAGCATAACAAATGCAAGCTTCCCTAATATACACAACTTAACTAAAATTTCTAAAGAAGGAAGTGTGAACTTATCTAAGTTTGTCAAGATCAAATATATTTAAGAAAAATTATAAAAAATCTGCATAAATAATCGCCTTTAAAATTTAAAATAATAAAAATAATATTATTTAATATTATTTTTTTAAATTAAAGATAATATGAGCAATGTTATTTCTATTGTTACATGTTTTAATAATTTTTTTTATTATTATTTGTGTATGTGGTTATTTTCTCAAATATTATATTACAAATAGGTAAATAGCTTTTTTCGATATTACTTTTGATGAATTTTGACACTAAATGATAGTGTACTGAGTGTCTAATAGCTATTTTTGGACACCAATTGTATTTGTACATGTGTAGTCAGTTAGGTAATAGAGTAGAGGTTATTTAAGTCTTTGTGGCAAGCCTTATTTAACGTGCCTTTTTAGCTTTGGGCTATTACACGATCATGTTGAGAAAGATGAAGGGTTCTGATTATTTACCTTGCAAATTAATCTCATATTAAAATTGAGTATAAAATTTACTAAAAAAAAAATCAATAAATATATATTCTATATGCAAAATATCAATCATTATCTTGAACCTAAATGTTAAAATTAAAAGTTAAATATTAAAAATTGAATCATAAATTAGTTTAAATTAAATAATTAACTATTTTATCAATTTAATGTTTATTTTAAGATAAATTTTGTTGCTCATACACGAATATGTTGAAAGTGAAAGCCACAAAAAATTGATGGAATGCTCTCTAATGAAACCAATTCACTTGAGTGAGATAGAGGAGAGTGAAATTTTGTATGCATGGGTAAAATTTGGAGACCTACGAAGGATCCAAAAAAATATATATCGCATTAACTATATCATTTTTTGTATCATAATATCTTTGAATAGCACTACTAACCACCACTAAATAGATGAACGCTTGAAATATATATATATATAATGACTAATGAGTGCTTTTAAAATTACGTATGTTTATTAGAAATTTTGTAAAAAAAAATATACTAGAACAATTTTATTCAAATTAATAATATGTTCACTATATACGTTAGATAATATGTTTTAACTTTTATTATAGTTGTGTAGTATTATAAATTTATGAAATTCTACGTCAATTTATCAATGTTTTATACAAATCCTACTCACACTTACCCCTTTGGCAAATTTGAAAGCTCACCCATTATATCACTCGTCTGCAATTTCATATTTTTCATTCTTTTAGTGGCTTCTACCATATGATCTAGTGCCTATAAGAAAGTTACGTCTTGTAGTAGCAAAGTTGGTCTTCAATTTCTAGTCAGTCGTATCGCTCAGTTCTTAAAGGCTGACAAATATGTCGAACGTGTTGGAACCGAAGCTTTGGTCTATCTCGCTGCTGTTTTATAGTATCTTGCAATGGCGGAACTAGGTAGAGGTAGGAGGGCACTATGCCTCTTGATTTTTTTTTACTAATGCCTCTTGATTTTTAATTGTGTATTTTATGTGTAATAATTATAAAATTGTAAATAAATTATATGGGTATCTTATTCGTGGGAAACTTTATTTTTTAGATTTTATTACTTAAAAATATATTGAAAATTTAATAATTTAAATATATTTATGCTTAAATAAGATATATATAATATTTTTTAATAAAAAATAAATAATAATTAAAAAATGTTTTTTTTTTGTTTATATGGTGTCCTTTGAACAAAAATCGTTGCTAAGGTAATCATTTGATCTTTTAATACATAAATAATTTAATTATTTAACTGATTTTATTTTTAATTTTTACAAGAAAAAAATATATGTTCATTTATATTATTAAAAAAAATGAACATATACATATATTTTTTCTAAAAAATGTTAAAAATAAAATTTTATATATAAAAAAATTATGCCATACAAATAAACCACCATTTTATTCTTTGTATTTTAATTTTTTTGCCTGTTCAATTTTAGGGGTTTTGCTCATATTTTATTT
This sequence comes from Elaeagnus macrophylla, assembly GCA_029378325.1. Lineage (NCBI taxonomy): Eukaryota > Viridiplantae > Streptophyta > Magnoliopsida > Rosales > Elaeagnaceae > Elaeagnus > Elaeagnus macrophylla. The sequence goes on along the minus strand of CM055646.1, from coordinate 18,913,882 downwards.
AGAGTGTCCTATAAAATCGTAAATCTACAAAAGTTCGATATAATTGCTTAGGCTTATTTATTTATTTAGTTCCTAACTTATTTAAAATATTATAATTTAGTCTCTTATCTTTCAATTTACACAATTTAGTCCCTAACGTTTTAAAATTTGATAAATCTAGTCCAAAGTCACAATTTTTGTTACATTAATGGGTTACTGTTTTGTTGGTTCCTAACTTTTACTTAAAAATAAATTAACTATAAACTTTTTTTTCTATATAAAATGGTCCTTAATCTTTAAAAATTTTATACTTTTAGTCTAATTTTTATAAAATAGACAATTTTGTATGTAATATTTTATATGAAATTAAATTAAAAATTTTAAAATGTTAGGAATTATTTTGTATAAAATTTGACTAAAACTATAAAATTTTAAAAAATTAAGGATTATTTTGTAAGAAAAAAAAGTTAAGTATTGAAGTATATTATTGAATAAAAATTAAAGATTAATAGAATAATTAATTTTTTTTAAGGGGCGATTATTGTTAAGAAAAATTTGACTTCATATTAAAAAATATATATATATGTTAAATCTTTCTTAACAATATTCGTTCCTGTTTTTTAATACCCCAAATTATATCATAAAATTTTGATATTTTAGTACGGTAAATAGATTTTTTTACCAACTTTTATCTTAGTTGCAAATAATTTCATAAAAAAAATCTCATTATTTTCATATTAGTACCTTCCAAAGGAGAATATATTCAGATATTATGGATATTTCAATACAATAGTCTTGACTTGAGTAACTTGGATAATACACTGAGGAGGGCTGAAGACATTCAATAAATAATGCAAATGTCAAATAAGATCTATAAGAATCGATGGACCAGCAAATTTTAACATAAATTTCTTTTCCTAACAGTAACAGCGTAAATCTCATAACTATCTTGCTAACATAGTAAAATTACTCAAAACTCAATTAAATCAAAGAACAAAAATTTAACAATGAATCGTTGGACAAAAATAGTGGTCCTCTGTATGTATCTAAACTATGCAAAAGTTGGGACAGTTGGGCTCTCTTCAAAGAAAATGTACACCTAATCACAAGGTTAATATCCCCCAGCATGTAGCCGCATAACAGTATAGGTAAGTGTAATATTGGTATATCAACAGCATTTTGGGGTTTAGGTTATCAAAAATTATACTATCAAGGCAAGAGCAGTGCCTTAAACCATTTTCCAGTTACCCTTTTGGGATGATACCTCATCACTGGTGGAAGAAAATAGGACAACCACCTAAATTAATGTCAAGGAAACCTTAGCATCGATAACGGTCACAGACTTCTATCATGACAATGAAGGCATCTGTATACCATCACTACTAACTTTAACTTTCAGAAATCTACATTGAGCATCCAAGATTAGAAAAAGGTACCTTCTCCAAATGATAACTAACGACTCGTCATCTGAGCTAGAATTACACATTTGCCTATCCATTATAGCAGTGAAAATTTGTTGACTGAGGTGAGGAGGAGAAGGGGGACGGTAGGATTCAAACAAAGATGATGACTTCACTGAAGACTGAAATGAGAGAAAGATGCTTCTTTTTACTGTGTTTTTGTTTGCTTTTTTTGTGCCTCTCTCACCTCTCTGCATGCCCTCTCTAACATTAATAGAAAGTCCCTCACTACATTAAATAATCGTAAACCTTCATCCTTCCCCGCATTTCCATGGAAGTAATCACCAGTGCTCTTCACTAGAGCCATGATTCTTTTTTCTTCCACCAGAAGTTGAATGATATCGCCCTCGGCATCTTCCACAAAACTCTTCAGTGCTTGGTGAAATCCATTGTCCTCCTCCACATTCTTCATGTCAAAGTTTAGGAACTCCTTGTTTTTCTGAAGTCCATGACTAATTTTGGCAACAGTTCCTACTAAGCAGTCAGCATCCAAGTTTGCTGCCTTCTTTATATTCTCAAGATCATTCCCTAATTGAGACACTACCTCAAGACCAAGACTACGATAATGTTCATCTGTTTCGTGTAAAGTATCTTGAAGAAGATCTTCTGTTTTGATGCTAGAGAAACTCTTGTTTTCTTTAGCCATACGAGCAGCTCTTACCCCCTCCGAGCGAATAATCTCCAGAACAACAAAGTGCAAGAGTGTTGTTTTTCCATCCGTTCCCTTTACATCTGACAATTTCAAAAGTGTGTCAAGTTTGAATGCTTGGGCACCGCCACGAAATGTTCCATCATTCATGCGATTGCCTGTTTTAAGAACAGCTTCTAGAAGCTTTAAGAAAAGTCGGCTGTTCCTGAGTTCCTTGCAAGCAATCTGTCACAAAGCATGGAGATGCCACCAGAAACAGTTATTACTAAGTGCAAAAATGGCAACACGTAAATTAGAATTGTTTCATTCAATTTAGAGACTCGTACAATACCTCTAAGGTTGCAAAAGACTCCTCAGTGGCGGCAATCTCCTCTTGAACGGTACACATGAAAAGCAATGCTTCCAACCGCTTGAAAGCAAATGGAATATCAACCAATGCTTTAAGGAACCGATCAGCAGGCCCAAGCTGAGAAAGTTGACCATTGAACATCCTAAACTTTAGTTCTTCTTCTGGTGTTGGCGCCATCTTCAACAAAGTTTGAAGGAATTCGGATGGAAGCTCATTTCCTGGTTCAGTAAAGAAATTAAGAATATGCTTCCCATGCATTCAAATTTAAATAACCATTAATACAATCAGCTTGGTATCCTCTCCTTTATTTTCCTGTCATGTAATCTTATCCCTGAGGAATTTTGAATATAGTCAGTAATATCTTTAAAACGAAAATAATTTGCTGGACTCGGAAGAAAAGCCCTCAACAGACATGATACTTAATATTACTACCAGATTTACCAAATGAAACAATTCAGAAGATTGCTTTTGTATCATATTGCCCCTTATATAACGTGCATTATTTAAAATTTGCAATACCAAGTCCATACACGGCTTATGTAACATCTAGTTTTTTTTCTCATTTTTTTTTTTTGTCTAATCGATGATCCATTAGTGAATCAAAACTTAGTTAAGTCATAAAATGATATTTTCGTAAAAAAAATTTGTTGGTTAATATTCCATGTCAATAATGGAAGAATGAAATTATTGACTTAGTACACAGGTTTATCCAATTTACTCCATTTCAAAAAAATTTGTTCGACTCCCTGTTAAAATTTTCTTATCCATTGTACTCCATATCTAATTTACTGCATGTTGATCCAGATTTAATGAGATTGAATTCTCAAAGTGTTTTTAATTAACTGTCACATGTTAAAAAGGTGAGACCGAAATAAACAACAGTTACTAAATTTTTCCATGCAAGTGCATGAAATAATTAATGTTTAACTATTCGTGAAAAGATAAAAATCCCTTCAGGAGAGCCAATTCGATCAAATCTGAAACAACATGGAGTATATAAAGGAAAGCATAACAAAGAGTAGACTAATTTAAGGGGTTCTCTAGTGTGGTAATCCAAAAAAAAAAAGGAAACAATAGAATCTGTTATTGTGTTATTCTAAACATTCCTTTTCTGCACAGTGGAAAGAGGAAGACAATAAATAAAAGGAAAGGAGAAATAGCCTTCTATCATCTGCAAATATACCTATTTTGTTGGATAAGATTAAAAAAAAGAAAAGAAAAAGGAATTAAATCACCTTCTTCAAGTGCGTCACAGACTTCTTCGATTGTCACATTCAATGCACGCAAAAGAATGGATAAATTTTGTGACTTTTTTGAATCAATAATCTGAATAAACTGGGGTTGAGCTTCTGGAGCCTTTTCTTTTTTCTTTTCATTTTTATTTTTATCAGTTGCAGCACAACCGAACAAACTTTCTATCATATTCTCATCAAACCTTTATAAACAATATATAATATTGCAATAATCAGCAAATATATCCAACAATAAGTAGAAAAAATTTAAAGAGATAAACTTGCAACTCACTGGAATGATCCTGCTTTAAGCTGATGCCAAACCATTGTCTGGTCAGGGTTTGCTAGAACCTTATCCCAAAAGAATGGCTTCAGCTTGGTCTTAGGACCATCACCTGCACCTCGAGAACCATTGGATGGATGCCTTGGTGCAGGCGGTGGTGCTCGACCAAACTTTGAACCTATTGGTGCTGCTGGAGGCGGTCGAGGTGCTGGGACACTGCCTGGAGGCGGGAGAGGTGCTGGGACACCACCTAGAGGTGGTCGAGGTGGTGGTGGGCAAGGTCCAGGTATGTTGCCAGAAGCTATTGGAGGTGGTGGAGGAGGAGGTCCAGAAGAGAAAGGGCTTGCAATACGAAAGGGTTTTGTGCAAGAAAATGGTGCAGGGGGAGGAGGAGGGAGAGGAGGACTGTTTTTACTAGGGGGTGCCTCAAAAGAAGAACGAGGTTCAAGGGGAAGGGGATGTGCTTTGCCAGGAGGAGGCTTTAGAGGAGGTAATCCTATTGAGGTGGTAACCCCTCCAGGTGGTGGTAGTACTTGTGCATTACTATCGGTGGACATGTCTCCTATATGAGTTCCATTTAGTGAAGCACGGGGCCCATCAAATTCTGTATTGAAATCACCATCCAAAGATGAGGCCTTTCTGTGGTGACTTGAGTTATTACCAAATGATTGACGTCCTACCTTCTCTTCTTTAATTGAATTTCCCCTAGCAAAAGATCCTGAAAGACCAAAAATTACATAGAGAAATAGTATTTGAAAAAGTAATGAACAAGAGACAACATTATATAAATACCAACAGAGAAGTCGCTCATGCTCAAGCTGAGAAGAGGATTCTCATCATTCCTTCCCATTTTAGAGCCACCCCCAAAAAATCTACTACAACATAAGAAAAGCAATGCTGCCATGATAAATGTAACACATGCAGTCGCCACAACCGCAATGATAACTGCGTTATTGTTACTTTGTGCTGGAGCCGATACTTTTGTGACCCAACGAAGCGACTTGGTGCCCAAATTCCTTCTGGAAGCAGCTTTGGGAAATATGTACTCAGCATACCTGGCATACCAAACCTTGGAACCACTTTCTTCTCCAAAAACACGAAAGAGCATATTATTCTTTCTTAAGCAATCTAAAATATTTTGCTTCACCTCCGGATGCAAGAGACTAATAATTTTATGAATGTTTTCTTTCCCCATTGACCACCATTTCACATTAATTTTATTGGTGACACAAGACGTTTTCTCTGCTAAGCATAGGTCAAATTCTTCAGTAACTTCCTTTAACTTTATCAAATCTGTCTTGCAATTTAACCACAAAATCTCTGCCTACATCTCATTGAATTTTTACAAATTTAATGTTAGACGAGTTAAGACATACCATGACAAGCATGCATCTTGAGTTAAATCAAGGAGGCTCAATACAGATTATAAAATGCCTGACAAAAAGCACAATTGTAACATAATCATGTAAAAGAGAATACATATGTGACCTTGAAATTGTAAATTTTTTGCCTCATTAGTCAGTAAAGTTACATGAATTCTTCAAGATCTAAGAACTTATTAATCGAAATATTACTTGATCGATGAATAGGCATATAAAGTTTGTTTAGAAAAGTACTATCTTAATGAACTTTTATCACACAAACGGAAGCAGATAGCAATGCCCAAAGAAAATATTTCATTAAATAGAATCTCTTTTAATCAGATTACATAGAATATTATATGAATAGACGTACCAATTAGTAATACGACAAATTATATCATTCAAAAGTTTAAGCTATTCGATTAATAAAATAGAAAAATAAAAGTATAGGACTTATTTTGACCGGAAAAGAAGAATATGCTTCTCACCATGTACGAATCTATTTCCCCAGATGTTGGATCATCGACCAGTTGGCTAAGCAATACTTCCTCTGTCTTCTTTCCTTCGTCTGAACTGACCGATGCAGAAGAGCCAAGCAGAATTATTACAGTAATGAAATAAATCGTCCAAATGATACCCATATGCTGTTGAGTTTTCATTCCAGACGAATAATATCTTTCTCATTTCATCAATGCTAAACTCTAACATGAAAAACCCTAGCGAAATTTCATCAACCAAAGCTGCAAATATGCAACCAAAACGAATTCAAAATTTTCACGAAAACTCCTTGTATACCATAATTTCAGAAACCAATAAGCAAATTCTCACAGAACAGCACAAATTCAGCAAGTCCGAAGTCCGAATATTTGCACTATAATCCAATGAATCAAATTCCGCTAATATATGCTTCGGAATCAAAATTTGAAAGCAAATTGAATTATCCAGATAAACAAAAAAGTTGGTCGATAACTCCAAAAGACCATTCAAATCAAAATTCACCATTTATATCCAGCAATTGAAACCTTAAAAAATCTGGAGAGACTGCTTGAGAACCTCTTAATTGTGAAATCTTTGAATGAGTCTTTGATTCTGATCAGATCCAACAAAGCGAGCTGGAAAAGCATTATCTATTAAAAATATGAACATGCATTGAAGGTTTTGACCATAACAAGACGAAAGAGTAAATTTATTTTCACGATTAATCTTGGCTTGTTAATTTTTCTTTTTTCCTAAAAAAAACAAAATTTGAGTTTCTTTCTTTTCCATGGTCGTCGGAGAGAATTAAAGATACCTGGAAGAAGAAAAAAAAGGAAAGAAATCTGGGTAAATTTTGGCGTTTAGTCATTCATTTGGGTTGTTTAAAGAAGAGACCGTTTCATTTCATCCAAAAAGGAAAATAAGTCAGATGTAGCTGAATTTGTAGTCAATTTTCTTCTGATAAATATTATATTAAGGAAGAGTAAGATAAGTAAAACATTTTATTATTGGAAAAATAAATTGATTTCTTTTTTTGTCTGTATCAATGTATATTACTAATATTCTAGCACCATTTAATATAAGGATGATGACTTCACTTTGGGCAAAGAAACTATCAAAAGTATTAACTAAACATAATTTTTTTTTTCTTCATTAGCTATAATAGGCTTACCCTTAATCAATTATTGCTAAATGCATATTTTCATATATGTATGAAACTATGAATTCTTAGCTTTGCTAGTGTATGAATTCTAGGCTTTAGCAATTCATAATACAATTCACTACAACACATATTACTGAAGTCAAATTAATCGTTACTAGGTGATATATAATATGCACGAGGTACTAGTACAATTTAGTAAATCCAATTAGTATTTCTCTTGGACTCTACTGTTTGCATTGTGGATTTTGGACGGAAATAAAATGTCGAGTAAATTAGAGAATAAAGAAATTAGGTGGGAAAGAAAACAAAATTCTATATATATAGACTTCACGTTTCAAATAGCATGTATGGTAAATTATATACTAATTAAATTAATTGTTAAATAATACATTAATTATAGATAATATATATTTATATTAAATATTGTACACAATTTTTAGAGTGGTAATAAATTAAATATTATAATAAGGTAAATTTAATTATGTAAAAAAGTAATATATATATATATGTTATTACATGCTACTTTAGGGGCATTTTTTTTTTTTTCCTAAATCGACAAACACCATTTGGAGTGTGGGGAGACGAGATTATTGCTTCTATTGAGAAACTCATAATTTTTTTGAATGTGGACACTCTTAATTATCAACTGAGTTACTTAAGGACATATATGTAATCTGTACATTGGGCCTAAATTTGCATCTTCTAGCCTTGTAACAAATCCATATTCCCACCAACTGCCATTTCTCTAATCTGTATTGGATTCTTTCTGTTGCCTCCATAACCCTCTAATTTCAACAACCCAAATTAGTTATTTCAAAATATTGTTTCAACAAACCAGAAAGACTTATTAATTTCCAATTTTGATTCCCAAACTAGTGTACACTTTATAGTCCAAGTTATATGACTATATCTCACCACTATTCAATTTGAGCCTATACTGTTTAGAATTTGAGGCGTAAAACATAAATTTGTATGAGCAGATTTATAACAGGGCATATTATGAACAAAGTGATACAACAAGTGCAAAATGTCTACGAAAGCACTAGTATACGAAAATTAGGACCAATTGTTCTTATTAATTGATAGAGATTATCATTTATAAATTTACTCACGCTTCAAACAAACAATGAATAATAATTAATTAAGAAACCTAAGAAAACAAAAACTTGGATAGGAACTGTGTGTTTTGTGCCCTGTAAGGCTTTCAGCTAAGCTAATCTATTATATATATATATACACATTATGGGGGTGGGGACACGATGTAACTCTTTAAAAGAAACGACACATTTTAATTTTTAATAATTATATTAAAAGCGGCTTACAAATGATTGAGTTAATTTCTATTTTTATTTTCACTGGAAAATGATAATTTATGTGGAAATACATGAATGAAAAAAATGACCAAAACTCCCAAATCATAAATTTTCGCAAAAATCAATTAAGAAACAACTAAGTTGAAAGTCGATCGGTGCATGTGGAGTTTTATTACACAACCAGAACGTAAGACCCAATTGGTTGAGGTATGCAATCAGAATAAAGCAAATAATTACTTTTATGATTTACCTTATAATTAACTAATTATACTTGGAGACTCTAAGCTTTGGACTTTCTCATATATAGATAAGCGTAATATCTACTTTTCTAACAAGGGGTTTCGTTAATTACTGTTTTCTTATGAGCTATTGACCGGTCACATAGAATCCAATTAGGAGACATAATATATATATAATGGAGTATTAACTGCTTTTTTTTTTTTCTTCATAAATTATTATATTATTTAATTATAATAATTTAAATCTATATCATTAATTGATATAAAAATTAAATACTTTCTACCCTTTTAATTCTTTTCAAATTTCAACACATATATATATCTTGATCCTTCATGACTAATAATATAAAAGTTTATATGATAAATTCTGTGTCTTAATTCCCTTCTCTCTCTAGGTTAAGCATTGTTGTCTGCTGTATAAGATTCTCCTTCATTCACAACTTACCCAGATTAGCTTGATCTTAAAAAAATTATATAAGTACTTTAAAATTGAGGTGATGTCTATTATAATTAGCATCACCAACTCCCTCTTTAAGTGCTACAACATATATATATATATATATATATATATATATAGAATAAAATTAACAATCTTAAATTTTTTACATAAATTATTACATTATTTAATGACAATCGTTTAATTTTATAAATAATATAAGAGAAAAAATTATTTATTAACATTAGCATTGATAACTAGTTAATTAGTAGTGTAAAAATTTGTTTAATAAATTTGTCTTGTAATCCTCCATTCTCTTTCTCTCTATTAATGATACGGGTTAATCATTGTTGCAGTTGTATAAGATTCTACCTCATTCACAACTCACACGGGTTAGTTTGACCTTAAAAAATTTATATAAGTATTTTACAATTGAAGTGATATCTATTATAATTAGGCATCGCCAACTCCCTCTTCAAGTGCTACAACATTCCTGATCAATCACATGGATATATACATCGATAGATTCACATTATGTGCATTGGTGTGGACAAACTTGGAATTCTAGCCACAACCAACAGGCATCGCCTTCCAAACTACTAGATTCCTAGGTTCTAATTTCGCCATGTGTCTAGCTAGCTGTACAATTCGAGAACTCATTAGCTCACTAATGGCAAAAATATAAGACAAAATAATAATCAATATTTGTACGAACAGGGCTTAATTAGTTACGTGTAGGTCAGCTCATGACACACCTACAAAAGACAACGTTTGAACAACTACATATATATCCATTATGAGCCTCATATATATTATATAATGGCCCCACTGGCTCCAAACTTCAAATAGATATAATACAAAACAGTCGATTAGACCAAAGCTACCTAATTATTTTTATTTTCCTTTTTCTCAACTCACTATTTTTTCTCCTGCAGCAGGCAGAAGAAGACTATACAGTCCTTTTCTCTTCGAGCTAATTTTTTTTTTATGAAGACTATAGTCCATACTTGCTAACCAAAGTCTATATTACAGTTATAGATTCGGTCAATAGCGGTGGAATTGAAATTGAAATTCAGAGGTGTTTCTGAATTTTAACTGGGCGGAGAATATATTTTTGGGTTATATGCTGTCATGACCCCCTATTTATTAAAAATCTGATATGACCCCCTCCACTTGATTTTTTTACATATTATGACAAAAATGCCCTTAATTTCATTAATCAATTGTGATGAATTTTAATTAGACACATGTCCAACTAGACTACTCAAAATTAGACAACTGTCCAACTGACCGAATTTTGACCGGCCGGCGACCCCACTCGCCGGCGACCTCGCCGGAGCCGAGTTGGACATATGTCCAACTAGACTGCCCAGAATAACCCCTCAATTGGACGTATGTCCAACTCACCTCAACAGAGTTGGACATGTGTCCAACTGAAAACCAGAAGAGTATATTTTAGAGGACACATATGTCCACTATCCGGAGCTCAATTGGACGACTGTCCAATTGATGAAATTTTGACCGGCCGGCGACCCCACTCGCCGGAGCCGAGTTGGACACATGTCCAACTAGACTGCCCAAAATAACCCCTCAGTTGGACGTATGTCCAACTCACCTCAACAGAGTTGGACATGTGTCCAACTGAAAACCAGAGGAGTATATTTTAGAGGACACATATGTCCACTCGCTGGAGCTCAGTTGGACAGTCGTCCAACTGATCAAATTTTGACCGGCCGGCGACTCCACTCGCCGGAGCCGAGTTGGACATATGTCCAACTAATTTGAAATCCCTTTTCTTGATTGATATTTTGTAGAAGAGTTATCCTAAATATATATATATATAGATGACGCAACAACTAGCAGTTTAGCTCTCATAACAGATTTGACTAACCAATTATGATTTAATTTAATATGCCACGTAAGCAAATCTCATTCAGCAAATAGAAAGAAACAATGAATAACTCAGGGACGAAATGTTTGTGTTGCAGACAGAGCAAGAGGGAAGAAACGAAGAGAAAAAGGGCTGTGAAAGACGAGGAAGAGCAACAATCGCCTCGCCAAGCTTAATCCCAATGCCTCTGACCTCGGCTCTTATTTTTCTTCCACGAACTCCAAAGCCAGCCAGAATATTATTGGAGCTATAAGATTCACTTGCTCAAAAGCACAATTTCTGTTTTAAAGAGAGAAGGGAGAAAACTGAGTGACTAAAAGAAAGTCAGCTTTTTGTTTTTGTTTCTGACTTAGAGTGCTATTTTCTTTTCTTTTTGGGTTATAGGGTATAAGAGGAATATTATTAAAATTGTAAGTGAGGGGTCTAATGTAAAATAAAAATAGTAAAAAGGGATCATATGAGCCTATTTCCCTATATTTTTTAGTGCGCACTAGTCACTACTAGGTCATTTGTTTTTCCTTATTTCAAACAAATTATTTGGCATGCCTACCATAACTATTATATTACTATTATTATAAAAAAAAAATATAATTATGACTCAATTATTAGACAAATTCTTGTATACAATTATTATATATGACACGTAATAAAATAAAAAAATTTCAACCATTAATTTTTAAATAAAATAAAAATTAATATTAAACACGTAAACAATATTAATAACTTAAATTTATAAAAATCATACAATATATTATATACAAATTTTTTTCCCAATTATTAGGGGTAGACAACCCGAATTATCTTGTCCATTAATCCATCAAAATCAACCCAACTCAGTTACATTGGATTTTATAGGTTCATGGGTTAATTTAACCTATAATTCGACTAGTCAAAATCTATTTGGCCGGTTTCAAATTATGAAGTTGGCAACTTGTTGAATCTAAACTGGTCGTATATATTATATATTTAAAAAATGTTATTTTTTATTGATAAGTTTATTTGATATATATATATATATATCATTCTTTTTTTTTTTTTTATGATAATTTGTTCTTTAAATTAAAAAGATTTTTTTTTATAAATGATAAAAATATTAGAGATATAACTTTGTGTCTCTTTTATACTTAATTAATATACATAATTTTTTTAATACAACTCGATGGAACCAACTCAACCTAATTAATGAATAATGAGTTAGGTTAGAATGAGTTTAAATATGTTTTGGCCATAATCTAAACAATTCTCAAATAATTAGCTGGAGACATTTATATTTCCTTTTTTCTTTTTTGAGTGGCCTAAACAATTCTCAAATAATTAGCTAGAGACATTTATATTTTCTTTTTTCTTATTCGAACTGAATAATTAGTTGTGTTAGAGATTTTTAAGGAGGCTTTATATCTTTATTTTATTGTAACTTTGATACTAAAAATCACTCAAAATAAGCTCTATAACTTTTCATTAAAATAGTATGATAAACAGTATTGTGTTAAATATAGCACAATATTATTCATTTAATGCATCACTATTCACGATATTGTTCACACATTTTTTTTAAAATATTATTAAAATTTAATAAATTTAAAATATTTTTTTAATTTCTATTTTACTCTATTTATATATCAATAACTAAAATTTGATTAAATTATATTATTCTTTGATAAAAAATATATATTATTTTAATTAATTAATAATAATATATTTTTATTTAAATAAATTTTTTAAATATATGATGCAAAATTAGTAAAAAAAAATATTTATTCAATGTAGACAAATAAAGGATAAATATGTTGATAACATTGCACTTTGAAATGCGTTAATTTAATATTCGTCGGATAAATACACTAATTCAAAAAATTAATGTTCATCACTATATAGTTTTAATTATTGTATTTTTTTAGATTAAATGTAATAATTATTTTTTAGCAATATAATATTTAATGTTCAACAATGTAATATTTAATTCATATAAAAAAATATAATATTTTATTTAATAATTTTTTTTTACTAAAAATATAACTTATAAATTTATTATAATTAATTAAATAATATCAATATATAATTAATTTAATATAATAATTGTTAGGAATTAATTAATAAAGAAAAAATAAAATGAATATTTTATTTTATAAAATAATATATTTTTTTACTGTGATATTTAATATAATGTATTAAAAATGAAGAAAAACTAATATAATTTTTATAATAAAATAAAATTTTGAAATGGAGATGTTATCATACCTTTTATCATCTTTACGTTGAACCACATTTAATCACACATTGCTTCTAAATGAAGCAACTCTGCAATAAAGTTCAAGCTGTAACTAAGTACGTATGTTTCATTGGTACAATTGACAAAACAACCGATATCTTCAGGTCTCACGTAACCTTTCATTGGATATTTATTTATTAACGAATTAAATTAAAGCTAAACAACTTACCACCGCTCAAGCTTTGACTCATTACTATCAAAACTTAATTATTTAACACAAAGATAATCCTTCTTTGAGAACGGGGCGGATCCATGAGTTAATTATAGAGGGTACGTGTTCTATTTTATTTGATAAAAATATAATTTTATGTATAAAATTTTATAAATAATTGATCATATTTAATACTTAGTGTCCCTTTTTAACTTTACTTTTAAGCACATATTTTAAATTAAAAATATTTTATGCTCAATTTTTATGTTCAAGTTCAATTTTTTTAATTAAAATAAAATTAAATTTAAAAAAAAAAACCCACATTTTGATATTTTTTGATCAAAAAATTTATTTTTAATTTATTTAGCTCTATTGTTTAGTTTATTTTTTATATAAGATTTTTCTTATAAAATTTGTTACTTAATAGTGTCCCTCCTCATTTAAAATTCTAAATCTGGCACTGTTTGATAATAATAACATATAAGTCTTAAATTGAAATTTATAAAAGCAAAATGATCGTTGTGTTTGATAACAATTTTGATTATTTTTAAGTGCATTTTTTATAACGATTTTTGTTTTTAATTTTCATATTTTTAAGTAATCAGTACCAAATATGGGATGATTCATAAATATTATTTTCAAAGATTTATGAATCATATTTTAAATTTTAGATTTTTTTTTCATTTTTAATAATTATTTTTTAAAGAGTAAAGTAAGTTTTATGACTTTTATATGTATATAGTATTGAAAAAAATGATTAAAAACATAAAATTTGTAAATAATAAAAAAAAATTCTTGATTTTTAAGTTTTCGAAAAAAGATAAATAAATAATAAAAAAATAAAAAGTATTATCAAAAAATTTATAGGTTATTTTTTATTTTTTTACTTAAAATTATTAAGTAAAAATTATTATCAAATATATTACTCATTATTTTTTTATAAAAGAACCAAAAAATAAAATCGAGTACTTAATCTTATCAAAGATAAAGATAAAAGTTTCGCCTTTTTCTTGCCGCCTCTCTCTACTAGGTTTTCGTTGTGCTCTCTATTGGTGGCTGCTGGGCTGGCAGCCAACTCTTCCTTCTCATCGTTTGTACAATTTTTGCTCTATTTTGCCGGCCATTTCTTGCTCTTTGTTCTGTCTCCAGTGGCTCTTGCTGTCTTGTGGCCATTCATGATTCTCCACGATGGCATGGCTCTGCTCCTTGGAGTAATCTATACCTGGTACCTTCTCTTTCCCTCTCGCACATTTTTGCTTCACCTCCAGTATTCAACGGTGGCTCTGGTCATCGGTGGAAGGGAGGGATATTTTGGGTATTTAGATTACGTTTTTGTGATTATTTTAATGTGTATTTTATATTTGTCCTATCATTTTTTTGTGTATTTTGAAATATGCAGGTATATATATATTTTTTATTTTGTTGATATAGTGTTTAAATACTTTCTTTTTACATTTTTTGTTTTTGAAATTTATTCAATTTTTTATTTCATAAAATTAAGTATTAAAATAAGTTGTAATATGAAATTAATGTGGAGCGTTTATGTATATTTGTTCATAGATTTGAGTTTTTTTGTTAGATACTACTCTTGATTAAGATTTTAAGATTCTGATATATTTTTTAAGATGGATGTATTTTAAGATTGCATTTCAGATCTATATTTAATGAAATTTTATGTTTGATATATATATATATATATATATATTTATCAAAGATAGCTTAAATGGACTTCTTATACGGACTAATTAGGTGACTAAAAGTTGTTTAGCGTTAAATTAATTATCTTCATCTGATTATTTATTTATTTATTTTTAAAATAGGGGCTATACCCTTAATTGATGTGCAATCCGTCAATAATTACAGATCACTATCAAAAGTGGCAAGATGTGAACATCAATATAGACGGACAGAAAGAGAGTTATGATCTTTATTCCATTTAGTAAAGTGAGTATTAGTCGTATATTAAAGCTGAAAAGTCATGCTTGTTGAAGTGAGCTTGTCAGTTTAAGTTTTCAGTTGAAGTGAGCATATAACCCTATTTTAACTTTATACTATTTGGGTTAAAAGGAATGAAAGAAAGTGAAAAGAATTATACCAACATCTAATATCATCATGTTGGATATAGAAATTTTAATCACACTTTTTTTTTTTTTCATTAACTATTTATTTATTTATTTTTTTCAAAATATGCCGTATTAAGATTTAGAAAATAAGATTATTGACATATTTCTACACGATTTATTAACTTTAAAAGAGTAAGGTGTATATTTATTAAAAGGCGGTGAATGGTAGTAAATTAAGGCTGAATATCAAAGACAGACGAATACTTCAAACTTCACACCTATATATTTTGCTATCAAACAAAGCTCATTTTGTCCTAGAGCTAGACTTTCTTGTCTGTGTTGATTATCTTATATATTTGTTTTTATAAAAATTTGTGATTTTGAAAGAGGTCATTATTTTACATATTAAAGAGGAAAATTTTGTGGAAAAGTATTTTCTTACGTGGAAAAAAAAGTGAAAATTCTTGACCCCCATCTGACGCAAGGGGAAATTAATATTTATTTATTTATTTATTTTTAAATGGGTAATATTTCTTAATAATTTGCTCAACATCTACGGACATTATTAGAAGAGTAGATGATATGACTAGGCTCTATAAGTATCACGGCGTGGGGTATAAATTAATACAAAGCTAATTAATTAGACCTGTAAAGCTAATTTAAATCGATAAGATAAGCAACACATGAATTGAATTTCAATATTAAGCGCAAATTAACACAAACATGCACCTTGACATGTTCTTCCAGGGGTAAATTTATATTTTTAGATGCGAATAATATAGCAATGCTACTAATTAGAGGACAATAATTGTATATCTCAAGTTGGAAGAATTTCATTAGTTGTAATGACATAATTTATGTTTGTATATATATTAAGTCTTATTGATTATATCAAATCAATTTTTGAATTGGTATACCATATATATCATTGATCCAATCATTATTCTACTTTTTCTCTTTTTTTCTTAATTATTATCTAAATGATAAGAAATTAAATTGAGGGAAAATTATAATAATGAAGTTATTATTTGTCAAACTTTTTGTTTGCCTTAGTTTGAAAAAATAAAGAATAAATTAATTGTCTCGTTAAAGTAATTGATATAGCAAACTAATTAAAAAAAATTTAAAAACAATTTCTCGCATACTTCAACATTTTTTTCAAAAAATAATATTGAGTATTTTAAAATTGAAAAATGAGAAATTTTCAGGTAAATAGGGCCTTTCGATGGAAGAGATGCCAATTATCTTAAAGTTAAACTGTCCCTTATCCGTGGTTGGAATATCACGAGGGGAACT
Source organism: Elaeagnus macrophylla (assembly GCA_029378325.1). Classification (NCBI taxonomy): domain Eukaryota; kingdom Viridiplantae; phylum Streptophyta; class Magnoliopsida; order Rosales; family Elaeagnaceae; genus Elaeagnus; species Elaeagnus macrophylla. The sequence continues at coordinate 18,897,272 of CM055646.1, read as the reverse complement.
GGGTGGCACTTATTGCCCCATCCGTCTACAAATTAACTAATAAATAAGAATGGTAAATTAGATAGAGTTTATTTTCGGTAAAGTTTTGTCATATGTTATTGTAATTAATACAAGCACAAATATATAATTTGCATGTATTTAATATTTTTTTTAAATAATAAAAATATATATATTTTTTAACAAAAGAGCTTAACATATTTACATATTCACGGCAAACAGGTGAATCATAAACGGTATATTTTTATTCAATGTTTTTTTTTTTTTTTTTCTAAAATAAAGTTTGAAAAACATTTATTGATGTATAATTGTAATTCATTTCCTAATAAGCCCCCCACTCTTTAAAGGAATTTTATGGCGGAAGCTCCCATGGCGATATTTAATTAAAAGCAAATTTATTCCTGTTTAATGCATTTCTTTATTATTATTGAATTGTTCTGTCCATTCGATATCTAACTTTTCTACTCTCAATGGAAAAATCAATGAAATCCCAAAATTATTTTTAAACTAATGTTGTAGAAACTATTCCCCTACATAAGTGAGAGGGAAATAATTTTTTTTTTTTAAATAATTATATAATACTCTTAATATTAATTCAAAAGATAATTCATATTTATTTTAATTTTAAAAAAAAATTATTTTTATTATTATAAAATTTAACAGGTGTTATTTTAAATAATTTTTTTTTTTTTAAATCATAGGTACCGAAATGTTCCACAAATCTTGGAATATGGATGTGAGCATAACAGCAAAAAATAAAGGCAATTTCGGACTTTAAATTTCACAAGGAATCTTACCACGTGTATCCTGAATCCTTTTTCAACATAACTCAAATCCCAATGCAGTAAACTATTTTAAGTTTTTTTTTTTTTTTGATAAAGAACTCTTCCAAGTTTTAACTTTACCTCCCGTACAAATTGTTTATTGACAATAAAATTTACTGATTTTTAAATTTTTATTTTTGTTTAGTCAGAGTAGGAAAATTATTCATTATTTTGTAATAATAAACAAATAAAATATAAGATTATTATATATTTGTTTATAAATAAAATATTAAATATTAAAAAAAATATAATTGATAAAAGTATAATCAAGAATAATAAATAAGATATCATACAAATTTATTTAAAAATATGCAATTAATTATATGATAGAATACATAATTATTTCAAATTATTGTATTATCATTTTGTTCTGTTATTGTTTATTTATGGCTTTTTGATTAATTTGTTTTTTTGTCATCACTGAGTTTTTTGTTTGCCGATCATTCATCTTGCTCCTTGGGAAAGCAACGGCTGCGATGCCATGTTAGCTTTGAATAGAATCCAGTCCCCACAAACCGAGCTTCCTAAACACTCTCTCTGTCCTCTCTCTTTAGAAGAAAAATACTATTAGCTTCCATTTCCAACTCGAACTCAAAGCTGCCAAAATTTGGAATTTCCAGGAACTGGCTCTCATTTCTTATCTGGTAGTTTTCCGTGGGTTCTTTTAATCTTTGGCAGCTCGCTACACTTGGTGTGTGCTTGATTTGTTTTTGTTTCGGTTTTGTTGTTGTTAGAGGTAGTGTTTTTGGTGATGAAGTGGGTGTGAAAAGTTGTAACATTTAGAGTGGTGAATATGTTTGGTACGGCGACATACGGAAGAAGCCGCCAATCGTTTCCGTACGTTAATGGGGGACACGATTTGGGTCCGAATAGTGCTCCGCCGAGTAACGCTGGTTCAGAATGTGGTGGCATTGAGTTCACAAGAGAGGATGTTGAAGTATTATTGAATGAAAAACCTAAAAGGAAAGATAGGTTCAGTCTCAAGGTAAATCAGTTTGCTAAGAATTTAGTTTTCAGGGTGGAAATAAAAAAGGGTTTTTGGAGCAGCTTTTCAATATTGTTGTTTGGGTTGTTTCTTTATATTGACTGTTGAATTTTGTAGGAAAAATGTGATGTTTTAACGGAATATATTAAAAGGCTTAAGTTGTGCATCAAATGGTTCCAAGACCTCGAGGCTAGCTACTTATTTGAGCAAGAGAATCTACAGAGTAGGTTGGACGATGCGGAGCACAAATGTGGTGAAATGGGTATGCTTGCTATTTCTGTTATACTACTTTTGGATGAAGTTGTTTCATGGAAGTAACTCTATTTGTCTATGGCTTTAGAAATGCTGCTCAGGAACAAGGAAGAAGAATTAAATTCGATGATTGTGGAACTCAGGAAGAACTATTCTTCCTTACAAGAGAAATTTGAAAAGGAAGAATCGGACAAATTGGTAAGCTGGGCGGCTTTTAAATCCATAGTAGTGTAATTTTGCTGATTACTGAGTTTTATTGAAGTTTTTGGATATAATAATTAGGATGCAATTGATTGTCTCTCAAAAGAAAAAGAGGCCAGGCTTAACATTGAGAGATCACAGACTTCCGTCTCGGAAGAGCTCGGAAAAAGTCAACGAGAGCTCTCAAGTGCTAATCAAAAGGTAAACTGGTAAAGAGCATGTATATTTTTATCATGCCATTTCTATGGAATACAGCTCCAAACATTTGATGTTTTGTTGGATTCTGTAGATATCATCTCTTAATGATATGTACAAGAGATTACAGGATTATATCGCAAGTCTCCAACAATATAATAGTAAACTTCATACAGACCTTTCTACAGCCGAGGATGACCTTAAGCGTGTCGAAAAAGAGAAGGCAAGTATGATGGAGAATCTGAGCATGCTAAGGGGTCAACTAACTATGTGCAAGGTAAGTTGATTATTTTCCTTACCTATTTTTTATGGCATATGTATTTCTCTCATTATATGTTCATAGGTTCTTATTGATATGCAATTTGAGGAATTATGTTGTTATTCAAGCTCAATTTGAGTGATATTGCCTAAACTGTGGCAAAAGCTTCTGGATATCCTATCAAGTAATAAAGGACCTGGGGCCAAATTTCAGGTGGTTTGACCTTTCTTATGTGGTGGTTCTTCAGGGAATCTCCTTCTCGGGAAGGCGGTAGTCCTGTATAAGTCTTTAATGGACGAAAGTTCCAGTCATATTGTGGTCATTAGTTATTACTTGATAGGATCCTTAGTTACCACTTACCCCTTAAGGGATAATACGCCCGTATATTCATACATTTATATGTACTGGAGTTCCTAAAGTTATTTTCACTTGCTTCTTGACTTTGTTACATTTTCTGAATGTAGAATAAAGGTCAAATTATGTAAGTCTAAGCCGTGGGCAAGTATTTATTTCCGTTGTTTTCTTTTACATATCTTTCACATATGAGTTCTCTACAAATTTCTTTTGATGGATTATACGCAGGCTTCTCATGATGAGGCTGTGAAACAAAGGGATACTTTGGTAAATGATAGTGCATCTCTTAAAATGGAGTTGCAACAAGTGAGAGATGACCGTGACCGCATGCAACTTCAGGTCGAACCTTTAACAGCTGAAGTTGTGAAGTATAAAGAGTCCACAGAGAATTCTTGTTCCGAGTTGGATAACCTGATAACCAAAACAAATGAACTAGAGGTTATCCTCTTGTCCACTTTTTCTTTTATTGACATTTGTTCTTTCATAAGAAAACATTGTGTTTATTTTTCGAAATTAGAGAACATAGCATTATGTTGGTTCTTTTCAGGAAAAATGTCAATCACAAAGTGAAGAGATGAAGACATTGAAGAAACAATTAATGACCGCAGAGGAGAAGCTTGAGGTGATAAGCTGTAGCTTTTTTTTTTTTTTTTTAATTGTTGCATCCAATATGAATTACTTTGGTACGTGCATGTGGTTTTGGTTTCAGAGGATAAATAACTTGCCAATGTTGTTTCTTATTCTGTAATTGTGATATGTTATTTTTTCAGGTCTCTGACTTGTCTGCACTGGAAACAAGAACCGAATATGAAGGACAAAAGAAGCTTATAAATGAATTACAGAGTCGTTTGACAGATGCAGAATTTAAAGTTATTGAAGGAGAGATGCTGCGTAAGAAGTTACATAATACCATCTTGGTAATGCTCTTTTCCACATGCTTTCTACCGCAACAATGTATGTGGATTTATGATAACGACATGAACACCTAACAGAAATCTCTCATGCTTTAGGAACTTAAAGGGAACATTCGGGTATTCTGCAGAGTGCGTCCTTTGCTTCCTGATGATGGTTCTAGCACAGAAGCAAAGGTTATATCTTATCCCACATCAATGGAAGCTCTTGGACGGGGTGTTGATTTATTGCAAAATGGTACACTTGCTGACAAATATAGTATACTACAACTCCAATTCCTTGCTCTCCTTTGTGTCGTTGGGCTCAAATAATTTTTATGTCATGGTCAGGGCAAAAACATTCATTTACATTTGACAAAGTTTTTATGCCTGAAGAATTACAAGCAGATGTCTTTGTAGAAATCTCACAGCTTGTTCAAAGTGCCCTTGATGGTTATAAGGTAATTCATGCTCTAGTGAGTAGTAACTAGTTCTTGCTTTAATTACCATCTACATTCATGACAAGTAGAATGATATATCCTATTAAATTATTTATGTTCTTTTCAAATCTGTAGTGATTGTTTAATTGACCGTTTATGCTTTTCAATACACGTCACAATCTCTCTCTTTCTCTCTATCTCCTTCCACTTGTCTTTTTCCAGTATGGTTTGCAATTCAGAGAACAGTTTTTTTGTTGTTGTTGTTGTTGATAGAAATTTGCCTACTTTGCTTTAACTTTTGGGTTGGTCTATGCCTCTATTAGATTCTGGCAAAAAGCTTACATAACTAGATGATAATGATCTTTTGGTCCAGGTTTGCATTTTTGCGTATGGTCAAACAGGATCAGGCAAAACCTACACCATGATGGGTAAGCCTGGAGATCCAGAGGCAAAAGGATTGATACCACGTTCATTGGAACAGATATTTCAAGCTAGACAATATCTTCAACTACAAGGTTGGAAATATGAAATGCAGGTATGCCTCTTTCTATGTGTGCTCCCTCTACTGTTCTGAGTGTAATGATGTAATATAAATGCTCATATTTCCTCCTTTTTGGGGGGGTAATATTTAAACAGGTGTCAATGCTGGAAATATATAACGAGACTATTCGTGACTTGTTATCTACAAATAGATCATCGTTAGATGTCTCTCGAACTGAAAATGGTGTTAAGCAGTATACAATAAAACATGATGCAAACGGGAACACACACGTGTCTGATCTTACAATTATAGATGTTCGTAGTGCTAAAGAGGTCTCATTTCTTCTTGAGCGGGCTGCACATAGCAGGTAACTGATCTCCATGTTTTCTGCAATATGATGGAAAAAAGTAACCATAAAATGTGAAGTGAGACTGATGTTTGATGATTGTGATAAGAATTCAACACAAACTTTTAAATCATGATATTTCGAATTGCTTTATCCTTATTCTTATATGTCAGTTTATATAGGTTTTGGGAGTCTGATATAATGTTTCCTCGTCTCTGTTTCTTTTTAGATCTGTAGGCAAGACCCAAATGAACGAGCAATCATCTAGAAGTCACTTTGTCTTCACCCTACGCATATCTGGTGTTAATGAGGTATTAATGTTCTGCATTTTAATTGACAGTGTGTCTATTCATTAATCTCTTTTCTTATGTTGTGCTATTGTAACTGAAAGAACTATTATTTTGTCAATCAGAGCACTGAACAACAAGTTCAAGGTGTCTTGAATCTTATTGATCTTGCTGGGAGTGAGCGTCTTTCTAAGAGTGGATCTACTGGGGACCGACTGAAAGAAACTCAAGTAATTTATTGAAATCTGTTTTTCCTTGGGTAATATCACTGGTTATATGTTGGTTATGGATTCCTAATAATTTATTTTCTGAACAGGCTATCAATAAAAGTCTCTCATCTTTAAGTGATGTTATATTTGCCTTGGCAAAGAAGGAGGATCATGTACCATTTAGGAACTCAAAGCTTACATATCTTCTTCAGGTAAAGTACCTTTGAAAACTTGTAAGATTATTTAAAGCTCAAACTTGGGGTTTTCTCTTGGTTTCTCTTCTTCTTCGAGGATGTTATTAACTCCTTATGATGGATTTCAGTCATTTTTGTCCTCGGACGATGATGAAAAATTAAACTTTCATAGTTATAGTGTTCACTATGTCTGCTATTATCAGAGTTATTCAGATATAACCAAAGCGGCATATACATACCGCATATACTGTACCATTATGCTGAGATGTCAAATGTCTGCCAGCTGCTATAATAATTTTTATTCATTCATTTTCCTATTTGATACATTCTAAAATCTTGAAACCAATGTTTAAACAGCCATGTCTAGGAGGTGACTCAAAGACTTTGATGTTTGTGAATATCTCTCCTGATCCCTCCTCAGCAGGCGAGTCACTCTGTTCTCTCCGTTTTGCTGCTCGGGTAAATGCCTGTGAGATTGGGACTCCACGCCGTCAGACCAACATGAGGTCCTCAGATTCACGTTTGAGTTATGGTTGATATTTGTTTGACCAAGTATACACATTTTCTAATTTTAAAGCAACCAATGCTGTGCATTGTGCCACTAATATTTATAAAGTGAAAGCTGAGAGATTCTAACACAGGCTTATTTGTATAGGGAAGAAATATACTGTCTTGTATTGGCAAAAGCTGAAAATTTGATTTATAACCATTAATGTTGTGATTTTGCTAATCTCTATGTATTCATTAAAGATGAATAAAAAGACCAGTGGCTGATAAATAAGCAATGAGAGTGCTCACGCACATCCCAATTTAGCTCTATGTAAAACAAATCAGATTCCAAGTCCAACAGAGATTTAAGCCATTCTGTCCCTGACCTCTTGTAGAATAACCTTAGTGTCCTTATATATTGCTTCAGTCTGTGACAGATTGCGCTGTTTAACAGCATCTTCAAGCTGCAGATAAATCCACAATAATGAAACAAACACTCATGAGAAAGCTACATAAAACCTTAGAAAAAACAAGCGTGTTCAATGATGTTACCTTCTCTACATTATCAAACAATTTGTTTGCCAGATTAGTAAGAGGTTGCTTATCATTGACAGGTGCTGCAGAGATAACTATGTCAAAATCATAGTACATGAATGTGGACTTAAGACGAAGATACTTTTGAACATAGTTCAATGTATCTTGGTCCAATCAAATCCTCCAAAGCCAGAAGATCAAAGGCATAATTTCTTATTCTGAAAATTCTTCCTTTAGTTCCAATATTTGCAATATACAATCCTTTCTTAAGAAAAGAACGAGTACCCGTCTTCTCATTTGCAAGATCTGCCATTAAAATATCTCTAGATGAGAAAAAAGAAAAAAAGATGTTGAAGACTCACTCGAGCAAAAGAATTTATGGAAGAAGTGCTTACTGTTATCAATTGTAGGCAAAGGCAAAGGACCATCAATCCAAAAGCCATTGTCTTTAGCCAGAGAGGGCTCAGTGCTGCTAGTTCCAATCAGAACAGTAGAAGCAAGGCCTAATGCTAGTCTTCTTGTAGTTTGAATAGCCTCGAAATTTGTTTCCTTGTCCAAACATCCACATACTTTTACTCTCCTTTGGGTCCTCCAAATGCTTGGAAGCTTTGGAATTCCTGTTAGTGACTCAGAGACTCCATTTAAGTTTGACAAACGGGCCATGGAGAAAGAAGAACCGAGCAAAGAGATAGCAGTTTGAGCAAACTGATAAAGTGGGATGCTACTGAATTCTGTTATATCGGTTAAGAGCTTCTAGCTTTCTGCTGACCACCAGAAGGATATCCTCATCGAGGGTAATCTGGTCATTTTACTGCGAGTACTTCCAATCTATAATTTAGACTAGTTATCTTTAAATATTGTACATTTTGCCCAAACATTTAAACTAATTAGTTTTTGTTAATGATTCCCTTCCAATTATTGACATTGGAGAATTAAATGATGTAGTTTAATTGCAAATTGTACAACTTTGAAAATTGAAAATAAGATAAAGAAATTTTAAAAATATTATTTTAAAAGTTTAGCTTGAATTAGAGAGGGGAGAAAAAGAGAGAAAATTCCCAAATCAATTACTGACTCATTAGGTGATGATGTATATCAATTTTGAACTGCTTTATGAGCAACGAAGAAGATATTTCCATAAATTGCAATAACAATTCCTTTAATTTCTTCCCCTCTTTCTCACGAATAAAAAAAATAAAAATAAAAAAGTAGAAGCAAGCCTCTTGCGTAAGCCAGAGAGAAGCCGCAATACTAAAGCAAGCGTGTTCATCAATGATGTCTACCATACGAAGTTACTATTTTACAAAGGAGTAAGTGGTTTAGTGACTGCGTTAGACAAATTTGGAAGTTGCAAAGAAAAACAGAACACCAGCAAGTATTATCTTTTTAAAATTTCTGGCTTTTTGTGTGCCTACTTAATAAAGATAGAGATACCACGTCAATAGAACAATCGTTGTGCCTTTTTAATTATTTACACTGCCCATTTGCGTCAACTTCGTTTTCTTCCTTCCAATTAAGTGGGGTTGATGTGCGAAATCAGCTTAAGGTGACGGCATTGCGGCAACTTAATTTATTATTATTATAATAAATTTTTATTAATGTTAATTTTATTTATCTTAAAATATAATTAATTATAAAAATAAAATAGATAATTTATATTATTTTATTATGATAATAATAAAAATAATTATATTAATATCATTACCTTAAATTAAATATCCTTGTTTTTAAATAAAGAAAACGATATATATATATATATATATATATATATATATATATATATATATATATATGTGTGTGTGTGTGTGTGTGTGTGTGTGTGTGTGTGTGTTTTTTTTAAAAGGGTCATATAAATAAATGTTAAAAAATATAAAATATATATGTTAGTGAAATTTTTATTAAAAATATATGTTTTTTTTTTTTATGCCATACAAACAACATGTGTTTATTTATTTATTTATTACATATTACATATTCATCGGTTAGAAAAATTAGTTAACAAATTTAAATAACTATTTGAGTAAAAGGTTATAACAAAGGAGCAAAATAAAATAAAATGTAAAAGTATAATTTTAAAAAAATTGAAAAAAAAAATGGTAAAAAATTATGTTATATAGACTCTCTTGGTATATTCAATTTCTTAAATTTTTTGGTATGAATTTGAGTATAATATGCTTATTTTTAAAATTTTTACAAATTTAGAGTACCGAGTACTTATATTTATGTCCATGTTGTGTCCATTAAACATGGTCAATTTATGAAAAATGAAGAATACATGCAACATAGGTAAAAAGGGGTAAAAATGGAAAGAAAAAAAAATAGAGGTTGAAAAAGGTTAAGAATGAAAATATGGTGTTATTATTCCTTAATTAAATCCAAATTGAGCCATTTATATTGAAGTGCATTGCTTATATAACTGGAACTTTTGTTGCTTGAATTTTTCTAGTTTAATAAATAAGCATTTATTTTAGGTATGTGTATGGAATAAAATTAGTAAGAGTCGATTCGAGTCTCAACCAACTCAGCTATATTTTCATAAGGCTTGAAGACCAGCATGCTTTCTTCACAAACATTCTTCATTTTCAATTTAAAATAAATAATAACAGTGACTAATTAATTTTATTATATTAATGATGTCATTATCTCTCAACATCAAAGAGGCTAGTAACCATACAACTCATCAAGGTATTATCCTCCTGATTAGGATAAAAAAAGAAGGTATTATATATCCTCCTTATTTTAATGACAAAATGAGGACTTTTTTTTTTTTTTTTTTACTTCTTTGTCCTCTGTTCCCAACCTAATTATTTCATGTTAAATGCAGGTTCTATTTATTTGTCCGTGTCAATTAGTTAAAAACACTTTTGTTCGATTTTGTTATTGGCTAGCAAGCTATAAGTTAACTGTTGCTCATAATGGTATACAAGAATTTATGCAAGTACACGTGTCGCAAATAAGTAATATAATGATAAAAAAATATCGTAAAAATTAACTATTAAAATCAATATTTGGTGTTTTTGTTTATTAAAATAAAATAAATAATACGAGAGAAAAAGAGTAAAAATACTGAAACAAAGTTCAACGAGAAGGATATCAAGAATCGCAAGTAGATAAATCAGTTAGGATTGCGAATATGACAAGTGATGTAGGCAAACTGCGTTGCTGTAGCAAAATGTATCCAGTAACTAAAATTGCAAAAAATCACAAAGAATTCTTTCGAATATGCAATGTTTATATATTCTATGACTCAATGAAACATATTCCTATGCAAAACTGAATCTAAGAACAACGTTCATGCACAAATTCTTTTCAATTATGTGAGATAATTATATATTCCTATATTAATTCTTTCACACTATTCTAGCTTCATCCAACTTAAATTAACCTTTCAGGTTCAATTTCAGTTTACTATCCTATCAATTGTTGATCAAGCAATCAATAAGAATAAATCAATAAATTAAGCATAGAATAACTAGCACCCTTTGTCAAGCAAAGCACAAGTTTTTAAAATTAAAGCATAAAGTCTACATACATTTGCACATCCACAACCCTAACTGAATAGAAATTTGAAAAACAATAAAACAATAAAAGAAGAATAGAAGAAGGAATAAATTAATAAAACCTCATTTTATTGAATATCAATCAATTGGATTCCAAATCCCTAAATCTCTTTTGCTTTCTTCAATGATTATTCTTGCAAATCAAGCCTTAAATTGGTCTCTTTCCAGATCCCCTTTGATGCTCTGTTTTGCCTCTTATTCTCTGCAAAATTCTGCAAAACTAGTGTGCCGAATCTGTCTCTATTCTGTCCGCCCAGATCTGCTTGTTCCTCTTTTCCTCTGCTGCCGCAAATTTGTTTTGGTTTTTTTTCTCTCTTTTTGGTGCCAGTTTGCTGCCCAGATTCCTGATATATTTTTCTCCTCTGATGCCCCTGTTTTTATCCAGAATTCTGCTATATATCTCTATTATTTGCTGCCCATAATTTTGCTGTTTGCTGCCGCCAGTCTTATTGTAAATCAGCCTCCCTTTGTGTATTTAACCCTAAGTTTAATTGGAAACAATTTTTTTTGTGTTAACTTCCAATATTATCCCTAAAAAAGTGAGTTAATAAATGCCCAAAATTGTCATTTTGTTGAGAGTCTAAATCAGCTCTTGATTTTTTTATTTCCAGATCAGATTTTGATTTGTACGCTGTTTTCCTAGTGTGATTTTGCTGCAGCAATGCTGTAGCAAAGCTGGATTGTGCAATTTCTTTGTTGTTTTCTTTATCTCCTGCAAAGGACAATAAAAATCTAATGAGTGCATATCAAAATGTAATTCTTTTTAACAAATTTCATGATTATTTTGGATTTATTATCAAAGAATTTACTTAAATTCATAAAGTCCACAAATATTGTATAAATGATTATAATGTGCAAAAATTCTCAAATAAACAAGCAAGTATTTATGAATAAAAACTAATAATACTCTAATATATTAGAATTATCATTAACCATCATTATTCACTTACCTACAAATAAAATAGTATTTGGAACAAAGTTCTTGAGGAAATGATAATATAGATAAGCCAGTTTTCAAAGTTTATCCATTACATGTTTTCATTTTGCTTTCTTTTCAAGTATAAAATCGAAACGTAGTGAAGATTATTCATAGTGTTTTATGATAGAGCATGAAAATCATGACTAGGTTCGGATAAATCAATGATTTGTTATGGATATTAAGGATATAGCTATCTTAAGTGGGTCCTGCCTTTGTCACAAGATACATTAAAAAACATAGTATGAGTTGAACAAGCCTAAACCCTGGTTATATTACCAAACCAATCTCTTTAGTTAGTTTAAGACTCTATATAATCCCACAAGTACAACAAAGAAGAACAAGATTAGGAAGTCAAACAAGAAATGAAGGGACAGAAGCAGCTAAAAAAGTCCAGGGTCATCATAGTGGACTCAGAGGATTCATGGGACTTCCTAACTACTCAAGCTACCGAGCAACGCTGCCCTGTGAGTTATATTTGGTCCTTCTTCTTTTTCTTTTCAACACTAAAGGTTAATTTATGAGGAGCTCATCTGAACAATATATCCAATTTGTTCTTCCACTGTGGTTTGATTCTTGTGTAATAGTTTATTTCAACTTGAGGTGACATATAGTTTTAGAATGAGCATGCAAATTAACTGAATTAAACTCTTACTGCAGGTTGTGGCGCATTTTAGTGCTTCCTGGTGCATACCTTCATTAGCAATGAATCAATGCTTTGAGAAATTGGCCTTGAGCTACCATGATGCTCTGTTTCTCTTGGTGGATGTTGATGACAACAAGGTATGCCCTTAACATTTAACATATAATTTTTTCCTGTAGTATGAATTGAAAAGTAAAACAAGTTCTTACTTTTCTAACCAAATTTTGAATTACTGCTTTTTATTTAATTCTAATCCCTGATCACATGGAATCTATCACAAACTTGTGAGTTTTCATATGACTCAAGGAATCAAGTTATCAGAAATATTATTTATTTAATAATTAATTGATACAAAATAATAATAAAACAAAATTTGGATGTACGGGAATATGAATGTCATGGCATGTGAATAGTATTATGGGAAAATATCACAAGTATTCTTATGGTTTGCCTTAATATTAATATTAGAGTGGTTTGAAATTGCAAAATAATATCGTTATTTAATTTCTTTTCTGTATAAAAATAAAAACTTAATTAATTAAAAAAAGTAAAATATATATTGCAATAAAATAACATTTTTAGTATTATTAGAAGTTGTCTTGGTTAACTTTTTCATATTTTATTATTATTTTTTTCTCTTCAATTTCCAAATTTTCTCTCTATTTTGCCCCGTTTTCTTTTTTCAAATACTTTTTGGATCCATTTTTAAATATTTTATGTGTGTCAACTAGTTTCTCCATTAGTTACTAAATATTTTATTTTATCCTTTGTCTTTTTTCAAAAAGCTTATAAGCTCCAAGATGGGGATAAAAGCTATGCCTACCTTCTTGTTGATGAGGCATGGAGCTGCAGTTGATAAGCTAGTAGGGGCAAATCCAGTAGAGATAAGGAAAAGGGTTCATGATTTTGTTCACTTGATTCCTTCCTATAAAACTAGCTAAATTACATTTGTGATTTGTAAACCCTCCTTCAGTCCCCTATAAGCCTCCTACATATCATATGGCCAATAAGACTTTATCAGTATTGTAAATATTGGAGATTTAGAATGTGCTATGGTGTTCTAAACACTGAGGCTGTGTATGTTTCACCCTCATATTGAAGGTTTTTTTTTGAAAATATGTTGCCTTGTTGTAGATAAGAGTTTGTGAATTGTATTGAAAATAATAGTGCACTTGTGATGTACATATATATATTCAATTCAAATAAATTGGTAAGTACTTGTACACGCAGTAAAAGAGAAGTTAGATTTTCACATCAAGAATAAAAAGTTAATTATAATTACTAAGTTAGTTATGATCTAAATTGTAACCGAAATTTTTTCTCTTGTTCAAGAAAAAGTTAAACGGCTAGTTGTTCATGTATTAATTTTAAGATCATTTACCTTATTTGTTATAATCTAAATGCAAATTATACATGTAAAAGGGAGGAACCGCTATAACCCAAGAACGAAAAAGAAAAAAAGAAAACTCGAGGAAAAGAAAGAAAGAGACTAAGAGAGGATACAGCAGACTTTTACTCTTAGCCAAAAAAAAAAAGTAAAGAAAAGAAAGGAAGCAGCCTTTTACTGTAAAAAGGAAAAAAAAAAAGAGAATGAAATCCTCGTTCCTTCCAGAAGCTGTCAATCTAGCGACTAGTCCTAGTGGACCAAGAGGTTAAATATTAATTAAATGGCTTTAGGACTTTTGTTGCAGTATAAATGAACATCCATGTCATCAGTCCAAGGTGCCTAACTTTTTTGTTAGTACATCAGATTTCCTTTTCCAACCATAATATTTGAAAAGTTAACCAATTGCCTCCTCAGATGTTTGACTTCTACTTTCTACTTTCTACTTTCGTTGTCCTCAAATTTGTGCCAATATGATTTACAATTCTACCATGATGCTATGTAGCATTTTAGTATCCGCCAAAAATTAAATTATATCTTATTTTAAATTAAAATAAAAAAAAATACAAATAAAAAAAAAAATTCAAATATAAAACATTCAACAGACAATAATAAATGTTCAAAACTAACTTATTAAAATCCAACACACAAACGCACGAAACGAAACGGCATCAAAAATCTCAAACAAAAGAAAAAAATATAAATGATTTTCAAATAAAATTAAATACCCAAACTTTCACCAATATAATCCTTTTAATACCCTTCATGAGAATAATGATCATCTCTTGCAAACACTCTAAATAAATTTAAAAAATTCTATACATACTCATTTTTTTTAAATAAAAGGTTGTGGCTAATTGTTTTCAGTGGGTGCACCGGGACATCCCAACTAGGTTGGCACCTCCTTAGCACCTTCTTCATTAAACCAATCAACCACTAATATTATTAAATATTGAGAAAATTACACATGCAAATAAAAATTCTCAACAAAACCTGTAATTAGGTTTGTTGTTAGCATCAGAATAAATAAAAGAGCTCGCGAAATGTGGAACATTCCACCACCAAGTCGCTGTACATAAACTAGGAGCCCTAGAAGCTAAGCTATCAGCTGCAGCATTACCTTCCCTATAAATATGTGAACAGTAAAACTCCATATGAGTAATTTTGTCTAGGCAATCTGTCCAAGCAGAATGCCACCTCCAAGGAACCGAAGAAGACCGGGTCTGAAAAAGAGAAACAACATATAGTGAGTCTGATTCCAACCAGAGACGCCTCCACTGAAATGTATATGCATACTTCACCGCATAAATTGCTGCCGCTAGTTCTGCTTCATAAGCATATGATATTCCAAGCGAAATACAGAAACAACCCTTAACAAATGATCTTGAAGTTCTAAAAACACCCGCACAACCAGATAATCCTGGAGCTCCAAATGTTGCACCATCTGTATTGACCTTTATCCATCCCGATGGTGGAACCTTCCAATTAACCTCTATAATATTTGGGGCCCTTCTTGGGATGCCTGATATTCGAAGCCGCCTAAGTACCTGTAAATCATCCACAGTGTTCTGCATGCAACCACTTTTTGAAAGACTCGCCTCGCGGATAAAACGCCATACTGTGGCAAAAGCCGATCTCAGAGTCGTCCTCTTATTGTTAAAACGATACTCATTTCTAGCAGTCCAAATCACCCAAATGACTGAAACAATTCCTGCTTTCCATAAGTTGGCGAGCTGTGATCCAAATTCCATTGCCATTGCGGTTTTCCATAGATTTAGGATCGAAGAGTCTGTACTTGGTCGTTTTTCAAAAAAGAAGTATATAAAGTCCCAAAGCGCACCTGCAAAATGACAACTTAAAAAAAGATGTGACAGAGTTTCTTCCTTGGAACCACATAATGAGCAACGGGAAGGAAGCGATTGTCCCCTCCTTTTTAATTGACAATCTGTTGGAAGTTTATTCTGAATAGCACGCCATAGCAAGATAGATCGTGAGGGCGGTATATAATGAGCCCAAATGTTCTTACCCCAAAGCTTCCGTTCTCCAACCACACGGAGTGAATCATAAGTTTCACTGGTTGTAACATCTCCCTTGATTGAGTGTGTCCAAACTCTGATATCCGAACCAAAGCCAATAACTGTTGATTGAATTTCTGAGGCAATATCTGGATAGGAGACTTTGAAAGATTGCGGCAAAATCCAACAATCTTCACGGATGTAGTCCCCAGTGAAATCTTGAAAGCCCAAAAACGCACAAAGGAATGCACAAGAGCTCAACGCACATCAGTGTACTCTAGTTAAAAAGTTGGAAGACAACTCTCCATGAATCACCCAATTTAACGAAAAAATGAAAAGAAAAGAAAAAAATAATATTAAATCACAAAAAATAGGTAGTAAATATCACAATAATAACAAAATTAACACCCATTACAAGAGCTCATAGTACTTGGATTTTAATTCTTGAAATTAAACTCCATATTAACCCCCATCAACTTGTTAAGCATAAAAAAAATAAAAAATGGAAAAACTTATAATTAGACTAAAACATTGCTCCTTCTTTCCAATCACAACAGCTAAAAAGTTCAAAAATTTCAAATTAAAAACACTTCCAACAATCAATAGCAAAAAGGTCCCTTGTGCAAAGAGTCATGGCACCACAAAAGTTATCATCAACATGAAGCAATAGAGGCACCACAAAATGAAGTCGCGAAACAAAAGTCACCAAATGGCAAGGTGAAGAGTCGCAAACCACGGCAGTAAAGGACTCCAACCAACGGCAATTTCTTTTTATTTTTTTATATTCAGAATAAAATGTCATATTATAAGAATTATATTATAGTATCATTTATAATTATAATTTATAAGAATAATTAGTGACCCAATATAATAAATATAAATGAAGTAGGCTAAATTTTTTTTTACTCCTATTATAATAATTTTTTCATATTCCCAATTAATTTTTTAATTATTACCTAAAACTAAAAGTTAAGTTGATGGATGGATGGACAAAATAAAAATGTGGATTAATTTAGAAGCACTATAGATTAAAACGATAATAAAAAATGTAAGCCCTAGGCCCAAATCCGCGAAAGCATCTACTCAGGAGTGTGGTGGTGGATCGCTGACGAATCCCCAGTCACCAATCAATCACACCATTCATGATTCACATTTCACCCATCATAAACGCAAACATAACGGTGGCGAAGCTTTTGTTTTCCCACTGTTTGGTTCCGAGTGTAACAAATCCCCAGCTAGAACTACACACCTTTCCGGCAACGGCCCAAAATGGCTTCCCCTGAAAACAACAATTGGTTCATCAATTGCGGCTTGATGGACGATATTCCTGTCCCGGATGGGAATTTCCCTATCTCCTCTTCCGCCTTCACTTGGTCTGCTCAACCCATCAATGTTGCCTCTGGTACAAGGTACTTTTACTGTTTGATATCTTCCCAATTGGGTCTTTTATAAATTCCATTTTCAGTTTTGTGCTATTGCAAGCTGAATCCAATAGGGAAATTGAACGTTTATGCTTTAGTTTCAATCCCTTTTTGGGGCATTTTGGGATTTTATGGACATAATAATTAGATTTTATAGATTAAAGTAATGTGTTTTATAGTTATATTTGCTAGTTTTCAAGACCTTCTTTTAGCCCTAATGTTGTTGGCTGAGCGATGTTCTGAATCTAATTTGGGAACTTGTCGTTTTAATTGTTTGTAAATGGGTAGTAATTCTACAATTCAAATCTTTTTCCTACAAAACTCTATTGTCTTTGGCTGCTTTTACCTCGTTGAAGTAGACTATGCATGTTTTATTTCATTGATCATTCCATTGTGGTGACTGGTGATGTCCCGCTGTAATTAGAAATATTTTTCCAAAACTTTTAAGGCTTTTTTTTTTTTTTTTTTTTCTGTATCTTAATAAGAGATCAAACTATACTTGAATTGATTCAAACCTGTGACTTGAAAATTCCTATCAGCCATGTGGTGAACCACAATAAGAGATCAATAATGGCTCCATTGATCTTTTGGTTTTCCTTCTTTTTTTATTTAAATTTTACCGAAATAGATTTTGCATCTGTTGTGTTATATTTAGTAATATGTCTTGTAGTTGAATAGAAACTGTTCGATGTAATGCTTATTGGGTTGGAAAGTTTAGATAAAGGATGGGAACCCGGGCTGTGGATTATAGAACTAGAAAAAAAAAAAAAAAGATTTATCCGACTGTGGAAATTATAGACTTGGACTATTGGACTAAATTTTGACTAAAGCCTTTAAGAGACCATTAACAAATCTTTGATCTTTTCACAGAAAGCAAAGCATCTGTTATGTCAGATAAGTAGTTTTTTTTTATGAAGTTTTGGTCTAGAAATTCCACACACAACAGATTATCTCAAAAAATATCTAGCAAAATTTAGATGTTAGTCTCTGCTAGAAATATGTGGGGTTGAGAACTTGAGATGGCAGTATCTCATTTCATTGAAGCAGATGCATTTTCTCTATTAAATACACTAATCTTCTCTATTTTTGCACTAGGTTCCTTATTGATTTTAAATACTGATGTTTATGGGAGTTTATTCATCTGAGTAAGTTTACGTATTTTTATTATTGACTGACTGGCTGAGGTTGAGTGTGTACATGCTTGTAATTTAAATGCTTTGTAATCTTCTTCCCACCAAAGGAATATTGTGTACTTGGATCTTTTTTTTTTTTTGGGGCGGATTGCTTAGTTTCAGTCTGATTAGTGCAAATTGCTTAGTTTCAGTTTTGGGTTCATTGTTTAGTTATTTGTTTCGAATGTTCCCTCCATTCTCTTTTTATAGCGTATGCATTCCAAGCGTGGAGATTAATGGTTCATTTGGAGACTCAGAAGGCCGTAAGGAATCTGGCTCAAATAAGAGGTATAAGATCTACTTATTTTATGCCGCAACAAAATTGTTGTCATTTTTTCCTTATAAGCCTATACATCTTAACTTCCTTTATATTTTTGTGTTCTTTTTATGAAACTTGTGCTGTTTCTTTCTAGGATGGATCTAATTTATATTAGTTTATGTCAAGTTCCTTTTAATAAGCTAGAATTAAGCTAAAGACATCTTCGTTATTTTCAGCATACAAAAGTAGGTTGCTAGCCATTTTTACCGTTTGTGATTTAGTGGTACTTGTTGTTGCACTAAACAAGAACCAGAAACTTTTTTATGCATGATCATCATTCCAGAACCAATACATGTTGGATGCTTGTTCTTTAAGTGCTGTCATGCTCTGGTTAGAGTGTCGACCCAGTCTCAGAAACGATACTGGCATCATTACTATAGTGGTGATGGAAATCATTTAATATATAAACTATTAGTGGACGACTTCAACGATATGATACCAGAGTCAATTTAATTCTTTTTAAAATTGGTCACCCATAAACTTTATCTTTTGCATCCTTGTGATTTGTTCTCGAACCCAACTTCCTGTCTCTTTGTTTCTCATCCTACTTGCAGGGTCAGATCTGAATCATGTAGTGTATCTAGCTCCAAGGCATGTAGGGAGAAGTTGCGGAGGGATAGACTTAATGACAAGTATTCTCTCCTTCTTTTTTATTCTCTATTTTCTTTTTAGGTGCAAATTTTTATGCTTGTTGGTTGATGATAGGTTTATGGATCTGGGATCCATTTTGGAGCCTGGAAGGCCTCCCAAAACAGACAAGGCTGCTATTCTAGTTGATGCTCTCCGAATGGTAAATCAGTTGCGTAGTGAATCCCAGAAACTGAAAGACTCAAATTCAAGTCTTCAGGAGAAGATCAAGGAATTGAAGGTGAGTGTTTTATGATTTCTTTAAAATATGCGCTTTATGTTGAATTTGCATGTCACATGCTATTATTTCAAAAATCATCTGCCATTGGTTTTCCAAAACTATTGTACGAATGAAATAGGACATCACATAACTGCTGATGCAGCAAGAAATGTTCTACGAATAATCATGGTTCTTATGATCTGTAGGTAGAGAAGAATGAGCTTCGTGAGGAGAAGCAGAGGCTTAAGGCAGAGAAGGAGAAG
The DNA here is from genome assembly GCA_029378325.1 of Elaeagnus macrophylla. Taxonomy (NCBI): domain Eukaryota; kingdom Viridiplantae; phylum Streptophyta; class Magnoliopsida; order Rosales; family Elaeagnaceae; genus Elaeagnus; species Elaeagnus macrophylla. The sequence goes on along the minus strand of CM055646.1, from coordinate 18,877,735 downwards.
TTGGAGCAACAACTGAAGACCATGAATGTACAACCTGGGTTCTTGTCTCCGACTCCCATTCCTGCTGCATTTGCTCCTCAAGGACAAGCTCCTGGCAGCAAGTTGGTGCCCTTTGCTGGATACCCAGGGGTTGCCATGTGGCAGTTTATGCCACCTGCTGCAGTGGATACCTCGCAGGATCATGTGCTCCGCCCCCCAGTTGCTTAAGTGGAAGTGTACAGTGGTCTGTGCAATTAGAGCTGCGTCCCGCCCCAAAGCAAGTACATTTAGCGTGTCATTGTTCTTGGCTTTTAAAGTGCTTCTGTAGTCTTCTAACTGGATTTGGTTAGGTGAACTTTAATGAATTTGTTACCTGGTTACTATTTATGAATTGATGCTGGTATTAATGTGTAAATGGTAATAATTTAATCACTCAACCTGTGTTTCAGCCGGATACTCGTTTTAACACCTTGTATCTACTAAGCATTGCATTCTTGCAATCAGATAGCAGTAATTGTAGGTAGAGGAGGAGGGGGTTGTGTAGGAGTTTCTGACTTTTGCTTCGTTTGACTTGTAATGATGGGCTGCATTTCCATTTTTTTCTCAGTGCAAGGCAAATATTGCCCTTCATCAGAATTCGTAATGTCACGCATGGTACGGAGTACATAACGTAAAAATTAGATTTTGATTATGATTTGCGTTATTTTCCTTCAAACTGTTGCATCTTAGCTTTTGTTTTTTTCTTGGTAGCTTATTTCTTAAAAGCATTAAACAATAGAAGAAGAGAAATGATGAACTCTGATTATCAGTTGAAAAAACAGGAATCTTCTGGTCCTTTTTGTTGCTGCTGCTGCTTAATATGGCTTGCCTTAAGCATGCTTTTAACTTCTTTCTTTTGACTATCATTTGTGGCAGGGCATCAGATACAATTCCCTCTGCCACGCCTACATAACTGTTTACTTTTTAAGACATCAACTCGTCGCTTTATGTGAACATCGGTAAATTATTACTTAATATATGAGGAATTTTAATTTTTGAATAGAGTAGTTAATGAATAATAGGAAAGAAAAAAAAAAAATTTAAGAGAAGAAAAAAATTATTAAAATTTAAAAATAGGTAATATAATATAATTATATGCGTTTGTTATTGTTTGTCAACATTTAAAAACATAATCATCTCACGCTTCATCGTTTTTTAAAAATTGAAACCAAAACAAACTAATTTCTGTTTAAAATCTCAATAGAAAAAATCATTAAAAATCAATAAAACTGAGATAGCTTATTATTGATTCAGATGAATTAATTTGACTAGTTCTAATAATTTTTGCATACCATAATACCCCTACACTACTCCAATCTCACTTGAGAGAATGAGAGGGACGTGTTTATTTAGCATACGTCTTTGTTAAGTCAACTAGTAGTCAATGAACGACCGAAAATGATTCAGATTTTTCAAATCATTAATTTTAATAATTCCCTGCACTCTCATAACAAAGCATATCCATTCACTTGACTAATCAGAGAGAAAAAATATTTTTGTTTGTTCTGGTTTCAAGGCTTAACTGCACTAGACTTCCTTGAAGTTTCATCGTCTCAGTTCTCACACCTTGTCATCGATGTAACGCTTAATAGATAGCAATGAAATTTTTTACCTTGGACTAGAAATATGTAGCAGTCGCTTCTAATTTACACGTCTCTTAAACGATATCTTCAAAAGTCGACACAAAACAGCATACGTCAATCTATGCATTAATTTTTGTTTTTATATATATATATTTCTTGCCTTTTTATCATCAATCTAAGGATAATATATAATCACTGTTCACACGTCCAAAGTATTTTGTAATGGCTGAAATTGTAGGTGGAGTAGTGATTGATGTTAAATATACTGTAAATGAAATATATTTTTTATTATTTACACGCTTTATAATGGAGATATATATAAATAAATACAAGAATTCTATATTAACTAGAGTCATGTATGAACTAGAGTCCTATTATAAATAAATAAGTATTAATTACGCATTAATTACACGACTCACGCTAACACTCCCCTCAAGTTGGAGCATACATATCGACCATATCTAACTTACTTAGTGAGTCATAAAACACATTCTTGAAAACTCCTTTAGAGAGTACATCTACAAGTTACTTTCCAGTATGAACAAAAAGGAAGCTAATTAGTTTGACATCTAGCTTTTCTTTTATAAAGTGACGATCAATCTGTACATGCTTAATGCGACCATACTGTACTGAATTTTGTGATATATCAATGACTATCCGATTGTCGTAATACAATTTCATAGTACTTTTGGGTTCGAAACCCAAATCAGATAACAAACTTCTTATCCACAGCAATTCACATACCACATGAGCCATACCTCTATACTCAGCCTCAGCACTGGATCGCGTCACAACTTTCTGCTTTTTACTTTTCCACGTAACCAAATTACCTCCCACAAAAGTGAAATAACTTGATGTACCTTCTATCTGTAATATTTCATTCCCAATCTACATCTGTAAAACCGCAAACTTCAAGAGGGTTGTTGTGTTTAGAGAACATTACTCCTCTCCCTGGAGCTAACTTCAAGTATCTTAAAATTCTCACAACTGCATCTATATGACTCTCACTCAGGTTATGCATGAATTAACTTACTATACTTACTGTATATGTAGCATCTGGTCTAGTATGCGCTAAATAAATTAAGTGGATAGCGAGCTCGATCAGTTGGTACCTGATCTGGATACTCTGCTAGACAATGGTTTTGCTCAATAGGAGTGTCAATAGGTTTGCAATTTAAAATACCTGTCTCAATTAACAGATCAAGAATGTACTTTCTCTGATACAAAAAAACTCTCTCTCTCCTAGCTACCTCAATCCCTAAGAAGTATTTCAGTTCACCCAAATCTTCATCTCGAATTCAGAAGCTAGTTGTCTCTATAATCTATCAATCTCAACAATATCATTGTCAATAATTACCATATCATCAACATAAATAATTAGAGCAATTACATTTCCTTGTTGATGTTTGAGAAACAACATATAGTCTGAATTACTCTGTCTGTAACCAACCTTCTGCATGAACTGTGAAAACCTTCAAAACCAGGCACGATGGGACTGCTTGAGACCATACAGAAACTTCCTTAATTTGCATACAAAATTACCAAGAGAATCAGCTGTATACCCAAGTGGAAGACTCATGTACACCTCCTCGACTAACTCTTTATGAAGAAATGCATTCTTAATATCAAATTGCCGAAGTGGCCAGTCTAAGCTAGCAACAAGCAAAATCAGAACCCGAATAGTATTTATTTTGGCAACAGGAGCAAAAGTCTCATCGTAGTCTACGCTATACGTCTGAGTGAACCATTTTGCTACAAGACGGGCTTTATACCGATTTACAGATCCATTAGCATTATATTTCACAATAAATACCTAGCAACAACTAACTGCCTTCTTACCCTGTGGTAGAGGCACAAGTTGCTAAGTATTGTTCTTCTGTAACGCCTCCATCTCTTCATCCATTGTCTTCCTCCACTTTGAATCTTCCAACGCATCATGCACTTTGTTAGGTATTGATACAGCAGATATTTGATTTATAAATAATTTATATGACTTAGATAATCTTTTAGTGGACATGTAATTGGTTACTGGATACTTTAATTTCACATGAATATTTGATTCATACCTTTTGACTGGTTGACTCCGAGTAGACTTATGTGGTAACACATACTGTCCAATACTAGACTCAATGCTTTTAGTATTAGTAGGTGTACATATCTTAGATGAGTGACTTTAATACCAGGGAGGTATTGATCAAGGGTAGGAGTGATGCCTGAGGGAACATTTGTGTCTTTATTTTCAATGAGCGAAACTGGTGTTTGGATATTTGAAGCATCTGCTTCTTCGACTACTGGATTCAATAGGATAAGAACCTCAATTAGATCCATCGAAATATCTCCTGACTACGTTACTTCCTTAGTTCCTTCCAATTCCTCCCCTCACCATGATACAACTCGTCAAAGTATGAATTCTCCCTCTTAAGAGCAGTATTATATGAGAAAAAATAGCTCATATCCTCAAAGAAAGTGACATCTATAGTGACATCTATAGTGACATAATACTTTTTGGTTGATGGATGGTAGCACTTGTACTCTTTTTTATATCCTCAATAACCAACAAACACACACTTAATTGCTCTGACATCTAATTTAAACCTCTAATTTTTAGGAACATGGACAAAAGCAACACAACCAAATACACGGGTAGGAAGATTATGAAATGATGACAGAGATACATGAGATGCGAGAACCTCAAACGGGATTTGTCCATGAAAGACACTAGATGAGAGACGATTGATGAGATGGGCAAAAGCTTGTACAACATCGCCCCAAAGATATTTTGGCATATTAGCACTAAATAGGAGCACACGAGCCATATCAAGTAAGTGACAGTTTTTTCTTTAGGACACCCCATTTTGTTCTGGTGTTTGTGGGCAAGTAGTTTGGTAAACAATCTCATGTATTTGGAAAAAATCTTAGAAAACACGATTAACATATTCTCTCCCATTGACATAGAACGTAGGACTCTAATGGTGCTATTGTATTGTGTTTGAACATGAGTACAAAATTTTTGAAAAGCTTGAAAAACTTCATCTTTATTTTTAAGAAGAAAAACCTATGATAATCTTATACAATCATCAATAAACGACACAAAATACCTCATACCCGATATAGTAGGCTCTCTAGACGGTCTCCAAACATTAGAATGAATTAATTTAAAAGGAATAGTACTTCTATTAGAAATACTTGGAGAATAAGTAGTACGATGACTCTTGATGAAGACACATGTCTCACAACGTAAAGTAGATTCACTCACACTAATAAATAGAATAGGCATAGATTTTTTTATAAGATTAAAAGACGGATGCCCTAAGCGACGATGCCATAACCAAATTTTACTTAGCTGGTTAGAACTCGAAGTCAAAGTAGTGCGAGACTGTGCTCCTGGTTTCTCCCCTACGTAGTTCTAATCCAGATGAAATAATTTGTTCCTCAGATACCCCCGACCAATTATTTTCCTAATAAGAAGATCCTAAAAATCACATACATAGGATAAAATGTTACAAAATATTTAGACTCAGCATTCAACTGTGATACAAATATTAAGTGATGAGATAAATATGATACATATAAAATATTTTAAAGTTATAAGGTTGGGGTAATACGAACTGGCCCCATCCCTAACACAAGAAAAACTTCATCATTAGCATTCGTAACATAAGATACTGGTAAGGATGACAAGTCAGTAAAATAAAATTTATCATAAGTTATATGATCAGATGCATCATAATCAATAATCCAAGTATTAGATCCAACGAAGTGAGAAATGTTTGAAACCATAACAATCTTACCATAACTAGCTATAGAAGCTGTAGGGTTACCTCCACATGTCGTATGATGATTTTGTCCAGCTACTCCATGAAAATCTGGTATTGATGACCTTGCTTGAATAACTAGGCTAAATATTTCATTAGTCTTAGAATCCTAATTTTCTTTCAAATCTTCCATTAAAAGAAACAATAATAATGTGCAGTGGAACAAAAAGTTACCTTCCTTTTTTTTTGTGTGCTAACTAGGTTGTTGATTGGGTTTGTTGATTGGGCTTAGGGTTTCATTGGTTTGTTGACTGATTGGGCCTTGATTTGAGTTTCCTGTTTGAGCTAAGGTTTGATGTGGACCAATGGAGGCAAATACCAAGGCAGGTGTACGAAAATAGATGGAGGCAGCAAAACCAGGAGCAACTGGCGACGAAACGTGGAGGCTGATCAATAGACAGTGGTGCGAAGACGAAATGTGACAGAGATTGAGTTGGCGGTTCGCAGATCTCACAGCTGGGGGTGACGGAAAGCAGAGAAACATGCGGTGATAACGTGCGACAGAGACAGGTGCGGGAGAGACCGACGCAGACGGAGACAGGCGCGGATGGCACTGCTGAACTGCGCTGACAGACAGACGACGTTGACAAGTGGACATGGCGGCGATGACAGGTAGTGGTGGTGGCACTAACAGGAGACGAAAAAAAAAAGACAGTCCTTTTCTGAACCTTTGTTCTGATACAAAGTTAAATATACTGTGAATGAAATATATTTCTTATTATTTCTTATACACACTTCACAGTGGAGGTATATATACATAAATACAAGAATTGTGTATTAATTAGAGTTCTATATGAGCTAGAGTCCTATTACAGAGAGACAAGTACTAATTACACATTAATTACACGATTCACGTTGCTAATAGATGCAGTAGTAGGAGAAGTAGTAAACTTATGCTGTAACTGAGCGTGTAACAAGATGGGGAACAATATCATATTCAAATCCAACCTAAAAGAGTTAGACAAGAAAATGAGATTCTTATGGATCTTCTGAATAAAGTTCATGAGCATCATGATGAGTTCGAGTCAGCTGATTAGAAATATCATGGCAAATCACCAGCTACTGATCAAGTATAGTACAAGATTGGCTTAGAGAGGTTGAGAAATTGGTTCGTAAAGTGAATTCGTTCCAGGAAACTTTGATGTTCTATGACAATAGACGATGTCCTGTTTTTTTAGGTGCTGTCGACGGTGTGAATTCAGCACAAAACTAGTACAATTGTTGGATCAAGTAGAAAATGGTAGGTCGTTTGAGACATAGTTTGATGATAATGCTAAATTAGGATATGTTTGTTTATGATTCTGAGACCCTCACATAAGAAAGCACAAACAATTAGAAACTTAATACATTCAATTCACTATTGATCATCATTATCTTTGTCTCTCAACAATTAGAGAGAGCCATCCTTGTTGGTATTGTACTAAGGCAATTTCAGGGATTCTTCTAAAATGCTGGATTCGTGTCTAGTTTCTACAAGTAACTTCACGTAGTTAACTATCCGCAAATACATCATTTCACTATAAATTTTGATTTTGGGAGAACTTAATTATTATATATTGTATAGAGAGCATAACAGTAGCTACTTTGTCCCATTATATGCTCTAATTTTTTCGCAAGGAAATAAACGCCATTAATGTTATTCTTTTAATTTCGTTAGTTTGAAGTACTTTATAGTATAGCTTAATGTAATGAGTAATGACATCTAAAACTAACCTAATTGATTTAATAATAAAAAAAAAAAACTATTTTAGATATAATATGCTTTTATCTTGAAGCACAAAAATATGGTTTTTGAGTCTTCGAAGCTCACATTTTATGCATGGCTTTTAATGGCGTCAAAAACAGCATTTTGAATAAGAACAACTATTTATGACTTTTACAACTCCTGGTTTCTTTTAATGCACATTTTTCACATTGGTTGGTGGAAATAGCTCGATAAGAAATAAAATAAGCGCCATGCCTCTTGTTTTACATCATATTTGGCCTCACGCAATTAAACCTCGACTGAAAAAATAGGCACAAGAATAGTTTAGGAAATTAATTTAAACGGGAATATGGGGGAATAATTCAGGTTTAAACAGATAGAGATTTATAAGAGCGCTACTCTTTCTTTCTTTTTCTTTTTCTTTTTTTAATAATTTTTTTTTATTTACATAGTTTTTTTTATGTGGGGGTCTTGTAAGTTGTATTGTGCTTCCCTTATTTACAGAGTCAACAGAAACTTAAAAAGCAGAAACATAGTATCCACAATTTCCGAGCAAGATTCTAGCCAGCCATGGCTCATTCTTCTCTACATTCCTTGTAGTAGCGACTCCCTCCAAGGAGAGAAAAAGAATATCTGCACACCTGAGTGACAACCGAAAAACAAAAATAATACAGCAACTCAGAATTAGAACCCAAAAAAAAAAAATTCATCAAATACATTATTATAGACAAGAAGTGGTCGCGCCTACGATCTGGTGCTAATGAACCACAACTAATCTACTTGAACAATTATAACAACCCTTTATGGAATTCCTAATGACACAATATTTTGTGTCCGGCTTCAATTAGAAAAACATTTCTGAAACAGAACTACGCTAATTGACACTTCACACTTCCAAGCCGTTAACTACAACACTAAAAGGTTTTAGACTTTAGTAAGCAGCATAATCTTAGCATTAGCAAAAGTATTTACCTCTAATCAAACTCGTCACCTTCATCCTCAAAATGATTCTCCCTTTTCAGACCTCCTATGTTACTATTAACAGGCTTGAGCTGAGCCTCCATTTTTAAGCTCTCTATATTATTTACAATCTGAAGTTGATTCTTTGCTATTGCACTGTCATTATTATTTACAAGTCCATTTGTTTCCATTGCCATATGCAGACCATCCCAGCCAGTTTTCATGCCATTGTCAAGTTTAGCCACAGCAGCACCACTGTCAGTCATGGTTTCCAGAGAGCCAGAGCTACTTCTGCATGAAAGACTGCCATTTTCGGAGAGACCCGATCTCAGATGCAGCACTTTCCGATTATTATTGCTATGAAATAAGATAACATCTTATATATGTCAGTAATCTCATCCATTGAATGCAAAGGTGAATGGAGAAATGAAAACCAGAAACTCATCCATTGAATGCAAAGGTGAACGTAGAAATGAAAACCAGGAAAAAAAAAAAAATTTTAAGCAGAACCTCAGATCACACAAAATATCAAATGTGAACGCTTCAAGTATTTTATTTTTATTTATTTTATTTCTAGGCTCAACACTAAATGTATAAAATTATATCAAAAGCAGCTGTATAACTATCGAATAAGGTTAAAAAAAATGATGAAAAAACTTCAGCAGACCTTGTTTTCAGGGACCTGGTTGCCTGATGATAGTCAAAAACAGGTATTAAGTCTTTCGACCTAACTTCAATCATACGTGTTGGAACCCTTTCAATCTCAGTTTCCCCTCCAGAAACATTGACACCCTCTAATACCATTGACTGAAAATATATCTGATGAGACACAGGAAAAAAAAAAGGTGTCAGACATCAAACTGAGGAGCTTGTGTGAAAGAAGGCATCCTAACAGATTTACATTCACAACCAAAAGTACATACCTCAGGTTTTGCCCACAGTGGACTTCGAGCTGGATGCATCTGTAACTCGGCCTCTGCAATATACAGATGATGTTTTTCTTCGGGGCTGACCTTTTCTTTTGCAATTGTACCACTAGCTTCTGGAAAAATGTTATTTGCCATCTTAGTTTCTTCAGGATATACCCTATTGTCTACACTTCCATTTTCACCATATATGTCAACATTATCTTCACTCTCTCTCCTATTATGCTTTTGACATATATTCCACTTCTGGATAGCCTCAACTAATAATCTTGCATCACAATCTTCCCCAGATTCAAAGGATGTATTCAGTCCTGTATTTGAATCTAGACTAGTTGATAGTTGAAGTTTATACTGTATCATGCTACCAGAAGGAGAAAAAACCAAAAGATGGTAATTGGACTTCAGTGAACTGTAATCCAAATGCAAAGAATTGCCTTTGCTGTTATGGAAAATTGAAGCAATGGCACCAGAGAAGGTATTTATCCTGCCAGTAGCAGCAGCGGCAGCACCACTAACGGCTCCTTTCCAACTACTGTTACCATTTCTAATTCTGCTGACAGCTGAAAGAGTAACTGCAGAACCAGCTGTGCAAAGGCCCTGCTGATTAGGCCTTTGTGAACCTGATACAGGTGGCCAACGAACTGTCTTGCTAGTCATAGCACCAAATCCACCACTCTTGGTTGTTAAACTAGCATCTGCAGTTCCCCCCATATGATTTATAGCAAACAGATGGCTTGTCCCCCTAGAGGAACTAATCATTATCCAGTTGCTGTCATAACTGAAACTAATGTCCTGTATAACCTGAAGAACATCCAAAAAATTATCAACTCACAGGTTGTAAACGACTTCATGATTAAGAAGAAAGAGTAAACAAAATTGCTTTTCTTACGGCATTTGTATAACCACGTTGTAGCCTGTAAAGATGCACAAAAGATGCAGCCGGATTGGGTACGGAGGAGCTTCCAGAAAAGTTGGGCATTATCTTGAAAAGATTAATGTTATGACCCTGAACTGAAGCAGTGACTAAAAGGGTGCCAGTGGGGTCAAAACATAACGCTGAAATGGGACTCTTGTGTGCCCTGAACTGCGCAATAACAACTTTGCTAACAATATCTCTGACAATAACCTGAGAAAAGAAACAGTACTAGTAAGAAAAGTGCAGAAATATGGTAAATAAGTCAATTAATTTTCACGACTAACTTGATATGAGTATGACATAAACCATTATCACAAGATAAAACATTAAATTGGTTGCATCTATTCTGAACTTGCAGAAAAACATCAACATAAATCCATATAATCCTGATACATGCAAAAGGGGAAACAAAAGTAAAGAAAAATATCCAGCATATAGAGACTTAATAAGAAAAGGAAAAGATGTACCATTCCAACGTTTTCTGCATCAGTCATGTGCCCATTGACAGTTCCGTTGACTTTCCGTCCAGGACTTCCAGATTGCAGATTGTTACTGTCAGGAATAAGCTCAGAGTAGTACCTTGACAGCTTCTTATATCCCATGTCTCCTAGAGTAATGATACCAGCAGCTAGTTGCTTGCTTGATTCTTTTGCATAATGTGCAACCAGACTACCATTAGAAGAGAAACCAGAAAAACTTGCAGAAGGAGTCAGATGTTGTGCATTAAGACGTCCAGAATTGGAAACAACAACTGGACTTCCACTGTAAGCTATCCATCTGGGACCCACAGCAAGAGGTCCATAGCCAATACCCCCAGAACCAGGACATCCAGGAACTATAGGATTTATAAGAATGGTATAATCCTTCTCTAATGTTGTAGCATTAATGCAGTGTATCTGCAATAAAAAGAGTGGTTCAAACATGGTGATTTGATAGAGTATTGAGGCATATGTAGGTCATAGAAAATTATATATCAACTAAGTTACCTGTGCTGCTAGAGCAATAGCAATAACTCGGGGGCTGCACCTCACAGCATAAACAGCTGATCTGAACTTTCTATTATAAACAAAGGATTGGGATCTCAAGGAATAAAATGAAACAACGGTGGGCACAAAATTTGGGTCATAGCAGTTTGGAATAGTACCATTGCTCGATTTGGCTGGTACATCCTGTATATTATTACCTACAGAAAGGTTTCCATCGCTGCAAATTACCATCAGTGGACGATTGTCCACAAACTTGTCCTCTGATCTTTTTGATGCTAATGGTTTAGGCAGCACTTGCATAAATGAAACTGGGCCACCATGTCGTGAAACTAGGTCACGGACATTATCTGCCTCTTCAACATCCCAAACTTGAAAACCAGATCGGTAACCCAGTAAGAGAGCTCGGCGAGTGACATCTAACTCGAACTCCAATGTGTCGAATCCAGCCCAGATTACCTGAATGTCAAATCAAAAATTGATTTTCAACAGCTGAACAGAAGTCATCAAATATAATCATCATACAAAAGCATAGAACCAGATGGCAAGTGTCCTCCCATAATATGTTGAACTCTTGAAGCAAAACTTCTAAAATAATGGACTTTATCTTCGTGCTTCAGAAAACCCAGTTTTTTATTCTAGAACATTCAAGGAATAGGGTTGTTTGAAAATACTAAAGAATCAAGAAGAAGAAAAATCAGCACACATGTGAATCACCACACCCCTCCACCATGCAAGCTCCACAATCCAGAATTGCTGGTTTCATTACTCTGGCAGAAACATTCAGGCTATAACTAAGGCTTTTTCAATTAAATTGTCCCAGCCTAATACATTCAATACATAAATGAAAGCAAACTTCTCCCACTAATTTAATGTAAATTCTTATACTATTACCTTCACAGTTAGACTTAAAACATGCTACACAATAGTCACAAGGAAAGAAAAAAACATAATTAACATCAAAATAGATGACAAATCATCCACTCAAGTATCTTGGCATATGCAATTATGGCAGACTGATTGTCCTAATCATGATAGAAATCTCTAAATTAAGAAATCCATTAAACTGAGATGGATTTACATTTACTCTCTTTCAAGAAGGATATGAACACTCAAAATCTTGGACTGAAACACGCAGCACTTGATGCAAAGATACAGCAAATATATTCAATGTACAGCTAATCATGCAGGTGTTCATCCACTAATGTTAAAACACCTGTTGATAGAATACTGAAGCAAACAACCAAGACAGCCTACATTGCCTAACAGTAACATGTGGGAATCAAAGCCGCATGTTGCCAATAAACATTAATTGACATGACCACCTACGGCCCGTATAAAGATTTTGTCTGATACATCGGACTAAAAGAAATAAATAGAGAACACTACCGACAAATTATCCTCGTATGTCTTAAACATGTTCAACATGGAAACGCCGCCATTCATTAAAAAAGTGGTCAACAAAGGAACAAAGATCACCCAACAAATAAAAAATCCACATCCATAACAACCTCATTCATAATTGTCGTTTTGCCAAGCAGTTCGTACTGCAATTCCAGCTAATACAAAAATGGACTCATACCATGCTAATTGAATACTTTAAACCAAATTCCTCAAACGCATCTTTCTCAGAATAGTTTTCAGCTTCCAATCGTTTTGCAAACATCTATTCTGTTTGTCAATATGTCCCCAAGCTATCTCAACAGAGGGACTGAAAATTAGAACTGATCCCAGAACACATTTTATTTTTCCACTATATTTTCTATAAGCCTAGGTTTAGCTGAATATTATAGTTAAAGTCAGCTCTTTACACAAATCTAGATTTTAGTATTTTCTGGAACCAGCTTATCTTAATTAAATCAGCTGAATTGTGATCAGATCATACCAGTCATGCATAACAGCAAACGTTATAAAATCATTCAAGATAAACCAACAGTAATTACAACATGCCATACAAAAATAGTAGACTTTAAATCTCCTTTAGGATTCAACCTCGATGACACATTGTAAGGACATGCTAACGTGAGTGCTTCTCTAGACTCACTCAACAACTTTCATACATGTAACAATTTCCAGTTTAAATTAGAACTCCAGAAGCTCTTACCTGATCATGGTTGGTTTCATCATCCCTTTCCACAAAAGAAGAGGCAACGGAGGCCGCCGACCGAGCCACTGTAGAAGCACTAGATGAAACAATCTTCAAGTAACCCGAAATTGCACGAAAAGAACTAGGAATGTAGCCATTAGTCCGACCCGGGCGAGAAACACCACCCTGCTGCTTTTGACCACCATCATTCCTCATCCCCAGAACCAAATAGATCAAGATAGCCGATATCCAGATCAAAACAACCACCGATTCGCCAATATCTGCTTTTATCATAACATCAGGCTGTTTCTTTTAAACCAAAAACCCACGTAAGAAACAGCCCCAAGTTCACAACTCACTTCCCAAGTGTCTCCATCTCCTTCAACCGCACCGAAAGCTTCCAAAATTCGAAAGCACCCAAATCACAACAAAAAATGCCTCGACCTCTAATTTCACGTCGTGTAGTTATTTAATACAATAGAGAAAAAAAATTGAAGACGGTGCAAACTGCTTCGGCGAAAATAATATTTTCTAAAGGCCTTATCTTCAATACCCACAAAAAACAGAGACAACAAAGAAATTCACAGCCTTTTCTTAAAAACAGCTTTTCCCCTAACAAATTCACTAACAAATAATAATAATAAAAATTCTCAAAAATGAATGATGGGTTCTTAAATTTGAAACCTAAAGAACAAAAAAATTGTCAAACCAAGCTATGATACATAATTACAGGAAATATGTTTTTTGGGGTTTTTTGCAATGATAAACTGCACTAAAATCGGCTGATACCCGGGAGAGATCCGAGGATGGATAAATTCCGTAGAGAGAGAAAGAGAGATATTGGATAATGGAAATGGAAGGAAGAGTGTTTCTGTTTTTCCTTTGTTTCAGTATTTTTCTAAATTTTGGTTTGGGGAAAGGAATTGGAAACAGAATAAAGAAAAGACTCTAAAGTTTACGTCTATATCTATCTTTCTTTCTTCAAAGAATTATTTTCAAGATTGAAACTTTGGATTGTGCTTGATGCTTAGCTGTTGGTTTCTCTCGCAGTTGAACCAAATCCAACTCAACCTTCTAAACCTCCCCTTAACACGTTTTCTTCTCTATCTCTTCAGCCTCGTTGCTGTAAAACAGTTAAAACTAATCCTGTAAACATTTACTTTAATAATTTTAATTTTATAAAAAACAAAAACTTTGTTATTTTAATAGTTAAGTTAATGATCCGTTTGCTTAAAATCAAATTTGTTTTTTTCTTTTATCATTATAAAAGCTGCTAAAAGTTGCAAAATACTTGGGGAAAATTGGTAAGGCTCCAACAACCATTGGATTTCGTCGTTGGAAAATAAGTAAAGTAATAATTCCATATCAATGCAATCATTTGGCTTTAAAATTTATCGACAGTTTTCATTCCTATCCCTATCCTGTCCTCTTGCTCTTGAAAGAAAAAACCATCACAAAAAAATTAAAAAATTAATTTTTTTTAAATTTATAATAATAAAAATAATATTTTTAATATTAATTTATATTTTTTTTAAGTTTAAAATAAGAATATTATTTTTTATCGTTATAAATTTTAAAAATATTATTTTAAATAATTTTTAAAATATAAATTATAGTAAGTCATTTTCCATTCGTACGTCCAATTTATTTATTTTTTTTCTCTCGGCAATAATGTGTATTAAAGAAAGAACGTAGTTAATGTATTACGTATACAAATTTATGTGACTTTTAAAAAGTTAACTAGTAGAGTGTTATGAGTTGATTGCTTATTGCACCCTTCTCATTTGATTTTTTTCTTGAATCGTTCTCATCATTTCTTTAAAATAAAACTCATTCGTTTAAATACATGAAAAGTTTAATAAACCAAAATTAACTTAAACAGATGAAAAAACCAGCCTTTTATTTTATATATATAAGTTAACTTCCCAAAATATCATATGTAATGTTATAAGAGTATATAAATTATCCATGCTTTTAAAATTTTCTTTTCTCTTTTTAGAATGCGAATTCTCTTTTTACAAAATTCCCAAAAAAAAAAAAATTTGAAGCTGTAACATGACATTTTTTTTCCTTCCTGAAAATCCATTATTAAAAAAAAAAAAAAAAAAAATTCTAAAGTCAATCTATAATTACATGTTTTTTTTTTCTTTGCTAGGAATCCATTATAACATGTGATAAACGTAAACATAATTTGTTAACCCAAAGCCTCAACTTAAAGAGTTTAAGAAATTATGAAAATGCTGCTTTCTTGGCCAAAATTAACTTTTCATATTTATTTTTGGAGAATAAAATTGATCATGTAATGGATAGAAAGTTCCATGAGCTCCATTAATGTTGACAGTTAACTATTAGAAATAGATCATGAGTCCGCTTTGCTCTTGTAGACAGCATACAAATAAAAAGAAGAAATCTGAAAATAGCTTCACATCCATAATCCAACAACAAATAGGAAAACAAGGTTGAACTGAAAGTCGACTTGATCAATGACTTTGATCGCATGAGCATTAAATTAAGATGTTTATGGGTGTATTTTAGGGTAATTGAGTAACTTTGTCCTGGCTTGTACCTAATATACTTTTTGAATGTCAAGTATATGACTAGTCTTAATTTTTTTATTTTTATTTTTCGTCCAAATTTTACATTATTGACAATTGATTAGTGAATTGAAAAAAAAAAAAAAAAAAAACCACTATTAATTCTTAAAAAAATACAAAGAAAGTAAAAAAGAAAAACAAATTCATATTAGATTATAGCTCTTAATCCTACTATCAAACAAAAATATAATAGATTATAGCTACCTATCAAAATTGATAATGAAAACCAATGTGCAGCAACAAGATCAAATTGCTTGCCATATCTAAATCCAACTTGGTATCAAAACTAGCCAATAACCCAGAAATAGAAGTACGAAAGTGATTATTTGGTTAGGAAATGTAGACTGCCAAGATTGGACATTCCATAAATGTCAAAAGTAGCTTTAATATGTATGTCGACATTATGTAATTACATAACAAACATTAATCAAACTTGTTCATCATTATTCATGCCCACATCGCTTTCACCAATTTACACCTTTTGATGCCTTCCAAACCCATAGTTCACGCTTTTACTCTATTTGATTATAATAAAATTGCCCATATTATACTAAATCAAAACAAACCACAAAATTGCTATCACATGGACATTACTATAATGACTTCAAATCTCCCCTTTACCATAATCCTACATCTTGCAACTATATTTTGGGCCTTTCAGCAAAATGATGCCGCCTCTCTACCCAATTTTGCTCATCTTTTCTATTTTAATGACAATTTAACTAAAAAGTAAGATTATTATATAATATATTTATACATTTGATTTAATTACATGATATAACTTTTTAATTTCATTTTTTAACTTCTTAAAAAAATAAACATATATTCATTTTTTTTATAATGTAAATAAATGTATGTATTTTTAACATCGCAAGAAAATCTTGAATAATTAATTAGGTCATAAATGTCTGCTTTTTTTCTTTCTAATTTAGTACGTATACTAAGAATGATGAAAATAAGAAGCAATGAGCTGGAAACGAAAATTATGAATAAAGATGATGAATAAAATCACTTGTTCGAATTTCTTTTACAGACCATTGAGCCAATACTATCTCTGCAAGGAAGTCCGTTTATACATCTATCAATCCGTACCCATGACAAAGCTAAGCACCAGGACATATATAGTGTATACATAAACACGTGTGTATTCTTCTTAGAGCTACAAAAAGGAACAACAGAGATAGGTAGCCTTATCTTCTCCCTTTCTTTTACATTGGTCACCAATAGAAGTTGCTATCTATGGCTTCTACAACATTCCTCCAAACTCTCCGTCCTAATTATAATCATCTTTTAAATAATCTCTTCCCAAGCCAAACCCAACAAAACTCTACAAACCCATCACAGTTTCTAATCCGCAGCCCACCGGGAAGACACTTCTCCATCAGATGCACCACTTCAAATTCTAGTAGTTCTCAGCTGCCTGCAGACTCAACTTATCCAACTCCAGATTCCCAATCCACCACCACTAGTGCCGAGAATTTCCCAATCGAGAAGCGAAGAAAATCCGAAATAATCCGAGACAGGAAGAAAAGCACTGGACTAGTACAGCCTGAGCCACCAAACTTTGAGATTGGTTGGAAGAGGACAAAAGAGATAAACCTAGAGAAACCAAAAGGATTTGTAATAGCTGACTTTTTGGAGAAGCTTGAGATCTTGATGGGGAAGGAATTTGGTTCCACAGAGCTGTTGGCAAAAGCTGGAGAAATTGTGGCTGAGAGAGCTAGAGAAGAAGCACAAGTGTTGAGAGATGAAGGAGAGGTGGAAGACAGATTGATCACTGAGTTGTTTAGGGTTTTGAAGTTGATGGAAATGGATTTGGCTATGGTTAAGGCTTCTGCAAAAGAAGAGACATTGAGTGAGAGGCTTGAGCAGGCCAAAGCCAGGTGTAGGCAAGCTATACTTGTTGCCATGTCTTTTTGAAGTAAATTACAGAAAACGTTCATCTACTATATTTGGCTAAGGCCAATTCTGTACTTTTCTGATCAAGAATGTAATTACTGGGTAACACTTTTATTCTCAACTCTATTGATTATTACGGTGAATTGCAACCCGAGTAATATCTTAACATTTGAGAAAGTCTAGTATAGACAGTTCAGAAAAAAAAAAACTTGTATGCCACGGGCCTATGGCCATTTTGTTGCCTGCTCAAAGTAGCATCTGCTTCACAGCAACAAAAGCTAGAGTAACATTTTCGTAAACAAAAAAGGAAAAAAAAAAAAAGAATATACAATTGGTTAGGATACCAATAAAAATTGAAAATGATACACATTTTTTTTTTAATGGAAAAAATTTCCAATACATAAATATAACCAACTTCCAATAAAAGCCCCACAGACACTAGAAGGAAAAGGAAAAAGTTCCAAGGGATCAAGTACACATAGATGAACAAGATGTCAAGAACTATAACATAAGAATGTTGAGCTCCCATATTGCATTAGTTAGTCAGGAGCCAACACTTTTTGCTTGAACCATCCCTGAAAATATTGCATACAGCAAAGAGAAGGCTACAGAATCTGAGATCAGAAAAGCAGCTGCTCTTGCTAATGCTCATGAATTCATAAGGTATGCAGCACATAGTTTGATTTATATATTATAAAATCCTTCTAAATTAAACTGCTTGACAATGCATGATTAAAATAATTCGTAAATCTGGATAGGATAGGATTGTTCAAAGACTTTCCCATATTCTATGATTGCATGACTTTCTTTTTTACTTTTTTCCTCAGTGGAATCAAAGATGGGTATGAAACTTACTGTAGATAGAGAGGAAGTCAGAAACAAAGGATTGCACTAGCTCAGGCAATACCGAAGAAAATGTCAATCCTCCTCTTGGACGAAGCTACCATAGTGTGTCGGAGAACTTGGTTCAAGAGGCACTTGATAAGTTGCAAGAACATGTGTAGTCATTGACTCATTGCTCACAGGCTATCGATCATACATAAATCCCACTCAATTGCTGTTATAAAGAATGGATACGTTGCATATAATAACAAGATTCACATAATGAATTGATTTCTTTAGGACGAAATGGAGATTACTATTTTCTGATAACAGTACTACAACATGGCACCTTACTTCCCCGATAGAGCAATGGAAACCAAGGATGTTGCTTATTGTTGCATCTTATCAGGAAGATCAGTGATCAATTGAGTTCTTGAACACATTTGTGAATCCTTATGCATGCTAGATAGTTGCGTTATGTTCAGTTTTGATACAGCAATGAACAATGTTAATCAAAACCTCAGTAGGTATTTACTTTACCAAATTAGATTGGCATAAAGACTTTCACTTTTGCCTACCAACCCACATCTTCACCTTTAAAAGTGGGTAAAGTTATGGAAACAACATCTGCACTTCTATTGCTATAAATCACAATTTGACACAAGCAGAACAGCAGAGCTCAGAACAAATGAATTAAAAATAACTTCTTCCTGGGAAAATTAGAAAGCTTGGGAGAAACATAATGACGGATTACATGAATTACATTAGCCACAAAAAATTTGCAATTTTCAGAACTTGGCTTTTCATGTATAGAACCGAATCATACCGTACCGTACAAGCTACTAGTGACTGTTTTCCAAACATCATGACACGAACAATAATTCAGAAACTAAAAATTTCAATAAAATGACCTCAAAGAATCAACAAAAATATAGGCTAATAAAACCAACAAATTGATTAGAACTCCTACCGGCAAGCAAAAACAACAAAACCCAAGTTGTGATGCCCCATAGAGCTTAGTGCCCTTCTTCTTGACTTTAGTACCCTGATCATTGACTTGCACATAAGTCTTCACTGCCTCTTAGTCTGATCATGGAGAATACTATTTTTAAATAGTATTATTTTAAACAATATCTAAAATAAATAATCACTAAGACGGCCGATCATGGTCGTCACCCAACGAGTCTCTAGTAGTGTTCATATGTATTATCACAAACGAGAGAGATGAATGTGTAAACTGATTCGATTGAGTAACAGAGCAGTTCACTGCTATAAATACATAACCACAATCATATGTGATTGGATAAACTGAATAACAGAATAACTAACTTAAAATATCTAGAAACAAATAGTAGGTACATACAGCAGAATTAAAATTTTGTTTTAATTCCCTTTTATATGTGATATAACTCCCTTTTTATATAAAATTTTGTTTTTAACATTCTTTAGGAGAAAAAAATATATTTATTTTTCATGTAACATAAATAAACGTATATTAAAAAAAATAACCATAAACATTTTTTTTTAACAAAAGAAGCTAAAATTAAAATCAATTAAACAATTAAAATTATTTATCTACTGAAAAGCACATACAG
Source organism: Elaeagnus macrophylla (assembly GCA_029378325.1). Classification (NCBI taxonomy): domain Eukaryota; kingdom Viridiplantae; phylum Streptophyta; class Magnoliopsida; order Rosales; family Elaeagnaceae; genus Elaeagnus; species Elaeagnus macrophylla. The sequence goes on along the minus strand of CM055646.1, from coordinate 18,857,833 downwards.
CAGAATTACTAAAGTTGACCCACATGCCACGTTTACAAATAGTAAAAATATTCATCCCTGCATTTAACTTTAAATTAAGTCTATGTCTACCGACATTGATAGCCGCACAAGATCAAAATTTGATGTTTACTAAATAATTTCCAACAAAGAAAGATATCACGCTAACATAAATCCAACACGATAAACAAAATGCGACCGCAGACTCATCAGGCTTGTTATGCAAGTTCATGATTTCTAGCAGTGCCAAAAACAAATTACAAAATCAAATGCAATTATCTACTCAAACCATTCAATAAGCATGTACTGTGTTTGACATTAATTGCTGATACATTTCACATATTACAAATTAGAGATTACTCGTCATCTTTGTATGGGTACTCTTCAGGAACTTGCTTGAGGAGTTTTACTTGTAACTCAAATGCATCATCACCTCGAAGCATGTCACGAGTCCAAGAGATTTCCGTCTTCATTGATACCTGAAGATAAACCAAGGTAAACAGAAGCAGGCAAAAAAAAAAAACTACAGAAAAGGATCAGAGATCCTGATAAACATTATAAATATTTACCTTGAGAAACCATCCAGAAGCCACATTTTTATTGTTTATATATTAATCTATTAACCCAACAAACACTCAACTCAAGGGGGTTCGACCTTACAATTCTCAAGTTTAGGCCTAGAAGCTACTATGCTTCAACATTCTACAAGCCGATGCAACACAGAAAAGCCAGATATTATTTTTCAGATTCAGACGCATAAACACATGTCTACAGAAGAAAAAATAATACAAGAAATATAGAAATCATCCGTCCCACAACTCACCATTTCTAAGGCTCCCCTCAGGACTCCACTTAAAATATTGCAATAATAGAGACCTTGACAAGTATCAGGAAGTTCAACAAAATCTACCAGAGGATTATCCTCCAATATAATACTGCAACATGTTCCATCAGCATCCCAGTTTGTCACTGCTGCACCAACTCCCAAGAACATTTTAAAACCAACCTGTGTAATAATGTTATTAGAACGATATCAACATAAACAGGTAACTCCTACATTTATAAACAGGTCACACTTTGGCCAAGTATACTACAAAGAGACTCCTAAGAGCCAAAAGTATCGAAGGAATGGCCGAATGGATTAGTTGGTACTAAAAATGTTCGAAAAAATAAATGGAAAGAGTAATAAGAAGTGGAAAGGACAGAGTCACTTCCAACACAATACAGTCCCCATAAGCAACCAATAATTATAAGTGGCCATTGGTTAATAGCTATAAGATATGTTAAAATGGTTGACCTTTGCAATTACTTCAGCTGTTTCTTTGAAGTCAACACATCTAGATACATTAGATTTTGCTAGAAACTCATCAACCAGACGAACTCCAATATTATAACCCCTGCATATTTGTAGAAATCGAACTATCAGCAACAGTTAATTACCATATGCTATATGATAAACATAAATGACAGCACAGATATTCATAAGAAAAGCTGACAGTGGTCAAAGAAGACATTCAGCACATAGTATTAATAGTTAAAAGCTCTTCAGAAAACTGGTAAAGGAAATGCACTTTATATAGGGGTGGCAATTGGGAAAACATATTTTAGTGCTTCTATGCATCTTGGCTTTTACCTATTATAAATATATAAGTAGACTAAAAATTATTTAAATTTCATAGAGTTAAAAATTTGTGAATTTGACCCAATTAATAAGACACAAAAACGAATAACATGACACGTGTCGCCCAATTTTTACACTGTTAATGCATGGTTTAAACAAAAGAATCAATACCTACACAACAATCAATTTCGAAAAGTTGTAAATTTTTTATATTTTAAGAAATCACTTTTGATAGAATTTTAGATGTTTGGTAAACTAACATTTATTAGGTTTTTCAGAAATGGGGTTACACATCATATTTAAGAAAAGTATTCGAGGTTTTTTTTACACATTACAATAATTGCTAGAAATAACAACCATACTCATTTTAGTCATTAACAATTAGCTTACTATACAAAAATTATAATTTTACAACCTGTAACACTCGTAATATGGTTTACCAAACATCTACTCATTTTTATATCACACAACTGTAACCATTTTTCAAAAGCTACACCAGAAACAAACTAACCCAAATCAAAAGCAATCGCTCAATAACTAGCTAGAGGCATTTTACCTGGCAAAATGCCTTGCACATAACACAAACAAGTAGGCAGACTACTAAACTTAGCATAAGCAGAATTCTTCTATTGTTACCCCTTAAGTTACTAACTTTCCTCTAAAATCTGTTAATCTACCAAGCTAAAACCAAGTGAAACTAAAATTAAATTTTAACATGAAAATGATGAGCAACATGTGATCGAGCTGTTTGTTAACATGAAGGAAAGTAGGCAACCAAGTATCTACGATGTGTTTCTAACATTGAAGCATATGACATGTAGATATAAATGCAAAATGGTACCAAACAATAGCATTTAACTGTAAATAAAACGTAAAAAGAAGATAAGATACATTTGATCGAGCTGTTTGTTAACTTCATCCACTTCCTCTAGATCGGTAAGCAACTGGCGCACAGTCGCACCATAAGTCAATGTAAAAAGCTCAGCATTCTGACAGAAATCCAAGTACTAGAGATCAATAAGAACATCAACAAAATAAAAAATAGCACATAGATTATATGTTAACCAATAAAATGCAGAAATATGATAACCTTTGGTAACTCCGAATTCATTTCAAATACCAAATTTAAAAATTAAAAAAAAATTGTAAGCAATAACGCAATAGTTACCCAGTAAAATAATTAAAGATAAACAGATAATTAAACCTAACTAATACTTTGCACTTCGCAGAATTAACATTATAGTTTATCGATTTCTCTGGAACCACATAGCCAGCAGGTAAGGTATTTTCATACCACGCGCTCAACGCTAGAGAAGATTGCGTCACCGGAACGAGGGCCAACTGGAGCCATTTAGATCTGAGCTCTGAAATGGGAAACAGAAATGTAGTTAGGAACAGTAAAGGTAAGGTAATATACCAATCACCCCATTACTAAGTCAAGCGGATCCCATTTAGATTTATGACCCAATTGCATTTGCCACAGTTGTGCTTAGAACTAACCCAATTTGGTTGAGTATAATGGTTCTTTTATCAAGGATTTCCTGATCAAATTTATACCCAATTCAATCTTTCAGTTTCCTATGATCAACAACAAAATACAATCTTAGAACAGTAAAGGAAAAAAAATCCAGATCAATCATTTAAAGGAAAAAAAATCCAGATCAATCATTTAAAGGAAAAAAAATCCAGATCAATCATTTAAAGGAAAAAAAAAAAACATAAGCAAAAATGAAGTCGATTCGATGAACCAATTAAACTAACCCAAACGGCACTAGGGCTGAGAGAAGAAGGCTGCGTGAGGCTGACCGGCAGACTGGGTATAGTGAGTGAGATATGTACGTACTGTTCAACTAAACCGATATTCGTACAGACTTTTAGCCTATTTCAATTAGTTTGAATTAGTCTAATCTTATTTGAATAAAATTTATATATGTATTATGGACATTTTTCTCGCTCTATACAAACATATTTTGGACATCTTACTCGCTTTATGTCTATTTCAAATTTTTCAATATTTTGAGGTTCAATTTGAACCTAAGTTTTTCCGAACAAAAAAATGATTCAAAAAAACTAAAATTATCAAAAAATGACTAAAATATAAATAAAAAAAAATATACAACTGTATAGTATTTAAAATACATTAATTTAAAAAAATTGTAACTAACAATTCAATTCGCAAAAAATAAGGCTATCATAATATTCAACAAAATAATCTCAAGGCTTTACGTCATATGGTTTAGCTTATTTATTATATATAAAAATTCACCTAATTTAATTCACAATTTTAATTTTAAATATAACTTCGGTTATTTAGGTTTAAAATAAATAAATAAACTTTTAAAATAATTACATTATTTATCCACTCACTATTCAAAACTAAATTTTAAATATTTGAACGCACATTACAGCCGAAGCTCTATTAATCCACAAGGGATCAAAACCAAATAACTAAGGCATCCATGGATTCAAAATTAGTAGAGCAAGATGTCCCTTTAGCTTAGTGCCACACGTTCCTTTTCCGCTATTTTCAATTGTATATATGAAATTGTGAAGAATTATAAAACACTAACAAAAAAAAAAGGGTACGTCTTTAAGAAATTAAGGGCAAAGAAAGATGCTGCATCTCTTTGATTAATTATTAGTTGATAGATAGCCGAAGAACGAAGCACGCGATAACATGCTTGTTACAGTACAGTACATATCATCACTAGCATTATATAGTAGAGACACCTTTCATGTCTTTATTCATAAAAACTACTCACACGTACAGCCTACATTAATTAGTGGCTGCATTTTCAGAACCACCTTGATTGGACTTTAATTTCACAACGCTGAGATCCAGATTGGCACATCATGGGCATATTGCCAACCTTACGGGCCATATCTCTCATTTCCTCACCACTCATCTGACGGCGGCCTTTCTGTTGTTGCATTTCACGCCTCGTGATGTTCTCAAGTGCCTCACATTTACATTGATCGTCCATATCACTCAACTGATCACAACATTGACGAAGTTGTGTTCTGGGTTGTCCATTCCCCTCAGTGAAAGAACAGTACCCATGCTCATCCTCATAACCTGCCTTATGTATTTCTCAGTCATTCATGTCCTGCCTCTCCATTTGCCGACGGCAGTGGGAGCTGCTTCCTTGGTATCCATCATCAACCTCCATACTTGTAATGGTGGTTTTGTAGGCAGAGGTGCTTACAATAAGAACTGCCAAGATGGCTGCTAGGATTGACACTGATTTAGTTGCCATTGTAATTTAACTTTTGAGCGATTATTATTTGTGTTTGGAGAGACTGTGTGGAGAGAAGTGGAGGTGATAGTGGATAATTTATAATTGCATTTGACCTGTGCATGTTAGCTACGTGGATGGTTGAGGGAGTCTAGGTGGAGTAGTGGTGTGGCTAAGATTGGTTTCCACCTACAGACTTCATGCAGATGCTGCCATCAAGTTTCATTTCCACTAAATTTAAAGCATTAAATATTAGTGTACAAATATTGACAATTTAATTTTATAAATTTACCGAAATATGATTACTAAACCCGTTTAAACCTAACTTATATATATTTTATGTTTTTTATTATTAATTTTTGTTTTAAATCTAGAAAATAGCCCACATATATGGTTCCTAAAACATAAACTCGCCCAATTTCAGTCCTTAGGCAAATTGTTCTCCAAAGTGTATAAATTTAATTGCATGAGCCCCTATAACTTAAAATAAGTATTTTAACTTTATAGCTTTTAATTAAAGTAATTTAGTCTTATATTTTTATAATAAATTGTATTCTAATTCAAAAATTTTAATAAAAAAAATATTAAATTGCACATTTTATAACAAATATACGAAATTAAAATACACTTTTTATAAATATATATCAAACTAAACTACTTTAATTAAAAAATATAAAATTAAACTGTTTATTTATTTCAAAATTATAAACCTGCTAGTGTTCTTCACCCATATTTCAAAAAAGAGAGTTCAGAGATAGCTTTTGCACAAATATTGTTTTTGAAATGCATCTTGTAAAAATCAACAAAAAGGATAATCTACTCATTTGGTGTCAAATTTATTTATAATATTACAATTTAATTTTAACCTTTTAATTCATACAAATTAATTTTTAAGTTTTTAAATTTAATAATTTTAATACAAAATTTCAATTTTTATTAAATTGACTTAACAATATTATACTTAATTATCACGATTGATTGAAAGATTAAAGATTAAAAGACCAACTTATATATTTTAAAAAAGGTTGAGAATTAAATAAATTAAAAGTCAAATTCTATCGTAATATACACTTTTAAATTAATTTAATAAAAATTAAAATTAAAATTTTAAATTAAATTTATTAAATATAAAATAGGAATCAAAATAATTGAAAAGCTAAATAAATTATAATATTTTAAATAAGCTATTAGGTTGGAATAAAGTGGACATTTTTTTTTGCTAGCAATAAATAAAATAGAGATAATATACTATAGTTATTATAGTTTAGTCTTTTTTTAAGTGATACATCCTAATTTTTATAATTTTTTAAAATATACATTTAAATTTAATTTCTAAAAAAAATTCTCTATTTTTTTACACGTGATTATTAAGTGACTTTTTAAAGAGGTAATTTTAAAATTTTAATTTTTTAGTAAAACTATTTTAAAAAAAAATTCAATTTTTGATAAAAAAAATTTACATAAAAATTTGATCAAATTTTAATTAATTTTTTTCTATCTATAATTTGATTTTAATTTTATTATTTTAAATTTTTTTAGCAAAAATAAATTAAAATTTCAAAATTATTCATTCGAAAAGTAATTAATTTTTTGTTTTTGAGAAATTAAACTTTAAACATATATTTTTAAAAATTAAAAGACCCTAGTACAACTTAAAAAAAATAAATTTAAACTATAATTTTATAAAAATAAAAAATTTTATGTATTATTTAAAAAAATATATTTAAATATATATTTTGTAAAATTTAAAAACTATGAGTACAAACTTACTACTCTCCTGATACTCTTCCGAACACAGAAACATTATCTACTTAAAAGTGTGTGCGACCGACTTCATCCCAAACAATTTTCTTTGGGAAAAAATTTGTCGGATAATTTTCGTGTTTTATTTTTGGTTTATAAAAAATATTTTTAAGTTTAGTTATTTATAAAAAATATTTTAAATTTTTTTATTTATAAAAAATATGTTAAAAAAATATAAAATTAAGTTTTTTATTTAATTAACGAAATTACTATATTACATGATTTATATTTTAATAAATGTACTCGTAAAAAGAACTAATATTTAATTAAAAAAATTAATTAATTTTTTTTTAAATTTCTTTTAAATTTAAATAATTTTTATAATAATAAATTATTTAATAAAAAAGTTATTAAAAATTAGTTTATTATATATATATTAAAAAATATAAATATATGTGATATATATATTATTATATTAAATTTAAATAAAAATTAATTTTTTTTTCGCTTGATATTTTTATTTATAAATAAAAGACTTAATATATATATTATATATATATATATATATATATATATATATATATATATATATATTTTTTTTTTTTTTTTTTTTTTTTTCCCCTCCCTAAACCAAGGGATTTAAGCATATCTAAGGATTACTTATTATATAAGAGCTTTAGAGCTCCTTTTTAAAAAAAAAAAAAAGGATTACTTATTATCTAAACAAAGGATTAATTTGGCTATTCACTTATTTATTTATTTTTTATGTTTTTTAGATAGATTTTTCTTCTTCACTTTTATCTTTAAGCTTCGCAGGGGCCTAGAGAGGAGAAGGTACAGAGCTCAAGCCTCAGACTGGTCCGATTTGTTAGGGTTCCATATCTGCCCGACTATCCCTACTTCAAAACCCTAATTCTCGGATCAGGTAATCCTTTTGCCTTTCCAATTTCCGTTTCCAATGATTTTTAGGGTTTCATTATGATCTTGGCTCCTTAATCCGGGTCATCTTTTAAGGTTTTGATTGACATGTCTGGAAAGTTGCTTTCGTTATTACCCTGTTGTTGAGTTTTAGGATTTCGTTGAATATTTTTCTCTCTTTCGTTTTCTTAAGATTTTGTGGATTTTCGTAGATTCTCAAGTCTGACATGAAGTGGTATGACATAGGAAGTTTAATTTATACTTCAGTACCATATGGGCTGGCTGGTTTTCTGTTATAAATATATATATTTTTTCTGTTATGTGAGGAGGCATGAGAATTGGGGTGGGCTCTGGAGTCTGGAATTTCTGTTCCATTTAATATATTGACAAAATATTGTACAACTCTGAGAGCTAGTCTTTTCCCTAATGCCTTATGGAGGAGAATAAAACAATAATTGTGATGCGTCACAGTAGTATTCAATAGTTATGAGTGTTTATTGCTTCTTCGATGCCCACATGGCAATAATTGGGAGTGTATGATAATTTTTGATTCATTTAATTTGTAGTTACTTTAAATTTTGTTTTCCATTCAAGAATCTTAATTATTGCCTCCTGATTGGCATTTACTTTTGCAATTCAGGTCAGAGCCATCCTGGTTACCAATTCCTCTTGCCTCAATCAGCCAAATTTCATGTCTGATCTTGATTTCCAAGTTCCCCCACCCTTTGGTATATTCTTTAGTCTAAAAGTTTCCTACTCAATAAAATATAAGCTATAATAATTAGATTTGGAGTTTATTTTTAATTTGTTGTACACTGTGGTGATTCTTCAATACATACATACATACCCTTGAGAGTTGAAATTGATCAATATAATTTCATACTTGATTCTCAAACATAGATCCTTTTGCTGGGGACTCGGGTGCTGGATCAAAAGAGTACGTGCACATTCGTATACAACAGCGTAATGGTAGAAAAAGTCTGACAACAGTGCAGGGGTTGAAGAAGGACTTCAGCTACAATAAAATACTTAAAGACCTTAAGAAGGAGTTTTGCTGTAACGGTACAGTAGTCCAGGACCCAGAACTGGGGCAGGTATGTGTTCTTGTCCCAACACCTTATCTTTCGTTTTTGTGCTTGTGTAAGTAGAATAATTCACATTTTGTTTTTTTATTGATTGATAGGTTATTCAACTTCAGGGTGATCAGAGGAAGAATGTCTCCACTTTCCTAGTCCAGGTTAGGGGCTCTTGTAATGATCTTTAATCAGTTTCATGTCATTTTTGTGTGCATGTTTGTTCAAGTCCCTTACCATTTAGGGGCTTTTCTGTTGAGCTTGTCCGTGTTCGTGTTTGAATTTTAGTTCTTGCAGTTTCTTATAGCGTTGAGAAATGCTACCCATTATTAGATGAGTAATCTACAGGCTACAGAAGCTTTGACTTCCTGTAGTAAGATTTATGCCTTTTAATATATGATATAGGAATGTGATGTAGTTTATTGTTCATTGGTCCTGATTATCCTTTCTGTTTTTTCTTCTGGATTTGATCCTGCAGGCTGGCATTGTGAAGAAGGAAAATATCAAAATTCATGGTTTCTGAGCTGTAGCAACCCCAGTCTCTGCACAATAGTTTCTCTCCCGGTTCAGTGCTGAATATGTAATCTGTTTAACTTTATAAGCGTACAATTCACCCTCACAAGTCATAATTTAGGTCTGCCATATGTTGTGTGTATCTGATTAGTATTTTGAATCATCTCTGTTGTGTTTTCGTCATGGAATATTCTACAGTATGTGCCTTTGTCTTTCACATTAATAATCATCGAGACATTTTAAATAACTCTATTTCTGTCATTGCCTACATCTTCAAGTAGTTCTAGCATAGATTGATTCAGACTATGACATATTGACATATCAATAAATAGTTTTCCAATACATTTCAGAAAAATGATAACAACATTCCAATATATAGCCTTAGACATGGCAACGGGTCAATTTGAGTTAGATTCGAACCATTTTGACTTGCAGGACTTGATCGTTTCAAGTCAAACAAATTTGGATAATATTTGCGGGGTCAACAAAATTCGATTCGTTGACCTAATAGATTTTTTTTAAAAATGAAATAATATATTTTTATGTAATTAAATTTTTTTAGTAAGTAATACTTTATGAATTGAATCGTTTCAACTTTGGTTTAGTAGGTCAAAAAAACTTAACTTTATATATATATATATATATATATATATATTTTTTTTTTTTTTTTTTTTGTTTTTTTGCATTTTTCAAAAGAATATGAAATTTAATATTTTTATGTAATTAAATCTTTTAACAAATAATATTTTGTAATTCGAATCTATGATTTAAAATTAAGGATAGATGAATTGTACTGTTAGATCACTATGTAAATCATATGTAATTAAAAATATTAGTTGTATAATTATTTAAAACAATGCTAGTTAATAAAAATTAAATTAGTTTTTAAATGGTATTTTCTTAAAGCTTTTAAATTTTCTTAATTCATAATCGCGTTAAAATTGTGAAAATATAAAGATATTATATTTAATATATAATATGTAATGAATTATATGAAATTATGATATTATATTTAAATTCACAATTATGACATGTTAAAATATATTGTCATTTTTTCTTACACATTTAATCAAACTTAAGAACCATCAAAATGATTCTTAAATATTTTAATTGTAAATAATTTAAAAATAAATGTTAGTATGTATGTTAATTTTGGAGTACATTTAATCACAAAAGTGCAAATTGTTAAATGTTAGAATTAATCAAGTATTTTTTTTTTTTAATTTTAAAGCGGGGAATCCGAATGGTTCTCCCGAATTAACCCTGTTTTTATCCTGAACGATTGTCACTGGCATGGAAGTTGCAGAGATCGATGGAGCTCCAAGAATGATAACATATTTCCCTCACTTTATTTAACCTTCTTAAATAAGTTATAGCTAGGAATATTTCAGTTTCATCAAGCTCCTTGGTAATTCATTTAGGCCTCTTGTGAGCTCTTGAGCGCCATTAATTTAGAGGAGGAAAAATGTGTGATCCTAATGAGAGTGACTAATAATGATGCAGGGACCAACATTTGGGGCAATGATGATATCAGAACAGAAAGCAGCTCATTTGGTCTTGAAAAAGCTGGGACTTCCTAATGCTTTTGATGGATCTTATAATGTGGGAAGTATACAACCTGAGATGATTCTAGCTGCTGCAGACTCCTCTGAGGTTATTGATGCTTAATAGAATGGAGATTTGGTGACCATCCCGTAACACTTTTATTAACTGTTAGGTTTAGGAATGGGTCCATGTGATGTGGGATAATTTTTTTGTTTTGTTAATAATAAGGGTGTGAGTGTTCGAGACGTTGGTAATTAATGCGTGAATGGAATAATCAGTTTTCTCTTTTTATTATTTTATTATTAATTTTACAAAAGTTTTGGGTTTCTCATTATCCATCATCTCTTACCATAATTTAAGTCCTAGACTCCCCGTGTGGCTTGCAGACTGGTGGCGTAATATAAATGTAAACGACACGTCGTTTGATAATAGCACTAGAGTAATCTCTAATAAAACGCGATAAACCACGTCGTAATCTCTAATCAGTAAACATGTGAGATACGACATGTCGTGTCGAGCACAGTCCCACGAAACTCTTAATTCTTAAACCGTGAGGCATCGAATCGAACATCCAAGGCGTCTTTTCTTCTCGAGAGACTATCTGCAATTGCAAATTATTATTCTGTGTCCTTAGTTATCGAAATTAAGATAAAAATCGATATTTTAAAAAAAACCGTCTCTTTAACTCCTTGGCCTTCACACCTGAAAAGCAACCCCGAATCATAGAATCTTAAACAGAAAGAGAAAACTAGATTGACATCTGTTTGTTGACATCAGTGAGAGACATTGAATTGAAAATGGAAGAATTTATTGTTGCGATTCTGTCAACGCTTCTTGTGGCTGCATTAATTCCGTTATATCTTTGGAAACGCCGTCAAGATTCTCGGTCACTTCATCAACACGTAGAAGAGCCTCAGGTTTGGTTTACTCTGTATTGGTGATATGTAATTGCCTTTTGACGGTGAATCCATTGGTCCGCTGAATATGATTACTCCTTCAGGTCCCGCGTGGGGAGGCTGCGGTTCGTGGAACTGGTGGTCGGCGGATGCGTCGGAGACCTGCCACTGGACCCAGCACCTCTTCAGCTCCAGCTACCCAAGAAGAAGGTTATTTTTTCTTCTGATTTCCCCAATTTTCTCGTTCTTTGAAAATTGGGTTCTCTCAACCTTCATCCATGGTTTGCCTCATTCATTGACATTTATAGTTTTCTACCTGCAATTTTGATTTGATTGAGGAGATTGTTTGTTGGTTCTGTTTTATTTATAAAATTTATGGAGAAAATTACCTGTTTTGTGTTGTTTAAATTTTTGTGGTTTCTTCTAGATCAAGAGTGCTTAGTGTTTACTTTGCCGTTCAAGGTTGAAAATTTGAGAAAGTGGCAAGCTTGTACTATATGGGGTTTATAAGCACTATATTGAAATCATCATGTTATTTAATTCATAATTTTTTTCTAGTTTGCTAAGTTACATGAAAAATTTAAAATAGTACATGTTTGTTGTTTACGATTTTTAATCTTTATAGAATGCACTTCGGTTTACTTGGGAGACTGTCACAATAGTGTGGCACCAAATGAATTAATCATCTAGAATTCTATATGCAGAAACTTTAGATGGAAGTGATGCAGAAGATAGTGATGGTCAGTCTTATGATGCTAAAGCTTCAAAGAAAAAGGAAAAGAAGAGGCAAGAACGGGAAGCACAACGACAGGTAATATTATATTTCAAACTATTAATTTTGTATTTATACATCTACTATGTAACGATTATATGCTCAGCTTGTATAATTCATCAGACAGGGAATTTAATTGAATATTTTCAAACTCAAGCCTATGAGAAATTGTTAACATGTTTGGAAATATTTATATTAAAAAAGATGTCTGTGGTCAATTTTTGTTTTTTACCTGGTTTTGTATGGATCTTCTTATTTCCATCCTCCTCTTCTTCTAATTGTGACACCTATAAGTTGCTGCTTTTCCCTTAATCTATGTTCTTAAAGGCTGAGCAAGCTGCACGTGATTCAAGGCAAACTAAACAGGACCATTATGCTGAAATGCGAAGGCAGAAAGATGAGGAGCGCGAGGCACAAGAACGTAGGCTGGTGGGTTTATGCTCCTTTTCTTGTTGTGTTTTGGAATTGAGCATGTTTCAGTGATTATCCCTCATTTTTGTTGATATGCTCATTGGTTATGTAGGAAGAAGAAGAAAAAGCTCGGAAGGCAAAAGAGGAGGAAGCTGCTGCATTAGAGTTTGAAAAGTGGAAAGGGGAATTTTCTGTAGATGATGAAGGTACTGTGGAAAGTGAAGTGCAAGGTGGAGGTAGAGATTTGCTTTCTGAATTTGTGGAATACATAAAGGTAATTTTCAGTACTCCATCAGTTAAATTCAAATATCTTTATGACAAGAAAAGGGGGTTTATGTAGTCAGCTGATCCACTTGTTTGTCTGACTGATCTAATGGATTTATAACAGCTGTTGTCATATAATCTCTCTTTATAATGATTTATTGCTCTGGCACTAGTGTCACCCTTATTCTGTTATGTGAAGCTATTTAGCGATCTTTGTACCAGAAAAAAAAAACCGCTGATATTTTTTTGAGGGCCTGATTTTGATGTCATCATATCAATACCATTTTATATGTGTGATGTTTCAGAAACAAAAGTGTGTTCCTTTAGAAGAACTTGCTGCAGAATTCAAGTTGAGGACTCAGGTAACTGCTCTCCCTTTTATTAATTCATCGTCATTTATGTTTTGTTTACCAATACTCAGAACGTAGTGCTCTCAGAATTAATTTTTTTATCTCTAGCAATTAATCAGGTATAGTGCCGTTGTTCTATACCCTTTGCTTAAGTAAACATCTGAGTGTTCATTTAGTCTTCTCATTAGTAACTATAATAATTCAGCTTCAGAGTAACACACAAAATTTTATTTTATATTTCTTTTCTTGCAGGAATGTATTAACCGGATCACATCACTTGAAAGTATGGGTATGTTCTCAGAGACTTTGAATTCTCGTACCATTATGACAGTAGTTTTGAGTAAATCCACTCTTTAAAATCACATGACTTGTCATTCAAGTCTGAATCCTTCTTACATTTTACAAAGCATGCAAGGCCAGAATTGCAACTCTCAACCATCATATCTGGTTTCCATGTCCAGCTTATATTCTTCGTTTGAGTTAGATGCATTCAACTACTTTGTTATTTGAACTTCATATTATAGTTTTTGATGTCATATAGCTTGTGAAGTTTGTTAGAACGTAATATTATATTTCTTTTTCGTCTTTTGGGTATTAGGGAGACTCTCTGGTGTCATGGACGACAGAGGAAAATACATATACATCTCACTGGAAGAAATGCAAGCTGTTGCAGATTATATTAAGCGTCAGGGAAGGGTTAGCATTTCACATCTTGCTAGCAAGTCGAATCAGTTCATCGATTTGGAGCCCAAAGCTCAGTTAGTTGAAGAAATCAGTGGGGTGGAGGAGATTGCTGCCCCTTGAGTGGGTTGTGCCGGTATCTGTAGAGGAAATTTTAACGTAGGGATGAAAAGATTAATCAAAATGCTTACTTTCCTATACCCTATGCAGTACATGATATGTTTTTGTAAGATGCGAAGGGAGTCTATAAATCAATCAATATGTCAATGAACACCGTTACACAGAGATACTGAATGGTTCTGTTCTCTGATTATACTTTGGAAACGCGTTCTTCAATTACTGCTTCGATGTGGTTTACACTGGTGTAAGCTTATGGGCTGTTTATGCATTCATATCAATTCTTATTTTGCTTCTCCTTCAATTATCTGAAAGTAGTTTATAGAATTTTTACATGGGGTTGCTAAGGTGGAATTGATAAGTCATAAACGTCACTAGATTGGTTAGATGGTCGGCTAAGAATGTTACTACATGAAAGAAAAGTTATATTGCTCCTCTCTACTTGGTAATGAGCGAATATCAAGCGGGATTGACAAAGCTGAAATCTCGAGCTATATTAACTCTGCAACTCAGTTCACTTATGGCTTCAATCTCATTTTTTGTGCGCAAGTGCCTCGTCATGTTTTAAAGGGTCAACTCAATGAACAATATCATTTAGTTTAATACTTAGAAAAAAGGAATTAAGGAAAAATTCACTAGTATGTTACATTAATGTAACATAAGAAGCCATTTTAGTCACTTCTCAAACTAATTAAAACGTTTGAATTCATGATACAGTCAAACAGGAATGAAAATCTATGTATGATATGAATGATCTTCTAATAATTTTTATTGTTACAAGGGATCAAGTATGTATATTTATAAATCCACAATTCCTTTTCGAGCTAGAAGACAATAATACAGCCACCAATATCCATATAGGCTCTCAAACTTGGAAGACCAAAAAAGAAATGAAGACAATTGTATGTATCCAAGTGGAGAAAGCATAAATTACAATTTCTGTTGATAGCTACGGAGCCCCCATAGTTTTCTTCTCTACAATTTTTTTTCTCTTTTTCACTTTTTGTGTTTTGATAAAATATTACATACAACAACTGATTATAGGACATATTTGAATATGACCCTCAAAGAATTTTTTGGGTACAAAAACAATGGAAATCAATTTAATGCTGCAATTGCTTCTGCAAGAAGAGATCAGGTTGGGCAAAGTGTAAAACTTTCATAAACTTAGTTACCATAATTATGTGCAAGTACTTTCTCTTGCCAAATCCAGTTCAAAGCATGTAGAAAGAACCAAGTACCTTCTTGATAGGACCAAAAAAATTATGTTCTATTTCCGCAGCTATTTCTTCGCCTGTATTAACAATGAACAGATAATACGTAAACAGAATTCAAATCTGTCAGTGCCGACACAACATGAACACACAACACAACAAACAGTTTTAAGCACTTCATAAAAGATTTGATGCAAACATCACTATTGTAACACCACTATGGAAGATTGCTCACCTTCTTTAGATATTTCTTGTGAAGTTTCATGGCGCCAGTGCAAGCCTTTTTGGCATCTAAATTCCCAGTCATGTCATTCAATATCTGGGAAGAATTTGAAAGAGAAGCAAAGAAAGACAGAAGAATAAGACATATAAACTCAAGCAGCTTAAATTACGGGTTTAGAATTTTTTTTAGATTTTCTATGGGAAATGTCATAATACTACCAAATCTTTGACCACCCTTACCAATAGGCCTGGAGTTGATTTTTCAGTAAAATAGTTCTTACACTATCCTTTTAATACCCCTTTTCAGAACTTTTCTACTTGATATATCATTATCCTCATAATCAATTAAGTAGCAAATTGGACCTTTCTAAGGCATTGAAAGTTATAGGCTGATCAAGCTATCTAACCTTAACAATATCATCCAATCCCCTAGCTTCTTGAAGTAGCGTTGTGCTCTTATCTTTCAAGACACTGGCAACTAGGAAAACAGAGATGGGCAGAGGAGCTTCTGAATTCTTTCCATTTTTCATGTTTTCCCTCTCATATTTCCCGCACTGTCGAATTGATTTTGCTTTTCCTTTGGAACCCTCAGATTTCTCACTAGCTCCCTCAGGATCCTCATACATATAGAACAAGTCAGGATCATACTCCAGAGCCCACATCATCTGTCAAAAGTTCATATACAAGTAACAAATTTATTTCCAACAATTAAAAAGATGCACGAAATAAAAAATAAAAAAAAATTCAGCAAGCTGCATGCGAAGAAGACTAAAGAGAAGTTGAATAAAGAAGACAAGGACAATGAATGAGGGAACAGTGGACGTTATGTATGCTTATGGATCAATTAGCATACGTATGTATGGCAGGTAAGTGTACATTGGTTAATTTAGTACCTCCCATAGGTATAATGAATCGCAAAAAGAGAACTCTCGCCGAAATTGAACCATAAGCATCCGAATAGCGAATAGATAATCACCTCCGCCAAGTTTATCTGTGCACCAAACAAAAGTAAAATTTCATGGTTGATTAATTTTCTTGAGTGTTATATCATCATCAAGTAGAAGGATTGTGCAATATCTTAATCCTAATTCTACAATAGTTGACCTCAGAGAATTTTATATCAACTAGCAAAATTCTAAAGGTACACATTATTAGACAATATAATATTATCAATCTTATCCCAAGAGCTAGCAGAAACTTGTAAATTACAGAGCAAACAAAGGAAAAAAAATGAAAGTCTTAAACAATACCTAAATGCTGGTGAAGTTTTGGGTCAATAACTTGAGTAATTGTAGCCAGATTACTAAGCTGTGCTTCCACACCAACTGATCTTCCAGTGGATCTGAAGTTTCCTCGCTTTAAATTTCAAATAAGAACACTATTATAAGAGGCTGGAATGAAAAGCGGAAATCAAAAAGTACCAATGAATTTAAATTGGTATTTAAATCACATGTATAGAGACATCAGACATGGAAGCTGGATGCAAGGGAATTCAATTTCATAATGCATGATAAAGCATGTGTAGAATGAAGAAAAATGTTCATACTATTTTGTTTTGCCATGATCCGATGAGCTTCTATGAACCAGATGCAGTTACAGGTCAATATGAAGAAAATCTAAAAGTTGCATTTGAACACAAGACAAATGTTTACCAATCTGCGCATAAGACGTTCAAAGCACCAAAATGCATCAGCTTCGTCGTTGAGAAGGATAATCATGGGTGAGCAAAGATCACTCATTCCTGCTCAGTGTAATAATAAATTTAAGACATCAGAATTCAAGCTCTTTCTTTCCAAAAACAAATGAAATCATTTCTACAGCCTATACCACAGCCACGGTGCCAAAGTTTACAAATATGGTTAAAAACTACTTACTGCATCTTTCAATTCACTTTTAGGTTACGGTAAATACTTAAACAATATGTTGAACCAAGTTCTGATGTTGCTAGACTTTTTCATCTTAACACTGAAGCTTGGGAAAAGGAAAATTTATTAGTTACCCCACCTTGACAATAGCCAACATCTGAATCTATCCAGGCATAAACAGATAAAACATCCCACAGTTTCGATAAATTCTCTCTCTTTTCATAGAACACCAGTGCCCTGTCAGTTCGAACCACATCTAGACCTGGCATAGACATGGAATCAAACAAATAAGATTATCTAATAGGCCACAGTCATAATCTTGAATAAGATGCAAGGGCATTATGTCAACATCAATAAGCTTTATCTATTTCAGGAGATAAGTATCAACTGAACAAGTACTTCACAAGCTACAGGAAAGGGAAAATTTGTTGCATTTTAGATGGGGAAAAAAAGCACTAACCTATTTGATGTAGAGTCAGCAACCATTCAATGATTCTTTTGTCCATCACTGGTTGGATATTGCTGTTTGGACTAACTAAGGCACTACTATCAGGCCCACCACAATCCTGAGTTGCACCCTCTGGATTTGTTTCCAAAAGAACTATTGGATCCAGAATGGGCTGACCATCTTCACTGATTACAGGGGCAGTAATGTACCTACCACTTCCTATAAGAGGAAACATTTGACGGCACTCTTCCTTCCACTTAGCATATTGCGATCTGAAAATGCAGATACAGTGCAATGCTTACCAAATGAAGCTCCATAGCGAAGTATCCAACACTAAAAATTAATTTCTTAAAGTTAACAATACAAAAGTAAAAAAGACAGACAAATAGAACAGACTTGAAGAGACATAATAAGTATAATGGATAGAAATAAATTAAGGACTAAACAGCTGCCACTAAATTTTGATGGCATGTTACCATTTTTTTTTTAATAATTAACTAGATTTTATTATTTAAACAGATTATTATTTTTGGAACAAATATTATTTATGCAGATTGTAAGCTTTATACAATGAGATTAATGCGAATGGGTTGCCGTCTTCCTGAGCTACAAGGATTCGATTATTTAGTCACTTTAGTCCTTAAAATCAACTAAAGCCATTTTTCGATGGATCTTCCCAATCGTTCCCATTATCAAATTTAAAACTAACCACTTCAATGTTTCATAATTCATGGCAGAAAATATGGTTTACCTTCTACGCTGGCGAATCTGCTCTCTTTCATCAGATGTGCTTGCGGAATCATAACAACCAAGTAAGAATTCCCACACTTCTCCTCTGATTGTAGGATGAATCCCCTGAATTGGGAATAAAACATGATGTTACTATCAAATTTACCCATGAATAAAAGTAAAAATACATGAAAAATTAAAATCTAAACAATGAAGACACAGCAATGCCACCAATCAAATTTGCTTTCAGATTTTAATTTTAGCAGCAAGGCATAAACAATAAACTATTTCAGTGCCTTTGCTGACGTTCATAACAGATATCACATAACTCATTCAATTGACTCCTCTTTTAATTCATATGCAAAAACATGCTTGGAGCCATATAACATCCTATTGTTTCAACAGCTACTATCTCATCTTTAATATAAAAACTAACATCCAGAATATCAAGACATGCATGCACGCATGTGTTTTCTTAAGTTATTTCTTTCGGAGGTAATTCAATGACAGTTTATTTTTGGGTGACAGCTGCTTTCACATGTACTGCTGCAAGAAATATATAGGATGGGAATAGGAAATAAAAGTGAAAATGGGAAAAAAAAATATCAATTGCTGGATGTTTTGTGAGTTTGTAGTTACAAGGATTTTTCTTAGCAAAAAGAAAAAATAATAATAATTAGAAGGATTTTTTTTTGTTTTTTGAAATAACCACATTACTTACGCACTCATAATTGAGACTCGAATTCAAACCTTTTACGCGTCCAAATGATTGTAGTTGAGCCACAACTCGTTGGTTATAAGGAAAAAATTGATAATTACTTCAAGAGGATGAATGACTTCAATTAAGCTGGGCACATGTAAATCCTTCTTAAGAAAGGAGGTCGTTGAAGCTAAGTTTTTTTTAGTGGAGAAGAATGCCACACACAATTACTTTCCAAAGTTCAATCAAACAAACTTTATAATTATATCGAATGGTCAAACAATAATGCCTCCATAAAGTAGCACGAGAGGGAGAGAAAGCTGCTGCTTAGTATAAGCCTAAACAAGAAAGCTAATCCTCGGTGAAACTCTGGAAAATATGAGACATTGACATGCACTGAAATGAAATAAATCCAGAAATATCACTTATTGTCACTAAATTACTCTCTAATGTTGATTCTGTGTCAGTTATCCTAAGATACAGTTCATCAAATCATTCTTTAATCAAACTATCATTATTCTCTAGAGGGTAAAAACTATAGCTCTTTTCTTTTTTCCCACTGGTACCTTTAATAAAAGATGTAACAAGAGAAAAACAGTCAATATCCACTTTCGTCTTCATACATGTAAAGAACAATCATGAAACCACCTTAAATAAGCACTGCATGTCTCTTCTTATTCTTCTTTTTTATTTTTCATTTTTTTTTTTTTTTTTGGGGAATAAGAAAGCACTGGACATCTTACATTTAGAAGCTTGTCGAGGAAACTGAAATAATGAGACATGAAGCATTGGCATACTTTCAAATGAAAAAACTAGGAACTCTAGATCAACCTTTAAGCCTATTTTCAGAGGCAGCTCTCATCAAGATTTTCTAGAATCTGGATACCCACTATATCTAGAAAGAACAGAGACCATACATCTATAAAATTAAATTCTATAGACGAATATACGAGGAGAGAAGAAAGGTAAACATTACTTGCAGCAGAAAATCATGAACATGAACTTACACCCCGATAAATTCTGCTCAGGGTCCTGCGAATGTCCAGACACCCTTCTGGACTGAAGGCGGCTTTCCATTTCCTTACACTTAGAGTTTTACCAGCCTGCACAAAAGAAGTTGCCCTAGTTAACATCAGATGTAACACAGCAGCTTTGGCAATATATACTCGCGTGGATATCATCTGCTATTTTGCTACCAAATGCCCACTTAATGTAGTTTACATCTATTCATATAAAAAGCATACAATTAAACAATTATACTATGATACAAGAGAGGAAAGGTAAGGCTTGCCTCCAACAACATCCTCATGATTATTTTTGTAAGGATTACCTCAGCAAGAAAACTTCCTTTTTCCCAGTCATTACATAATAGTTGGTAAGAAGTCATAATAAGAAATTGATTCTGATTCCAATTTTGTAATGCAACTAAAATGAGGAATTGATCAGTATGTCTCAATAACTAATATGTATTATCTGAAGCACCTAAGCTTATATATCTGAATATATGGCATCTATTAATCAAGCTGGTTTTTATATTTGCTAATTTCATTATCAAAGTCAAATCAAACACCGCTCACCATTAGATCTTACATATTGCCAAACAATGTTGCTAACCAAATGGAAAACGATTCAAATCAAGATAATGGGTATTCACATAACTCATCATTTAACCAATTTATAAACAGGAATGCTAAAAAACAAACCTTGATCCTGAAGCGGCTCTTGGGAACATCGGTACACTCCAGACGGACCTGATAGAAAGAATCTGCAGGAGCTCCAGGATCCCTCCACATTCCAGATCACTAATAAAACACAAAAAAAGAGACACAGACAACCCCCCCAAAAAAAACCTCTTCTACAAATCAATAACGAGCTAAAAACCAATACCCAGAAGCTGGACCCTCTTGGAAAGATCAAAACAAAACAAAGAAAAAAGAGGAATTGCCCTTCACACTTCTGAGGAAGAAGATTCAAAGGGTCCCCAGTGGAGGAGCTGGCCTGTCGGAAGGCCCCAAAACACAAAGCTGAAATATAATAAAATAAAAAAAAGTTGAAGCAGCAAAATTGACAAAATATCTTTTATAATTTATGTTCTTTTTTATTTTTCGAGTTTCTTAAAATTTGGCTAATTTGTTGTGGGGTTGTGGTCGAAGAAGATGGACATGGTGGGTGGGAGGCCTATTACTCTGTCCAATAATTCCAACCCAAGTTCCCAACCGTACCAACTTACTTGGCCACACCAACCGTTTAATGCGTCAACTTTAACGTCCTCAGTTGTTTCTCTCTCTCTCTCTCTCCAGCTACAAATTATCTTCTTCTTTTTCCAGCTACAAATTTTTATAATTATCTATTTTCAGTAATGTCAAAAAATATTTATCTATTTCGAGAAATGAAAAATTTGTGATCTTTGTATCTATTTTCAGCTAATTTTGATTGTATAGTTTTTACTCTTTGCATGTTTTCTCTCTTCCTTCCTTCCGCAGGTAAGGTAAGGGAGGTACATAGAATTGGAACCGAGTCAATCAACGGCCTCTAATTTTCTTCCTTTTTCCTCAATTTGGATGCAAAAGAGTTGGGCATATATTTGAATGAGGTTTTTTTTTTTTTTTATAAAAATAGTTAAGAATTTTATTAAATTAACAGAAAGTTACAAAAGTAAATTACATTCTACTTTTTTAATGCACGATTTGTAAGATTAAAACTGAATGAGATTTCAATTCCTTTTTTCATGTTTCACGTTTTTTCGTGCTCTCTTTGCCTCCTTATTAAAATAAAAAGACTATCAAAACGTAACTTTCAATTTCCTTTTTCCTTAAATAAATTGAATCCAAAGTAAAACTTTCAAAAAGGGCTCAATTTTTAATTTTTCTTTTATCATTACTAATTATGTGATTTCCTTACTTCACCCCAAATCACAGACTTTAAACAAATTAGTTATGTAATTTCATATTATATATACCATTCTTTTTTTTTTTTTGATTTAAAATAAGACCTCCCCTGGATAGGGATAGATAGGGCAGCACCGCCACACACCGCCACACACCAGGATCACCGGCCATTGTTTGTGCGCCACAAGCACGGTAAGTAACCAGCGGCACCAGCGGACTGCAGTCCGACTCAGAAGAGCGCGGAGTTCGAGATGGGCCTAAAGAGACACCACATACCCGGAGGCCGAACATAACGCCCAGACCAAGCCTCGAACCCGCGCCCTGCCGTGTGAGGACAGAGGACTGGTGCTTAGCACAGACGCCCAAGCCATTGGGCTATCCCGTGATGGGCTTATATATACCATTCTTAAGTACACTTTTCTGAAACAAGCTCAAAATTAAAACTAATATATAGCAACAACAAAAAAAAAAAAAAAATCCTACTAAATTGTGAAGAGTTCGAAACTAATTTAGTGGATAAAACAGATGCTTCTATCTTATAAAATTGTCATAAACTATCACTCTCATTGATCTAGAAGCAACTGTTGATAAGTTTCAATTCGCATACATATCTCATCTCTTCCTATTTTTCAATCTCTACTATTTTTTTCTTTTTTCTTTTTCAAGAACTAAAAGTTGCTATGTTTCTAGCTCTATAGAAAAACCAATAAGTTATTTGGGGCCAATGTTCTAAATACAATCTGAAACACTTTAATTAATAGATGAAAGGTTAACTAGAAAGTTCCACTTTAGAACTTGAAAAGGAAGAACCCCAATAGAGGCTAATTAGTACAGAAATACACAAATAAAGGTAAGGCCTGAAATAATGAGAATAAGAGCAATATATGAAATCGATCATAAATAAATTAACCAAGCACAAGTAAATACATAAATAAAGGTTATGTATAACCAATCAAGTTATAACAAGTAAATGACACGTCCCAAATATAACATGAGAATTTGACTCATGGAAGTAGACAGAGGATTTGGAAATCAGTATATTATTTATTACATATGAATAACTTTTTTTTATAATTATATTTGGTGTATGTTATATTTTCAGTAGTATAATTTAATTAGTTTTTTATTGATAAGGAATTTTATAATTTTTTTTTTATATTTTTAATTTTATATTTAATCTATAATTTAAATATTATTTAATATATACTATAATTTGATACATATAATACTACCTATTACATAATTCAATTTATTTTAAAATAATATATTAATTATATCTAAAATATATCTAATTAATTTATATAAATAAATTATATATCATATATACATATGTTATATATGCGTTGTATATAAATAATATATTAATTTAACACTAGTTTAATTATAATTTTGCATATATTATTTTAATAATTATACATGTTATTTAAGGTAAATTTGTAGGTAGCGATTGCAAACTTACGCAAAGATTCCCAAGAGCTTAAGGCATTAATATTGTTTATTATAATCAAGCAAAGTATTAACCCACATGCCAAGTTAAATTTAAGACGAAGTACCCAGAGAACCATTATTTAAAAATTAAGTACTGTCCTTTGGACTGTAGGATAATAAATCGAGAGAGAGAGAGAGAGAGAGAGAGATATGAAAAAGTTCCAAAAGCTTCAACTATACGTTGTCTACAAAAACCCATGTCAGTACACCACTCGTGTCACCTCCTTCAATTTGATTCATATAAAACTTAGTTAATCAATCATAATTGGCTTGGTGTACTCCACTTGTATTTTTTAAAAAATGGCTGACAATAATTCCAAAACTAGTAAATTTCAGCTAGTGGATCTATTTTGTTTGATGATTTTGGTACATAAGAGTGGTGCAATTGATCTTAAAGTGGGAGGCTCAAAGGGTTGGTGTGTTCCAAGCGATCCTAATGCAGCTGAACATAATCAATGGGCAGAGAGGAATAGATTTCAAGTTGGAGACTCCCTTGGCAAGTCTAATTATACCATTCTCTCAATTTTATTTTCAGAAATATTAGCAAGAAATATTTTATTTTGATCTCTCTGTATCTTTTAGTATTACAATTATGTTATAGAAGAAATCAGTGTAAATGCTAAATTACTACCTGATCTGTATATTGTTTTAACTTGTGTAGTGTTTGACTACTCTGCTGGCCAATACTCGGTATTTCTTGTTAATAACGACGACGACTACGCCAAATGCAATATTGACTCAGCTATACAGAAATATGCTGATGGACACAAGAGTGTTCAAGTTAGATCAGTCTGGACCTTACTACTTCATTAGTGGCAACAAAGACAATTGTCAAAAAAATGAAAAGTTGGCCGTGTTGTCTTAGCAAACAGATCTTAACACCTCTTCTCTTCCTTCACCTTCAGAGTCCACATAGGCATCAACATCTCCGGCAAGAGCTAGTGAAGAGTCTCCAACACCACCCGCCCCTGGAAGTGTAGAGATTAACCCAAGTCCAGCTCCTGTCAGCGAATATCCTCCCCTTCCTATCTACACATGCTTTCTGGGAGCATTTGCTGCTTCATCACTTCTAGCATTTTAACTTTTGATTGGTATTGTTTGAAATTTTAATTAAGTTCTTTACCTCTCTTTTAACTTCCTTTTCTCATATTTTTCTGACCATGAGGCTTGAGGTCAGTAGATTGGCTGGACTTTGGTTTGGTATTTTGTTTGCTAGCATTGCGTCAAAAATTCATAGTACGACATTCATTTGGTCCAGATAATTTCGCATTCATCAGAAAATCAGAATCTTATTAGAAAAAAGAATAATGTTTTTGTCAGCAAATTTGTGAACATGAAAAATTCAATCACTCAAGTTTGACATCCTTTACTTATCTAATTTCTCAATCAATGGACTATCAGAATCAGACGTCAAAAACGGTAAAAATGTTTCACTGTGAAATATTTCCTGGATTAGAATGGAAAGAAATGAGTATGGTCTCAATTCATTTTATGGGGGGCCAGGGAAATTAGTATCTTAATTATCCAACAATAAAAAAAAAGGTCAGAATCTATTAGACGCTAAGAAATTTTCTACCTATCAAAAGTTTTTGCCTAGTTCGACTTTTTTCATGAGTCTAACAGTGTTGTGTAGAGCTGAATCCAATATTCCTGCTACCTGAAATCCAAAAGCAGAACCATCAATAACATTCTTCAGAAGGAAAGGGGCAAAAAAAAAAAAAATATATATATATATATATATATATATCCTAAGAAATTACCAACCGTGAAAACACCTCCAATGATGGCACACACATTTGTGATGAAATGGGAGAAAGACTTGTCATTCTCTGTTATCAAAACCTAGTTATGGAAGACAAGGGTCAAGGAGCAGATGGAGACGCAAAAAGAGTAGAATAACAGTATACAAGCTCTACATGTATGTTCTCGTACCTGCATTGGAGAGAGCTCGATGTGGAATTTTGCCACAGGAATGTTTAGACTCTGCACCAAGCTGCTATGTGCTGTGTACTCATACTCCTCAAGTAATTTATGAGAGTTTCTTGTTATGACCTCAGTCTTAACTATTTGAAGATAATGCTCAATCTGAAAATACAATTATCAGAAAGTAATGCACGTTATCCATTTTATACATTATTTTTCGAGAGAAAAGTCACAAATAGGATTGACTTGTACCAATATTCACAATCTAGTTTAAGTTATGCTCTTTTTACAATATGTTTTGGTCACAATTTATTTTACTGTTTGTTTTCCCAATTTTCATTTCAGCTAGCACATATATTTGTGAAAATTTTACACGCACTTGTAACTGTTATAAATTTGTGTGAAATTTACAAACAGATATGTAAAAATTTTACCTACCCCATTTAACTTCCCTTTTCACTTAGGTATCTGAAAATTTCACACCCCAAACTCTATATTAAAAAATTCCCTTAACACATCCTCCTTTGTGAAATATGCTAAAACTGGACCAGGTGATTTCCATTTTCTCAAATCAGACGAGCTTTAATTTATTCAGTTCAGTTTTCACCAAGCAAATAAGAAAGAGAAAAAAGATATTTCATGATTTTCTATTCAAGCAGAGGGCCAAAATTTTGACCCTTAAATCTGTAACATAAGTAAGCATCAACATTCACTTCAATGTCCACTAAATTAAAAGATATTTTGGGACAAAGTAGGACATTCAGATAAAATTGCACATTGAAGACGTCACCACCCGTTGCAAAAATAAATAAATAAAAAGGAAAACTTAAAAAAAAATTAAAGGAAAACCAATAGATTGTCAAAACTTACCGTAACATTTGCACCTAATTCACGATGATTGATGAAAGTCCGACCATTCAATCTATCATGACTGGCACCAAGGTAAGGTATCAGCCGCTTCACATCACTCATCACTTTGGGCGAAATCTTCCTACCAAAAGAAAGGTGTGATATGACATGTGACATATTCATCTGTGAAGCATCAAAGGAGTGAGCTCCTGAACGTGCTGAGATGATAAGGGTTCCAGGAACCTGTAAAGTACAGGACAACTCAATGGATTGAAGGGATATGACATGAATTGCAATAATTTTAACATATATCAGTTATTATTAATTGGCCATCTACTTTGTAGTGATTAATCACATCATATCACAACTTGAATAATGAATAAAGCAAAACATTGCTTAAGAGCTACTGCAGGTACATTTGGAAGAAAACAATACGTTATGAGACATAAACGTTTTTCTCCAAAATTTCTGCATAATTGGTATTTGATATTAGATCCAGGTTTTGATTCCCATTAGAAACTCACCTTCTTTACGCGCACATATCCTTCAATTCTACATCCTCCTGTCACAGGAGCTGGCATTTTGGAATTCTCTGTAACATTATCAGATTTACCCTCAATAGCTAACCTCTGAGACTCAACTGGAATAGGTGCAATCAGTTCCTGCATTGTCTGCAGTAAAGAAAACCTATGATCAGGCTATGCAATCTTGATTGTAGACATGCATATTCAAAAGCTTCCATAGACCAACTCAAACTTCTATTTGCTTTTACCTTAACCAGGCTTTCTGTATCTCGATCACCATAATAGGATTCATGGTCGTGTTGTCCATGGTCATCCCTGTGACATAAATTGCAACATAAGAAGGTTTAACAAAGCAACGATTTTAAGCAAAGGCAAAATAATGAAGAAAAGAAAGACATTTTCTTAATCTTGATTACCCAAAAAAAAAAAAAGTGTTACAAACTAAAATTCTTATGAGAAACTTGTTATCAACATAAATATCTTGTTTAGAAAAGAAGAAACTAGACTTTCCTCCTAATTTAGGTTAGTTACTAACATGTCCTGGCATACCTTCATGGCAAGTGGCAGAGACACTCTCAATTCAAATATAAAACAACACCAAAATTTAGGGCTTCTCAGTTGCTAGTTTATGTTTTCCACTATAATGTACTACTCTCATTGCCTCTTAATTTATATGTACAAGCTTGAATGCTTGATTAGCTGGACCACAGGTTCATATTTGTACCTCAACTCTTTTATGCTGAAATGAATTTTGTTTTTTAACAAAAAATGAAATAAAGAAAATTTAGTGTACACCAAAAATAATATCATTGATATCTATGTGTACACCAAAAAGTAACATTTTTAAAACTGCGTTTTTGCATGCCCATATGTATGTATTTGTAGGTGTACATATAATAATAGATTACGTATGATATAACCATGACTCTGATTACCGAACAGCCAAGATTCTAGCTGACTAAATAAAGAACTTCCAACATTGCCTATCATGAAATCGATATGTATCAGTGACTTTAGGTGAGACAGACCACTTCACACAATCACATTTTAGCTGGCTCACTTCAATTTTGAAACTATAGGCACCTTTATCTAGAAAATAATGCAAATTCCATGGTCAAACTTACATTAGCAAGCATCCTTAACAGATTTAACTAATGATGTATTTGGAAAGAAATAATTTCTTGGAAGATAGTGATACATTATTGAAGCTGAAAATAATACTTGGATAGGAGATATCTGTTAAAGGGAGGGTGAGAGCACTCCAAGAAAAAATAATCTTTACCTCAGGTCACTTCCCTTGCGAAAAATGCGTATGGATGGATAGCCTTGTATGTGATGCCTGAAAATTAATTGAAATCAAAAGTTAGCAGAAAGAGAACTGTGCACATACAATACACATAAAAGGAGAGGATGGAAAGACATGTCAGATAAAAGCAAAATCCTTATTAGTAAAAATGTATGTGTACGCACATGCAAGTCATGTCATGGGTGGATGTTCTTATAAAAAAATGTCAATGGTGGAAGAATAGTAGAAAGTGAAAAACCTCAGACACCAAGTTAATGCACAGCTTGACAATAATAAATTCAAAAGAAAGCTTGGTTTGAATTGCATGGTAGGGTAAATATACAAGTCAATCCATGGCCATGCCATGAGCATTTTTTTTTGCCAGATATGTTGTTACTTGGTGCAATTTACCAGAGAACGAAATGATTTACAGTCACAAAAACTTCTTCCAAAACCCATTGTGGTTTTCCCTCCTTATAAAGTCACCAGCTTTTAGACTACACATACCACCTCAATATTTATAATCAGGCAAGTTTTAAACAGCATATCATACATAATGACAACTGGAAGCGATAAAGTATTTTGGAAGGAAACTCATGAATTTTTCCCCCCAATCCAGAATCAACTTGAAAGTAAGAGTTACTAGTTCTAGAGAGCACCTCCTACACAACTCCACTTCGATAGTGCAATCAACCTTCCCCAGAAGAATCCGTCCATCCACTTCTGGATCATATCTTGAAAAAAAAAAAAAAAGAGAGAAGAGCAATGAGGTGGAAAAGGGGGTGAGGAATATAGGAAAAGAAATTCATGAGTGTGAGGATAGTAAAAACAATATTTGAAAGCAACAGAAACAATATATGTGCAGGGAATACCTTTCTCTTATTATTTTGGCAGCCCTCTCCCATGAAGGTTTCTGAAACATGAGAGAAAAGATCAGGGAATAAAGGCCAAATGGCATCTCATCTTGGATGATATTAGAAATGAATTTAGCTATGATGAAAATTGCAGTTTGGAAATTTCCCAAGGAAATGAAAAGAGGGCATCAGGTTTAAAAGACGTCAGATATATAAAGTGTGCATGCGTTATTGGCAGAATTAAACAAAGTAAAAGTTGAAGCAAAATAAGTTCATAAGGATTAAATTAGTGTAGCAGTAGCATTCTACGGGTATCTAGATAGAACATGCCATATATAAAATATTACTTCTCAACATAATTAGGGGGGGATCCAAACTACTTCATGTTGACTTTTGCAGGAACTTCATCTTAATAAATTTCTGTTGCTAAACTGGTATAGTACTAGTGAAATTACATGACATAAATGTCAAATATATAAGCTTAACTAATGAGTGCAACTAATGTTCCCTTCATTGCATGACATCATCCAAGATTTGCAGGCATTGGACAATATCACAGGCACTCTAGGGATAAATCATCTTAAAATTTTAATAAAGAAAAAAACATGAGGAGATATATGAGGAGATAACAATTTACCAGACGATTACTCCAGTAGCACCAAGGTGCAAAAAAATTGACAACTAAAATTGGATACCTGCAAAAGACTTGCTTTAGGCAAATGAAATAATATCTATCTTGTATTGCAGTATACAGGAATGTCTTCAACAATCATAATTTCTCAATAATAATAATCAGAGGTTAAAAACTCAAAGTTGAATGACTTACTGATGAGAAATCTTATCAAAATTATGACTAGTGAGTGAAATGGAACCTTCACCAGAATCTTCATAAATTTCATCTCCATGCTTAATAGAACTCAAAATTGGTCCCGTGTGAAACTCAGCACCAGTAGGTCTTAAATGTGGATCTATAGAAAATTTGCGAAGTGTTTTCGTAATATTCAACCTGTTCTGAACAAGATAGCAAAAAGTCAGAAGCAATACCACATCAAGTAAAAAAACATTAATATAAGTTCAAGGATAGAAGTATTTTACCATGCTTAAAGTATACAAAGAACTAATATCATATGCTGTCGTCAAGAAAATAAAACCTATAAATTAAGATTTTAATTTAGACTTCTTTAGATAGCCAAGTCATTCTCTGCTTTAATTTCAAAAATGAAAAAAAAAAAAAAAAAAAAGTATGCAAAAATAAAGTTGCCAAGGGCCTTCAGATTCAGTTTTGTTGCTTCCTACAAAAATATGCACTATTGAGATTCTTCTAGCAAACTAGCATATGCTTCAACTTTAAAGTAAAATCAAAAGTGGTATAACCCACAAACCAGACACGATGTTCCAAAGTAAAGCAGTATATACTGTTACTTTTACTCACTATAAAATATTGCTTCAGGGCAAAAAAAAAAAAAAACCTTGTCTAACAAATCCCGCTCTACTACAGGTTAAAGGACAAAAGAAAGGTACATTTCTTAAATTTAGTGGACAACAATATAATTTGGTTCCAGTTTGTATTTTTGTATTTATTACATATAATAATATAGTATAATTTTTCTTAATAAAACTTATAATTTGTTCAACCAAAACTGCATTCAGTTACATTGAAATTGCTTGTTATGTCTTCTTTTTTCATTTGGACAAAAGAGGGCAAAAAAAATAGCTTGCAATTGAAATCTAAGTATTTGGTTAGAAATAATCAAAATGCTGTAAATTTTCATTTATTTATCCATCAGGATCTTAAAAATTCCCCGTGATATAAAAAGCTAAAATAACAAAATTATTTCTTTCTCTCCAACATCAATAATTATCTTATACTAAAAAAACCACCTTTGTTATTGATGAGTAGTGATAAATAAAGGACAAGCCTATTTTCCTTTCATGAGAATAATTCTACAATCAAAATGCAAGAGTATCAAAGTTGAGTTAGACAAATGTGCGGCCAAAGAACAATATAATACCAGAATCAACATTTTTTGTTTTTTGTTCCTCAATACAAAAGCAACATAGAATGATAGAACCATTTCAATTCTTACAGCAGTAAACATAAAGCTGGGAAATGGAAACTTACTGTTCCTAACACATCGCTCACATCAACTGAAGCAAATTCGCATGAAAGTGCAGGAAAGCTACAGGACAACCAAAGTAATTTTAGTCAGGCAAGAAAGAAAACATTTGTCCACTTCATATAAATTAGTATTTATATTGTGCTCTTAAACAGTACAAGATGAGGAGCCAATGTAAAAAAGTTATAAAACAAAATCAGGAATGTAAGAAATACCAACACAAAACCATGTCAATAGTAGATGAAACTTTATGGCACCTAACTAAGCTTCTCAAACTAAAATACTGTTACTACACAACAATCAACTAGGTGCTTATAAACAAAAGCTTCACAATCAGCTAGTAATTACATTCACAGAAATCTACCTTATATTAAAATCAACACGTAAGAAGTCCCCATCAGTACTCCTATCCACAACAACAGATGTAGAGGTGCTGACAGATAAATAATTGTTCAGTTCCTGTACCACAAATAACATTAAATAAATTAGAACCCAAGAAAAAGAGGAGTAACAAAAGAAGAAAATCTGCCAAAGAAAATCAAAAAAATTTAGAAGTGTACAAAAGGATGAAAAAAAAGAATAAAACCATCTCAAAACCCTTAAAAATAAGCAGCAATGAAACAAATAGAAAATATGAAAAAATAATTGATAAATTTGACTGAAACTCCAAGAGAACATTAATATATTAAATAAGACTGTTGATAACTTGACCCATGAAAAATAAAAAAACATCACCATAAAAACAATGATAGACAGTTATTAAAAAAATAACGTTAGATAATATATTAGACGCCTTGAATTCAAAATAACCAACTAAAGAGACAATAAAAACCTACCATTCCAAATAAAAACATCATGGAAAGAGCTGCTACAATGGATAATCCTGCACCTGATAGAGAAGCCTCTGTCAAATCTCTTGGAATCTTTCTGCATGCAGTAAAAGTATTTGTAAAACAAATAAGCATCAGTGAAGCGCAGATCTTTAAACATACACGTAACAAATATCAAATTGCATACAAACCAGAAAGTGATGGAAAGGAAGGGGGGGATTTTATATCTGTGAATTTCTTGGTTTTTTTATTTTAATTTTGTTTCTATTATTCCCACACCAACATTAAAGATATTTAAACACTAGTCATTATCTGTTTCTTAATGATGAGATGTATATAGATTAACTAACGTAATGAAGTATCTGTACTTGTACCTAAAGTGCAAAAACCTACGGTTCCCTATCAAAAGACTTTGAAGTCAACCTGCAATCAAATTCTAAGCCTTTTTGCACTGCTCACGCTGATAGTCACATACTCACATTAAAGCTACTTCTCTCATGCTTCACGACAAAGTAAGAATCCCCACCATAATAAGAAATTTTTTCACCAATTTTTTGTCAGGTATTTACTTTTATTTATTTAGCATTAACTGGGAGGACTCTTCACCCTTCAAACATTGAACACAAAAAAGCAAACAAACAAGGGAGATAACTCCTCAACTTGAACTATCTTTTGAAGAATTGATCTAATTGGAAGAAAATTTTATTGTAAAGCAAGATTCTCTATTTCAACGATGATGAATCATTTGGATTTTGTACACAGCTTATAAATGCTTATGCCAACCCCCTTGCAATAATCTAAGTGAGCTCACATTCTACACCTGTTCCAACTTACTCTCTCTGTATTTTTATTTATTTTTACTCTTAAGTTTCCTGCTTACTTTTTCAATGATTAAGCACCAGAATTCTGACATGTTTTCTGGTTCATTATCTCTCTAGGGTGTCCCAAAAAATGGGAAAATAATATTCCAGCCAAATTAAAGCCACAAGCGTCTGGAACATAAAACCTATTTAAGCAGATAGTTCTACGCATCTCTCCGGAGATGAATTTTGAAGCACGACTGCCCCTCACTTTTATTTTGGCTAAGAGCACGACTCTCCCTCTCAATTGTGGATTGGCACTATTAAATCAATCCCACAAACTCATGATTCAGTATTTGATCTTAGCTTATTCACTAAAGCACAATCCAAATCCACGATAATTTTAACAATAATGGAACGTACAACGAAAGTATCATGGTAAAAGTCAAAGGGTAGTATTTACTCTCACCATGCAATTAAACCAACAAACTAATTAATCATCATTAACAGTACGAGCGATACTGATCTAAACAATAGGCTCAAGTGTTTCTCCATTGCCAAGAGCCTAACATGCATAATATAAAGCATCGTAATTCGGATTAAACCATAATGTTTATAATATAATAATATACAAAACATATCTAATAATGCATACGCTCTTTTGTCTACTCAAGCAAAATAAAGAAAGGAAATTAAAAAAATGTGCAGGTAAAAATATTAGGAGAAAAAGAAAGAGATCAGACCTGTAAAAGTCGACGGATTTGAGTTTGCTAGACGAAATCATTGTAGCGAAATGGGTTGAATTTCGATGAGAGTGCGAGTAGTTGAAAAGCTTAAAGTCCAACAATTAAGGGCATTTGAGATCTATATTATCAATTTTGTTCTAAGGATGAAGATCAGAGAAGCTACAAAGTCGATGAAACAAAAAGAGTGGGTAACGGAGGGAGAGGGAGAGACGAAGAGAGCTGCTCCGGTCTTTTTCTTTGCTTCTCTTTCTCGTTTCACTCTAATCTCGCTTTTCTTGTGGTTTCCTTCTTTAATTGCCTTCTTTTTTATCTTCTTACCTGTTCCATCCTTGCAAGTAGTATACAATATACATGCAACAAATTGATTATGATATATTAATTATTAATTAAATATAAAATTAAAATGTACGATAAATAAAATAATAGAAAGACTCTTAAAAAATTAATTAAGATTATAATATAAATTAAATTATGATAAAAAAAAAATATTCAATATTATTTTATCTAATTAGGCAATTTCATTAAAAATATATAAATTTCTTTTTGTCCGAATATAGTATATTATTAGTTGACAGATTCGCGGTGCTGTGTTTATTTTTGTATTTTTGTATTTTAGTTGTTTTGTTAATGTTATTTTTTAAATAATTACATAATTTATGAATTTATTATTGGGACTGAAAATGTAAACTTTTTACATGTCCCTTGAAACTCAAAAACAACAAAAATAAGACAAATAGCAACGTGCTATTCCTAGTAGGTAAATTATAAATAATTGTATCAATTAAAACTTTAATTTAAAACTTCAAAATTATGGAATATCACATTTATTAAAAATTACTAAGGTGATATGCAGCTCTTCTCTTGCATGAGAAGAGATTTTTGGACTTACTAAATCGAGGGATATTGAGAGGAGGCATATTTATATTTGATTCCTAAAATATTTATGTGAGCATACATCTAAATTATAAAACATAGGATAAAAGAAATAAAGTGGTAAGATCTTAGAAAAGTTCGAATCACATTGTGATTTTTATCTTTATTAATAAAAAAACTTTAGATTTTTTAAAATAATAATAATTACGTTTGAAAATTACAATTTTTTTAATTTTATCTAATCAATGTATTGAAAATTTTAAGATTATTATTTTATTTTATTTGTCTAGGTAATTTTTATTATAAATAAAAAGCTAAATTTTTAATCAATTTCAGTATTTTATTAAGAAGTATACTTTTTGAATTTTATTATTTTCTCTTACAAGACATAAGAAATTAAAACTAAATATAGCTGTCATATGTACGTATTGTGTAAATGTTGTTGTTCCAATAATGTCTTGGGCATAAATGAAGGTTGCTGATTATGGACTTGTAGGTGATCATTTTGAGCTCATTCCAGAAATGTTTGAGAAGCTTCCTCAACAAAAGTATTAAGGCTGCAATTAATTTGAGCGTTATTGTGTTCGAAATGCTCAAGCAGTGATGGCTATTTTGTTCATAAAGAAATGTCAACAGACATCTGTTGAAGATACTGCTATGTCCTCTTTTTTAGTGAATCCATAACTTCTTTATTTTTGGGTCAGAGAATCTATAACAAGTCATGAGGGAAAAAATTGATTCCATTTTATATTGTATTATTTATTTGATGACGTGTGTGTCTATTATATATATATATATATATTATATATATATATATATATATCCTAGTTTTTTTAGATAATTACATATTGTACTTTTTATTTTATTTAAAATTTTGAAAAATTTAAAATCAATGCTTATCATATCTATTTTCAAAATATGTATATTTTGGTTAAAAAATTTTTACAAAAATATATCTCTAATTGACTAAAAATTTATAAATAAATTTCTTTTTTATTTAAATGTCATTATATCAAATAAATTTTAAATATATGGTAAAAATTAATAGCTTACATGCAAGAAATTCATGTGTGAATATGTGTCTTTAGATAATAATTTTATTTTTTAAAATTAAATAAAGATGTGTGAACATGTGTTTTTTAAAATTGGAAACGTGGAAAATATAATTTTAGATCAAAACGTACATTGTATCTCTGATTTTTATTAGCTTAAATCTGAAGGTCGAAGCACAAGCGCATCTGGTGTAGTGGTATCATAGTACCCTCCCACGGTACTGACCAGGGTTCGATTCCCTGGATGCGCATGATTTGAATTTTTTAATTCAGTTTATTAACTTAATAATATCTAGCTCTCAGCCTCTCAACATCTTTTTTTTTTTATATTTATAGCAGATGAGGGATATACTCATTAGCTTAGCCCATGTGCAGTGTGGGATTTAGGTTATATAACTAGCGGGCACCATTTACACAATAAAAAATAATTTTAAATATTTTTTAATTAATATTTTTTTAATTAAAAAAATGTATTATATGTATATTATTTTAATGAAAATATGTGTAAATTATTGAGTTTATAACGAGATAAAAGTATAAAATGTTAAATTCAGGTGAGGTACAATTATAATTATGCTTATAATTTATCTATAATTTTATAAATATTACAACTAAAATTTTATTTATCAAAAATTAAGGTAAGATACGTGCCCCTACTCACTTGCATGTACATCCGCCACTGCCCATGTGTTCTTATTCAAAAGGTGACATACATAAATGTCCTAGCTCTACATACCTTATAAGTTATATTCGCAACTAAATTGCACACCAAGCTTAAAAAAAGATTGGTATATTTTTTAACTCTAAAATACTCGATTAAGTGTGGGCATGAGTTTTTAGTACTGCACAGTACATATTACAAGATGATTGATCGATCATTCTCATAAATCATTAATCAAATCATCACATAGTATCATGTTCGTCAGTTTTCAATTTGAAAAATAGTTAACAAAAAATATACTACAAGAAAAAAAAATGGCATATGAATTTATGCAAGCTGCGTCGTGTTTTTCATTGGGTTTTATTTGAAGTAAATAAAAGAATAGCATGTACTATATAATTTTATTAAAAATCTAATTTAGTTATATAATTTTTGTTTAAGTTGAATAAAAACGCTAATTTTTTTTTAGGTACAATTTAGTCTTATAATGTAATTAAGGAAAATAAAGATACTAATTTTATAAATGTTCCAAATAAGTTCAAAAAAAAAATGCCCAAATAATGGTCTAAAATTAGTATCTTTATTCTACTTAATCAAAAAATTACAAGACTAAACTATACATTTAAAAAAAATAGGATCATTATTCTTTTTAATAAAAAAATTACATAATTAAATTACACATTTATTAAAATTATAGGATCATTTATGCTAGTATATATTCTAATAATAAAATATAATTTTACTTGTGCAGGTTCAACCTATTTAATGAACAAGTTATATGCATTATGTTATATATTTTTTATATTAAATTTGTTGTGTTGTTATGTCATTGATCCAACTATGTCTTATAATATTGTTGTACCCTATATTTCAATTAATTAATTTATCATTGCTTAGGGGTTTATAATTCAATACTAGCAATTTGATGGCTACTTATATTATGAAATTTAATGTCAACCTAAATTGAGGAAACCGACCACATACATTTATTTCCATGCCTACTCATGTGTTGTTGCCTGTAATAATTATATATACATATATATATAGATAATACTTTTTATTTTTTTTGCTAAACAAGAGCAGAGATAATAGATTAAAACAGAAAGAACTTTTCTATTGAGTGTCGAGCATATGAATTGATTAATCCACAGCTCCATAACAATCAACATGTACAATGCAGAATTAATTGCATCCATCATACATTTTTAAATAATTAATAAATTTGATTTAATAATTTTATCGTAAAATTTACATTTTTTTTTCTTTCAAGTCACAAATTTAAACAATATAAATGATAAGATCGTGGCAAAGGTGCTCTTTGAGTCTTGATTCTCTTTAAAAAACAAAAAAAACAAAAGGCACAACGTACTCATACTCAAAATGATACTTATCTAACTTTGAACTAATTTTTTTTTAAATAATTACACTTAAAACTTGTGGCCTGCCGCTCTTGACAATTGCTAGTTGACCCAATGTTTGGTGATGGATTATATATAAACTCAACTAATCATGAATCTCGCAGGTACTTTTGGGTTAGGAAAGGCTAGGGATTGTCAAAGTATATACTATATTATGACTTTTTTTTATTTATTTATTTGTTCTATATATATAAGAAGCAAAAGCTATAGAGCAACTTCATGTTTTTTATTTGTTGACAATTAAGTGTAGTATCTAGATCTCTCATTGCATTCTGTATTTTCCAAATAAGTTTAGATGTCTTTTTTTCTTTTCCTTTTTTTATATATTGATCAAATTAATACATTTTTTTTTATAACAATTGATTTATGATTTATGATTAAATGATTAGTGTTATGATTTTTAATTTTTTTTTAAAATAATCATCAGTATATTTGATAACTATTTCTACTCAATAATTTTCAATAAAAAAGTATTTAAAAGTTGTAAGGCAACATGCTTTTTGTTTTTTGATTTTTTTCAAAAACTTTAAAAGTAAAAATGTTCTTGGTTATTATTTATTAATTTTAAGTTTTTAATTATTTTTTTATTACTTATATATACTTAATTTATAAGACCTAATTTACTCTCTAAAAAATATTTTGTGAAAATGAAGAAAAAAAATTAGGAATCAAATTCAAAAATATTCTTTTTAAAAAATTTGGAAGTGATTTCGTAAAAATATATGAAAGTCAAAATTTAAAATCGTTATTAAACATATTTAATTAAAAAATTATTTGCAAAAAAAAAAAAAATTAATATCAAATACACCCTAAATTAATCGGCCAGAAATACAAAAAAAAAAAAAAAAAATTGTAAAAATATATATTTTCTATTTTAAATCCTAAACCTTAATTATTAAAACTCTATCAAAAGATCAATGTGTAGTAGGTAAATTGTGTTTTCACAAACTTGAAGATGAGAATCGAATTCAACAATTAAAGGATTATTTACGGCCTTGGTTTAATTTGCGTGATTTTTCATGCAATAATATAATAAATCGTGAGAAAAAGAGAAAGAGACAGAGGAGATTAGATGAAGTTTAATTAGAGACAATTTTTTTTATATAATTTATATAATAATTCAAGCAAGATAATTTGCTAACATGGACAAAGGAACTAAGCAAAGACCCTTTTTCTTCAAATCTGTGGTGCATTCAATTTCCTGGTCAAGTAAACCCAATTGGTCGTGATCACTATGTCTCTCATCTCTGCATCCACTATTACTTTCTCTCTCCTGCGAACAAAACATTCCAAAAAGTCTTCGTCGTCAATTTAATAACTTCATCAATATATGTAAAAATTGAATAATATATAGTGACGATTATATGGAATCTATCATTTTTCATGAATTTTCCTAACATCCTAAAACAGCAAAAAAATTATGATACTCATTGTCCTACAAGACCACATTAAGATACTCATTAATACGCAATACTAATTTATTTTACCTGTGAAAAGACCAAATTTTTTCTCTCTTGAGGTTTCACATTCAACTCATGACTCAGATTACAAATCTGTTAAGAATTAAGGAAATGAAAATATATAATTAATGTATGCAAATACAAAATATAAATTTATTATAAGATTTGAAGAGTTAACAGGGGAAATTAAGAAAGTAAGAACCTGATAATTAAAAAAAAAAAAATCTGACCTTGGGACTACTCACAGGAGATGTAGCAGTATCTTCCAAAGCATCATCAAGAAGATGAGTGCTTGTCTCTTTCATTACTTTTCTCTTCTTGAAACTCAATCTATGGAAATCTATATGACACCTACTTTTAGTACTACCCAAAGCTGCAATCTTTTCTTCATTATCAGCCAACTTTTTGGCAGCAGAAGAATTAGCATCAGATATGAAAGAAGAGGAGAAAGTGGAAATAGTAGTAGTAGTAGAAGTATAATTATTATAATGTTCATTTATATTATTGTTTTGATGATGTAGCAAGAAATCTTCAAAGTACAAGGTCCAGCTGCTCTCTTCAGGTGTCTCTGTTGTATTTGCAATATTATTGCTAGATGGATCAGCTTTTGATCTGATACAACTCATTATTGAAAAGAAAACACTCTCTTGATGAAGAGGAGCTATAAAAGAAGAGAGCCTAAGAGAGGAGTATATATAATAGATATTTGGCTTCACACACAGAGAGAGAGAGAGAGAGAGAGAGAAAGAGAGATTGATTTTGACCTTTGTGGTGCTAAATTGGATATACAAGAACAGAGAAATATATGCCAAACTTTCCCTTGGAATATTGGACTTACGCTGCTAAACAGCTTGGAACCATTTGTTTTGTCATTTTGTCAATTTTATTTTATGTATAGCTCCAAAGCCAAAATATTTATAATTAAAAAAAAAAAAAAAGAGCAAGTGTATACATTTTTTCATTATTTTTTTCCTTTTCGGAATCAATTATCTGTTGCCATACATGTATTACAAATTAGGAGTTGTCACATTAATGTATTTAAAAAATTATAATAACTACTTTCACTTATCCTAATTTTTTATTTATTATTATCTAAATTGAATAAGGTACAAAAATGAAATAGAGGGTTTTTTTTTTTTTTAAGAAACTGAAAAATATTTGCGTAATTCTTGGCAAAATACATCACTAATCGTAAGAACATGCACCATCCCCATCATTAAAACATGATTAGTTATCTATAAATAAATAAAAAAAACCTCCTCTTGTTTTAATTGACATCCTTCCATGTCTTTTTATTCTTTTCTGAAAAATCAATTCTTTTTTAGAAAACAACATAAGTTACATAACTAACATCTTTAAAACTAAAAAATCTTTGTATATAACATGTTGTATATTCTTATAAATATAACATGTTGTATATTCTTATAAATATAGGTTGTTAATATTGTTCAAATGTCTAGTATTAATTCTCATTTAAAAAAAATAATGGTCAAAATTCATTCGTTTTACTATATAGCATATAGTATATAATATTTTCTTCTCAAAATTTATTTTATAACACTCCTTAACCTAATTCATATAACTTTAATAAAATATTGACAAAATTACTTCTAATACTTAAAATGTAAAAGCTGAGACTATAGTTCAATTTTATCCTCAAATAATATCTTCGTTCAATTTTTAAGTTAAATTTATTTCTTCGTTCAATTTTTTGTGTCCAATTTTTTATTTCAACTTTACCAGTCAATTTTTTTATTATAATTTTTTTTACTCGGTCAAATTTTTTCCGATCATTTTTATTTGTTCAATTTATTTTTGTCCATCTTTAATCGTTCAATTTTCTTCCCGCAAAATTTTCCATTGTTTCATTATGATCAAATCTCCTCAGATGCCACGATCTAGAAACCCAATTGAGTTAGCAAGAAAAATTAAATTTATCAATAAAAAGTACTTTAGTGAAGTTTGAATAATTTCATTTGTCTTTTTTCATCCATAAGGTATTGTGTTAGAAATCTTTTGTAGTTCAGATAATAAGACTCTCAATTCTCCCAAGTTTGAATCTTATTCAAATGTGTGAGTATTTCTCTTATTAATAAAAAAAAAAAAAAAAAAGGAGCTTTAGTGCCCTTTTAAAATAATAATAATAATGATTTAATGAACTAGTGTTTATCTAAGCGAAAATTAACTATATGAATTTTTTTTTACGGAGGATATTAAAAATTAATTAAAAAAAATATGTATATATATAATCAAATGTCATTTTTTTTTTTAAATAATATTATAGGACTTACATACTTTGAGATCAATCCTAACTTTAAATATAAATGCCTCAATAAGAAGGCTTTAATGCCAATATGCTACAACTATTCGAACTTAACATATTTTTTAGTTCAAGAATTGTACAATTTGTAATTCTAACAAGTATATAATTAATATAGTTATTTAAAAAATATTTATTTTGACAACCATACAAATTACAAAAGTTTCTTAACAAACTTGATAGTTGCTAACAATTTACCGATAATCATATATTTATCAGATCAAAGTCTTCGCTAAAAGAAAATTAAAAAATGTGGCCACATATTTAGCACAAGTGCCATTCTAATTTTCATGTGAAATTAGTTCAGGTAGCTTGCATTTTGTCACAATTGCTCAAATGCAAATCAACTTTTTATGTGAACTTGGTTACTTTCATTTTATGATCTGACAAAGTTCTAGCATGTATTATTACTCAATAATCTATATATGTATCGGTCTTATTTAAGCTTGACTATATCTATTTTTTCAAGTGATCATGAAAAAAATCTCTGGTATTATTATTTTGGGAAAACAGAAACATATATTCATATAATAAAGAATAATATATACATAATACGTACAGTACTATTCGGAGTGGAGTTCACTATCATACAAATGCTACATATCCTTTACAGAAAAAGAAAAGGAAAAAAAAAAGCATACAAATGCAGCGTGAGAATACTGATCCTTAATTTCCTCATCTTCTTCTCCAATGGATATTTAGGTAAGGAAAAGTATGTGTCACATAGACCCTTTTTTTATATAACTATTAGCTCTTCTTTTTTAATTAAATTTCTTAATTAGCAAAAAAAATAAAATTAAGAGGGTTAGGAAGGGTCGTTCCTTTAAATGGGAATATATTATATCCTTAGCTGGGACTTATATTGCTCGGTTGAAAGTCAACATCTATAACGGTGTAGTTTTATAATTCAATCTTATAGTTCTAGTGCTACATATCTTCCCATGTCTCTCATATAACTATTTCATTTATAGTCTTACTAAACCACATCCTATTCTTTATTCAACCCTCTGTATATGTTAATACAAAAATATGATACCATTTTCCACACATTAATTTACTATTATTGACTTTATATATAGACATTCTCTGTAAGATTTGTATAGATTTTGTTTCATTAAATTAAAAAATGTACCAATCATGCTGCTAAATTCAAATGGCTTAAACCTAGCATTATTCTCAACTTAATTGCAGGCGAATCTAATTATTTAGGTTACATTGCCACAACGTCATGAAATTTAGGCTTAAGAATGTTATTAAAAGAAAAAAGGGTGTACTAATTAGAGCGCCTATAAATCTATAATGATATGTTTGTTACACAATAATAAAGATATTGATTGTATAATTTTTATACAATCATGTGTTTAGTTATGAAATCAGATCGTATTGTACATAATAAAAATAACATTATTATATAAAAAATTTGTACAACGAAAGAGTGTAAATCTAAACTATACTAAACACATAACTTAATTTATCTAAATTTTCAGTAATAAAATTCTATGTCTTAACATTTTTTTTAATCTCAAATTAAAAATAATATATTTTTATTTTAAAATTTAATAAAAATATAAAAATAATTAAATATTGATTTAAATAAATTTTATAATAAAAAATATTTTAAACATAAATTATTTTATTAAAATAATTATAATTAATTTTATTTGATTATATTATATAATTTTTTATTAAATATTATATAGATTAATATTTAATATGATTATAATTAAATTATTTGAATATGATACCATCGCCTATATCAAAGCACTTTAAAAATAAAAAGGCTTTATTTTGAGTTTGACTTGCATTAAAGTTTAAAACACTCCTAATAATTTTTAATAATTATGAACCCCACATTCAAGAACTTTTTGAAGTGCTTTTTAAAGAAGTAAACTCTTTTTTATTACTTTTAAAAATCAACAATAATGAACCGTAGTTTATTATTATTTTTTTCAAAATTCCAATAATGGCATATTTTTATTAATTTTATCACACCATTGTGAATAATATTAGAATTATTTTAGTAATAATAAATTTAAAATAAATATAAAACTTTTACTCCGTAATTATTACAAGTTTTTTCTCATATTTTTTTTGTCAAGCACATACTCCTTATAAAACTACTTCTAGAACAAAACGCTTCTTAAAAAACTGCTTATATTAAAACTTTGTTTTAAAATAGTGCATCCACTTATTGTCTATGTTCAATGAACACTTCTTTTTATCTCAAATTGTTATAAAATCTCAATTAACGTGATAAAATTAAATTAAATTATAAAAAGAAATCCAACTATTTTTTTTTTTTATAACATAAATCCAACCCTTTTTTATTGAAATAAATCCAACCATTTAAGCCAACTAAATTGTGTGACCTAAGTTGAAATCTTATTTGAACTTTGATAAAAATTCAATAGGAAAAACTCTAATACTACACAAGGACATATTACTATTTACTAGGTAGCTAGGGTCCAAAGCTAACACTTAACATGATTTGTTTTGGATATTATTCCTAAATTTAGGCAAACTATGGTTCGTATTTTCCTTTTCAATGTGGAATTTGGTCTTAGAGTTAGAGAGATGGATTTTCAAGGTTTCAGTCTCACCATGAAACACTTTTTTTATTTATTTATTAATATTTATATATCTTAAATTAGTATTATTTGTTAAATAAAAAACTAAT
The DNA here is from genome assembly GCA_029378325.1 of Elaeagnus macrophylla. Classification (NCBI taxonomy): domain Eukaryota; kingdom Viridiplantae; phylum Streptophyta; class Magnoliopsida; order Rosales; family Elaeagnaceae; genus Elaeagnus; species Elaeagnus macrophylla. The sequence continues at coordinate 18,813,753 of CM055646.1, read as the reverse complement.
ACAATTAATTGTGATATATTTAATTATTGTTTTAATGGTCACCATAGAACAAAAGTTAGATCACCATAAAACGCATTGAAAAGTATAGTCAGACTGGCGTGCACGTGTGTCCTAGACCCCTAGTCTACCCATTCGTTTTCACAGTTGCGTTAGACGCGCCGACAAATATTCCCCCTAACAAAGTTTGTTTTGATTTTTATTTCACTTTATTTATATTATATATAGAATTATATTCTCCTAGTAAAGTGTTTTTTTTTTTTTTTTTTATCAGCTCCTAGCGAAGTTTAGGAAGATAAATCTCATGGTAAAATTGCATGTAACTTATAATTTAGGCGGAAACTTGAAAATACAATTAAAATATACTTGATAATTAAATCTCCATAATTGAGGCCATTTTGATATCTTACATGATACATTTTATTTTCAATTCCTAGAACACATATAAATAAATCTTTATCTAAATCTTTTTATGCTGTTTTGAAGGAAAATTTTGTTGATTAATACATACTAAGTATTAATTAATTAAATATTTAATTGACTTGACACAAACATGATAATTCATTAAAAATCACGCAAACAATAAGACCTATATTTTCTTTGTAAATAACGAATTAATTGAGTGTTTGTATTTTTTATTTTTTTAAAAGATATTTACATAATATCGACTTAAAATATTACATCATTATTTTATTTAAGAATAATAAATAATTTCTTTTTTAGAAATAACCAATAATATATATGTATCTCTTTAAAATAAATAAATAAAATCCAAATATATGCATTGCTTTTAGTGAAATTGAAACTAATAGGTGTACATTGCTGTCGTATTGAATTAGCAGCCTCTGGTAAATACCTCCTAGTTTGGTCGAATCACCCACCCGGAAAATTCTTGTTTGATCAAACATAAAAAGCTTATAGAATAAAAAATATTGTAAACTACTTTTCTCTAAATCATACATTTACTATTATACCATGTAAAAAAAAGAGTTAAAATTTATATAAATTTTTTAAGATGTAGATTTTAGTCATATACATTTTAAACATACTCCTAGACTCTAGTAATTCTTCAAAATGTATGGTTTAGTAATATATTTTTTAAAGTACACATTTAGGGTCTTGTAATTCAAAATTTTCAATCAAGTTTAAATAGTTTTTTTTCAAGAGTAAATTCAAAATTTTTAAAAATAAAATTAAAAAAGTAAAAAAAAAATGAATTTAATAAAAATGAACTTTTTTGAAAAGACATATTTAATTTATATTTGAAATAAAAAAAAATTGAAACACGTATAGATTTTTTTTTGTTATTTTAAAATTTGTTAAGATTTTACATTTTATGTTTTTCAAATTATAATCCTTTAATCTTCTTCATTTTTTTTAATCAATTTTAAATTTAATTTTTTTTATTTACTTATATTATTTTTAAAAAAATATTGCTTTTTGTATTTTATTTTTCAAAATTTTGAATTTATTCTTGGAAAAAAAAAAAACTATTTATACTTGATTGGAACTTTCGAAAAATCACAAAATACTATGAATATATCTTAAAAGATATATAAATAAAGCATATGTTTTAAAAAATTACAAAACTTGTAAAAATTTTAACCTAAAAAAAGTAGCATAAATATGCATACATATATTGCTCGACAAAAAAAAAAATAGTAGTTCAAGCATTTATATCTATGAAAAAAGTAGCTAAAACACTTATTAGTTATTTGTTTCATATAGAGAGTGGTGTTATTGTTAATGGGGTTGGAAGGGTCCATATTAATCATTAACTCACGCAAGAAATTTAAATTCAGAAAATTTTCATTAATTTCTTTTATGAAGCCTCACGGCCTCACCTACCATATCAAACTATATATAGACTAAATAATTAACCAAACTATTCTTTTTGGGTCAGATATTAACCACTAATTTGCTTTAGTACTTTCAAGTCATCTTATCTAGAAGACTAGAACAATATGTTATATGCATAAAATATAAATATATCAGAAAATACACCAAAGAGCTTAATAGAAAAACCAAAAGGAAAAAAAAGAAGCTTATAAATTAAATCACTTGCTCCCAAATTAAAGGCTTTAACTGCATTATTAATGTGCTTTAAAAACTTTGTATATAGGACCCTTTACTGTACAACATGCAACTTTTGCCAAACCGATTTGGATATATAGATCGTGACCACTGAACAAAGGTTTAAATATGTCGCATGAGATTTTGTTTTCTTGTTCAGTAATCAATTAATGAGAAATTATTAGTTAGTGTTGAAATAAATTGATATGGTAGTATATGGGAATTTCTTGTGATTCAGGTGATATGTTGTAAGACTTACAATCCCTCACTATAAAGCCAAGTTTGAATCTCACCAAAATGTTCGAATGTGTAAATGTGTTTTCTTTTTCTTAATAAAAAGAAAAGAATTTTAGAGCTTTTTTTTTTTAATTAAAAAAAATTAATGTGGTAGTACACGGAAGAAAAACAATAATAAGAGGTATAATCAATATATAATTTCTATAGGTACTTGGCATGAGTTATTCAATTTAGATGCTTCCAAAAGACGACTCACTGGTAATGTTAGTTGAACTCGTCAGGCATGTTTTAGATACAAGCTATAGCGACCCATCGCTACTGTTTATAGGTAACCCACTTTGATTCACAAACTCGTTGGCTGTTAAAGGTCTTAATTTTGTCAGCACACTTGCAATTGTAGCTCAAATATGTGACTTGATCAAAGGACCTTATATGTAGGAATGGAGTCCCATAGATTGTGGGCAATTTTATGTTAGTTTAATTATAAATATTGTATTTCACGACCAATTAAGTTAAATTTATTAATTTATATATTTTGTTGAGGAATGCTGGGGAGCAGCCTCTCCTCACCCTTATGTATTGGCATCTTGCTTACTAATTCTTGTGAACAACCAAACTTATTTGATAAAGTTTTATTATTTATAAACAACAACGTAGTAAACTTAGCATTTTATTCTTCCAATTGAAGTTTAAGAAAAAACAGTTTCAATGGAAATTTTAGTTTTTACATTCTTTGCTTTTTGTTCTGATTGTAACACCTTATTTGATTATTCTTTATTTTAGCACTGAATCACAATTTGCTAAAGGCTAAACCAAGTTAAGTTTAACCAGCAGTCCAACTTTTGGGTATTAATTTATGAATTAAACCCATGTTGGTCATTTCTTTTTTCTTTTTTTTTTTATAAGCTTTAGGGCATTTAAATCTATCTAATTTGTTAGGTTTATGATTTTTTTTAATACTAAATAGAGGCTAATTAAAGGTGAAGTTTCATTAAAAAATACATATTCATTTTTCATTCTTGAGGAATGCAAGATGTTGATTTTTGTTGAAGATGAAATTTATAGTTAAATAGATTAGTGTATCACTATTGAAGGAAAATTATAAAGTATCAATAAGACACTTGCTGAGCGTGCACATGACTAACGACTATAAAACATATCAGACAAGACAAGACAGTGATCTCTTTCATCTTAAAATTGTAAGACTTGTTTGTTTTATTTCTCAATAAATAAAAATATTTGTATATAAAATTTCGATTGCTTTTGATTAAGAAATTAACAAGCTTTTTTTTTTTTTTTTTTCTTTGGTTGACTTTGTTTTCTTTTAGATTTTTTTTTTAATTTAGTGAAATTTCATGCTTCCAACCGTGAATGGAAAAAATTCACGGTATACATAAGTAGTATAAATTGTTGCTTCTTCACTCAAAATAATAAGGCCAAACACTATGAGAAGGGGCGGATGTGATTATTAAAAGTGTCTCACTTCAATTTTCGATAAATAAAATTTTAAATATAATATTTATAATATTATAAAAAATTGCATTAAAAAATATCACTATATCTCATCCAAATTTTAAATTTTAGTATTTTAACACTCAATAACTAACTACAAACTCAATAATTTGCATATATTTTTATTAAAATAATATACAAATTTTATATTTTTTAATTAAAAATAAATAATAATTGAGATTTAGTCTATATATGATGCCCTTCCTAAATACAAATCCTAAATTTGCAACTAATTATCAGTACATTAACTCAAGCATATTTCCTTATTTTTTCGATTAAAGTGTATTTCAATTACGGGTACTAAATTATATATATTCTATACCTAACTAAATTGATCATCAAATAGCATTTTAGCTGTATATGACATATAAATGTGATATATGTATGCTATGTTCATAGTTAATATTTACATAAATTAAATATGTATACTTTGTATATAGTGAACAGAGTTTAAATAAGCTGAATATGTATACTTTATGCACAAAATAACATGTTATTTTGATAATAATTTAATTTTGTATTAATTAATATGGCTTGAAATCATGTATATAATTCCCTTGAAAAATGGAGGAAAAAAATCTTGACCGTATCTATTAAGATAATGTATGCATTTTTTTTCCTCCTACAATAAAGTAGTTCATGTTATATATAACAAATTTATCACAATTTTAATTAATATGATAATTTTTATATTAAATATAATTTTGTGAGTCCGATTATATTAACCAATAATATTGTATTAAATAGTTTATGATTCCTCTCAAACTTGAGATAAATAACTTTTTTTTTTCTGCTATTATAAGTTGTGCATACACATCACCTTTTCCAATCAAATAAATGAGAAAAATGTAATTTATTACTAAATATATTAATAACTTTATCACCAAGTAGAAATTGAATGCATCTTGAATTTTGTATCATATTTATCACTTAAATTATGCTGTAACTAATCATAATTTCATACATAAATATAATACAAGTTGTTATTTATTTGAGTAATATTAACAATCATTACTTAATAAATAACCCGAATTCCTTGTTCACCGGGAAGTCAGAAACGAAAAGTAATAATTGGCAAGTGGATTCAAAACGCATTGCTCCACCAATAAGAGTAAAAGCATTAGCCACGTCAGACACACACGTGGATGTCATATATAACCCTTTTAAATTTTTTGACTTGGCAGTCATGTACTGAGCCCGAACTTGAATGAGGTCATTCAGGTGCCGCACTGCTCTCGAGTCTCGATTCCCTCTCTCTTACGTCTCTCATTTGAGTTCAACTTCTCTTAACCCTAATTTCCTACTAAATCGATCCATATTTGTATTTGATTTCCTTATTTTTCTTTTATCTTTTTCTCAATCCAAGTTCTTGTTCAGTAAGTTCTATTCGTTGATTTTGTTTATTTATGGAAGTTTATATTTTTAACGTGGATGGATAGATAATATAATATCAATTAATTATAGATGATGTATACGAAGAATGTCTAATATGAATGCTCAATTGAGTACGATGATATATATTAATATCTCAATTTTGACTGACTTCGAAATATCATTTAAAGCATAGCTTCAGGGCTCGTGTTTTGAGCAGCTATTGGAAACCTACCTAGCCAGATTGATTATATAAAAAAAAAATTAAAAAAAATTTTGCAATTATATATTATATACAATGTTCATTAGTTTTATTTTAATTTTGTTTTCGATTTTTTATATACTAATATTTTAGGTGTTGTGCTGATTATACTATTTTCATTCGCACTTGTGCAGGGAGCAAGTTGATAAATTTATGGAGGTGACAGGTGAATTGGGTCAAGACCTCGATTTAGATCAGCAGGTAAATTATATCTTTAATTAGGTTTTAGCGACATCAACAAAATTAATTATTCTGTATGCATGGTTTTTTTTTTTTTGGGGATAATTTTTAAGCTTTTTAGTTGCCCCTATTACTTCCATGATATCAAAGAAGATGAAAATTGCTATAGTCATATAAATTTGTACATACTTTTTATATGCAAATTATTTATATTGAAAAAGTGATTTAATTTTCTAAAATTTTTTATCACGATATAATTAATTTTGTTGCAAAAATAAGTATAAATTGTGTCCTTAGCATTACTCCAAAGAAGATATGTAATAAATTGGAAAGGATTAATTATTTACCCCTTTTCATAAGAGTTTTATTTTGCACTCAAAACAATAGTGAAAATTTTAGATAAGAGAAATGTAAAATTGAAGAAATAAAGATGTGTATAAGGAGAACTAAAATGAAAAAGCTTACATAGAAAACAAATTATTATATAATAGAGTTTCAACAATGAAATTGAGTACAAGAACAGTCCAAGATACTTAACTAAATTAATGGCTCCTTTGAATGTGTTATTTTTTAAAATAGTATTAAGAAAAAGTAATTTAAAATAAATTAATTTGATTAAAAATAATTTTAACTTTTAAAATAATAAATGTTCGTGATGAAAATAATATAAGTGATTTTGAGTATACTTTAGTAATTTTTTTTTTTTTTTGGATAGAATGCACTCAAGATTATTTATCCCAAATGTTAGTATTATTTACTTCTTTTAAAATCATAAATATTTTTTTTTTTTTTGAAAAAACTTAACGTAGAGATTGCAAAAACCCTCTTAAAAATGCTTTAATGCATTTGAAAATATTTTAAACTAAAAGGATATACTAGTACTTGGATATAGCTCTCTCAGGAAGAATAAAAAAAATAAAAATGAAGGTAAGAGATGGATACTTCGTGATCAGTACATCCAATGTATTTATTGCATATCTTTCATTTTATGAGTAAATTATAAACTCATCAAAATATTGGGATATAGTAGTACGTGGTTTACTTTTTATTGAATTATTTAAATCATATGAATCTTGATGATGGTCGATTGCTATTAAATTTGAAATACCTTTATGTCTATCTAGTTAGTATTTATTAATTGGTATAATCAAAGTTTATTTTAATTAAGATGTAAATTAATGTATGCTCATTTAATATTGATTATTGATAGGTAAATATTCAAGGTGTGAATTCACAGTCACCCTGGTCAGACTCATCTCCAGGATCACATTCAAGTAGTGTTGGATCTCATAACGTTGGAAACAACAATTATAATAATAACGTGAACTCTATCCAAAGAGCAAGCGACCTTATAATGGCAGTCTCAGTATCTGCTGACCTATACAAAAATCGAATAATTGATCTAGCTATGGAATCAATGCAAGAGCTTAAAAAAAAGGCATTAGCTGCACAACCTTTGTGGAGATTTGATGCAAATATGAACATTGAGATACTTGATGATTTCCAATATATTAAGGAATTTGGACATGTTAATGCCACTTTGATGGAGATTGTAAGAATGGTTGAAGTTGGAACAACTTCATCTTTACCAATGTTCGATGAAACCACAACTACTACTCATCAGACTAGTCCACACAATATGTTCCCTAACGAACAACAACCTGATCATCCTCAATCATCATCTTCATCTCTGTCCAATATTCTTCAGATTGAAGCTTCTAGAGAAACTGCTTTTATTGGAATGAGTCCGGCTAGTATTGTTGAATTGCTTATGGATGTGGTTAGTTATTTATATTTTTCATTTTCTTTCTTCATTTTCAAACTTTTCATTTTTTTTTCTTTGTTAATTAGCAAGTTTCATTATTGACTAAATAGCTTCTAACCTCTCCAAACTTTGAAATGTTTCGCACAAAGTCTCCAAAAAAAAAAAATTAACACTTTGATCCCAAAACTATATTTTATATTTTAACATGACTACTATAATTAAAATTATAAAGTTTTCAGATCAAAGTGTAATAAAACTTTTTTAATGGATGAAAGGCCATAAGTCTCTAGCTTTTTAGTATACTATATATGTCATGTTACTTTAATAAAATTAATACTGAAGTTATATTTTGATTATTAACTGAGAAACTGTATCAAATTCTGTCAATTATTAGTCATGTTACTAAATTTGTGAGATTATCTTTAGAATAAAAATTTTATTTAGATTATTAAAGCAATAGTAAATGACTAGAAATAACCTTATTTGTTTTTATAACTAGCACATGGTAAAATATTGCCTAATTTCTCAATCAATAATCAAAATAAAACTTTAGCTTTAATTTTAGGAAAATAACATGACGTATTTGATCAACTACAAAGCTACCAGACATATGTGCTCTAACATGCTTCACCCTTTTTTAATTGAGAAAATCACAAAGTTAACACCCTAAAATATATATAATAATAATAATAATAGCATCCTTAACACAATTTCATATCATTTTCAATTAAAAATAAGAGTATTGTTTTTGTTATTGTAAATTTTAGGGATGTTATTTTAGTTAATTTTCCTTTCTTAATTTAGTAGTCCAAAGTATGGAATCAAAGTTGTTTAGTATTACGTACCTTATATGGAAATCACTTACCCGTTAATTGGGATTCAAAAATACAAGTGTATTTCACAATATATATATATATACAGTGAAATACATGTATCTTAGACTAAATAATGGTAAGCATCCTAATATTGTAAGCATGCATGTTTTAATCTAGCCATAATGTTTTCAGAAGCAGTGGTCACATGCGTTTTCCAGTATAGTCTCAAGAGCAGAGATACTCGGATTGTTGTTATCGGCGGGAGTCGAAGGACATTATGATGGAACCCTACAAGTGGTAATATTAATTTAAATAATTTACATATTTACATGTATAAATAAATGACACACTAGATCGATCGTGTAATATATTTTTGTTCATTTTGTTTTGCCTCCTTTTAGATGACAGCAGAATTTCATGCAGCGACACCATTAATACAAGCTCGAGAAACTTATTTTGCAAGGTACTGTAGACAGGTAGACAATGGACTTTGGGCAGTAGTTGATGTATCTTTGGAGAATTTGTTTCATTCTCCATTGATGATTAAATTCAGAAGACGACCTTCTGGTTGTTTAATCCAAGAAATGCCCAATTCCTGCTCTAAGGTGATTAATTAATTTCCTTATTACTCCATTAATTAGAATATATATTTATCTTTCAACACGTATTATTAATAATGAATATGGTTTAGGTTACATGGGTTGAGCATGTCGAAGTAGACAATAGAATGGTTCACCCCATTTTCCATCAGCTAGTCACTTCTGGTTTTGTATTTAGTGCAAAACGTTGGGTTGCTTCTATACTTAGGCATTGTGACAAGTATCAAGCTTTTATAGCAACTACCACTCCTTGTACCGTTGATGGAGGTAAACATGTTTGACTTTAAATCTTCCCTCTAGTTTATATATATATAATCTATGTTATTAAATTGGTATTTTATTTTTCTAACTAGTATTTGAAGAAAAATTATCTTAAACAATCAGTATCTAAACATTGAATTACTCTCATCTTTAAGTGTGAATATCTATCTGCCCATTAATGCATAGTTTACATAGGACAAGCTGGGAAGACAAGCCTCTTGAAATTATCGGAGAGGATGATGAGAAGCTTTTGTATGGACATCAGTGGCTCTACAACTAATCTATGGAGGCCATTGCCTATAGCTGGTGCTGAAGATATTAAGTTTTTGTTAAAGAACAGCATAGATGATCCTGAAATACCACTAGGAACCACTGTTGTTTTTGCCACTTCTCTATGCCTTCCAGTCCCATCAAATCATCTCTTCAATTTTCTTCGAGATGACAATTCTCGAGCTAAGGTATATATATGTGTGCGCGCGCTCTTTTAATAAATCACACTTGATTGCCTATTAGATTACAAGATTATTAAAAGTCCCTCATTTCATTGTGGATTGTTCTCTAAGGTGGACTTTATATATTCGGCCAGCTTAATTATTGGATTTTAAGCCAGCCCATTGCACTTAGCGAGTCTACAAAATAAGCTATTGAAAATGGAAAATGCTTTTTATTTACCATAACAACTTGATAAATATATGGTGTACATGTTATAATATAATTGGTCTATTTTATAATTGTTTTAACATCTCATCTATCCAATTTAACATTTAATAATACGTCATTTAATACCCATAATAATTTTCACACACGTTTCACCCTTTAGCATATATTCGTCAATAAATGCCAGATTAATGGAGCAAGTTTATTCCACTATCTGTATTGTAATTAAATTAAAGCTGGTTGGGTTTACAATATCTTTTAAACATATATATTTAATACTAATCACATTTTGCAGTGGGATGTACTCTCACGTGACCAGAACGTCCAAGAACTTGTTTACATCGTCAATGGCGTTAACCAAGCAAATCGTGTTTCTGTAATACAAGTAAAGGTGAGCAGTGAACCAATTGTCTGTTTAATTTTAATTGCATAGTTTTTTACAACTATGTTTTACGAAAAAACATATTTTTATTTTTTTTTATTTTTTAAAGGATCAAAGTAAAATTATTTGAATAATTGGATGATAGAACATGAGTCCTACTTACAAATTCACTTTAGCCCAACATTAATAATTTATTTCTTAATTTAATTGCAGGCTCGGCCGAAAAGCAAGAAGGCCATAAATTATTTGCAAGAAAGTTACAGTGATCCAACAGGATCTTATGTGGTTTATGCACCTCTAGATATGTTTGCCTTATCAGGTCTCTTAAATGGCGAAAACCCAGATTTTGTGTCTATTTTGCCATCAGGTTTTGTGATATTCCCAGCTGATCCTAGACAAATCATGCATTATAACGCAGATCAAGAAACTAGTGGAGCAAGTATTCTTACAGCTGCCTTCCACATCATTGACAATGCATCTATTGAAGACTGTATGCCTTTTGAATCAGTTCAAACTATTTATAGAATTGTCACAGATACTGTATGTTTAATCAAGGCTGCCTTTAACATCCAGTAGTTGCCATATATGTATCATCTAACAATTTGACCAATTAATGCTGTATTTGATCTCCTTCTAACTTTTTTACAACAAGTAGCACTGTGAATTAGTCAAAGCGTCCTTTAATACTTGTATGAATTTCAAACGTAGTTGGAACTTTAAATTAGCTTTGGCTATGACCTAGCTGATATATAATAGAGATCCTCAAACCAAAAACCAGGGCAGAGTTTTTATTGATGTTTGCCTTTTTAAAGCAAAAACATGAATCCTAATTGTAGATGGTACACGAAACTAATTCATGGTTACAGAAATGAATGGACCCCTACACTTGTTTGAGTTTAAAACTACACTAATCTCACGCAACTAAAACACTCGGCAGAACTCATTGCACTTTTATCTTCTTGGCAGAATATCTGAAAAAGAAAAGTCATGGAAGGGTGGACCTGCAAATAAGGCGAAGATATAGAACAAATATTAGACTAATTTATAAAATTAAAATAAAATAAAATAAAATAAAATTTGATATTAAAAATGCAATCATCTGATGATCACGATTTTACAGGACTTTTTCTTCTGGGTTTTTTGTGCGCTAGTTTTAGTTCATCTTTAACGTTTTATGAGCTGCATTATCCTTCTTCACAGAAAAGGCACCACGAAGGTTACCGATATTTACAGAATCCACCCTTAAAGTACTGATATTATTTCGGCCTTCTTTTCCCACTTTATATTTACTTTTACATCTCATTTCATTACTTTTACTCTGGTTTTGTAAGCACATAAATTATAGTAAATCCCTAGTTGACCTTTCAGAAAGAATTAGGATGATCACTAGTATTGGATAGTTTATAATTTCCTTTTTCCCTTCTCTGTGAGGTAAAAACAGATAATATGAAGTTTCCTGAACCTTCTTGTTCACCGAGAATGTAAAACGGGATATGTGCGACCATCTTCGATGCACCATCACTCCACTTGACAGTACCAGGTCTCTGCGTGTTTGCATGAGAAGATTGCGAAGGCCCTAAAACAGATAACGAAATTGCAGGTTCATTCATTAATCCCAAATAATCTCGAGCGCGCCTCCATACCCGCACATCTGTGTTTTGAGATCGAGCTACCTAAGCAAGTCAATATACCAGATATGAGATGCAGTGAGAGAATAAAAAACAACATGCTTTGAACTCTTTCAGGCGCTGGAATACCCACTAATACTCTGGTCAAAAAACAACAAAGTTCACCTTGCCCAGTGATACACATGCCCTAGGTCGTAATTCACGGTGGTAAGTAGCAAGCTTTGCAATAGCTGTCACAACAAAACAAAGAAGCCTTGCTTGTGACGACTTTCTGAAGGTTTGACCACTGGAGCCAGAGGCTGAGTCCTGCCTTACACCTAAACGACTTCACAAGTAACAATAAAAAAGACAATGTCAATTGAATAATTTTCAGACATTAATAAGCAGATACCTAAAGGGAGGAAAAAACCAAGGGTAAAGTATGTCATACCTAGATGAGAGGTTTTCATACAAGAGTAATTCTAAGCCCTCAAAAAGCTCACGAGCTGCATCTTTATGAGATGCACCACCACCACCATGCTCCCCTATGGCCCAACATAACTGCAATGCCAATTCTGTCTATAGGAAAACAAAGAATTAGTAAACAATTCAAAACACAATCATTGTAAATTTTCCATAAATAACTAACAAGGAGGTACACGACCTTTTCTGAACCGTCATAAGCCTCCCCAAGCCTGTCCATTATGGGCTTCTGCAAGGGATTTTAAATTCCATTATCATCAAGCAAATAAGCATAAAAGATCTCAACAAGGAGAAGAGGGGAAGTAATCAAGCATGCTAAAAGATGCAACTGCAGAGTCATGTAATATACTGCTCCTTTCTTGTTTCAAGGCCTCTCACAAAGTTAAAACTGGGTTGAGAACTAAACAAGTTTAAAGGGCAGCACGTGCATCTTCCGGTTAAGAGTTGTTTTGAAATATTATTCATAAGAACATACACAGGAACTTAGCAAAACATTATATCCAGACAAATTATGCAATAACTTCAACTAGTGCTCTCATATCCAAATCGACCCGAAGGATGTGTAGTATTGTCTAATAAATGAAAATTTTAACATTTTGATTGACTATGTGGCCTGTGATATTTCTTAAAAAAAAAAGGCAATAGATACAGTAGAAATATAAATGGTATGATGACAAACACTGAACCAAATACGGAACAATACCTTCAAAAGAGCGATAAAATCTGGAGAACGCTGAAATGCAGCAAGCATGAATTCTAAAAGCCTCTTGTGAACCTACAAACACACGATTTCTCATAAATATATTCATATACTTCTTAGACAACAAATGGTGATCAAATTTACGATTCTATATGAAAAAATTCTTACTACTAAGAAACAATATGATATATATAGCTAGAACAAGATGGATCGTCAATTTAGGAAACCTTGGGACTTGGAAGATGACTGCTAGTCAAATGCCAATATTTTTAACTTCTGATATATTGATATAGGTAGGAATGATAAACATTAATTGCTAATAACATCTTTAAAAGAGAGCAAGTTAATAAAGATTACACCCATCAGAAGTTGATGATGATCTGTCCAACTGAAAATTGAGAAAAAAATGTATCATATGACTTGAAAGAGAAAATAAAAGAAATATATTATAAACAGTGTGCGACAGTGGGTCATCCTGTAAGACCTAAAATTCCCAGTTTATGCTACTGTCTGTTTTGTAAAATGTGCAGTTACTTGCTTTTCATGAGAATGTACCGGAATTAACTTCACCTGAAAGCACGAAGGTGAACTAGACAGACTTTTCTTAAAACTAAATTTCACTCCATATGTCCCTTTTTTTAATCAAACGGTACTTGGCTCAAACCTATGACTTGAAGTGGGGAGGGGTCTTAATCACCAGACCAGACGACAAGATCTTGTGAACCACTTCTCTTCATATACATCATTTAAGTAACTCCTACTGAAATGCATCAATCCTATTAGAATCTCAATTATAGTGAATATATATGCACCTCGTAAGAGAAGTTTCTGTCTGGAAGTATTGTAGCATTTCTAGACATAAGTAGGGGAATCAATGCACATATCAAAGCTGAAAAAGGAAAAAGAGAAGCAGCCTCAGACACCAACTCAGAGGGTAATGGATAACTTTGCTTGAATTCTTGATGCCAATGTAATATGAATTAAAAAATATATTAACGTACAATTGTTGACATTATGCAATGCTAATGCAAAATACGCATCAAGGAGCCTGGGTGACAAATTGAGCACATATTTCAGCCTATCAGTCTGAGGGGTATTGATTGCAATCTCTAATGCTGCAGCCATCCCAGGAGAGTTCCAGTGCCGTTCCTGATATTCAACCAAAAGTAAATGTCAAAAATGTCCAGTTTCGTTCAATATTCTAGTTTGTAAGAACTATTCCCCCCAAACAATTATCCAAAAAAATATTTAACGCATTTATAGCCATATTGTTTTGAGAAACAGTCTAATCAATACATCCTAAATGTAGTTTTCTGCGTACTGAAAAGTCAAATAATAGACTTTATAGAATGTACTGAAAAGAAATTGGGACCAAAAGTACTTTACAGCAAGCCCATCGTTCTCATCCTTTAAAAGTTCAAGAAACAGAGGATTAGCATCATCCATTGCATTGATGTCCTCATATTCAGAGTCCCCTCCTCCATCTCCTATTGTTGATCCAGTATAAGCTTCATCCATAAGTGCAAGTAGCGACTGCATCTGTAGAAGATTTGTATCCTGAAATGTACCAGGTACAACATTTTGAAAAAGAGCATGGGTTTACAAGAAGAATCAAAGTTAACCTCGGGAGCAGTACCCTTCTGGATTGAATCTATGCTATTTCCCACCAGGGACCCTGACTTTCGTTCAACCTTCTCCAATGCCACTAACACAACTAGCATGCCAGAATAGGAAAATGCCACAAGAAATCTTAATTTCCTCAAAGTGAGATAGGAATATAGGACACAAAATATATACCAATTTAAAGCATATCAGCCCAATTCAATGTTTAACAGGCCAATAAGTCATAAGACTATAAAGACATCAACTTTGATCTCGAAAATAGTAAGCACCACCAAGCGATTTTTAATGGAGGGAAATAAAAGGAACACCATTGCAACTATACATGACATTTAGGTGATGTTTGGTTAGATGTAATTAAACTTGTAATGGAATGAGTTTTACTGATTACTATGTTTGGTTATACCCAATTTAATTGGGAATCGTAATGGGTTTACTAAAACAAGTGAATCATCATGCCATCTATTATCCTCAGAAAAAGTCTTGACAACCTTTACTTTTGCTGATTAACTTTATTTTTCTTAATAAAAAACATTATTTTAATTCATACACAATATCCATCAACATCAAAGTATTTTATTTTAAAAAAAATAACATACAAATGTTTAATTTGTTTTTATTATTATTTGACAATACTGATATCAAATCAAACAAAATAATAGTAATATTATTTCATTTTTCATTCAATTCAATTACAATTATTATTCTCATTAATTTTCCATTCAATAAATCAAACGTGCCCCTAGTATTCAAAGCTGATCCTATAATAGACAGTTATTCCAGTAAATATTATTGCATAAATAAACAGATGTCAAAGAAATAATATACATGCAAACGTCATGTGTTTCAGTCTTATCTCAACAGAGCAATGACTCGTGTATAATTTGAATCCATGATCATAGGCATCAATCCCATAAAAAACAGCGTACATGTTGCTTTTTCAAGGTAAGAAATTTGAAGTCAGTGTTCCTTGAGGCTATAATATTGGTGCTCAGAAAATTTCCAAGAACATTAAACTAGCAAAACAAACAGGTAGGCAGCTGGATTGGAAAATCTAACCATATTTAGAATTAGAAGAATTTCTAAAATAGATAAATTAATACAGTATACATTCCACACTTTCTTATTGTTGACTGGAGGTTCGGATCAGATGGTTTTGTAGAAAATCAAGTGGAGAGGGCGCTCATCATAGACAACATTTAACAAGCAAAACAAACAGGTAGACTGTTGGATTGGAAAATCTAACCATATTTAGAATTACAAGACTTTCTAAAATTGGTAAATTAATACAGTATACATTCCACAATTTCCTATTGTTGACTGGAGGTTCGGATCAGATCGTTTTATAGAAAATAAAGTGGAGAGGGAGCTCATCATAGACAACAAGTAATATATGCAAGTTTACATGAACATTTGAAGGAAGAATAAAGGACATGTGGTTATCCAAAAAAATATTAAAAAATGGAACAAAGTACAGAAAATGGAAACCAGTCACTAACTTGGCATGTCTACCAATGATGGAAATAGTGGAAGAAATGACCCAGGTGACATTAATGCTGGAAAAACCTTCATAAATGATTTTTCTAATCTGCAAGACAAGAGAGATAGAAGAAAATTAGCAAAATAGTTGTTGCATTTAGCCTATCAATGTGTTAAATCAAAATCAAATATAATCATTTTCCATATATTTTGAATTAAAAATAATAACTATTAACATTTCTTTCTCACTTTCAAGAAAGAAATATCAGTAGACTAGAGACAAAATACAACAAGAAACACGTCATTTACATTCACTGGTCTTGAGCAATCTAGGCAATAAGAAAACAAACGCTATCTTTCATCATCAAGCCAAAGCTTATTAGAAGTTCCCTTGCATAGTGCTATTATATCAACCAAATCTGATTCCACTACTCATAAATTAGAAAGCTTTCTATCTAGATGTCTTAAAAGTGATCAAATTCAAGATCAGAAAAAGGAATTAAAGAACTTACTTCTCTCCATTCCATGCAATCAACTTTAGCAATAATGGAAAGAACTGCATCCATATCATT
Organism: Elaeagnus macrophylla; assembly: GCA_029378325.1. Classification (NCBI taxonomy): domain Eukaryota; kingdom Viridiplantae; phylum Streptophyta; class Magnoliopsida; order Rosales; family Elaeagnaceae; genus Elaeagnus; species Elaeagnus macrophylla. Next base: position 18,797,181 of record CM055646.1, on the reverse strand, counting down.
GACATTAGAAATGGACATAAATGATGGTATCATTTCGCATATATATTCACTGTTGCTAAATTGCAACCCATAAGTTTCAACTCATCAATTACGTGAAGGTTTTATTGTCAGCAAAAAAGAGATGATCTACCACATATGGATTGGCAGAAGAGTATAATATGGCTCTGCTTCTTTCCCGATGCAGGAGATGTTTATGTTCATTATATGGACACAGAATTGGCAAGCTGTAGTCTTTTTCGACTTAAGAGTTCTCAAAAGCAACACAGATAGAATTTTGTATAATCATACTACATTTGACTTATTTGGGAAATACTATATTAATTTATGATAAACAAAAGTTATTGTAAATCACAAGCCGTACCTGAGGTAGTAAGGTAGGGAAAGTGGTTACAAGTTTTTTCATGTTTGTATTCAGAAAGTCAAGGGTTGCTTCTGCAACAACAGGATCAGCAAACTCACTGGAAACAAAAAATGTCAGGTATCACACATAAGGTCTCAACATTTTTCCACAGCCATACGTTTTGGTACGAGTGATTAATGATTTTGAAACAAAATTTGTAAATGAAACATTAAAATAAAATATAGAAATTATCACCGGGTCTTCACCAATAAAAAACACAATTTAAATAAAAACATGATAATTCCAAACAGTCTTAGAAATAATTTGATATAAATTATATTATTACCGGCTCAAGCAAGACCGGAAAAATATCCACAGACTAGGATCAACGTCATGTAGAACCATTTCTCCAAAATCGAGGAAAAATTGAAGAATGGCCTGAGAGAAAAGACATCCAAAAATATGAGGAATGAAAAACATTATATATAACCGTGAATGACGGTTGAAAATTAAAAATACTTCTAATGTCAATGAGTAGCAACGTTTTTACTTATTCCAATGAATATACAGTTGAAAACGAAAAGTAATCTCATAGAGTCGTAGACAATGGTCTACTGCTCTAGCAACAAATATTTACACAAAGATTAACTAACAGTTATAGCCTCAATTCTCAAATATCAAAATGCTAGTCTTTATATTTCTAGGCCATAGAGGAATCCAGAACTTTAAAACTTCAAGTTCGACAATTGTGATAGAGTTATAGCGATAAAAAGCTAAAATATCATTAATGCAGAAACAATGATTAAAATTCGGAAAATTGAACCGAACCAGTAAGAGAATGCCATTGGAAGTTCGAGATCGCGAAAGCGAGGCCACCGAACGTTGAAAAAGCTTGTTTATCTGTGAATAGACCGTAGCTACCAAATCCTCTGATTTCTCAGCTTTACATATTTCATAGAGCTTCTTCACCTGAACATCAAGCACCAAGCATAAGAAAATCAGTAAACTCAAATCGGAAAGTACATATCTGCAACTTTGGCGCATAATTAAGGTTAAATTCAAGCTTAGTCCCAGAGTTGAAATACAATTTCAAAAATTACTTTTCTTCTTTCTCTAGAAGCAAAAAAAGAAAGCAAAAAAAAAAAAAAAAAGGTTGAAAAGTGGTAGAATGAGGGACTCACAGATTGGAGAAGAGAGGGATCAGAAGCAGGATCATTTGCGATATTGGAGTCTCTGGAACTATTAGATAAGGTTCTCAGGTGGAAATCCCAATTAGTGTCTCGATCATCCATTTCTCCGACAAACAATCCAAAAGCACTTTTCTCTCTCGCCAAATCAAAGTGATTTCTTTTTTCTATCTGAAAAAAATCGAAGTGCTTTTGAGTTTTTAGTGCTTTTGCTGGCCAGTGGCCATAAAGCTCGAAAGCTCCGTAATTTCAGAAACACCCAAACTAGACCTGGGGAAAGTCTCACCAAAATCGGAAGAAAATATGAGAAAAAGGCGTTAACCGCAGTAGGCAGAACACCATCCAAATGATAGAGCTTTTTCACATAAACGACGTCGTATCAGATTTCTTTTTTTATATTTTTTTTTTTTTTTGGAACATTAATCTATATACTAAATTTGAGTTTTACATTTCGAATGTTTTGTAGGCTGCGAGCCAGCTTTTAATACAGTTCGTAAATATTTGACATTTTTTTAATAATATTTTTAGTTCAAATTTCCATACCTTAATGATATCATCGAACTAAAGAATGTTCTATAGTTAACCTATAAGTATATCTAAGACGTTATATTCCCCAACAAAGTATCTGATTGAAGAATATATTTGATTTGCACTGTGGGTGGTTATGTCTTGCACCCTGTAGTTTTCTTCTATGCAATGCGGTGTTCACTGTTCAGTTCATTTGCTGTGCAGATTTGGAGGTTGAAAGAAGTGTGCTTTTCCTATTTTTGTAAGGTCCAAGCGTTCGATGGAACTGCCAAATGAAAAGAGACTCGAGACTTTAAGAGTTTTACTTCAACTATGTGGTGGTATTTATTGTTTTATCATTGCCTTGTATTATTGATTAAAACGTTGTTGTTTCCGAGAGTACCTAAGTCTATGGTTGTTTTAAGAACATTGCTCTTTCTATAGTATTGCTCATAATTGAGTATTTCATTAACAAAAAACAAAAACAAAAAAAAGCATATTGAAAGAAGTGACTGTTAATTTATTGAGCTGAGAGTACAAACAAACTATAATTTTAAGTTAAGAGTCATATCTCATAAGATCATAAACAAATCGAGTATTTTGTTGCTGCAACGCTTCAATAACAGTTAGTCCATTAACTGGCAATAATTTTATGCAGAAATAAGTTCTTGCATCATCAAATAAATACCTGAACTTTGCAACTATCACAAAATCAACTCCTCCTTGAAAATGAAATGTCATGGTTGAATATTGGCGAAACAACATATAGTGTTTATAACAATATTCCTAGTGTGTTCCAAACCAACATAATATCTATCAAACTCTGTCATCACAAAATCATAAGCTGCCTTATCTATATAGCTGGTTGTTGCTCCGCTATCTATGATACAACCTCCGCTACTATTATCCTTGAGGCTGAAAAACCCTATACGTCTTCTTCCAACACCTATATCTATTAAATTCAAGTAGTAATGCTCATTAGACCTATTATGATTTTGTACAAACGAACTTCTTCGAAAACTTTTGAGCTGCAAATTTCATTCACAAATTTTAAATTTGTCATTAAAATTTGAGCAACCAAAGATCATGTTATTCACAGACCTTGTGCCTCCACCTTTTAAAGGAAAGTAAATGTTTCTGTTGAAGCAACACCTAAGGTTACAAAACCATCACCATAACCTTGCTCGTACATGTATTTTTCGTTGACACAACCGAAAATGTTACTACAAAGTGGACTAGAACATGGAAGCTTTTTGCAGGTTCTAGAAGCATTTGGATTGAAATAGTTTCTGTTTGATTGAAACAATTTATGCAAGGTATACACTGCGTCCAAATGAGGTCACTTCCGGTGTCCATGACTAAGGCTGGGCATTTTTTTTTTTCAAAAACCAACCAACCAATCCAATCCGGTCCAAACCAAGCCTATTTTTTGTTTTTGAAGGTTGGTTGGTATAGATCTAAAATATTATAAAACCGATAATATCTACTAAAAATAAAAATTGACAAAATCGATAAATGTTATAAAAAATAAATAAAATAAAGTCTTAATTAATATTATACAAAAATACAATATAAAGGTCCTAAACAAATATTTAGCGTATGGAATCATGATTTTAAATTTAGGAGGGTGAATAATGGAACATGAAAAATGAAGTGTCAATAATGAGATATTATTCCCATATAGCACATATTGATAACTTTAAATTTATCAAGCAACAAAGATAGTAGTTCTTATCACCGATAGTAACAAACCTACATACTCCAGCTTAAAAAAAAATGTTTGTAGGGGTAAAATATTGTTTGTATTTTTTATTTTATTTTTTATTATAATAATAATTTTTAAGTAAAATTATAAGTCTAAAACCGTCAAACCAAACTCTTTTAAATTGACATTGTACGTCGGCTTAAAGGTTAGTTTTTTATGGGTTATAGTTTTGAAGGTCGGCTTGTAAAATGACTTAATAGTAAATCTATTGAACCTATGCTCACTCTTATCTATGATTAAGACAATGTCGATTTAAAGGTTGATTTTTTAAGAATTATAGATCGATTAAAATTTTAAATTTTTAAAAATTTTTAAAATATAATCTGAATTATAAAATAATTTAATAGTAGACTGCTCACTCCTTACTAATGTTTGTCTTTTATTCGGGGGTACCGACAGAAGAAAGTTGTTTGGTGTATATGCCAGCTAAATTTTTTTGCTTTTGAAGTTGAATATTTTCAGGGTTCATATTATTACTTAGTGATGATTGAGGCTAAGCTAGCTATAAGGTTTACTCTGACATTGGAGACTTCATTCAGTCTTTGAATTCTCTCAAATTGCGAAAGTTTTTCATTGTAGTCAAGAGAGTCTGGAGTGCCCCTAGGAATAAGTTTCAGACTAAATCCAGAGAACTTGGGAGAAATATTGCAGCTGCTCAAATTGTAAGGCTAAAGAGCTGAAAAATGAGAGTTAATAAACAAATTCGAATACCAGCCATTTTTGGTTTTGCTAGGTTAGTAGATTGAAAGACCTCTCTTCTGTAGTGTATCATATTGTTGTGGTATGATAGCCTAGAATGCTTTGCCTTCCTCTATTCTCTTCCCATTTCTCTTTAGTCAACTTTGGTGACTTTTTTTTATTGCCTCGTCTTTCAAAGTTTAGAGCTTTAGACCAGCACATGTTGAATATATAGTCAACTCATTTCAAGCCATAGACTATAAAGTTCAATCTCAAATTAAATTTAATCCATACAAAAAAAACCTACCCAAACATATTATCAATGATCGAATATAGTTAAATATAACGAGAATAAATTATTTTTTAATATGTTTACATACCTCATAGTGAAAATATATATAAAAAATTATAAATTTAAGTCTCTACTAAATACGAATATTAATTTCAACGGGATAAGTAAATATTAATTGCAATAGATGATACACTAATTACATTACTCACGTAAATATATATAATCTAATTTGTTATTTTAATTGTTTAGTCAATACATGTGAAGAGCATGTAAAGTTAAAATTATTTTTAAAAATAACGGTTGTAGCATAACATTTGAAAATGAAGACCTTTAACATTAGCTAAATAACTATTAGGGCTCATCGTTAAAAATATTGACAAAAGACACTGCTCTATTTTATTTTTGTTATAGTTTAAAACAGTAATTCAAAGAATTCAACCAGTCTTCGAATCCTTTCGTGTTGGCTGAGCTTTAGGGATAGAAAGGAGAGTCCTTGGAATAAGTTTCGGGCTAAATTCAGTGGGTTGGGATGTACTGTAGTGGACTAATGTAAGTTTTAGGAGTTGAAGAAATAGAGATATAGAGAAAATTTTGTATAAAGCCATTTTCAAAGGAAGTGTGAGCGAATGGAGGTTCTTTCTGGAATTTATATAGTGATAGGGAAGGTTCTTCACTTCTTCTACTTTGTTATGCCTAAGCACTAAGATAACTTCTAGCAATGTAGCTCATCCAATAAATGAGCATTTATAACATTCTAATTTGATTCGGAGGGCACAACCTTTAAGGTGTTGGTTTCTGCTTTGTTTTGGTACATGAGCGTTATCATACCCAATCACTTGAAAAAAAGTAGATGTGTGTAGTATTTTTCTATTCTTTTAAAAAGAGACAATAAGTTATAAAAAAGTAAAGATAAAAATGGAAAAAAATAATACAAGTTCTACGATTATGTGATAAAATGCACATTAATTTTATAATTATTGAGTTAAGTATTTAAGGTTTTATAATTTAAACAAGTTAGTTAATTTAGTTCAATTATTAAAACATTATAATTATGATTAAAACTAACGAAATTAAAACATGAATTTTGCGTAACTTTCAGCGATTGAAGTAATGATATTTTTATACATTTTTCAATATTCTATAATTTGAAATTGATGGCAAAAAATTATTAAAAATTGGAAAAATAGAAATGTGGGGGAGCTGGGAGGGAAGGGAGCCAATTGAAAAAATAAATTCCCCCAAAATTAAGAACAAATGAATCTTCTGTTAAATTTTTACTTAATAACATAAATTAAACTAAAATGACTGACTTTCATAAACTATAAAAACAAACTAATGTGCTGACCTAAAAAATTTTGTGACTAAATTATTAATTTTTAAAAATAATGAGATTATTATTATTTATTATTTGATAAAAATTTGTCCAATTATATTTTGAAATAAAAAAGTTACGAAGAGTGTCCAAATTAGAGGTGTCAAACGGGCTGACACGGCACGGCACGGCCCATGTCTCTCGGTCATTAACGGACTGGAGCAAGCCGACACGCAAAACCTTATTATTTTAAAAATTAATTTTAAAAAATATCAATAAATAAATAATTTTTTTTTTACATTTAATAAAATTTAGACATAACTTAATATATTCCAAACAATCTATCAAATGAAAGTTGAGAATTCAACTCTCACCAAAGTCCACAAGTCCATAATAAAGGCAGGCTCGTATATGTGCCAAAAGCCGGTACGACACATTAGTTAAAGGGCCACATGTCGACACAACACGTTAATTTAAAGGATTGTGCCGTGCCGTTTAACACATCTAATTCAAGTTGGGCACATAGCATATTCTAACCGAAAGTTTCTTAAGAATTAGATGTTGTTGCTTTGTGCCACATCATTATATGAAGAATTACATTGCATACTCTTTGTTTAACAACATTAGTGGCTTGAGATATTTGAAGAAGCCATAGTGTATGTTGAATGGAATGTGTGCCTAAGAGCCATTTTAGTTCAATCAACTCCTCTAATTTAGGCCCTCGTTTCTGATCCCTAATAGTAGTGAACAAATTTGCTTATATTAGAACATAAGAGCAATTTTAAAAGGTTTGTTGGAAAGAATTCAAACTGAAAGAGAGTATTCTAACTCTGGTTAAGCGATCCTTCTTTGACAACTAGCCATAAAAAATATTAAAACAATTGGCAACTTTCATTATATTGTGGGAAAGTATATATAGTGAGAAAATTAGAAGAAGAAAAAAACCAGTATTTAAATAAATTCAAGGCATACGTAAAAATATTAATTTTTCTTAGTATTTATTTATATTATTAAATATACGTAAATTTGAGCTAAAAATAATAAATAGGACGGCAAACATGTATACGTACAAGACAATTAACACTCAGTGCAAGCATTTGTTAAATATAATTTATCAATTATTAAATTATAATAATAAACTTAGAAATTACTAAGAAGAAAAATTGAAAAGGAGAATACAGTTTTTTTTTTTTTTTAAATAGAATAAATAGAAACAGAACTTCAGTAGCCTCGTGTCATCACGTGGTAACTTGGTAGCACGTGGAAAGGGGAGTAGATTAATTGGTTCAATTTTTTATTCAAAAAAAATTAATCGAATTGATTTAGTCGATTATGCATTTTTATAAATCAAAATTAACCGAATTGTAAACAATCTACTTTAATCAATTTCTTTGATTTAATTAATCAATTTTGACCTATTATATTTATTAAAAAAAAAATATACATAAGAATATTAACCTCATTATTATATCATATTTGATTGAATAAATTACTAAAATTAAAGTCATGTAATAAGTTTTAAGCTTATATAAATATATCATGATCATAACGTGTGAATATAGTCATATATAAATACTAATAAAAATAAAAAATTATGTTATTTTATATATAAAAATATTATTTTAAATATGTAAGTTAATTTGAATATTTTTTTTTATATAAACTTTAACTGATTTAATTAATTTTTAAAAAGATTGAATTTAATCGAATCTACTGCACCAATAAAAATCAATCTAAAAGGTTTAAGTTAAATTGGATCCAATTAATTTGGTCATTTTTTGAATTTATGCATGAGTTAAAAGTATTATATTAACTGTAAAGTACTGAGGAATGAAATTAATGATAATTGAACACCTAATGTAAAATTAAGAAAAAAAATTAACAAATTAATATAAAATATATATTTGGTAAAGATTTTTTGCACACTGAATAAGGAATAAATTTGATTGTATTTAGAATATAATATCATTAATGATCATTGTTTGGTGAAAATATTTTCGATTCTTTGTATTCAAAGAGAATATACCCGCCCACAGCGTAGCAAAACTCCCCGCCAAGGGACAACAAATTCAGAACATTTGCCCGTGGAAGAAAGCCTAAAAGGTGATAAAAAAAATATATATATATATATTCTTTTTTTTTGTCAAGGAAGGGATAAAAATAAAACTTTATTAAGCTCACATGGCCCTTTTGCCAAAGTAACATTGTTGATCTTGGACTGAGATTTCAGAGCAAAACCTCATTGTAGATTTCAAACTCTTTCACACACCTTCCAAGTTCCTATATTCTAACAACCTCTTCACAAAGTCCTTCTCTTTGGCAAAACAAAAATAATATTATAAATATTTTTTTTCCGGCATCTGTGTCTCACATACGTGAAGTTATTCTCTGTCTAGTGAGTTGCAGAGACAATCAATTAATCTCTAAGAAAACTATTTTGTTTCCTTTGGCTTTTTCATTGTTTGCTTTTAATCTTTAATATTAAAACAGTTTCTGGATTTTGGGTCTCGGCCTTTGAGGCGATCACTGGTCAAAGGCCAAAACTTTGTGTTTGTTAGAGTTCCGTGAAAGATTGTGATTCAAATTCTCTACCTTTCCCTGTTATTACCGACTCTTGATCATTATTATTTTTGTTTGTTTATTATTCCTAGTTTGTTTTTGCGTATTTGACGAAAAAAAAATCATATATTTTGACCGGAAAAGTAGGCTATGATTTCCTCAGTAAAGCAGGTAGGTGTGGCTCCTCATGGATCCGATATGCTTTTCCGTCAAAAGTCTTCAACCTTCATTCAGAGATCATCGTTTTTGCCCTCTCTTCCGGTGCAAAAATCTCAGATTTCCTCGGTCTGTGTGCAAAAAGCTTTGCACCTTTCAATTGTTGAGAAATTTGGGTTGTCGAAAGCTCGTAGGAATTTGATCAAATGTGAAGCTTATGAGGCGGAACGGTCGAAGCCGATTGAGTCGGACATCGAGCTGCCTAAGCCCGAGACGAGATCGGAAGCTGCAAAGAAGTTGAAGATCGGTGTGTACTTCGCTATGTGGTGGGCTTTGAATGTGGTATTCAATATTTACAACAAGAAGGTTTTGAATGCGTACCCTTACCCTTGGTTAACCTCGACTCTGTCTCTGGCATGTGGTTCCTTGATCATGTTTGTCTCTTGGGCTACGAGGATCGCTGAGGCTCCTAAGACTGATATTGAATTCTGGAAAGCTTTATTCCCTGTATGTTAAAAACTTTTGTTTGATTGCTGAGAAAGTCTTTGAAATTTAGTTTTATTCGGGTGCGCTAAAAGCTTCTGGAAAATAATTGAAAACGAAGTTTTTAACTCGTTGCGTGTTTTTCATTTTTCAAGAATTTTTATATTTTCTGTTACTATTAAATTAAGAATTAAATAAATACCGATTTAGTAAGGAATCGCAAATTTTTGATTGTATACACAAAATCCAAACACCAAAATATGAATTGGGGATTGATGGTTCTAGGCTTCTCATATAACTTAATATCTATCATTGTTTGTTTTAGATTGCAAATTATTATTGGTGTTTGAGTTGTGTAACAGGTTGCTGTGGCACATACAATTGGTCATGTAGCGGCCACAGTGAGCATGTCTAAGGTTGCAGTGTCTTTCACACATATTATCAAGAGTGGTGAACCTGCTTTTAGCGTATTGGTTTCAAGGTTCATACTTGGTGAGACCTTCCCCGCCTCGGTTTACCTGTCCCTCCTTCCAATTATTGGTGGTTGCTCCCTTGCTGCCTTGACTGAGCTCAACTTCAACATGATTGGTAATTTGTTCTTTCTTTTATCATTTTGATATTCACTTCTGAACTTCATGACTTTGCTTTCCTTGAGGTTTTAGAGAACCTTAATTAGGTCTGTCTGTGTCTTCCTTTTGCTTCAGGTTTTATGGGTGCCATGATATCAAATTTAGCGTTTGTCTTTCGGAATATATTCTCAAAGAAAGGCATGAAGGGGAAGTCTGTTAGTGGGATGAACTACTATGCTTGTCTGTCTATTTTGTCTCTCTTAATTCTTACGCCTTTTGCAATTGCGGTCGAGGGACCGCAAATGTGGGCAGCTGGTTGGGAAATGGCCGTCTCTCAAGTTGGACCTCAGTTATTATGGTAATTAGACTCTACTATTCCTGCTTTTGGCTGCATAGTTATACTTGAGAATGCATTTTGGTGGTTGTGTCGAAATTGAGGGATATAAATTTAGTGCTTGAAACTGATGATAGTCCCATGCTTGGATGAAATAACTTGTATTGTGTTTATTTATTTGCTACAGTAGAAGCTGACAATTCCGTGTGTGATTCTCGTTTTAGTAATTCTAATTTCTTAATATGGCAATGTTTTCTCAAGTTCAAATGGCTTGTAAAGATTGAACTGTGGTTCTCATGTTCTTGAATTTTTTTTCCTAGTAACTCAGGTTCTTGATGATCTTATTCATACAAATTTCTAGTCTTTTTTGCCATCTATTCTATACTGCGCTTGAAATTTCAGAATTGGTGGGTAATAGATGCTGTTAGACTTAAATTCCTGGCAAGGTTATGTTGAGCTGAAAAAGTATTGAAAATAAAACATTTTTTTAGAAAAAAGAAGAAAAAGCTGAATTTTAAGTTATGGTCTTAGGGTAACATCTAACTGAAGATAAATAGGTATAAGAGCTGCTAATGTTGCTGATAAGTTAGATATCCGTCCCTGTAATTATCCATCACATGGTGATAAAACTTATATCTTGACGTTGTTGATGAACTTTTGTTTTACATATGAGGTTATAGTTTCCACGGGGCGTAAAATAAGAAAACCATTTGTATTTTCATAGAAGCTTTCCAATTTGTAGATTGAATGAATTCATAATCAATGAGCTTCTTGTTTATTATGTTTTCGATATTTATAAATTATCTGTGGGTAGGTGGATGGCTGCGCAGAGTGTGTTCTACCACCTCTACAACCAGGTCTCATACATGTCCCTTGATGAGATCTCTCCTTTGACATTTAGCATAGGGAACACCATGAAACGTATATCTGTCATAGTCTCTTCGATCATCATTTTCCGAACACCAGTCCAACCCATTAATGCTCTTGGAGCTGCCATAGCAATTCTTGGAACCTTCTTGTATTCTCAGGTAATATTCCTTGTCCTCTTTTATGAGTTCATATTGTATTTTTGCTTCTAAAAGACCATCATGCCCCTTGGCTTTGCTTGCTAGCTGGCTATAACCATTTACGGATACATACAAAATTTATTTGTTTCCATTATTGTCACCCCTCTTGTTTTTATTCTAAAAGTTACGACCTAAAAATGTTAAATTTTCTTTTGGTGGATATCTCGTAGTTGATGTGGGTTGTGTCACGAGTACTCATGGTAGCTGAACTGAAACTCTTAAACCTTGCTAGAACTTGTTTCTTTTTACTATTTTGTTTTCAATGATCTGGTAAATATGCAGTAAGTTACCGTGGACCACCCCGAACTGTGCCCATTGTTGTCTGGTAGTTGATTATTGCTGAGTGGGTAAAAGTGTTGGAAACAGGTTAAGCCACCATCCAAAGCCTTGAGGCTTGAGCCCTTGAGTTTTTCCTAGAGCTACAAATATTAGGTGGTGGATTTGTCTTATATAAGAAAAGGATAGGAAACAGTATTTTGTCAACAACAATTTATACGAATGAAGACGGAGTAAATTAGGATAGAAATCTCCGTCTCTTTCTTTTCTTGTATTAGAGGGCTTAGGAGAGCAGTTTTGTTTTGTTTGTTCCCTACACTTTTAACTCCTTTATATTATAGTCCGCAAACTTAGGCCTTAAGTGTGATACTCACAAGTTTCGGGTCACAAATATATAAAAAAGAGGAGATCTAATTGAACCAAGATGACCTCTGTAATGATCTGTACTTTTACCATATAGCTATCAAATCAGGTAGATACCGCTTTGGTGTTAGGTCAGCCTACTTTGTGGCTGCAGTTGAAGCATCAAAAGCTACCCACCCCATTTTTGATAAATGCATAAAGGATATTTCATCATTTATTCCACTACTTAAAGGTCAAGAAATGAAGAATGCTACTAGGTCCCAGTTAGTTGAAAATGACCTCAAAGAAATTAGAATATAATACTTTTTTTTTCCTTATCTTCAGTAAAGGGCATATGCTTAGTTTAGTTTCTCCCTTTGCAGTAGGAACACTTGAGCTTCATTAATTGCTTAATATCTAAACATATGTTTTTCTTTTCTTTTCTTTTTTTTTTCAGGCAAAGCAGTAAATGCGGAGAAGGAGCAAGTTATATCCAAATTGCCTATGTAGCATAAACAATAAGGTAGATGCTTTAAGAGTTGATGAAATACAAGCAGAGTTAGTCCGGTACAGCTTGCTTTCCGGCATATCCAAGTAGTTGCGGTTTTTTACTCGGAAGAATCAGTGTGTACTTTAGAGATAACAATAAGAGGATGGAGAAAGACTTTTTTATTTTGGTACAATTAGGCAGCGTTTCTCTTTTTTTTATTCCCTTTTTGCCTTGGACTCTCAAGTGGGTTTCAAAGAAACAAGTGGTTTCTTTAATAATGTAGGATAATGTGTTTCCGATAATCTCTTTTGAGAAAGCATAAATAATTAAGTAAAATTACTTTTAAAATTTATAATAATAATAATTTAATAATATTTAACATTTGAACGTATAATTTTAATTAAATTGATATTTTAATAAAAATAATATATTAATTATTTTTTAATTATAAAATATAAATTTTAATATAAAGGGTATTATTTTTGTTAAGTTTTATAGGGTGATACTTTTATCCTTTTTCAATAATTAATCGGTATCGTTGTTTAAAGGCATTTTTTTTCTTTTTCTCTTAAGTTATGTTTGGTTGAAGGGAATAAGACATGTAATGTAATGAGTTTTACTCATTACATTGTTCGCTTTTCAAAAAATGAGTATTGTAATGTAATGGTATTACGTTACATTCGGTAAAAGTGATTACAAAACTGAATGTCATGAAAACTGATTACATATTGTTTTGGAATGAACAGTAAATTTTTTTTTTTTCTGAATGTTCGCGCGAACCAGAGCGGCCGTCCGTCCGTTCGTCGCGTCCTGTCCCTGACGCCGCCAGCCGTCCAGCTCGTCCTCCATCCAACGGCCAGCCATCGCGAACCAACGGCCAGCCCAGCCCTCGCGACGCCAGCCCAGCCCGAACCAGCGCCCAACCCCCTCGCGACAGCCCTCGTGACGCCAGCCTCCTCGCGATTGTTTTTTTTTTTTTTAATTATATTTTTTATACCGAATTGTATTTTTTTTTAAATTGTCTTATTTTTTATTAATTATTGATAAAAAATTGTATTTTTTCTGAATGTAATTTTTTTAAATGTAATTTTTTTTAAATTGTATTTTTTTAAATGTAATTTTTTTTAAATATAATTGTTTTTAAATTGTATTTTTTATTAATTATTGTTATAAAATTGTATTTTTCTGAATGTAATTTTTTTAAATGTAATTTTTTTTAAATTGTATTTTTTTATTAATTGTATTTTTTGTATTAATTGTTGTTATGAAATTGTATTATTTCTGAAATTTTATTTTTTAATATTGTATTTTTAAAATAATTATATAATTTTTTTTCTATTCCATTACATTACAGTTGTCAAACCAAACACTGTAATACTGATTTCTTTTTTAATTACAATGATTAAATCAAACACTGTAATCGTAATACTGATTTCTTTACATTACATTCTATTACGATTACGATTACGATTATAAACGTAACCTTATATTCGTTTGAATGTTTTATAGACGGCATGCTTTGGAGTCTGATGGTCATGATTTTGCTGCTTCTACACCATCACAATCACCACTGCCAGTGTCACCATCACATCCTCGTTAGCTGCGGCAGCTTCACTTTTTGGTCGGCTTTCACTGCGCAAAAATGCGTCTCCGTACTATTTCATTTAACTTGAGATTAAGGGTTGTATTTGTGATAAAAAAATCTGACACAAATTTAAACTATATTAATTTTAGATTAAAAGTAAATTAATTCGAAAAAAAAAAAAAAAAGAGTCGATTAGGTTCTAGTTTAGGTTGATTAGTTCAACCCCTTTTTTTTTTAAATTATAGTTATTTATTAGACACTCACTCATAAGTCACAACTCACATAATTTTTTGTAAATTTTAAATCTCTATTAGTTTAATATTACTAAAAGCAAACACACATTATTAAGGGTAAAAAAAAATTTAATGACACGAAAAAAATCAATTCGAACTCGAACCGTATGAATTTTAGGTCAAAATGTGTCAACCTAAAATAACAAAAAAAAAAAAAAATCAAATCATATTTAAATTCAACGTGTTAAAATTAGATTAAAATCTTGTCAACTCAAACTACCACCCCTAATGAACTAAGGCTCCATCTCACAAGCCACAAGTTCCATAAAAATGAGTTGCAAACTAGAAAAGATCCAAATGTTATTCTTTTCATTGAAATTCTAATAACTTTTACAAGATAATAAAGGCAATAATAATCAAAATGATAATTATTTAAGATATTACTTTATTAAGTTTGATTGTTAATTTATAATAAAATGTAAAAATATTATAATAATAGTAGTAATTTTTATTACACTCACACCTCTTAAGAATGCATTATATGCTCCATTTTTCTTACAATTTGTATAACTATTTATAATTTTTTGTTTATTTCTCTCGTTTAAAAATTAAAAAAAATTATTTTTTTAATTTTACTTCATATATAATTTTATTTTATTTTTTAATTACACTACTTAAATATAATAATATTATTATTTTAATTCGATTCAATTTTTATTACTATACACATCCCCATCATGACCTAAGGGTTTCTTTCGGTAAGTAGAACAGTGTGTGTTTACTTTGCTATTTTGTTTCAAAATTACAGATTTGCTACTTTGTTTCAAAATTGCAGACTTTCAAACACCCCATCAGTATTGACTTGAGCTTGTTTTATTGATCAAATGTTGGAGTTACAAATTTGATCTGCAGCAATAATTATAAAAGACACCTCACCTAATCAGTCACACTCCAACAGAGGAGAAAGTGTTCATAGATTGTTATTGACTTGGTCATATATCTAAACATAGGATCCGAACATTACTATTACAACTAGTCCCGAGTTCAATGAATCATGGCATCCTCAGACCTTCAAATACTTGATGGCTGTCTGAACATCCTTATCCCCTCTGCCACTGCAGTTAAGTACAACCTTGGTTCCATTCGGAAGTGTCGGACAAAGTTTTTCCAAGTAAGCCACTGCATGAGATGTCTCTAAAGCTGGAATAATGCCCTCCAGACGTGATAATCTTTTGAAAGCTGCAAACAAGGCAATATTATAATAAACAATGAGAAGATAATAGACTTGTTTTGCTTAGAATCCTTCTTTTAATGTTCCTCGAACACATAATATGTAATTAGTAGATAGAGCAATTCCACTTAGTCAAATGGACTTTTGCGTAAACAATAAACAACCTTCATTGGTGAATATATGACATATCTGGCAACCACAGAAGATAAGCATAATTTTAGCCTTATATCAGTACCTTCAAGTGCTTCTTCATCTGTAATGCTATAATACTCAGCACGTCCTATATCCTTGAGAAAACTATGCTCTGGTCCAACCCCAGGGTAATCCAACCTATATGCCAAAAAGTCAGTAATTGTTACACTCCTGAGTCCAGATAAAACCCGACATATCTTAATCAGCAAAAAAAAAAAAAGCAAATAACTGTAGTCAAAGGCCACTATATAGGCATACCCTGCACTAATAGAATGTGGTTCTATTATCTGTCCATCTTCATCCTGTAGCAAGTAGCTCATAGCTCCATGCAAGACACCAATTTCCCCTTTGCTCAATGTAGCAGCATGCTTTCCACTATCTACCCCAAATCCTGCAGCCTCAACACCAATCAGCCTAACATCTTTGTCTTCAACAAATTCATGGAATAATCCCATGGCATTTGAACCACCACCAATACATGCAACCAGAACATCTGGTTTTCCACCCCATTTCTCCAAAGCTTGCTTTCTTGTTTCTTCACCTATCACCTTGTGGAACTCCCTGACCATCATGGGATATGGATGTGGTCCAGCAACAGAACCCAAAATATAGTGGGTTGTCTCAACATTAGTCACCCAATCCCTTATAGCTTCAGATGTAGCATCTTTTAGCGTTGCTGTTCCAGAATGGACTGGCCTAACCTGAGAAAAAGTTTACATTTTGAATCTGTGTAAGTAGTAGAAGCAAGGAAACCTTAAGACCCAAATATAATGTATCAGATAATAGTTAGTCCATCTCCTAACAACTTAAAATTTGAGGATAATTGATTGTTATCTCTCCTCTAACATGGAATTAAAGAGTAAGATCTTGGTTTGAACCTCCCCAATTCCAAAATTTTCACTAATATTAAAGGGGCTTGTGATGGAATTATGTATAAACTCCACTTGATGGGCCTTTAAAAGTTATTCTCAACCCACAAGTGAAAGCCCATCACAATCATCTATTCAACCAATGAGATTCTATCTAACTCTACTTAATGTGCCTTCTCAATTTAGAAGAGTATTAAAAAAAATATGTATATATATATATATATATCAAGTAAGGAGAGTGTTCAGGCCCAAATATAATGTATAAGATGATAGTTAGTTCACCTCCTAACAACTTGAATTTTTTAAAGAATTGATTGCTAAATCTCCTTTAACAAAAGAAGTTCAAAGATTTGGCAAAAAGGGTATATTGAGATGCACAGAAAAAAAAAAAAATCAACCACATGTGCCATAAGATGAATTCACATTTACTATTTGAGACATAAAATCTGTCATTTAATGTATTTGAAAAAGACCTTTTTCATTAAAACAACTTCCCTACATTTGCAATAAAGCATGTATATAACAGACTAATATATATAAGTTTGTCCACGGGTATGTACCTAAACAATACTTCTCCAAACCCAAAATACAGCTACTTAGATACAGAACAAAGTTACAGAAGGACCTCATTTTTTTACAAGTCGGAATAAACACTTTTTTTCTAATGCCTGATAAGAATAAGAACACGAAACTAACAGTTACTCAAATCAGACAATGGAATAAGGAAAAACTATGAACTATAAACCAGAAACCATCACATCATAATATTTTAAAGAAAAAAATAAATTGAAATTTTAAAAGAAGATAAAGATAAAGATAACTGTAAACTTTTACAAAATTAAAAGCAACATTTACTCAACAAGGGAATTCATCCGTAAAACACTGTCCATTTGAATGACTAAATTTAGAGAGATCACACAAAGGAACTTTAAAAACATAGCCATAAAAAACAAACCTCAGCTCCAAGAAGCCGCATTCTGAAAACATTAAGAGCTTGTCTCTCCATGTCTTGGGCACCCATATAGATTATACACTGCAAACCGAAGCGAGCACATACAGTTGCTGTGGCAACTCCATGCTGTCCTGCTCCAGTTTCCGCAATAATGCGTCTTTTGCCCAAACGCTTGGCAAGCAAAGCTTGGGCAATAGCATTATTGATCTTGTGAGCCCCAGTGTGGTTGAGATCTTCCCTCTTTAAGTAAATGTGAGGTCCTTCTCCATTAGGACTCTTGTAGTGCTCTGTCAACCGCTCTGCAAAATAAAGAGGACTCTCTCTGCCAACGTAATCCTTCAAAATATCATTCAGCTCTTTCTGCAAAATGAGAAATCTCAAAAATTACTTTATGAAGATAACACATACTACTAAAGACTTATGAAACTTATGACTTCTGTAAGATTTGAGAAATTAAAATTCAAAGTACTAATCAAATCAACAACTAAAAAGGCTGCATTATTATGCATATCTCTCACTATTATATAGTACTCACAGGAGATTGATGAGTAAATTCTTTACATGCATGAACAAGCAAAAAATATTGTTCGCTTTTACGTGTAAAAAGCCTTGCGAGAAAAAGAGAGAGTAATAAGCTTAAGCAAGACGCTTCACCTTTCACAAGGGTACTTTAAAGTTGAACATAGTGCTTAACTTTTCCATACCCACTCCAACACAAATAACAATATGCTTAGAAACAAGCACGTAAAGATTCACAAGCTAGTTCAAGAGTAATCCAGAACGCAAATTGACTTTTTTTTTCCCCATTCAAATAGCATTTACATCAATTCTGCTCACAACTTCTGCTACCTATAAAGAAAAAGGAAATCGGAAACTGAACAAAGCAGCAAAATTGTTCATTTTCCTATTTCAACTCAATCAAATTTCATCAATCTCGCCCCATTTCTAACAGATAACAATGAAACCCTATTCCAAATAATCACACTTGCTTCAGCAACACTGTAAATTAATTCACAAACGCTACGACGAAAAAAATATGAAAAACAATAAATTTAGGAATCAGAAGGTGGTCGTCTATGGAAGAACCTGAAAGTCTTCATCACCAGCGAGGGCATGGAAAGCCGACTCGAGCTCGGTGAGGGCGTGCATTAGGGTCTCGGGCACATACTTCCCTCCATACTTACCGAACCGCCCAAACGAATCGGGTCGGGGCAAATCGAACTGGGACGGTGTGTAATCCTTCTGGTCCTGCATTGGAGAAGTTACTGCGTCTCGGGCAAGAGTGCAGGAGACGAAGGCTTTAGTGGCACTGGTGGTAAATTTTTGGAATTTGAAAGGCAATTGGACTGAGGATGATGAATAAGGTCTAGGGAGCGTCGTTGAGATGGAGTGAGGATGGCGATGAACTTTGCAAGTGGAGGAGACTGCCATTAGTTTTGTTCAGAATTTAGAGAAGCTGAATGAGATTTGCAAATGAGATTTCAGATTTGCATTTGTGTGAATATCGCAACGTATTTTATAAGGGCTTGGCTGTCCGATTTCATTTGTGCAATTTTTTATTAGAGGACGGGGGTGGAGTTTAGAAAAAGAACATGGACTTTCTTCTTATTGCATATTTCAGTGAAGGATAATGTCGAAGATGTCGTTTGAAAGTGACTACAAAGTACCAAACAACTGTACTTTTGTCTTTTTTCCACAAAAAGAGAAAATTGTAGGTAGTAGAGTAATTTTTTTTTCTTTTTTGAGCAGTAGGGCATTTTATTAAATTAATGACATTTTTCTATCCACACATTTTTCAAACGTTCATAATTCTAGATCTAACAAAGTGGTTGGACTAGAAAAAGGGCCAGTGCAACGCATAATCCTAACTCGTGCTCATGTTTCTCTTTTACTATGATGCAATTTTGTACATTTATATTGTTTTAAACGAAAACACTTGTTTCTTTTTTTATTTTATATTTATTTTTTCACAACTTTTGTGTTTAAAGTGGATTTATCAATCATGAGGTATTGAATTTGTTGTTGTTGTTTTTTTTTTTTTAAATTACTCTTTTCTCACTTTAAAAACCCTAGTTGTTCTTATTTTCTTTAATATTGAAAAATTAAATGTTTTTTTATACTACAATAAAGTATCTTTCTATGTGCATAGCTGTCATAGCACATGTTCCTTACTAGCATATGGAATTGTACAACCCTGTCTTCTCTAACTAATTTTTTTTTTTAAATTAACTTCTTCAAAATAGAAAACTAGAAATCGATTATGGGCTCTCCAAGGGTCAAATTACGCTCTAATCTCCAAGGCAAATTAAAGAGCTTGGCTATGATAAATTTGAATATCTTGTTCACATTTATATTGTGTGTTGTACTTGAGAAGAACAATGATGCCTCCATTGCCCTTGCATATGCTCTTGCCTGCAGCACATGTTCTTTATACTTTATTATATTCATTTAAAGAAAATATATAATAAAAGATACAATAATGATTTATGACATTGAAAAATTAAGTTAAAATGGCCTAAAATTTATATGATTGCTTGTAAAATATAAAACTTCAATTTATCACTTTAATTAATTCTTTATTCCAAAATATATTATCATTGTATAACTTTAATAAGTGTTTAAAATTATTTATTCCAAAATATATTAACATTGTATAGTTTTAATATCAGTGTTTAAAATTTTAATTGAATAGTAATATTTAAAATTTATTATATTTTTTCCTTTATTTATACCAATAATATTCATAATAGAATTCAATTATATTCCATGAATGAATAATTTAATAAATTATTTATTTGAGCACAAAATTTATTTAAAAAATAAGTTGTTGTAAATAGAATGTTATAATATTGTCAAATGTTGCCAATTTAAAGTTTAAATTTAACTCAAATTTAAGCTATAAAAATTGAACTCATATAAAAAAAAAAAATTTCCCCTCAACATGAACAGAATTTCATTAGAAACTCATATTGAAATGTGTGACACTAAGTTCGATATTAAAATTATTCTGTTAAGATTTAGTCTAATTTGACTCTAAAAAGTATTCGGACCGGGGTAAACTGATATTATAATAATAAAGTATATTATTTTATTTTATTTTTTTATTAAAATATTATTATTATTTTATATTAAGTAATTAAACATAATTAAAACACGAATATTTAATAATGTTAAAATGATAATTAATATGAAAAAATTTTACAAAATATTCATTTAATATTTTATTAATTTTTTATTTTTATTAAAAATTAAAATATTTATTTAAATAACTTTACATTTAAATATTATTATTGTTATTTTCTTTTCTAAATAATTTTATATTAAATTTTACTTTTGTTCTTATTAAAGACTTATATTTTAATCACTTAACATAAAATAATAATATTTTGATAAAAAATATTTAAAATAATATAATTTATTATGAACTATTTTTTTCATTGCTAAATAACTAAATGGTATTATTTTTAGTAAAAGAAATTCAACAAAATAAATTATTTAATTTAAAGAACACCAATGGCACCACATCCTAAATATATCTAAACGAACTTTCCGATGCCTTCCTGCTTTCATGATCTTAAATATAATAGAAAAATATATATAATTTGGAGTTTAAATGCTAAGTACAAACAATTTTATCACAAATTTATGTAGGTTTACTATTTCTCTGAGAATGTATTTCTAGCACGCTTTAATTTAGATAAATAGTGAGAATTGAATGAGAGGACATCTACGTACCTGAGTCACAATTGTCCATTGCAAATCCGGAGGAAGTCTAACAAAATCATCAAACTTTGTACCTATAATTATGGGTATTGCTGTCTGCAAATGATTAAATAGATTGGGAACGTAAATAAATTATATCAAACTTTATGCAAATTTTGAATCACGTACGCACAAATAATTTTTGTAAATATGATATATAACATGACAATAACCAATCAAAAAAGGAATAATTTTTTTTTATGGCAAATACATATCATAATTTACGTAACATAATTTAATTAAATTTTTATTAGTAAAAAGTTTCACAATTACTTTTTTTTTATAAATTTTTAACTTTATATTAAATCAATAATTAACACGCTATTTTTTAGGAATCTATTGTAGTTCAGGTAGTAAGATTTTCAATTCTCTTACCAAAAATTCAAATTCGAATCCCATCTGAGTGTGTGAATATGTTTTTTTTTATTAATAAAAAAAATGAACCTGAGAGCCCTTTTAAAAAAAAATAACACGTTATTTAATACATACGAAAATATTAATCAAAAAAGTATTAATAGTACTCAACAATCTACCCTGAAAAAACATAATCGGTGATATATAAAAAACAGTCATAATAAAAATATTTCAAGTTCAACATTATTTATTTAGGATTTGGATTCTTTGTTTATTTATTTTTATTTTTTATTTATATTTATTTTTAAATTTCAATGATATAATTTTATATCTAATGCTAGGGTAAATTTGAAATTATTTATAAAAAATAATATTTAACACAATATTTAAAATATATGACTTAAATTTAACAAGCAAAAAATCATCCTCCATTATATTGTTACTTATTTAGTGAGATCAGGAATAAACAAATAGTTTATTTTCATATCTCAAAAATAAGATAAAGAGTGAGAAAAGAAGAACACCTAACGATTACAGGTGAACTAAAGGTATACTCACATCTTAATAGTTAATAGTGGGAAAATAATTTAATTAATTTATTTAAATTAAAAAAATTGATTTGATCCTATAGATTTGGATCAAATTAGATCGATAGATTTTATAATTAGATTATAAAGTATATAATCCGTTTGAATTCGAATTGACAAATTTTATAATCCGCTGCAATTTGATTTGGATCAAATGACTATTAAAATTATAAATAAATGCATATTTATTTTTAATATGTTATATTTAAATATTATACATACTACGATTACGTAAATTATTATTTTAACTTAAAAATAAATGTAAATATTAAATCCTCAATAATAATTTAATAATAATCAAGAGCATATTTTTGTTATTTTAATTCTCTTATTTGTAATTATAAATAAATAAATTTACTTAATGATGTACCAATTTTAAATTTAAATGTTAATATATATATATATTGTGTTTTATATATAACAATAATTTAAAAATAAGTTATTATTTCAATCCGATCAAAAAAATTTGATATGCTCGAATTGGATTGAAAAAAAAAAAAACTTACCAACCACTACAGTATTGATCAATGATCAATCTAATTAATTCCTCTAAATTAATAACTATTTTCTTATATTTATGTTGAAAAGGAAGTTGTATCCACAAAGGCTCAAAGCAATGACATTTCATATAAAGCACTTAATTTTGGAAAATTATCGGCAGTCTGTAATTCAAATTAACAAGAAGGAAACATGTTTAGTAGTTACCTTATTCCATTTTCTTGCCTGACTATACCATTCTATAACACTGAAAAATTGTCCAAAATTAAAGCAGAATTTTCATTACTATATTAATCATCATTAATTAAATTATCAACTAGTAGAGCTTTCTTTCAAAAATTGCTAGCTAGGGAATTGAATCATGAAATTAATTAACATTACCTATATAGTGTACTTCGACAAGTAAGATCAAACATAAACAAAATTGCTACTGCATCTGTGCAAGCGATTGGAATATGATCAACTGATCTCTCATCACCTGCAAATCATATATTTGCAACAACACCACAAATTTTAAATCCTATCATTAATTTACCTCCAATAAATAAAAGTTAGAAAAACATCCCCAAAATGCAAAATTTCAAACACCATGAATTTAAATAAATAAATATACATACCTCCTACGTCCCAAATACTCAAGGAAATTTTTGCACCTTGAAGAACTAATGTTTTATCCATTAAATTTAGCCCTGTCAACGGCAAGCTTATTTTTTCCTGCTCATCCCCGACATATTTTATCTGAAAAAACCCAAAAGCTGAAAACCTTAAGCAAATACACTAATCAATTAGCTATCATTTTAATTTGATTTATTCTAAACATACACAAGAGCTTTAAAAAAGACATAAAAAAAACAGAGCAATTAATGAATTACTCACAACAAAACTTGTTTTTCCAATTTGGGTATCACCCAACAAACTGATCTTCAGTGACACTAAATCCGAATCCGAATCCGAATCGGACTCATACTCCCTACATGTGGTGGTGGGCTGATCATCAGGAGCCGAACCTCTGTCCGATGTTTCCGGCAAAGGTGACGAGTCCCGGCTTGTCAATCTCCGGTACCTCTTTGGTTTTCCCATAGAGCAAACAACAACTCTGTTCCATATAAGCTTGAAAAAGTGCCGAATAACAGAGACGCGTTTAAGTATACTCCATCTAATGTTAACTTGAGCGAATTTTCTACAAAGTTGAGACATCTTCTTTGAGGCTAATTCACAAATGATTTTGTTTCATGAAGTTTTCTTCTTTTCACATATTTCTTTTGGATGAATGTCTATGTATTATTGTTTCTATGTGAGTGTCTTTTTTTCTTTTTCTTTTTTCCTTTCACTTTAACTAACCCAATGGCCAATGCTGAAGACGTTTGCGTAATGGACTTATAGGAAACGACAGTTGACCGATATTTTTGTTTGAATTCCTATACAGTCCATTATGCCGGCTTCTTGGGTTTTACGCCTAGGAGGGCATTTTTGTCTTTATTCAAAAGGGTAGTTTTGGAAAGAGAAAAATTGAAAGAATAAAACAAGTAAAGAACTTCGTGCAATCCAATTGTAAAGTCACCAATTTGTTATAATTATAAGTTATATGTTTTGATTTGATTATTCTTACAGGAATTCGCATGATTCTATTATTCATTAATATTAAAATTTTAAAGAAATAATTATAAATCAACTTGTAACTCAAAATTATCATAAATTTATGATATATAAAATATTTTCCAATCCAATCTAATTACACCTTTTGCATCTTTTTTTTTTGATAATGAATAAAACCTCACCAGGATAGGGATAGATAGGACTATTGCCACACAATACCACACACCTGGATCATCGGGAATTGTTGGTATGCCACAAACACGGTAAAGAGCCAGCGGCACCAGCGGACTGCAGTCCGACTCAGCAGAGCGCGAAGGTTCGAAGAGGCAGTTTAGCCACATGCCCGAAGGCCGAACCATAACGCCCTTACCAAGCTTCGAACCCGCGCCCTGCCTTGTGAGGACAGAGGACTGGTGCTTAGCACAGGCGCCCAACCAACTGAGCTATCACGTGATGGGCACACCTTTTGCATCTTTGTATAACTACATATTCTTTTTTAATTATACATATATTTTTTTTATTCTCATCCAATTGTTGGACAATTTTATTTTCATAAATTTTCTATAAATTTATATCAAATCAAGTGTCTGAACATCCACGTCTATATTTATGTTATGTTACTTGAATACAAATATTTCATGAAAAATAAAAATTAAAAGTTCAAACTAACTTGGTATTGGTGTTCAAGATAAGAAGATAAAGAATGTGTATTTAAACGCTAAAACTAAACATTGGGTGTGGAGCTTTTGTCTAGTGGGTGAAGGGTGTGTGTCTTCTGAGTATAATATAATTGGCTTATTTTTTAGTAAATCTCAAAAATTAGTTAACGGTTGAAGAAGTTATAGGAAAAATATGGTTGCTTTATTTTTGCAGTATTTGCCTGAAAATTATATTCAGAGCAATTTAGAATGTCTCTCTCTATATATGTTTTAAATTGATTATGGAACGGGCATTGGAAAGTAACAATGTAACATCATGAAAGTGATAGCTTTATATAATTGTTAAATTATTAATTTACTATAAATTTCAGGTTTAGCTCAACCAACCTTGTTTATGGAAAATCGTGGAAAAAATCAATTAGACTAACATTTTAAAGTAATAAACACGATCATGAATATGATTATAATTAAAAATATATATTTTAATTAGCATCTTTCCCCAAACGGAGCCAAAACAATAATTAAATAGTGCTACGATCCATGACATGAACAATAATGAAAAATAAAATGTGGTGTTTTATTTATTTATTTATTTATTGTCAGTAGTAGATCTAGATGAAGAAAATGATAAACCTTTTAAAATAAGAAAGACTATATTATTATAAATTAAATCTTTATTACTATAATAATAATTTATTAATAAAAATTTTATAAGGATGATACTTGAGTGTAATTAATAATAAAGAAAAAGTTTATATTTTATATATTTTTATTATAGTATTAATAAAAGTAATTGTTGCAATATTTATACTTAAATTAAATTTAAACCTCATATATAAAATTTGAAGGTAAAAATAAACGTATATAAAATTACCAAGCAGCCCATCTCTGCAATCCTTTCCAGTTTCCAGTGCTTTTTCTTCCTTTTTTTTTTGACAAATTCTTTTTTCTTCTTTTGCTTTCACAAAGACAAAACGTGAGCAAAAAGGAAAATAAAAAATATATATAAAAAATCCACTTTGGTGTAATTGTCCGGGATGCTTCCTCTTTCGTCTTTACTCATTGTCATTTCTGAATTGCAGTACTTTTCTGGTTTGCATAATCACCAATTCACTCCATCAGCTAAGTAGCTAACCAATCCTAAAAGATTATTGAAAAAAAAATTAAAACTCATATTACTTATAAACATAAACTAATATCTAAAGGGAGACTGTTTTTTATACTTTAACATCGTCAAAATGTAAGCCGTTTATCCAATATTTTGTAACATATTTTATTATATTGTTATTCTTTTATAACTTTTTTCAAAACCCATGTATTTTTCTTTTTTGGAATAATATCTTCTTTTTTTCCCAAGCTATATAATTAAGGACCATGAACTATCCAATCTAAAAAATTAATTCAAAGAAATGCTCATGATACAAAATAATATTTATTTTATTTTTTATTAAAGTATATAAGTTACCAACTCTCTCATGTTATAATATTATGTTAGAGTAAATTGATTAATAATTTTTCCAACACTTAAGCAGTAGGGAGATGAACAAACAATATTATTTTATATCTAATATTTTAACTTAATGAAAAGAAACTTTGATTATTTTTAAATTAATAAATTTTTATCCAAATTTTGTAAAATTTACCTTTTTTTTTTTTAATATAGGTCGATTATTATTATTGTTATTATTTTATTTTATGGATATTGATCGCCATGTGAATACGTGCATTGAATGGAAATTAACATTTTAGTACTATCTCTATTGAAAATTTTGAAGTTATCTTAAAAGTAGGGGGAATCTGGATTCAGTTCTCAAAGTCTACCAACCAATGGCATTAATAAATAACATTATGATATATGCATGGAAAACAATGGATGCCTGAATTGTCCAGTTAAGTGCATCTTTGTCGTATATTAATTAGATATTGACCAACAATCTTTAACTCATGAATAATAAAGAGTAGTAAAATCAATATTGCTTTATATCAGTCAAGGTTGGTCACATTAGTATATATATCTTCTATACTTGAATTAATTTCTAATATTGAAAAAAGAAAATGAGTATTATCAAGATAAATTTGGTGGGGGAGGTCCCATCAAAAGTTATTCATTATTTTTGTAATAAATAATAATTTAATATTTTAAATTAATATAAATATTTTTTAAAAAAACAAATAAATAAATAAATAATGCTTAAGGTAAAAAATATATATATATAATTAGTCGAAAATATATTTTAAAAATAATAAATAATATCACTTATCTAAGGAAAGGGATTAAATTATGAAATTAAATTTCATATTATTGTAATAATAAGGCGTGCTAATTCCGATATGCCCACCAAAGTGGCCTTTTAAACGTTCAAAGTTTTTATTCAAAGCTAAACCGAAGATGATATGATTTAAAAATTAGTAGCAATATGCTATAATTGTTGCTTATAAATTAGATATTGGTTTTAGATGGTGATTTATCTAATGATTTTGTAGTTAAAGTTATATATTCGAACCTGGTTTAAGATAGGATTTAACTTACTCCTCAACTTGAAATCATTTCAGTGGAAGTCTGGCAGAAAAGTGAAAGGAAAAACTATGATTTGGTTTCTTCAGATTCAGTGCCAGACATTGATTCTGAACACACGTGTTGACATCTCAAAAGAAACATAAAGCACAAGGGGACAATTCATTACTCAGAAGTGTTCATGGTTGGAACTGGTTCAACTTTTAGAAAGGAAAAAAAAATAATAATAATTAAATTAAATCGTTTATATAAATTTAATTAAATTAAATTAAATCTGATTATTTAGCATATAAAATTATTAAAATTAAATAATTTAGTCTAATATAATTAATAATTTTTTATAATTTTTTATTTTTATTTTAAAATTTTATTATTAAAACTTGAAATTAACATAAAAAAAAATTTAATTTAACCAAATTATTTTAAATATGTTACAAATATAAATCATATCGCATATAAACTAATAACAATTAAGTTAATAAAATTTATAAAAAATAATATACATGTAATTAAAAACTGAAAATTATATATTTGTTATTATGTGCTTAACTTATATAATTAAAAAAAAAGTAAGATGAAATTGTTCCGTAATAAAAAAAAAATTAGACCAATTATTAAAAAAATATAGACTAAGTTAGTATAATAAAAAATATATATGAATAATTTGATAATAATAATAATAATAAATAGAAAATAATATGGCATTGATATTTGAGCCAAGGTAAATATGAACTAACTTAGAGAATTAAAAAATTAGGGGCAAAGTTGGGCCACAATTTCGTTGCTTTCACTTAAAACGCCACTAAAGAATGCATAAATTTTATTATTATTAAATATAGTACAAAACTCTCATTTAATATTTTTTAAAAAAATAGCACACTTACTTACTGTATAATATTTTTTTTTTCAGTTTGAATAGAAGGAAATGTGAAGGTAGAAAAAATAATATCTTAAGAACAACATATAATACGAGCTCGATTTTTTTTTTTTTTAATTTTATATTTGTAATTTATAATTTTCAATTTTTGATTCACTTCAGAAAATTTATAAAATATAATTTATTATTTGTCAATTGCCATATTGCCAACATTTTCTCATTATATAATTGAATAATGTAGCTTTTATGGATTTGATTGGGAGCCCAGGTGACTTGTTACACCGATCAAAACTTCAGTCAGCTGCAGTGAGTGCAAATTTGCAAGTCATTTTGCACCGTGTGTTTTGGCGACGTTAGGTAGGCTTTAGCATTACCTAATGTATGAGAAATGCATGCAAGTCTACATAGAAATTTGTCACCCTACAGTGTGTATGGGAAGCAGATAAATTTGTATTGGTTGAGACTTGACAGGACCAATATAAGAATGAAAGCGATGGAGATGGAGATCTCGAGAGAAATATTTCTCCAGGAGCATCATCTCTAAGGTATTCGAGAATCGAGTAGTACTCGTAGTAATACACAAAGTTTTAAATATTCTAATATCATATATTTAATTATAAAATCATATAATACAACTATGGGATTATATAAAAATAATAGGATTATTTAATTGTATTATATGATATATATATAAAAATAATAGGGTTATATAAAAATTTTGTACAATTATAGGACGTAAATCTAAATTGTATTGGACAATTAATTTAATATGTCTAAGTTTTCAATTATAAAAATATAAATTATTTTAATAAAATATAAATTATTTATAGTAAAAAATTATTTTAAATATAAATTATTTTAATAAAATATATTTAATTAGCTATATTATATAACTTTTCAGTAAATATTATATAAATTAATTATAATATAATTTAGTATAATATAACTATATTTAAATTATTTCATATGGAGTACCAGCCGTTAGTTTTCATTGTGATTTTGACCGTAATTTTCATTACTTGCTTTTACAGATGATGAACCTTAATATTCCAAGAGGGTGGACGATCAAACAAGTGGACAAAATCTAACTCACAACAAGGAGTACAAGACTGATTTGTCTCTAGGTCCCTCCATTGGAAGTGAAGAAGATACGACGATGGTCGTAAATGCATCGAGCATTGGAGAGGTCTCCTCTAGTGAAATTTTTTGCAAAGGTGGCTTTGTGAGCTCAATGTCAAGTCCCGTCCATCTTGTTCCAAAAAATCCAAAATGGTGCTTACAAGATCTAGACTTTTCTACAAGTCACTTGAGCTATGAAAAATTCTAGATGATCCGGAGTATGCTAGAATATGGCAGAAGTCTCTAGAGCATTATAGAGTACACTAGAAAGTTCTAGAAAGATCTAAAAGGTGCTAGAAGGTTCTGAAAGATTCTAGAAGGCACTGAAAGATTCTAGAAGATGCATGAAGAATGTAGAAAGTCCTGAAACATTCTAGAACCTAGATGAAGAAACTAGACAATCCTAAAGTATTCTAAAGTTGGCTAGAAGGTTGAAACTCTAAGTGTTCTCTCTTTGTTCTTGTGCACTAAGCACTCTAAGTCCCTAAACCTCTCTTTAGAGAGTTCAGATTGGTTCGGTAGGCTTACTTAATGCGACGGACTGTGCTAAGTACTGCACGATTGCTAGCAAAAGTCTAGGGTCGTGACATCAAGCTCTGCAAGTTCAAATTCTTCAAAACTGAAGTCTGCAACACCAATGGCATTTGTATCAATTAAAAATCCTATACCACCATTATCATCTAAAGATACTGAAACAAAGAGTGATGGCAAGGAAGATTTATTTTTCGGTTTATTCACAGCTGGAAAAAATAAAACAAGTCTCTTCTGATCACACTTTTAATAGAAAGGAAATTTTGTTATACTGAATAAGAGAATGCCTTTTCTTTTCATATGTATCTTCTCTAGCATGTTCTTCGACAAAGGAGTCTCCAAACACTGGGTGCCAGAGTCGCAAAATTAACACAGATTTTACTTCTGTGCGTTTTCAGCATCTGTTAGAAACACCAAAACAAGCATCCACTGTTTTAATAGATAGTGAATTTTTGCAAATCTCATGTGTACAAAGTCAGTTTGCTCAATTTCAAGGTTAAGAAAAATGTTTTTAAGAACAGTAAATAATTTAGTTATCTAATATTATTATTTTTAATATTTTTAATAAAAAATACATATATTTAATTTTTTTAACATTAAAAAATATATATTTATTTGTATTATAAAAAAAATAAAAAATAATTTTTTTTATAATAAAATTATATATATAAAAATTATAATAAAATTTATATCATACAATTAAATATTTTTAAAATTTTACTTATAGTAAACATTTAAAAGCCTTGGACTTATTGCGTCAAGGATTTAAAATTGAAGGATAAATTTATTTTTTGATGAAAAATTGAGCACTATTAATGAAATTAATCCAAACATAATACATAAATTTCGTTTTTCAGAATTTTTTTATAGATTTGTTTTTTTTTCCGCAGTAAGAAAAAGAAGATTTTCGGTTCTTCCTAGTTTCTATTGTCTGGAGGAGGCTAAACTAGAGTACATGGAGCTTGTCTTTACCAAGAAAGCCAGTTTTTTTTTAACCCCACATCACACTACCCTCCACATCGCGAGAGAGAGAGTCGAGAAGAAAATTGAGGCTTAATAGTCTGTCTGAATCAAAAAGGGCATTAAAGCGGTGGAAATGGCGCTAGCTCTACTACAAACAGCTCCGGTTCACCTTCAATTTAGTTCTTTTCCCTTTCTTCCTCCCCCCTTAAGCTCCAGGTACGATATTTGCAATATTTTCATCTCTAATGCTATCATGGCTAGAAAATTGTACAAAATTTCTTTAGCTTATGCCTAATCTAGCGTTTTGTCTGTTTAATTTCAGTTTTATTCAGTTCTTCAATTTTCATTTGCAATTTGGTTTTTTTTTTTATTATCTATCTTTTGGGTTTAACTGCTAGCTCCTATTCGTTGGACTTTAGGTTTTTAATTTTGGACTGCCTGTGAAACAATCCCTCTACACAATTGACGCAATGAGACAGTGTTCTTGGTCTTCTTATTACAACACAATTTTCTGATTTTGCATGTCAATATAGTGTCTTCGAAGGCTTAATGAAGGTGGAAGATTGACATTTCTTAACTTTTTGACTTGCTCTTGCAGTGGATTTCCTGGTAAGAACAATTTTAGATGTTCTTGTGAACATCCTATATCCAGTAAGCTGGTGGCTAGACATGTTTTGCCTGGTCTTACAGCTTCATTAATATTTATCTCACCAATAGACCAGGTAAGTTGAATTATAATGTTATTCTTGCAAAATAGCATGTTTATTATATTTCAACAGAAGATTTTTTACTTGAATGGTGAACAATGATTTTATCACTAGTTTTTTGGACATGATTGCATCACATTTTGTAGCGTACATGAACACAGAGGGAAGGCTTATGGTTGATGCAAGCTAGCTACTTTCAAGTTTAAATCCCAAATTCAATTCTCTATTTATCTTTAACACGTTCATTAAAGGTTTCCCCCCTGTCCCCCTGTCCCCCTTTCTCTTCCTTCATATATCAAATTGAGTAAAAGCCTACAAATGTGGTGGTCAATACATTTTTTTGCTCTTATTTTTTATTAAATTCTTCAAAACTGTGGGTTCTTCCTTTCTCTGAAGGAGGCTTGACATATTTATCTGGCGGAAAAATTGTAGTATGCTACATCTCTGTTAATTTGTTCTGCAACTTTGTCAAAGTATAGGTTTTCTTTTACTCACAATTCTAGTGAAAGGTTTATTTCTTGCTCCGGTATTGAAGGAGCTAAAGGATACAAAGATTTATGCTCCTAAAATTACCCTCATTCTTATTTGGTAGTCTATCGCTGCTAATTATCATCAAGGAAATATATGCCAGCTTGCCAATGCTGGAGACAGTCAGGTTACTCTCACATTTGATAAGGTTTCTGGTGAAGGAGGTCAAAAGTTAATGATGATGAGAGGCATGACAGCTAAAGACTTTGATCCCATCAGATATTCTGGGAGATGGTTTGAAGTAGCTTCCCTTAAACAAGGATTTGCTGGAACAGGTCAGGAAGATTGCCACTGCACCCAGGTAAATGTAAAAGGGTATGTACGGTTATGAGTTCTGAGTAGTAAATTGTAATGTTGACAGCTGCTTAACTTGCTACTATTGTTTTATGTATGATTTTAACATAAAGTAAGCGCAATGCTCTTAATTTATCATGAACTTCTCCCTACGTAGTTACTTCTAACAATTAATAAATCTGAAATAAAATAAATTGCAGGGCATTTATACAATTAATATGGAGACATCATCTATCCAAGTCGATACGTTCTGTGTCCATGGAGGCCCAGATGGATATATTACAGGCATAAGGGGAAAGGTCCAATGCCTATCTGAAGAAGATTTAGAGAGAAATAAGACGGAACAGGAAATGCTAGAAATGATCAAGGAAAAATGTTATTTACGGTTTCCAACATTGCCATTTATTCCCAAGGAACCATATGATGTCATTGCAACAGATTATGATCAATTTGCTCTTGTTTCAGGCTCAAAGGACAGAAGTTTTGTACAGGTAACTAGGGCATTAAACAATAATTCTATATTTTTTGAAAATTCAGTAATTGCGTTTGAAGTATCATACAACTTAGTCTGTGATTATCCACTAAAAGCATATTTGGAATAATAATTCCAGATCTACTCGAGAACTCCCGATCCTGGACCTGAATTCATAGAGAAATACAAATCTTACTTGGGAAATCTTGGGTATGACCCGAGCAAAATCAAGGACACTCCACAAGATTGTCAAGTGATGTCTAATAGTCAGCTAGCGGCAATGATGTCAATGTCAGGAATGCAGCAGGCTCTGACAAATCAGTTTCCTGATTTGGGATTGAATGCTGCTGTGGAATTCGACCCTTTCACTAGTGTATTTGACACTCTGAAGAAACTTGTTGAGCTGTATTTTAAGTAGTTTGTGGGCTTCGGAGTCATGTCTGACTCTTGTATTTAAATTTCAAACTCGTGTCTATAATTTGTGTAGAACATAACTATTACTCCTTTCTTTCATTTATTCTTCTTTGAGGACGTTCTATTCTTGAAAGGAAGATCTGATATGACATAAACCATCTGGTAGCATTTGAAGTTATCTCATCAGATTTTACTGAAGAATATATAATGAAAAAGAAGGAACATGGAATTATTATATATAAATGATGTAATTCGCTTTGAAGTTGCCAATCTTTATAGTTGCATGTTTCAAATTTATGACATAATTCCATTCAAAATTTATAGTTGTTCAAGACGAGGGTTTGAATTCTATGCAATATGCAGTGTAAAGGAATGCTTGTGTATGTAATTGTTTATAAATAAATAAATAAAAATAATAGTCCTTAGGTGCTATATTGACTTTCTCTCATATTGGTAGAGGTAGATGCGCTAACAGAGTTGCTTACTGTTAGCAAAATTAATGAGCTCTGAAATTTAATTATCTTTTTTTTAGTCTGAACTAACAACTTGACTGCAAAAGGTTGTAAATGAGTAATTTAAAATGACGATATAATAGTTGATTGAGAATGAATGAAGGTTTAACTTTCTTCTAACACAATGTAGGAAAAGCACAACTTGATGAAGATTAATGTCGTATTAATAAGCTATACATCCTTGAAAATATTGGAGAATAACAAGATCAGATGTCGAAACATAATAAGAAACAAAAACGACATTTGAAAATTGTGATTGAAGAATTTACAAATGTCACGCTTTTGTTGAAAAGCTAAGAATGAGGTCTCTAATTTCATCAGTAGCAGCTCTTTCAAGAGCTGTCCTGCCATCGGCGTCCTTGACAGTAAAATTAGCTCCAGCTCTTAGTAACTCCTCAATTTTTGGCCTGTCGCCTTCAGAGGCAGCCATCAAAAGCAAAATATCAACTGGATGAATGTTTTGGCTCAAAAGAGCTTCCATCTTATCATATGAACCTTCAACTGCAAGCATTCCCATGTAGTTATAATACTGCAACCAAAGTCATTAACTTCCTTGTGTTAGTATTTGGGACTTCTTTCATTACAAGCAACGAGTAACAATAAACAATACCAATCATATGATCACATAAACGATAGAAAATATTAACTGCTTTTAGTACTTTTAAGTAAAGAATGATAGTGGCTGCAGCAAAGGTGAGACCAATGTCGATCAAATATGGAGAAACCAATCGATCAAATATGGAGAAACCAAAAGCAATACTAGGTATGATATCAAATTTCTCAAGAAGAGAAGAGAGTACGTAGGAGTTAGATTTTCTGTAAAACACCAAAAACTAGAAGCAAGAATAAATGTGTGCTTATAAAACCAGTAGAACGACTAGGCTCATGGGTGATACACTCTATGCTCTTCAGACATACTTGTTACTTGAGACAGCTAGTGTAGTTTGTTGCTTAATTGGTATATAAATCAATATCTTCAAGCTTTAAGCCTTAAGCTTTAACTTCGGTTTCTGATATTGCCAAATTTCCGATATTTTCTTTTTGTAAGTTTTTTGTTATTATAATTTATGTTTGCACTGTCGACAATAATTGAATAGTTTGTATCTATTTTGTATAGCCTTCCACTATCAGCAAGCATGCAGATGCAGCATGAATATATGATATGGAAGCTAAAGTACTTCACTTTTGCAGTAATTGCATGAACGCTGACAATGGCTTTTCTATTGGGGGAGATGATAAGGCTCCATGACTTCGAAGCTTCCGGTCACAATAGGACTAAGAACTGGTGTATGTGAACAATTGACAAGAGAGAATGTTATTATAACAATATGGTAGTCCATGTATATAAACATGGCCTCCTGAAGTGCATCTCTTTACTATGGACACCAAAGGCTCCATCCAACTCAGACTAAACAAGCTAAAACTAGTCATCATCAGCAGTTCAGCACTACTAATTCCTATAGCACTATTATGTTACTGTGAGAATTATTTATTGATTTTATCAACAACAACAAAAAAAAAAGGAATTATTTATTGATCAAAAAGCTACTACCATAATCAAGTAAATTGGGTTTTATTAATCATCTTATTGTCGGAGCAAGAAAAACTATTGCCCAAGGAATAGAATTAGTTTTAGAACAACTAAACACAAATTTTTTAAGCATAATCATATTAATTGCTCTTGCAATAACCTTTATTAGTAAAAAAATAGCAATTCCATTTATCTATTCATTAGTATTGGGTTTTCAAGTTTCAACTGAACTTTATATGTTCAAGCAAAAAAACAGAACTTTATTGAATAGGTATAATATTTATATAATAATTTAGTCAAGTTAGAACTTTCCCCCCACTTCCCAGCTATACAAAGACTCGTATATGTTTAGTACTCCGAGTGTATTTTAGATATTTATTTTTCTCAATGTCAAAGGAATTTTTCAACAATTTTACCCGCTTATATCGTTTAAAAAAAAATAATTCTGAACTAAGCAAAACTTGGGTTTCCTCAACTTCTATGAAACCTTATTGATAATAACATTAATATTTAGTAATAGAGGCTTTAAAGAACTAAAAAATGCAAATAACTTGAGAGAAAGATAAAAGACGGTAAAGAACCTGCTCGACATCATCTCTATCAAAATCATTGCGAGACTGGCTTCCATAAATTCCAGCACCTTCAGCATCAACACCGTTTTTACCAAATTTGAACCAACATTTTGTTCTGCAGCCGTTGGAGGTTCCAATACTCGAGGGCCTTAACCACCCAAGCTTATTTCTTAAACCCAAAAAATGGGTATTGAATTTGGGCAGAGCAGGTGAACAAGTGAAGGACTTCGACGTGAAATTGAGGTCGGTAGTAGTAGTACATGGGAATGAAGCCATAACTCGGCTCCAGAGTTACTGTAACTCAATATTTTCAGCTTTGTCAATCCCCTTCTTATCCGCTCGTTAACAAGTTGTGAGAAGCAATCCTAAGATGTGTGTGTGACACCTTTCCTTCCTACCTTGTTATAATGATCTTAACCGTCCATATAGTTGACCATCTAGCCTATCTACTGAAGTTTCTTGACTTCTAAATTCCACCTGGTTGGCGAGTTCTTTTTATTTCATATTTTTAGTGGTAATTCAGGTCAATATATATACTTTCTTAAAATATGTTATTTTACAGAGTAACAAATAGCAACTCATTATTTAGCATTTATGTATCTCGTACAGTTAATGATTAATTCTCATAATCATGAAAGAGACCTACAAATGATTTCATCTTCTACCTAGATAGGAGATTAATTGAAATCAAGTTTCTAACGTTATAAAGTGCACTTAATCACTTTGAAAGTTCCAATTATACTTGTATGAATTAAATTGTGTCGAAAATAATATATTGGAGATTTATTAATTTTTTTAAGAGTAATTATGATTCCAAAGTTTGAACTATTTTATGAAGTTCTAAAATTTAACAACTAAATCATAAATCTTAAAATTTTAAAAATCATACTTAGTTAATTATTAACCATAATTAAACAACATTTCATATTAAAAAAAAAAACTTGTGGACAACTTATGAATTAGCGTTTTGAACAAAAATCGCTGGGCCCATGTTGGCCTCTTCGTGAAGAAACGAAACCGCTATTTGCCACTCTCACAGATCTTACTTCTTTATGCTGTGATTTTCCTTTCAAATAGTTGAAGCCTTAGTTCTCACTCGATAGCCAACTCTTACTTTCTCTCTCTGAGCTTAATTCTCTCAACAAGATATACGTCGGTTCCAGTTTTCTCCGTGAACTCGTCACTTGGAAGCCTTTGAATCGGAGAAACACATCTGCATTTTTATCGGACAAGTCGTTACTTATTCATAAATACCCATTTTTCCATACAATGACATCAAATGCCTCCAGAACCTTAAAACCCACAAAGCCCCCAAACCATTCAACCCCATCACCAGCACATCCATCTTCTTCTACAAGATCCTCTAACTCTTCCTCTCTATCATCTCACTTGGTCATGGTTGAGCTGAAGCAAAGGATTCTCAACTCTCTATCCAAGCTCTCTGACCGAGACACCTATCAGATCGCAGTTGAAGACCTTGAAAATATTATTCAGACCCTTTCCTCGGAGGGAATTCCGATGCTCCTCAATTGCCTCTATGAGGCTTTAAACGACCCCAAAGCCGCAGTTAAGAAAGAATCTCTTCGGTTATTGACTGTGGTTTGTGCCTCCCATGTCGATTCTACATCGACCCACTTGACAAAAATCATTGCCCACATTGTCAAAAGGCTCAAGGATTCAGATTCTGCGTTGAAAGATGCATGTCGAGACACTATTGGGGCGTTATCGACTCAATACTTGAAGAGTGAGAGTGGTGGTGACAATGCGGGACTTGGGTCGGTGGTGGCATTGTTTGTGAAGCCTCTTTTTGAGACAATGGGAGAGCACAACAAAGGGGTTCAATCTGGTGCTGCAATGTGTATGGCTAAGATGGTGAACTGTGCTTCGGACCCTCCAATCACAGCGTTTCAGAAGCTGTGTCCGAGGATCTGCAAGTTGCTTAACAATCCCAATTTCCTGGCCAAAGCTGCTCTCTTTCCTGTCATTTCGAGTTTATCTCAGGTTGGTGCAATGTGTACTTTTCTTAGTTGGTTTAGTGCTTTCTTATTGGTTTTCTTCGTTAGATGATTTGCTTTAGTATTTGTTACCTTTCTTGTTCAAATTCATATAGAATCGTTGTAGTTGGAACTTCGATTTCTTTATTGTGTGCAATGTAGCCGGAAAGAAGCAGAATGTATAAAAACTAACTTTATGACTCTAGGGATGTAGTGGGAAGATTGCTCCTGCAGAAGTATTTGGAGTTTGATTTGGATTGAGTGGAATGTAGCAATGGATATCTAGTGAAAGCAGAAACCTTGATGGGATAGGCTGCTAAGGAAGTTAGGACTTGATTGACCGAGGGGATAACTTGGTTCAATGATAGACATGTTTATTGTTTTGATAATATATTTTGCCAGTAATTTACATCATTATGTCCAACATTTTCAATTCAGACTTCAACTTTGGCTGATCGTAAGAAAATGAAAGGTCTCTAAAGAAAATCAAGTTTGTATTTCAAAATTTTGAAGCTATTCAGTGTGATGAATAATTATTGCAGGTGGGGGCAATTACACCGCAAAGTTTAGAGCATCTTTTACCGAGTATTCCTGAGTGCCTTGGAAATACAGATTGGATAACACGTAAAGCAGCAGCCGATGCTTTAGTTGCCTTGGCATTGAGTTCAAGCAGCTTTAGTACAGATGGAGCTGCTTCCACATTGGCTGCACTTGAGGCTTGTCGCTTTGACAAGGTAGCTTTTAGCTGTTATCAACCAACTGCAATATTTTTGTTCTTGTCTATTGGTGCATTAGATAATCACCACTCACCACTTTATTTTAATTTCTTGAACGTTACAAGCTCAACCATTATGATCATAGTGAACTTCTTGTATGTTTCCCTGTAACAAAACATTTTCATAATTCATAGTTAACTTCTTTAGCTGCCTTATTCACACAGTAAATTTCAATTTAATTTTTTCCACCAGTAGTGTTTTTCAGATTTCTTCAGTCATCATTATTGGTTTCTTGAAATATGTTTCCATGGTTTATACCTGGTTTATTCTTGGTGCTGAGTGGGGTAATGCGAGAATTTCAAAACTATCTGCTCAATAAAGCATCAGTTGAGGATTTAATTACTTTGATTCTCTTATTTGAAGCGGAGACATCTTTTTACATACAAGATAATTTGAGGCTCATTAGATTTCATCTACTGTAAAAGGAGAAATTATTGAATACAAAATGTTATATGTGTAAATTATAGTTGTTGATGTTATCCACATGTCTAATGTTATTTCTTTTTTTATAAAAATAGAAGTCAAGATTAATCTGTTCCACCACGTGGTAAATACAACCTGTATATGCAAGAATGTCTCCTATAAAAGTAATATTTTGTTGATGAGCTCTATCTTTTAAAAAAAAATCTTAAATGGATCAGCTAAGTTGTATTCAACAAATATATATGTCTGAAATGAAATTTAATCTTTGATTTGGAGGTATAACGAGGAATGGGGGTGGGAGAACTTATAGAATTAGATAAATTCAGACTACTTGATGTCATTTCCAAATTGCAGTGCTGATTCTCATTTAGTCACGGATGAGTTTAACATGTTATTCTTTTCATCAATTGTTGTATCAATCAATAAAGAAAAGGCTATCTTATAGTTAGATTTTTCTTTTGAGTGGATTATTTGTCCACATTTTGTACTTTTGTAACTACTTTTGTAAATAAATATATTATGATGTTTCTTATCAAAAAATTGAAAACTTTAATATATGTATCCCAACGTTTCTATTCTATGAGGATGATAAAATGACATATACATACTTTCTATTATGTATATGTTCTGGTAATTGTTGCCTCTAAATACTTGTTACATGTTTTATAGATAAAACCTGTCAGGGATAGCATGACTGAGGCAATGCATTTGTGGAAAAAGATTGCAGGTAAAGAAGATGATGGAAATCTAGATGAACAGAAAGTCTCATCTCGTGGTACAAATACAAATTTTGTTTTTTTCTTCAGTATTTTCCTTGTGTCATATAATCATTTTGTTTCTCTTTTAATTTTTGTCTTTCTGGTTCTATTTCTAAAAAAGAAAATCCTGAACCAGCAGAGCCATCTGAAAAAGATGAGGTAAAGCATTTGAAGCAGAGTGAGGGAATAGAGTCATCAACAAAAGAATCATCCAAAAATTCTTCCCCTACTTCAGATTCTGCAACTAAAGGCAAAGTGGGTAGTACTTCAGACAAAGCAGTTGTAATATTGAAGAAGAAACCGCGTGGCTTATCTGACAAAGAATTGAACCCAGAATTCTTCCACAAACTTGAAACCAGAGGTTCTGATGATTTGCCTGTAGAAGTAGTTGTTCCACAAAGGCATCTTATTTCTTCAAGCTCAAATAATGAAGAACAGCTAAATGACACCGACTCAAAGGAAGGATTAAACCATATCAGCAAACAATCTCATGATGATTTAAATGGAAAGTTCAGTAGTAAATATCCAAACATAGATAGGGGAGCTGCTGGTTCTTATTCTAAACATCGAGAGCACGAACTGGGGCGATTCAAATGTGTAGAAGAAAGAGTTAATGGAAGAAACCCAAGAACAGAAGTAATGGATGTTCATGATAGGCTTAACAAGAATACAAGAGATTCATCCAGCAATCACGCAGGTTTCTCTAGAATCGAAGGTCAATCTGACGGATCTTTCGTAAATAACAAAGGAAATTGGGTGGCTATACAGAGGCAATTATTACAGCTGGATAGACAGCAAGCTCATCTGATGAACATGTTGCAGGTGTCATCTCTCTCTCTCTCTCTTTGTGCTCGCTAGCTCTATGTGTTTTTTCTACCTACACGGCTACACCTGTGTGTGTGATTACGTGTGGCTTACTAGCCGAGGTAGACACTGAAGTTCAATTACTTTATTAGGTTTCGACCCAGGATACCCCCTTAGTAGAGATGGCATCATGGTGGACTGTTCTCTCTAATTGCTTTGCTGGTGTTGTAATATATCCTGTTAATATATAATTCTAACAAATGATTTTGAAGATGACATGGTTTTTTATTGCAGGATTTCATGGGTGGCTCTCATGATAGCGTGGTAACCTTGGAGAACAGAGTTAGAGGACTTGAGAGAGTTGTGGAAGACATGGCAAGGGATTTGTCTATTTCATCAGGCAGGAGAGGTGGTAACTTCACAATGAGGTTTGAGGGATCTTCTAATAGGCCGTTAGGTAAGTATAATAGTTCCTCTGATTATACTGGTACCAAATTTGGGAGGAGTGCTGATGGGCGGGGTCCCTTTGCAGAAAGATTTGCTCAAACTGATGGAATATCTCCAAGCATGTGGGGAAGGGGTTCTCATTGGAGGTCTAACTTGTCAGAGGTTTGGGATTTTCCTACGTATGGTGATTATAGAAATGTACAGCTTGGCCCAAGGAGAGATCTAGCGGGTGGTTCTATTGATGGTAGGTCACCCAAATCAGAAAATGATAGTGATCAGGGTTCCAGCAGGACAGGTTGGGATAAAGGACCTGGACCCTTTAGGCTTGGAGAGGGACCCTCTGCAAGAAGTGTTTGGCAAGCTTCAAAGGATGAGGCAACCTTGGAAGCTATTAGAGTAGCTGGAGATGACAATGGAACGTCTCGGACAACAAGAGTAGCCATCCCTGAGTTGACTGCAGAGGCAATGGAAGATGATAATGCTGGGCAGGACCGGGACCCTATCTGGACTTCTTGGATTAATGCAATGGACGCCCTTAAAGTGGGTGATATGGATTCTGGCTATGCTGAAGTACTGTCTACAGGGGATGATCTCTTGCTAGTAAAACTGATGGACAGATCAGGTCCTGTGGTTGATCAGCTCTCAAATGAAATAGCATGTGAAGTCATTCAGGCTGTCATACGATTTTTATCTGAGCAGAACTTATTTGACATCTGTTTATCTTGGATTCAACAGGTATATATTTTTAAGCTTTTCTTTTGTTATATGATTTATTAACTATGCAGGTCAAATGGTTACATAAAAAAGTCATTCTAGAAATATTTTGTATTAAGAAAAATGTTAAAGGAAAAAAAAATGTTTTTATAATTTGATAGGCCGCCTCCTAATCATTCATCAAGCAACAATTATGCAACTGTAAAGTGACTATTCTTTATAACATATATAATTATCCTTTAACAGTAAGGCCTATCCATTCTCTTGTGATAAACTGATAATAATGGTAGCCATTTTAAATAGTGGCCTTTATTGCCTCTAAATCAACTGGTTGCGTTTTGATAGTCTTGCCATTTGAGCAGGCCATCTCCCATAGGAGTTACTAGGATGAGCTCCAACATGCTCTCCTGGCAGTTTTTACAGAGGCTCAAGAAAATATTAGAATAAAATTCTCAAAACCTTATTGAGTTTACTTGTTTATGAATTGTCAAGCATTAGCTATTTCATTATCTAAATGAACTGTAAGTTAGCTTGAGTTTTATTTATTATGTTTGCTTTTATTTTTCTTTTCTTGTATACAGTTGGCAG
The DNA here is from genome assembly GCA_029378325.1 of Elaeagnus macrophylla. NCBI lineage: Eukaryota > Viridiplantae > Streptophyta > Magnoliopsida > Rosales > Elaeagnaceae > Elaeagnus > Elaeagnus macrophylla. The sequence goes on along the minus strand of CM055646.1, from coordinate 18,754,767 downwards.
AAATAGTGTTGGAACACGGACCTAATGTCTTGGGCATTTCCATGGAATTGAAGAAAGAGCTTTTATTGAATTTAAATGAAGCTTGTATAGCAATGGATCCACCTGAGGAATGGGAAGGTGCAATGCCTGACCAACTTCTCATGCAGTTAGCATCATTCTGGGGTATTGATCTTCATCAGCATCACAAATAGTTCCAAGCTGCACTGGATTATTTGGGTACAGAGTTCCGCACCTGCCTTATTCATTAATCCTAAATGAAGCAAATGATTGTTCTAAATATGACTCTTGAACTGGAAACATAGCGAAATGTGTAGCTGCCCAGTTTTGTTTATTGGGAACAACACCCTTAATCACATGTTTATAGTTCAAGTTATTCAGGCGTGGAACCATATGCATATGCCATGCTACTTGGTGAAGAGCAAAACTAATTTTTCTACTTGCTGAAGCTTTTTTTTCATCTTTAAAATAACACAATGCGCAAATAAAGCCAAATTCATCTTAAACAAAATGATGCCTCAAATAAAGCTGATATCTTTTTTTTATATAATTATAATTTTAAGAAGAATGAATGATTATATTTACTATTGAGAACTTCAAAGAAACCGTTGTCCTTGCATGCAAAATAGCAACAGATGATAAACTCAATTTTTAAGTTTCATTTTAAGGCAATAATGCCTGGAATGGTGTTCCACATAGAATAAAAGAACCAGTTAGAGCCCTCTGAGCTGATGGATTTTTACTGTGCCATTTTTCTTCGAAGTAATGGTTACATTAAACGCCCTACCGGGCATGTTAAACCACCAGCATTCATGCACACTCGTTCTCTAATCTTATGATAGCATTATACATGGTCCTGTTTATTATATGTACTAAATATCTTTACTATATAATTTATATATAGTCATACATTTAGCTGTAAAATCAGACTATATTACATAGTATAAAAATAATACAATTATTTATAAATTTTGTACGACCACGAAATGTAAGTCTAAATATAAAATTAACTTAACATGCCTAAATTTTTAATTATAAAATTTCATCCCTTAATTTTTTCTTTTCTTAAACTAAAAATAATATTTTTTATTTTTAAAAATGTAATAAAAATATAAAATAAAATAAATATTAATTTAAATAAATTTTATAATAAAATACATTTTAAATATAAATTATTTTAGTAAAAAATATATAATCAATTTAATTTGATTACATTTTACAACTTTCACCAAACACTATACAGTTCAATTATAGTACAATTTAATACAATTCACTCAAATACGACTATATTTAACATATTCAAAACATTGCTCTAAACATGCCGATAATATCCTCTAATTCAGTGCCATGTTAAAAAAAGGGGTTATTGCTAGCCATCTCAACCTCGAAAAAGTTTTACTCAACGAAGATTTAATTTACAGAAGAAATTACACGGAAAGAAAATAAAAAGGAATAATAATTTTTCAATACAAAATATGGCTCCTTGTCTCCTAGGGCTTCCTCCAATATCTAATAGTTACAGAAACCGCAACTACGTACAAAAACCCGCACTACACTGCATTGCAATACCAGTTTGTTCTTAAAGTTTGACAATACGTTTCAGCTCTCAACATCCACTTCTTAACCAAACTGTGCTGAATGCGTCATCTTCATGACGAAAAATTTCACAGTGAATAATAATTGCTTCCTTTAGCAAAAGTTTCACCTTAAAGTACAAATTTATCTATGAATCCATCGAGAAAAGGAGACCTCAATACAGGAATCAAGGAGATCTTCAGCAAAAGCCAAAGAGGAAGAGGTACCAGTCTTTACTTGGCTGCATACCAGTTTTGCGCACACTTTGCGTCAACAACAAGATCAACATTAAGGAAATTCTTGCCATTAAAGGGTTTGGACATGCATTCCACGACTATGTTCTTGGCAATTTCACCACTCTCTGATGGTCCTTCCAAAATCACTTCATCATGAACCTGCATTTCTAAACATGTTATCTCTGGAAAACTGTGGTCCAAAATTCCACATGGGAAGAATTTCATGAAGTGTGCACTATTGAATGAATAACCTGTAGAAGCAGCCTCCATCCAAGCTCCTTCAATCGAGCATTATTGGATATTTCCAACATTGCACACATGGCAACATCAGCAGCACTACCCTGTAGAAGTAAAACTCAGGAGAACCTTAAATGAATGTAAATTTTTATGCTTGTATATATGAAAGCAGTTTCTCCACAGATAAGGCCAGTATGTACGCTCATGTTCACATATAAAAAAATATATAGAGAGAAGAGAGGGAGGATTCCCAGAAAGAACCTGCACTGGGGTATTAATAGCAGCCCTTTCCACATGACCTATTTGAGAACGGTTTGCGCGGTTCAGTGAAGGGAACCAACGAGCCCGTCCTAACAAAGTACAAACACATCCGTCTCTATGAGCTTCCTCTTTACGTTGTTCTTGCCATGTGAGCACTTCTTTTCTTTCATTGTACCAGAGATTCACCGTTTTCCTTGCTTCCTCCACAGAAACCTGCAAGCCATCAGATTCAGACCTTAATGGATAAATGGTTTTCATTAAAAAGAGTTAAAGCCCCAGTGTTTTAGACCTAATACCTTCCAATCGAGGGCAAGTCCCACTGGAGTTTTCCCGTAAGCAATGGAAAAGTTAAGCTGCTTAGCTTTCTTTCTTTCAGATGCAAAGACGTCCTGAAAATAGAGAATGAGAAAAAGGAGGACATTATTCCAAGTAGAGTAAAGGAAGAGATGGCATAGAGGCTTTCTTTAGGGCATTTGACCAACTTAACCCTACTTCAAAAAAAAAAAAAAGCATACCAACAAAACCAACTTAAGATCACTTCAAAAACCCTTTAATACTGACTACAATGAAACTTTTTTACCTTCAACAATGGAACTGGTGGCTTATCTTCACCAGGTTGAGGATCCCACTCTAGAAGCACCTGCTTATCTTCAATGGCTTCCCTTATATGGGGATACATATTCAATGCGGTCCTTGAATGAAAATCTCCACCAACTTTGAAGGCATCTAACATGCTCTTACAATTGGTAAGATGAGCGAGAATCCTAAGCTCCAGCTGGGATATGAAAACACGTTAGTTAATATATGTATACTTGTGAGACAAATTTAAACAAAAACAATTTACCTGTCCATAATCAGCAACAATAAGAGAATTTCCAGGTGCAGCTATGAATGCCTGACGGATCTTGTACCGATCCTTCTCCAAAGCGGGTTGATTCTGACGCAGCAAAAATTTTAAAAAGAAAGGAAAAATGAATAGTTGGCAATTTGCATTATGGTAAATCTGGGATAAGAAGCAAAAATATATTTGATTGAGATATAGTTAAATTTGATGCAGTGCAGACAATCAACAAAAACTAAGACCACTAGAGTTCTATCCCTAGCCATTCTGTATTAAAGTACAAACTTATGGGACAAAAGGTCAGAAACCAATCTTATTTACTTAAAATTGATTGGACACCAGAAAGAAAATACATTATACCTGTAAATTTGGTCTTCTAGCTGATAAACGTCCAGTTTCAGTATTAATGTTCAGAGAACAATGAATACGCCCATTCCTGCCTGATATATTACTGCTCTGTGATTACACAAACCATTGTCAAAGAACCAACCAATGAGTTTCAATTTGCAGCAAAACTAAGAGCGTGGACACACACATTTCAGGACTCCAGACTTTTCAATGTTTGTTAAAATTATGACACTCAAAATATTTAATCACTAGACTTTAAATATTAAACAATCAATATTGTAACTACTTGTATCAACAGTATTAGCCAATATCAAACAAATTAACTTCCCATACACGGAAACGACAAAAATATGGTTCGGAAATGACCTACTCATACTTGCATACATAACCATAATTCACTTGGTTCATTGGACACTCCACGGTTAATTCAAATACCACCTCTCTACAGTAAGGCTTCAGCTACTACACCTTTTATAGGGAGACTTATTTTGTGTTTGCTTAAGTAATTTAAGTATTCTTACCAATGTTTACAAAGCAAAGGTCATGATGTTGTCAGCACGAAAACAAATCCAGCTTCAGGGGTACAAGGTTAAAGAATAGAATGATAATGGACCGACATTAACAGAAAAATATGGCAGAAGACATCACCTGAAGCGGCAGGATAAAGTTGGATATCAGTGTGTCAATAGAACACATTTGACATAAAGCTGCAATTGCATGGCAAGCTTCCCTTCCATCCTCTGGGTTTTCAAAAGCTTCAAAAGCAGTCCCATAAGAAGATTTATCTATATGTTCCGGTTTATTTGGTTTCTCTTCAAGAATGCCAGCAGTTATTTCTCCAGAGTTATCTCCAATGTCATCATCAGACTGAGCATCTTCCAGAAAATAAAATTCTGAAGCTACCTTTCCTGCTAACATTTTCAACGCATCTCCACTAACCGAGGGCCAGCCAGTTTCTGTATACATCTCAGCCTTCAGATTAACACCAATACTGTGAAGAGTCATGTTGCGATACTTTGTGGGGACTTTCTTGCCTTCTTCTATGACTTTATCCACATTTGGAATTTTAAATTTCCTCTCAAGTGGAAGCCTCTGATTTTGATCTTTTCTGTAAAAGAAACAAACAGGGAAAACAATGAGAAGAAAAAACATGAATGCTGTAGTCTCAGAAACGGTGCTCTTTATTGACACTGCCAGTGACTTTAAATAATAAATAAGTTAAAATCTCCTGCACAAATGCAATAGATAGGAGGGTTCAATAAGTTCGATTGAATATACATCAAACTTTAGCGTTAGAATGTAAACTTGTTTAACATAAAGAAATTATCACCTCAATGAAATTCATGGACGGGTTGACTGTTTTACTATTACAATACATGAGTTTTCAATTCATGCACACTCATCCATACTAGATAATGAACTCTGCAAGAAAATGTTTTGTACGTCTCCTTAAACAAACAATATAATGAAATGAAGCCCACTAATGCAAAATCATGTTTAAAATGGGAGTCTAAATAAAAATAGTCACTATTAATTTCGGCATGCACATGAAAACAAGATATTTTTAAATTTTATGCAAATTAATTTAAGAAAATTTAAAAGCTTCGAGGCAATGTTAACACATTACAATCATTCCACTGGTAACATCTCCACAAAAATTCAAACCTCTAAGCATCTAGACAGCAAGTCTTATGACTTAGGTTTTACGGGCATCATGAGATACATCAAACTGATAGGCAGGGCAAAGATGATTTTTGGATGCTAAATTATTTTAAATACACAAACTTGCATATTTACATATGAAAGTTCAATACTCACGTGAAAAGAATATAGTGCATACCTATTCATAGATCCACCAAAAAGAAGCTGACGTAACTGTGCATCACTTCCTACATTCATGTACATGGCATCTGCACAATACTTGGAAGCCCATTTACGGAATCGGTTACCAGCAACCTCTTGTTCAGCTTTGGCCCATTTCTCTATCTCAGCAAGATAGGCCCGATCAACCAGCATCCCCTCAGTTTCCATTTTTACTAGAATCTCACCAAATGGTCGCCAATATTTCTCATAGAAATCAAACATGGACTTTCCAGGAGCTAGATTTCCATCAATTTGCCATGGCTTATTTGACAGCTGGTTCTTCAAGCTCTCATAGAGCTTAAGTGTGCTTATAGCATCTAACGCAGAGTAACAGATCCATGGTATCCGCTCTTCTCTTTGCAGTTCCTCTACAGGGGCAATACCGATAATTTTACCTTCATTTCCATCTTTCTTCATCTTTTTCCGGCCAAATATAGTTTTCATTGATATTTTACCAAATAAGTTCTTTTCCTGACACAACTTAGCCCCAGACATGATCTTGGGGTCACCAGTAAGTGCTTCCAGAGAATAACCTCCCTTGGCCCGCCTTGATGAATCCCATAAACGTGCCATATGCATTGTATCAGCATGAAAACCAGATACCTTAAACCCATAGTTCTCTACAACATGGTTGTCAAAGCTATAGTTGTGCCATACCTATAGAAAGAATAGGTTATCGTCAATATTTGAGTTTGTTTCTCAAGTGAACAAACATCCTACTGAACACAGTGTCAGTGATCAAGACATTCCTAGAGGAAATGAAATGATGAATTACAAAGGAAACATCAATCTTAGCATATCAAAAGGTAGTGGCTCCTCTAAGCAGAGGAAGAACAGAGTTTCACTCAATGAGATAAAACAACTCTGTGTATGGAAAACTTGCAACTTAATAAGCACAACTGAAAAGAAAAATAGCAACTCAAAATCAATTCGCATCAGATTAACCAAATCTTTAGAAGCATCCAAGAATCTACCTAAATGTATGAAGGCTCAAATTTCCATAAATCCTGATAAAAAAATATTCTTTTAGTTTAAAATAATTATTTTGTGCAATGCGCCTAAGAGAACACATCAAAGCTCTAATAGAAGGACAAAAGCAAACGCATTTGGAAGGCAATTACATTTTTTTACTATTAAAAGAACCTTTAATGATGTCAATCCAATATATGTAGTGGACCTTGATGGAGAAGATAAACAACCTTTTTAATGGATGGGTCTTCAAAAAATGGAGCAAATAGAAGTAAAAGCTCTCTGCCACCACCATCAAGAACATCCACCCATAAACAGGACTTCCCATTTCCAAAATCTGCCTCTGGCCCAGAATATATACTGAAACATATTATCTCCCCATGATCAACAGGAGTTTCTTTCTTCACATCAATCTTAGCCACCTGCAAGAATACTATTGTTAGCTATTAGAAAGCAACTCAGAAGAATATGTTTCAAGCTACCAGAAGTATGCACTCCTATAATTGTACCCAGACTTTATTAATCCAAACAGGTCTTATCTTCGTATTGCATTGACAATTATGCACATACACACAGAGAGGGCAAACTGCCTTCAAGTAGATTACATACCTCTGTGTCACATGCATGGACAAGATGCCTATATCGACCAGTAAGCAACCTAACCACATCCTTCGCAACAGAAACACTATCTACTACAAGAATTTCACTGTATAAGCTAGCAAGCCGTGCACAAAGATCTGCCTGTGTCATGTCACTTGCACCAGATCCATTAGGGTTTTTAAGAGATTTTTTGCCCTTTTTATCCCTACTAATAACCTCAGAAGCTTCAAATGTGCTTGGCACATATTCTGTCTTTGTTATGAATTCCATACTCTTTTCTGATATTGTCTCACTAGACTTTACTGCCTTTTCTAATCTTTGAGCTGAGGACAAAACCAACTTATCTGAACCATAAATTATATGACCATTAACCTTTTTCCCATTTTGAAGAAATGTTTGATCCTGCATATGAGGTTGAGGTTGTGCCATTCTTGTCTGTGTTCTACTCCATGTATCTCGTGTCTGAAATAAACTTGGTTTTCTATAGGTGCCCCCTTGATCACTATGTATCATAGCACATTCTGCATTAGGATCTTCCTGAATTATTTCGCTTTCGCCTGAGAGATTGGTGAATTTGAAATATGCTATGCCAATATCCCTACCATTTGTGTCAGAAACTTCATGAATCCTACGTTCAGATCCACTATTTGATTTTACCTCCATATTTGATACCATCCCATTACACTTGACTGCTTTTTCTGAACACTGAACTGGGAACAAATTCAATTTCTCTGAACCATCAATTCTATGACTATTGACCTTCTTTACAGAGACACTTCTGTTGTGTCCATAAGGCATCATATAGGACCCAACATTCTGAGCGTCAACATCATACTTTCCACTCTGAGCAAACATTTGATCCTGAATATAAGGTTGATCAGGAGACTTAGAGGTCTGTGTTCTTCTCAATGTATCTTCAAAATTTGTTGTATATGATTCACTCTTTGCACCATCTCTTCCATCTGGAAGACTTTGAAGCTCTTGTTTAGTGTCTTTTCTAATATTCGTAATGGATGAGGTCTTACTGCCTACCAATCCTTTAGACTGACTAAATATGCATTCCTTTTTACTATGTCGTAGCCTTTCGGCCTCTACGACCCATGCCTGACAACCCAAGGGTTTGAAGCTGCTAGACAAACTCCCTCCTGATAATGGTTTTGCTTCAACCAATGAATTGTTGTGATAAAATATATCTTGTCTAAACTGAATGGATGTATTAGACATGGTTATGTTCTGAGAACAACTCCAAACCGTGCAAGTTTCTCGCCTGCAATTGTTTCAGTGACAACATCACTTCAGCTAACAAATCCAGTTTCACAGGGTTCATCAAAAAATCCAAAAACATAAGAAATAAATAAGAGATGCACAATGTAACTTCTAAAAATTGAGAGAAAAATGTAATCATATTTTTAAGTAATCAACTCAGTCCCAAGGGTTTGTCCGATTAATGATTTTCCATTTCCTCCTCAATTCATTTGTGGAAAAAAAATTTAAAAGATGGCACTGCTTTGACATGGAGCCGCGAAATTAAACAAAGCAAAAAATTGCCCTCTCAGAAGGGACGTTTATAACGACCACAAACAGTCAAACTTCCCCAACATTACCTCATGAAATAACAAAGGGAAAATAGAATACAAACGGAAGAAACGAAAAACCCATATTGCAATAACTAAAACTATCACAAAAAACCATAGAACCGGTTAACAATAATTAACATTGGGAATTAACCTATGAAGTGCCTTAGAAGAAGCCGAGAATGAGCGATAAGAGAAACCCATAGTCGAATGGCGAGGAGAAGATTGAAGCAAAGTGAAATAAGAAGGGCAACAAGGGCTTAATGGGGTTGGTTGGATGGAGGAGACTCCCATAGCCATTAACTCTGCAACTCTGCCCAGCTTACCCCCAGAGTTGCTTAAAGTAGGAGCAGCCAGTACTGGTGAGCTATTTTGAGTACAAATGGAAAATCCGTAAAAAGACTGCGTTTAAATGGGGAGAGTTATTTGGGCTCAGAGAGTTGTGGGTCTGAGCGTCACTCAGAGCAGAGTAAGGCCACAACAGAGATACAGTGAATGAGAGAGTTGAAGGAGCTAAAGAGGCTAAACCCTGGGGTTCAGAGAGAGGGGAGAGATATAAGGAAAATAAAATTCAATATTAGCAGACAAATTTACGGCTGGCAAATGTTTGTCAATGGGCATATTGTTTTTTTTATAGAAAATGTAGTTTGTCAAATAAGGGCTAAGAAGATCAAAATATTACAGATGTGCCATCCTAGTTGCGGTGTCGTTTAGTAGCCGGCGACGCCGTTGGTTTAATCTTCTTCAACATGTATTTTCTAGTTTAGTATCCTAAAAAATAAAGACATTCTTACTCAATAAAATATTTATTATGAAATTTTAAATTTACTTCAAAGTTTAATTTTTTTTTAAAGACCAGAAAAGAAAAGGGACAATATTCTCAGAGTATATTTATGTTAAACAAAGAAAACATGAATATATTCTCAGAGTATATTTTTGTTAAACAAAGAAAATGGTAGGAAAAAACACTAATTTTCATTAAATTATTAGAAAATTATAAAAAATAGTATTTTTAAAACTTATAGTAACAAAAATAGAATCCTAATAATATTGAATAATGTTTAATTAGACAATATTTAATATTAAATGAATTTAAATTGTTACAATCTAATGTAAATGAGTCTTATTAAACAGTCGTTCAAAAAAAATGATGTAATAATTATTTTTTTAATTGTAAAAATATATAATTTAAATATAATAAATATTATTTTTTTATTATATGATTTGAGGGTATTATTTTTTTATTATTATTTTAATAAACATATTTAGGGTAAAGATATTTGAATAAAAATATTATATAAAATATCAATTATTTATTTAACAACTGTATCAAAAGCCAGCCACTAATATTTCCCTTTTGAGTTGTGTTTCACTAAACAATAAAATAATCGTAAAAAAAGCTACTTTCTAACATTTTCCTTTATTTTGATTAAAATAACTTCTTCTTCTTTTTAATTGCTAATATAAAGTACACACATTTTGCAATAAATTATACATTAATCTATGAGTAAATATTGTGGTGATTCAAATTAATTTTATTATGTGTTATCTTAATGAGATAGTAATCATAATTATCTTTTCATAAAAAATATTATACTTATTTTATATTATTTTTGCACATTATTTCTTACCTTATAAACAATAAATGTTTTTTTATCTCTTACAATGTGTTATAATTGTTTTAAAAATATTTAAATTTTTTAAAGTAACGTGGTCCTGTTTAAATAATTATGAAGTATTAACTTACATTGCCATTCAACAAATTTTTATATTTTTTAATTTATTAAGGACAATTAGCAATTTTTCAATTCTTAACAAACCCTATTAACATGTTGAACACTTGAACCATTTTGAAACCTCTGTCACATTTTCTAAACCATTAAAAAAGACCAAACTTGATACACATATTGTGAAAAACAATCAAGTGATATTTTGAGTTATTGGTCATTGATTTTGCTTTAAAAAGTATCCAAGTTGTCACATTGTCCTTCAACACATTATCTCCAATCCCTACTCAACATAACTGTCACCTCTCCGCATCAGTATCTCCCTCACAAATTCTATGTTGAATAGAATCTAAAATATCTTCTGTAACTGGTTCTTCCTTATTGTTTAGAGTTAAAAACTCAAGAGCCATTACAACATCGCTTATGAGAGGTCTAACATCAGCTTGCTCTAGGAGACACATGGCTGCAACTGCAAGAGCTTGATAAAGACCCTTTATTGGGTACTTTCCTTCAAGCAATGGATCAGCCATTTTTGTAAACTTCTTTCTGTCTTTTAACAATGGTTGTGCCTGCAAAATCCAAGACACAAGTATAAATTGTAGTTAGTAACTTTGAGCAAATGGCAAAAATGAAAGTCTGCTATAAAAAACTATGACTAGTTGTGACTACTTGGGTTAACAGAACATACCCATAAGACTAAATTTTGTTCTCCTGCTGCTCTTGTATTGTCTATGACTCTCCTTCCTGTAATTATCTCCAAAAAGACAACTCCAAAGCTATAAACGTCGGATTTCGTTGTCAATTTTCCTGTAAGTGCATATTCAGGTGCACAATAGCCATAGGTCCCCATGACTCTGGTGGAAACATGAGACATGTCACCTGTTGGACCTAACTTTGCTAGTCCAAAATCAGAGAGCTTGGGATTAAAGTCCTCATCTATTAATATATTTGATGCTTTGAAATCACGGTAAATCACTGGGGGATTAGCTTGTTCATGTAAATATTCCAACCCTTTTGCTGCACCTGCAGCAATTTTCATTCTGGTGTTCCAATCCAAAGCCTTCTTATTTGGAGGTAAATCTGCACAACAAAGTCATCTTGGTGATTCTAGCCAATCATTAAGAAGTTGTAATCAATATGTGCTTACAAAGAAAACAAACTTATAATTTGTTTTGAAAATTATTCATTGTGTTTAGACCACTTAAGAGAATGCAATAGGGAAAACACAAGGACGGTAAACTAGACCTAAAACTAGGGGCACATTTCATATTTCAAGTTATATTTTATTGTGTTTAAAATCAGTTTTCTGTGTTCTAATTCATTTGTTAAAGAAAACTCATTTAGTAACAAGTTGTGGTCTTTGTGCAAAAGATGACTTAGACGAGGATTATAAATTTAATAGTGAAAGTTATGAAATTTAAAAAATAAAACAAGTTTGATTTTTTTCTTCTTCTTTTCAAATTCTAAATTAAGCTAGGAGATAAAATTATTTTCTAATTAAAATAAAAATAGAACCAATTATCATTCAATACTAAATTCAAAAACATAAGTTTGAATGTAAAGGCATGATCAAAACCAACCTTAAGTTCTCATTGCATTAACCATATTGGTATTAGCCTCATCATCATGTATACGCTATCAAATTGGTGTGAAAGGTAAAGTTTGTACTAACTATTAGGGAAAATAATACTTTTGGACAGCCCATATTTCTATTTTAGTACCCTTTTTTATCCCTATTTTTAGTGGACACATCGAATATCCTGATTTAAATTAGGGTATACTTTTTGGTCAATTTTAACAATAATCAATATTATTTAGTACCTTTGAGCTACCAAATTTTAACGCAATTATTGTTGAAATTGACCAAAAAAGTGTATCAATAACTTAAATTAGGGTATCTGATGTGTCCCACTTAAAAATAGGGATAAAAAGGATACCAAAATGATAATAAGTGCGGTCTAAAAGTACCGAGCTTAAAGAATAGAAATAAACAAATTTAGAGGTATACCTAGAAGATGATCCTCAAGGGAACCATTAGCCATGTACTCATATACCAAAATCCTCTGATTGTTATCAGCACAATATCCAAACAAGTTAACAAGGTTGGGGTGGTGAAGAAGACTTAACATCAAAACTTCTACTAGGAATTCTCTGTTTCCTTGAAATCCATTTCGGTCCAGTTGTTTAACAGCAACTACCTAAGTGAGAGGAAAAAAAACACAAGTATTGTATACTCAGTTACATGAGTTTTGTATGTAGAAGGAGAAAAGTAAATGTATAAAAAAGAAAGAGAGAGAGAGATGAAGACATGGGTTGCAACAGTACTTGACTTTTTAGGTGTCCCTTGTATACCCTTCCAAAGCCACCTTCTCCAAGAAGATTGTGGTGGTTAAAATTTTGTGTCACAACACATAGCTCACGGAAAGTAAAAATCTTTGCAGAAATATTCCCTTTTCCAATCTTTAATATCTCATCGTCTACTTGCTTTTTTCTACTAGCATCTGAAAAAATTTCATTAAATTATACACAGAAGAATTACCACATTGTATGCATTGAAACCAAAACACCGACCCAACTGTTTCAATTCTATATGGATAAAACTGAAGGAGGTTTAATATTGAATGACAATAGATTCTTTACCACTTTTGAAGGATATCTTAGTATAGGAAGCTAAGGTCTTTGTGTCATGATATTCCTTAATGCTCTTTTGCAAAGATTTTTTGTTGAGTCTCTCCTGTGACATGCAACGTGGAAAGCAGCTCATATTTCCGTCCTGCCTTTCAATTCGACAACCGCAGAATCCAGAAGTCATCTGATCGTTGCAGCATGTGAATCCTTTCAAAAAACTTCATAGGAGATTACGAGGTATGCCAATAAATTTCAATCACAAGAAGAATTTTGCAAACAAACTCAGATTATGTGCTTAATAAAGGGAGATATCTATAGCTATCAAATGACTAGGAAGCCAGAAAAACCTCCTCTATCTTTTTCTGGCTTTCTCGAAAAACAAAAGCAAATTCTTCTATATTGTATCTTGAAAGAGATAAGACTCGGTCAAATTTACTACATTTAGAGAAACAGACAGAGTTGGTTAACTGTCATTTCATTATAACAAAAAGATGGAAAATAATATTATGTGATTTTTTTTTTTCCCAACTCCTTACCTTAACATATATATTAGCAAGCCAGATCATTGAGAAAGGATCTAATACTTAAACATCTTGCTAAATTAACCATGACAAGTCATTGACAATCCATGACTTGAAAATTAATCAACTTAGCATCATAATTTTCAACAATTTTTTGATATTCAGGTTTCCTTGACACTGCTTGGAATGATTAACTAGAAGTTTGTCATTCATTACCTACATGTATTAGGTTATGATTTGGTTCTATCCCTTAAAGACTTTAGTTAATAGTTACACTTGTTGTCATACACCTGAAACTAAATTCTTCATTTCACTTGTTTTGCCTTGATAAGTAAAATGCTAATACAAAATTCATATCAACTTTCATAGAACTGAAGGCCTGATAATGAAGAAGGGTGAGGAAGAAAATAAAAAATAAAAAAGATGGAAGAAGAAGACAGATAGATTGCAGGAGATAACCAGATAATACTTGTTTTAAAAAATATTCATACATAATTCAACAAAAATCTACATACTCTAGCAACAATAGAGCCATTTATAGTCTGAAATATTGCTTATCTAAATGGTCATATTCCTTATGCATGTTATTGTGTGCCACATGAAGTTAAACACAAAGGGTTAGGACTCTACATTTTCACATCGTACATGTCCTTGCTCTTGTAGTATAATTTTTTTCAAATATAATTTGTTTGGTATATGACTCCTATTAATATTAATTTTGTCAATTCAATTCTCAATTTTAACTTTTTTTTTAATAAAAATAAAATGCTAAGATTCACTTATTTTACCATGTATCGTTATCAAAGAAAAAAAACCTAATAAATTGTTACTTTTTAAAAATTTATTAAAATTACAATTCAATACATATAAATCGTGTTTAATTAACTGTAATATGGATAATAATAAAAATAATTTAGAGTATTTATATACTTGATTTGATTGTTAACTAATAATTAAATATAAAATATTACAGCAATAACAGTAATATTAATTTCTCATGTATTCATTACATATTTGTATAATTATTTACGATCATTCACATTTTATATTATTTAAAAATTAGTTTATTTTTATAACTTTATTTATAATTTTATAAATTTTATTTTAATATTATTATTTATCTTAATCTCAAACAAACCCTATAAAAATAATAATAATATTTTTATTAAACTCAATTTAAATTAATTAATTAACGATCAAATTATTATTTACATTTTGCAAACCATGTAATTCAATCATAAATTAATTAAAATGACATAATCATACATTACCATCTGGCCACGATCTCCGCAAAATGGAAACATAAAGTCATAATAAACCGACTCTTTCAAAAAGGAACAAATAAAAAAAAAAGAACTTTTGAGCTTCCACTTACCAACATTATTTGAAGTAATTTCTTATGCAAGTCCCGACTACCAAATTGCATGCAACAATATAATTTCTAACCTAATTTTATCATCTTTTAACAATGGAGAGTCGAGTAGAAAGCTTAGTTGAAGAGAGGAAAGAACGCATTGTCTCACCAATTGGCGGGTACCCAACTGAAAGAACAGCACATTTTATCAAACCCATTTGGAAACCCTCCATTGATTTACCAGACGCTTCGTTAAATATATTTTCTAACTCTTCTCTGCGACCCAAATTTGAGCCTCATAAATGGCCATTGAAGGTCGAATTCCTTAGCTGGAGAAACCGGCCACTAGGTGAATGGACGAATTGGGTTCGCAGTATGTGTTACGTGCACCAATCTGTATGGAGAAAAGCAGGGATTTATGAAGCAGTACTGTGTTCTACTTACCAAATCAACAGGTGCAATGAAATGATTTATGGGTTTGCTGAGAAATGGTGTTCTGAGACCAATACTTTCATTTTTCCTTGGGGTGAAGCAACAATCACGTTGGAAGATCTTATGGTCTTATCAGGATACTCTGTTTCTGGAGAGTCTGTTTTTTGCTCCTTGGAAAGCAGAGATCTGAAGGAGATAGAAGCCGAATTGAATGAAGTACGAAAAGAGCTGGGAAGGAGCAGGGCTAAGAAGGCCGCATTAAGTTTGTGGATGAAGAAATTTAAGGACAGTGGGAATCAATTAGAACATGAAGGTTTTCTTGCGTTTTGGTTATGTAAGTATGTATTTGCTAAAACTGTCATTGTTGAGTCTACTCTCTCACTTGCAATTCTTCTAGCTAGAGGGAGTAGAATTGCCCTTGGTCCTGCTGTCCTTTCAACTATTTATAGAGATTTGGGTTTTCTTAAGGCAAAGATTTCATCTTTAAGGGAATTAAATGATAATGGTTATGATAATGATGATAGTGAAGATGGGGTTTTAGAGCTCACCATTCGTTCTCAATTTCAATTGGTTCAAGTTTGGGCATATGAAAGATTTACGAAACTAAGGTCTAAACCAAACATGATCAGCCATGGGGATCCAAGGTTGGCTCGGTGGGATAATGTTAATCCTTTGAAAGTTGAGATTGAGAATGTGAGGGTGGTTTTAGATTCTGCTAAAGCTGATTTCATATGG
Source organism: Elaeagnus macrophylla (assembly GCA_029378325.1). Taxonomy (NCBI): domain Eukaryota; kingdom Viridiplantae; phylum Streptophyta; class Magnoliopsida; order Rosales; family Elaeagnaceae; genus Elaeagnus; species Elaeagnus macrophylla. The sequence continues at coordinate 18,738,869 of CM055646.1, read as the reverse complement.
AGGCCTTATACTGTACTCATTGATAACTGGCCTTTGCCAAAGTATTATCCTAAGGAGGGAAAGTGGAAAATTACTGGGCAGTGTTCTGATGATGAAGAATTGCTGTCATTTGCAATATGCTTGAGGGTCACTGATTTACATGGGCCAGAGGGTATTGTTGAAAAGTACCATCCACACAGAGTCTCCATGCAATTTGGATTAGACCAAGATGTTCCTGGATGCGTTTTAGATTACAACAAGCCCCTTATCTGCAATTTGAGATTGTATATTCCAGCAAGGTTATCAGAGGGGTCTGTTAGCAAAAAATACTTGGAGTGGTGGGAAAACTCAGTGTCTAAAGGTTTGAAAGAATCAAGTGAAGGTATATGGGCACAAAGGCAAAAAAAGGGAGGTAATGATTCATCTGATTCTTCTTTTTTTCCTTTCATGAACTCAAAGATTTCTGCAAAGAAAATGGCAAAAGGGGTAAATGAAATTTCTCATTATAGTTTCTCAAAGGTGAAGAAGCGAGCTCATATTCAAAAGAGATCAAAAATTTCTCCGCAGTGTTCAAATGAAAGTGAAGGAGTTCCTTCAGTTGAAATGGAAGTAGAAGGTGGTGTAAGTGGAGACAATTTAACCAATTTAGAGATGTTGAGAGATGATAAAAATAAACCTACTTCTTCTGTGAACAATGGTAACACCAAAGAGCCAAAATCGCTTATATTGGTGAAAAATGAAGCTAAGATCGAGGCAAGGAGACTGCTTGGTGAAATGATGAGAGCTATAAACGACAAAGGTGAAGGCACTAGCAATACATCAGACAAGCCATGGTTGGAGATAGAACAAAGTTGTAAAAGGATTGAAAAAATACTTCCTTTTATAAAATCATTAAAGAATCAAAGCTACTTTAGAAAAAATGATGGAACAGTTCATTTGCTAAAAACACTTGAGAAAGATTACTATAAGAAAAATGATCGAACAGGAGAGTTTTGACCGAGATTATATTGAAAAGTTGCGGTTGGTTTCATCATTTCTCTTTTGTGAAATTCAATTCCTACATTTCGTGGTTGATAGTATGGAATATGTATGGTTATGTTTTGAGTACTTTTTGGAAGTAGTAACTGGCTTTAACTGATGTTGATATCTGGGAGCATAGTTGTGAATAAGTTGGTGATATTAGTGAGTGATTATTATTATTATTTTTTGGCTTAGATTTAGTGAGTGAATTATAAGTTGCATAAAACATTTAGATTTTACACCTTATACTGTAGCAATTTTAATTATAAAAACAATCACAATATTTTTATTTAAATTTCTGACAAAAAAAAAGGGACAAAAAAACAATGATAATATGATGTGGAAAATATTGGTTGAAAAAGGAAAATATTTTTCAGCACTGGTATACCACTTAATAGTACTCGTCACAAATATAACTATATTTTGTATTTTAATAAATTTAATAAATTATCATGAATCGATGGCTACAATTCGCTCAAATATAACAAGTTACACTACATCATCGTATTTATATTATATTTATTCGTATTATTTATATTGAATTTTTATTATAGTTGATACATTAAAAAATTTATTTAAATTTTTTTCGTATTGTCTATTTATAATAATAAAAAAGAATAAAATTTATAAAAATATAAAAAAATTATTGATTAATTTTTATTAAAAATATTCATATAATATTATATTTAAATCGCGTAAAAAATTACACCTCAAACACCATCCAATAATTATGTACAATTTTCCTAGTTATAATTTTACTGGCAGCCATCCTTAGGTATGAATTATTGTAATTTTTTAATATTTAAATAATAAAATACAGCTGTCTGCCATTTCAATCCAAATTATTCTCATTTGAAAATTTTATAATGGTTTCTTTCTTTACCAAACCTGGTTTGATCCTTATCACCTGAAGACAACCAACAGAAAACCAACAGAAGGCAAGGATTTGTCAATTTTATAATGGTTATTAGTCTCTAAATAAGTTACACCGTCAAATTGTTAGCAAAAGAAAAAATAAAAAAACGAAAAAGTCATACCGTCGAATAAAATTGAGTAATATTATATATATTAAATATTATATTAATTATAATTTAATTATAAAATTAAGAATATATAATTGTAAAATATTTTATTAATAAAAATTAAAAAAATAATATATTTTAAAACTTATTATAACAAAATAACATCATTTATATTTTTTTAATTAAAAAAATAATTAATATATTATTTTTATTTGAACAGTCATTCAATTAAAATTGAATAATATTAAATGATGATAATATAGACTAATTTAACGTTAAATGTTTAATATTATACGTTTAAATTTAACTTATTATTATAAATTTTAAAAATATTATTTTTAATAATTTTTTTAAAAATTAATTAAATTATGTTATGAATTAATACATGAAAATATTTGGAATAAAACTTTACCTTTGCCTCGTACGACTACAGATGATACTGAAACGACAATATGGACGAGACTGAGGTTTCTAGGGTTCAAATCTAATTATAACTAGTTGAAGGACTGCAGGTGCAAATTTCCTTTTGATTTTCATATATAAATGAACGACAAAACCCTAGCAGATTATAAGTTGATATCAGGTACTGTACCTGCCTAAATTCTCCGTATTGTTCATCGTTTTATATTTCATTCAACTATTTCATCACAAGTTTGAGAGAACATAGCTGTCAAAGATAAGATTTTTATTCACGGAATTTCTTTTTTGTGAGGGATGTGATTACTGATAAGCATTGAGTTGGGCAGCTGATAGGAATATAGAATGCGGGATTCAGTATTTTTTTTTCTTTCCCTGAAATTTATTAGCAGGCAACAAAAGCTTTGGTTTTTTGTAAAATTTAACTCATTTTCTCCTATTTTTAGATTTTATTGATTTAATCTAATAAGCTGCAAATTAGTACTTTTTTATCCGTATGAAAATTTATTTTTAGCTTTTGTTTCTCAGAAGGGTCGAATTATGCGAGTTATGTTAAGGGTTTACAGGTGGTTACTTGATTTGGAGTGGTTATGTTGTCAGATTTATTCGATGGTGAATCTAATTTCTCTGTCTCTGCTCTCTGTCGAAATATTAGAAATTGATTATCCAGTTTGGCCCTTAACAATTATTTTCTGGTGTTCGCATTCGCATCCCAGTGATGAATACGTTATAATTAAAAGTAGTGGACTGAAATCCATTGATGAACAATCTTATTCTGAGGGATGTGTTTTCTCATTTAAATTTGCATAGCCAATAATCAATATGTATCGTCATTGTGCTTAATGTTTTCATTTTATAAAAATGATTCCTTTAGGTTATGTTTGGTTGAAGGAAATAAGACATGTAATGTAATGAGTTTTACTTATTACATTGTTTGCTTTTCAAAAAATAGGTATTGTAATGTAATGGGATTACATTACATTTGGTAAAACTTATTACATGTATGAAAGTCATGAATCCTGATTACTGGATCGGCTGGAATGAACAGTATTTTTTTTTTTTTTTTTTTTTCTGAATGTGCGCGAACCAGAGCAGCCAGAGAGCCGTCCGTCCGTCTGTCGCGTCCCGTTCCTGACGCCGCCAGCCGTCCAGCCCAACCCTCCATCCAACGGCCAGCCATCGCGAACCAACGGCCAGCCCAGCCCTCGCGAACCAGCGCCCAGCCATCGCGAAGCGCGTCGCCTCCTCCAGTAGCTCGCGTCGTCCGGCCAGCCCTCGCGTCGCCCAGCCCAGCCCTCGCGCCGCCCAGCCTAGCCCTCGCGACGCCAGCCCAGCCCGAACTAGCGCCCAGCTCCCTCGCGACAGCCCTCGCGACGCCACCCTCCTCGCGATCTCCTCGCGATTGTTTTTTTTTTTTTTTTTAATTATATTTTTTATTCCGAATTATATTTAAAAAATTGTATTTTTTCTGAATAATTTTTTTAAATGTAATTTTTTTTAAATTGTATTTTTTTAAATGTAATTTTTTTTAAATATAATTGTTTTTAAATTGTATTTTTTATTAATTATTGTTATAAAATTGTATTTTTTCTTAATGTAATTTTTTTAAATGTAATTTTTTTTAAATTGTATTTTTTATTAATTGTATTTTTTATTAATTATATTTTTTGTATTAATTGTTGTTATGAAATTATATTATTTCTGAAATTTTATTTTTTAATATTGTATTTTTTAAATAATTATATAATTTTTTTTTCTATTCCATTACATTACAGTTGTCAAACCAAACACTGTAATACTGATTCCTTTTTTGATTACAGTGACTAAACCAAACACTGTAATTGTAATACTGATTCCTTTACATTACATTCCATTACGATTACGATTACATTCCAACGAACCAAAAGCCCCCTTAGTTCACGTGTAATTGGCTAAGCTTATTGGTGTCGTGTAACACTTATCATACGAAATCTGAAATCACTTCTTTTTCCTCAACTGTTCTGTCTGTTTGTTATTTGTGTGCTCTTTTAGATGAGCTGAATTATTCATTGGTCTGTATTTTGAAAGGATAACACATATGACATAACTGCTGTTTTTCTTCACAAATCCCTAGCGTCTTATAATGTTCGTTGAAAGACTTGACATAATAGTTGAAAGACTACTCTTTTCTAAGAATTGGCGGTGAAAATAAGCGCTTGATACAATATTCGTTGAAAGACTTGACATAATAGTTGCAACTTGCAACAAAGGAGTATGAAAAAGTAATGGTTAGAAAAGCCAGTTTCCGTAAACCATACTCGATAAGTGCCTTCAAAGCTCTTAGGGTGCGTTTGGTTGAATGGAATGGAATGTGTAATGTAATGGAATGAGTCCATTACAATGTTTGGTTCCAGGAAAACATGGGAATGGAATGTAATCGAATTACTTAAAATTAGGAATGGGGATTACAGAGGTGCCAATAAGGAATTGGGATTACATTGAGGGCTGGAATGAACAGTAATTTTTTTTTTTAGCCTCCTCGTCGTGAACAGTGTTTTTTTCCAGACCGAACCAGAGCAGTCCGGCCTTCCGTCTTCCGTCGCGAATCGCCGCCATCCGTCCAGCTCGCCGTCCATGCCAGACCGTCGTCGTCAGCCAGCGAACCAACGGCCAGCCTCCTCGCGAATCAGCGCGCGCCCAGCTATCGCGAATCGCGACGCCAGCCCAGCCCTTCGCGACGCCAGCCCAGCCCCTCGCGACGCCCAGCCTCCTCGCGACGCCAGCCCAGCCGCTCGCGACGCCAGCCCAGCCTCCTCGCGATACCTGTTTTTTTTTTTTTAATTATTTTTTTTATACCAAATTATTTTTTTTTAAAAGTTGTATTATTTTTTATTAATTTTAGATAAAAAATTGTATTTTTTTTAATGTAATTTTTTTTTAAATTGTATTTTTTTAAATGTAATTTTTTTAAATATAATTGTTTCCAAATTGTATTTTTTATTAATTATTGTTATAAAATTGTATTTTTTCTGAATGTAATATTTTTAAATATAATTTTTTTTAAATATAATTTTTTATTAATTGTATTTTTTGTATTAATTGTTGTTATGAAATTGTATTATTTCTGAAATTTTATTTTTTAATATTGTATTTTTAAAATAATTATATAATTTTTTTTTCTATTCCATTACATTACAGTTGTCAAACCAAATACTGTAATACTGATTCCTTTTTTGATTACAGTGACTAAACCAAACACTGTAATCGTAATACTGATTCATTTACATTACATTTCATTACGATTACGATTACGATTACATTCCAGCGAACCAAACGCCCCCTTATAGTTCAGAGCGATTTTTAATCGGAGGATATTGCTACAAACTAATTTATTATTATTATAAGAATAATTTATTAATGAGTACTTTATTTAAAATAAATAACATTAAAATATAATTAATAATAATTATAAAATAAATATTTTATATATTATTATTGTGATAATAATAAAAATATTTCTAACAGTATTATTATTCTACTATGACATGTTTTGTCAATTTTTAACAAATTTAATAAAATTGACTAAATTGACATTTTTTGTTTGTAATTTATGTGATTTAATGTCCTCAACTTTGGAATTACACGATTAATAGATGACTAAATTGAATTTTTGAAGAAAAAAAAACTCGCATTTTTAGATAAATATTATTCCTAATGTAGCATAAAAAGGGGGGGAGAATGTTTATAAAACTACTATTAGTTGGTAAATTTTAATAATGCATTAAATAATACTTAATTTTACAACAGTAAATAAATTTATGGACGAATGGTCATTTAAATACGTTATTTTTATTGAAAGTGCACTTTTAATATGTAATTTTTATGTATGACTTTATAAATTCTTTACTTTTTAAAAAAAGATACGTAAATTATAATAAAAGTTCATTTTATAAGAGTAGTACAATTTTATCATATTTACAAAATAAATTTTTACCACTTTTTTTTATATGCAGCAAACTTGTGTTATTCTATTTATTATGTTTGAAATTAAAATATACTTTCTTTAAAATAACATACTTGATCTACCAATTTTCCTAAATTTATCATTAGGCAAGCGTTTGGTGTACAATTTTTTTAGATAACATATTTTACATTTATATATCCATTTTACATAAGATTCGAAGAGTTGTAATGTCATTAAAAAAAAACACATTTTTTAGTATATGTTACAAACAAGGTCTTTACAATAAGGAAGAAATAACAATAATAATAATAATAATAAGGAAAATTATAAAAAATAAGATTATTAAACTTATAATAATAATAATAATAATAATAACGCGCTAAAAGATGAAAAAATTACGAAGAAGGCCTTGTTTGGTTTGGGGAAACTTTAAGGAGGAAAGTATACATTATCACGCCCGCCGACCCAAACCCGGCAAACAGGGGTCAGGGAACATGGGAGTTTTAGCCAAGACTAGAAAGTAAATTGAATGTAGCTCGACCCAGAGAACACGAAACCCACCGAAGCCTGCGGATATATACGTCGACGAAGTACTGAGCTTGAGTGCCATCGTGAATCCCAATATATACCACCATGGAAATGCAGCAAAAGCATGAGCTGTTAATGGGATTTTTTCTTATTGCAATATTTGCAAATGGTGTTGGAGCTTGGACTGGTGAAATCCATGGCAGAGTTGTCTGTGATGTCTGCCGTGATTCCTTCATTGGACCTGAAGACCATATACTCGAAGGTTCCTTTTCATCTCTCTCTAATCTCGTAATTATTTGTTGAACTATTTCATTATATATTCATGCTCAAAATTCCAAATTGGGTGTTTTTCTTCTGACTTTTCATGATTAATTATTTGATACTTGATAGTAGTTTTCGGTTTCGTGCAATTGAATCTCGAATCTGGGTGTTTCTGTGGTGTAGATGATTAATCAGAGCCAGCTAAAAACTGTACCTCTTTGGCTCGGTTTTTCTGGTCATATTCCTCTTTGGCTTGGTGATAACTGATGCTTATTACGTGTTTATGGTTTTCATGTCTTTAATTTGATCAAAATGGCATCATTGTGCTTAGAACTGGGAAATCAGTATTGAACTTGCTCAATGGAGTGAATATTTTTCAAACGTCTCTAATACTTTATTACCTTTGCATTTTGCTAGACCCCTGCATTGAGGCGTTGGTGGATGAGTTATAGTCTTTTTGCAGCAACCCGATTTGTTTTTCAAAATTTTCACTATTGTTTTCAATTTATAAGGATTATTAATCCTCTAAAATGGTGTGATTTTTTTCCCATTGAACACATGAGGATTCATTACTGTTGTTACAATTTACAAGTTGCGATCTTCTAGTTGATATGGATTTATTAGTGCTTGCATTTTAAAATATTTTTTTATTACCTTTTTTAATTTTATAAATGGTATAAATGTAATTTAATTGTATTTTTTTCTTTTCCCATGAAAAATATGTGGCAAAAAATAATTGTTCACCTTTGAATTATAAATAGAACTTTTTGTGGAAATAAAACTGCATATTAGTAGTCTGGAACTTTAGCAATTGAAACGTGCTTTAATCTTTCTCTGAATTATTGTGTGATTTTTTGTGATTGTTGTCCATGTTACATGGACTCTTCATTTTTCTTGAAATACCTATGTTTATCGGACATGATATAGACATGAGTGTGGATACTCGATACTTGAAATTGGTAGAAATTTAAAAACAATGAAAAAAATAGGTGTTTTCGTTATTCAGATACGTATCAAAAAATTTAGAACACTCAGCATCCTAAAAGAGTCTATACAATATAGATTGTTGGCGAGACTTTTGATTTACGCCTTTACAAGTTTATGTTCCTTGCTCTATCTTAGAGTCATGAAGTTTTTATTCGAAAGCTTGAACATAGCTTGTATTGATCTTATCATCTTTGCTATTTTGCTTTGGGGTGATTAAGATGACCTTGTGCTCTAAGAAAAGATACCTACAAAGAGCTTCAGGTCTTTATGATTTATTTGTACTGAAATCTTGTGTGTATAACTGCATATATAATATAAATTGATCCTCTTAAACTCTAATATTTTTTCGTTGTTTATGATTCCAACGAAGTGCAGAAGAACTAGTTGAATGATATGAGGATGAGATTTTGGAAATTGTGGGAAGGACAAATTTTCTTGTCTTTTTTTACATTAATTAGTTCATGGTCAAAATTGCTTTCCTGACCAAATGGTTGGGTCATTGTTCAAAATCAAGCAATCTATTTGCTTGTTAAGTCTTCAATGAATTAAAGTGATTCAAAGTGAAGGTGAAATTTGATAAACATTGATGGTGGATATAGCAAGACTCCATGGACTAGAACACAGTTATGATGCATAGAATTTGAATTCATTCAAAAGCCAACTTAATTTACCAGTTGGTGTCTTGACAACCTTATTAAAGATTGCTACTTGTTTTATCAATTAATCACCTGATAACTCTCAGTAATATAAAAATGTACATAAAAAGAGAAATAATTTGTAACTGTTGTCCTGAAATTTCTTGGAATAAGAATTCACATTTTTGTGATCTTTGAGTTTCTCACCTTCTAGGTTTTGTTTAATGTGGAGGGGGCTAAACCACTGTCTTGTTAAAAGGCAGGTGCTGAAGTTGCTGTTCTTTGCATCACAAAATCTGGTGAAGTTCTAAATTATCAAGCTTTCACAGATTCGAGGGGAATATACACAGTGGCCGAGACAATGCCGGAGAGTGGCCGGTGGGATGCATGCCTTGCACGACCCATCAGTAGCTTCCATGAACTCTGCACTCATCTTAGTGATGGCAGTTCTGGAGTAAAATTCAGTTATAACCGTCCATCAGGTTATTCTCACACCGTCAGAGCTTTCGTTTATAGACCTGCCAATGCGCCAACATATTGCCTTTAGTTTATATCTATACTCATTCCAACTGAGTGGTGAAAAGTTATATGACACACTCATCCTAAAAATGTGCTTGTTTTGATTGTTATTTTGGGTTGTATTTGGTAGATGTGGTTTGATATAGGCTAGTTACCATATGCCCTTGACAGTTATAATTCAATATTTAGTGGTAGCTTGTTATACTAAACTATATCGGAACTGAAATGAACATGAAAGTTGATGAGAAAGTTTGATGTGAGATAGGTAACTCCTTCATTCATGATTTCACTCTTCTACATAAAATGGGGCCATTTTAATAAGAACACAAATAATTTTGTCTACCTAGTAAATAATTTTTTTTTTTTTTAGTAAGGTGGAACACTCAAGTGTTGCGAGTTTTAGAATCATTAGCAATTTGATTAAAAAAAGGTAAAAGGTGTCATTATGAGAAATTAGTCTTATATTTCTTTGATTAGGTAAGAGCGTTAACTGGTAAATTAAATTTAACTTGAATTTTATGGACTGATTTATTTTTATAAGTTTGGGGTGAAAGAGAAGTAGAGAAAACTTAACAGGCGAGTAAGACGAATTTATGTTCTAAGGTGTATCCACTATCTATGTTAGGAATTTTTGTTTCTCCAAAACTTATCAATTGTATTGCATTTTTTTTATTAAGAAAAAGACAGAAAAGGAAAATGCGATAGATAATAGAAATATCTTGTGGTTCAGGTAGTAAGTCTTTCAATTCTTCCACCAAAAATTCAAATTTAAATTTCACCCGTATGTGTGAATATTTTTCTTATTAATAAAAAGAAGAAGAAACGCTTTTTTCTTTTTTTAAAATAAAGAAAAGAAAAGAAAAGGCAACAGATAATTACACAACCAACCATTACAAAACAACGTGGGTTGATGGTGGTGAACACCCCGTTCCTCGCATTATATGTATCTCGCTCTATAATTTTTCAATACAATTTAATGCCCAAACAATTTACATTTTCTGTAATAAAAAAAAAAAAAGTAATTATGTGAGATATAATTTTCTCTCTTATTTAATTAATTTTATTTTTAATCTTAAAAAATAATATTATATATATATAAAAAAAAAAAAAAAAAGAGGTTATATTATTAAACCTATAATTTTAAATGTAAAAATTTGTTCACAAAGTCGTCCAATAGAGCAAATCAATGAAAAATGAGAAATTAGTTACCGTGGGGACCGTGATGATATGGCAATATTTGGTAGGAGCACTAGACGTGTCAAAGATGCCACGTTGACTACTCTTTAAATGACGGAGTAGTCGACTTGACTTCGAATATAACAATACAAAACAGGGGTATAATTGTCAATATCAGACAAATGCAGTTGATACTTGATGGAAGAAAGAGAACCAGAGAGCGAACGCAAAATCAAAATCCCTCCGAGAAAACAGGTTCAGGTTGATGTTATTGTCCGAAAGAGAGCATAAAAGAGATTTGGAGGGCTTTGGGTGAGCTAAGAGGAAAATGATAGAATGGCTAAGCAGGTTAAGAGCTGCATTTGGGGCTTCATTTCTTTGGCTCGTTTGCTTGATTTACTTCACGCAGGTTTTTCCCCCTCTCATTTATTCATATTTGCTCCTGTTGAATTTGGGAGTCTATTCCTGTTGAAATTTATGCTTTAGGGATATCTCCTGCCTTTTTTTTTTTATATGTGAATTTGTGGTTTTAGTGTTTTTTATTTCTGGATTATGGAGATGGGTTGATTTTTGAAGAATTCGTATTGGAAATATGCATATTTTGATTTCACTTTTTTTTTTTTTTTTTAATTACAAATTTATTTATGTGTCGTTCAAAAAACTATCTCTAACGTCTATGAAAATGGATATGGATTCGTTTGATTATGAGATTGAACAGAAGTTACTTCTTGGAGAGTCTTATTGATATGTCATGTTTTCATTATCTTTCTAATTCTGTTTATTTGTCTCTTTGTTATAATTGTATGAATGTAGGGTTTCAGATCCTTTGTTTGGACTGCTGTCTCTTACCAGCTAAAAGATAGGCTCAAGTTGTCTCCCTCAGCTTCCCAATTTGTGTTTTCAATTGCATTTTTTCCATGGAGCATTAAACCATTATACGGGTATAAATCTTTCTACCTCTCCATGCATGTGGCTGCCCGTAAAAACACATACCACACAAGCTTTTTATCTTAGTTTTCATCAGAGCATTGAGTAATTTGATCTCAAAACTGAAAGTATTTTAAAAAAAAAGCATAATTGTGTTACCAAGTCTGCAGAACAATCTCCCTTATATATTAACAAGGTCTTTATTATCCAAAGCTTAGGATATTGTCAATTTGAATCGCCAATGTTTATCAGCTCTATGTTCTGATTATTTATATTATTTGCAGTATTGTGTCAGATTGTATTCCAGTTAGAGGGAGAAAAAGGATCCCTTACTTGCTGTTTTCAACTGTGCTCTCTCTTGTGCCATGGCTTATGCTAGGCCTTAATGTGACCCTGAGAAGCTCAAAATGGAACCTCATGACTCTCTTAACAGTGCAAAACTTGGGCACAGCCATGGCTGATGTAGTTATTGATGCAATGATTGCTGAGGCAGTAAGACATGAACGGTATGTGATAAATCACAAAATTCAGTCGTCAGTTTTTTGTTTTACGTGCTCAGTTGCATGAATCTTGAGTTATGTATCAAGTATTTTGCAAGGTTTATACTGTCAATTATGTAAAAGAATTGAATGGAAAACAAACCTCACAAGAATTGCTTTATTAAAGCATGGGTACACTTATCTTATCCCTTAATTTTTTTTTTATATTCTAATTTAATTGCATTGGGTGTATGTTGGTGACATGCGTCTTTTATTTATTTTGATGGAATTGATGTATGCAAATTAAGATGTTACGCGAACCCTTGTTCAGGGCCTCATATTCTGGTGACCTTCAATCTATGTCCTGGTTTGCAATGGCTCTGGGTGGCATATGTGGGAGTTTATCAGGAGGATATGCCCTAACCAACTTAAAAACAGAAACAATCTTTCTTCTCTTTTCCGTGCTACCATCGATACAGTTGTTCTCATGCAACTTGGTTGAGGAAATATCTGCGGGTAGTGAAGCTTTGCCTGAGTTTTCTAATTCAGAAAGCTTCCATGGGGTGAATGGAAAGAGCAATATTATTGATCGAGAGAACTCCTTGGAGAAGAAATCTAAAGTCAGCACATCAAGAAGAAAGAGACAGAAAAATAAGAAAGAAGCAGTTATCCCTGATAAACTACAGAGTCCTAAAAAGGTTGACTCATTGGTATCACAGTGGTATCGCTCCCTGAAAGCAGCTATTTACAGTTTGTTCCATGCTTTTAAACAACCGGTCATTTTCAGGTAACCAGTCTAAACAATGTAGGAGTTTGCATAAATCTGTTGGGTGGGAACTACTCATATGCATGCTTTTATCCTACAACTCTGTGTGAATCTAATATTTTCTGTACTTTACTCTTGGAAGGTTAGACCCATTGCTTGGTTTTTCTTGGCACTTATTACAGTTCCAAACCTGTCAACTGTCATGTTTTATTATCAGACTGAGTTTTTGAAATTGGAAGCATCTTTCTTGGGAACTGCACGCGTAGTTGGATGGTTAGGCCTCATGTTGGGAACCTTCACTTACAATCGCTATTTAAAGACCTTGAAGTTAAGAAGAATCCTTATGTGAGTACCATGTAGTATATTCTTATGTTTCTTGTACTGCATTAGTTCCCGTTCTGTTTTAACTTTTCTGATCTATGTTTTAATCCCTATTTTTGCAGTTGGACTCAAGTTGGCTTAGCTTTATTGAATCTCTTAGATGTTGTTTTAGTGTCTAGAATAAATGTTGCCTTCGGAATATCAGACAGATTAATGGTGCTTTGTGGATCAGCACTCAGTGATGCAGTCAATCAATTTAAGTATGTACCACTGTCCTGAGTGCATTTGTCTTCTCCGATTATCTAATGCGATGTCTCATTCTCTTAGCTTCCGGTTCTACTACTTTTAGTTCATATGTTCCTTGGATATGCAACCAGTTGGAAGTTTTGTGATACTTTTATCATTTTACCATTTATATCTTACCATTATGGTTTTTGTTTTCTTCAAAAACTGCAGGTTTATGCCATTTCTCATCTTATCGGGACAACTTTGCCCACCAGGAATTGAAGGGACTTTGTTTGCCCTTTTTATGTCAATAAACAATTTAGGCTCCACATTAGGATCGTTTGTTGGTGCTGGTTTGGCTTCCAGCTTAGGAATCTCATCTGGTTCTTTCGATAACCTTCTTATTGGCATTGTCATTCAAGTGTTCTGCACACTTATACCAATTGCTTTTCTATTTTTGATACCAAATGGAGCTACAGGGATATCAGCATAGATACTGATAGATTCTTCTATAGAAAAATACATTGCTTAGTCAGAGAAGATAAATTATAATTTTACTGAGTTTAGTCTTAGACTCATAACAAAAGCTGACATTAGAACTTCATATCCTACAGTTTCATTTGATGGTGTGTAATCCATTTCAAACGAATACTGAATACATTTTGAATTTTGCTTATTTCTAACTACATTGTGAATTTTTTGCATTATCGTGCTTGTATTGTGAATTTATTATTTTTCACCCTAAAGAACATAGTTCTCTCTCAATAGAATACAGCTTCCTACTTAAATGAAATTGGTGTAGAACGGATGTATCACTGGAATTGTTTACTTAAATCGCGAAAAGAAGGAAGAAAGAAAGATTAAACATTGAATCATTACTGGTATTGCAGAATGATATTCGGAAGAATCCTGCATTTTGATCACGATTTCATGAGATTGCACGTCTTGGAGTTGATCCTCCAGTCTTAAATAAAGGTTTTTTGACGGAGCTGTTCTGCCATGGATAGTTTCTACTATGAACTTCGTTGGTTGGTTGGTGTGATCTTCTTAACCGTGTTTAAAACTGTTGGATCTTATATGCTGTCATATATAGGGTTACTTTTATTCTAGTTCCTAATAAAGTATTTTGAGGAATTTGAGATGGCATGATAGAAATGAAGGGGAGGTAGAACGTAAGCGTATAACTTTCCCTTTATGCTGACTGAAAATGAATGAAGATTACATTATGCCAACAAGACTTATGCGCTCCTTTCTGAGATAGGAACAAATGGAGCATAAAGGTGAACTGTATTGAATTTCACGGACCTGGTTACAATTACAAAGCACATGATAATGAGAATTTTTTCTATACAACGGATGTATAGAAATTGTGAGTACAGTAGGAGAAAGATAGATATAAAATGGGAATTGAATGTGGGAGAGAGAAAAATGTTGAACCTTTAAACAGTGGGTCGGAGAATTTGAGTATATCTCTTTTCTGAGATGTACTCACTTCTCAATATAATTGCTGTATTGAAAAAAAAAAATTCAATAAACACGTGCATAATAAAGTTCCTGTTGATCTCTTGATTTTTCTCTTTCAATATACATTATGCAATTTGCAATGATTTTTTGCCTCATGGCCCTAGACTCGTAGGTGGAGAATAATACAATGCTCGGTTGGCTGTTTAATGAGATAGGATGTCAGTATCTTCAGTCCATTCAGAGCTTGGTTCACTCCAAGACCTAGGTCGCACCCCCAACTTGAAAAATAAAATCATTTCCAAAGCTTCAAAAACCTTATGTTTATCCAAAAAATCATTCCAAACTCCACTAACAATGCAATAATTATTGTTATAAGGCGGCCGGTGATGAGCTGCGTGTTGCGATCTTGACACGAGTATACCCATTTCTTGCAATGGTACTACTAATGGTGGAAGCTTGCTCTTTGTGCCATGAGCCCAAGCATGAAACTGTTGGCTGAACATAATGCAACCAGAACACAAACTAACAAACCCATGAACAATTGGATCATCACATATAAGGTCAACAGGAAGCACTACAAAAGTTATAACGCGAGCAAGGGCATGTAAATTGTTAGCAAACTGCCGCCTAGTAATAGTCCATGGCCACTTGTGGTGACCTTGAAATGCTTCTATTTGGGTTCCAAAAACCGGCGTTGAGTCATCACCATAATTATCAATGCCCCAATGGTACACTCCAGAACCAAGGTCAGCTAGCAGGTAACCAACCAAACCTGCTAAACCAGGCTCGAGCCATATGTGTGAATTGGCTGCACCAACAATGGACTTCACTAGTGAAATGAGCACTGTGGTACTCCCAGTTGCTACCCATGCACGATGTGACCATGTTGATAGTAGACTGGGATCATTTAACCCAGGAGGTGACATTTGTGTAGCTAGATTGGGTTCCGGTACAAGCTGAGGTTCAACCACGAGCTGTGGTGGATTGGGCTTGGGTTTGGTTGTAGTTGCGGCTAAGCAATGGACTCGGCTACGGGCAATGGGAATGGGAATAGGAGATGTATGAACATGGTGGGGCTGGTAACTAGGAGGAAACTTGTTTTGAGCTAGGATGGACATTAGATAGTATCGAAGTAAGATAGAGAGAGAAATTAATGGAAGGGCTTGAGAGTTGAGAGGAGGCAAGATAAACTGTGAAGAATGAGAGTGGCTATAGGCTAAGAAGTTGGTCTTTGGTTGTGTTTAGCATAAAAACTAAATCAATTGTGGTGGCTATTAAGTATGCGTGGGAGTATGTAAGTCTCAGAAGTCAGATGACTTGTAACGAATCTGTGTCACTTATTTGTATGGTTAATCTGAACTTTTCCATGAGATTGTTACTCTTACGTTAAAAGGTCTTAGCATACGTATGATTTATGCTCACTTTTGCCGGTGATAACTTGATGGGTTGAAGTGGTCCAAAAATGAGGCTTGTTTGAAGCAGACCCCTGATACATAAAGAGGTTGATCATGTGGGAGTATACGAGCCTTGGATTTGGCTAATCTTTGGTGTGAGGCATTTTCGTATATGCATCAAGTGATGTGTTAATTATAAATTTAGAGATGCAGGATTGTGAAGTGATTGTGATATAAAAGACTAATTAAATTTTGTTATGTCGATTAATACATGCATCAAGTTGTGATAAAAAAATTATTGTATATTTTTTCCTATAACATTCTTACTTAAACAATTAATAGACGCTTTACATTAATACATTAAGTAATACCAAAAAAAAAATTAATATATTAGAATTTTGTGATAAATTTCAAATAATTTGATGTTTATATTTTTTGAGAGTCAATTTTTGGTATGCATATTTGAGTCTATCAAATTGTATGATGTATGTAATTGCTATAAATTTGTGATATTTAAATGTTATTTTTGAAGTTATCATAAGTTTTCTGAAGGCATTCACGGTTATAATATAATTGGTAATATAATTAAGTTATTTACGTAAAATTATAGGATTAAATGATGAAACAATTATAATTGTAAACAAAAATTTCTTTACAACAACCATAAATGCTTGCCCTTATTTTACCCTCAACATCTAAATAAATAAGTTCTCTGAAGGTGCAAAAAAATGTACTACGACTTTTAAATCATTTTAGACAGTGACAGATAAAGAAGAATATTCAAGTTCTGAAGCATCCATAACTATAAGATGCTTGGGTCTTTAATTAGCTTCATAATCGAAGTTAATAAAAAAAATTGCTTAACGGTTAATTTGAAAATTTATTATAAAACTCGTATTTTATAGACCAAAATTCAATTATTGAATGTAATATAACTATTTATCTTTTATTTATGTATTTTTCGTCATATGAATTCATATTTTATTTCTAACTCTCTCACGTATTGTAAAATAGGTGAATTAAGTCTAATTCGGTATAAATTGTTTACGATCCTAATTACAACACAAACATGTTTATAATTCTTGTTTGTGTTGGGCTAGGAGATGGTATAAATATTACAAATTTTATTAGAATATTCAACTTACATTCTACACCTACGTTTAAATACATACCCAATATTTTAAATTATAAAAAAATATTTAGATAATATTTTGATAAGATAAAGAAATAAATAAATAAATAAATACATCCCACAAAAGTTGAGTTCGTTCTCTCCATCAAGCGAATTCTTTTCCTCTTTACAAAATTTTGCATATATTCGTCAAAGCATTGTCGAACGTTTTCAAAATTTTCCATAGGTGTACCCAAACATGTTTTATTTGTTTGTATTTGATTTGTCTAACATTTATTATTTTGTGGAAAAGAAATTGTGAAAATTGTAAAATTAGTTATTACATTCTTTAATATTTAAGCGTTTAAGTTTTCTACTTTAAAATAAGTAATAAAATATGATGGTAAAATAGTTGTATGATGTGGATTTAGGGTTGGTGGTGATGATAGTGGTTCGTGGTGGTGATGAAAGTTGATAATGTTGATGCTTAGTAATTGTTTGCTCACAGAATAAGTAGGAATCTAGTTGGTGAATGATAAATATTTATTTATTATATTTTTAATTATTTTAAAGATTTAAAATGTTATGATATGCTATACAATCTCATTAATTCAAATATCTATTATTTAGAAAGCAAAAAAAAAAAACATTTATGTGAAAAAAATTAAAGTAAAAAACTTTACTAAATTTGACTTATTATTTAACTAATAGATGTTGGACATTAATAAAAATGTGTAATAGGTTGTTGGCAAGAATTAAAATTATTTGACTCTGAACACTGCATATGTATTATACAAGAAAGAAAAAAGCTGCATATAAACATAAAAAAGGGGAAAGCAGTTGCATATAACGTTAGTGCAAAGTGCAAGCACAGAGATTCATGTGAAACTCCTTCCCCTCAAGATCCTTGGCAGTTTTGGTCTTGCTCCTTTTCTCCTTAGTATCAATTTTTTTTTCTTTCCCAATAATCATATTATCTTATTCCTCCTTAGGCTTACCGTTCCCGCTTATGTACTTCACAAGCCTTGCATTCAACATGTTCTGTTGCCAATTAGTTATAAAAAGAAATATTAAGCTTCTTATACTAATTGTAATCATATTTGAACACCAGTAAACTTGTTAACCACATCTATTAATATTTCACATTTACTTAATAATTAATAGGTGTAAAAGATTTTGTAAAAATTATAGAAATAATCATCCTTAAAATTCTAAATAATAATAAAAAAAAATGATTAATTAGACTATCTCATTTTTTTTTTTTTTTTGCAAATTTAAAATAAATGATTTTTAGTGTTAAATATGTTATTTTACTGCAAAGTTTTTCTTGTAAGGATTTAATACACGAGGGGCTTGAAAGTAAGCAATTTGCCGAGGGTGGTTATTTTCGGAAGGCACTCAATAATTTGCGTTCCTCCAAGAATAATAATAATAATAATCATAAAATTCTGACTTGGTGCACCGTACACGAAATAGAACTCCCTCAATCCCATTTTACGTCCCCCCGCTATGGCTTCTTATTCATCTTCGCTCTGCACATTTCTGCTCGCTGCATTCATTTCTATCTTGGGACTAAGATCACAAGTTGTAAAATTACCATTTCATCCTCGAGATGTGCTGCCTTTGTTGCCCAGACAAGTCTCGTGGCCTATCCTTAACTCCCTCCATGGTGCTGTTGACCTTTTGCCCACTTTCGTTGGCTCGGCTTCGTCTCCAAATGACACTCTGGAATGGAAAGGAGCTTGCTTTTACAAGAACATAGCTTGGATGGAGTTCCATAACAAGTCTGGCTCTCAATTTGGTGGTGGAACCCTTCATATCAAGGTCATGGATTGAACTTGTTTTTAGTTTTATTTTGACCTTTTTTTTTTAATGATTCTATGATGGTTTTTGTTAAATTTTTGGTTATCTTCGAGTTAGGTTCCCCTCCCCACGTATTTTTCTTCATGTTATTACCAAATATGAGCTTTTACTAATTCGACTATGGTGGTTTATTCGTGAGCTTGTGGCATGTGTGATGCTTTAATTAGGTCTGCTTTCCCTTTTTGGCCGGTTCTAGTTGCTTTTGTGGAATTTTGGAGTATTGCAAATCTAGGTATTGGGTTTTAATAAAGTTTATCACTCTCTTTTTTCGCAAGTTTTACTTTGATAAGTAATATGTTGCTTTTAGTTTCAGAGTTACCAAGAGTGATTTTAATCGGGTTGTTTGTATAAACGTTTGTTGCATTGTTTATGTGAGTGGACATTGAAGTTGGTTAGCTCATATTACCTGGAAATTTTGTTCTTGACAGCTTAGGTCTAGTGATATTGCTGCTGTCCTTAATAACTTGCATCATACTGTCCTATGTTTATCTAGAAAGTATCAATAGATTGCAGCTTTTGAACTTTTGCATTACAAATTTCACAGTGACTTAAAGGCCGTATGTATTTTAAAATATCCAGGTTAGCAAAGCTCATAGTTGGACGTGTATGGATCTATATGTCTTTGCGACTCCTTATCGAGTAACATGGGATTACTACTTCCTATCTCGGGAACATACATTGGAGTTTAAAGAATGGGAAGGGAAAGCGGAGTTTGAATATGTAAGTTGTGAGTTTCTCGGAGAAACTTTCTCTCGTTTAGATTTTTTTGAATTATTTTGTTTTGAAGAATTTGTGTGACATTATCTTTCTTTTTTATACTTATCAGGTGAAAAATAAGGGAGTCTCGATTTTTCTCATGCACGCAGGGATGCTGGGAACCCTAGAAGCACTATGGGATGTCTTTCCCTTATTTACTAATACTGGATGGGGTGAGAACTCCAATATTGGGTTTCTGAAGAAGCACATGTTAGCTTCTTTTGATCAACGTCCTCAGCCTTGGGCTACAAACATCAGTGTTGATGACGTTCACTCTGGGGACTTCCTTGCGATATCCAAGATCCGTGGTAGATGGGGTGGTTTTGAGACTCTAGAGAAGTGGGTTAGTGGATCATATGCTGGTCATACTGCTGTTTGCTTAAAAGATTCTGAAGGCAAGTTGTGGGTTGGTGAATCAGGACATGAAAATGAGAAGGTAAATTTATTATAGTTGCTAAGTATATTAAAAACGAGTTGTAAGTCTATAATTCCTTAATACCATTCTTCTTGGTATCTTTCTATCTATCTCTATCGTGTTGGATTCCGCCCCCAAATAAAGAATTGTTTGAATGTCTATATATGATATTACAAATTGCACTAAATAAATGATGCACAGCTTATGCTTTTGTATTAATTTTTCTAGGGAGAAGATATTATTGATGTTTTACCATGGGAAGAATGGTGGGAATTTGAGCTGAATAAAGATGATTCCAATCCCCATATTGCATTGCTTCCTTTGCATCCTGATGTTCGAGCAAGATTTAATGAGACTGCTGCGTGGGAGTACGCAAAGAGCATGAAAGGAAAACCTTATGGATATCATAACTTGATATTTAGCTGGATAGACACTATAGATGGAAACTACCCACCTCCCTTGGATGCTCATTTGGTATGGTATCTCAGCTTAAAATTTTACTATCTATAAATGTTTCTTCTAATGATCTACCTTTGTTACTGAAATATTTTATTTTGTTTAATTTATATATATATATGTTTTGCACTGAAGAAAACTTCTATTGTTATGAAAAAAGGTATGATTCAACTAGGATATTTTGAAGTAATATTTGTCACCTGAACAAGTATTCAAACATCTCAGCTCTCAAAAATGAGCTGCCCTATGAATATGATTATCTTTGGAAACTCACCCAATATCTAAGTGGTAGATGGTTATCTTTTTTAGTTGGTCAATTTTTTATCAATGGAAGTGGAAGTCCCAGTAATTTCATCCATCTGCAAATGTTTGAGTCCTTAGAGGGTGAGACACGAAAAGGAATTATTTCTTTCTTTCTTCCCCCCTTGACATGTAAATGAATTCAAATAGCCAATTGGAAGCTTTTCGTTGTCTTTCTATTATTGCTACCTGTGCTGGCCTGCCATTATAGAAACAAAAATTGTAACTTTAAACATGAAATATGGGGTGTCTGGGGGAGGTGTGATATACTGTCAAATGTATATGACTTGTAAATATGTATACATAACTGGGCTCTCTATCTCTCTCATTTAGTAATTGCTTATATTGCTTATATGTATCTCTTAATCAGTTGGTTTTAATTGTGGTATCATAGGTTGCTTCTGTCATGACAGTTTGGAATCAAATACAGCCTGCATATGCTGCTAACATGTGGAATGAAGCCTTGAACAAGCGACTTGGAACTCAGGTAATGTTATTCAAGTCACAAGTGATTCCAGCTTTTGTATCTCAAATTATTAAGTTCTTACTTTGTACATCTCACTGACTCCTCTCTAAGTAGGGCATTGATCTTCCTCAAATTCTAGTGGAAACTGAAAAGCGTGGGCTATCATTTGATGAGCTACTGGCAATACCTGAGCAGGATGACTGGATTTACAGTGATGGGAAGTCAACGTCTTGTGTTGCTTTTATTCTTGAGATGTACAAGGAGGCAGGACTGTTTGATCCTATTGCTAGTTCTATTCAAGTAACTGAGTTTACGGTGAGCTCTTACAGAATAAGTTGTTCTCTTTTCACTTTGCATAGATTTGGTATCCATATTGTATCTGTGTTCTGTTCTGATCATGAAAGATTCATTACCTTGGGCTGTCATTATGTGGAAAATATTGTTTTTCTTAGAAAGAACCTAATCTTTATTAAAATCAGCATAAGATATTTAGAAGCGGGACTGGTGGGCAATTAACCCTTCCTCGTCAATATGCAAAAGTTGAACAAATCATATTTTCGAAGGAAAGAGATAAAAAATTAGAGGGAAAAAAGAAGAAAAAAGATACTGTACTCTTTCAGGAATTAAAATCAATTGTAAGGAGTTATCTTCGAATGTACTTGTAATTGATTTTATTGCTGTCAATGCAGATAAAAGATGCTTACTTACTGAAATTTTTCGAGAATAATTCAAGTCGGCTACCAAGTTGGTGCAATGATGGGGATGATGTAAAGCTTCCATATTGTCAGATTCAGGGAAAGTATCGCATGGAGTTACCTGGATATAATACAATGGAACCGTATCCACATATGAATGAAAGATGCCCATCTCTGCCTCCCAAGTACCACAGACCACAGAATTGCTAGAACTCAAATTCTTTTCTTATTTTCTATTTCGAATTTGATCCCATACACGCCTTTTGTGATGTAAATTCTAATGCATGTTGTTGAACACAACCATATTGAAGATACCAGATGAAAAGGTTTACAGTACTAGTTGTACATAAGGTTTTTTTTTGGTAAATGGAGCACTGTTAAATTGTTGTACAACCTAGAAATACAAGAGTTGTACGAGTCGGGCAGCTTTTAGACTGCAGCAAAATGTATATATTATAAATAGTGATAAATACTGAATAGTATAACAATTGGGATCATTTAGACCAAACAAAAGGCATTATTCTATTTAAGAAATGGAAAATGCTATTTTTCCATTGGTTTCTTTGGCATGATTTGTACTGGTAATCCTTGAACAGGTATTGGCGTTGGATCCCTTTTATAAGAATCATCTGCACAAAGCTTCCATGTGAACTGGGTGACCAGATAGTGGATTGCGACTAGGGTTTCAATTCTTGCAAGTTCATATCCCGGACACATGCGAGGTCCTCCTCCAAATGGAATGAAACAGTACGGTGGAGTTGATGCTTGGTTTTCGAACCTACTTGGATCGAACTTTGATGGCTGCGGGAATATACTATTGTCCATATGAGTCATTGTTGTAACCCAGAATACCTAAAAGTTAAGTTCAAATATTTTAGTTTAATAATTATGGTTGGAGAGTTGAGAGAGAGAGAGAGGGGAGGAGGTTTATGCACTTACTTGCCAGCCCTTAGGAATTAAGTATCCACCATATTCTACATCTTTCATAGCCTTCCTGAAGCCACCATAGACAGGAGGAACCATTCTAAGAGTTTCCATTGCTACTCTCCAAGTGTACTTCATTTTGGCAAGGTCTTCCCATGTCAGAAACTCCCCTGAGGCCTTGGTTCTAGCTATCTCTTCCTGTTCTGCAATCAGATATTGTCAAACATTACTTTGTATTAGCAAACCTGCCTTTTCACATTTCAGTTAAAAAGTTTAATAAAGAAACTGTTTTCAAGCATATAAGCATTTGTTAAAATATTAATTTTTGAGCACAAAAGGCAAAAATTTCCTGTTTAGTTTATATGCGCTCCTATTAAGATTCAAAAGCAGAAACAAACCAACCCACCCTTGACTCTTTTCAATTATACCTTTAAGAACGGCTTCATAAACGGCTGGTTCCTTAGCCAGAAACCGCATAATAAAAGTGATGAGAACAGACGAAGTATCATATCCTGCAACCATGACTAACATAACGTTGTGAACAATCTCTTTCTCAGTAATTACTGCTGCATTATTGTCCTTGTTTTGTATACTAAGCAAGCAAGTGATAAGCTCTTGTAGTGAAGAAGCACCATTTTGCTGCAATTTCAAAGTCTTTTCATGTATAAGCTCTTTAATCATGTCTTGGACTTTCAAGCTTGCCTTGAGGGCACGTCTGTAGCGCGAGAAGGGCATATCTATAGGAATTGACCATATTCCTGCCATCATTTCTTGAAAGCATTCTAAAAATCTCTCTCGACGGGGTCCTTGCTCAAGCCCCACTAGTAGAGAGCATATTATGTCGAATGTCAGATGCCTCATCAGAGGGAGAACCTATAAGCAATTCAAAAAAAAAAAAAAAAAACTATGAAAAATGTCGAGAAAAAGTGGAGAATGTCCAAAAAGGTTGACAAATTGTATATATACTTTAGACCAAGTACAACTAACAAAAAATTAACCTACTGTTACTTGTTGTTTGCCTTGCCAATGCAGCTGAATGTGTTTTTGGACTTCTGAATCAATTTTTCCCACATACTTTTTAAGTGATTCTGGTTTCAAGAATAACATAAGTGCTTCTCTGATCCGCTTGTGATCACTACCACTCAACTCCAATATATTCCGATCACCCAAAATATTCCTAACAGACTCAGTTTGGTTGTTGGCAATGACATTGGTATCACTTTTGAACACTAATTTGTTAGCAGCTTGTCCATAAATGAAAATTGTTGGTTTGCCAAAGAGGCTAAGCTTGAAAATTGGACCATACTTTTTTATTCTCTTCTCAAGCCATTTATCTGCTGTGTTGGCTCTCATAGCCCAAAGAAGAACAAGGCTTTGGCCTATTATGGGTATTCCTAATGACCCTGGAGGAAGAAGAACTTTTGAGTCTCTGCTTCTTCTTCTTAAGAGAAGGATGATTGGGATAATAATAAGAAAAATGGAAAACAGGGTAGTCATGGTCATTTGTGTGTGAGAAATTGGTTTCTCTGAAGATGTTACTTTATAGAAGGAATGTGCATCTGTTTTTGTCTTCTTTCTTAGTGAGTATAGTCCTTTTAAACCTGTAATAATCCATTTTTCATTATTATTATGAAATGTAAAACCCATTTAAAAATTCTTTGTTTGAAAGTTCTTACACTTGAGACAAACAGAAAATCAGAAAGCTGATTGGTTGACATTGTTTCTTTCTCAAATCATCTTCATGAGTCATGAAATCGTCCGCCAACTTTTTCGAAGATGTCGAATATATAAAAGACACATAAGTATTATCGCTTTTATAGCTTATTAATAGCTGGATAACCAAGAAAGCTTATTAATAGCTGGATAGCCAAGAAAAGGACACAAAAGGTTGAGTAACTGATTTTTTTAACAGAAAAAAAAAGCTACTTCAAGAAAAACATGACTGTTTTATCCATCAAATCCACTGTCAGTAGGTTGAATAACTGATTAAATATACATTCTTTATAATATAAAGAATGATGTTTTCGACGATAATTTTTTAAAAAAATGTTAAATTTTTTCATTAAATAACAAGTACATGTAATATCGATTATTTTTTAACGATATTTTTAGATTATTATTATATTACAATTCAATATATATATATATATCGAAAGAAAATTATTGCTTTCTTACAATATTTTATCTTGTTTTCTAGAATGCCCTATTTTGGAAATACGTCAGGCCTCAAGGGCAACAGGACGGCCACAAGCCAACTTGTAAATTTTAGTGTGAGAAACATGCCCTTGCTATTAGATTTTAGGGATTATTTCGTTTTCTAAAAAAATTTATTTTAGAGAGCTGAGTATAGAAGTACTTTATTCTATATCATTTATATTATTTAATTTTTTAAATTATAAATAACATTATTTAATCTCTTAATTTTAGAATAATATTAATTAAAAATAAAACATATAATTTTAATAATTTTTTAATTAAAATATTATTTTTTAAATTAATATAAAATATTAAAATAATATAATTTATCATTAATTTGACTTCTTAAAAATAATATTTTAATTAAAAAATTATTAAAATTAAGTATTTCGTCCATAATCAACTCTTTTTTTTTTTTTTTTAAATTAAAAAACCAAATAACACCACTTAAAATCTCAAGAATGAAATAACACAAATGATCTAATTTAAAGGACTTCTATAACAATTTTTCCTTTATTTTAATAGTATTGGCCAAAGATTGAATTAACACATAATAGAGCACAAGATGGTCCTCTTAAACAAGAGAAAAGAGATATCAAAATCAGAACAACAATTTATTCAAGGATGACAATACAAGATCATTAAAACTCATAACAGTAACAGCTTCTTTCAGTTTGTTCATAACGCACACAATCTCCTAGCAGTACAATATTGGATAAAAGTCTATAGACTACAACAGTGCAATGTCAAGATGTGAGTAATATTGATATATTTATATATGAACTTTGGAATTTCTGTTCCTTATTCAGCCTTGGCCGCCGGGAGGTAGTTGCCACCAGTTGCAATTTTGAGCAAATAAAATCCAGTCATGACAGCACTGCAACAGAGAATGAGAAAGTGAGGATGTGATAATCATAATCATTAACCTAAGCCTGCAATCTTAATGTCACACAATGCAGAAATAAAACCAACATAAAAGAAAATTTTGGGGAATTCTCTATTGCTAGAAGCAAATTCAGTCAAAGTGGTTTTGGTGGAAGGGCTTTATCCAAAGGCCCTACTATATATGTATTTCTACCAAAAGCAGGAGAAATGCCTCATCTGCATGTATTATGTCTTCAGAAAATATTTTGCATTTCTGATTCCATATTCTGGCCTTCCTTTTGTTTTAACACAAGCCCTTCTTACAAGTTCTGTAAAACTGGCAAACTCTTTCTGCATTTTTACGCTCTTGAAACACCAATAACCTACTCGGGAGGGCCAAAACCACCAACCACAACAGCGTCATTACTCATGCAACTCCACATGTCCAGTTCCTTTACATTCTGGGATATAACATTAAAAATGTTTCTATGACAAGGTAAAGGAGAACGTAGAACCCAAGATTGAATATCCTATTTTGGATAAATACGCTGGTGCCACAATTAATTGAAAATGAAGTACCAAAGAAGCAAACAAAATGAACTAGATTTATAAAACATGTATGTCAGATTTAGATATAGCAGCCAATATATGTATAATGATGTACAAAACTCGGGTGAACTTTCCTATGGATGGTCATAACTGTAGAACACAATTACTTAAATGACGTGTTTAATGCTCAAATTACCTGAGACCGGCAACAACACCAGCTGGCATAACCTTAGAAGTTTCCATATAGCGCTTTCCCATGACCGCAGTTAGCATAGCTGCACAAACTGTTTTAAAGCCATGTATTAGCATTATAAGAGTTTTCTCGGGGCTCAGAGTGAGGATATCAATGAACGTAATACTATATTTTATCAATTCAATTATTTACAACTTGTATATACTATTATGAGGCATTAATATTTTGGAATTTGCAAACAGCAACAGCACTGCTTGAATACAAACTATACACGCAGGAGTTCAACCCAAAAAATGCTAAATGTAAACCATATGAGCATGACTTCAACCCAAAAACATACAGGCTAAATCCCTACATGACCCCTGCTGAAAGATGGAGACGTATGCTACTTTACTATCGAATTCATGGTGCCAATTTCTGCACATAACCAACCACAGTGATCCAAAGAATCACCAAATTTTGGAAGAATTTTTTCTTTTTAATCAAAGCGACCTCTACTAATAAGCAGTACATAAGGAAAAATAAAAATTAAAGCCTCAAAGTTTCTAATGTCAGCAGAGTCGATACAGACCCAAAGCAAACTCATAACTTGTTAATCATTAGCAATTTACTATATATAAAAAGTAAAACAGGGCAAAGCATCCAAACTTGAGCACCCAAAAAGAGAGAGAGAGAAGGACAAAGCATCGTATCAGAAACATGTACACAGATCAGGGTTTTTCCCAAACTTTGCTACTGTAGTCTTCCCAAATTACAGTGAACTATAAAAGATGTGGATCCATACCCAAGAAAACTATTAGTCCTAATAAAGTTAAAACCACGTCCCTTTTCATCCTCAATCCAAGTACTAAGAAAATCAAGCAAACTCCAAAGGATAACAGAGAGTCATACCTGTCTCAATAATGAAAGCAACATATGAGTTTTTCCTATTCTGACTCGCTTTTAGACTCAAATATCCAGCAAGAAGGAGTACCACTCCACTGCCCACACCTCCGGCCAAAGAAGCTGTACTTCCCTTTTTGAAGTATCCAACAAGACCTCCAGCTACTACAATCAACCCGTAAGGGATCGTTAAGCAGAAATCGTGCATTCTTTCCAAAATGATTTCTCGGCGGAAAAAAAAGTAGATCTGAGTGTCTCTCACAGATCAAAGAATAAGGTGGCTCAAACTTTTCAGTTGACTATTGGCGCTTGGAATTCGTTTGTCCAAAAGGTTCATCACTATATATTAACAAATAACAACTCTTTGTTCATAGACTCATAGTGGAGAGGGATAAAAAAAACGCAACTACTCCTTTTTTTATTGTCTAATTAACACGAATTTATCTATCCAGGACCCGGTCAAGTCTGACGTGAGTGGTAAGCCAGTCAACATTTTCTAGGGGAAAAAATTATTTCTTTATTATGAGTTTTTATTTATTTCTTTCTTTAGTCTTTACCAAATAACCTAAATAATTTCTTTATTACGAGTTTGTTTAAATTTTAGCAGGAAAGTCGAAAATTAAATTATTATTATATATTATTAATATATCACAAAAATATTTTTATTAAATATAATTATGTAATTATATTTATTACATCATATTATTTTTTATTTATTTTAAACTTAAAATATATAGAACTTTTTCGATTAAGCTTCTTGTACATGTATGAAAAGGATAAAAAAAAGTATAATGGGTACTTTATATCAATGTGACGATTGTATTAAGTTTCTGATTAAATAGAGTTTTTATTTTTTATTTTTTTTAATGTTTATTATATTTTAAAAAATAAATAATTTTATTTTAAATCAATCCTACAAATTTTAAAAAATAATTATTAAAATAAAATTTTTAAATATATTAAATTTTAAAAAATTATTGTGTTTAATTTAATATCATTAATATGAATATATTGATACAAAATTTTTATTGCTATAAAATAATATATGAATTATTTATTTTACATTTATAAATAGTTACTTTTTAGTAATAGTATTATTAGATAAACTTATCAATGAATAATATACATATTATTAATTAATAATAAAAAAATTAACAATTATTTAATCTTAATTTTATTATATAAAAAATATTCTTACTTTTTTTTGAATCACTGTATATTCAAGTTTCTTAATAGTTTTTATTTATTTTTAATTAATTAAGATTAAGCAAAATAAGAACAAGAAGAAATAAACATTGTAAAAATGTTGTCGCCTTTTTCTTTTTTACATTTTTTTATAGGCATATCTTCTTATCTTTCTTATATGTATATTTTTATTCATAAAAGTTCAAAACTTATATTATTTATATGTTTGTTTTATTCATATTTTAGACATAAATAATTAATTTTATAGACAATTTTAAACTTTTTGTTTTATTTAAAAGTTTTAAAACTCTCAATTATATTCTATCATAATCAAAATAAATTTAATTATCTTCAAATAAATATACAAAAAAATAACTTTTACATACATATTTATTAATTTAATTTTTATCATTAATTATTTATATTCGATACAAAAATATTTTAAATTAATCAATTCTCATCGTCTGATGAAAATTTGATTTATTAAAAAAATTTGAGGCATTATTTTTCTATTTTTTCTTAGGTCATAAATATTTTTGAGTTTGCATGTAATATAAATGAACATATATTTTTTAATATTAGAAAAAAATTAATATTTGTTTACTGAAAAAATTAAAAATAAAATTAATTGAATGATATGATTATTTATGTACAAGAAGAAAAAAAATATTTAATTTCTTTTAAAAATTAATTTTTTATGACGGAGGTTAAATTTAAAAAATCTGGTGGCTCAAACTTAAAGAACGTAATATTGCATCTCATGTAAGTTAGAATGATATTTAAACAATATGATTACACTAAATAAATGTATTTATTTACACTTTTCTTAATTATATTCTTAATTTTTGCTCTATATTTTATTTTTTATTTCTTATTTTTCTTTATGATTTAATTATTTAACAACCCACTGTTTTAATTTAATATTCACACTACTATTTAAAATATTCTAAAATCACATAATTTTCGAGTCAAAATTCAACAAAAGTTTTTTAATATGCCCGTTAAGCCACTAGTCTAACAAGTTATCATTATTTGCATATACAAAATTTTTTAATCATTAATCTAATATCTGAGAAATTATCTATTACTCTTAGAATAAATAATAATATAATATTTTAAATTAATAACATATAATATTAATAAAAATATTTTAAAAAAAGTTATCAAAAAATTAATTAATAAAATTAATATAAATATATTTTATAAATAATAAATGACAGCTCAATAACCGATATTGACTATTGGAACCGACTCTTTTTCCATCTAGAACTCTGACAACTTTGCATGATAAAATTGAAGAAAACAATATTATTATCATTCTCAGAACCTAACATTGACTTAATTAACACCCATAATATTATATATTTTTAATTATATTTATTTTTTTAAAAGCTGATTAACCAAAGATTAAAGAAAAGAGTAATGTTATTGTTAGGTATCGCCATCGTGATTGCAAACGGCAAATAATCTAGGTAATTAATTATAAAATGTTTACTGTTTAAGTATTTGGTTTCTTAAATTCACTCTTCTTTGTGTAGATTTTGATGGAGCTGGTTAGGAATGTCATATGAATTGCTACTCAAAAAACAGTTTTTAGAGGGTTTTTTTTTCTTTCCAATTTGGCATATTGCTGATATGTTGTTTTTTTCAAAAAAAAAAAAAAAAAAAAATTGGTTTTTATTCTTTATAGGAACTTGTGATAATTTATAGTTCCATGAATATAGCACGCATTCAAAAAACTTGGCGAGCAGCCTTAATATGTTAGCTTGCTTCACATTCTTTTTTTATTTTTTCTCGCTACGGAGGCTCAGGCACTCTTATTTATTAATAGGATAAGTATTGGAGTTATTATTTCATATTATTTTAGGACATATTATATTAAAGTGAAGTTTATAAATAAAATTAATTTTTAAAATTGAATGACTTGTGATAAAATTTACATAATATTACTTTGTAAAATAAAATAAAAACGGGCCTTGTAAAATGAAAAAAGAAAATAATAATAATTCAAATAAAATATAATATATTAAAATAAGTTAAAAATACAATATGAGATTTATAAGAGATAAATACTTATATTTTGACGATAAATTTACATTACTTAAATATGATATTAATTTAAAATTTATAAGTAAGTATAAATATCAATATTCTTAAAATTAATCTTTTAGGTTTAAATGACTTGTTATCCTTATACATTAATTACATTAAAAATTTACAGCACATTTTTTATTTTTATTTTTAGAAGTGTAGAGAAGTTAGCAGCTGGTGTAAACATTAGTTTGTTGCTGTAAGAAAAATCAGGTGGGAACATCAGTTACCAGCAAATAAATGATCTTCTTTTATACAGAGGTATAAGAACTATGATCCTAAGAATCGGCCAGTTATACCTCTAATGCTGTGAAAGCCATAATGAACCCATGTATCTTAAGCTTGTGAACAATTTACGTTGCTGATGCCTTGAATTTTGAGGAATGGAGAAACATGGGGCTGAACTCTCGACCTTTAATGAAACATGTGTAGCGGCGGAGCCCCAAAAAAATTTGGAGGAGGCTAACTTTTTTTTATATATAAAATAAAAATTTAGTAAGAATTATAATAAATTCTACTTAATTTAATATTAAATTTTTTTATATCATATTATAATATAGATATAGAATTAACACATTATAATTAACTTATAACAAAAATTAAACAAAAGTATAACAAGTTAATAAATATTATTATCATTCATGAATAAAATAAATTTATTAACTAAAAAATCTATGCAAATAAAAAGTTCAATCAAATACATTAAAATCTATAGACATTAAAACTAAAATAAATACATGAAAATGTAAAAAGTAAAATATAATTTATAATTTTAAGCTTGAGACTATATTTAAAAATATATGTTTATAAACAATATAGGAATGACTAATAATAATAAAAATAATAAAATTTTTATATAAAATTTTTTTAAATAAATTCTAAAAGATTGTTAAAATAAAATATTAAATAATGTAATATTAGATAAAGTTAAAATTTAGATTGAAATAAAATATAATAAACATAAACTTAAAAAAACTTTAATATGAAGCTTATCATGTACTTATTTTTTTAATTTTATCTTATAATATTGAGTTTAAAAATATTTAAACATTATTTAGATTCTTATATTTAAGAAAAAAATTTGTAGTATACTACTCTAATTTTATTTTTATTACTAATAATTACCAAATACATAGAAAAAAAAAAGTATATATTTATCCACTTTATTTATAATTTATGTCATTTTTATCCACGTATTTGTTAAATATTGTTAATATATACTAAAATATGTACATAAAAATTAAAAAAAATATATTACTATAAATGAAATATTTATTTAATGTTAAAAATATACATGTAATTAATTTTTTGTAAAAAGTTGGTCGGGGCTAAAGCCCCCTTTAGCCTCCACTAAGATCCGCCCCTGAACATAGGAATGGGTATGGGGACGGGCGGGGACAATTTTTACCATATCTGTCCTCGAAATCGAACAATTAACTGTGTAATCGAAATTGCTCCAATTTAAATACGGTTATAACCAAGCGGGGATTGGGTGGGAACGGGTATAACAAAAAACCGCCCAAATATCTTATTATTAAAAAAAAAAAAAAAATTTTGAATCAAAACTTCTACACAACTTCAACACAAATAGTAAATATACACATCTTTATATTATATCATTTATCAACTTTTCTTAAAATACACAAAAATTGATATGATTTAGGCACGCTCAAGACTGAGGAATACCTTCAAGTTTGCAGAAAAATTTGTAATAAATTTCTTGTAACCTGCTCTCTTTAGGTGAAAATTCATCCATTTCAGCGAAATCTTGTCAGGGGGTAAACTGATAAGCTCTTCCACATTCTGCCAGAATGATTCATAATAAAAAAGTATTATTATCTAAAATAATTATTCAACAGACTAGTTTATCTGAGGGCTAAAATCATGAATACGTATAAGTTTCATTACCTTACAGTCATCCACCAAGTCTAAAAGCTGAGGTGTTTTCTTAAAGCTTAGATCTGCCAACAGATGGATTTGAAGTTGCAAGGTAATATCATAAGATGAAATAGGGGAAAGAGAAAATAAAATCGATTTCAAAGGCAACATAGGATAGATGCAATATTCATTACTCGAACTAAACTTTAGATGCCTACCTTTATAATTTGAGATAGCAAACCTAATAACAAATGAGGCTGCAAAAGAATATCAAATTGACTGTCAGACTGCACAAATAGGATTTGGTTAATAGAAAAATAACAGTGAAGAAGTGGATGTCTGAAGGGCTGGAAAATAACAGTGAAGAAGTGGACGCCCAAAGAAAATAACAGCCACTTACTATTATGTTCAATGCAGAAGTGGAGGGCTGGAGCTGGACCGCTATTCACCAGAGGCTAAGGAAGACTGGAAGTGCCGACGTCGAGCTGCACGAAGTCATGAACACGAAGGAAGAAAGAAAGCAAGGAAAGTGTTAGGGTCAGGTGGCTAGCACTTAGCATTTACTTATTTTTTATTTATACGAGTGTTTTAAATAATTAATAATTTTAATAAATAAATATATTTATATGTTATTATGTAAACAAAAAAAAAAAGTGGTTTGATGGCATAAAAGTTGAAATGGTGGAACTTAATATTCCCTGGTTTGACACACAACAAAAGCAGATAAATTTTATAAATAATTTTTGTATATATATTTAAATTAAATTAAATTAAAAAAAAATTTGAGTACGGGTGAGTATAATTTTAAATATAACTGTCCCCGTCCTGAAAATTTATTACCGGATATTACCCGAAATTGTCCCCGTATCCGAATTAAGCGGATATTAATCGCTCCGTCGGATCGAAATAATAAATATAATAAATACTGACAAAAATTTGAAAAATCTAACGAAATATAGGGACTTAAAAACACATTTTCTAAAAATAAAGAGATTTAAAGACAATTTTTATAACTTAGGAGACTAAATACCACATTTTATAAAAACAAAATGACCATTATGACATTTTTTTCTTTTATTATAAATGTAAGTTTTCATGAAAACATAATTCTTTTGAATTTTATATGAGTGATGTTTGATGACATTTAATATTTGCTTAATTGATTTAAAAATGAACTTATTGCTTTAGGAATTAATTTTTTTCTTATGTTTATCATTTATTTTTTTTATTATTTTATGTAATGTTACTTAAAATTTAATCATTAAATATATTTTTTTAATAAAAAAAAATTATATTAACTAAAAATATATATATAATTAATCATTTGAGTTAGTTTAATTCAATTTATTTATATTTGATTAAAATTAGAATTTATTTTTATTAATTTAAATTGATTTAAATTTTATTAATTTAAATTGTGTTAATTTTAAATCAATTACCACTCTTAGAGTTAAAGTTGTAGGGAAAATGGGGAGGGCTTCCAGACTAAAGTAGTGATAAGACTCGGGTGCAAAGATCTACTGCAAAATAGTAGGCGTTACATTAAAGGTATAATGGGACACTTGAAAGTTGAAACTCTATCAAGTAATTACTAGGTTTTCACTCTTGGCTTACCATGGTTGGTCCAACTCAGAGTCAGATTTTACAGTTTGAGTTTGTACTAATAGGTTTTCAGGTCAGTTATCAGAGATAATTCATCACTACTGATCTGCAAGAAAGGCGCGGCTCAACAATTTGCAAGGCGTAAAGTTTATAAAATTGAGATATAAAATAAATTTTATATTATAATAATATATATAAATTCAAATTTATTTTTAATAATTTATTTAATCATATAAAATATATATTAAATAAATAATTACTTATTTTATCATTATTAATTGAATATTTTTTTCGAACTATACAAATAAAGTATCAAAAAGTATGAAAATAAATATCTACAGAGTTAGATAATGATTAATATTATATTTTTTAAAAATATTTAAATAATATTTGCATAAATAATTAAAAAATATTGTAAATAAAATAAAAAATGTAAACAAAATTAAAATTTAAAAGATTGAATAATAAAAGTCAAAACTTTGTTATAAAGTAATATAATGAGAAAATCTGTAAAAAAAAAATACAATTTCTTTTTAATCATGTAAAAAATATATTAGATAACGTATTAATAATTATTTAAAAAAATAATAATATAAAATAAAAAAATTAAATTTTTAAAATTTTTATTTTTAAATAATATATATATATAATTTGAAAGTTAAAATAATTATTTTTAAGCATAAATATGATTTTTAATTTTTTACCATCACAATTAATGTTTAAAAAATAGAGATAATATAAAAGAATAAACAAGCATAAAAAATAATTCCATCAAATTTATTACTTAAAATTCTTAAATTATTTGACCTAAGATTTTATATTTTTTAAGATAATTAAACTAAGAGTCAAGAAACATTTAACATTTTTTCAATTAGCTAATAATATATAAAATAACATTGAATTAAATACATAATTTTTTTAATTTTAATATTTTTTAAAAATTTTATAATATTATACTTTAAAAAATAAATATAATAAATACTGACAAAAATTTAGAGCCTCGATTAATAAAGAAGATGCCTCATCTACTTAAAAGACGAGCTGCCTATTCAACAAGACGAAAGAGAAGAGAACAATCTCGCGTCATTTAATGAGCGCTTGAGAACTCTCCCAACAATTATGTGGAATCATACTCGCTAGTTACTCTACATTAATAACAACAAAGGTAAATTATTGATAATAATAATAACACGACTACATCACTTAATATTATTTACGTGTTATATATTTTAATAAAATATAATGAAAGGTTTATAATCCTAAATAATTATAGTGCCTTGTTAAATAAAATTATTTAATAATCAATCACATATTAATATTTTTTTCTCAATTCTCATGATAAAGAATGATATGTCATAGAGGTAACAAACGAATAGATTGGGTTAGATTTAGATAAATTTATCTATGATTCAATATATTTAATCTCAAATAAATTTCAACTTATTTAATAAATAAGTTAAGATGAGTCGATTCGTTTATGACATAATTTATTTAATCTTAATTCAAATATATTTAAAAGTCTCAACTTTGTGTCAGGTTCATATATTATAGTACATTTTTTATTAATGAGTTATATTATAGTGCCTTGCTAAATAAAATTATTCAATAGTCGATCACTTATTAACATTTTTCTCTTAATTCTCGTGATAAGGAATAATATGTCCTAGAGGTACTAAACGAGTAAATTGAGTTAAATTTAGATAAATTTATTTATAATTTAATATATTTAATCTCAAATAAGTCTCAACTTATTTGATAAATAAGTTAAGATGAATTGATTTATTTATGACATAATTCATTTAATTTTAAGTCAAATATATTTAAAAGTCTTAAATTTGTATAAGTTTGTTATGGTACATTTTTTATTAATAAGTTATATATAAGTTAACCAGTTTACAATATATTATATGCAAACACATTCTATTAAACTTCATTCCAAATCTTTAATATCTTCAGGTTCATGTTAAAAATTTGCAGCTTTATAATATTCATATAAATTTATATTTATACTATATCATTTGGATTATTTATTTAGAAAAATAATTTAATTATTTATTTTTAAGAATAATGTTGTTGTATGCCACGATATAAATGATGCTGTTGAAAAGGTAGTTTAGTTGCAGCTAGCTTTCTCTTCACATTATAGTTAACAAAACGTGCATTGCATGACACAGGTTAGAAAAATTATTAATTGGTTATGAATTAATTTAGTTAGCAAAAATTTAGTATTGAATTCTAATGATAAAAAATATGTATGATCGTTTTAATTTTTTTTAATAATATTATGTTATTGATTTGGTCATTAATTAATAAATAATTTTATTTAAAAGATAAATAATTTAATTATTTAATTAATTTTATTTTTTAATAAAAAATATATTTATTTATATTAATACTAAAAATATATATATTTATTTATATTATAAAAAAATAATTATGTCATGTAATTAAATTTAAAAATAATACTATATTTATTAAGTTGTGATATATATTAAATAATATATAATTTATAATTTGATATAAAATTGAGGATATGATATAATAAAATAATTGTGTAATTTTTATTAATATAATTAATTAATTTATGGTATATGAATTAATATATAAAATAATTGTAAAATTTTTAATAATAAAATTAATTAATATATGGAAGATAAAAAAATAGTTTCGTTTTGTTAAACCTAAATACCTCCCCAGCGCCCTCACTCAATGCCCTATTATCTCTTACCACGTGTCACCCGAATGCCCACTTCTCATAACCCCCCTCCACGCCGAAAAAAACCTGCTCACTGTAGAGAACCTTGTTTCTCAGATTAGGTTCTCTTTTTTCTCCCGATCCCATAGGGTTTACTCCGATCTCTGTTTTCACCATTTGTAAACAATATCCTTTATTTTTCTTTCAAATTCCGTATTAGTTCCGAGAGTTTTGATACGATGCAGCAACCACCAGCAGCGGGAATGGTTCCTCCTCATTCGATGCCGTCCATTCAACAGACTCAGTATCAACAGCAGCCGTGGATGATGATGCCGCCACCACCTCAGCAGCAGCAATTTTCGTCGCATCCGGTTCCCCCTCCGACTGGGTGGGCTGCGCCAGCTCAGACCCTGCAGACTCAGCAGTACCCTAACTCACCGAATTCCTCCTCTAGCGAGATTCGCTCCCTCTGGATTGGTGACCTCCTGGCCTGGATGGACGAGAACTACATCCTCAGCTGCTTTGCTCACACCGGAGAGGTATATACATGTATTATTAACTTAGGTTATATAAATATATTTTTGGCTTTTATTCTCCAACTTGCTTTATTTAAATTGCTAGTTTTTATTTATGGTCAATTATTTATTTTCTCTTGGAATTAATTTTGGATGTAAGAACATGTTGTAAATTTTGCAACTTTGGAGAGTTTGATGCCTCTAGTCTATAATAGGTTTTTACTTGTCTAAGATTCTAAGCTTATTTTTCTGATGAAGATAATATATATTGATATATTTCTTGTATTGTGTGGTATGCCCTCATTTACAATCATTTTCAGTATCTTATTGATTGGTTTTTTTGGGCTGTAACAGGCTCTGACAGCAAAGGTTATCCGTAATAAGCAAACAGGGTTGCCAGAAGGATATGGTTTCATCGAGTTTGTTAGTCGTGCTGCAGCGGAGAGGATTCTTCAGACGTATAATGGCTCACTGATGCCAAATACCGATCAGAATTTTAGGCTGAATTGGGCCACTCTTGGGCCTGGCGAGAGGCGGCAAGATGATGCTAATGACTATACGGTTTTTGTTGGGGATTTAGCTGCTGATGTTACTGACTACACTCTTCAAGAGACGTTTAAGGCTGTGTATTACTCTGTGAAGGGTGCCAAAGTTGTCACTGATAAAGCAACTGGACGTTCTAAGGGATATGGGTTTGTTAGGTTTGGTGATGAGAGTGAACAATTGCGAGCCATGACGGAAATGAATGGGCAATACTGTTCTACTAGGCCCATGCGTGTTGGACCTGCTAGCAACAAGAAGCCTGCTACCACACAGCAGAGTGGTATTTATCCTAATTAATATCATGATTTATGGTGATAGCTAGTAAAACTCCATTGGGGTGTATGTTTCTGCCTGATTTTGTTTAGTGGTTGTGTTGTTATTGCGTGATTTAGAATGGTTATTGAGTTATATATATGTTGATTTATACTATTTGAGGTGGTGTTGTAAAAATCTTTAAAGTTTGATGTTCTTTCAGTTTTTTTGGTTGAAGACCAAAGGAACTTTCTGTCATTTCATTCCAGTACTTACCTTTGTAGGGTGCATTTAATTCCAGTAAAATAATCAGAACTTACATAAAACTCATGTTGTCTCAAAGCAGGATATACCAAGAGGCTCTCATTTTTCGGGGGCCTGGAACTGATTTCAACTGAAATGATTCCACTTTAATGCGTGGCCTCATTTTAGGTCAGTTATTCTGTTTATGTCGTAAGCTTCATACTTTTAGTCGTGGCATTTATTATGCTACCTTCAAGAATTACTTTCCACCTTACTTACGAAATGTTACCATTCAAGTCTACCGATGTCTGTTTTACTGAAGTTTATACTTATCCTTTATTCTAAAGTTATTTAATGGCCACTGTCCATTATTTTGTCCTTGCGGTTTGGTTCATTAGTTCTCTTTGCATTCTTGAGTGAGTTGATAGTGTCATTCTATTACATTTTATATTTTGAGTTTTTTCATTTCATTCTTTTAATATATTGAAGTGATTTAGCTTCATTCCCCCCCCCCCCCCCCCCCCCTTCCCTTTTGTGTGTGTGTGTGTGTTTTTTTTTTGGGGGGAGGATTAAATCCTTTTTGAACTAGCTCTTGATGTTCTTTTGGGTGTCTGTTATTTCAAGTACACTTTCTTGTAATTTTTTGTCATTTCAAGTATGCAAATAAATTAGCATTTAGTTTCCTGTCCATTTGCTTGCAACTGTGGTGTGAATTTATTCTCTATTCAATTACTCTGGTCATGGTTTAGTGAGTAATGGGGTTGATGGCTGTAAATTAATGTGTTATGGGTTGATCATAGAGTGGTGAACAATGTATTTTATACTGATGATGTTATTTGTCAATCAAAGTTGGTAAGCATAAAGAATGTTATGCAAAATGGAACTCTCATAGCAATTATTGAGATATTGTGATGTAAACTCTTTTTACCTAGTTGTATTGTTCTTCGGTATTCTTTAAAGTTAGTTCGCTGTTTTTTTTTTAATTTGCCGTTGCAGGTTCATACCCTAATACTCAAGGAAACCAAGGCGAGAATGATCCAAATAATACAACAGTGGGTAGATTATTTTAGTGTTGATATTATATTTGCTTCTTCCAATGTGGTAGTGACTCACTATGTTTCCAAATGCAGATTTTTGTTGGGGGTCTCGATCCTAACGTCAGTGACGATGTGTTAAAACAAGTATTTGGCCAATTTGGTGAGTTAATTCATGTTAAAATACCAGTAGGCAAGCGTTGTGGATTTGTTCAATTTGCTAACAGGTAATAAATTTAGTCGTAACAAATACATACACTTCCTCTTTCTTCTTTTTCCTCCCAATCTCCGGCTTATGCTGTTATGTTGTTCGAATGGCTGTATTTCAGATCTTGTGCTGAGCAAGCAATATCAATGTTGAATGGAACGCAGTTGGGAGGACAAAGTGTTAGACTTTCTTGGGGGCGTAGTCCTACAAGCAAACAGGTTTTACATGCTATACCTCAACTAATAACCCTTTTTGATATCAGAAACTGTCAGGCTCATATGTTGCTATTGTTTGGACAGTCTGATCAGAGTCAGTGGACGGGTGGATATTATGGAAATACACCAGGTTATGATACACATGCAGCATATGCACCTCAAACTCAAGACCCTAGCGTGTATTATGGAGGCTATGGTGGATATGAGAACTACCAGCAGCCTGGTGCTTATCAACATCCACAGCAGGTAAGCCCAACTCCTATTGTGATTTTTGCTGCCAGTCAATGCTTGTTAGAACTGCATTCTCTGCTTGTAATGCTATGCAGAAACCGACGTTCATATTTGAGTCATATAGCATTTTACCTTTATCCTCAACGTACTATCAAAAAAAAAAAAAATCTTTATCTTCGATGTGCAAAAATTAATAATTCCTTTCTTCCTTGCAGTGATCTGTGGCTGAAGGGCAGTGGCTGGCGATGTTTTGTCTTTGGGGCATTCTAAGCATTCATTCCCGACGGTGGTGTCCAGTTTTCATAGCAACTTGTATTTTAGTTTCGTTCTATTTCATCATTTGCTTCTTTTGTTCTCTGTTCTTTGTTAACTGTCGTTTGCTCTTTCCTATATGTTCCTTTGTGTTATTTGTGGCATTGGCACACTTAATATAGTATGGCTTGAATTACTACTGTCTATGGTAATGGTATCTCTGCTAAGATTCTTATAAGTGGATTTTGTTTCTTCTGGTTTCGATAATTCAGAGGTTTGATGATTATGTGGAAAGACACTGCACAACTTAGTGACATATACCACTATTTGTGCCTAAAGGTATGATGCATATTTAATCATTTTTTTGCTAACAAAATTATTACTTGATTTAATGGTAATAAATATCATTTTTCATTTTCAATGCTTGTATGATCCTTTTATTTTGTTATTGGGATTTGAATAGGTGCAACATTTATCATTTACAAAATTGGGTTACTTAACGGTCAACACGTGTGGACAATAAGTGTTTATTTTTGTAACAGTTACCGAACTTTGATGACGCATATGTATCCATATCTTTCAAATTTTAATCCCATGTCACGAAGATGTTCTTATTCTCCATGTGATTGCAAGGGGATTTCTAAACTCCGACTTTTAAACCATTTCAAAAATATCTCAATTTTGAGGGGTAATTAAAGTATTAGAAATTTTATAATTATTTAATTTAATTTATTCTTGTAATTATTATATTTATATTGAGTATTAAAAATTTTAAATTTTTTATAAAATATCACAATAGTTTTATTATTATATATAAATATTTTAATTTTATAATTTTAAAATTGGATACTTATAGTCTTGTTATGTATTAAATTTAGGCATTATAAATTCTTAATTTTAATATTTTTATTGTATTAAAATTGTTCCTTTTAAAAAATTATATAATTATAATTATTTACTTTTTATAATAATAAAATTAATTGTAACTAATTCATAAATTATAGAATTAAATTACTTACATTAAAAAAATTACAAAATTTTTATAATTACAAGACGAGCTTATTAAGGATTTTTCCCGGTAATTGAAATCGCTCTTAAAAGTACACGTTCGGACATGCGCTGATTCTACTTGGTAGTTTTTTCTAAACACCTCTAGGACCTCCTCCAATCTGAGTAAGAGTTTCAGAATATAATGAAAAAAAAAAATATCCTCTTTCTTTTAAAACAATTTATAATTCCTAATCCAGAAGGATGGTGGTTTACATTTCTTTATGGCCGTCTAATAAATATGCGCTCACAAACTATTCACACCATCAGATGCAACACGTCGAACAAAATTGCCATGCCTAAAGATCATGAGTGCATGGAGTTCAGCAATTTGAGAGCGAGAGCTTCTTGCTCCTGTAAAGTTACTGTATCTTGGTTGATAGTCGCTTTTCTTGCTTCATCATCATTATCGCTATCAAAGTATATCTTTGACCTCTTACTGGCTCTGTTTTCAGGTGCCTCTCCGTCTGATCCAGAAATCTCATCCATCTCTTCTTCCTCTTCCTCCATATTATTTCTCTTCCACTTTATTTTGTCCTTTATTCTTTTCTCTTTGCGACGCTGACGCTCAACAAGTTTGTCTTCCTTGTCTGCCTTCTTGAAGTCCTCTCTCAACTTCTTGTAGTGTTCTTCTTTCTTCTCTGTAGCATATATCAGAGATATTAGAATCCTAAGGTTTTATAATAACTCAGGCACAGATAGTAAGGAAATATCAATATAATCTCATTTGTTTCCAATAATCATAATAACAAAGAACTAGTAGGGCAATCTTAAGTGGATGCAAGTTAGGAGTAGGCGATCCTGCAGGGGATGATGGCCAATGCAGTCTACCTAATGCGCTATGCCATCATTAAAACTTGTGACTTTCTTCTTTTCTCATTCTCAATAGAATTATGTTACCGATTTTAACATCAAATTAAGAAAATTCTGGGATCACCATTGTTAATTTTCAAGTTTCAACTAAGACTAATATTACACACCATGATCAAGCAGGAATGAGTCACCGGCACTCTTAGTGTCCGCCAACTTTGCAAGTGGGGGCAACGTGTTTCCCTCCTCATCAAATACGACCTTAGTCCCAACTGGTCGATGCACATTGATCTTCAGTTTCTTTTTCTTCAATACCCGAGTTGCTGGTCTACAAAGAGGAAAAAAGTGAATTTGCATTACAAAACGAGATCACAGTGAAAGCAAAGTTCATCACAATATTAGAAATTCATATCAATTGTTAATCACCATTTTTTTTAACCTCTTCCCGAAACATATTAATGCAATGAACATGCAAGAGTGACATACATTACATCTCCTACATTGGCTAATTCCTCCCCCTCATTTGTGGTATTCTTTCTCAAAAGAAAACTTTTGTCCATGTTCTCTTCCTTGAAATCACCTATATTTAGCTCCTCTTTTGGATCGATTCCATTCTCTTTAAAAGAATCTTCTGGCCCAACAAGGGATGATTTTTCTGATGCTTTTTGTGACTTTGTTTTGTGGTTTAGAAAACGAATTTTAGGGGTTAATGGCAGACCAATTGATGCCGCAAATTCATCAATGGGCAGTTTCATGACATCAAAAATCTCTTTATCCTTCTGATTGTGCACAGACTTTAAATAAGTTAGAAAGGCCCTTTGAGCAGTTTGCTGCAGATCAGGATACTTGACCAGTAAAGCTGACAACAACCCAGAAACAGGTTGGAATCTGTTCGTGTTGGCCTGGGAAATCAAATATGATACCAAGTTAAGCATACTAAGTACTAACCAAACTCGAGAGGAGACAAAAAATTTGCTGACAAATGGCAAAAGATGACACAATCCCCACCTTAATAGTCTTTACTGGTATTTTTGCTGCTTGTAGCCTCTCAAGCATTTTTGTTTCTGATGGCATCAAAAATAATACTGATCGCCCTCCTGATTGATAGCGAGCAGTTCGTCCAACTCTATGAACATATGATTCTATACTTTCTGGGCAATCCACCTGCAGTGACTAACACATATGAGCCTCAAGCAAAAGTCTCCAATTTGATGGTAAACTTTGGATTCCTATATTTTCCTTTGGCATGTTTTCTTACCTGAACAACCCAGTCAACTGCCCTATTGAAATCGAGGCCCCTTGCAGCCACATCAGTGGAAAAGAGAGCACAACGTTTCTCAGAAAACTGAGCATAAATAGCCATTCTTTTCTCCTGATTCAT
The DNA here is from genome assembly GCA_029378325.1 of Elaeagnus macrophylla. Classification (NCBI taxonomy): domain Eukaryota; kingdom Viridiplantae; phylum Streptophyta; class Magnoliopsida; order Rosales; family Elaeagnaceae; genus Elaeagnus; species Elaeagnus macrophylla. The sequence goes on along the minus strand of CM055646.1, from coordinate 18,694,954 downwards.
CTTTCCATATAGACACTTCAAAGGTATTCCAGGCCGGAGCTTCTTGAATGATTCAAAGACAAATTTTACCTTGAAAAAATAAAAGAGAGCAGTTTAGCATCATGCATAAGAATCAGAAAATGATGGAACAAAAATTTTAACCATGAAACTCCTATGGTTTTCATGTTTAGAGCATCCCAATCTCCACAACACTATCATTTGATTTTGTTTTGTTCGGTAACTTTTCTTCTATGCTCTATTATATTATTTTCTTAATAAATGACAGAAGCTGTTTTGTAGAAAATACTAGTGTTCCAAAGAAGAACTGAAGTTTATCTGGCACACATGTAGGCAACAGTGAAAGAAAGCACATAGATGTCAAGACAAAACAAACCTGCTTTCTGGTTGATAAAAACACTAAAATCTTTGAGTTAAGATGCGCCTTTATGAAACTCCATAACATGTCTAATTTTTGTTCAAGAGGAACAATAATTGCAGTCTGCTGCAAGAGCTCAGGAGTGGCTGTCAAAGACTCCTCATGAACACTAAGATACTCTGGGTCCTTCATACTGAGTCTTGCAAGGTCTTGTACTGACTTTGTCTGAGTTGCTGAGAAAAGAAAGGTTTGTCTTTTCTTTGGTAGCTGTGAAATGATAGCATTTAGTGCCTTCTTAAATCCCACATCAAGAATTCGATCTGCCTCATCAAGGACTAAAACCTGTTGCCAGGCCAGGAATTTCACCCAAATCAGCAACGGAAAAGCATTAGAGAGGTAGGTAGAAATAACTCACACAAAAATGCAACGAAGAATCATGCATTATAAAATAACCTGGTACTTCTAAAAGTTTTGCTGACTACCTTAATTCAACTTAATCATAACAAAAAACAGTATAGATGAGCGTGAGGTAACTATATTAATGCCAAACGACAAAAGGAAGGGAAACGCTGCCATAAAGGACATTGAATCATAGTAACTAAAAATGTAAATGCAATACAAGACTAAACATTAATCTACAGATCTAGATCCTAGAGTGAGAATACACCAAAACATTAAACTGCCAAATAATTTTAGTTGATAAAATAAGTCTGAAAACACGTATGCCTGGGGAAATCAAAAGGCAATATGGATGATAATAGCAACTGTGTAAAAAAAAAAAAGATCGTTCAGAAGAAGAATATATTTAGACCTGAAGTTGTGAGCAATCAAAATTTGGCGTTTCGTCCATGTGCTGAAGAAGTCGACCAGGAGTACATACTAATATGTTCAGCTCATTCACACGCTCTTTCTCTGAGTCAACACCTTTGCGACCTCCAATTAGAAGGCCAGCACTAAAATTGTGGTGCCTTCCAACTGTTTTCAATACATCAAAAGTTTGACCAGCTAATTCCCTCGTTGGAGACATTACAATGCTCCCTACTCCATCCTCAGGACTCCATCTCTCCCTATACAATTTCTCTAAAACCTGAAATTAGCAATATGATTGAATACATTAGCAATTAAAAGTTGCATTTTCAAAAGCCTCCATTGATAGCAAAACATTATCCATAAAAGCCACAATATGCATTACTTTCCACTAAGGCACCAGTTACTTTGGTACCAAATAATGCTCAAATTTCAACACCAACTCATAACAAAATCAACAATTTATGACATTAGTTCCTAACATTTAACAGGACTAAATATCAGTTAAAGAAAACACTCTAACTGCACTGACAAAACACTGCCCAAAATCAAAACCCAACTCACCGGTATAACAAAAGCAAGAGTCTTTCCAGACCCAGTCTTCGCAGCTCCTAGAACATCTCTCCCACAGAGCGCATGGGGCAACGAAGCCCTCTGAACGTCAGTCATCTGCACGTACTTAGCCTGTCGCAAGGCATCCTTGGTCTTCTTCGAGATTGGCAACTGATCGAATCTAGTGACGCCGGAGTAACGCGAATAGGTGGTTTCGTTCAAACGGCCGATTGGAGTCCCCGAAGGCAACGGCGGGAGGGACATGGGGTTGGACCCGGGTTCGGGTTGCTGAGTTTGGAGCCATGAGTTCAAAAGCTCTATTTCTTTGACTTCTGAGAGATGCTTTTGATTGCGCGATTGCTTTGATTTTGGTTGCTTCATCGTGGGTTCAGCTGTCAGTGGAAGTCTGGAGACTACGAAGAGAGAGAAGATAAATTGAAGGATTTTTGTGCGGTGAGAGTCGAGCGTTTAATTGCTCAAAAAAAAAACAGTGGCAAGGTTTTAGGGTTTTGCTTGGATGAAGGAAACAGGAAAATTGCAACGACAACTGTAATTGTCGTAGTCAGAAGGAATAAGCTACATGTCGTTTCATAATATTAAAAAAAGAGCGGGGCAAAAACCAAGGTGGAATTGTTATATGCGAGGTAGGGATGCTCTACCGAAGGTAGATTTGTGTGAATTTGGAGATTCTCACTAACGAAAAATCTAAGTTTAATTATAATTTCATAAAAAACAATATTTATAATTTATATACTTAAAATCAATAAAATTTATAATAAAATATAAAAAAACGTACAATTAAGCTTAATAAATATGAAGTTTAGGATATAAATAATGTGTAATATAATTATTTCATTTGTTTTTAGTAATTAATTGTTTATTAGATGTGTAATTTTTTTCTTCATATTTTTACAAATATTTTGTTTTTAAAAACTCCTTCAAAATATTTATGCATGTTATAATTCTTAATCATTAAATCATACTTAAATTTTATTATTTATTTATGATATTTACATAATTTATTTGACTTATCTAAACAAAAAATATGATCACTAATTAATGTAAATCACCATCCATCATGTATTAGCTTCTCTTATTTATGATATATATTATTTTTCATTATATTATGTGTATTTTTATTTAATATTTTTAAATAAATCTTTATTAAATGCATATGTTTTTTTGCATAAATTATCACTCACATTAACATGTGTATAACATATGCTCCCAAAATTTATAAATTTATAGTCTTTAATATTTTTATCTTAATAAAACTTTGGTAACTTATATTTGTACCATATCTTTTTGGTCTTCATTATTACAAATGTAAAATCGTTTTTATATGGAAAAAAAAATTTAGGTAAAAGCATTTATATTTGCTATTGATATGTTTAATTATCTCAATTATATACATATGTTTTAAAAAATTATAGTAAATAATAATTGATATAAGTGTGTTTTATAAAAAAAATTAAACTATAATTTAAAAATGAATAATTTTTAAAGCTTGTATGTATACTTGCTTAATGCTTTTTTTTTTTTCCTCAAGTTGCATAAAATTATATATGAACAATTATTACTTTACTGTCATTTGTTATAAATTTTAAATAATAAGTTCTACATTATTAGAAAGAATGAAAATATTTTAAATTCTAATTTCTTTAACTTTATAATTATAATTATTAATATTTATAAATATTATTTAACTTTAATATGAATATTTTTCTTTCTAAATTTGAATTATTTACATTAATTTTATGTTTAGTTTACATATAAATATAATTTTAAATTTTATAATATACATAAAATTAATGTTATTTATATATGTCACACGTGTACATAACTAATATAAATAAATGTACAAGAGAATCTTAAATTTTCAAATTGATTTATAACTCATTGCTTAATCTTAATTAAAGATGTTAAATAATATATTCAACATTTTTAAAAATTCATACATAAATTTTAAAATTTTGATTAAAAAATACATATTTTAGTATACAAAATATAACCTATATATGAATTTTTAAAAATTTAAAAACTAAAATTTAAAATTTTTAAAATTAAAAATTTAAGTGTATATTTAATTAAAATTTAAAAATAAATATATTAATTCAGCTTATTAAAAATGAGCTATTAACTGTCAACTCTTATAATCACTAGAGTTAAATCTAAATTTCATATATAATATGTATTTGAATTTTTTTTTTTAAATAACACTCTTAATATTTATAATAATAAAAATTACGATTAATAATATTAAATAAATTAAAATAATTATAATTTAATTCAAACAACATTCAATTATATGATATTTAATGTAAAATAATGATGTAGACATTTTTTAATAAAAAAATATATAAATTGGATATAATAAATATTATTTTTATTGTTACAAATTTCAATAATATATATTTTTTATTTTGCTAAATTTTATTAACAATCGTAAAGATAAAGGTATAAAATATTAGCTAAATGGTAATAATAAAATAATAAATTAATGCCCATTGAATGTTAAAATTTATATTTGATTGAACTATACACCTTAAAATTTTAATTTTTTTTACATAATTGTTGAATCTGATTACAAATTAGGATGAAAATGGATGTCATGTTTGTCATTGTTTTTTTTTTTTTTTTAAACAAACCTGCATATATGGGCTATCATATTAGAGACTAAAGCAAACTTTATTATAAAAAAGAAGTTTCAAATAATGCTGAACATATTGGCCTTAGGCAATAAAATCTTAAGTAAAATGATTTATGTATAAAATTTTAAAAATTTAAGTATTAAATTATAGAATTTAAAATTTTAATAATCTTAAATTTAATTAAAATTTAAAAATTAATAATATAATTCGATTTTTTTAACAATTCATAACTAAACCCATTTTTAAACTAAATATATGAGTTATAATGGTAAGATAAGAGTTTTGAATATTTGAAGTAGTTATAAGTAAATAGTATAATTATTTAAAAAATTCAAAAAATAGAGCTTATATTTGATAAAATTGCTTTTCCTTTTGTTGCCTTTGGTAAAATAGCCATTGTGTAAACGATTTGTCGTATATTTGAAGTAAGTGACTGAGCGTATTAATATCTATTCACCAAAAATTAATTTATAGATAGTGAAAACGAAAAATCCAAAAAAAAAAAAAAAACAGAGAGATTCGCTCGACTCTAGTCACTAGTCACTACGTTAAGAGAGAAAAAAGTGCGTCCATTGTGCAAGTCCGTCGCTCAAGTGTTAATTTCATTCCGACAAGTAGTGATCGTTTAGATAATTTGTTTCTACGCGTTATATAGAAATCCATGACCAAATGAGTATAGGAAGATGTTGAAGATCATAGAGAGAGATAGACATTGGATCCACTTAAAGGCCTAAACAGCGAAATAGAGATGGGTTGCAGAAACAGAGAGCTCCCAGACTATGAGGCTTCGACCTCTTCGTTCAGCGAGGCATTGCTCTTCGCTACCATGTGCATCATTGGCCTCCCAGTCGATGTTCACGTGAAGGATGGCTCTGTTTATTCTGGAATCTTCCACACCGCCTCCGTCGAAAATGACTATGGTGCGTTCTCCTAGTTTGCTATCATTGTTCTTATCTTATTTGGAACCTGTTGTATTTGTTTAAGAGAATTTTCGGTTCGTTGTTGTTTTCTTGAAATATATTTGTGTTTTGATTTTCCTGAATAACGATGCTTATTCTATGGGGATGCTGGAATCAAAGGGAGATATGATCCAAATTCTGTTTTTTTTTTTTCTTCTCTCTCTCCCTTGTTTCTTTTATATCCTAATATTTTTACATTTGGCATTTGAGAAAATGTGAAGTAAACAAAAGCTAAAATAGCATTTTCTGATGGAAGATCAATTTATGTAGGTATTGTTTTGAAGAAAGCAAGGATGACTAAAAGGGGAAAAAATCATACAAATATAGGAAAGGATGAATTGATAGATACACTGGTTATTCAATCAGGTGTCCTTGTCCAAATGGTTGCTAAGGTATGTTAATTTCACTCCTAATATGTTGCTTTGATATTTTGTTGAAGATCTGCCCAACTTAATTTTGTTTTGTGTATAAACTATTCAGGGAGTTCTGCCTCCTGCTGATGGTGTTTCCGGAAACTTAGCCAGCAACAATTCAGAAGCCACCATGGGTACCATTCAACCCAATAAGCGTCCTGAGAATCACGCCAAGAAATTTGTCCAGGAAACCATAGATATAAAGAAAACTTGCCAAGTGAGGTATCATGTCAAGCTTAATTAAGGCAATCAAATTCTTTATTTGCTCCCAGAATTAAGATTCACCATTTTTTTAATTAATTAATTATTTTTTTCTTTTTCCTATTGACCCCTCGCATTTCTATAGGTTTTTGTATCCATCTAATTTTTTTTAACATATAGGTCTCTTAGATGAAGTTAGAGGTTACTGATGTTATTGTCTAAGGTGCCCGTTTTGATACGTTCTTTTAATTCCCTTGTCTACCATTTGTGAAGGAGTGTTTTGTTCCACAGAATGCTTCGGTGTTTCTGGTTTGTGCTATATTTCTTTTAGAAAAGTGTGTATTAGTTTCTCATTAGCAATCTCTTGGAGCTTGGTGAGAATTTATACTCTTCACTCCCAGGCCTTAGAATCAGAAACCATGGATTTCTTGAACAAAGTGGGATTTGGATGTGTGTGTGTCTGTATGTCCATAGTATTATTTAGGTTTTACAATTTCAGTTACAACCAGACTTTGTTACTGTAGATTGTGATAGAGAGGAAAGGAACATAGCTTGCTTACTATTTGTCTAATGATTATTAATTTCACGGGTTAAATCCTTAAACTACTATTGCTCCATCCATGGAAAATCCTGTGTGCTCATCATCCCCTATTAATGCAGGAGCCCACTGCATAATGTGAATGGTATTACACCCACTTCTATCCTAGTTGATGGAAGGTATTAGTTCCTAAAATTTTCTAACATTTAAATGAATTCCCATCATCTCTGCCTTTCTAAATATTGGAGGTAATTAGGTCGCCTTAGAAATGGATCTTGACTCTGTCTTGATACCAGCATCAAGATTGCTTACTCGTTGGATTTGAACTCCTACCATCACTTCTACATAGAACTTAACAATATGTATCCTGTGTGTGCTTCTCATGTTTTTGATGGACATGGTCACTAATAGCATAGGCGACAATAATTTCAAATTGCATACATTTGGCTCCAATTTAATGGTGTTACAATAAGACAATTACCTTTTACGCCTCTTTGTATGCTACATTTTCTTCTCGTCTCACGTTACTGTCAATTGTTTGGCAGACAGGCTGAGTACGACTGGTCACAAAGGGAACACAGTGATTTCAAGGAAAAACAAGAGGGACACAGGGAAAAAAGTGTATGTTACTACTTGTCTGTTTGATTTTGGCAAAATGGACTTTACTAAATGCACATATTTTGCACGATATATTTATCAACTCAACAAACTTTTTTGTGCAGGTTGATAATGTTCAAGGCTCATTTTCAAGCCGTAAGTAAAATTCTGCAGGACAAGATTCAATATTTTAAGTAATTTGAATCTCTGATAATAGACTGGCCTATATCCTGGTTATCAACTTTTGTTGCCTCTCCTTGTTTGCTGGTTCTTGTTCTTGGCATATATCCTGGTTCTTGTTGACAATACTAGGTTACAACAACATATGCCTCATTTGTTCCTATTTTGTTTGGGACTCGTTGTCACATGATTTGCATATTAGGGAACTTGTCGAATTTGATGACAAACGTTATAGAATATTTGTCCCCGATATTCCTGTACAATGCAATTTGATTATCAGCCTGGCACAATTTGATCTCTCATTCTTTAATCCAACAAAATACCAGTCTTTTCTTGTAATTTTTCAACTTTTTCCTTTGATATTTTGCATACTCTGACCTGCCTTTTACAAGCAAAACTTGCTTGTAATTTTATATTTTGTTCCTTGCATGCAGTTGGTATCTGACCTACTCAAGTAAAACTAGTTATGTCTTGAATTGTTTAATATTGTGCTTGCAGTGAATACCTCTCTTCCCCTGATGAAACCTGTTGAGGGAAGGCATACAGGAATGGCATCCAAACTTTTGTCTAATAGGTTATCTTGTGATCCTGCTTGTGCATCTGTTAAACTGGAGAAGCATTGTTGTGAAGGATTCATTTCAGTTGATACTTTCTCCTCTGCTGTTACATTAAGTGTCTCGACATTGCCAAATCCAGCTATGGTTTCAGAGTCCTGTCATATTTCAATAGCCACGTCAACTGAAATGGCTCCTTGTGCTACCGAATCAAATAGAAGTACTAAGGTAAACCATACATTTGCTGAATTTTTATTTTCTTATCAAGAAGCAACATTTTATCTTGCTTTTCTAGCTCATACTGAGAATGGCTTGATCTGAAATATTTTGCTTGTAAACTTGCAAAATGCCAAAATGTAGAAACTAGTGGCCCAACATTAAGGTGTACATACAGCTTGCTGATTTCAATCACTAGACTTGGTGTGTTGCTAATTAATATTTTGTTTGTTTTATAAAGCGATTAATGGTTCCTATCTTGGATGTGATTCCCTTTCTCAGGAGTTTAAGCTCAACCCTGGAGCTAAAACGTTCTCTCCATCTTACACAAATCCTTTATTAGCAAACCCCCCTGCAGCACCAACGGTTACAAGTCTGGGATATGCACCAAACAACCATCCTTTGATGCCTGTTGGCACTGCACAGCTGGGGAATGGATTGAATCCTTTTGTGCCTCATTCTTCTGTACATGTTAAGGGTGTACCATATGGTAATCTTACATCTGGAAATGGTGTTACTGCTCCTCACTTGCTACAACCTGTAAGTATCTTTGGGAAATCCTAGATGATGTTTTCTATCTCGATTCAAACTTCTCTTGTACAATTTTTAAACCAATTGCATGTCTGTTCTCTCCTTTTTCTTCCTTTTCTTCTGTTAACTGACACGTTGAAAGAACTTTTTTGTATATATATATTTTCTTATGAGCATTGGCCCCTGTCTACTTTTCCATTTACCTCTAGATAAAAGTTTGGTTGCTTTTATCTTATTTAAACTATTAATTAATGAAAGCACATTATTTGCTATGCAATAATTTCTTTATGTTCTTTATTGGGATTATATTTCCAAATAATCTGTTTAAGAAATTTCCACGCAGTCTATGCAGAGATTGAAAACATATGGTAATCTTAATTATTAGTAATTTAGAAATACATTATCCAGCCATATCAATTAGCCTTTGTGGTGGTAACAAATTGCAGTTCTATTAGATTACAGATAATACAATAGTGTCATGCAGAGTATTAAAGTGCTGGTATGGGAAAATTAGAATCTAAAGATGTGTGTTTCTTGTCTTCATTTTATGTGTGGTGCACCTCTTGCTGTTCTTTCTGTGCTGTGTTCCTTCCAACTTTAGATCGCTGGACAAGTGGGAAGCAGAATGCAGCCGCTTAGAGCTGCTAGTCAGTATCCTATCCAGGCTGGAGCATCCTATGCACATCCAAATTCTCAAGCTGTAAGTCGTTGAACGGCTTGTCATCCCATGATTTCTTTAAGCTATTCTCAGCTTTTTTTTCATTTACAAACCAGAAACCTTCTTGTGCTGAATTGCAATCTAGTTTATATAGCTGATTACCGCCATCTGTTTGTTGTCAATGTTTATCCTTTTATCTCTCCAGGTAATGGTTGGAAGATTTGGGCAGGTTCTCTATGTGCATCCAGTTTCTCAAGTAAGAGGCAATAATAGTTGGGTGTTGCATTGTATATGTTCAAAGCTGTCTGATGTTTATGAATTCTTAATTTGCTTGAACTAAAGTGGGAAGCTAAATGCTGTATAAGATACTCATCGAGCTGCTTTGTGGCAGAGCTAGGAAGTAATATTTGATTTTGTTGTATGAGAATGATATAGGGCTTTCTAGTTCATAGAGAATGAGAAGAAAGTATAGTTTTTACTGCCGAACAACTTATCCTTGGGTTAAAGTGATGGATAGTAAGGAGCAAAGGTAGAACTAGAGCATCTCAGACTGAAGTTGATAATGAAACATATACTTTTTACGAAAGATCTCCACATAAATTTTAGTGGGTACAAAGGGGTGATACAACTAGTTTGAAGTATAATCTATGTAGGCATGCACAAATACTTATGGATGAGGCTTAACTGAATTTAATTGAAAATGTGTGCCTGGGAAATATTCATTTAGTTCGCATATATAATATGGAAGGACTCACCTTTTGCTATCTTTGATTCATCACTCTAATTGAGTCTAGACATGTGATATCATCTTTTATTCTTCTATTTCCCAATTATTAACTCTCTACATTTTTCATACTGAAGGATTTGGTTCCAGGTGTAACAGCTATTTCACCATTAGCTGCACGTCCTTTGTTGGCTCCGCAACAAGTTCAGCTTCCTAAGCACCAAGGTATTAAATGTGCTATTATATTTGTTATGGATATTTTGGTTAAAGAAAAAGGGAAAATAAATACATGATAGTAGGTGTTTGATCTATTGAGTAATGCACATTTTACCTAGGAAGGGAAAGAAGACATTCTGGTTTTCTTACGAAAGAAGGTTAGGCCTGGAATAACTAAATTCGCTTTGGTTGAGTCTGCATGTACAAACTTTTTGCTGAATTACGTAGCATACTGTGACAATCTTATTAAATGTGTGTGTGAAATTACTGAAGCAATTTGTTTTCATGATATCAATGTAGCAAGTGCAGCAGGACAAGCATTGCAGCTGTGTATGCCCTCTTTTCCTGTTGTGTCTAGCGGACAGCAGCCTTTTGCAATGCCATGTCACATTCCATTACCACACTTTCCCTATAACCGCCCCATCCCAGGATGTAATGGCTTCCTCAATTCAAAGTTTGCATAAATATATTTTATCACCTGAAAGTATTATCTGCCCCTTTTTTATTTGGCATAGGGTTTTTTTTTTTTTTTTTTTTTGTATTTCATTACATTATTATAATTTTATCACATTTTTGTTTTTTTTTAAGCTTATTATAGATGTGTTCCTTTTCAGTGTTACTTTCATACAGAAAAAGGGTTAGAACTTTGGTACAGGTGGTTATTTCTGTACGACTTGGTGAATGTAGTGAAACTTTTAGGCGTGAGAAAGAGAATTTCCTGGTTTATCAAGTTGAATTTTACAGAAATAAGTGTACAAAACAAGTAAAGAAATGATTGACTCTTTTGATTGATATAAAATAATCATATAGGCGTCCAAATCTCATTGATGAGTGTATTTTCATTTCTCTAAAAAAAAAAAATACTCATTTCACGGGTGTTACTAGTGTATTTTTTTTTATAGCAAAGAATTGGAAGATATCTGAATTTCTCTATGGTGTATATTTTTCTAGTTCATACTCGTTTGTAATCAATTTCGATACCACGTGGTTGGTGTGCGTACGTGGGGACAAGTTTTTCTAAGAAAATAGATTTGTCTCTACATTTTGTGTGACCCAAATTATAGGAAATTTAAGTTAAATAAGATGTAACTTTACTGGTGTCATTTAGTCATCTATTTTATAAAAGGTATTTTTAAGTTTATTCTAAAGTCTCTAAAAAAGGATTAATTTTTCATTTAATTTTTCGTTAAATCTAACGAAATAGTACATGTGTTACATGTATGTTTATATTTTTCGATAGATATATATAAAATTAAATAGTTTTTAATTAAAAATTATTCTAATTTTTTACAATTTCTTTCTATTAAATTTAAATAAAGTTTTCATTGTCTAATTTGTGATTTTAGATATTAAATAATAAAAATTTTATTGAATTCGATCAAATTTAAATAAAATTTTTATTATTTAAGTTGACTTTAAATAATAGACGATTAAAATTTTATTAAAAATTTTATTTAAATTATATTGAAAATTATATTTAAATTTTTTTTGAAAACTAAAAAAATTAAGTAATTTTTTAATTAAATATTAATTTTTTTACTTATATATATATATCGAAAAATATAAATATGTATGTGACAAATCTGTTATTCTGTTAGATTGGATGAAAAATTAACTTTGCTCTTACTTGACACAATTTTTAAAAGCAAATGAATTTAAATATACTTTTTATAACCTAGAGAACTAAATGCAATCTTTTACGAAAACAAAATGATTTTTATGACGTTTTTTTCTTTTTTATATTATTTTTACATAAAACTAAATAATAATTATTAGTTTTAAGTGAATAGTTTTTTTTTTTTACCATTTAATTTCATTTTTTATTTTTTAATATTTATTTTAAAATATATTTAATTTAAAAAAATTAAAGGATAAACATAATACTTATTTTATTATATTATTTAAAATATTGACATTAATTTTTTTTAACTATTTATCACATATTTTTAAATAAAATACAAAATAGATAAATAAAAATAGATAAAATTTAATCTAATTATTTAAAATTTTGTGTGTGTTTTTATATATACACATAAAAAATATAATATTAATATATCTTTATAGTTTTAATATTATAATAACCTGTTTAAAATTTTTGAAAAAAATTATTAAATTTTTATCGATAATTATAATTTTGATCATACAAAAACGCCTATCTCTAATCATAGTACGATAAAGGATACCATAATTATTTAATCATTCTATATTTTTAATTTTACATTTAATAAATAATTATCCATGTACCTTTCGTTTACTAATTATCCAGTAGTATTTGGATTTGGATTGCCTTGTACGCCTTTTCCACTTCTCCTTAATTTTCTGACTGATCTCCTGAACTTTCTAGCGGGAAATTCTGGGGGAAATTGCAAGCGAAGTCAATATACTTGGTAAGAAACCGAGAATGTCTAGTTTTCTTTGGTCAAAACTCGGACTCATGGCTCAAACAAGATTGTTTGGCTGTCCAGAAAAACGAGAGAGGAAAATACAATAAAGTACGTAGGAAAGATCCTCGTGGTTATTAAACGTAAATCAACTCAGCTGCTCGTTGGTTTAGAGCTTGAGCAGTGGAGCTGATAGTCAATTATTGAGTCTTAGTTTTCTGGGAAAGCCAAGTGAGATTAAAGTTCGTAACTTTTCATTTTACGTTTGCCGATTTTGTTTTGGAACCAATAAGAATGCTATTAAAGCCAAGAAAAAGTCCTCTTGATCAGCTCAACTAACACTTGCTTCCAGAGTTTTTTTATATCAAGTCTCTGTCTTTGCTATATCTCTAGAATGTTCTTTTTGTGTTTGACTAGAGTTTAATTACACTCTTTTGATTGTCTAGGGAAAATCTGGATTTCTTTTTGTTTCTTCCATCTGTATATATCGGGTAACTGATTAGATAATAATTTAAGGTTGGTTCTGTTTCTCTGTCTCAGAGTCCAAAAGGTATGTTTTATCTTATTAATTAATTTTGTTCTGAGTCTTTTATTAATGTTTTTTTGCAGGTGTTTTCTGTTTCATATTCATCAGAACCCAAAACCTAACAAGTGCTTAAGACTATTGGGCAATGGAAAACACAGGAAGTGGTTCATTTTTAAGGAATAGGAGATTAGAAAGCTTTCTCAATCCAAGCTCAGGTCCAACTGTGAGAAAAATACCACAATTTTTGGTGAAAGGAGAAACAGGACAGAGGACTAAGATTGATAATGTATTTGTGGATGATGATGGGTGGGTTTCAACTTTGATATCTTGGGTGAGAATTGTCATATGTTTTTTGACGATGATGGTTACTACTTTGATATGGGCTTTGATCATGACTGTGCTTCTACCATGGCCTTTTGAGAGGATTAGACAGGGAAATTTGTACGGACATGTCACTGGTAGATTGTTGGTAAAATCTGCCTCTTCCTTTTCATAATATATAGTTCAAGCTTTGCTTGTTTTATTTACTTCTGAATCAGAATCAGGTAGCTATATGATCTATTTTTCATTTATGGTTGATTATGAATAACAAAAGAAGGAAAAATAAAATAATATGTTCAGAAGTGCTTTTACAGGTCTCAGAAGCAGAAACAAACACACTCTTAAAATGCTGAGATAGTTACAAAGAGAGAAATATAATGCAATGAAAATAATGTATTGAAGTGTCTACTAATACTAAACCTATAAATTTCCATTCACGAATGTTTTGCAGCTAAACAATGACTCTGTAGAATGTTGATTGCAGATGTGGATCCTTGGAAATCCTGTAAAGATTGAAGGTACTGAATTCTCAAATAAGAGGGCAATTTATATATGTAACCATGTGATAATAGTATAAAAATGCATATTTAAATATGTTAAATTAATTAACATTTATGATTTAATCGGTTTAAAATGAATCATTATCTATATTAATTCTATAAATGTTATTTATATTTATTAAAATGATTTTATGCTTGTAGAATCAATGAAATCAACTAAAATAGAGCAAAGAAATCAAAATTGGATTTATGGAATATTTATTCTCAAGATCTCAACAACCTGCTGCTGTATTTTGTGGATAACTTTGGACTCAAATATTCAAATGAAGTGATTCAAGATGATCTGAAAAGATAATTCAATTATGCATGATTTTGCATTTCACGAAGAATATCAAAATAGAATTATTTCAAGGCCAAAAATAAGATGCAATCTGAAATATCTTGCAGTTGGACAGCTGTTAGTATATTTGATATAACTTTCTGTGTACAGCTCCGAATTAAATGATTTTTGATTCTCTAGAAAGATAAGAGATTTATCTACGATTCATATTCAGAAAATATTTTGAAAATCAATTATCTTCATAGAGAAAATGGCGTGATATTATTATGATTCAGCAAATCTTCCTACTCCAACACTATAAATAGGTGGACATTCAACACTTGGAAGCATCAAGAAAATTGCAAGAGTTCTTACTTTTTATTCTCATTCTTTCTCTCTAGAATTTGTGGGAATGATTTGTAAGCTAGGCTAAATTTAGAACAAGGCTAGAGAGGAGCTTAATTATGTAGTTTTTCTATTCATTCTTTTATTCCTATGAGTACTTTATAGTTTATAAATTTGTTTTGAGAAATTATTTTGTTCATCTTCTTTCAACATTCAATAAATTATGTTCTTCAGTTTCATATAAATTCAGTCATGCCTTTTTTTATGTGCAACTTTTAGTTTATAATTATTGCATTTATTTTATGAGTTAATCTTCTACTGCGATATTGTCAATTTGATATATTGTCGATGTTAGATAGCTTGTAAGAATAAATTAAATTGTTCTACTATGACAACATTATTTTTCTCCAATCAAATACCTTTAAATTTCATCTTAGATCTTCAATTCTAAATTTTTCAATTGTTTGTTTGGGATGTGAAACATGCAATTGAGTAGTAAATAGGAATAAAAGTTGGTAATATTAAAACAAAATAATTAAGTGAATCTCGAAGCCTTGTTATTTGCATATTGATTTTATTTTCTACCAAGATTGCTATATTTAATTATTGTCAATTTCTTTTTCCAATTATAAAATTATTTCTTCTATTTATTTTGTGATAACTTTTATTTTGTTGGTTTAATTAGCTTCTCTGTGGATTCGACACCTAAAGCTATACTGCAATAACCGCTTAGCCAAAGGTAATAATTTTGAGCGTGAATCAAAATTTGGCGCCGTTGCCGGGGAGGCCAAAATCAACAATTGAGGTTTAAACATTATGATCTGATTTTTTTTGTTATTATTTATTTATTCTTCATTATTATTGTTTCAATTTTCTTTTAAAGTTAAAAAAAAAAAAAAAAAAAAAAAAAAAAGAACAATTGTGTAACTACATTAAATAATATGATCTAAGAGAGTTCTGTCTAGGAGGCTAGTTCTTGAATGCCTTAGTGCCACTAGTCTATCCTGGGAACGTTGCTCTGTCTAGGAGGGTGGTTTTTAAGGAGGCCTCGCCCCACCATTCTTTCCTGGGAGCACTCTTAGTAAATATTAATTGTGTTGGTACATTATTGTTATTTTTTTTTTTTTCTTCCTTTTTCTAAAAAAAAAAAAAAAAATCTCTAGCTTTATTATTATATTTTCTTTGGTTGTTAGTTTTAGTTATCTTTTTCTTTAAGAAAAAAATATCAAATAAAAGTTTAAAAATTAAACAAAAATACAAATAAAAATTTAAAAACAAAAAAAATAAAAATAAACAAATAAACAAAAAAAGGTTCTAGGGTGTATGAATCGATCTAGAGACGCAAGAGGTAGATTTTTAAAAAGAATAGAATTAGAATTACCATTAATTCAATCTTCTTCTTCGAACCCATCTTCTAGTTCTGAAAACATGAGTGACCATGAGGACAACCCCGTTAGAACTCTTAAAGATTACCTTCACCCTACCCGTACAGCTACACCATCATGCATCATGCTCCCCCCTAATACACCACAACTTGATTTTAAACCTGGAATGATACAACTCTTGCCCACTTTTCATGGTTTAGATAATGAAAATCCTTATTTACATATTAGGGAATTTGAAGAGGTAGTGGCCACATTTCATAGCCAACCCAATGCCATAGACTCTGTTAGGTTAAAATTTTTCCCTTTCTCCCTAAAAGACAAAGCAAAGAGTTGGCTATACTCTTTGAGACCAAGATCCATAGGTACATGGGCAGAAATGACCAAATCCTTCTTTAACAAATACTTTCCTCATCATAAGACCAACAATCTTAAGAGACAGATCTCAACCTTTTCTCAAAAAGATAGTGAGACCTTATACCAAGCTTGGGAGAGGTTCAAAGAGTTATTAAACATGTGCCCACATCACGGGTATGAAAATTGGAGGTTAGTTAGTTACTTTTATGAGGGACTTACGATTAGGGAGCGCCAATTTATAGAAATGATGTGTAATGGTGAGTTTCTCCAAAAGGATCCTGATGAAGCCATAGATTACCTTAATGAGTTAGCTGAGAAAGCCCATACATGGACAGGACCTAGCGCCATTGATAACACCAATAGATCACGATCAACTGGAATCTACCAACTAAGGGAAGAAGATAGCCTTAAAGCCCAATTAGAAGTATTGACTAGGGAATTAGAGGCCTTAAAAATGAAAGGTAGAACAAATCATACAATTGCTAGGGTCGAAACTCAAGATACATGCTTTATTTGTGGGACCGTAGAACATCTAGCCCAGAATTGCCCAACTTTTAGTGAGATGAAAGGGGTTTACGAAGAACAATGTAATGCTGTAGGAATGTTTAGAAAACCTTACTCACCTTACTCTGAAACTTACAATCCTGGCTGGAGAAACCATCCAAACTTCAATTGGAAATCTGACCAACCCATACAACCTAATGAAAACTGGAAAATTGAAACACAACCACCAAGAAATTACCCAATACCTCAATTTAATGCGCGACCAAATAGAAACTCTTTAGAGGAAACACTTCATTCATTTATGGAGGCACAAGGTAAAACTAACCAGAAGTTCGAGGCTGTACTTACACAAGTGGTGGAGGAGAACAAGGAGATAAAAAGTCATATAACCAAGTTAACCAGCGCTCTCACTATACAAGAGCGAGGAAAGTTTCCCTCCCAACCCCAATCCAACCCAAAAGGCCAACATATGGCTCAAACCTCGACTATCGATTCAAACAATGTTAAGGAGGTCAATGCTATTTCAACCCGTAGTGGTAAAATTTTAAATGAACTAACTATACCCAATCCACCAACCAACACAAGCACAAAAACCACCACGAGTAATGTTGATGATCCCTCTTCAATGGATGGGAAAATGAAGATTCCGATTCAAGTACCCTTTCCTCAAGCCCTAATATCTGGAGGGAAAAATCTGGATAATCAAGGCGAGATCCTAGAACACTTGAAACAAGTTAAGATTAATCTTCCCTTGTTACATGTGATCAAACAGATACCTGCTTATGCTAAAGTAATCAAGGATCTATGCACCATGAAACGAAGACACCATGTCAAGAAGACTGCATTCTTGACAGAGCAGGTTAGTGCGGTGATAGAACAGAAGACACCACCGAAGTACAAAGATCCAGGTTGTCCCACAATCTCTTGCCAAATTGGGACACATGAATTTGGTCAAGCCCTTCTAGACTTAGGAGCAAGTGTCAATTTGATGCCCTATTCTGTATACTTGCAACTTGGACTTGGAGAGATCAAACCCACATCTGTGGTGCTGCAGCTGGCAGATCGCTCTGTACGAAAACCAAGGGGGATAATTGAAGATGTTTTACTTCAAATTGATAAATTCTACTACCCTGTTGACTTTCTAGTTTTAGATACTCAATCTGTAGTTGATATGGAGTCAAAAATCCCACTCATTCTAGGAAGGCCTTTCCTTGCTACAGCAAATGCGCTTATCAATTGTAGGAATGGTCTTATGAAGCTATCTTTTGGGAACATGACATTAGAGGTGAATATTTTTCATGTTGGGAAGCAACCACGAGATGACGATGAGTGCTATCAAACCTTCATGATAGACACACTTATTCAGGAAGAAGTACACTTATATGATGAGTCTGAATCCTTAGAGTATCTCCTCTTAAATCATAATTCTGAACAATTGCTTTTTCCAGATACATTTAATGTTTCTTGTGTTTCTAATGATAAGCAGGATAAGCAATCAAGATACTGGCAACCATGCTTTGAGGAGTTGCCAAGTAAAAGAGAGAAGCCGAAACCCTCAACCATAGAGACACCAAAAATTGAACTCTCTCCACTACCTAAAGGTTTAAAACATGCATTCTTGGGTTCAGGTGATACTTTTCCTGTTGTTATATCTTCTGAACTTAGTGTTGAGCAAGAAGAAAAGTTGATAAATATGTTAAAAGAACATAAAAATGCACTAGGTTGGACTATAGCTGACATAAAAGGTATTTCTCCATTAATTTGTTCCCATAGAATACATTTAGAGGAAGGAGCTAACCCCCGAAGAGACCCACAAAGAAGACTTAACCCCACAATGAAAGAAGTAGTTAGAAAAGAAGTCTTAAAATTGTTAGACTTAGGTATAATATATCCCATATCTGATAGTAAATGGGTGAGTCCAACACAAGTAGTTCCAAAGAAATCTGGGGTAACTGTAGTAGAAAATAACAATGGAGATCTTATCCCAACTAGGTTAATAACTGGGTGGCGTATGTGCATTGACTTTAGAAAATTAAACTTAGTAACCCGAAAAGACCATTTTCCTTTGCCCTTTATCGACCAAATCTTAGAACGTGTAGCTGGCCATCCTTTTTATTGCTTTCTTGATGGATATTCTGGTTATTATCAAATAGAGATAGCTTTAGAGGATCAGGAAAAGACTACCTTTACATGCCCTTTTGGTACTTATGCTTTTCGTAGGATGCCTTTTGGTTTATGTAATGCTCCAGCTACTTTCCAACGTTGTATGCTTAGTATTTTCTCTGATATGGTTGAAAAATGTATGGAAATTTTTATGGATGATTTGACTGTTTTTGGTAATTCCTTTGATTCATGTCTAAGTAATTTAGAAGCTGTATTGAGTAGGTGTGAAGAAAAAGGACTTGTTTTAAATTGGGAAAAATGTCATTTCATGGTGTCTTCTGGTATTGTTTTGGGTCATATTGTGTCTGAAAAAGGAATAGAGGTAGATAAAGCAAAAATTGAATTAATCTCTAAATTACCCACCCCTAAAACAATAAAAGATGTTCGTTCTTTTCTTGGACATGCTGGTTTTTATAGGAGGTTTATACAAAATTTTTCTACCATATCTCGCCCATTATGTAACCTCTTAGTAAAAAATACTGAGTTTAATTGGACTCTAGAATGTGAAGAAGCTTTTCGAACACTCATTATAAAACTCACTTCTGCTCCTATCATGCAATCACCTGATTGGAACTTACCTTTTGAAATTATGTGTGATGCAAGTAATTATGCAGTGGGAGCTGTCCTTGGACAACGAAGGGAAGGGAAGCCTTTTGTTGTTTATTATGCTAGTAGAACTTTGAATAGTGCTCAAATGAATTATTCTACAACTGAAAAAGAACTACTAGCTGTTGTATTTGCTTTAGATAAATTTCGTGCTTACTTGATTGGTTCATCTATTATAGTGTTTACTGACCATGCAGCTCTTAAGTACCTTCTTTCTAAGAAGGATGCTAAGGCTCGTTTGATTAGGTGGATTCTTCTTTTGCAGGAATTTGATCTAACCATCAAGGATAAGAAGGGTGTTGAAAATGTTGTAGCAGATCATTTGTCTCGTCTAGAGTTTAATGATTCTAAGGATAATCCACCCATCCAAGATGACTTCCCTGATGAACATCTGTTTGCCGTTAGCCAAGTACCTTGGTATGCACATATTGTTAATTACTTGGTTTCTGGTGAAGTTCCATCTAACTGGAGTGCACAAGACAAACGAAAGTTCCTAGTTGAGGTAAGAAATTTTTATTGGGATGATCCATATTTGTTTAAGTATTGCCCAGACCAAATTATGAGACGTTGCATTCCTGAAGGTGAGATTTATAGTGTCATAAACTTTTGTCATTCTGAAGCATGTGGTGGTCATTTTTCTATGAAAAAAACTGCAGCTAAAATTTTGCAGTGTGGCCTTTATTGGCCCACTTTGTTTAAGGATACTAACTCTTTTTGTCGTTCTTGTGATAGATGCCAAAAGTTGGGTGCGCTTACTCGACGTCATATGATGCCTCTTAACCCTATACTTAATATTGAGATATTTGACTGTTGGGGTATTGATTTTATGGGACCTTTTCCTTCATCTTTTGGTTATCTATATATTCTTCTAGCTGTTGATTATGTATCCAGATGGGTGGAGGCAGTGGCGTGTCGCACTAATGATAATACAACTGTGGTAAAATTCTTAAAAGAAAATGTATTATCTAGGTACGGTACGCCACGTGTCATCATCAGTGACCAAGGGACCCATTTTTGTAACCGTTCTTTTGAGGCTTTGATGCGCAGGTATGGTGTTCTACATAAAGTTTCTACAGCTTACCATCCACAAACCAATGGACAGGCTGAGTTAGCTAATAGGGAGGTTAAGCAAATTCTAGAGAAGACGGTTAATCCAAACCGTAAAGATTGGTCCTTAAGACTTTCTGATGCACTGTGGGCATATCGCACTGCTTACAAGACCATCCTTGGAATGTCTCCTTACAGGCTTGTCTATGGAAAATCATGTCATTTACCTGTTGAATTGGAACATAAGGCTTATTGGGCTGTTAAAGCCCTTAACTTTGATTTGAATGTTGCAGGGCTTCATAGGAAGTTACAGTTATCAGAGATAGAGGAATTGAGGAATGATGCATATGATAACTCTAGGATTTACAAGGCAAAATTGAAAGTGGCTCATGACAAGCAGATCTTGAGGAAGAACTTTGAGCCAAACCAACGGGTTCATCTTTATGATTCCCGATTGCATCTCTACCCTGGAAAGCTAAGATCGCGATGGATCGGTCCATTTGTTGTGAAACAAGTTTTTCCCAACGGTGTTATTGAGATTGAGGATCCAACTGATGGGAGAATTTTTAAAGTTAATGGACAACGATTGAAAAATTATGTGGAGAGGATAGATCATTCTATGTGTTTTGAGGAGATTCATCTTGAAAATCCCATCTATCTTCATTGATCAGCAACCTACTTGGAGGCAATTTTCATGTGAAATTCCATCGATCAGGTGTCTTCTATCCTTTACTCTTTCATTTAATATATTATTTTTGTGACAGTGAGGACACTGTTTGATTTAGGTTGGGGGTAGTAGCACTTTATGCACAATTTTTATGCACTCTCTATAGATTGTTTTGATGGCTTTTCAGGAGTTTGAAAAAAAAAAAAAAAAAAAAAGAACAATTGTGTAACTACATTAAATAATATGATCTAAGGGAGTTCTGTCTAGGAGACTAGTTCTTGAATGCCTTAGTGCCACTAGTCTATCCTGGGAACGTTGCTCTGTCTAGGAGGGTGGTTTTTAAGGAGGCTTCGCCCCACCATTCTTTCCTGGGAGCACTCTTAGTAAATATTAATTGTGTTGTTACACATGAAACAAAAAACTTGTTTATTGCTTGAACTTAGTAATTTTTACCTAAATAAGTTTTCATTACATGTTTGAAATGTTCAAGTAGAAATTTTTGCATTGTTGTCTAGGTGTTGATTTCAAATTATTTGGTATAAGTCACTTTTTCTATTTTGATTACTAAATAATAACTTCAAAAATTATACTTATGCACATTACTAAGCCTTGTGGTAAGATGGAAGGTAAACTTATATAGCTAAGAGAATTTTCATGTTCAAGTATATATATTTTTATGATCTCACACATCTTTTGTGAGTGAGTGGAGAGAATTGAGAAAACAATTTATAAACTTTCATTGATCCTTTGAATTGGTTGGTTAATGTTTAGAATACAATTTTTCGGTTGGTGGAATGATTTGGTTGAAAAGCTAAAGGATGATATTAGTTATAAAAAAAATGAGATACTTTTTTTTGAGAAAATATTGCAGTAACTATTCTTTGTCGTCTTAATATTATTAGTTTAAAAAAAAAAAAAGTAAAAAAAGTAAAAAAAAAAAAAAAAAAAAAAAAAAGAAAGAAAAGAAAAAAAAAAGATTATTCAGTTCAATAAAGTTTATGTTCTTTATTTTAGAATGTTAAAAAAAAAATCTTTGAATAAAGTCTGTAATATGCAGTTTTTCTCATCAAATATTTGGTTCTCATATAAACTAATTGAAATCCTGAAGCTAGTTTGTGGTAAGAAAGATTGAATTTTAAGCAATATATTTTCCTATCTTTGGATCAATGATTGTTTATTTATATGTCCTTAAAAATTCCTATTCATGAGTGCTTATATGTTTTCCAACTCCATGAGAGAAATTCCTAACCTTTAAAAACAATTTATCCCTGAGGATATGGAGTTGAGGCTTTTGCATGGATAAAATCTCAAGGCTATATAAGTTTTGTTTTGTGGCAAGAAGGTTTTGGCTTAGTTCACACACACACAATTTTGGAAGTTATAATTAAACTAATTTACATAGAAATTGTGATCTTTAACTAACTTTTTGTTTGAAACACTTGGGTAATTTTTCTGGATATTTACTTGGACTAATCATCATGTGTTGTTTTCTTATTTGCGCTTCAATTGCTAGGGACTAGCAATAAGCTGGTTGGGGGTTATGATAATAGTATAAAAATGCATATTTAAATATGTTAAATTAATTAACATTTATGATTTAATCGGTTTAAAATGAATCATTATCTATATTAATTCTATAAATGTTATTTATATTTATTATAATGATTTTATGCTTGTAGAATCAATGAAATCAACTAAAATAGAGCAAAGAAATCAAAATTGGATTTATGGAATATTTATTCTCAAGATCTCAACAACCTGCTGCTGTATTTTGTGGATAACTTTGGACTCAAATATTCAAATGAAGTGATTCAAGATGATCTGAAAAGATAATTCAATTATGCATGATTTTGCATTTCACGAAGAATATCAAAATAGAATTATTTCAAGGCCAAAAATAAGATGCAATCTGAAATATCTTGCAGTTGGACAGCTGTTAGTATATTTGATATAACTTTCTGTGTACAGCTCCGAATTAAATGATTTTTGATTCTCTAGAAAGATAAGAGATTTATCTACGATTCATATTCAGAAAATATTTTGAAAATCAATTATCTTCATAGAGAAAATGGCGTGATATTATTATGATTCAGCAAATCTTCCTACTCCAACACTATAAATAGGTGGACATTCAACACTTGGAAGCATCAAGAAAATTGCAAGAGTTCTTACTTTTTATTCTCATTCTTTCTCTCTAGAATTTGTGGGAATGATTTGTAAGCTAGGCTAAATTTAGAACAAGGCTAGAGAGGAGCTTAATTATGTAGTTTTTCTATTCATTCTTTTATTCCTATGAGTACTTTATAGTTTATAAATTTGTTTTGAGAAATTATTTTGTTCATCTTCTTTCAACATTCAATAAATTATGTTCTTCAGTTTCATATAAATTCAGTCATGCCTTTTTTTATGTGCAACTTTTAGTTTATAATTATTGCATTTATTTTATGAGTTAATCTTCTACTGCGATATTGTCAATTTGATATATTGTCGATGTTAGATAGCTTGTAAGAATAAATTAAATTGTTCTACCATGACAACATTATTTTTCTCCAATCAAATACCTTTAAATTTCATCTTAGATCTTCAATTCTAAATTTTCCAATTGTTTGTTTGGGATGTGAAACATGCAATTGAGTAGTAAATAGGAATAAAAGTTGGTAATATTAAAACAAAATAATTAAGTGAATCTCGAAGCCTTGTTATTTGCATATTGATTTTATTTTCTACCAAGATTGCTATATTTAATTATTGTCAATTTCTTTTTCCAATTATAAAATTATTTCTTCTATTTATTTTGTGATAACTTTTATTTTGTTGGTTTAATTAGCTTCTCTGTGGATTCGACACCTAAAGCTATACTGCAATAACCGCTTAGCCAAAGGTAATAATTTTGAGCGTGAATCACCATGCTTCTCCTTTGGACATTTTTCTTATGATGTGGTTGACTCCTACAGGAACTGTTGGTATTGCCAAAAAAGAGGTACATTTAGATTATTTAACATTCTACTTAGACAAAGTCAGTTGATGTCTTCGTATTCTGTTTTCATAACTTGGTATGTAATTGCTTCTATTTTGCTTGTAAACACCATCCTTTGCAGATCATATGGTACCCCCTATTTGGGCAGCTTTATGTTCTAGCCAACCATCTTCGAATTGATCGTTCCAACCCAACTTCAGCCATTGAGTCTATGAAAGAGGTAAGCACTTATTTCCTCTGTTGGTTGCAAATTTTCTTTGCTTTTAGTGTTCATGTTTCTTATTGTCAGGCAGCTCAAGCAGTTGTCAAAAACAACCTTTCTCTAATTATATTTCCCGAGGGCACGAGATCGAAAGATGGACGATTACTCCCCTTCAAAAAGGTTTAAGGCAATTCTCATATCTTGCTAACATAACATTAGGATTTTTTTTCCTCACAATGAATCATACATTTATAACCTTATGTTCTAAAGTAGCTAGAAAATGAAGTGCATCACCTTTGCAGGGTTTTGTTCATTTGGCACTGCAATCTCGCCTCCCAATAGTTCCGATCATCCTCACCGGTACTCACTTAGCATGGAGGAAGGGCAGCTTACATGTTAGACCAGCTCCTCTAACAGTAAAGTTTCTTGAACCAATATCAACCATTGATTGGAAAGCTGACAAGATTGATGACTACATTAAAACCATACATGATTTATATGTCAAACACCTTCCTGAGTCACAGAGGCCTCTTGTATCAGAAGGTTCAAAAATTAGTTCCAGTTGAGCTGAAGCATCTAATTTTGTAAGGAAATTTTGTAGTAAATGCTACTTTAGCATCAATTAGTTAATTTTCAGAATACCAGCTTCTCTAATTTATCGTATAGATCTCTTGCAATAAAATCAGTCTTCTCTTATCAGAGAATAGAGGGTCATTGGTCTTTGTATGTGTATTCTGTTGCTGTATCATGAATTTGAGTTACCCTTATTACTGTTTTCTTTAAATGTATTGAGTGTATAGCTAAGAATTTTTGTTACCATTGAAGGTTAGTTTTGTACAGGTCAATTCTCAATTTGCATATATTTTGTTTTTTTTCCTTTCATGGTTGTACCATGACTTAAACAGTAAGTCAACAAGTTGAAAATTACTTTTATTACCGGTATTTCTCAATTGTTCTAGGACCATCTATTTGGTTGGCAACAAAGACAGGCGATCGCAGAACAGAGACGATAAAGTATTCTAGTGCCTTTCTAATTCCTGTTGAGCCAAAAGCAGATAAAAAAGTTTTTTTTTTGTCCACTGTTTTTTTAAGTGGTTTTTATTGGTACAAAACTTAAAGTGCACTGAAATTTTATTAATATTTTTAGGAAAAAGTAGTACTTTTAAAATAATTGGTTTAGATTTTACCAAAAATCTAAATATTTTTTTAAAGAATTACTAGTCAAACTAATTTAGTAGATAAGCAAATTAGATGCATGCATTGTAAGTGGTTCTATGGTTACTTAAGTATTTGATTTAACATATAATCTAAGGCTTTAAACATACGTACAACATCTTTAACAGAAACACAAGAGACCATTTTTAAAAATAAATAAGTGTGCTAAAATTTCTAAAACTAGAATATTTTTAAGAATTTTTAAAAATAAAAAGTTTTATAAAAATTTCAAAAATAAAAAGGTTTCAAATATTTTTAAAAATAGAAAGTTTTATAAAATTTTCTAAAATAGTAAGTTTTTCAATATTTCTAAAAGTAGAAAGTTTTGAAAATTTTCTAAAAATAGAAAGTTTTCTAAAAATTTCAAAAATAGAAAGTTTTCAAAAATTTTTAAAAATAGAAAGTTTTCTTAAATTTCTAAAAATAAAAAGTTTTATAAAATTTCCAAAAATAGTAAGTTTTTGAAAATTTTGTAAAAATAGAAAGTTTTGTAAAATTTGTAAAAATAGAAAGTTATGTGAAATTTCTAAAAATAGAAGGTTTTCTAAAATTTCTAAAATTAGAAAGTTTTGTAAAAATTTCTAAAAATATGAAGTTTTATAAAATTTTTAAAAATGGAATATATTTCAAAATTTCTAAAAAATAGAAAGTTTTATAAAATTTCTAAAACTGGAATATATTTCAAAATTTCTAAAAATAGAATATTTTCTAAAATTTCTAAAAATAGAAAGTTTTATAAAATTTCTAAAAAAAGAATATTTTTCAAAATTTCTAAAAATAGAAAGTTTTATTAAATTTCCAAAAATAGTAAGTTTTGAAAAATTTCTAAAAATATAAAGTTTTATAAAATTTCCAAAAATAGAAAGTTTTCCTAAATTTCCAAAAATATAAAGTTTTATAAAATTTCCAAAAATAGAAAGTTTTCCTAAATTTCCAAAAATATAAAGTTTTATAAAATTTTCAAAAATAAAAAGTTTTCCCAAATTTCTAAAAATAGAAAGTTTTGTAAAATTTCTAAAAATAAAAAGTGTTCTAAAATTTCTAAAACTATAATATTTTTAAGAATTTCTAAAAATAGAAAGTTTTATAAAAATTTCAAAAATAGAAAGTTTTATAAATTTTCTAAAAATAGTAAGTTTTTGAAAATTTCTAAAAATAGTTAAGTTTTTGAAAATTTCTAAAAATAAAAAATTTTCTAAAAATAGAAGGTTTTCTAAAATTTCTAAAATTAGAAAGTTTTATAAAACTTCTAAAACTAGTATATATTTCAAAATTTCTGAAAATAGAATGTTTTATAAAATTTATAAAAATAGAAAGTTTTATAAAATTTCTAAAATAAAAGTTTTGAAAAATTTCTAAAAATAGAAAGTTTTATAAAATTTCTAAAAATAGAAAGTTTTGAAAATTTTCTAAAAATAGAAAGTTTTATAAAATTTCAAAAAATAGAAAGTTTTAAAAATTTCTAAAAATAGAAAGTTTTATAAAATTTCAAAAAATAGAAAGTTTTAAAAATTTCTAAAAATAGTAAGTTTTGAAAAATTTCTGAAAATAATAAGTTTTGAAAAATTTCTAAAAATAGAAAGTTTTATAAAATTTTCAAAAATAGTAAGTTTTTGAAAATTTCCAAAAATAGTAAGTTTTTGAAAATTTCTTAAAATAGAAAGTTTTGTAAAGTTTCTAAAAATAGAAAGTTTTCCAAAATTTCTAAAAATAGAAAGTTTTCTAAAATTTCTAAAAGTATAATATTTTTAAGAATTTCTAAAAATAGAAAGTTTTATAAAAATTTTAAAAATATAAAGTTTTATAAAAATTCTAAAAATAGAAAGTTTTCAAAAATTTCTAAAAATAAAAAGTTTTATAAAATTTCCAAAAATAGTAAGTTTTTGAAAATTTCTTAAAAAAAAAAAAAGTTTTCTAATATCTCTAAAAATAGAAAGTTTTGAAAAATTTCAAAAAATAAAAAGTTTTGAAAAGTTTCTACAAATAGTAAGTTTTGAAAAAATTTTAAAAATATAAAGTTATGTGAAATTTCTAAAAATAGAAGGTTTTTTAAAATTTTTAAAACTAGAATATTTTTCAAAATATCTAAAAATAAAAAAGTTTTATAAAATTTCAAAAAATAAAAAGTTTTTGAAAATTTCTAAAAATAATTTTTTTTCCAAAATTTCTAAAAATAGAAAATTTTGTAAATTTTCTAAAAATTGAAGTTTTATAAAATTTTCAAAAATAGAAAGTTTTATAAAATTTTTAAAAATAGAAAGTTTTCAAAAATTTCTAAAAATAGAAGGTTTTGAAAATTTTCTAAAAATAGAAAGTTTTTCTAAATTTCTAAAAATAGAAAATTTTATAAAATTTCCAAAAATAGTAAGTTTTTGAAAATTTCTAAAAATAAAAAGTTTTGTAAAATTTCTAAAAATAGAAAGTTTTCCAAATTTTCTAAAAATAGAAAGTTTTCTAAAATTTCTAAAAGTATAATATTTTTAAGAATTTCTAAAAATAGAAAGTTTTATAAAAATTCCAAAAATAGAAAGTTTTCTAAAATTTCTAAAAATAAAAAGTTTTCTTAAATTTCTAAAAATAAAAGTTTTATAAAATTTTCAAAAATAGTAAGTTTTTGAAAATTTCTAAAAATAAAAAGTTTTCCAATATTTCTAAAAATAGAAAGTTTTGAAAAATTTCGAAAAATATAAAGTTTTGTAAAATTTTTAAAAATAGTAAGTTTGAAAACTTTCTAAAAATAGAAAGGTATGTGAAATTTCTAAAAATAGAAGGTTTTCTAAAATTTTTAAAATTAGAAAGTTTTGTAAAAATTTCTAAAAATAGGAAGTTTTATAAAATTTTTAAAACTAGAATATATTTCAAAATTTCTAGAAATAGAATGTTTTATAAAATTTTTAAAAATAGAAAGTTTTATAAAATTTTCAAAAATAGAAAGTTTTGAAAAATTTCTAAAAATAGTAAGTTTTGAAAAATTTCTAAAAATAGATAGTTTTATAAAATTTCTAAAAATAGAAAGTTTTGTAAAATTTCTAAAAATAGAAAGTTTAAAAAAAATTTAAAAATAGAAAGTTTTAAAAAATTTCTAAAAATAGAAAATTTTCCTAAATTTCTAAAAATAGAAAGTTTTATAAAATTTCCAAAAATAGTAAGTTTTTGAAAATTTCTAAAAATAGAAAGTTTTCCAAAATTTCTAAAAATAGAAAGTTTTGTAAAATTTCTAAAAATAGAAAGTTTTCTAAAATTTGTAAAAGTAGAATATTTTTAAGAATTTCTAAAAATAGAAAGTTTTATAAAAATTTCAAAAATAAAAAGTTTTCAAAAATTTTTAAAAATAAAAAGTTTTCTTAAATTTCTAAAAATAGTAAGTTTTTGAAATTTTCTAAAAATAAGAAGTTTTTGAAATTTTCTAAAAATAAGAAGTTTTCCAATATTTCTAAAAATAGAAAGTTTTGTAAAATTTTCTAAAAATATGAAGTTTTATAAAATTTCTAAAAATAGAATATTTTTCAAAATTTCTAAAAATAGAAAGTTTTATAAAATTTCCAAAAATAGAAAGTTTTTCAAAATTTCTAAAAATAGTAAGTTTTGAAAAATTTCTAAAAATAGAAAATTTTATAAAATTTTCAAAAATAGAAAGTAATTTTTAATATAAAAATATTTATTAAAATATTTAACAACGTTCAAGATAAATAATTATAAAATTTCAATTAATTTTATTAATAATTTGTATACTTATTTTAAATATATATATTTTTATAAAATAATTATTAAAATATTACTCAATATAATTTCTAACATGATATTAGATTGTGTAATGGGAATTACTTAAAGAAATGTAATGAATTACATTACATTATATCTCTTTAAAGAAATCAAATACTGTAATGAGTTGAATTGATTACATTACATATATTATTACACCCGACCATGAATTAATAGTTTTATTACAACTAATTTTAAAATCACTCACATGAAAAACACATCCAAAACTTTTCCCTTTTTTTCTTCAAACCACGACTCATATTCTGACTTGTGTCTATTCAAATTACCGGTAAAATGTCAGGCACCTAAACGGCTTAACCCATCATCTCAGAGGGGAGTGAGAGTGAGGTGGGACTGTTCCATCTGTCTCACATAGAAGCTTTTCGGTGGAGACAGCAATAAGTGTTATGCATAAACTCTTATTTTGGTAGGACATTTAAGAGTTCATTTTTCAATGGCCTTTTTAAAGTTGTCTCCACCCAAAATTTTCTTCTTCCAATTCCGCTTTAGAAGCTGAAAAACACTCCTCAAGGTAGGCGATTTCTTTCTCTCAATCTTTTTGAATCCCTAGCTCTTTTTTATTGTTTTCTCTTATTTATTCATTTTTCTAAAGTTGATTGTTGCTTGACTCATGCATGTTGCCGTTTTCTTCCGTGAATTCCTAATCGTACGAGAGTTTAGGGTTTTTAGCTTGGGTTTACTGAATTTTCACTTAATTGAAATGTTTCATTTATCATTTAATGCTGGTGTGTTGTAAAGCACTAGTTTTTAGCAAAAATTGTGTATGGAGAAATGAGGGGTTTTGTACATTTTTAGTGCCCATGTTTTATGTTTTATCAAAAGTACCCTCAATTGATCATGTTTTTAAGTGGTTTTAGTTTAATACCCATGTTTTCTAAATGGTTCCAATTTAGTACCCATGTTTTCAAAATTGTTTTGTTTTTTTTATTTTAAACAATAAATGTCAGATTTTAACATTAGGGCAGGGTTATTTCTGTCTTTTTTTACCTTTCTGCCTCAAATAACGATCTGAGGCTATTTGGCTGCCATTTTTACTGAATAAAAGCATTTTTTAGATTCAGAAAACATATTTACTTCAGATTTCTTCGCCTAATTGCTTTTTCTTTGTTAAGTTTATCTAGTAATCATCCTTCAATGGAAGAGTTATGGAGTGAGTTTGTAAAAAAAAAATTGTGTTCTAAAATGCATAAATACTGTGCATAAATTTGTGTTGTTTACTACACATTTTAAGTGTGAATTTTTTTTGAACAAACTGCAGAGTTTTGATTTTTAATTTGTTTCTCTGAAAAAAAAAATTAACTGATTTAAAATAAGGGAATGAAATGACGAATATACCCCTGCTCAATTTAATGAATAGTAAAAAATCTACTCTAAATCCTAAAAAGGAATAAATTGGAACTTTTTGAAAAACATGGATATTAAACTGAAACTACTTAAAAACATGGTCAATTTGAGGTACTTTTAATAAAACATGTGTACTAGAAAAGTACAGTGGCCAGAAATCAGTGTAGGCATACAACGTGATTTATTTGACAAGTGGTCTCAGATATGCACTTTGGAAGTGCATATTCTTATGCTAGTTGCATGTTTTGCTTGTCCAAATTGGCTGCAATAATTTTTGGTAGTTAAGTTGTTTGTTTCATATCATCATAATGGGAAGCCGTAAAATCCCAAATAGCATGACAACATTATTGTATTTGAACTTTGATGCTTGAGAAAAAAGATCCCTATTAAACAAAAACACAAATGCTTAATGAGTTATTTACTTAAAGTGTCCTTTAAATGGATGTTCAATAGTCATTTATTTGTGTTTTTGTCAAAAAACGTTAATCATTTAAGTTTGAAACTTGTCATTGATTATTTTATTTTTCGGACAATAGATGCTTGGCAATTGCTTTTCGTTTGTTAAATTGATATACACATAACCAATGCATCTTACCCACAGAACATTAAGTTTACGGGAGTACTACCTTGTTACTCATGTTCATTGTCTACGCTAAAATAGTAGGATGTTCCTTTTCTTTTGAGTGCATAAACTGTAGGATTTGAAATTTTGAAGAACTCAAGATTTGGATGTAGCAATAGCAAACTTTATGCATCAAATTTGTTATAATTTCAGCCAATAAAGGATCAGGCATTTTGCAGTGAAAATGAGGCCTTGAGGTAGCAACTTCCAAAGCATCTGCCATAAACCTGTTAGAGAAAGAAATCTCTTAATCACAACTTTTGAATTCGCAGGAGGACTGCCTGTGGGAATATAGCACATTATTTTATTTTTGGCATATATCTTCAACTGAGTTATGACTTATTACTTATTAGCCATGACTTTGCAGCAGTTGATAAATTCTCACATGGTGAAATTTTGAGATGTAATATATTTTAATTTGAGTTTTTCCTCAGGTTTTTATTGTTATGAAAAAAGTGAGAGAGAGAGAGATGGTACATGAGAGTAAGACCTTGGAAATTCCCTGAAAAAGTACTGTCAAGGTTAATGAAAGCACGTTCACCAAAAATAAAGGGTTACTATATGCATATTTGGATAAGTACAAAAAGGAATAAGAAATATCATCATCTGGCGTTCGATATGATTGAATATCATGGCTAGAAAAACGAGTACTAGTGTATGTCAAAGATTGGTGCTTCTGAGATTGCCCCTTTGTCTTGTTGTGCTGAAGTCAAATAAACTGCAAGATGGAAAGGTTTAGCCAACCTTCTTTAGTAAGGTGCAGAACACTCAAATCTTTTGGGCAGCATAATAATGGTTCACCGTGAAGTTAACATTCATCCTATCATCCTAATGAGAAACCTTGTAATTGAAAAATGCATCTGGTCAGCTTTTAGCCTCTTGAAACTTCTTCCTCCTTTGAGATTTTAATATAAGTTTCAAACTAGGTATTCAATTGTGATGAAAGTTGACAAATAATTCACTACCATACTATAGTTTGATCAAAATATGTTGGCCTTTGGCCGTCGGTTGCTAAATGTGATGGGAGGTCTACTCTATCTTAAATTTTAGTAGTAATTGTGTTTCTGCAAAATACTTGAGTAGCTTTTGTGAGAACATCTTTTAGCAGTTTAAAGTGTTAATTATAAGTTTGACCTCATTTATTATTTTTATTTTTTCGGCTCTGGATCTCATTAAAAATGTTTTAACATTTCAGTTCTCTCATTTTTCAAATTTGATTGTTTCTTTTCTTTCAAATTTGATTGTTTCATTTCTTTCAAATTTGATTGTTTCTTTTCACTCACTGTACACTGCTTCTCCCACCATAGAAGGGGAAAGATCTAGTGTGAATAGCAAGAAAGTCTACTAAGGAAACTGAAGATGAATCAAGGCAATCAGGGGAACAACCCTCCTGGCTCAGCAGGCATCCCAATGAAGAGGAAACGTGGTCGTCCAAGAAAGTACCCAAAGCCATATTATGAAGAGACTGTTCACACTCCAAATAACCATAACTTAAACTTGGAAAGGAATGCTGGTTTTTCATCTGGATTTGAAAAGCTGAAAGGAAGTAGGCCACACCAAGCTGCTTCTGTTAATAATGATGCTCATATTGAAGTTGGTCACACAGTTATTGGTGTTGTTGATGCTCCATTTGATGCAGGATATTTAATTACTGTTAGGGCTGCCAACTCAGGTACACTTTTAAAGGGTGTTGTCTTCATGACTGGACTATATGTTCCAGTAACAGCAGAGAATGATATCGCCCCATATGTTCCAATGATCAGAAGAAATGAAGTTCCCATGCCATTTGAAAATTATACTCAAGCTCATGGCCTTAACCCTCATTCCAGGGAAAGGAATGACAAGCAACAAACTTCTCGTAGAAACGAAATTCACTCATCTTATGGATCAAAAAAAGCTAACAACGTTCCTGGACATTGTGCTAACCATGTGACCTCAAAAGGCAAACTGTTGCCTTCAGTAGCTGCTTCAACCACTGCTCCATTAATGTCAAGAGGCAAGGTGGTGCCTGTGATACTGCAACCTGCTAATCTATCAAATTTATCACCCCTTGGAAATGAAGCTCCTCTTTCAGTCCAAACTTCTCATGTGACACGCTCAAAAAGAAGAGTGGTACAGGCAACTGTTAACTCTTCAAATGGGGTGGGCTCCACCAGTCAGGTGACAGCAGCTGTGAACCAAGCAATATCTCAATCTCAAACTAGGCAAGTGTCAATGTCTGAAGGCGTGCAGAGTGGAATTCATCGTCATACTCAAGTTGCAACAGAAATGCTGGCATCTGATGTTAAGAGAATCCATGCCCCCATAGAATTAGTCCAGACTCAAATTCTGGATGCAAGATCTGCTGGTAAGATTGCGACAGAAAATAATGATCATATCGTGAAAGATGAACCCCTTGTGATCGAAGCCCTTCAAACTTTACAACCTTATAAAGTTAATGACCACTGTGCATGTGCTCCCAAACCTGTAGATGATAGAACTGCAAAAAGTGCCTGATCTTTTGCAGGTAAAATCTGTAACACAGTTTCCATCAGTAACCTAGCAGGTTTGTAAGATTCAAAGCAAAACCTGATTGTTCAACACTTAAATAAGGCTTTGCAGGAAACTGTTACAGAAAGTCAGATGTCCCAAGCTAAAAAGTCAGCCTCAGCTTCCGAGCCGATGTTGGATGACTTGAATACATACAGTGAGCCTCAAAACAAAGAAACTGATTCTTCCAAGTACCCATTGTCTTATTTAAACTGCTCAACATCAGCTTTTGGGCAATTTTGCAAAACTGGAAAATTTTTAATTTAATACAGGAAATTGGAGAGTCTTAAAGAGATTATGTAATCTTCAGCATTGGCAAAAGTTGTAGAGGAATCCTGACCATAAAAAATAAAAAAAAGTTGAGGACGAATATATCTGATAAAGACTCGTCTATAGTTTAGTTGCAATGGGAATTGAACTTTTATCTTGAAATTGATGCTGCTGGTAAACTCTGATAATCCCAACTGGTAGACTAGGAATCTGAATCAAACTGTTAAAATTGCATCTGCAGGTTTTCAAAGCCTCTATCGGTATACAAATGTAGCTGTTGCTACCATGATGATCAGGAGCGATACGTACCTCATGGGGCTTGCATTTTCATCTTAGCTATCCCCGTGAAGCACAAGCCGCTGATTCCTGAACTTTGGCAGATACCAAATGAGAACATATATTTAATGGTGCATTGCTTTCTGGCCTTTGAAACATAATTCAAGCAAGTGATGCATTGCTTTCAGGCCTTTGTTCTGCCATTTATATTCTCCATATTTTGCAGGCGGTCATTCACCAGATATCATCCCATCGCCTTTATCTTCAACAGCCATCTTTCCTTCTTTTTACATTATTTGTAAATTTTTTTATTTAATGCTTATTTTTATATTTGATGAATAAATAAAGGTCATGTTTACTTACAAGAAAAGAAGTCATTTCAATTTATTTGTTTACGAAAGAGCTTATTAATACAAGCTGATAAAAAAAAATATATACCCACCAAATACTATTTGATAATGAAATATTTGAAAATGGAATAATAGCTAAAATGGTCTTATAATTTTATTAAAGGTTCAATTTAATACTTTAATTTTTGGGTTAAGCAGAATAAGAACAATAATTGTTTTAAGGGTACATTTTAGTCTTGTAACTTTTTGATTAAGCATAATAAGGACATTAACTTCATAAAAAGTGTCAAATAAGTCCAAAAAAAATCATATTTAAATTGTTGTTTTGACTTTTTTGGGGCTTATTCAGTACTTTTATAAAGCTAATGTTCTTATTATGATTAACCAAAAAGTTACAGGACTAAACTATACCTTTAGAATAATTAGTGTCCCTGCTTATATTATAGAAAGAAAAAAAAATGGAAAATTTGAGATTTTCCTGATTTATCCCTTTTTTTTTTAAATCAGAATACTAAGAACCTTAAAATTTAGAGAAATAGGCTGATATAACCTCATATCACTATTTTTATTCTAGATTGGACTCTTATTTTATAATTCCATTTTTACCCTTGCACTCACGTTCTATCTTCAAACTCTCGGCAAATTTCTTCGATTTCAGCCTTGTCATTCTTTCTCCTTATTTTTCAACTCCTTCGTTCAATCTCGAAGCTTTCTTTAAATCTCTTTGGTGATATTAACCCTCCTCTGACTCCCACTTTTGAGGTAACTACCACTTTTAAATTTCTTTTTCTTTTCTTTTTCTGCTTTATGCTTAATAATTAATATTTGTTTGGTTGCTGAAATTGTTTGGTAATGGTTCGATTTTAATACAGGCTCACCATGATATGAATGCCCCGTTGTCCCATTATTACATTTTTACAGGGCATAATTCATACCTTACTAGGAATTAGCTAAGCAGTGACTGTAGCGATATACCTATGTTTCAGGCGTTGCAGAAGGAGTGAGAGTTACTGAGTTGGATATATGGCCTAATTCTACTTAAGACAATGTTCAAGTTCTTCATGGAAGGTATTACTTATTTATTGCTTTGGGTAGCCATAGATTTTCTATTTGAGAGTACTGTTTCGCATGGAAAAATGGGTAGGAAGTTTTTCCTTTATTCATCTCAAATTATGGATGACTATATTTACTGTTCTTTCCTTCAGAAAAGTCATTGTTTTTGAATTATGAACTACCTCACTCAATTTTTGCGCAGAATAATTTACGATCTTCGCCAAATAAAAACTAAAATCACTAAAAAATTACCATAATAAAAGAGAATTATGGAGAGATGGTTAGGTTAGAGAATAAAATAGGAAAGAAAGAGATTGATACTTGGGGAAAACTGAAGAGAAAGAAGAAGATCGTAAATTATTTGTTGACGATGGGTGCTCTGTTTGTGAATTTTTTTTTTCAAATCAGAGAGGCTAACAGTAAAGATGGGTGCTCTGGTTTTCAGTTGGACATCTGTTGAGGTGAGTTGGACATACGTCCAACTGAGGGGTTATTCTGATTTGAATAACCTTTAGCAAACGGCCAATAAAAAAAATTGTATCTTGAGCAATTTAACGGATATAAAAATAAAAAACAGATCTTAATAGAGAGAAAGAACTTAGCCACAGAAACGAATTTCAAACAAAAATTATATTTATCACTCACTCTGGTTTTCAGTTGGACACATGTCCAATTCTGTTGAGGTGAGTTGGACATACGTCCAATTGAGGGGTTATTCTGGGCAGTCTAGTTGGACATGTGTCCAACTCGGCTCCGGCGAGTAGGGTCGCCGGCCGGTCAAAATTTCATCAGTTGGACAGTCGTCCAACTGAGCTCCGGCGAGTGGACATATATGTGTCCTCTAAAATATACTCCTCTGGTTTTCAGTTGGATACATGTCCAACTCTGTTGAGGTGAGTTGGACAGTCGTCCAACTGAGGGATTATTAAGGATATTTTTGTCATAATATGTAAAAAAATCAAGTGGAGAGGGTCATATCAGATTTTTAATAAATAGGGGGTCATGACAGCATATAACCCTAAAATTTATAACAAAAATAGCAATTTTACTCTACCTTATATTCCTTTTAATTAAAAAAAAAATGTGTTATTTGAGGTTTAAGAGGACTATTTATATAATTTTTCCTTCTTAATATATTTGTTTGGTATTCCAATTCTATATTTCCATATTCGGAATCTCTTAGAGCATGAATGTGACGTATGGTCTACTCAAGCATTGTATTAAAAAAAAAAAAATCTTTTGGCTAGTAATGTATATTCGAATTAAAGTGGTTGTACAAAATTTCCCTTATTATTTTTCCGCTAATTAGAACTCAAAATTTTTTTTCCTCAAAAATTGGTATAAAAAAAATAGACTATTAGACGTTGAGAAAGTTATTGCGGTTTTGAATCTTAGAATCAATATTTGAATACTAAGCTTAATAGTCTTGAATATTTTATTGATTATTCTATAATCAATAAATCATGATAATGATAATAAAATGTATGGTAGTAGTTTTATTCCTTAAATTTTGACAAAACTGTTTTTATTTAAAAAAAAAAATTATTAAGAAAATCATTATTTATTACAAATTTACAACAATGAAAGGGATATTTCTGCAAAAGTCATTATTTGCGGTGAGCACCATGAGAAAGCTGTAATTGCCTAACATAAACATATTTGAAGAGAGCAATAAGCATAATTTTTGTCACCAACATCGCTCGCCTCTTCTAATGTAGACGTCCAACCAGCTATTAGTACCAGCTATTTTTCTTGATTCAGGTACTTTGATACTTTCTTAAAATTTTCTAAATCCATTTTATACATCTACTTTTCAGAGTTCTTCCAATCAATTTTGGTTTTGCTTTCTCTTTGCCGAGATAATTCAGAAAGGAGAAGACAAAAATGAAATTCTATAGAAACTTCTGATGATTACTATGATTTTACTAGTCTGAATAATTCGCTCATCGATTAATGTGTGATTCGGAATTTTGAAGTTAGTTTCTCAAATGTTATTTTCTGCAATAGGATAGATCCTTCACGCAAACCCAAAAATATGGAACTATTATTGTCAATTCATGCAATCGCTGATATTGATGATGTTCAGGGTTTATGGATGGAGTGCTAATAATTTTCTAACACTTGGAATTGGTTTTTTCCCCCTTGTTATAAGAAAGCGGCGAAACTAGGATAGCTTTCGCGGTTTCTTGTCAGATTGGTTTCCTGTGCAGTTGGTCCAGTAAAGTGAGTTACGTAGATTTGGTTTAGTGTTTTTGGCTGTGACTTTTGCTTGTGAACCGAAATGAGTGTGATTGGGTTTGATATTGGAAATGACAATTGTGTTATAGCTGTTGTGAAGCAAAGGGGCATTGATGTTGTACTGAATGATGAATCTAAACGAGAAACCCCCGCGGTGGTAAGTTTTGGGGAGAAACAACGGTTTCTGGGGTCTGCTGGGGCTGCTTCAGCAACCATGAATCCTAAGTCAACAGTGTCTCAGGTGAAGAGACTAATTGGTCGGAAATTTAATGAGCCTGATATTCAACAGGAGCTTAAAATGTTCCCTTTTGAAATTTCTGAAGCTCAAGATGGTGGCATTTTGATTCACTTGAAGTACTTGGGTTCTACTCATGCGTTTACCCCAGTTCAGATTATGGCAATGCTGTTTGCTCACTTGAAGGATATAACACAGAAAAACTTGGAAATGCCTGTTTCAGATTGTGTGATTGGGATACCATCATATTTTACAGATTTGCAAAGGCGTACTTATCTGAATGCTGCAAGAATTGCTGGTTTGAAACCCCTGAGATTAATGCATGATTGCACTGCTACTGCACTTGGCTATGGGATTTACAAAACAGATTTCTTAAGTGCTGGCCCTACTTATGTTGCATTCATCGACATCGGTCATTGTGATACCCAGGTGTCTATTGCATCATTTGAAGTTGGGCATATGAAGATGCTATCTCACTCTTTTGATAGAACCTTAGGAGGAAGAGACTTTGATGAAGCTTTGTTCTGTCATTTTGCTACTAAATTTAGGGAAGAGTACAGGATTGATGTTTACTCTAATATCAAAGCATGTATCAGACTATGGACTGCATGTGAGAAGCTGAAGAAAGTTTTGAGTGCAAATGCAGAGGCTCCCTTGAATATTGAATGTTTGATGGATGAGAAAGATGTCAAGGGATTTATTAAAAGGGAAGAATTTGAGAAGCTGATTTCTGGACTGCTGGATAGGATAACCATCCCTTGTAACAAAGCTTTAGCTGATGCTGGTTTGACCGCGGAAAAGGTTCATATGGTCGAACTTGTAGGTTCTGGGTCAAGAATTCCAGCTATTACAAAATTATTAGCTTCTCTTTTCAATAGAGAACCAAGCCGGAAGCTGAATGCAAGCGAGTGTGTTGCACGTGGCTGTGCTCTTCAATGTGCAATGCTAAGTCCTACTTTCCGAGTTAAAGAGTATGAGGTTTGTATCATAAAACTTTCCAGTTCTTGATCACTGTCCTGTCTGTCTTTTACATTGAACTTGTATATTTATGGCAACAGAATAGTTGGGGATTTTTACTCCTGAATTTGGGTGCCTCTTTTGCTTTGTGTGATCTCATTGTCTATTGCATCAGATAAATCATGCTGAAAAGGCAATGAAAGAAGTATCTGCCTTCATTAAGTGCAACATGACCTACGTGATTGTCATTTTACTCCTTTCTTTTTCTGGTTAAACATTTTGCTGTATCCATTGTATTGACTATTATTTTGGTGACTATAATGGTACTTCTCTTTGGAGTGGGAATTATCAAATAGTTGTAATTAGTTCAAGCTCATGTTTTTCAATTATATGGCTTGATTTATATGATGCTATATAATGGATTACATTTTATTTGTGACGGGTTATCCAACTTATTTATTTTTATTTTTTTACTTTTCTCCAATATTTAATGTACATTTTTACAAAACAAATCAAAGCACAATGCAATGCTTGTGATTTTGCATGTCTGCATGCAATGAAGTTAACTACATTTCATTCTCTAATGTACAGGTTCAGGATACAATTCCTTTCTCCATAGGATTCTTATTAGATGAAATTCCAATTGGCACTGGGTCAAATGGCATTCTGTTTCCAAAAGGCCAATCCATCCCAAGCATTAAAGTCTTGACATTTCAAAGGAGCAATTCATTTAACTTGGAAGCATTCTATGCTGATTCCAATGAATTCCCTACTGGAGCTTCTTCAAAAATTAGTTGTTTTACGGTAATCCCTGATACTTTTTTTTTTATGTTGAGACGTATAATGGGGTCAGAGATATAAATTTCTTTTGATTTTTTCAAAAGGCATGCAATATTTCTTGAAGTGATGCCCTTAAATATAGCTGAGCTTTCATTAGACTACGAGTGCATAATGATTGCTACAAGGGTTTTTGGTGTTTATGATGGTTTTCTGATGGGTATAAGATAGTTTTCTGATGGGTATAAGATGTTTCTGAGCCCAACTCACGCAGACTGCTTCTTCTGCATACTAACCCCTTTTACTTTTAAGAATTTCATGTATCCCTTTATTGAAAAACAGTTCTAGATCATAGTATAATATGGGTGTATGGTATGTATACATGGAAGTACACATAGTTTAGGAGGTAGATGTTGACTGATCAATGATGTTGCCTTGAAAGTAGCTTCTACCAGTGGATCACATACAATTACTTTTATTTTATTGAGCCACTCTTTATACAGGTTGGCCCTATCCAGAGCTTTCATGGAGAAAAGGCAAGGGTCAAAGTTAAAGTTCAGTTGAACCTTCACGGCATTGCTAGTGTTGAATCAGCCACGGTGAGTAAAAAGGCTGAACTTTTCTTTTATCACAATAACCTTTATGATATCCTAAGACTTTTCAAGTTTGCATCTTATTATTGCAATATGAACGCAGTTGGTCGAAAATGTTGATGATACAGTCACAGGGAACAATGCTGATTCAGTGGACTCAATGGACACAGAGAGTGTATCTGTTTCTGATTCTTCTGAGGCAGTTCAAAATGAGGTAGTAATAATTTCAGATCTTCACGCACTTCTGTAAATTTTCCGTCATTTCAAAGATTGTTGCAACTGAAAGGTTTCCTTACAGCTTATCTGTTTTACTAATATCTGTGCTTTCAATTATGGATAAATAGAGGATATTTGATCTCAAAGCGTTAGATTATCTTTTTTCCCTCATCATTTTCTTTGAAATATGTCTAATGCTTTGGCTTT
Organism: Elaeagnus macrophylla; assembly: GCA_029378325.1. Taxonomy (NCBI): domain Eukaryota; kingdom Viridiplantae; phylum Streptophyta; class Magnoliopsida; order Rosales; family Elaeagnaceae; genus Elaeagnus; species Elaeagnus macrophylla. The sequence continues at coordinate 18,653,840 of CM055646.1, read as the reverse complement.
GCAAAGCTAATTGTTGAAAGCTATGCAATGTATGTAATGCAGTCATTCACCTCTGCAGGGTACTGGTACCAGAAAGCACAAGGCCAATAGGAGATCAGAGATTCCTATTAGTGAGAATATATATGGTGGAATGAGTAAAGTTGAGATTTTAGACGCTCAAGAAAAAGAAGTTCAGTTGGCTCAACAGGACAGAACAATGGAAGACACAAAAGAAAAGAAAAATGCTCTTGAGTCTTATGTTTATGAGATGCGTAACAAGGTATAATTTTTGGGTCTTTTGTATAGTAATCCCATAGTCATACCATTCAATCTGCTCACTGATGAAGACATTTTGTCTCATACTCAAGCGGCACTGGGCTTGGTGCCAACAATTCTCTTTGATAATGGTTACTGATATGTTCTTAAGATACCATGCTGCGGACATTCTCAGATGCTTGTGGGTAATATATGCTATGATGCTTATACCATTAAATCAATTGGTTTTGCTTTCCAGCAGAAAAACATAGGAAAAGAAGTCAAACATTTTACTTTCACTATGCTTATAATATCAGTAAGTTAAAAAAAAGGTCTTTCTGTCAATCAAATTGTACCTTCCCAGAACTCAGGCAGCAAAATTTAGTACTATGCTCTATTATCTCCTGGTCTATGTTTTTCATCTTCAGCAGTAGTTTAGTTGAAGTCAGGTAGACTTTGTACTTTTTGCTTAAACAAAAAAAAAAAAAAACGAAAAAAAAAGGCTATAGGATGGGTTTTGATTGATTAAATGCATCTTAATAGCTTTTTGACACATATCGGAGCTATGCAAATGATCTAGAGAGGGAGGGCATCTCTGGGAGCCTACAACAGACAGAAGATTGGCTTTATGGTGATGGGGATGATGAAACTGCAAATGCTTATACATCAAAGCTGGAAGATCTTAAGAAGGTTTTGTTTCATAAAGTCTGAAAGTCTATTTTCCTTATCTTTTCCTAACTTTTTATACATCAAAGCTGAAAGATCTTAAGAAGGTTTTGTTTCTTAAAGTCTGAAAGTCTTTAACTTTTTATTTTCGTAATCCTTTTTTGACATTTTTGTGTTCCTTTAGATGCTTGATCCAATTGAGAACAGATATAAAGATGAGGAAGCTAGAGCTCAAGCTGCAAGGGATCTATTAAGGTGCATTGGGGATTACCAGAAGGCTATTTGTTCACTGCATCCAAAGGAAAAAGAATCGGTACTGCCATAAAGTAGTTAATGGCTGTGGATATTATAATATTGGAGCTTTTATAATGATCACTTTATTCTCTTTGAATTGTCATGTTTCAGATTGCTAATGAGTGCACTAAAGCAGAGCAGTGGCTAAGAGAAAAAACCCAGCAACAAGATTCACTGCCAAAAAACTTGGACCCTGTGTTGTGGTCATACGATATCAAAAGCAAGTTCGAGGAACTAAACTCGTAATACTTCATACTTCAACCCTTAATTTTCTTGATTAAATTGCTGCTTTTATATTCATCATTTTCCAGAGTACTTGATTCTGTTAACATAATAATATATGCTTATTTTATCTGTTTCTTAATAGTTTGTTTAGCATTCTGTAAAATTGATTTGGTGCGACCTATTTGCAATGTATCATTTTTGGATTAGATGAAAAAGCATGTTATAGAGATATTTTCAGCAAAAAATAAATGGGGCGGGAGAATCGAACCTTTTACGACTCTACTAGAGAGCGAAAGCAACTGGTGCATGATATAGAGATTACTGAGATTATATGTTACAGTTTTTTATAGATTGTCCATTACAATAAATGCTACTCCAAGTTTCGCTTGTATTTTACTATTATAAAGCAAATGTGAAAGGACACAAGTTGCTTCTGATTCAATAAGTGTCCTCTAATAAAGAATTGGTGGACGTATTCTCTTCTGTATCTATTACTTCTATTTTCTATTTTCTATTTTCCTTGGTGTTGAGAATTGAATCAGGTTACATTTCAAAATTTCAGGACATGCCAACATGTATTGAGATCTAGGGCCTCAACAAATCAAGATGATCACAACCACAAGGGCTCGGACTAGCAAAACTACAAATAAATTGATTGTATTGATGCTCCTAAAGTCAATTTGATGCTGAGGTTTTTGTTTACTGCTGAAAAACTTTGATCTATGGCTGTACGTGTCTCTTTAATTGTTAGACTTGTTGTGAAGATGTATGATTGCATTAGTTAGTTTGATATGTCTCATCAATTATCATGTGCCTGTTATCCCACCATAAACTGTATTCCATCGAAGGCCCTAATTTGGTCTTTTGCCCAACCAATGAATCGTCTTAATTTTGTTGTCAATTCTACACATGATTTTATAGTTTTCCGTTTGGCCGCTTCGTAGTCAAAATCACCTCTATTGTCAAATATCATTCTGGGTAACTGTAGTCCGTGGGCAGTTAGTAGGATTTTCTCAACTCGAAATTGTAACATATCTGATTTCTCGATATCTAAGTTACGAACGTGTAGAAAAGTTCAAAACTTTGTCCAACGCATGTGGGACGTTGGCACTATGGACCAATTTGCAGGAATTATCTTTTTTCCAAATTCCAACATCCCTTTCACACAAAAAAAAAAAAAAAAAGGTTTGAACTTTTGTACACGTTTGTAACTTAGATCGAGAATGCACTTTCCTTATTCGAGTCAGGTCGACTCGAGTAACTCATTGATGAGAGTTCATGTAGAAAAAAAAAGTGAGGTGGTCCGCTTCAAGTAAACTCGATGCTCGAAATTAGTCTCGGAGCTATTGGTTAATGAAATAGTTGTAATATCAATGGTGCTCTCAGACATATTCAAACTCAAAATTATTGTCAAATCCAAACTACAATTATATATATATATATATATAATTGATGGGTCAAAAAGGAATTGGCCGTAGGCAACGGATAAGATGCTATCTCCAAAATTAGCTAGTTTGGAAATTGGAATGGATCTCTTTGACCTAGTTGAACTGGCTTTAATCTGATTCTATTAGAATTTAGAGGTCAAGCACGTGCCCATGCTTATTTCCGTATTAATTATTATTCAATTAAAGGTCAAGCTTATAATTAGTAAATGAAAAAAACTAATTTTGATATGTTGCAAATTGATACGTTATATAAAATTTTCATCTCTCTTTAGTGTTACCTTTTTTTTTTTTGGCATTGACTGGACCAAATTTGTTTTCCTTGCATTAGACTTTGTATAGAGTAAAAAATTAGAATAACCAAAACATAATTAGAATGGGAAGCTGCCAAGAAGCCTACAAAATTTATCCTTTCAACTCTTTTCATTTTCTCTTACGCTGCTATGAGATGTGACCATATCTCAATTTTGCATTTGTCATTCTGGCTGTTAGTATTCATAAACGATTGATTCGTTACTTCCAATTAATCATTTTTTCCCCTTTAGTGTGTGTATATACCACATATGCGAAGGACCAAGGTTTGCATAAAGTGGGGGTAAATCAAAGAGAAGGAAAAAAAAAAAAAAGAAGAGGAAGATCGAGGGGAGTGGAGACAGAAAGAGAAAAGATTACAAAAATTTCACTGTATTAAACTAAAAAATTAAAGCAAAAACTAGTTTCCTAGTATATACAAGAAGCAAAATCTTTATAAACTTTACAAACCTATTCATCATCATCATCATCATCTTTTTTCACACAAATTAAACCACTTCGCAAAGTGACCCAACATTTCAACATCATTAATCATCAACCCAGACACCATTCTGATCAATTTACCTCAGGAATGCTTTTCAAGGAAGGTCTCCAAGACCGTAATTGATGGGTCTCATACTGATCACTAACGCTAATCAACTGAGCCAAGATCTGTTGAACAGACATTTCTTTCATTTCTGGCTTACCTAGCAATTTTTCCAACTGTTTCCTTGTGATCTTGATCTTTACTTCTGTAGCGCTAGTTGTAGTTTTTGAATCAGATTTAAAGGCTTTCTCATCATCTCCAACATGTTTCACCTCACTTATCTCCGTAGCCTTTTCTCCGATATCACCTTTACTACTACTGATAGGAGAAGAGTCCTCCGTCGCCAGAGATTCCCAGTCCTCACCAGCCCATGTCGTCGACGACTCGTGCCGTAAACAGTTTCCCATTTTGTTTAATTTTCTCTGTTATTTTGATTTTGTTTTTCTTTGCTGTGAAGAGAGGAAGGTTTTGGGGATGGAGAGGCTTGTGTTATAAATAACAGAGGAGGGTGCAGGGTGGGACCGTACTAGTGGCATTTTGATTACAAAAATGTTTTATTTATTATTCATGTTAATAAATCATTTTACACTTATATATATATATATATATATATATATATATATATATATATATTAAATTAGCAAATAAAATTGATAGTTATAAAATATTATATAGTTTTTTATATCATTATATTTTAATAATTAAAATTTAGAAGAGATAAAATAAAAAAATTATTTACTTAAATTGTAACTCTTAAAATCAAATAATATAATAAATAATGTAAAAAATTGTAACAAATAATTATATCCCATTGAAACGGCTATTTTGAATGAAAGAGTCAAACCTAATTTACTGCCACGTAGACATGAAGATAATGGGGTATTGATCATGTTGTTGGTTTAGCAGTCGTTGTGCAGTTAGCGGCTTGAATAGGCTCGGCTACAGCTAGCTTACGTAAGCACGTAGCTATCAAATTAAATTAATTTTTTTCAAAAATTGTTAGAATGAAAATTGAAAGGAAGCTTCAAAATTTTTACCCCTATTTTTTAAATAGTAAACATATATTTAACTTGAAGGTAAAGTTAGAAAATTAGAAATTCTTAATTAACAAATTTCCAATGATGTTTATTAAAATGTTGTATAGCAAAAGCTTAATATTTTACTCAATTTTATCTTCATATTTGTGATAAATTAAAATCACATATAATGTCATGTCACATAAGAATTAGACTCTAATTAATATTTTTATTTTTAGAACTTTTGATTCTTAAAAAATCTGTCTAATAATTAATGTAATTTTTTTTGTTAATAAATAGTCAAATACTCACAAATTTTTTAATATTCAATAAGCCTTTAACTCAAATAATGGTTATATACATTAAACATATCTTATTTTATTGTCTTACATATCATATCTTATTTTATAAGATTTTTCAAAATTTATTGCCAAAATTAAACTCCTTAGCTTCCATGTTCTTTTAATAATTAAATAAAAAATTCATGTTCTTACTATAATCTATAACCTATAACCTATAGTCTATAGCCAAGCCTTGAAGTGATTGTTTCATAAAATAAAAAAGCCTTGAAGTGACAGAAGAGACCAAATTAAACAACAAGCCATGAAACCATGTCCAACTGGCTCAACACCAAATCGGCTCGACAAGTGTGAAAAAGAAATTGGAAAAGGAATCTTAGCAAGTGTGAACACAAATTTGCAAAAGGAATCTTTGCTGATGTTGGTATTATAGCTCATTCACGTATGCTTCCTGTAACTTTGATTTGTTATTACATGCAACTTATACACGTTTTGAATAACCACTGTTATAAGATACATTGTTTTGAATAACAACTTAATTTTTTTTATTAATAAAAAATTTTATAATTATTTTTTTATCTTACATTTTTAATTTTATATTAATTAATAATTAACACTTAATATATCTATATATCACTACTCATATTTTAGTGGAATAGATTAAATTACATATACCTTTCCACGTCATATACAATGGCCAATTATTACAATCTTATCCACAAGCTTAATTTGCTATTCACTTCTAATTCCTAGCTGACAATAACTTCTACGTGCAACAGTGCAACCTATTTTCATTTTCATCCTTCTTTATCCAAATAAAAGATTTTCAACTTTTATACACGTAATCAACTTTCGGGCTATTAGGATCATATATATATATATATATATATATAGCTGAGATATGTAAACACCAAATTTGATAAATAAATAATTAAAGAGAGAGAGAGAGAGAGGAGGACTTAGGATGATTTTAATTACAATTACTACATTAAGTTCAATCTTAATTTAACCCCAAATTTTCTAAAGTAAATTAAGTGATATAGCTAGGCAAGTTTTTATTTATTATTATTATCAAACTTTCTACATTAAATATGGCCTTAAAATATTGAAGTTTACTATATTTCATTACGGCCATCAAGTTAGAACAATTTTCTTCAAGTACAGTCAAATTTTTAGTCATAACTTTATGTCACGCTCCCCTTTCTTTTTTTCTTTTTTTTCAGGTTCAAATATAATTTTTTTGGAGTTTGAATACGGATAGGTATGAGAAGTTTATTCATATTATTATAAATAAGTAATAATATGTTAAAATTATATAATAAAAAAATTCATTTAAAATAACATATTAAATGATTATTGATTATTTGTGATCGAAGTTAATTGACGGATAACGGCTTTGGCTGCGTTAGATGAAGGCTGGATATTTAATTAAATATAGAGTCACTTTCATCATCGTGTACGTGTACATAAAGACTACGATATTTTGAAATATAAAATTTTGTAATATTTTGAGAAAAATTCATATCCAAAATTCAATGCAAGATAGGATAATTATTTGGGTTATTTCTCAAATAATACAAAATTGATAAAATACTAAATTTTGTAAAATGACACGTGGTGAAGTTCTTGGTCGAAATGATACTTGAAATATACTTCCTCATATGAAGTATAACTTAGATTCATATAATTTAGAGCTCTTTTTTTTGTATGCTAAAAAATGGCTATCTCAATGATGAATTTCACTTTATTAATTTCATTATTTGAATTTTCAAAAAGTATGAAATATATTTCACTTATAGATCATGTCTATTTTTTTTTTAATAATTTATTTTTATAAAAAAATAAAAATATATTCAAGATGGAGACAAAATTAACGATTAATATTATTAAAAAAAATATATAGAACATATTGTATTTAATAATTTTATTTTGTCGAGATTCTGACCGGTTGCCTATCGATCAACAACAGCCAACTTTTGGTGAATAGTTAAAGATTAACTAGATAAAGCTAGACCGTTGGGCTTTATAAACTTTCTCTACGTGTGATTTTGATAATAAAAAAAAATGTATGATTTTATAAAACATGTTATTTTAGGAATAAATTGTATATTATACCAAAATCTGTGTTATTTTTAGCTAATATCTTGAATTATTTCATATAAAAAATTATGAAACTAAATATTAAAGTAGTACTTAAAGACATTTTGGTGTAAAAGAATATAACACTTTAAATAATTAAATTAATAATTTATATTGTTGTATGCATACGTGTAATTTTTTTATTTAAATAAACAAATTTTTTCTCTACATACCAAAAATCAAATTATGAGAGAATCGTCTTTTATTTCAATTGGTTAAGTTTATCCTCTTAGAAGACGCAATCTCACCAGTTTCATCTCTTCCCCTACATACAAATTATATTTTGTGTCAATTGAACTAAAATAATAATAATTTACATGCCGAACTATCCCATGTTTATTGAAAAACTTGGTTGAATTTCAAGCACAAATGCTCACAAATAATTGACCCGCTCGGACCCTTTTCAATTTTACACTTGTGTATGGAATTATTCAATTTGGGGAACTATAAAAGTACGGTCCCGATGATAGGCTCGAACCATTCAACGTAACATTTCAACGAAATGAAGCAATATATTTTTGGGAGATTATAACGCAGCTAACTTTGAAGTAACAAGGTCTATTTCATTCATATGATAATTAAGCCTACAAATTAACTCATTTGGTTGATTACTACTTCTCTTAGAGAGCATAATCAAATTTTACTAATTTCACCTCATTTTATTGTGCTCAAACGGAGGTTTGGTACTTTTTTTATCCCCATATTTTAATAAAATTATTTTAAATTGATTATATTATCAAAATATTCATGTTAAATACTCATATTTTCAGATTAATACTTATGTTATCAAATTTTATTATTTTTTTAGTACATTTATTTTGGGTAAAAGTGATCAAATCAAAACTATTATAAAAACATAAATATTAAAATAAAATCGTTTAAAAATATAGTAAATTTAAAATATTTTTAATATAACATGAGTATTAAACGTATCAATCTCTCAAAAGAGACTTTTATCAACTAAACTAAAAGATACAAAACATCAAAGTCACATTGTAAGATGCATAAATTAGTAGTCAGAGATCCAATCACGTGAGTTATATAATATTTTGTTTTTAAATAATGAATAAAATGTTTTGCCATTTGTACAGTGTGGATGGTTGGTGAGTCGTCTAAATAAGTTGGCTTCCTTGTACGGTTTCACCAACCTTCACGTTTGCGAGAAGCTCGTCTCTTTTTGTGTTTATTTAAAGAGAGAAACTCGTCTCATCTCTAAGTTTTCCTTAGATAAACTTTTACATCAGTCCGACTAATAGATGATATAAAAAACTTCTTTATTAAATGCTATAAATAGGTGCATTTATTTAAATATATATCACGTTATTTTATTATGCAACATCGTGTATATGATTCACACAATTTTTTTTTTTTTTTTTTTTTCAGTTAGTGTTACCTAGGGGTGAGCAACGGATCGAAACTGTCTGTTTTTCACCAATCCGAATTCGATCTGATCCGAAACAGATTTGAAGATTTTTAATCCGAATCCGATCCGATAATGTAGTCAATCCGAATCCGAACAGATCGAATTTTTCGGATCGGATAGGTCGGATTGAGATTATAATTTATTTTTTATTATTATCATATATAAAACACAATATATACTAACATTTAAATTTTAAATTGATATATTTTTTAGTAAAATTTATTTATCTATAGTCACAACTTATATAATCAAAATAATAAAAAGTATACTGTTGAATATTATTAAATTATTATAGAAAATTTAATATTTTTATTTTTTTTAAAACTAAAATAATAATTTAATGTAATTGTGGTATGTATAATATTTAAATATAACATATAAAAAATAAATATGCATTTATTTATAATTTTAATAGTAATTTAGTCCGGATCGGATTGCAGCGGATTATAAAATCTGTCAATCCGAATCCGATCCAAATTTGAATGGATTGTATACTTTTCAATCCGAATCCGATCCAACTATAAAATATGTCAATCCAATTCGATCCGAATCCGACAGATCGGATCGAATTTATTAATTTAAGTGAATTGATCGGATTATTTGCTCACCCCTAGTGTTACCCATAAAAATAAAATAAAAAAAAAAGCCACCAAACAGAAAAGCTGTCACTATCAACAACAACAACAACAAAAAAAAAAAAAAAAAGCTCTCTACTCACGGGACACACATAATACTTGGACTTCCAAAAACAACGTAAAGATGACATCAGTCTCACCTAATTCCATGAGTTGCTTACCTTGACAATCAAAATGGATGGCTGAAATTTCAAAGTTTTCACTAAGCTAAAAGTTCACGTGCATCGCACATACATAGTGGATGTATTATGGTGGAGGACCATGCTCATTTAGTCACACTCACATGCAAGTCGCGACTTTTAAAGAGGCTATAAAACAAAAGTGTAAATGTTCATGTGGCCACTACGGCTTTTACTCGAATAGTATTGTTAGTCTATTTTAGGAAGTGGGATTGTATTGGTCATTCAGATTAATTCATATATATCAAAGGATTGTATTGGTCATTTCATATTAATTCATATGTATCAAGTGATTTTTTAAATCGTAAGTTGTATATAAAAAATGGTCTAACAATAAAATATATTATTTTAATAATTTAATATAAAAAACATTAAAATAATTTAATTTATTTATAATTTATCTCTTAAAAATAATATTTTAATAAAAAAAATTATTAAAATAATATATTTTGTCATTAACTACACATTTTTAAAAAACTAAAAAAATTAAATAATATTACTTATAATTTAATATATCAAATGGTACTAGCAAGCCTCTATGACATTTTTTTTTTCTCTCCATATTTTATTAGTAACTGCCATAGAAATATATTATTTTGGCCTTTTGGGATCCAGATATACAATTGGCATTTTGGATGCTCTCTAAAGAAGTATTTTTTTTATAAGCATTTTATAAATAAATAAATAAATTATTTACATGTTTTTTTTATAAAAAAAAAAAAAAAAATCACATAAACATGTTAGAGTTGATAATAAATATGTTATCGTTCAAATTACTAAAAAATTCATCATATAATATAGACATATAGTGTAATTTCTTAATATAATAATGAATAAATAATTTAGAAAATGCAATTAATGCTATGGGTCTCATAATATTAACGCCATTAATTTTAAAAAATAAAAGGTGATTCTTAAAAGTACTCTAAAATGTTTAAATGTGAGAGTCACTATTCTTGAAAGCGCTTCAAATTTTCTTATTTTTGTCGTATCAAACTCCAAATTTTCTGAATTTTTTAGGAATCAAATTCAAATTATTCTTATTAAACACAAACCTTTTGTTATTGAAATTACTCCCCAAACTTATAAAAAAAAAATCATAAACATCCAAAGATTTGAAATTTTAAAAAATTTGATGTCTAAATCGTACATTTAAAAATTTTAAAACCCATATATAAATTTAATTAATATTTAAAAAATAATGATATAATTTAACTTATTTTTTATTGCAAAATTTATAAATTAGTCTAACATGTTTTCCATATTCTGTATGGGCCTGGTGACTTCCTCTTTTCTTGTTGCATAACATATCCAGTCCACTTCTGAAACCATGCTGGGTCAGAATTTTATTCATCCAAACTTTTGGGCTAATAAAAGCACAACCACCATCATATTCAAGAGCATGTAGCCATTTAATTATTATTATTATTATCTAAAAGTTATGTTGCCTCTTTTTTTTTCGTTTTATTTTTTTCTATTTCTGATGAATTTTAGCCCTGGTGGATCTGTGATTGTTTAATGGTAATGATACTGAAATACGTAATAAACCAAGCGACTTAATTATTATTGCAAATTGCGATTCACCACCAATCTAAAAAATAATATAACCAGCTAAAATCTCAAAACTAGTGATGATGAAGATTGAAGACAAGTCAAACCTCATCAACGAACAAGGAACAACAAATGAAGGTGGTGAGCTGGTGGCAAATTACAAATATAATTTTTTTAAGCAAAATATCAATTTTACCCTAAAGAAACTTGGTCAAAGTCCCTATATTTTAATCAAGGACTAAAGTGATACTTAAATTAAAGATAGATGATTAAACTAAAAACTAGAGAATTAAAACACTTGTTTTATAAAAATTACAAGGCTTCTAACGTAAATAAAATTCAAATATGCTTATATGAATTTCTTGACCATCTAGTTAGTTCATTATGAAGCTTGACGTTGGATTCAATATTGTGGCCAAAGAGTTCCCCAAACTTGGAATCATTCAAACGGTCATTAATGCAACTGAACATCTCAGAAGCTCCTCCTCTGAAGAATTAAGATGGTACTATTATTTATTTACTTACTTTTTCTGATATGTTTTCTAGCAGACCATACATACTAAATGGATACAAGTCCCCACAATCCACGTCAAATCATGGAGATGGAAATAGGATATATAAATTAGGCCATTGCGTCGTTTATTCATTGAAATTATTGGTATCATTTGTACATATAAATTCGAATATTAAAAAAAGCCCGTATAAAGATTACTTGTTTATTATTAGGTGGTGCTAACTCACACAAGTAAAAGATGGTAGCCCTCTTTTTCAAGTAAAGTTTTTTTCATGTTAAAAAAACACGACCAATCAAGATTACATCATAATCAATTTTAATACATAAAAAGGTTTTAGTTTTTATTTATTTATTATTATTAAAAATAGAAGGGAAAAAAAATATTAGGTTCAGGAATCAAGCTGGGCCTTTCCTGCGACAATGTGCCAACACCCATGTGCTTTTATTTTGGTCGACATGCAAAATTTTGCATGGGGTACTGTAGTCTATTCTTTTTGACACGTGTGTGCTGCAACGAGAGCCATGTGGTTGCTTCCTCGGATTCTTTTTGAAGTAGGACTAGAACGATAATTATTATTCATTATTTTTATTCTGAGAATATATTTTTTTAATAATTTTATTAGTTTTTTTTTATTAAATAATAATTAATTATATTTTATTGAATTAAAATATCAAATTATTATTTATTCTAATAATAATAAATAATAAGCAACAAAACAATCGGATAAACTAAATACATGTACTGGACTGTCTTGCAAAAAAAGGCACAACTCACAATCATAAATATAATAAAGCTAGAAAAAAAAATACAAATACTATTCTCAAAATATTATTTTTAAAATTTGTAATAATAAAATAACATTTTTATATTTAAAATATATATTTTTACAATTAAAAAAAACTATTATATTATTATTTTTGAACGCTAGTCTAATTAAATATTATTCAAATTAAACTGCGCTAATTTAAACCAGTTAAATATTGAACATAATCTATTAAACATCGTTAAATATTATCATGATACTATTTTTGTTATTATAAGTTTTAGATGTGTTATTTTTTATAATTTTTTTAAAAAAAAAATAGAACTCTCAAAACTTATAATAACAAAAATAATACTTTTTGTGCTCAAATCATATATTTTTACTATTAAAAAAAGATTGTTACATCATTTTTAAATAAAATTTAATTTAAATTACAGCAATTTACACTCATTTAATATTAAACATATTTTAATTGAATATCGTTTAATATTATTATAGTATTATTTTAATTATTATAAATTTTAAATTTATTATTTTTTGTAATTTTCTTGAATCGCTTTTGCTGGGCATTTTTTTAATAATCATATTTTAATCAAAATATTTTAAATTAATAATGTTATTAAAGAGTTTTAATTTTTTATTTTAAAATTTAATTTTTTTAGTATCATGTGTCAAATTTTAATTTTATTTTAATATATTTATTTGTTATAATTATTATTTAAAAATAATTAAATTAAAATTATTTAAAAAATATGAATATTAACTTTTAATTTGATCCAATGCATTTGGTTCCGAGTTCGGACAATACGTGAAGCCACTTGCTTAAGGGAGGCGCGTAGCTTTTTATAAACGTTTACTGACCACGTTGACTGGATTAGAGTTATAACTTTATATATATATATATATATATATATTATCTGATAATATATTTAATTAATCAATATACATCCATAAGAAACACATCAGAAAGACGAGTACGAAAATCAGAACTCCAAATCCTATCATTCAAACATTTCAAAGAAAATTTTGCAATATAATGTGATGTAGAATTAGCTTCCCTTGTTCTGAACTGAACTTTATAACTGTTCCTTTTAACGCAACACCCAATCTCATTGACCAAAACACCATTTGAGAACAGAAAATGAAGATCATAACTAGTTAACACTCAGGAGTCGGTTTAAAAAACAACGTTATTCAAATGTTAAAAAGTTAATATATAAATATATATATATATATAGAATGCACTTCAATATTTCTAAATAAGTGTACAACTTAATCAATCCTAATGGTACAAAATGGGTTAAAAAAAAGCTAGTTAATATGTATAAACCTACAAATAAGATAATGTATATACTAAAAACTACGAATACATAAACTATTCAAATATTATAATTTAAAATAAGGTTACTGGAAAACTATTAAAGCTATTAATCTTAAAAAAAAAAAAAAAAAAAAAAGGGAAAATTAAATACTGGTGCTTAATTAATCATATCAAAAAGAAAAACAAACATATAATGGTGCAAAATTTTAGTAAGATTTTTCCTATAGGAAATGGGAAAGGAAGATATATGAAAACAAGGTATAAATGAAAAGTAGAGATAAATAAAACAAAAAAAAAGTCAAAATTTTAACAAATTTCACTTCTTCTTTTTTAAGTATTCTAAATGACCCTTTTTGATTAGTTAAGAAACAACATGACACCACAGCAGAAGTTTAGGACCAAATATATAATTTTTTAAAAAAAGAGATAAAAAAAAATATAACAAATAATAATTAAATTTATGTAAATTTTTTAAAGCTGTTAACCAAAACATCTTCTGAGTATAAAATAAGAGTACTCTTATTTATCTTAAATTATTATTATACAATAATTAAAATAACTAATAATAATTAAATTATACAAATGGGCTTACTTTTTACATTATTATTAACTATCATCTGAATTATTGTGTAACAATAATTGAGATAAAAAAGATTTGGGAAATTACCAAAAATAACACCCCCTAAAAATTATAATAACAAAACTAGCACCCCTGTGTTCAATTAAAATTAAACGTTTAATATTGAACGTTCAATATTCAATTTGAACGTAAAATATTGAACGTTCAATATTAAATAGGTCTAATTGTCGTCATTCAATTCTAATTGAACGGATAATATTGAACGTTCAATATTGAACGAGTCAAAATTATCGTCGTTCAATTTTAATTGAACACAGGAGTGCTAGTTTTGTTATTATAATTTTTAAGGGGTGTTAGTTTTGTTATTTTTTCAAAAGATTTTTGTATGAAATAAATATATAAAGTGATAATAATTTGTTTTAAATTAACAAATCTAAAACTTAGATACGTATATTAATAGATTTAATATTACGTTGTATTACTGTATGCGGGTCATTTTCTTCAGTTAGTCTCTGAAGCTCTCTCTCTTTGACTCTCTCTGTAACTTGTTCTCAATTTTCCACACACAGCGCAAGCCCAGTGTTATCTTTCCCTATCTGTAAATGACTGATTCTCAACGGCGATGATGAAAGTATCTGGCAAACCCCACCTCGGAGCTACATTTCAGTCGACTCATTCGTCCAAGGCCCATAACCCACTTCCCGACTCGGATCTTCAACACATAATTAGTTCCAGAAAGCCCGCCCGAAGAAAAGCTCGGACCCCTGGGTTTTCCCGGGTTAAGCTATCTGGAACTCCAAGTGGAAAACGGTGTAGACCTGAGACCCCTTTGCTGAAGTGGAAGATCGAGGACGGTGTGCAGAGCGTGAATGAAGAAAATGAGATTGCTGAGGAAGAGATTGGTAAGAAAGATGGTGGACGGCTACGTGGCCGTAGGGGGAAGAGAGGTAAAGAGGTCGCCATGTCAGCGAGGAAGCTCGCCGCTGGTCTTTGGAAGCTGCAGTTGCCGGAGACTGTGGTTTCCGGCGGCAGCAGAAGGAGCGATCAGCTAGGGTTTCAGGTGAGTTAGTGTTAGGAATGTGGGTTTTAAAAGATTTTGGGTAATGGAAGATCTGAACTTTGTTAAAGTTTGTGATCTTAAAGCTGGTTGCAGTTTTCCTTTTTCTTTGACTTTTTTTCTGTTGAGTTTTTACTTCTTGATTTATTTGTTGTTGCGTAATTTTGAATTTTTAGGCTGTGTGATAAGAATGATTGTGATCTTTAAAGCATATTACAGTTTACTTGCATTTCTTTTTGCTTTTCCCCTGTCTTATAAATCCTCTTTTGGCTTTACAAAATCTGCATCGTGATAATGTTTTTGCATATTGTGTTTGTTTAGTTCCTCTGGGTCGTTATTGTAGTGAATATCATTTGATTCTCTAGCCCTATGAATGTGGGTTTATTGTCATTTTCAGAGAAATATGTCTTTGTCTTGATTACTCTTTTTATTAATTTAGGGTTTAGGAAAAAAAATGATTTCCTTGATAAGAGCAATAATGTGCCTGAACATAATCTAAATCTATGAACTTGTGTGCTTCTTGATCTACATTACGGCATTGCAGCATTTCTTTGATGACTTCTGAAAATCCCAACTTATTATCTTTTTGGAGACTTTGAATTTTATTGTTATGTTCTTCTTCCTGCAGTTGGGTGTTCAGCATGGAGTGCCATTTGAATGTCCTCGCAATGCCAAGGTGTATGGTTTTGAGGCTAAGGACTATTTACAAAGTCCTAGTTCCACCCTAAGGAATGGGTTCTTGAGCAAGGTTTGTCTCTGTCTAAGGACCATAATGAATATGAAATTAAATTTGTGGAGTGCTGAATAGGTTGCTAAGTGCACATTTATGTTCTCGTGCCTGCATTTTGCCTGAATGTTCTGATCCTAATTTTTGACAGGGTCATGGGACTACTCTTGCATTAATTAAATGGATAATTTGTCTAGGATTAATGTTCTATTGTCATGAGCACGGTACTTATATTTCATAAGCGAACGTTTTAAGCGTAGTTCAGTCTGCAGTGATCATTTAGTGATCCCAGTGATTGTTTTGGTGTAGTCTACCCATCAGGATTGCATGTAGAACTTTAAATTTAAGCCCAAACTATAAGCACCTTCATATGTATTTACCCTCTCCCTCCCTTGAATTATATTCTTGAATGATAAACACAAAAGCACTTGGTTACTTGGTATCAATGTGTCTGTGGGCAACTTTTGATTCTGATCAATTAATAAACGTAATCGACTCAGGTCATCATGATGAGAAAACTGTCAACTACCAAAGCTAAAATGAAGGTGAGGGAATTTTTTTATGTGAAAATGTACCGTGGGTATACAAGGTCGAGTAATGCTGAAGGAAATATCTGAGTAACTTATGTGTTTTTTTGCTCTATTTCGAGAAATTCCATTCTTTTTATGCATTAGAAGATGCATCTGCTAGGAAGGTCACTCCGAATATTGTCTGATACTAGACAAAAACATCTGAAGTGGCCTGTGTTGCTTTTGTTTCACACTGATAAAATGTTCAACTGGACCATTATGTTGCATATCAAGGAGTTCGAACACCAAAACATATGTAATCAGCATATGGATTGGCAACTGTCAGAATGCAAACCATCTTAAACTCAATGGCCTAATGACAAGAATTCTATAAACCATTGACATTACATTCTTTTGCTGCTTGAAACTCATGAAAAACACTATTGTATTTCCTTTCCGTTTCTCCCAGTTTCTAACTTACATATGTTCTTTACCCCCTTCCCCATTTCTTATATTTCTTTAGCTGCAACCTTCCTTTCAATTTTCCAACTCTGTCATGGAGGGTGCAACAAAGTGGGATCCTGTCTGCTTGAAAACATCAGAAGAGGTACGCCAGATATATAGCCAAATGAAGCAGCTTGACCAACAAGTAAGTGCTTTGTCAATGGTTTCTGCACTTGAAGCTGAATTGGAGCAGGCTCGAGCTCGCATTCAGGAGCTTGAAACTGAACGTCAATCCTCAAAGAAGAAAGTAGAGCACTTCTTAAGGAAAGTCAGTGAGGAAAAGGAAGCATGGCAGCGTAGAGAGCATGAGAAAATCCGTGCAGTCATTGGTGACATGAAGGCTGACTTGCATCGAGAACGGAAAAACCGCCAAAGAATTGAAATACTGAATTCCAAATTGGTTAATGAGCTTGCTGATGCAAAGTTGTCAGCAAAGCGATTTATTCAGGATTATGAAAAAGAAAGAAAGGCCAGAGAATTAATTGAGGAAGTATGTGATGAGCTTGCCAAGGAAATTGGAGAAGACAAAGCGGAAATTGAAGCATTGAAGAGAGAGTCGACAAAAATTCGTGAAGAAGCTGAAGATGAGCGAAAAATGTTGCAGATGGCTGAAGTCTGGCGCGAAGAACGTGTGCAAATGAAATTGGTTGATGCAAAGGTGGCTCTCGAAGAGAAGTATTCTCAAATGAACAAACTTGTTGCAGATCTTGAGAATTTTCTTAGGACAGATGTGAAGGAGATGAAAGAGGCAGAGTTGCTTCTACATGCTGCTACAGCTGTAAATGTTGAAGACATTAAGGAATTTTCTTATGAGCCTCCAAGCCCTGATGATATATTTTCCGTTCTTGAAGAAGTTAATTTTGGTGAGTTGACAGAGAGGGAGATTGAACCATGTGTTCCTTATAGTCCTGTCAGCCATGCTTCTAGAGTTCATACTGTGAGCCCGGAAGTCAACGGGATAAGTAAGAACTTTGTTCAGAAACCTGGCAATACATTTGTTGATCACTATGGTGATATAGAAGAAGATGAGAGTGGATGGGAAACTGTAAGCCACGTCGAGGATCAGGGATCTAGTTATTCACCAGAAGGGAGTGCTCCGTCCATCAAGAATAATTGCCGAGAGAGTAATGTCTCGAGACGTGGAACAGATTGGGAAGAAAATGCAGACGAAGAAACACCAATTACTGAGATCAGTGAGGTCTGCTCAGTACCAGCAAAGCACTTGAAGAAGGTATCATCCATAGCAAAGCTATGGAGATCCTATCCAAATAATGGGGAAAACTACAAGATAATCTCAATAGAGGGAATAAATGGTAGAATTTCAAATGGAAGGATCTCTAATGCAGGTATAATGTCCCCAGACCGTGGTTCAAGTAAAGGTGGAGTGAGCCCCTCAGATTTTGTGGGGCAGTGGAGCTCCTCTGATTCAGGGCATGCCCATATTCGAGGGAAAAGGGGTTGTATTCCTCGCAGTACTCTAAAAAGTAGTTTGAAAGCAAGGCTTTTGGAGGCAAGGTTGGAAAGCCAAAAGGTTCAATTACGTCACGTGCTTAAGCAGAAGATCTAGAAATTGTGAGGCAGAGCTTGCTGATCAAGTTACTTAGATGGCCAGATACGAATAACAAGTTTCACTTGATTGGAAGGTGCTTCTTTTGCACTATTTGAAGGCTTGAAGCTCTACTGAAAGGTGGTTGCGAGGATCCTGGGAATAACTGAGAGCAGGCCTCTCTAGACTTGCTTCTCTCCAGTTCTCTAATAGTCACCCATACAATTTTGCTGTGTGCTAAAACCTCAACAGTGGTTAGTCAAGATAGTAAAAACGCAACCGGGTTATCACTTTCGCTTATTTGTGGCCTTACCAAGGGATCTAGCAATCAGGTAAATGTTTGTACTGTGTATCATTTATAGTCTTAGGAAAACCATTGGGGACAACCAAATTCTTGAAAAGGACTGAAATTATAGTATTCCGTTGCTGTAATTTGTATTAATATTATGATGGACATGATTTTTATGCTGATACATGTTGCCCTTTTGATTTCTTACTGAATAATGGGAGGCAAATAGAACACTTTTACAAAGAAAAGAAGGAAAAAAAAAAAAAACAGAAGTGAAGTGAAGTGAAGTGAACATTAGTTGAGTATAATAGGATCTAATCGGCAAATTATTATCTATCGAAGTACTTGATTAGGCAAAAAGAAGAGCACATACACAAAAACAATGTGAAGGTGTGTTCTTGATTATCTGAATATACTGTTTATAAGCTAAACTTAAAATATGAAATAAAACAATACATTAGTATATAGTTCCTTGTATTCGGTATTTAAGATGATTGTTTTTGATTGAGATATTTTTAGTGTCTTTTATGGATTTTAAAAGTTTCTAAAATTTTAGGTGTATTTAAGACTTTTTAAGAATTTATAAAAGTTTAAGTATACTTAATATAAACTTTCAAAGACTTTAAAATTTATAAAAGTATAGGGGTTTTTAATTACTATATATTTTTTAAAGTTTATAAAAGTAATAGGGTATTTTGTTTCAAAATGTTAATAACTTTTAAAAATTTTACTTAATCAAAGATTTCTAAGGATTTTAAATATTTTTTTGTGTATAAATAAAACCTATCCCAAGTTACATCTTCACCAATGAGATTTTTAGAGATTTTTGATGATTTTAAACATTTTTATGTATAAATAAAAATATATAAAATTATGAAAAAAATTATTATAAATTTATGAAAGTTTTATAATAAAAAATTTAATAAAGTTTATTAAAATCTAAAAAAGTCATTAAAATATTACGTGAAGTTTTAAAATGTTTATATAAACCTATAAAAGTTGTTTGGATTTAAAATTTATAAATGTTTATAAAATTCTTGATCGGATATATGCTAGTAAGAGCCAGCATTAAAACTCCTGATGAACTGGTGGATGATTTCTCTGTCTGAAGCTGCACTACTGTCATTATTGAGATCATTCTTGTCACTCTCACAATCAACTGGTACCAAGGAAGGAACAAATGGAATAAATCTCGATCAGATCATACTCTCATAGGAAACATTCGCCCACTGTCATATTAACCTTTCTCGCGCATATAAACAAGTTGAGATTTGTATGAAAACACAAAAAGCCTCCTACCATCACAAAAACTAGGCCTATCTGCATGAGACTCAAAAGGACAATCCTTTTCAAAGAGATAAAGTCTAGTTGGTTTAGAAGCAACTGGGATATTAATTAAGAGAAGACCCTTACAATGACTTAAGACATGGAATAGAGGATGCATATTCGTTGTTGTGAAACACCTGCAATTTGGGGATAAGTTTGGCTGAAGAGAGATGCGCATGTTAACGTCACCACGCCGATTGTTGAAGCAAAGTAGAGAGTCCGCGCAGTACGTTGGCGATGCAAGACTATGTCTAACTGGAAAAGTTGGATTGGTGATTAACTGATTATGAGGTGGAATCTCTTTTCTTTTGCACACACTTGCAATTTATGTCCCATCTCAACGGCAGTCGGATCAAAATATTCTCTAAGAGATCGTCACAGAGCGACTCCATCATTCGCTGATCCAAAAACAGTTTGCATATTTGCATCTATGATCAGCTATATGAATACAATACAATGCAATCAGATGTTGAATTATAGAATTCTAGTTCTTAGTTAAGTTTTCTACTTCTAATAGAAATCAATTGCTTGTTGTTAGAAAGAAAGAAAGAAAAAAAGAAGAAAAAAATATAAATTTTCTTCAACTTTGATCAGTTTAAAACCTAATTATTTATTTTTCGAACATTGGAAAGAAAATTACATATTTTTCCCATAGTTAAAATGTAATTAATAATTTTGATATTAACCGATTGATGATTTTGAAGTAGAAGTATAAATTAGTTTAATTATTGTTAGAAAAATAGTTACGGAAATAGTAGTTTTGTAATTCAACTTTTGCTGAAAAAAAAATGAAAAAATTTACGCTGGTATATCAAAAGTAGGATACAAAATTTAGACTTAAAAAAAGATATAAAAATCTAAATCATGGGCCATCTAGCAGGAAAAGCCTGGACATTAATGATATATTTGTTACTTCGTATTAAATATTATGATTATATAATTTATACATAAATATATATTTAGTTGTAAAATTAGACCGTATTATATAATATAAAAATAATACGATTATGTAAAAATTTTGTACGATGAATGTATGAGTCTAAGTCATATTGAACAATCAACTTAACTTCTTTGAATTTTCAATTAGAAAGTTATATATTTTAACTTTTCTTTTATCTTAAATTAAAAATAATATATATATATATATATATATATAAATTAAATATTAATTTAAATAAATTTTATAATAAAAACTATTTTAAATATAAATTATTTTAGTAAAAAATATATAATCAATTTAATCCGATTATATTATACAGTTTTTTACCAAACACTGTACAGACTAATTATAATACAATTCAATATAGTTCGGTTCAATACGACTATATTTAACCTATTTGATAAGATACACCAAACATGTCGAAATCTCATATTACATGTATACTATCTCTCCAATTTAGCATTTCTAATATGTACACATGATATAATATTATCTCATTTTATTTATATATAATCTTATTTAAATTGTATTTTTGATGGGCATAATTTTAAATACATATTATATCATTTTTATTATTAAGCCCACATTATTATAAGTAATAATGTTTTTGCCAAGGCCTTATAACCTAGCTACATTGTACCACCTTATATATAATGAAGGTCTCGGATTCGAGATTTGCAAATTATGGATGTGAAATCCAAAATAATCATGTTTTCTATTATTTTATTTTTTTTATCATAAATAATAAATGAAATATTCTAATTAA
Organism: Elaeagnus macrophylla; assembly: GCA_029378325.1. NCBI lineage: Eukaryota > Viridiplantae > Streptophyta > Magnoliopsida > Rosales > Elaeagnaceae > Elaeagnus > Elaeagnus macrophylla. Next base: position 18,632,053 of record CM055646.1, on the reverse strand, counting down.
TATTTTTTCATTACCATTTCGTCCATTAAAATAAGAGAGATAAGGTAAGTTTTGCAAATTAATAAATTATACTACGAGTCTCGTTGCATCCATGGGGCTGCCAAAAACTTGAGGTATTTGATTCATTTTATAGTGGTGGCTAAGTGGATATGCTTCCTCACAAATGAGTGATGTTTAAGTCTTTCCATCTTGTTTGCAAAGTTAGTTAAATCACACCAATTTGCTTATCGCTTTTTGGGGAAAAAAAAAAAAATCCTTACAGTATTAGAGGATAAATTGTATAACTCAATTTGTAAATCATATGCATTCAATTGTTACCCTAACATTTTATTATATATGGCAAGTGCAAAATTTTAATTATTAATTGCTTAAAATTTCAAAATTATATTTAAATGTATAATATTTTCTTCCATATGGCAAGCAAAAAAATATCTACTGTTTTATTAACATTTCCTGGCAGAAGTAGAAGAACTTTAAACCTCATATTGTTTTGTGGAAGAAAACTCACTAAAATGAGTGACAAGTGAAGTGAGAAGTGTCCAAGTATGCCAAAATATCCAACTATAACCCCTCACCCCCAAAGACATAAATGCTACTAAAGTCTCAATTTTTGTTTTTCACTTTTTAAAACGGTAAAAGCAATTAACGACACACTTTTCCATACCATTTTGATACTCAGCCCACAGTAGCAGCAACCACCAATGACCAACCCACCATTCCAGCACCTGGTTTTCCAATTTGCTCCTTTTGTTTTCTGTTTCTCATCTTTGACCTCAATTGCCACCATTTTCCTTGCTGAGGTAAGTTTTAATTACATTTAATGTTTGAAAACTACTAGCAAGAGTTTAATATAGCTAATTTGTCATAACTAAACAGATAGGTTAGCTAGGCCTCAGAAAATTATATATTGTTTCAGTTTGTCATGGGGTCCAACTCCAGTGCACATGAAGTGTATGAGAAAATGTCCCTGAGCATCAAGACCATTCATAACTATATATGTGTGCCCATTGAACTGGTTTGAAGGATTAGGGTTCTTTTATATCCCAATTAATCTGTAGAGTTAATGTTTGTCCTGGCATTAACTTCTCTAGCTCTAGCATAGTGGTTCCTAACTTTGAGATTAAACTTGGTGGAATTAAGTCTATTCTACTTTTTGATCGAAATTAAGGACTTGTTGAATGGTTAAACTAGTAGATAGTTCCAAGCACCCCTAAAGACGGATATGGTCGTGGGATAACCTCTACAATAAATGACAGTGGTCCTATTCGTTATCTTCCCCATACTGATGAAAATACTAAGACAGGGTACTAGACTATAATATCTAAATGATTTGTCATTTATCTAGGCTATCTTCATATTCGGTTGTATTATCTTCATATTATTATACAAAATCAGAAAGATGGCCTTTGTCAGAGGACAGTACTGAAGTCACTACCGTTTCTTTAAATTGGATTAACTTTTGGAACTATGAGCTTTATGAATAAGATATTGCATGTGTTAGGTGAAGCTGAGTTCAGTCTTCTTAAATGCCAGTTCTGTCTCTCACTCTCTTGCACTTTAAATACTTCTCTCTTGCCATCTAAACGCTTCAAACATGTCAAGTTTCAGCCTCTTTATCCCGGCATAATGAAAACAACATTTTGGCCTTTACAAGTTCTTTGTTCTTGGGTGAAGGCTGTATCTGATAGTTATGGAGCCAAAATGTTGATTAGGGTCATCAATAGAGTGGTTTTTACTGCATCGATTTGCATTCTTTCCCTAGGTATATATGTTTTATTCTCTTAATTCTCTATTATTTTTTTATTTTTTTTGGGGGGGGGTCTCTGAACTTATGTTGTATTCTTGCTAATTTAAAGTCAATTTCATGGTTTGGCTAATTTATGCACTTAACAACTTCAGCTATTGGCTTTTCGTTCAAGCATTATGAATGAAAGTCTTTCATCTACATTTTACCTTCATTTTTGCATATGAATGGAGAGATAACAAGAAAAAGAACTTGCTTATAATCCCTTCAAAATTAGCTAAGGGAATTACTTGCATAGATGGAACATTTCAAATTATATGCTTAAAGTTCCTAGTTTATTATAACCACCGTCAGGATGGAAAAAAGTTTTATATATGAAAAACATGTTCTTTCTTTTGTGATTTTTTCCCTCTTCAAGCTATTGCCTTTTGATAGTTTGGAACTCGAATTCCCTGATTTTCTAGGTGGAGCTATAGTGGGAACAACTTTTGGAGCCATCAAAGGTCAAACTACAGAGATTGGATTTCTTAAAGGAGCTATAACAGGAAGTGTGGCAGGGGCTATTGCAGCCATTCAACTGTTAGATTCAGCAATGGACGGTGAACCATTTTCTAAGGTATTTCTTTAGCTCTTAATTTCTATATAATATAGTAGATTGAATATATTTATTAGGGGTAGTTGATAAATCAAAACATACTTTGGCCTTCTTAATTTTATTTATAATCATAACATTTTATATTACAGGCTGCTCTGTTTGGAAGTTTAGTGAATGGGAAGGTTTTCATGGAATGGGTAAGTCCTGCAGTGTTGAAGGCTTATCAGTGGCAAGTAAGTAATATTCTCTAAATAACATTAGATTATTGAGAAACTTGTTTTCTATACTTTGGAAATGTATTTAAGTCCCACTGTGTGAAACCTATGAGCAGATTAACACACTGGAAACAACATACAGAGAAGTCTCAGATATATATGATGTTGTTGCAACTAAAGGTTTATCACAGGATTGTATTCTGAAACTTCCCTCTATTACCTATCATTCTTACATGTTGCTTCCTCCAAATGACTTGTGTTGTTCAATTTGCATACAGGTATTGTCATTCATTTCAATTTTTGTTTAATTTGTTTGGATAATAAGATTAAGATTAAACATCAAAATTTGCACCTTTTTAATTAGTTTTCTTGAACTGTGTTTTCTAAAGGGTTCTTTGAGATTTTTAGTTAATAATAAAAAAAATTGGTCCAAAATAATAATTTATTAACTTATGATGCTTATATATACAGGAAATGAAGGAAGGTGAGTCTATAAGAAGACTTCCCAAATGTGGACATTCCTTTCATATAGAATGTATAGACATATGGTTAATGCGGCAAAACTCATGCCCTGTGTGTAGAATGCATGTTTGTGAAGAAACCAATGTACCACAAATTGTAATTAGCTAATAAGAACTTTTCAAATATTATGTACCGAAATTAACTTATTTCAATTTAATTTGTTCACACTTAAAAATGTTAGTTCATATTGAATACGAAGATTCAAAGGATGCGCCTTATTATTAATTTAATGTGTAAAATAATTTAAATTCTTGCTAATTTTTTTTCCACAATTTTACTTATCGAACGAATTTTAAAAATCAATTTATGTGGTCCTGTACTTGTACCTAGATTTTTGCTACATTTTTTAGTTTTTTTTTTTTACTGACTTATTTATTTAACATATTTTAAAAATAACGTTCACCTTACACCATATCTACTCTATATAAACAACATATATTAGAAAAATACATATTTAAAGAGAATTAACAAATATTCTAAATATTTAATAATATTTGTAAAAATAAATATTTAATATTAATAATATTTATTTATTTATAAACACAACTAAGAAAATCAAAATAATAAAAAGCTAAATATTATTAAATTATTATAGATATATTAATTTCTTAAACTAAAATAATAATTTAATATTATCGTAGCATATATAATATTTAAATATAATATATTAAAAATAAAATATATATTTATTTATAATTTTAATAATAATTTAGTCTGGATTTGACTGTAATGGATTATAAAATCTCACGATCCAAATTTGATCTGAATATGAATGGATTATATAAAATTCAATTTGAATCCAATTTAACTATAAAATTTATCAATATAATTCGATTTAAATTCGACGAATTGAATCAAATTTCTTAATTTAAGCAAATTGTTCTAATAATTTGCTCATCCCTAATTCAAATTACATACAAATAGAAATTAATTATTCCCCAAATTAGTATATCTATCTTACAAATTTTCATCCTTGATTAAAATTACATACAAATGGATATTAATTAATAATTATTCTCCAAATTAGTATATCCATCTTACAAGTTTTCGATTAATGCATTTTAAATGCAATGTGAACTCTTTTATGCTTGATTTACTAATTTTATATCATATATTTAATTTAATTTATTATTTGTAATAAAAATTGAACAATAATATTAAATAAAAAAGGAAATATTTGGAACAATTTTTGGTAAAAAATACATATAATTTTAGTAAAATTAAAATTAAAATAATATTTTGTATATTTTATATTTTTATTATTATTGCTAAATAAAAGAAAGAAAAAATAGCGTAGAATTTTAGTACTTTTGAGAAAGTTATGTGGCAAAATCTATCCTAAAATAGTATTTTATTATCTTATTAGTGATGCCCGAAAGTTTCAACGATTGCATTCTTGCTTTGTCCATCAGCCTTCCCTCAAGTTTCCTTCTTTCTAAGCCAAAGTATTTGATTTATCTACCATAGTCCCTGCCAGACTCTTCGAAAGTTAGCTTCTTTTCCACGTTCTATGCATTTTCTTCTCAAACATCATTTGGGTTTTCTTCATCAGCTTTTCCTTTAAATTATTCATACCTAATATCGATTATCCTGAATAGTCTTTACAAATTTCCATCTGGGTCAACCACTGCTTTTTCTGATCCAAACCTCAGTTGTTCTTATCCCTGAAAGCTGAAATAGTAGTCGTGCATAGTTCATAGATTAGACAAACATGGGTAAATGTCTGAGCAAAGGAAGAGACCCAAAACCTGAGTACAACGGTTATAGATCAGTTGGAGGAGGTGGAAATAACTACCGGAAGATACATGAACCTGTTGGTCCCCAATCTAAAGCTCCAGTTCAACAAGAGCCCCAATCATCTTCGAAACCTTCTGAAGCTCCAGTTCAACAAGAGCCCCAATCATCTTCGAAACCTTCTGTTCAAGTCCGTAACCTAAAACAAGCTCAGAGGTCAGATACAATTCTGGACAGAGCATTTGAGAATGTTAGGGATTATTACACTGTTGGGAAAGAATTGGGCAGAGGTCAATTTGGTGTAATTTATCTTTGTACTGAGAATTCAACTGGCCGCCAATACGCTTGTAAGTCTATATCAAAAACGAAGCTTGTTGCCAAAAGTGATAGAGAGGATATAAAGAGAGAGATTCAGATTTTGCAGCATTTGAGTGGGCAACCCAACATTGTTGAATTCAAGGGTGCTTATGAGGATCAGCAGGCTGTTCATCTTGTCATGGAGCTATGTGCAGGTGGTGAACTGTTTGATCGGATCATTGCCAAGGGTCATTACAGTGAAAGAGCAGCTGCTTCTATATGCAGATCAATTGTTAATGTGGTTCATGCCTGTCATTTCATGGGAGTTATGCATAGAGATCTCAAACCTGAAAATTTCTTGCTATCTAGCAAGGATGAGAATGCCCTTTTAAAGGCAACGGATTTTGGTTTGTCAGTTTTCATTGAGGAAGGTAACAATTGAATTTTGTTCCTTATTTGTCAATTAGATGAACATCTGACCTTATTGATTGTTGGATTACTTCTCAATGAAATCAGTGGCTTTATAAATTTATTGGAATCAACAAACAACACCTAGGTGAAGTATGAACATTCTTGCATAGGTCCATCGTATGCATTTTATCACTTGGATTTTTTTGGATGAAGATTGTACGTTTAAAAGTTTGGTGAAAATTAGTGTGCCTAAAATTTATTAGGAAGATTGAATACATTGGGCTTGTTAATTCAGAAAGTAACTTGACTTTTTATGGAATTTACTTAACACTATGATTTGAGAATACTATGCCAAATTCTCTGTAAAGATAGTTTAGAATCCAGTCTCTGAAATGGTCACATAGCTCGACTTTTTGTGGAATTTACTTACCCCTAATTGTACATGTTGTTTCTTGTACAAACTTTTTCATGAGGTTCATTATTAATGAAAAGTGAACGCCTTGGAGCAGCCACTAATGTCCACCTTCTGATGATAAACTCATGGCAGGAAAGGTGTATCGGGATATTGTGGGAAGCGCATACTATGTTGCTCCTGAAGTACTAAAGCGCAAATATGGGAAGGAACTAGATATATGGAGTGCAGGGGTTATATTATACATTTTGCTCAGTGGCGTACCTCCTTTTTGGGCTGGTAAAAAACATATTTCTATACTTTTGTTCAACACACATATTAATTTCTAGGCGGAACTAGTTTTTTTTTTTTTTAAGGGTGAAATTAAGTATTTTTTATATTTGCGACTTTCAGAAACAGAGAAGGGCATATTTGATTCCATATTGGAAGGACACATTGACTTTGAGAGCCACCCTTGGCCGAATATATCACGCAGTGCAAAGGACCTAGTCCGGAAAATGCTGACCCAAGACGCGAAAAAAAGAATTACTTCTGTACAGGTTCTAGGTAAGAACATCACTAACAACTGCTACATCAAAGAATATACATCCTCATTAAAAGAGCATATAGAAACAGTTTTTGGGCAACTATAGGCTAGTATTTTTGTGATTTGATTATATAACATATCAAAATGAATACACAACCTTCATTTTTCTTTTACTGCTTCAAATTTACATAATCATTCCACTTCAAGGTCATTAAGAACATGGCTTTGACATCTACACTATTTGAGTAAAATGAAGCCAATTCTACTTTCATGTGAGAATTGGCAACCATAGTTCTAACTATTATCAAATTTGGATGGCTTGTTTAGAGCACCCATGGTTGAGAGAAGGTGGCGAAGCGTCAGATAAACCTATAGACAGTGCAGTGCTTTCTAGAATGAAGCAGTTTAGGGCAATGAACAAACTGAAACAACTTGCACTAAAGGTATGTATGTTTAAAGATCCACATCCTTGGAGTACAACGTGCTTAAAAATATTCACATAACTTATGGTAAGAAAGATCAATGTCCTACATGTCATTCATAGTGCTGTATCATTTCTAATATACTGAATGATTAACACTTGCAGGTTATTGCTGAAAATCTTTCCTCAGATGAAATCCAAGGACTGAAATCAATGTTTGCAAACATCGACACTGACAACAGTGGCACCATTACTTATGATGAGCTGAAGGCAGGATTGGCCCGTCTTGGTTCTAAGCTCACAGAAGTAGAAGTGAAGCAGCTTATGGACGCTGTAGGATATCACTGGAATCTAAGTGTTCTAATTACAGATATATTTCTTTTGATTTGTACCCAACTTATTTCTTCCTTTTTTTTCCAGGCTGATGTGGATGGGAATGGAACCATTGATTACATTGAATTTATCACTGCCACAATGCATCGACACAGGCTAGAAAGGGAAGAACATCTTTACAAGGCCTTTCAGTATTTTGATAAGGACAGCAGTGGGTGAGTGTTCTTCTAATATCTGAAATTATCTATTTAAAATACAATCTGTAGATCAAGAAAGTTCTTGAGCAAGCCTATATTCTTTCCTTTTTTTTTTGCACTTCGAAACTTCATTAGTTATTAATACGCACCAATAGAAACTCGTTTGAGTGAAAATTTAGTCAAAGAAGGATAAATAGAGACTTCAATACAGCCTGTAAAAAGTGATGTTGTTTTTATTTTTCATAACTATGATTAAAAGTAAAAAAAGTGATGCTATTTATTTGTTTCTTTTGGTGACATCTTCAGGTTTATCACTAGAGATGAACTTGAAACAGCAATGAAAGATTATGGTATGGGTGATGAGGACACAATTAGGGACATAATATCTGAAGTCGATACAGATAACGTAAGTCGATCACTTCCATTTTCAGATAAGATGTAAGACATTTTTAGCATTGTTATTCATCTTGACACTATGTTGGGTTAACAGGATGGAAAGATTAACTATGATGAATTCTGTGCAATGATGAGAAGTGGTACCCAACCGCAAGCCAAGCTCTTCTAAGTCTATTTCTTCAGTCTGGCTATTGCAAACAGTAAGCACTACACGTCAAAATAAACTTTCATATGAGAGTGAACTCGAGACATCTTTGTGGGGTATCTACCCTACTACTGGTTTCTATCAATCTACAACATCAATCCGCTTGATAAACACTTCTTTTGGTTTGGATTGGTTTCTTTGTGCATAACGCAGTATGTTGCATAATTTTGTATCATTTTCCTGAGAAATTATTTGTCTTTTAATGCTTGACAGAGGAGTTATTTTAAGAAAGATCTGCCTTTGGAATTTGGATTTATCTACTTAGGCTGCTTACACTTTTTAACTTGAAATCATTTGTTAGAATTTAGTACAAATTAAGCCTTTTATATATATTGATCAAACATCAAATTAAGATGTTGTTTCAGAATGTTACTTCAAGCTATATATTTTACTGCTATTTGTTCTCTTTAATGGTTGGAGGTTATATTTTTGGTGTTCTTATTTATTATATATGCACCAAAGTCCATCCATCTTCTAAGATTCTTCACAAAAACTCAACAAAGTGAACCTTACAAACAAAGCAAAAAAAAAAAAAGATGAGAAAAGAAAAAAAGATAAGTATTCAAACTTCAATCATCTATTTTGATTAACGATAGTATTTTAAAACATTCAAAACAAGTTTACATCAATTAACAAACTGAATACGTAACTTTCAAGAGTCTTCATTTTTCTTTTACTGTTTCAAATTTACATAATCATTTTGCTTCAAGGACATTATTAACATGGATTTGAGTTCACAATGACTTCCTACCACCTCTTGTCTTCACTGGAGTTGTTGCCTATTTAGCTACACTGCATAATGCAGCTGTCATGGAACTTGGAGAAATATACCTTTTATTGTTTCAGGAGTGCATCCATTGGTCTCTCATTTTAAAAAGCTTCGAATGTGATGCATCTGAAGAATAACATGTCTGGCAATCTAAGTCATGGTTTTTTTTTTAAAAAAAAAGAGATTGTTTTTTTATCATAAAGGACACAGTACAAAAACCTTAGAACGTTACCCTATGGCTACCCGGAGCCAAAACAAGGCCCCCCTGTCCCGAATAATGAAAAATTACTGGAAGGGAAGCTCCAAACAAGTCCCTACATCTACTTCCCAAAGCACAAACTATCCAGTGAGTACTTTTTAATCAAAGCAAACATGTCAACATGTTCTTAAATAGCCCACCACAAGACACATTTGACACACACCACTACCACAGCCACGTAAAAGCACATACTACACCACACACCAACAACAAACAACACACACAAACAAAAGAAGTAGCCAACCTAATGAAATAGCACAACAGAAGAGACAAATACAAACAACACAGTGAGACAACCAAAACACATCAAGAACACATAGTAACCTGAAAGACAAGTGTGAAGCCCATTTTTACAATGTTAAAAAAGATGACTTAATTGATGGAATATTATTGCAATTCAATGGTTGCTCACCTACCATAGAAAATGGGAGAAGAAAACATATGTAAGTGCATATGTTATCTCTTTAAATAGTAAGAAGAGACATATGTAAGCGTATATGTTATCTCTCTAAATAGTAACATTTTCCTCTCTATAAATGGAGAGATCGTTTGCTCATTTCTATCATCTCATTGCAAAATCTCATATATTCTAAGTATTAAAAGTTTCTCTACTTAAAAATAGTTCTTTTCTCATTGTGAGATTCTCTTATTATAAGAAAGAATATATTGTTCTCTCCTTATATTTAGAGAAAAGTTATCAAGCTTTCAATATAATAAATTCTTTTCGGCCTTTATTCGTGGAATAACGTGTAATTATTTTTAGTAAATTACGTAAATATTTGTGTCTATTTTACCTTTATTCTCTCAATTTTACTTTGATTATATATTAGATTCTACCCGTAAATTTTTTAACGTAACCTATAACAACAACACAACAAAGAAATTCAAGAAATAGAGACTAATACGAACTTTAACAAATTTGAAACTTCTATAGGCAGTAAGCTCCAACAGGATCATCGTCTCGCCTACATCCAGAGCCATTTCCAAGCCAAAAATAGACCAGCACTCACTTAGAGAACATCGTCTTCAAACACAAACTAAAACAGAGATGCAATTTGCGTAACATGATGTCCAGAAAGCAGATGCTCACAAAAAGAAGAGATAACATGCTCAAGAAGTAAAATTCGTTCGAATCATTACTCATTTGATGAACGATGCTTGAGGTTGATGACGAATGATGTAGATGACACACAATGCTTGAGGTTGATGTGGCGAAAATCAACAAGAAAGATAAGAAGAGCAATGGAAATGACGAAGAAATTTGAGAAAAATGGAAACCCTAGCGAAATTTGGAGGAAGAAGAGATGCATTAGAAAGCTCTTAAGGTTGAACAATCTAAGTTATGCTTGCAGTATTATGAATAGAAAGGATATTAGCATCCCATGAAATCGTCAAAATTTCCATACATCTACGAGGTCATGTTGTAGTTCAATCAAGCTCAAACCCATAGTGTTCCAATCCTCATCTAATCTCCTCCATGTAGTTTAGAAGTTAGTAACTTTGTATTCAAAGTGATGATATCCACCGGAAAAAGATAGTTAATATGTAGTAGGTGTATCTATCCATATATCCAACATGTTAAATTGTACAAAATGTGGAATTATTAGTCTCGGGTTAACATAGCCTTAATTCCTGGTTTGCTTTTGTTTCGTTTTTTTGTTGACTTTGAACCTTTTTGAGATAAAAGGAACCAACATTTCCGCCATAACACTGCTTTATAACACTAAGTGGGGTGGTTTATATCAATTTATGTATCATGACATAATTACATAATTGAAATAATAATTGTTTATACCAATCTCTATACATCTTTCTTGATCCTAAATTATCAATCGAGCTTTGTTTATTTTTTCAAAGACTTTTCTTTCTTTTGCCTCGGGGTTTTGTCTAAAATAGGCAAAATTTTTAAGATAGTTTAAAAAAGAGCAGAATTGTGTTATTTTTTAAAAATGAGCTTTTTTTAACCGCCCACCCAAAACCTCATTTACTAGCCGGTAATTCATTTGTAAATCGTTTGGAAGAATTCGAACAGTGAGGACGCACAAAACACTCGACCATTACTATCTCATTGTGAAGCTCTGCATTATCTCATTGTTGAGGAAGAAGATGAACAGTGTGGTATCTGAATGAATATTTGGGATGCTGTTCTGATCACTTTTTATCGTTATGGCGTCTGTGTTACCTATGCTTCTAGGTTCTGTACATGCATATTTAGTCTCTATTAACTATAAAAGTTTCATGCATTTGCAGTGCCCAGTACCCATTCCATATCTATTGGATGCAGTCAAATATGTAACATACTTTCGATGATTTGATGCAGCAAGTTAGGCATCCCGATGGTTATTGGCACTGGGAGGTGTCGGGAATGGATGAAGTGTCTTTGTTTGATTGATATCTGTAACTGATTTATGCTACATTCCAAACTCAAGTTTTAATGACAATAAACCAATACCCCCTTCTTTTTTGGGATGAACTCTTCAATAATGGTCTGATGCACTAAAAGCTGAGATGTTTATATTTTTTTCTTTGATGCAAATATGGAAACAAGATAGAATAATAATGGAAGTTGACATGTGCACTACATTTGTGAGTTGGTAATGAAAATTCATAACGTGGTTGTGTTGTATTTTGTAGTGATAATATAACAACGTCGAATTGTTACTGTTGGATTTTACAATTAAGAGAAGTTGGAACCTGTTGTTATCATAGCTTGGTAGCTCGTAGTCTCGTACCTTTGCTTTCCATTGTAAACTTGTTTCCTTTTTCCATTATGTAAATAAGCCTGATTGTTATTATAATCTCAAGGTATATCTCAGGGTATATCTGGTATATCTCGTATATTTCAGGATATATTTGGTATATCTCGTATATTTCAGGGTATATCTGGTATATCTGGTATATCTCAGGGTATATCTGGTATATCTCAAGGTATATCTGGTATATCTCAGGGTATATCTGGTATATCTCAAGGTATATCTGGTATATCTCAAGGTATATCTGGTATATCTCAGCGTATATCTGGTATATCTCAGCGTATATCTGGTATATCTTAGGGTATATTTGGTATATTTCAGGGTATATCTGGTATATCTCAGGGTATATCTGGTATATCTCAGCGTATATCTGGTATATCTGGTATATCTCAGGGTATATCTGGTATATCTGGTATATCTCAGGGTATATCTGGTATATCTCAGGGTATATCTAGTATATCTTGTATATCTCAGGGTATATCTGGTATATCTCAGGGTATATCTGGTATATCTCAAGGTATATCTGGTATATCTTAGGGTATATCTGGTATATCTCAGCGTATATCTGGTATATCTGGTATATCTCAGGGTATATCTCAGGGTATATCTGGTATATCTCAGGGTATATCTGGTATATTTCAGGGTATATCTGGTATATCTCAGGATATATCTGGTATATCTCAGGTATATCTGGTATATCTCAGGGTATATCTCATGGTATATCTGGTATATCTCAGGGTATATCTGGTATATCTCAGGATATACCAGATAATACATATATAAATTTATGTATTTTTCATAATTCTTATTTCAATGACAATTATCCTTCATTAAATGTATAAGTGACACAACAAATTAAACTTACATGTATATTTTTTTTTATGAAAAGAGGGCCTTGGCATCGCCCATTCGCATCTTAATCATGATAAGAAGTAGTTTTTTGGGGTCATTTTTTGCTCAAATTATAAAAAGGCGCTATTTTGGGCCTCAAAATTTTTATTTTTATTTTTTTATCGTGGAAGTTCTTTATATATATATATTGAAAATAATAATAATGTAAATAAATATTTCAGAGACTGTATGAGCTTGGAGTACGTAGATTATTGGTGACAGGAACAGGGCAATTAGGGTGTGCACCAGCAGAATTGGCAATGAAAGGCAGTACTGGACAATGTGTAGCTGATCTTCAAAGAGCTGCTCAATTGTTTAACCCAAAACTTGTTGATATGATTAAAGAAGTCAATAGTGAGATTGGTTCTGACATATTCATAGCTGCCAACACAGCTTTATCTAACAGAGATTTTATCTCGGATCCAGTTGCATATGGTTTTGTTGATTTGCGAGAATCATGAAAGCTAACAAAGAAGAAAATCAGTGAAGAGAAAAAGAGAGAGTGCGTAGAGAAGGAGGGAGAAGAAGAAAGAAATTGGTGGGAAACTAATGCCCTTTTCCTAACCAAACCGGCTACTGGGAGAGTAAATAGAATTTTGCCCATTTTTAAACTTTAGCACAATTTTGCCTTTTTTTAAACTATCTTAACGAAAATACCTATTTTAGACAAAATCCCTTTTGCCTCCTTCCCTTTCAAGCTTTATTGATTCAATTTCCCACAACAGCCTTCTTTATTAATCTTTATCTCTTCTCCTTTACTTTTCTCAACAATCTTTTCCTATTTTCTCTCTTCTTCTTTTTCAAACAAATGCTACAAAAGGACTGAAGGCCATTTCTGGGGGCTCTGTTCTAAAATTTGGTATGCAACTTGACCTGTTGGGAATTAAGGTCCAAAAGCCAATTTAAATAAATAATTAATAGTCAAACTACAGGGTTGAAAAGCGAGGAGTGCTTGGGCATCCTCTGCCGCTCATTTTAAGTCAGTGTCGACTGTCAAGTAACTATCCTAATAAACCTGGCAAAGATTGCCAAAGCGTATAAGTATGTGATCATGAAGTTGTTTTTGATATCAAATCCAGCAAAACGAGTTCCGTAATTTTTTTTAAAAAAATCAAAGCATATGAATGTTTTTTTATAACAAACCTAGAATTATATAAATATTGAACTAACTAGAAGACATGAAGCAAGGGAAAACGTCACATTACGATATGCAAATGCAGTTTACGGAGACGCCATCATCACAAAGCTATGTGCTGCAAATATGTTTCATTACAATATATGCAAAATGAACAAGAACACTGTCTCATGAGCTTGGATGATCTGGTAGGTGCTTCAAGTCCATTTCAACTTGGTGAATTGTCCACTGCATATTTTCCAATTTTTGCAATTAAATGTCGAGATTTGAGTTTACCTTGGACCAAAAACAAAATATAGGTCCAATCTCTCTCTTTTGATCCAACACATCTACTCGTATAGAAAAGAAATACCTTGACAATTTCATGGTACTGCCTTGCAATGGTATCAAAGTGAGAATCAACACCTTGATACTCCCGAAGACGTGTTACCTGTAAAATTTGTATAAATCAGAATGAGATAAATGAAAAACAAGAGGCCGAACACCTAATAGCCATAATGCTTAGATGTTGATCAAGTTGGAAATTTTAACTAAAAGGAGTTTACTCAACATGTGTAATCATCACATTCAAAAATAGAAACTTGTTCACACAATAAGATCAAGTCAGTTTTGTAAAGATTAAAGATAGGTAGATTTGATGTGATCCATAATGTAGTAATCCCAAATGACTAATCCATAGACCCATAGGGCTTGGAGAGAAAATTGCAATACATCCTATTATTAATTCAGAAAACAGAGAACTCATATTAAAAAGGATAAAAATTAAAAACTATAAACTGCATGGAAATTAAATTAGGCAAAATAATAAAGAAACAAAAAAGGCAGATAGTAATCTTCAAAACAATTAGAGGCACATACTGCTTTGTTGTATGCAATGGAAGCTTCTTCTGTAGCCTTAACAAGATACTTCCTGATAAATAAGAAAGGATGGTTATAACCAGTCCTGAACCAGAATGATAAACATATAATCAAGAATGATATTGAAAATGAAAACTACCTTATTTTATGCAGAGCTGAAATTGATTACTAAGTGTAGGTTTCCAGAAGGAGAACATGTTCTAGTACCCTGAGATAGATTGGAGATTGTTACACTTATAACCTCTATCAATAGCATGTTCTGAACCATAACTTATATCTACTGGCACAAATATTATATTAAGTCAAGTCTCCTCAAGATAGCAAATGAATATGTACAGCATCAAGACGACCAGTGAAAATGCGAATAGGTTATTTCAAACAAATCTAGACAACAGGTTAGTAGAAAGTCCAAAAATGAAAATTCATAAAAGATGATGTAAGAAAGCACCATTAAAGAGAGTCGACTTCAAACCAACTTTTACTTTGCTATAATTAAACACTTTGATGTAAGATGATGGTAAGGTATTATGGGGTGCCCCTTCACGATATGACTTTTATTTTTTATCTCTATTGTAGAAAAGACTACATTTTTTTTTTATGCCTTTAATTGAACATGTTTTCATGAACAAACTAGAATACATGGCCATCTTTCTAGTGTTTTTTCCATCCCACTTTCATATGTACACATGTACATCATGCCTATTTCTTATTGGCAAGTTACATATTTCATAAAATTTCCTCCCATATAGGATGAATACTTTACTTGTTTATCTAGTTTGATCAAGAAGAACACATTTATCAAAAGACAGGAAAAAATTTGAACATATGGAAATATGTTTAGTATTTCTTTTTTGGGATTAAAAATGAAACGGAGCCTTGATACTCTATGCTTCACCTCATGTCTATTACTTGTAGGCTTGTAGCAAGTAATAAGTCTCATACCACTCGAAAAATATAAACAATAAAGGGTTGCTGTAGTTAAATATTATGTGAATGAAAGATATTTTTTGTTATATTATTACCTCACAACAGAGGTATATATAGAAAATAAAATATAAGAGTCATAAATAAAATAGAACTATGTACAGCTTAGAACTCTATTACAGATAGACACATATACACTAATTACATGACTCACGCTAACACTCCCCTTCAAGTTTTCTTGGAAAATGATACACAAACTTACTTGGGAGGTTCAATCAAATTCTATGATTATTGTCATGTCATGAAAATGAGTTTAGAGAGGTTCAAGGATTTGGCAGTAGACTTGGGAGTTGAATTTGATCGTCGTAAGTTCTATTACATGATACCAGGAGCTCTTGGTAATAAGGGATTAAATTTAATTTGGAATGAACAAAGCAAAAGAGATTTGTGACTACTTAACCATTAGTTCTATTAGGGTGATACATATATTGTTTGAGGAAGAAATTCTTGTAGAAAATGAAGTTATGGGTGAAGATGAGCCATTGGAAGTTATGGTTGTGGGTGAAGCACATGTGGAAGATAGTGGAGATATTTCTACTGCAAACAGTGAAAGTGATAATTCTAATGACAGTTCAGATTGTGAGGAAGGGGCTATTCAAGATAACAAGATACTTGATATGAATGATGCATCATTGGAAAGTATTAAATTAAACACAATAATGTGTTTTTCTTCAATTAATGTTTTGAGGAAAGCTGTTAAGTTGTATGAGATTAAACATAGAAGAAAGATAAAGAGAGTTAAAAATGATTTGGAAAGGTTTAGTATAAAATGTGATAATGGTAATTGCATAAGGGAGATGTGTGCTAGAAGATGTCATTTAGACAACACTTTTCAAATAATTGTCATAAAGAAAAATAACACAAATGCAAAAGAAATTATAAGGATAAGATTATAACAAGTACATTTGTAGCTGAGCACAATTTAGAGTTCTTAAAATATATTCGAAGGGTGAGATGGAAAATGATGGCTAACAAAGTAAGAGAACAAGTCCATGTGAATGTAAGTGTACACCAAGTTAGGAGGGCAAAGAAGAAAGCTAAGGTCATGCTTCAAGGATCACATAAAGATTAATGCTCCTTGCTTAAAACTTATATTTCTAAGTTAAAGAGAACCAACCTCAACACTATTGCTGAATTATGTACTATGGAATTAGAAAATGAGAAGGAAATGTTTGTATGTCTTTATGTTTGTTTTAGTGCTGTAAAGGAAGAATTTTTAAGGGATTGTAGGAAATTCATTGGGGTTGATGGTGAATTCCTGAGTGGTCCCCATCAAGGATAATTGTTATATGCTATTGAGGTAGATGCCAATAATGGAATCTATCCCCTTGCATATGCATTAGTCAAGGTGGAAAGTAAGGAAGCATGGAACTGATTTTTTGAATTGTTAGTAAGTGATTTAGAGTTTAATGGAGGAGATGGATTTGCTATAATTTCATACGAGCATAGTGGTATTATTGATGTTGTTAAATTTTTTTTCCTTAGGGCAGAACATAGGTTATGTGCTTGGTATATTTTACAAAATCATGAAAAGAATGTGAAGTTGAAAAATAAGAAACTAAGTCTTAGTTCATGTTTTTGGTCCATTGCAAGGTCAACAACTATTGTGAAATACGAGAAAAATATGGAATGGTTGAAGAAAGCATGTGTTAAAAGCTTATGATTGGCTCCAAAAAAAGGGAACAAAGTCTTGGTGTAAGGCATTTTTTAGGAGTGATTCATTATGTGATAAGCAATCAAACAATGGATATGAGTGTTTCAATGGAAAAATCAAGATCACAACCTGTCATAACAATGTTAGAAGATGTGAGAAAGTATATAAGAGATAGATGGGTTGAAAAGAAGGAAAAGATGCAAAGCTGGTTTAATTTAATTGGAAAAAGAATAATGGTTACTTTTGATGAGAACATGGGCCAATCAAGAAATTGTAGTGCAATTCATCACGGGAAAAATCTATTTAAAGTTTCATTTGGGAATAACAAAGTAGTTGTAGTGAATTTAAACCAAAGAAATTTTTCGTGTAGGGTATGGAATTTAACTGGAATTCCATGTGAACATGCACTTAGGTGTATTCTTTTTCAGAATGAGGATCCAATGGATTATGTGCATAGATTACTAAAGAGAGAATCTTATGCATTTTCTTATATGCCAATATTGAACCCTGTGCCTAGCAAGAAATATTGGAATAATGTTGAAGGAAACACAGTAATACCCCATATTTCAACCAAAAAAAGAGGCAGATGAAAGAATAGTAGAGCAAGTTCGTCAATTTCAGATTTTTGCTGTAGGAGAGAAAATGTGATTGCTGAGATTATACATGGAAAAAAAAAACAAGCCAAATAAGTTAAGGAGGATTGGAATTGGAAAGAGTTGTACAATTTGTGGAAGGAACAGACATAATTGAAAGACTTGCAAGAAAAAAGCAAGAAGTAGCTCCAACAATTTCAGCATCTGTTGCATATGAGGTATGAAATTATCTAAATATTTCATTTTAAAATTGTTTTATTTTTCTACTTATTGGTGTGTTTATTTACATAGGTACCTATTAATAACAATTATTGTCCAATTCTTAAAAATGAGATATTGTGTTATCATTTTGCAAATATTTATTGAATATACAATAAGTTCTTTATATGATGCAATACAGTTAGTATAGTTATACATAACATAATTCTTTTAATTTTAGTTAGTGTAACTTAATTAACTATGTTAATATAAACTCATGTCCAAGTTGCTGTTGATATAGGAACCCAACAATCCCAGGTAAACATTTTATCATATTTCGAGTATATGAAATATGACAATAATTATAATTATTATCATTTGATATATGACAATAACTATTATATTTCAAGTTGAAGCTAAAAAGGACAGTGCACAAAAGTTAGATATCGTATAAGATGACATTCAGAACTTTTGGATGCAAATTAATTGGGTATTTTGTTAAAAGCTTAAGTTTAGGACATTCAGGATATTTCTCTTATACTAATGGGTGTGTTTAGGACTTAATTCACATTAAGTCATTTTGATACAATTTTAGGATTGATTTGAAGAGTATTTTAACAATTTATTCAACGTAATGGATGAATAGTTATGAGCAAATAATTATTATTTTTTGTAAAAATATTGGTATTTGAAATGAATGATATTATGGTTTATATAAATAGAGAAGCACAATTTTGACCAAATTTTTTAGCACAATTTATTCATTCAAATATAAAATATAAGTTATTTATTAGTTTTGTGATTTATAGATTAGTCACTACTAATTTTATTATTATTATTACGAAAAGTAAGCACTTTTAGATTTATTATTAAAATGAATATTTATTGTCTATTAAAAATATTGAAATTTAGTAACATAATTTTTACATTATAATGTTTAAGTTTCATATATAATGAAATTATAGGTACTCATTTCAAAAATTTTGGGACTAAATTACTCATTTGTATTTAATAACGAGATTATTATAATCTTTTTCCAAGAATTAAAGGGTTTTTAATATTTAATATGATAATTATGGGACTAAACTATTTAAATTAAATAATTATTGATTAAATTCATGAAAAAAAGGGTAAAATAAATCCTAAAATCCTCTCACACCCAGTATAAAAATTTGCATAATATAAGACGATTTTTTTATTAAATTGAAAAATAAATAAGACGGTTGTGACCGTTTTATAAATTTTATAGTTTAATTAATAAAAAAAATTTGAAGCATAATTTTATAAGATGTTTACCGCCAGTCTTATAAATTGTAAGGCGCGTCTATAAATTATATATAGAAAAGCCGCCTTATATTGTGTTAATGTTAATTAGGGTTAGGGCAAGTATCACTACGAGTCCTTATTTCTTCTCAGCCCTCGGTTCTCTCGTGTCCCAAAACCATCTGCTAGCCCTCATCATCCCAGCCCTCCCTAAGCCCTAAGCCCTTAGCCTCATTTGTCTTCTCCAGTATTGCGCCACCATCTCCTGCGCCGTTATCCTCTCCAGGCTGCTCCTTTTCATCTTGCCGTTCTTCTCTCCAGCGCTGCTCCTCTTCGCCGTTTATTGTTATTAATATCTTGACTTTTTATGGAATTTACTTACCACTACGATTTGAGAATACTATGCCAAATTCTCCGTAAAGATAAACTTTAGAATCCAGTGTCTGAAATGGTCACATGGCTCGACTTTTTGTGGAATTTACTTACCCCTAATTGTACATGTTGTTTCTTGTACAAACTTTTTCATGAGGTTCATTATTAATGAAAAGTGAACGCCTTGGAGCAGCCACTAATGTCCACCTTCTGATGATAAACTCATGGCAGGAAAGGTGTATCGGGATATTGTGGGAAGCGCATACTATGTTGCTCCTGAAGTACTAAAGCGCAAATATGGGAAGGAACTAGATATATGGAGTGCAGGGGTTATATTATACATTTTGTTCAGTGGCGTACCTCCTTTTTGGGCTGGTAAAAAACATATTTCTATACTTTTGTTCAACACACATATTAATTTCTAGGCGGAACTAGTTTTTTTTTTTTTTAAGGGTGAAATTAAGTATTTTTTATATTTGCGACTTTCAGAAACAGAGAAGGGCATATTTGATTCCATATTGGAAGGACACATTGACTTTGAGAGCCACCCTTGGCCGAATATATCAAGCAGTGCAAAGGACCTATTCCGAAAAATGCTGACCCAAGACCCGAAAAAAAGAATTACTTCTGTACAGGTTATAGGTAAGAACATCACTAACAGCTGCTACATGAAAGAATATACATCCTCATTAAAGAGCATATAGAAACAGTTTTTGGGCAACTATAGGCTAATATTTTTGTGATTTGATTATATAACATATCAAAATGAATACACAACCTTCAAAAGTCTTCATTTTTCTTTTACTGCTTCAAATTTACATAATCATTTCACTACAAGGACATTAAGAACATGGCTTTGACATCTACACTATTTGAGTAAAATGAAGCCAGTTCTACTTTCATGTGAGAATTGGCAACCATAGTTCTAACTATTATCAAATTTGGATGGCTTGTTTAGAGCACCCATGGTTGAGAGAAGGTGGCGAAGCGTCATATAAAGCTATAGGCAGTGCAGTGCTTTCTACAATGAAAGCAGTTTAGGGCAATGAACAAACTGAAACAACCTGCACTAAAGGTATGTATGTTTAAAGATCCACATCCTTGGAGTACAGCGTGCTTAAAAATATTCACATAACTTATGGTAAAAAAGAGCAATGTCCTACATGTTATTCATATTGCTGTATCATTTCTAATATACTGAATGATTAACACTTGCAGGTTATTGCTGAAAATCTTTCCTCAGATGAAATCCAAGGATTGAAATCAATGTTTGCAAACATCGACACTGACAACAGTGGCACCATTACTTATGATGAACTGAAGGCAGGATTGGCCCGTCTTGGTTCTAAGCTCACAAAAGCTGAAGTGAAGCAGCTTATGGACGTGGTTGGATATCACTGGAATTTAAGTGTTCTAATTACAGATATATTTCTTTTGATTTGTACCCAACTTATTTCTTCATTTTTTTTCCAGGCTGTTATGGATGGGAATGGAACCATTGATTACATTGAATTTATCACTGCCACAAGGGATCGACACAGGCTAGAAAGGGAAGAACATCTTTACAAGGCCTTTCAGTATTTTGATAAGGACAGCAGTGGGTGAGTGTTCTTCTAATATCTGAAATTATCTATTTAAAATACAATCTGTAGATCAAGAAAGTTCTCGAGCAAGCCTATCTTCTTTCCTTTTTTTTTTTTTACACTTTGGAATTTCATTAGTTATTAATACGCTCCAAAAGAAACTCGTTAAGTGAAAATTTGGTCTAAGAAGGATAAATAGAGACTTCAATACAGCCTGTAGAAAGTGATCTGTTTTTTATTTTTATTTTTCATATATGGGAATTTTTTTAAACTCTCAATATATAGAAATTTTCCAAAACTCTACAAAAATATGAATTTTTTCTAACTCTTCATAAATAGAAAATTCTCCACTCTCTAAAAATAGGAATTTTTCAACTCTTCAAAAATAAGAATTTTATCCAATTTTTTTTTTCTTTTCAAAACTTTCCATATAGAGAAAATTTTTCAAACTCTCTATAAATATGAATTTTTTCAAACTTTTCAAAATAAGTATTTTTCTTCTTCTAAACTTTCCAATAATAGGAATTTTTGCAATCTCTAAAAAAAAAAAAGAAAATTTTTGTCCAAAATTAGGATTTTATTCCAAACTTTCCAAATTTAAGAATTTTTCCAAACTCTCCATAAATAGGATTTTTTTTTATAAACTCTCTAAAAGTAGGATTTTTTCCATCTCTCAATAAATATAATTTATTCCAAAATTTTCAATAATAGGAATTTTTCTAAACTGTCCATAGAAATTTATCAAAACTCTCTAATAATAATTTTTTTTCAAAACTCTTCAATAATAGAAGTTTTTCCAAACTCTCCAATAATAGGAGTTTTTCCAAACTCGAGAAAAAAAGAAATATTTCCAAACTCACCAATATTAAATTTTTTTCAAAACTTTCAATAAATAGAATTTTTTCAAAACTCTCCAAAATTAAGAATTTTTTAAAACTCTATATAAATGTGAAAATTTCAAAACTCTCCAATAATAAGAATTTTTTCAAACTTTTCATATATATGAATTTATCCCAAACTCTACAATAATATACTTTTCTCTAAAAATGTGAGTTTTCTAAACTTTTCAAAATTATAAAATTTTCCAAACTTTCCAAAATAGGGATTTTTTTTCAAAGTTTTCAAGATTAGGAATTTTTCAAAATTCTCCAACAACAGGAATTTTGTCCAAAATTAGTATTATTTTCAAAATATCCATAATTAGAATTTTTTTGAACCATCAATAAATATAAATTTTACAAAACTCTTCAAAAAAATTGGAATTACTCCAAACTTTCCATAAAATTGAATTTTTTCATTCTTTCCAAAAAAAAAAAAAAGAGGAAGTTTTCAAAACTCCATTTTTAAGAATTTTTCAAAACTCTCAAAAAATAAGAAATTTTCTAAACAATCCAAAAATTGGAACTTTTCTAAACTTTTAAATAATAAGATAGGAATTTATCAAAACTTTTCATAAATAGAACTTTTTCTTATATCTCCATAAATTGAAAATTTTCCTAGATGGTTTTTTTCTTTTCAAAATGTTCTAAGAATAGATATTTTTCTAAACTCTTCATATAATGGATACAATTTTTACAGAAATAGGAAATTTTTCAAGCTCTACAAAAATAGGAGTTTTTCGGAACTCCAAAAAAGGGATTTTTTCTAAACTCTTCAAAAATAGAAATATTTTCAAACTTTCTACAAAAATTGGAATTTATCCAATTTTTGCAAATTTAGAAATTTTTTCAAACTCTACAAAAATAAGAATTTTTCCAAACTTTCTAATAATAAGAATTATTCAAACACTCCAAATTTAGAATTTTTTTCGAAACTCTCTAAAAATAATATTTTTTTTTTCAAACTATCCATAAATATGAATTTTTTTGAACTTTCCATGTATATGAATCTTTCTAAACTCTCAATATAAATATATAAGATTTTTTCCAAACTATGTGAAAATTTTTCAACTTTACAAAAATAGGAATTTTTTCAAACTTTCAAATAATAGGTATTTTTTCAAACTTTTCAATAATTGGAATTTAACAAAAATTTCCAAGAATAAGAATTTTTCAAACTCCCAAAAACAATGAATTTTTCAAACTTTGTATAATAAGAATTTTTTTTGAAACTATTCATAAATAAATTTTGTTCTAAAATAGGATTTTTTTCCCCCAAACTTTGCAAAATTATTAAATTTGCCTAACTCTCCATAAATAGAATTTTTTCTAAATTCTCCATAAATAGGGTTTTTTTTTTCTTAAAAACATTCCTAAAATTGTTATTTTTCAAACTTTTCAACCCTTTAGAAATTATTCCAAAATTTTCAAATTTAGGTTTTTTTTCCAAACTTTTCATAAATAAGAAGTTTTCGAAATTCTTCAATAGTAAGAATTTATCAAACTCTCCAAAAATAGAATTTTTTTGCAAAATTAGGAGTTTTTCCAAACTAAGTTTTGATTTTCTTTCTAAACATACACTTGTAAGCTACGTGTTTATTGAAACCAATAATTAATCATGGTTTTGTGTCCCTTATGTTCTAGTAAATTCAATTGCTAGTTTTTTGAGGACATTTTTTCCTTCTTTCTTTAGGTACTAAATGATTAGGCGTTTTGTTTATCCATTAATGTATGAATTTTTATCTTTGTTTATAGCCATTGATAAAAGTTCATGAAGTCGGAAGTTGAAGCATGACATTGAGATTATAGCCATTGAGATTGTGAATTAAGGGTTTGAGTTTTATGATTTTTAATCCTAAGATATGTGATTGAGTGTACTATTTTATAGACAAATTTTAGATGTTCTAGTTATTAATGAGGTTGTTAACGAGTATATGAGTAATAATTAAGTTTTGATTTTTAAGATCGAGTTTGAAGGAGCATATAATTAAGTTGATTTGAATTTCATGGATTTTGTGTTGAAAGAAAATATTTGAGGAATGATTAAGAATGTGAATCAAGGGTTGGAGTTTTATGATTTTTAATCGTAAGGTATGTGATCGAGTTTACTATTTTATAGACAAATGTTAGATATGTTAGTTGTTAATGAGGTTGCTAACGTGTATTGAAGCAATTACTTAGCTTTGATTTTCAAGATTGAGTTTGAAGGAGCTTATAATTAAGTTGATTTGGATTTCATGGATTTTGTGTTGAAAGAAAGTATTTGGGGAATGATTAAGAATGTGAATCAAGGGTTTGAGTTTTATGATTTTTAATCCTACGATATGTGAATGAGTTTACTATTTTATAGACAAATTTTAGATATTCTAGTTGTTAATGAGGTTACTAACGAATATATCAGCAATAACTAAGTTTTGATTCTCAAGATTGGGTTTGAAGTAGTAGATAATCATGTTGATTTGGATTTCATGGATTTTGTGTTGAAAAAAAATATTTGGAGAATGATTGAGATTGTGAATTAAGGGTTTGAGTTTTATGATTTTTAATCCTAAGGTATTTAATTGTGTTTACTATTTTATAAACATTTTTTAGATATTCTTGTTATTATTGAGGTTACTAACGATTATAAGAGCAATAATTAAGCTTTGATTCTCAAGATTGAGTTTGAAGTAGTAAATCATTTTGATTTAGATTTCATGGATTTTGTGTTGAAAAAAAGTATTTGGAGAATGATTGAGATTGTGAATCAAGAGTTTGGGTTTTATGATTTTTAATCCTAAGATATGTAATTGAGTTTATTATTTTATTGACAAATTTTAGATATTCTAGTTATTATTAAGGTTACTAACGATTTTAGGAGCAATAACTATGCTTTGATTCTCAAGATTAACTTTGAAGGAGTAGATAATCATGTTGATTTGGATTTTGTGTTGAAAAAAGGTATTTGGAGAATGATTGAGATTGTGAATTAAGGGTTTGAGTTTTATGATTTTTAATCCTAAGATAAGTGATTGAGTGTACTATTTTATAGACAAATTTTAGATATTTTAGTTATTATTGAGGTTGTTAACGAGTATAGAAATAATAATTAAGTTTTGATTTTCAAGATTGAGTTTGAAGGAGCATATAAGGAAGTTGATTTGGATTTCATGGATTTTGTTTTGAAAGAAAGTATTTGAAGAATGATTAAGAATGTGAATCAAGGGTTGGAGTTTTATGATTTTTAATCGTATGATATATGATCGAGTTTACTATTTTATGGACGAATTAGATATGTTAGTTGTTAATGAGGTTGCTAACGTGTATACAAGGAATTACTTAGCTTTGATTTTGAAGATTGAGTTTGAAGGAGCTTATAATAAAGTTGATTTGGATTTCATGGATTTTGTGTTGAAAGAAAGTATTTGGAGAATGATTAAGAATGTGAATCAAGTGTTTAAGTTTTATGATTTTTAATCCTACGATATGTAAATGAGTTTACTATTTTATAGACAAATTTTAGATATTCTAGTTGTTAATGAGGTTACTAACGATTATAGTAGCAATAACTAAGCTTTGATTCTCAAGATTGAGTTTGAAGGAGCATATAAGGAAGTTGATTTGGATTTCATGGACTTTGTTTTGAAAGAAAGTATTTGAAGAATGATTAAGAATGTGAATCAAGGGTTGGAGTCTTATGATTTTTAATCGTATAATATATGATCGAGTTTACTATTTTAGGGACGAATTTTAGATATGTTAGTTGTTAATGAGGTTGCTAACG
The DNA here is from genome assembly GCA_029378325.1 of Elaeagnus macrophylla. Classification (NCBI taxonomy): domain Eukaryota; kingdom Viridiplantae; phylum Streptophyta; class Magnoliopsida; order Rosales; family Elaeagnaceae; genus Elaeagnus; species Elaeagnus macrophylla. The sequence continues at coordinate 18,606,092 of CM055646.1, read as the reverse complement.
TGTATACAAGGAATTACTTAGCTTTGATTTTGAAGATTGAGTTTGAAGGAGTTTATAATAAAGTTGATTTGGATTTCATAGATTTTGTGTTGAAAGAAAGTATTTGGGGAATGATTAAGAATGTGAATCAAGTGTTGTAAGTTTTATGATTTTTAATCCTACGATATGTAAATGAGTTTACTATTTTATAGACAAATTTTAGATATTCTAGTTGTTAATGAGGTTACTAACGATTATAGGAGCAATAACTAAGCTTTGATTCTCAAGATTGAGTTTGAAGTAGTAGATAATCATGTTGATTTGGATTTCATGGATTTTGCGTTGAAAAAAAATATTTGGAGAATGATTAAGATTGTGAATTAAGGGTTTGAGTTTTATGATTTTTAATTCTAAGATATGTAATTGAGTTTACTATTTTATTGACAAATTTTAGATATTTTAGTTATTATTAAGGTTACTAACGATTTTAGGAGCAATAACTATGCTTTGATTCTCAAGATTAACTTTAAAGGAGTAGATAATCATGTTGATTTGGATTTTGTGTTGAAAAAAGGTATTTGGAGAATGATTGAGATTGAGAATTAAGGGTTTGAGTTTTATGATTTTTAATTCTAAGATATGTGATTGAGTGTACTATTTTATAGACAAATTTTAGATATTTTAGTTGTTATTGAGGTTGTTAATGATTATAGAAATAGTAATTAAGTTTTGATTTTTAAGATTGAGTTTGAAGGAGCATATAATTAAGTTGATTTGGATTTCATGGACTTTGTTTTGAAAGAAAGTATTTGAAGAATGATTAAGAATGTGAATCAAGGGTTGGAGTTTTACGATTGTTAATCGTATGGAGTTTTATGATTGTTAATCGTATGATATATGATCGAGTTTACTATTTTATGGACGAATTTTAGATATGTTAGTTGTTAATGAGGTTGCTAACGTGTATACAAGGAATTACTTAGCTTTGATTTTGAAGATTGAGTTTGAAGGAGCTTATAATAAAGTTGATTTGGATTTCATGGATTTTGTGTTGAAAGAAAGTATTTGGGGAATGATTAAGAATGTGAATCAAGTGTTTAAGTTTTATGATTTTTAATCCTACGATATGTAAATGAGTTTACTATTTTATTGACAAATTTTAGATATTCTAGTTGTTAATGAGGTTACTAACGATAATAGGAGCAATAACTAAGCTTTGATTCTCAAGATTGAGTTTGAAGTAGTAGATAATCATGTTGATTTGGATTTCATGGATTTTGCGTTGAAAAAAAATATTTGGAGAATGATTAAGATTGTGAATTAAGGGTTTGAGTTTTATGATTTTTAATTGTAGGATATGTAATTGAGTTTACTATTTTATTGACAAATTTTAGATATTCTAGTTATTATTAAGGTTACTAACGATTTTAGGAGCAATAACTATGCTTTGATTCTCAAGATTAACTTTGAAGGAGTAGATAATCATGTTGATTTGGATTTTGTGTTGAAAAAAGGTATTTGGAGAATGATTGAGATTGTGAATTAAGGATTTAAGTTTTATGATTTTTAATCCTAAGATATGTGATTGAGTGTACTATTTTATAGACAAATTTTAGATATTTTAGTTATTATTGAGGTTGTTAACGAGTATAGAAATAATAATTAAGTTTTAATTTTCAAGATTGAGTTTGAAGGAGCATATAAGGAAGTTGATTTGGATTTCATGGATTTTGTTTTGAAAGAAAGTATTTGAAGGATGATTAAGAATGTGAATCAGGGTTGGAGTTTTATGATTTTTAATCGTATGATTTATGATCGAGTTTACTATTTTATGGACGAATTTTAGATATGTTAGTTGTTAATGAGGTTGCTAACGTGTATACAAGGAATTACTTAGCTTTGATTTTGAAGATTGAGTTTGAAGGAGCTTATAATAAAGTTGATTTGGATTTTATGGATTTTGTGTTGAAAGAAAGTATTTGGGGAATGATTAAGAATGTGAATCAAGTGTTTAAGTTTTATAATTTTTAATCCTACGATATGTAAATGAGTTTACTATTTTATTGACAAATTTTAGATATTCTAGTTGTTAATGAGGTTACTAACGATAATAGGAGCAATAACTAAGCTTTGATTCTCAAGATTGGGTTTGAAGTAGTAGATAATCATGTTGATTTGGATTTCATGGATTTTGCGTTGAAAAAAAATATTTGGAGAATGATTAAGATCGTGAATTAAGGGTTTGAGTTTTATGATTTTTAATTGTAGGATATGTAATTGAGTTTACTATTTTATTGACAAATTTTAGATATTCTAGTTATTATTAAGGTTACTAACGATTTTAGGAGCAATAACTATGCTTTGATTCTCAAGATTAACTTTGAAGGAGTAGATAATCATGTTGATTTGGATTTTGTGTTGAAAAAAGGTATTTGGAGAATGATTGAGATTGTGAATTAAGGATTTAAGTTTTATGATTTTTAATCCTAAGATATGTGATTGAGTGTACTATTTTATAGACAAATTTTAGATATTTTAGTTATTATTGAGGTTGTTAACGAGTATAGAAATAATAATTAAGTTTTAATTTTCAAGATTGAGTTTGAAGGAGCATATAAGGAAGTTGATTTGGATTTCATGGATTTTGTTTTGAAAGAAAGTATTTGAAGGATGATTAAGAATGTGAATCAGGGTTGGAGTTTTATGATTTTTAATCGTATGATTTATGATCGAGTTTACTATTTTATGGACGAATTTTAGATATGTTAGTTGTTAATGAGGTTGCTAACGTGTATACAAGGAATTACTTAGCTTTGATTTTGAAGATTGAGTTTGAAGGAGCTTATAATAAAGTTGATTTGGATTTTATGGATTTTGTGTTGAAAGAAAGTATTTGGGGAATGATTAAGAATGTGAATCAAGTGTTTAAGTTTTATAATTTTTAATCCTACGATATGTAAATGAGTTTACTATTTTATTGACAAATTTTAGATATTCTAGTTGTTAATGAGGTTACTAACGATAATAGGAGCAATAACTAAGCTTTGATTCTCAAGATTGGGTTTGAAGTAGTAGATAATCATGTTGATTTGGATTTCATGGATTTTGCGTTGAAAAAAAATATTTGGAGAATGATTAAGATCGTGAATTAAGGGTTTGAGTTTTATGATTTTTAATTGTAGGATATGTAATTGAGTTTACTATTTTATTGACAAATTTTAGATATTCTAGTTATTATTAAGGTTACTAACGATTTTAGGAGCAATAACTATGCTTTGATTCTCAAGATTAACTTTGAAGGAGTAGATAATCATGTTGATTTGGATTTTGTGTTGAAAAAAGGTATTTGGAGAATGATTGAGATTGTGAATTAAGGATTTAAGTTTTATGATTTTTAATCCTAAGATATGTGATTGAATGTACTATTTTATAGACAAATTTTAGATATTTTAGTTATTATTGAGGTTGTTAACGAGTATAGAAATAATAATTAAGTTTTGATTTTCAAGATTGAGTTTGAAGGAGCATATAAGGAAATTGATTTGGATTTCATGGATTTTGTTTTGAAAGAAAGTATTTGAAGGATGATTAAGAATGTGAATCAAGGGTTGGAGTTTTATGATTTTTAATCGTATGATTTATGATCGAGTTTACTATTTTATGGACGAATTTTAGATATGTTAGTTGTTAATGAGGTTGCTAACGTGTATAGAAGGAATTACTTAGCTTTGATTTTGAAGATTGAGTTTGAAGGAGCTTATAATAAAGTTGATTTGGATTTCATGGATTTTGTGTTGAAAGAAAGTATTTGGGGAATGATTAAGAATGTGAATCAAGTGTTTAAGTTTTATGATTTTTAATCCTACGATATGTAAATGAGTTTACTATTTTATTGACAAATTTTAGATATTCTAGTTATTAATGAGGTTACTATCGATAATAGGAGCAATAACTAAGCTTTGATTCTCAAAATTGAGTTTGAAGTAGTAGATAATCATGTTGATTTGGATTTCATGGATTTTGCGTTGAAAAAAAATATTTGGAGAATGATTAAGATTGTGAATTAAGGGTTTGAGTTTTATGATTTTTAATTGTAGGATATGTAATTGAGTTTACTATTTTATTGACAAATTTTAGATATTTTAGTTATTATTAAGGTTACTAACGATTTTAGGAGCAATAACTATGCTTTGATTCTCAAGATTAACTTTGAAGGAGTAGATAATCATGTTAATTTGGATTTTGTGTTGAAAAAAGGTATTTGGAGAATGATTGAGATTGTGAATTAAGGATTTAAGTTTTATGATTTTTAATCCTAAGATATGTGATTGAGTGTACTATTTTATAGACAAATTTTAGATATTTTAGTTATTATTGAGGTTGTTAACGAGTATAGAAATAATAATTAAGTTTTGATTTTCAAGATTGAGTTTGAAGGAGCATATAAGGAAGTGGATTTGGATTTCATGGATTTTGTTTTGAAAGAAAGTATTTGAGAAATGATTAAGAATGTGAATCAAGGGTTGGAGTTTTATAATTTTTAATCGTATGATATGTGATTGAGTTTACTATTTTATGGACGAATTTTAAATATGTTAGTTGTTAATGAGGTTGCTAACGTATGTTGTTTGATTTGGAAATTACTAACCAAGAATTGAAGAGCGATTGGACGGATCTCTTCATAAATTTTATTTAGTAGGTGAATTATTAATTGTGAATTTAGTTCACTTTGAGTCCAAATCAATATTTTTGATTTTGATTTTAATTAGTAAGATTGCAATATTTTTTGTTTTATTATGAATTTTGCTCAAAGAACAATATTTCTGTGACTTGTATTTTTCCTCGGAGAATTTTTTTTTTGTGACTTGTATTTTGAATCTTAATTTTGGGATGGAGTCAGCAAGTCACAGTTTCATCAAGTTCTTAACATTGTGTTGGATCAGATCATTAAGGTTTGACAGCTTACTGGTACCTTTGCTTTTTATTTTTTTGATTTATAAATCGGTAATTGTCTCTTTTTCAATATGTTCACTGGCACGCAAGTTTCTTGACTAGAAATGGTATTATGTCTTCCACAAGCCGATTTTGTCATCTCATGACTGATTTTAATGCTTGATATGCAGATTCCGACGAAGAAAACTATAGGCCTTCAAACTATAGGCTTCAATGTATAGTTGGAACTGTTGTCTTGCTTATCAATAGGGGAAGAATTCTCACATCTTAACGTCCAAGGAAGAGTTGTTCTTCATATACCTTCTTCCTCTTATAATATTCAATGCAGGGTTAGTATATACTATTGGGAATAAGATAATTTTTGAGACAACTTTAATTTAGAGCTTCCATTTAATTACTTGGGTTGTTAATTATGCCAGATTTCAAGTGAAGAAGAAACGATTCTTTCACAACTTTTTAACCATTATGCTGTTTGGGGTGATTGGTGTTTTCATTTCAGTGTCCATTATATCAGTTGGTAATATTCTCATTATTCTGCTAAATTATTTGGACACATATAATGTCTTTGGAAGTTGTAAATAATTTTTAGTTCTATGCTAAATTTATGCAACTTAATTTTTGCCTAGGCAGCTAGTGGCTGTTTCCAAAACTGAACTTTGTTGGTCTAAATGCCCGCGAATATCTTGGTAATTATTTTTTTTTTCTGCAGTATTCTTATAGAATAGCCTTTTTATGTAATAGATGTATTTACAACTTTGTTTTGCGTTTGAATGTGTACTTGTGGTTTCAATTCAGCTGTAGGAAGGATATTCTCCTCAACTGATGCCATGTGTACACTGCGGGTTAGTTAGGTTCAATTTTCATATGCTTCTAATTACAAAATAGGTCGTTTGTTTCTTGGACTTTGTAGAAATGTCATAATATGTAGGTTCTCCATCAAGATGATACCCCTTTGCTGTACAGCCTCGTTTTCGGAGGAGTTGTAAATGATGCAACATCTATTGTTCTGTTCCACGCTATTCAAAAGATTGATGTTTGACGGCTTAGTGGCAAGACTGCTCTTCATGTTTTCGGTGATTTTATGTATTTATTCTCAACAAGCACTGCGCATGGAGTCCTAGTAAGTTTGAGTATGAAACATTTAATTAGCATATGTGCGACTCTTAACTTATTCTAAATAAAATTCCTGCTGTGTCTGTGATGAATGTGTTCCACATTAGCTAGAGATGGCAGATTTTGAATTTGTTTGAGTTCAGAGTACTTTCTTAATGAACAACCTTTAGATTGAAAGTCCATGTCTCAACAGCAGTTTCATTCATCGGTTGCGTTAACTTTTGTGCTGTAAATTCCTAGTCTCATTAGTAGCCTTGGTTTTTTTGACCCAAAAAATGAAAAGAAAATGGTAGCCTTCCTTTAAGGGAGAGAATTAATTTGGTATCTAGTGATAGAAAGGGAACTTTTCACCTAGGTATCAAACTAATCCATCTAATGGAGTAAATGTAATGGCATGAAATTTTGAAGCATCACAGTATCCAGCCATTAATCTCCAATGAGATTGGTGAACATGTGATAATTGTATATATTAGTGGGCGAACAAGCCTTGGAACAATGTGCAGCATTCATGGATTTTTTTATTTTAAACGGGGTTCCAATTTCTAGTCTTCTTATTCTTTCTTTCTTTCTTTTTTTTTTTTTTTTGGGATTCTGTCCTGAATAGTTTTTGATTTCTTGGAGTCAGGACTTTTGACAGCATATGCCCTAAAAACCCTTTGTTTTGGGAGGCACGTCATTCTGACTTTTGTATGTTAATTTTTCACCTTACACCACTTGCTTATTATTTTCATATCTCCATGCGTGTAAACTTTTTTTATTTGCATGCAGACATTCAAGCATTCGTGCTTTAATGATTTTAATGGCTTATCTGTCGTACATGCTGGCTAAGGTAGATTATTGTGCTTCTGAACTGATCTAATCTCTATTATTACTATGATTGCCACAAAATTCATAAATATGTGTATAGTACTTTCTTATTATTATATTTTCCCTAAAATTTTAAAGTTGATATCAAGTGTACTTCGTGGAGCTGAAAGAATTGAGTGGAATAATTACTGTTTTCTTCTGTGATTCTAATTTCACATTATGCATGGCATCATGTCACTGAAAGTTCTAGAATCACAACCAGGCATGTATGGATGAATTATATCGGTTTTAGATGAATTTTTATCTCAATAATAGGAATTTTTTTAATTTTTCTAAAAAATAGGAATTTTCCAAACTTTTCAACAACATAAATTATTCCAAACTTTCCAAATTTAGGGTTTTTTCCATGCTTTTTCATAAATTAGAAGTTTTCCAAATTCTTCAATGATAAAAATTTGTCAAACTCTTCAAAAATATTTTTTAGTGTGCAAAATTATGAGTTTTTCCAAACTCTCCATTAATATGATTTTTTTAAACTATTCATAAATAAGAATTTTTCCAAACTCTTTTAGAAAATGTTGAAAAAACAACATACATAACACTCATCAAAATTTGTAATAACAAAAATTACATCCCTTCTATTCAAGCTTATAATTTCACAATTAAAAAAATGTTTAATATATCATTTTTCTTTTAACACTTGTTCAATTGGAATTGAAAGATGATAATTTAGTCTTGTTCAATGTTGAACATTCAAATTAAATGTTCAATGTTATTAGAGTGCTAGTTTTGTTATTATCAGTTTTAGGGGTGTTAGTTTTAGTAATTTTTCAAAAAGTTTTCAAAACTCCAGATATCAGAATTTTTCATCTCTCCAAAAATAAGAACTTTTTCAAACTCTCTAAAGCTAGGAACTTTTCCAAACTTTCAAATAATAGCTTTTTTTATAACTTTCCAATAATAAGAATTTTTTCAAACTTTTTATAAATATGATTTTTTCCAAACTTTACATAATTTGGTTTTTTGTTTTCATTACCTTCCAAAAGTAGAATTTTTTCCAAACTTTTCATAAATATGATTTTTTCAACTTTACATAAATTGGTTTTTTATTTTCATAACCTTCCAAAAGTAGAAATTTTTCCAAACTTTCCAAAATTATAATTTTTTACAAGTTTTTTAAAATTAGGAATTTTTTCAAAGCTCTCCAATAATAAGAATGTTTTCAAACTCTCCAAAAATAAGAATTTTTCAAACTCCTATTAAATAATAATTTTTCAAACTTTCCAATAGATTTTTTTTTCTTAACTCAAGTAATATGAATTTTTTCTAAACTTTTCGTATATAGGTATTTATACAATTTTTACAAAATTAGAAATTTTTTTAAACTCTCTAAGAAAATAGAAAATTTTCAAACTTTCCAAAATTAAATTTTTTTCGAAACTCTACATAAATTTGATTTTTTTTTCATACTATCCATAAATTTGAATTTTTCCAAACTATCCATATATAGAAATTTTTCCTAACTTTCAAATAATAAAAATTTATTGAAAATTTGCCAAAAAAGGATTTTTTCCTAATTTTCCAAGAATTTTTCAAACTCTCCAAAATTAGGATTTTTTTGAAATTCTTTGCAAGTAAGATTTTTCGAAACTCTCCATAGTAGGAAAAATATGAACTTTTCATTTCATAACATTGAAATAATAGGAATTTTTTCACTCTGCATTATTGAGAACTTTGTTAATGTTATCTAAAAATAGTAACTTTGTCAAAAATTGGAATTTTCCAAAACTTTACAAAAATAAGAATTTTTCTAAACTCTCCACCAATATAAATTTTTCTAAACTTTCCAATAACAGATTTTTTTTTTTCTAGACTCCATATACAGAAATATATGCAAACTTTTAAACAATAGTATATTTTTCTCTTCAAAAATAGAATTTTTTTCAAACTCTAAAAATAGAAATTTTTTCAAAATCTACAAAAATTGAATTTTTTTTTCAAAAATTAGGACTTTTTCCGGGCTTTTCAGACTTTTCATATATTGGAATATTTCAAAATTTTACAAAAGTAAGAATTTTTTTGAAATATCCAAAATTAAGAATTTTTCAAACTCTCCAAAAATAAGAATTTGTCAAAAATTAAGATTTCTTCCAAACTTTCCATATATAAGAATTTTTTCAGACTCTTTAATAAAAGGAATTTTTTCAAACTTTTCAAAGTAAGGATTTTTTCTAAACTTTCCAATAATATAAATTTTTGCAAACTCTTCATATTAAAACTTTTCAAAATAAGGATTTTTGTCCAAAATTCAGATTTTATTCCAAACTTTCCATAAATATGATTTTTTTCAAACTCTTCAAATATAGTAATTTTTTCAAACAATCCATACATAGAAATTTTTTCAAACACTATGTATAAGAATTTTTTTAAACATGCCATTTATAAGAATTTTTTAAAACACTACAAAATTAGTAATTTTTTTGAACTTTCAATAAATTTGAATTTTTCCATACTCAATAGACATGAATTTTTCAAAACTTTTAAAAAATAGGAATTTTTCCTATACTCTTAAATAATATGAATTTATTAAAACTCTCATATATTTGGAATTTTTCAAACTCTAAAATGTTAGGATTTTTCAAAATTTTCAATATATAAGAATCCTTCAAACTGACCAAAATAGAAATTATTTCAAACTTTCTAAACTTAGTAATTTTTTCACTCTCTTCAATAATAGAAAATTTTTAAAACTTATCGATAATAGGGATTTTTACCTGTCCAAAAAACGGAATTTTTCAAAACTCTAAAAAAAAAAGAAATTTTGTCCAAAATTAGGATTGTTTTCAAACTCTCCCATAAATATAAATTTTTCAAAATTCTCCCAAAAATAGGATTTTTTTTCGAACTCTCCGATAAAAATAGGAAGTTTTTAAAATTTCTCAAATATAAGAATTTTTCCAAACATTCATATATTAGGAAGTTATCTAAAGTATCCATACATAATTTTTTTTCAAACTCTCCTATCAATGGAATTTTTCCAAGCTCTCCACAATTAGTTTTTTTTTTTTTCAAAATATTCCAAAAATTTTTATTTTCCAAACCTTTCAAAAGAAGAAAAATTTCCATACTATCTAAAATGAAGATTTTTTTGAAACTCTTCAATAATAGGTAATTTTCCAAAGCTCTTCAATATTTGGAATTTTTTCAAAGCTCTCCAATAATAATGATTTTTCAAGTTCAATAATAGAAATTTTGTCCAAATTAAGATTTTTTCGAAAGTTTTCATGAATAAGATTTTTTCAAACAATTTGAAAATAGTAGTTTTTTCCAAATTCTCCAAAATTAATAAATTTTTGAAACTCTTCATAAATAGGAACTTTCTATAAATAATTTTTTTTTTCCGTTCTCCTAAATTTGAAATTTTTTCACTCTCCAAAACTTTCAAAAATTAGGATTTTTTCCTAACTCTTAAATAATTGGAATTTTTCTGTTGCTCTCCAATATTAGGATTTTGTTCAAAATAAGAATTTTTTCCAAAATTAGTAATTTTTCTAAATTAGGGATTTTTAAAACTTTCCATATATAGGAATGTATCCAATTTTTCCAAAATTAGGAATTTTTCAAACTCCTAAAATTATGATTTTTTTTCCACACTCTAAACTATTTACAAATATAAAATTTTCCAAACTTTCCATACATAAGAATTTTTCTAAGCTTTTCAATAATATGAATTATTTAAACTCTCATAATATAAAAATTTTGTCCAAAATTAGGATTTTTTCTCTGTATGTAAAGAAGGTTTTTTTTTTTCTTTTCTTTTTTTCAAACTATCCATATTTAGGAATATTTTTAAAACTTTTCAATAATAGGAATTATTCAAACTCCCCAAAATTAGGAATTTTTTCTAACTCTCTATAAATAAGAATTTTTTCGAACTTTCTAAAAATGTACATTTTGTCCCAAATAGGAATTTTGGTTCGTTTCGTTTCTGATCCATTTTTGTCTATTTTTCTTTTGAGTGTTGAGCATTGGAAACAATATCATTTTAGGATGTATGATATCGTCGAAGAGTCTCTCTCATATTTTAAACACTGCGATTATATTTCTGTATTGTTATTATGAGGTATAGATCTGGCTGAGTAGAGCCACATATCTTATAAGAGTTGAGTTGTTATAACAATAATTCGAGCATATTTCTGTATTGTTATTTCAAGGTGTAGATATGGCTAGGAAGAGGCACAGATCTTATGAGAGTTAAGTTGCAGTTATAAAAATGCATAGTGTATTTCTGTATTGTTATTACGAGATCTAGATCTGGCTAGGAAGAGCCACATATCTTATGAGAATTGAGGTGTTGTAACAACAATAAATCGAGGGTATTTCTGTATTGTTGTATGAGGTTTAGATCTGGCTAAGAAGAGCCACATATTGTGTGAGAGTTGAGTTGCTGTAATAACAATACATCGAATGTATTTCTGTATTGTTATTATGAAGAGCCACATATCTTAAGTATTATCTCGAGTTATCGTGTAATTGTAGGTTGCCGTGTGTCGGCTAGGGTCGCAAAGTTATACATATGTGAAGAGCCTATGTATTGGTGTGCCATGTGTGGGCTAGGTGTTACAATTTAGCAACTTATTGGCATGATAATATTTGGATATATAAGCCTTCAGTAGTCAATCACATCACATCACATTGTGATGGAGCTTTGAAAATGAGCTTGGATTTACTTAGACAGCAAGAGCAACATTGGTAGTTAGGACAAGCTGTCCCAACTAATAGGGGTATAGGTATTTTACCTTATTGAGTTGTATTAAATGTTTATTTTTTTTAATGAATTTGCTGCTAAGTAGTAACTTTAAGCAAGTTGTGGATGTTACCACTTAAAATTTAAAGCTAAGTAGATTTACCACGTTGCATGCTGTTTCATATTTGATCGCATTTTTTGAGGGAACAATTATCACTTTTTAAATATGTTCTCACATATGAGGTCTTGAAGTGATTGAAAATTTGTTATTGATTTCACTATATGTTTACCTAATTCACATGATATATGCTTATTGTTTTTCTATTGCTTGTTGCTAGCTTGGACAGGAGCATGTTTTTATTAGTTATTTTGTTGTGCTATTTACTTAATTTAAGTCTTGAGACTTGGCCGAGTTGGAATAAAGCTCGCGAAAAGATTCTATGTGTTGGCATATTCACTCCCTTTTAGGTCTCAGCTACTTGTTTAGGTCGAAAATTCATTTCACTTATGTGCAATTATTTCAACGTATGGAACTCAATTGGTATCAGAGTGAGTCACCCTTGTTTAGGTTTAACTGCCTTGGTATTCAATTCTATAGCTCTATCTACACAAATAGACGCTTTGTTGTGCCCTTTGTCTCTAATGGAGTGGATTATTGTTTATTAGGGTGTTCAAAAACCAAACCAAACTGGACAGTTTAATAAGTGAAACGGTCCGGTCCGGTTTTTTATTTTCCAAACTGTTTGACTAACGGTTCGGTCCGATTTTTTGAAATTTCAAGCCGGACTGAACCGAAATTTAAAATTATTTTTAATATATATATATAGATATATATATATATACATCAATTAATTAGAAGTTCTGATTTAGAACCAACCAGCCTAACGCGAACATTCTGAAATTTCCAGAGCCCTAACGCGAACCCTAGCGTGCGCCTCGTACCGCCTGCAGTCAGCCAGCCCGCGAGCTCCCCTAGCCGTCCTGCGCCCCTCCAGCCGTTCAGCTCCTCCTCTTCTGCCGACAAGGACGCCACTGGATTTGTCTCCGTCACTTTGCTCCATCACATTCTCACCAGCATAGGCGAGAAGCTTGAGCCAGCTGAGTTCGACGAGTGGATCCGCGAGGTGGATGTTGATTCTGATGGCAAGATCAAATACGAGGACTTCATTGCCAAAATGGTGGCCAAGTGAAGACGTTGATCGATTTGAGTTGTGTGGTTTTGATGGGATATTTCTCAACAATATGGGTAAACCTTTGTTTTTAATTTGATTTTTTTCTTTTTCTTTTTAATTAATGGTTGGGATTAGGGTTTATATGGATTTTGCTGTGGTGAATGAAATCTCTTCGATCAATGTTATTTTTTGAAAGTTATTGGTGTTCATATTAAATAGCTATTTATGGGTGATTGTTAATTTTGGATAATTTCAGATTTGATGATTTTATTTCCATTTATTTTGGATGTTGGATTGATGAATTTCCATAACAGCTTTAAATTTTTTGTGTCTGGACATGATAGTTGAATTGTTTGCTCTGCAAAAAGAACTGCTGTTGTATATTTTGTCCAAGCAAGGTTAATATTTGTCCTGTAATACATGTGTTTACATTAAATTCTGATTCTTGGGTATGAATTACATGTAACTTATTAAAAAATGTATAATTTTATAGAAACATAATAATGTATAGAACTAGAGACATTTCCACCATCAAATGAGCATAGTATTTTTTTTTTTTTTTTGTGACGACATTTTGAACTGTTCTACTTGTATTCATGATCATAACGTTACTACTTGAGATTTTCAAAAAATTTGGCCCGAGAAAGATTGATGGGATTTTACTAGTTGATGTTACCTTGCAAGTTGTCATTCTATCTAGTTGTTTTGGCTAGCTAGAAAGGGAAAAATATGTAGAATTGAGGGAAGCATTTGATATCAAATAGTCTATGCTTTTGTCAAGCTATATGTTACAAAAAGGAAAATGCTTTCTTTTACAGTTGTGGTTTGAATGACCAGGTTGTTGTTATCGTTATCAGTTAATGTTGCCTTTGTTAGCTATTACTATGTTACTTTTAACTTTCTAATTCCCTGCTTTGAGAAATTTCCAAGTAGAGGAAGAATTACAGATGAAATTTCCAAATAGTCTATGTTAATTGACGTTAGAGCAGTTGTAGCAAATAACATGTTTGCGTTTTACTTGTGTGGTGGGTTCATGTTATGTTGTGGTTAAATTAATATGTTATGTCGTTGAAAAAATCGTTAACCAAACCGGACCAAACCGTTCGGTTTTAAAATTTTATTAGTCAATCGGTTCAGTTCGATTTAGTTAAATTAATGTGTTCGGTTCGGTTCAGTTTTTTTTTTTTTTGGGGCCAAAAAACGGATCGGACTGCGAACACCCCTATTGTTTATTGTATGAGTTTGTTTATGTGCACTTGTGTTAATTGCATTATCTCTATTTTCCTATTTATTCTTGTATACTTTGTGCATCTCTAGGGTAGCATGTAAATTGCATTTGTTATTGTTTAATATTCATTTCATGATGTTTGTTCTGTAAATCATGTGATGTATGTTTATTGCATATCTTGTATTTTTTACTTCTTACCTCGCATAGTATGTTAAGTTGTCATATATGTTGCTATGTTCGCTTGTTTAATCCTCTACTAGTTGTTGCGACTTGTATTAAAAAATATTTTTGGAATTTTTGGGAAAAAATGTTTGAATATTGTTCCGTATTAATGTTTCAGAGTTGAGTTAAATATTAGTTTGATATTTGGTGAAAATTTTTTAATGATTTTTTTTTCATTATATCGATTGTATTTTTGTATTGGAATACGAGGCAGAGTTGGAGTTGAATTAAGTTTTATTTTAAAACGGAGTTGCCTTATTAACAATATATCAAATATTTTTCTGTATTGTTAATACATGGTGGATTTTCTCTATGATTTTTATTAGGCTTGTGTGTTATCTTGCTTGTGTTAATTGTGTATTTGTTTTGCTTTTTTGCATAAGCATCACGCTATATAATTACCTTGTATATTGCGTGTTAGTTCTATGTTTGTCTTTTATTTTTTGGTGTTCTTCTTTTGCACGTAATTCCTTATCATCTTGAAAACTCTTGTTTTGTTAAAATTGTATTTGTAATTTCTAATCATTAATATGTTGAGTAGTTTTTTGTATTAATGATTCGTAGATATAAGTTTTGAGAATTTGGTTTTTATAAATTGTATTTTCATATCATCAATATGTTGAGTATAGTTCTGTATTGGAAAATAAGGCGATTTTATTAAAACCATATTTTGTGATTGAAGGAGTTTGTGACAACAATACATCCAGTGTTTTTTGTATTGTTGATATGAGGTATTTTTGCACTTGTGTTATTCACTAGTGAGTCGAGTTCCTTCCCTCTTTTGACTAGTGATGGTGTGAATGTTGCAAATGATTCCTTTTGAGGCAATAGTCTGTGGATTGTGTTGATGATCTCTTTTGATGCCATTTTTGTCTTCTCTCTTATTTGTTTTAATGTTTTCTTGTGATTGTTTGTTTCATTCTCTTTAAGCATGTTTTTCGTGTGATTGTGAGCTGTCTCTCGTAACGTGTTTAGTATGCTTTCTTATTTTGTATGTTCTTTGTTGTGTGGATGCATTTGTTTAGGGGGAGTTGTGTGTGTAGGATGTGTAACATTGTTACTGCCTAATATGTATACAGTTTGGAGTAAATGTGTGCGTCAAATTCCTGATGTTTGAGGAAGTGTTGAGTCGCTTTTTTTTTTTTTTTTTTTTTGTGTGTGGTTGCCTTGTTTTGCTTATCTATAATTTGTGATCTTCCTTTGGGTTTTCTTCTTGATATCATCTTTGTTTGAACAATGCATAAATAGGACACTTAGTATGTTTTGTTTTGTGCATAGTTTGTAATCTCTTATTTCATGTCTTATTTTTGTTGCTTTGAAATGTTTTGTTGCATGTAGTTATTTGGCTGACATTTGTTGTTAGGTTGAACAGTACATGTTTTTCTTTGATAGACTAGGATGTATTTCTTTTTTTGTGTGCATAGTATGGGGTGAGGTTGTAGGATTAAATCTATTCGAAATATTTTTGGGGGGAGATTAATGAACCATTAGAAGTGTGTCAACTTGGAAGATAGTTGGATTTTTGGTCTACTTCTTACAGATTTGCTTACACATTTATGTGCCATTGGTGCTTTAGTGCCCTTCTTGACGATATGTCTTGTGTGTATTATGAAGTCTCTTATGTCGTACCTTAGCATGTATAAATGTGAGAGTTTGTGCTATATGCGTTCACTTAGGGGGAGTTTGTTTCTCTATGAGTAGGATTTTTTTTTTCATAACATTCCAAAAATAGATATTTTTTAAACTTTTCAAAATTATGATTTTTTTTCCAAACTCACCATAAATATGAATTTTTTTAAACTTTATAGTAATAGTAATTTTGTCTAAAAGTAGGATTTTTTTTTTTTTTTTTTTCTGAACTTTCAAAAAAGTACTTTTTCAAAACTCCAATATTTAAAATTTATCATAACTCCAATAATAAGAATTTTTTAAAACTCTTCAAAAATAAAATTCTTGTCCATAATTAAGATTTTTCATAACTTTTAAATGGAGTAATTTTTCCACTCTCTCAATAATAATAATTTTTTACAACTTTTTAGAATTAGTAATTCTTTCGATCTGGATAATAAGAATTTTTTCAAATTCAAACTCCAAAAATTAGATTTTTTTTCCATACTCTCCAATATTAAGAATTTTTCCAAACTCGCCATAAATGTGGTTTTTCACTCCAAAAATTAGGATTTTATTCCAAGCTCTACAAAATATATATATTTTTTTTTACCAATCTTCCCATAAATTGGATTTTTTGCTCCCAAAAAAAGTAATTTTTTCAAACTTTCTATATATATAAATTTTTCAAAACTTTCCAAAATTAAGATTTTTTCCAAACTTTTCATATTAGGGATTTATCAAAAAATTTCATCTATAGGAATTTATCATAACTCTCCAATAATAAGAATTTTTTAAAACATATAAATAAACAGGAATTTATCAAAACTCAACAATAATAAAAAAATTTTCAAACTCTCCAATAATAGGAGTTTTTTCAAACTCTCGAAAAAAAAAAAAACGAATATTTTCAAACTCTTTAGTATTAAGAACTTTTCAAAACTCTCAAAAATTTGGAATTTGGAAAGTTTTCATAACTTTTCGTGTATATAATGTTTTTGAAACTCTACAATAATATGAATTTATCTAAACTCTCTAATATTAGAAACTTTTTCAAATTCTCCAAATTAGGATTTTTTTCAAAACTTTCAATATATTTGAATTTTTTCAAACCTGGTAATTTTCCAAGTTCTCCTGTTATAGAAAATTTTTGCCTTCAAAAAGATGGAATGTTTTTTGAACTCTTCATGAATATTATTTTTTCAAAACATTACCAACATAGGAGTTTTCTAAACTTTTCAAAATTATAATTCATACCAATTTTTATAAAACAAGGATTTTTTTTCCCCAAACTTTCCAAGATTGTGAATTTTCCAAAACTCTTTAAAATTGGAATTTTGACCAAAATTAGGATTGTTTTCAAACACTCCACAATTAGGATTTTTTTCTATCCATAAATATTAGTTTTTCGAAACTCTCTAAAAATTGGAATTTTGTCCCTAATTAGGATTTTTTTCAATCACTCCGTAATTAGGATTTATTTTTTTCTATCCATAAGTATTAATATTTCAATACTCTTAAAAAACAAGAAGGAATTTTTCCAAATTCTCCATAAAAAAAAAAAGGAATTTTATCAAACTCTCTGAAAATATGTACTTTTCGAATAATAGGAATTTATTAAAACTTTCCTGAAATAGGTATTTTTTAAACTTTCCAAAATAGAAATTTCCGAAGTTCTCTAATAATATGGATTTTTCAAACTCTAAAAAAATAGGATTTTTGGAGAAAAATAGGCTTTTTTTTTTTTACCAAACTTTCAAATAATAGTTCTTTTGAACTCTTCATATTGGAATGTATACAATTGTTACAAAATTAAGAATTTTTCCAAACTCCCAAAAAAAAAAAAAAAAAAAGTAATTTTTTGTCTTATTCAAACTTTTGATAAATAAGATTTTTTCAAACTGTCTATAAATATGTATTTTCTCCAAAATAAGGACTTTTTTCCATACTTTCTAAAATTAGGTTTTTTTTTTTTTCCAAGACATAGGAATTTTGTATAATACTGAGATTTTTTTTTCCCAAATTCCCAAAAATTAGGAATTTTGTTCAAAACTAAGTTTTTTTTTCTTTCCAAAATTAGGATTTATTCCAAACTCTATGTAAAGAGGATTTTTTTCAATCTTTTTCAAATTCTCTAAAATTAAGAATGTTGTCCAAATTTAGGATTTTTTCCAAACTTTCTAAAATTAGGTTTTTTTTTTTTTTTTTTTTTTCAAATTCCCAAGAAATAGGAATTTTGCTCAATACTAAGATTTTTTTTTTCCTAATTCTCTTAAAATAAGAATTTTGTTCAAAATTTGGATTTTTTCCTAACTCTACAAATGGAGGATTTTTTTCTATC
The DNA here is from genome assembly GCA_029378325.1 of Elaeagnus macrophylla. Lineage (NCBI taxonomy): Eukaryota > Viridiplantae > Streptophyta > Magnoliopsida > Rosales > Elaeagnaceae > Elaeagnus > Elaeagnus macrophylla. Next base: position 18,587,922 of record CM055646.1, on the reverse strand, counting down.
CTTTCCAAATTCTCCAAAAATAAGAATGTTGTCCAAATTTAGGATTTTTTCCACACTCTGCATAAAGAGGATTTTTTTTTTTTTTTTTTTTTTCATTTGATCCTAAAATAAGTATTTTTCCAAACTCTAAAAAAAAAAAAAAAGAAGTATTTTTCGAAGTCTCCTATTGCATGGATTTTTCAAAACTTTTCATAAGAGGGATATTTTTCAAAACTTTACAAAATTAGTAATTTTTCTAAATTCTTCATAAGTAGGTTTTTTTTTTTCTTCAAAACATTCCAAAAATAGGTATTTATCAAACTTTCCAAAAATATAAATTATTCTAAACTTCCAATAATAGGAATTTTTCAAACTCCCAAAAAATAGGAATTTTTTTTCTCCAAATAATAGGAATTTTTTCAAATTCTTCAAAAATAATTGAAAGTTTTCCAATTTCTCTAAATATAAGAATTTTTCAATACTCTCCCAAAATAGAAACTTTTCAAAACTTTCCAATAATTGGAGTTTATAGAAAACTTTTCATAAATAAGTTTTTTTCATGAATAGTATTTTTTCAAATTCTCCGTAAATAGTTTTTTTTTTTTCGAAACATTCAAGAATTTGGTATTTTCCAAACCTTCCTAAATTTAGATTTTTTTCATTCTTTCCAAAATTAGGAATATTTTAAAAACCCTCCAATATAAGGGATTTTTTCAAACTCTCAAAAAATAAGAATTTTTCAAATTCTCTAAAAATAGGAATTTTGTTAAAAATTAGGATTTTTTTTCAAACTTTTCATAAATAAGATTTTTCCAAACTATTAAAAAAAGAAAATTTTCAAACTTCTACCCATATAAGGGCCAAGGGTCGGCACGGCACGCTAATTTGACGAGTTTGGCTGTGCCGGGTCAGGCCGACCCGTCCTTTTTGACACCTCTAATTCGAACTCTCCAAAATTAAGATTTTTTTTCAAACTATCGGTAAATATGAAGTTTTCATGTTTTTCACGTATTGGAATTTTTCTAAACTCTCAAATATATATGAATTTTTCCAAACTATCCGTATATAAAATTTTTCAAACTTTCAAATAATAGGAATTTTTTGAACTCTCTAATAATAAAAAATTATCGAAAGTTTCCAACAATAAGATTTTTTCCAAACTCCAAAAAAAAAGGAATTTTTTCAAAGTTCCAAAAATAAGAATTTATCGTAAATTTTGATAATTAGGAATTTTTCCAAAACATGGTCTTTTTCCCATACTTTACAAACTGAGAAATTTTTTCAAGCTCTCCCAAAATAAAATTTTTGTCCAAAATTATAATTTTTCCCAAACTCTAAAAAAAATATGTATTTTGTCCACAAATAGTTATTTTATCCAAATTTGGATTTTTTTTTTAAATTTTCTAAAATTAGAAATTATTCCAAACTCTCATTTGTCAAACTCTTTAATAAAAAGAAATTTGTCCAGAATTAGGAGTTTTTCAAAACTCTCTATAAATAAGTTTTTTTTTTTGAAACTATTTATAAATCAGAATTATTCAAAAAAATAGGAATTTTTCAAAACTTTTCAAATAATAAAGAAATTTTTTTGCCAACTTTTCTATAATAAGAATTATTCAAACTCTCCAAAATGAGGATTTTTTTTTTTCAAACTATCCATAAATATGAAGTTTTTTTAAACTCTCAATATAAAAGAATTTTTCTAAACTTTCTTTATATAGAAATTTTTTCGAACTTTGCAAAAATTGGAATTTTTTCAAACTCTTCTAAAATAAGAATTTATCGTAACTTTTCATAATTAGGAATTTTTACAAAATAAGAATTTTTTCCATATTTTTCATTTTTTTTTTCCAAAAATATGAATTTTTCCAAACTCTCTAAAATAAACCACTCAAATGAAAATTTTAAAGGGGAAGAAACAAATAAACACACTCTGTTTTTCTCATCAATAAGAACTAAAAACATATAGTTTCTCTCATTCTTGTTTTCTTCGTTATATATATATATAACACATATTTACAACAAATGAGGTTCTGTTTTCAACGCACTCAAATGAAAATTTTAAAGGGGATGAAACAATTTTTGATGCACAAAATCTTGATAACCAAAAGGGTATGGAGAGAAAATTGCAATACATCCTATTATTAATTCAGAAAACAGAAAACTCATTTTAAAAAGGATACAAATTAAAAACTATATACGTCATAGAAATTAAATTAGGCGAAATAATGTTGAAACAAAAGACAGATTAATTTTCAAAACAGTTGGAGGCACATACTGCTTTGGTGTATGCAATGGAAGCTTCTTCTGTAGCTTCAACAAGATAATTCCTGATAAATGAGAGAGGATGGTTATGACCGGTCCTGAACCAGAATGATAAACATACAATCAAGAATGATATTGAAAATGAAAACTACCTTATTTTATGCAGAGCTGGAATTGATTCTTGGGTGTAGGTTTTCAGGAGGAGAACATGTTCTAGTACCCTGAGATAGATTGGAGATTGTTACACTTATAACCTCTATCATAGCATGTTCTGAAACAGGACTTATATCTACTGCCACAAATAATATATTAAGTCAGGTCTCTTCAAGATAGCAATTGAATATGTACATCATCAAGACAACCAGTGAAAATGCTAATCGGTTATTTCAAAGAAATTTAGACAACAGGTTAGTAGAAAGTTCAAAAATGAAGATTCATAGATGTAAGAAAGCACTTTTAAAGAGAATCAACTTCAAACCAACTTTTTCTATGCTATGATTAAACACTTGGTAAGGTATTAGGGGGTGCCCCTTCACGATATGAGTTTTTCTTTTTATCTCTATTGTAGAATATACTACATTTTTGGATTTTTTCTGCCTTTAATTGAACATGTTTTCATGAACAAACTAGAATACATAGCCATCTTTCTAGTTTTTTTTTTTTGTTCCAAACTTTCATATGTACACATGTACATCATGCCTATTTCTTATTGGCAAGGTACATATTTCAAAAAATTTCCCCCCATTTAGGATGAATACTTGTTTATCTAGTTTGATCAAGAAGTACATCTTATCAAAAGACGGGAAAAAATCCGTATGGAAATATGTTTAGTATTTCTTTTTTGGGATTAAAAATGAAACGGAGCCTTGATACTCTATGCTTCACCCCATGTCTACTACTTGTAGGCTTGTAGCAAGTAATAAGTCTCATACCACTCGGAAAATATAAACAATAAAGGGTTGCTGTTGCTGATATGTTAAGCAACGGTAATGGCAAAGCAAACTATAAAATACAGAAAATGGGTCACAAACCTCAATTTTGCATTCATGGTCTCACACCTTTTGCAGAGCCAAGTGTTTTGCAGGTTCATCCTAACATTGAAATACAATAAACTTAAGAACCTTCTAAATAGATTAAAGTTCATCTACAATAAATTAAAGGCATAATATTATTCAGCAAAATTCGCAGCAAAAAATAGGCGTTACATATTTGTGCTGATGTTGAAACTTCAAATCTTTCACCAGCTTAATAAGCACACCAAGAATCTGCTCCAAGACCTATTTCAGACAAAATATTTTCAATAGTTCTTTGCCCCAAAAAACAAAAGCATAAATATTAAACAGTGTAAGGTTTATTTTGTATTGACAATTTTCGTGGACAAAATGTTTGATTGTAATCTAGAATAGGAATTCACCGATTAATCAGACGATACATGGTGATGGAGTCATCAAGCTTGGAACGCTCATATGACAGGTATAATATTATATCATGCATACATCTTCACACAATTAAGTACGACACTTAGTATGGATCGTAACGAAAAATGTAATTGTGCACATGTTGGTCGATCGATCGAGAGTATTGATCGATCGATCGAGTGGTCGATCGATCGAGACTGAGACAACTTCGATCTAGGTGCTCTCTGTTTGGACTGGATCGATCGAGCAATTGGATCGATCGATCGAACCCTTTTCGATCGATCGAGTATAGAACAACTTCGATCCAGGTTCTCTCTGTTTGAGTTAGATCGATCGAGTTTTGTGTATCGATCGATCGAGACCTTCTCGATCGATCGAGACGGCCTGTCGATCGATCGAGCCAGTATTATATTCCTACTCAAACTCTTTTTGTGTATTCGATCCATGTGTTACTTTTATCAATTTGACTCATTTAATGAGAAAGCAAAATTCTAGTATGAGTAGAAGTGTTAAGAAAGTAGAATCCTTGTGTGTGGAAATAGAGTCCTTATTTGCGTAGGATTGTTTTAATTGTGGAATCCTTGTATGAGTAGAATCCTTGTGTGAATAAAAGTGTTTTGGAAATAGAGTCCTTATTTGCGTAGGATTATTTTAATTGTGGAATCCTTGTATGAGTAGAATTCTTGTGAGAAATAAATGCTGATGTGAATAGAATCATTGTATGAGAAGAATTCTTTTGAGAACTAAATCCTGATATGAGTAGAGTTATAGTGAATTGCAAATCCTATTTGAGCTAGGATTGGACTCTATATAAGTGAAGGGATGTTTGTGCATAATCAATCAACTTGAGCATTTAGAATTATACAGCACTAATACTTTCTAGCATCTGAATTGTGCTTATTCTCTTCATCTATTGTTATTAGGCTTTTTCATGTTTTATTCATATGCCTAATTGATTTGCATGATATTGAGCTTAATATTGAATGTTCTAGAGTTTGCTAGCTGATCCTGTTTTTACATCGCATGTTATTGAATCTGCTAGTTAGGATTGTTTATTGTTTGAATCCGCTCTAGGACACACATTGCACTTGTGTTTTTGTGCTAACGTTACAGGTGACAGGTTCGGTATTTCGTGTGACTCGAAATTACCGAAGGTGACGGGTTCGGTTGATCTTGTGTGACTCAAGTAGATCGGAACGTTGGTCCGGATCCAGACATCTAACTATTGGAGGCTGTGAAAGGAGCAAGCGGCTCGTAAGTAAATTACAGAAAGGGGGATCTATCTGCGACGGGTAGTTTCTGGACTCTATGGTTGTAATTGAACATTATTTTCATAGTGGATAGTTAGGTGGTCCGGTGGACCGGTGGTTTTCCTCTTAGGTCATTGTTGTGGCCTAGGTTGTTTCCACCTAAAAATATCGTGTGTCGTTTTATTATTCCGCATTTATCTTTACACGCGATTGCATGTCTGGCCGTTGTGATTAGATTATATAATATTTGTTGAAAATTGAAAATAACCTATTCACCCCCCCTCTAAGCTTATTAGATCCGTAATTAAAAACTTTTTCAAACAGCAGGGTCAGGACGGATTACAGGGAAAAAGAATAAGAACTTCAATCAAAATTCCCCGTCCATACGTTATAATATTCAGCAAATTTTCTGTCTAATAACTCCTCTCTTAGATCAACTTCTTCCCTTGCGATCTCCTCAATTATGATCTTTACTCTGAGAAAGTCAAAAGAAGAATGTACTAATAATAAGTGGCATTAATAAAGATATACAGAAAACGCAGCTCATGCTCTACAATTCTTTTAGGTACAAGAGAAAAATAAAAAGATTGACTTCAATAAATTTAGGAGGAAAGACCAATTTTCTATAACTTAAAATAAACAGAGGGAAAAAAAAATGTTTCAGTCCCAAAGAATGTTGTCCTTCAATCAGAATTAACTAAATAGATTTAAATAAAGAAAAAATAGAATGTGAAACAGTACTCATTCCATAGTATTGCTAAGAATAGAAAATAACATTTTTTTTGCATATTCCATTTGGAAGAGATTCATAGCTCATAATTTGCACTCAAACGTTTTAGGAATTTGTGCAATTGAACTTTGATGACCTGATGATCAGTCTGCATCAGAAAAGCAGTGGTAACAGTTATATTTATAATAACTGAAGACAAGTAACTACTGGTAAGATATCTTGATTATTTTCTTTTCTGCAACGTGCAATTATCAAAACATAGCCCAGTGATCATACTTGACCTTTTTCACAACTGATTCTAGGTATTTATCTGTCAGGAGCACTATAATAAATGTGTGTAAGAGAGAGAGAAAGACCTCTGTCATCCATGATGAAAAAGGCATCAGTCAACTTATCACACTTTTAAATGAGCTTCGACCTCGCGAGGAAGACACAACTTGTATTCATTCATATCCTGCAGTTTACAGCCTAAATATTATTTTAACAACTTCAACACTCTGACCAGGACTATAACTTCAAATAAAAAATGTCTAGTGTATTGAATATGAGACATGAGACCAAGTTCAAACGGAATAGCCAAGAGAAGTAGTCAACTTTTTCTATAGTAAGCCACCAATGGGTGCTTGGGCAATGGGGATATTATACCATGGAGACGGGGTTTGCTGGAGTTGAGTTTGCCACAAAAAAGCAGGTGCAATTCCAAGGTAGCGATTAGGAACACCTCCAACCCCAGGTGCTGTATCTTTACTACTAAGAGTCAGGTTATTAGTTGCAGCACCTGCAGTACTACTGGTAGTTGCGTAATTTGTATAATTAGAACTTGAGCTGACTGTAGCATTAGTAGCAGTACTGTCGAGGGAACTTCGCGACACTATACTGCATTTCTCAATTTCTTGTGAATTTCACCATCTTTTGAGATAAGAGGAAGTCTCAACTTTTGTGCTGCTTCTGCAACCACCATATGATGCTCTAAAGTCTCATACACCTGCTACAAGTAAGCATAATCCCATTAGACTAAACAATACGGTAAAATAATAAATAAAAACTATGGTCTGTTTGGATATTTAATCATCATGAACATGCCAATTGACCTATAAAGATAGTTTCTTTTAGAGGCTCAACGTTTTCATAGAAAGATTGGCATAAAAGACAGGAGTCATGAATGTATCCAACAATGCAGTCTGAATAAATTAGTAAATTATCATTGTCCTTGGTTGCACCAATCTACATGATGTATGATCTCCAATTCATATATTCACAGGCAATTGCAATACAATGAGACGGTTGATCACACAGGAGAAAAGAATTGCGAAATTGATAATGTTCAAAGCTAGTTTACAGAACTTTTTTTTTATTTTGGACGTAAAAGAGACATAGCTTACAGAGCATTGCATTCCATGTAATTGATGACAATATTTGATGGCCAGTTGGCAACCATAAAAAATTTGCTGCTCAGAAGTGAATTAACTAAACTCACAAGACAACAAAATATTCAGTTATAAATAGATAAACTGAAGAATAAGAAAGATAGAAATATTGAGGCAAACAACATGAAAACCTGAGGCGAGTTCTTGAAGCCGAGTTGCAGGTATGACCCCGGCATGTCTTGGATTTTGCCAAAGTTAAATTCCGAAGCAGCCTGTTGATACTCTTCCACCATTGCTATTGCCTCACTGTATAATGCCTGCATGAAATCCACAAAAAATTACCCAATAAAAAACAAATACTCAACAACAACCGAAATTCTAATCAGAAACGAAAAATTACTAACAAAAGAAACGCTAAATTAAAAATTACCAGGGTTTTCAAATAGCGCATCCTTTCTCTGCACATTTCTTCTCTCGCCTGTATTATCCATTATTAAATTTAGTTCAACAAACATTGCTAGTATTCATTACTTTCCCAATTGCATCCACATTTTCCTGGAAATCCAATAAAAAAAGAAAAGAAATTGAGATATGAAAAGTACCAATTGGAGTCTTGGTAAGCAGGTTTGGAGACGAGAGAACCATCGGGAGCCAAGCAATGACGCTCTAGCTGATCAATGACTTGGGTCAAGTCCTCTGGTAGGTTTTGCCCTTGTTGCAGAGCCTTCACCATTTCTCTTTGATTCAGAAGAAAACGCTGTCTTTTGTTTATTCCAAAGGCAACTCAATATCTCCGGCAGGCCAGCTTAACTTTCAGGTGATTAAATTTTCTAGTTAGCTGTCGGGTAAACAACACAAACAAATTCAGAATAAGTTTGGGGTTCGAGGCTTATTTACCAAAATACTCCTGTTTGTTATTGTTATTTTTGGATGCTGAAGGACTATTCCATAATATGTATAAATAAGTTAAATATTGATACCGATACCTATTTTAAAATTATTTAATTTCATATATTACCTTAAAATTAATTTAATTACCATTAAATTAATATATTATTATAAATTTAAAATTATATAATTAGAGTAAGTAATGATATATTTCGTATTAAAAGTATAAAATTAATACAATTATTTTTTAAAAAAAATACAAATATTTAACATTCGTAAGTAATGAATAACACATCTTACAATATATCATGATTTATTTTTAATTTTTTTTTCCCTTAAATAAAACTATAAAAACATTTGGAAAGTTATGAAAAATGGCGGTTAAATGGTGTTATATATTTTAGGGAAAATAACAAAACTAACACCCCCAAAAATTATAATAACAAAACTAGCACCCCTGTGTTCAATTAAAATTGAACGACAATAATTTGGACTCGTTCAATATTGAACGTTCAATATTATCCGTTCAATTAGAATTGAATGACGATAATTAGACCTATTTAATATTGAACGTTCAATATTTTACGTTCAAATTGAATATTGAACGTTCAATATTAAACGTTCAATTCTAATTGAACACAAGGGGGTGCTAGTTTTGTTATTATAATTTTTAGGGGTGCTATTTTGGTAATTTTCCTATATTTATTTTATTTGAATCAAAATGGGTTGGAACGGGTCTTTAGATAAGATTATGGAAATGGCCATCCAAATTTACATCTCTACATGTAACCGAAGACATACTTGAGAGCGTCACAAGAAAACTCTGACACATCCTAACTAACAAAATGAAGCTTATACAGACTAGTTTTACACTACGCCACCATGGAAGAGTCTGATAACTACGGGTCAAGTTTTTAAAAAATAAATTATTGAACTTAAAGTAGGTTAAATCTATTTTTCTTTTCCAATAAAGTAAGATTAATCAAACCATCTTCTGAATCCACCAAATTGCAGAAATAACTCAAGCCCGTTGAACCCTTTTTCATTTTGTATTGCTTCTCGAATTTTTGTTAACTTGTCCCCACATTAAGGTCGTATTTATTGTGGGAATGTAATGTAATTAAAATTTTAAATAAATTTTTCTTTGGACGGAATTCAGGAGGAAAAAAGAAATAAATTAATTTGTAATACAATTTTTATCCGGAACTAATAGTATATCTTAAAATAAAGAAAAAAGTCATAAAAGATACCATATTTTTTATTAAATAATCACATTAATCTTATAAATATTGAATTAAGTACTAAAAATCTCATAATTTATGAGTTATGTACTACAAGTCTTGTTATTGTGAAAAGTAAGTAATCGTAATCACGTAATTTTTTAAAAATAAATATTTTTAGTCCAACAAAAATATTAAAATTGAGGATTTATAGTGCTTAACTTTTAAAATAATAAGACTATAGATATTAAACTCAAAAATTATAAGTATATAGTGTTCATTTGTATATAATAATGAGATTACTATGCCATTTAAAAAAAAATACAAGATTTGGTGTTAATATAATAATTAATAAATTAAATTACTTAAATTAAATAATTAAAAGATATCAAATTCCTCTTAAAGAATATCGTATTTGTTTCTTACAAATATAATGGCTCATTATCTTATTAAAATAACAATTATCAATATTTAGAAAAATTATAAAAAAAATATTTTTAAAATATATAATACCAAAAAAGCATCTATGGATTTAATAATTTGGTAAAATTTAAAATTAAACGAATCTAAATGATCATAATTTTAATTAAATAAGGTCAAATTTAATTTTATTTAATGTGAAATGATATAAAAGATATTTTTTAATAATAAAAATATATAATATAGATACCGAAAAAAAATATTGTTGTTATTATTGTTATAGATAGATTTTAAGAGTATTATATTTTTATTATTTTTACTAAAATATATTAGCAAGAGTAATAAAACATAAATTTATACTTATTTTTGAATCAAAATTAATTATATGGTTGTAAATTTAAAAAAAAAAATCACTTTTTTATTTTTAAAAATAATTATATCATATGCCATAATATAAATAATTAAATATAAAAATAAATATAATTTTATTATTTTTCATCTTAGCAATACGCCGATACCAATTCACTTGCTCCAAAAAGTAATGATAAGGCCTCACTTCATCTGCTGCTTGTTTAACAAGCACCAGGTAAGACGTTCAAGGACTGGTACAAGTAACTTCGGCTTTTGTTGGATTGGATCTGATGTGGATCGGATTGAATAACATAAACCCGGTCCGGAATTTAGAATCAAAAGCAAAAATAATAAGCCGCAACGACGACGTATGATTCCGCCATATTGCCCTGATTCCCTCCTTTCTCACTTTGCCAAATCTTTCCGAACCCGAACCAAAAGGTTCCTCGTTTTGTCCGGTATGAATGGAGAAAGCATTGGAGGTTTAAACGTTTGCCGGAGCCTTCAGAAACTTCTCCTCCGTGGTCATCTCCAGGTAAACCCAAACAAACGCTTTTCTCAGATGTAAACATGGTACTTTTGCTTAGTACCACAATCTCCAATTGTAAAACAAAAAAAATTCTGCTTTTTGCTCAACTTGTGATCCATTTCACTTTGCAGAAATCGAAGTCTGAATAGAAATTTAGCAATTTGGCAGTTTAAACGAATATCTTATCTAGCAGCAGAGTGGTTTTGTAGAAATTCAAAGACTTTAAAGACAGTTCCTTTTGTTCTCTCTCTGCGAAACCCTAAGCAAAATCGGAATCAATGGCTGTCTCCACCAGTTTCATGCGGGTCTCCGCAAAGCCTCCAACTATAAACACATTTCTGCCAAACCCAGATTCTCTGTCGTCCCCTGTTATGAAACTAAGTCGTCGTTCTCCATCAATTAAATGCGGACTCCGAGAACTCCGGCAGCGAATTGAATCTGTAAAAAACACCCATAAAATTACAGAAGCTATGAAACTTGTAGCGGCTGCTAAGGTCCGAAGAGCTCAAGAAGCAGTCATCAATGGGCGACCTTTTGCTGAGGCCCTCGGCGAAGTCCTGTACAACATCATCGAACAACTTCACTCTGAAGATATAGATGTGCCTTGGACTGACATTAGACCCGTGAAAAAAGTTGCCCTTGTGATCGTAACGAGTGATCGAGGTCTCTGCGGTGGTTTCAACAATGCAGTTATAAAAAAGGCCGAGACCCGGATCGCTGAATTGAAGAAACTAGACTTGGATCACACTTTGATTAGCATTGGCAAAAAGGGTAACTCGTATTTTATGCGTAGGCCTGATGCGTCTGTAGATAGACTGATTGAAGCAGGGACCTTCCCGACGGCAAAAGAAGCGCAAGTTATTGCTGATTGTGTGTTTTCGTTATTTGTCAGTGAAGAGGTTGATAAAGTTGAGTTTGTGTACACCAAATTCGTATCTTTATTAAAGTCTGATCCTGTTATTCATACATTGCTTCCTTTGTCTCCAAAAGGCCAGGTGCTTGATGTAAATGGTAACTCTGTGGATGTTGTTGAGGATGAGTTCTTTAGATTGACAACTAAAGAAGGAAAATTGACAGTGGAGAGGGAGAGTGTGAGCAAAAGAAGGAATGAATTTTCGCCATATTTGGAATTTGAGCAAGACCCAGTTCAGATTCTTGATGCAATGATGCCCCTTTACTTGAACAGTCAGATATTGAGGACATTGCAGGAATCAACGGCTAGTGAGCTTGCATCGAGGATGAATGCTATGAGTAATGCAACAGACAATGCAGTTGACTTGAAGAAGACACTGTCGAATACTTACAACCGTGAACGGCAAGCAAAAATTACAGGGGAGATATTGCAGATTGTTGCTGGTGCTGAGGCCTTAACAGATTGAGTAATTTAAACATCTTCATTTTCGTGTACTTCATTGCCATTTTCTTTATCCTGACAATTCTGTGACTGTAAAAAAAAAAAAAAAAAAAAAAAAATCATATTTAGGCTATACAATCTTTTAATTGTAATCACAGCTTGAATGAGTGATTGAATAAAAATGTATGTATGTTGTTGTTGTTGTTAATAATTGATCATGACTGCTAATTTTACATCTAGCTAACTTGGAAAGTTGAGGGAGAGGATGATTCTCACTGGATTGTATTATTAGGATTTCTTGATATTTTCCTTGTTATTTACTTTCATGTAAATTTTGCTATTTTGAAAGAAGCTACCCATAAAATAAAAGTATGAGATTAAAATGTACCACTTGAAAGCTACAGGATTAAAGTGATCATTTGTGCGACCGTGAGTGACATCCCCTCTTAAAATATAGTCCTTTAGTCTATAGCTTGTATCCTTTAATTGATGTCTCTGTGCTAAATTTTATTCGTTTAGGACTATATTGCATAGGTTGTATACTTTTAAAAACATTAATCAAATAAGGACAACCCTTTGACAAACATGTATCTACAAATTACAGTGAAGCAAATGTCAAGTTTTCCTCTATGTCTCTTTGAATGAAAGTGACAGTTTCATTTTCATAAAAAACGTTCCAGGATCTATGGTAAGTGGTCCATTCATTCATTTCTTTAGGCTAATTCAATGGCATGAAAAATGTGGTCTTTTGTCTTGTATGTTGTATTAAGACCCCAATTGCTTACTTTACAGCCGCCACTATGATGTATTGCACAAAACAATTCGGTCACTGGTAGAATGAATCTGGCCTTTCTCATCAATAAGAACTTAAAATTTCGCTCATTCTTGTTTTATATATATATATATATATATAACACTCAGACACACATTTACAAAATGTTGGTAGTTCATACCCTAGCTTTATTTTTCCATATCGTTCACAATTTTAATTACATCATACCTATTATAAATATATATTGATTCACAAGATATTTGTCCTGTATAAAAAAAGGAAAATAAATTTTACAATTTTTTAACACTATAACGAGATATAAGTATACTCAAATTTTCTTTCGGAATAAAACAGTATTATACATATTTTATATTTTTAATACTAAATTAAATTACACTTTTTAATTTAATTCTAAAACTTTATTAATATCTTTACTTCGATGTAAATTTGTTTATAATTTTATAAAATATTTGAATTAATATTCATATATATTAAATTAAATTATATATATACATATATTAAAATAAAGTTTTTAGATACCAAAAAAAAAAAACTAATCAAGTTTTTGATCTTTTGACTATTTTAAAAATTAAATAGACTTAATTATTATTTATTTTTAAGTTCAACTTAATTTTATTGTTATGTTGTGATTCTTCTAGTAATTTGGTAGTAAGAATCATTACTCTCCTGAAGTTACATATTTGAATCATTTTATTAAAAAAAAAAAACTTTACTGCTACATTTTCTACTTTTTATAAAATTAAAACATACGAGAGAATTTTGAGTAGTTTTAGTTCAGTAATACTAAAGCTTTTTATTGATGCGTTAAAATTAAATGTTGAGACAAAATTATTAATAATGAATGATCAATAATTATAATTAAATTAATTAATATGTAATTCTATTATATAAAATTATAATATGAAGTAATTGTATCTTCTTTCATGCATGAAAGTAATTGAGCTATTTGAAATAGCATAATTTGTGCAGTTGAACTGCTATGCTTTGTTTTTTTTTTGGCATTTTATATTACAAATTCATAAACAAACGTATAGAAATATTTTTTAAAAACAATAAAAAACCAAAATCTATAATAGTTAAAAATAAACAAATGTAAAAAAATATTTATAAAAAATAATTAATAACTATTATCGAACAAATGAAAAATTTATCTTGAAAATTAAGATAATTAGAAAGAAACAATATAAATTAAGATAATTAGAAAGAAATAATATTAAAAAAATAAGAGTTATATAATTATAACCTATCAAAATGCACCCCTTATTTATTATAAATTATAAAAATAATTAAGGATCAAATTAAAAAAATTAATAACCAATAATATACTCGATTAACTAATTAAACATGCATATAATTAAAAGCGATTGTTGGTTTCATGTTTGCAAGTACTGCTTTTTGATTAATGTATGCTTTATTTCTTCTTTGTTACGTTGCATGGGTGTGTTGATTGTTGCATATGTGTATACTTTTTCTCTCTCGTATAAGGATATTATTTTGATTTTCTTTATCAAAAAGGGATAGATTTTGGTGCACAATTGGTTACGTTTGTAGCATGAAAAATGAGTGCAATTTGTACTGTATCTTTATTTCTTAATATGCGTTCACTTAAGAGAAGTGCTTCATATGTTTAAGGAGAGTTTGCTTCTCTGTTTTGCATGTGTATTATCAGGGACGGAGCCAGAAAAAAATGTTAGGAGGGCTAAATTTTTTTTTCTTTTTACATAAAATAAAAAAATAGTAAGAGTTATAATAGATTATATTTAATTCAATATTAAATTTTTTATGTCATATTATAATAGAAATATAGAATTAGAGCTCAAAAATATAAAGTTAACACATTATAATTAACTTATAACAAAAATAAATAAAAATATAATAAGTTAATAATTATTAGTATTATTCATGAATAAAATAAATGTATTAACTAAAAAAATCTAAGCAAATAGAAAGCTCAATTAAACACACCAAAATTTATAATTGTTAAGACTAAAATAAAAATATAAAAAATAAAATATGATTAAAAAATTACTAAAAATAGCACCCCTAAAACTTGTAACAACAAAACTAGCACCCATATAATATTGAACGTTAAATATTCAATATTGAACGTTAAATATTGAACGGGTCTAAATTATCGTCGTTCAATTTTAATTGAACGGGTGTTCAAAGAAAAATGTCATATGAGTCATTTTTTTAATTGTGAAAATATAAGTTTGAATACAAGGGGTGCTAGTTTTGTTATTATAAGTTTCAATGAGTGTTATTTTTGTTGTTTTCCCAATATAATTTAGAATTTTAAGTTTGAGACTATATTTAAAAATATATGTTTATAAATAATATAACACTGACCAATAATAATAAAAATAATATATTTTTTATATAAAAAGATTTCAAATAAATTCTAAAATATTATTACAATAAAATGTTAAATAATATAATACTAAATAAAGTTAAAATTTTAGTTGAAATAAAACATGATAAACATAAACTTAAAAATTTTAATATGAAGTTTATCATATACTTATTTTTTTTAATTTTATTTTTATAATGTTTAGTTTAAAGTTAAATATTAAAAAACAAATTAGATTATTACATTTAAGAAGAATTTTCACATAACATATGATTACAATTTTATTTTTGTTACTAATAGTTACCAAATACATGAAAAATATATATATATTTAACCATTTTATTTACAATTCATATCATTTTTATCCACATATTTGTTAAATATTGTTAATATATTTCAAAATATGTACATAAAAATTATACACAATATATTATTACAAATAAAATATTTATTTAATGTTAAAAATATACACGTAATTAATTTGTAAAAAAGTTGGCCGGGGTTGCAGCCCCCACCATCCTTCGTCCCTGTGTATTATGTTCATTGTTATTGTGTTTCATGTTAAATGTGTTTAGCCTATTAGTATATGGTGACTCGATAGTAGGTGTTAAACTATATTGTAGGTATTCTTGTTTGTTTTTCATAGGTATATGTGTTAGTTCGTATGTGTAAATATATTTATAACTACAAACAACACAACAAGATTGAAGCTTAGTTAGAGCTTGGAGCTTACTTAAAAGTGCATACTTGGATCTAGAGTGGACAATCAAGATGAATGGTTCATGTGTTGGGTTGTTTTGATTGTGCGTTGGGATTTATTCATAGGACTGAATTTCTTAGGACCATCTTACATGAACTTATTATATTTAGATGTTTTGTTTGTATTAGAGTTGTGCAATGTTTTGTCATGGAAAGTCAAAAGAAAAGATCATAAGTCTTGTTGTTTTAGAGTTAGTATTTTTGTGTACAAAACACAATGTCGGTATTTTACTTGGTGCATTTATCGGTCACTTTGTAAGGTTAATTATCGTTAGTTTAGTTTCACACACGCATTTAGGACATGTTTTTGGTTCCATCACAAAATTCTCATACTTGCATACCTTGAGGATATGTTTGGTTATATAAAGTTTTCTTGTTGTGTAGGGATTTTGGAATTTGTATGAAAATAGGAGAATTAGATTGTTTCTTTGGTGAATTGATCAATTTTAGTGGTTTTAAATTTTCGAGTCTATTCGGTTTCGAACCGTCCAGCTTGATGGCTCTCTGAGTTGCTCGCGCTGAGGATTTGAGGAGGTGGCCGGCGAGGTTTTTTCACCTATTTTTTCTCACCGTGTGAATTTTTTCAAACTCTACAAAAATAAGAATTTTTTTTCCAAACTTTTCATAACTAGGAATCGTTACAAACTCTCTATTAATATGAATTATTTCAAACTTTTTAAAAATGTGAATTTTTCTAAACTCTCCAACAATAAGATTTTTGTCCAAAAATAGGATTTTTTTTTTTCCTATCTCTTCAAAATTGGAAATTTTTCTAAACTCTCAAAAAATAAGAATTTGTCCAAAATTATGATTTTTTTTTTCCAAACTCTCCAAAATTATGAATTTTCTCAAACTCTCCAATAATAGGAATTGTTCCAAACTTTCCAATAATAAGAGTTTTTCCAAACTCTCGAAAAAAAATATATATTTTCATACACTCCAAAAATAAGAAATTTTCAAAACTCTCTACAAATAAGAATTTTCAAAACTCTTCAAAAATAAAAATAAAAATAAAAATTTCAAACTTTTCCATAGTAATTTTTTTTCTTCAAATTTTCCCTATAAAAGAATTTTTGTCAAACTCTCCAATAATAAGAATTTATCCAAACTCTCTAAAAAATAAATTTTTTGAAGCTCTCCAAAAATAAGATTTTTGTCCAAACTTAATAATTTTTCTAATCTCTACAATAATATGAATTTTTTTTTTTCAAACTTTACATAATTGGAATTTTTTCACTCTCCAAAAAAAAGAGAATTTTTTCAAACTTTCCAAAAATAGGAATATTTCCAAACTCCAAAAATTAGGAATTTTTTCAAACTCTCTATAAATATAATTTTTTCAAGACATTTCAAAAATAAGAATTTTTAAGCTTTCCAAAATTAGAAAATTTTCAAAATTCTAAAAAAAAAAATAGAACTTTTGTCCAAAATGGGGATTGTTTTCAAGCTCTCTGTACCTTGCATTTTTTCAAAGTACCCATAATATGAAAATTTCAAAACTGTTAAAAAACAAATGAATTTTTCCATACTCCAAAAAAGAAAATTTTCTAGACTCTACAAAAAAAAATATGGAGTTTTCAAAAGTCTCCAAATATAATCATTTCTTAAAGCTCTCCAAAAATAAATTTTTTTTCAAACTCTTAAAAAAAAAAAAAAAACTTTTTTTTATGGGTTATATGCTGTCATGACCCCCTATTTATTAAAAATCTAATATGATCCCCTCCACCTGATTTTTTTACATATTATGACAAAAATGCCCTTAATAACCCCTCAGTTGGACGACTGTCCAACTCACCTCAACAGAGTTGGACATGTGTCCAACTGAAAACCAGAGGAGTATATTTTAGAGGACATATATGTCCACTCGCCGGAGCTCAGTTGGACGACTGTTCGGCCGGCGACCCCACTCGTCGGAGTTCAGTTGGACACATGTCCAACTAAACTGCTCAGAATTGGACGACTGTCCAACTAGCAGAATTTTGATACGACCCCACTCGCCGGAGCTTAGTTGGACACATGTCCAACTGAGTTGGACGTACGTCCAACTGATCGAATTTTGATTGGCCGATGACCCCACTCGTCGGAGCTCAGTTGGACGCATGTCCAACTAAAAACTACACGTCCAACTAAAAACCAGCGAGCTTATTTTAACAGAGTTGTACATTTTTTCAACGTACGTCCAACTAAAAACCAGCGAGCTTATTTCACTCGCCGGAGCTCAGTTGGACGACTGTCCAACTGATCAAATTTGTTATACGAGCTCCAGTACACCACAAATTCTGAGCATCATAATTTAATTATAGGATACTAAAAAAGTATAAAAATTAGAAAATATAACAAGGGAGTTTCTTTCCTACTGAAGAAATTTGAATAGAATTGTAAATATCTGACTCATCGAGTTCGAATGCGGAGGCGTGGGCTGGAGGCTCGGACTGGAGGCTGGAGGCGCGGATCTGGGCGCGCAGACTGGACGGCGAGAGGCACTGCTGGTGACTGGGCTGCTCGCGGCGTGGCAGAGACAGGCTTGCGGAGGAGCTGCGGACTGGTGTGAGGCAACGGACTGGCGCTGCTGGACCTTGCGGCGGCGCTGAACTGGGCTGACAAAGGAAAGAAATCGAAGCTCGCCCCCGAGGAGGAGTCTGATCGCATCACACCCCCATTTTCAGACTCAACGTCAACATCGCCATCGCCAAGCAGAAGATCTGAATCCCCTTCGATTGTATCTGCTCAAATGGGTCGGATCTCTCCAACAAGTTACCCATTTACAAGGTTAAAGCCAAAGATGGGCTTGACCATATAGCCAGAGATGTGTTCTCTGCTTTGGTGTATCAGCAGATCGCGAAAGTTAATGGAATTCCCAATCCGGATAAATGGACACACTGTTGAAGTGGGGGTAAATTTGGAATATGTAATTTGGTGTCTATCTTAGATTAAAAGTATCAAAAGGGGGTCATATGAGCCTATTTCCCTTTTTTTTATTGAAAAATAAATAAAAATGAAATTTTTTTAAACTCTACGAAAATAGGAACTTTTCCAAATTTTCAAATAATAAGAATTTTTTTCAAATTTTCCAATAATATGAATTTATCGAAACTTTGCACAAATAAGATTTTTTCCAATCTCTTCATAATTAAGAATTTTTTTCAAACTCTCCATAAATAAGTTTTTTTTTTTTTTTTTTCAAAACCTTCCAAATATAAAAAACTTTGCAAAATTAGAATTTTTTCCAAACTTTCCAATAATAGGGATTTTTTCAAAGCTCTCCAATAATAGAAATTTTTTCGCTCTCTAAAAATATGAATTTTTCCAAACTTTCCATAAATTTTTCAATAATAGAAATTTTTTCAAACTTTCCAATAATAATATTTTTTCCCAAACTCTCCTCATATAGTAATGTATCCAAACTCTAAAAAAATAGGAATTTTTTCAAACTTTTCATAAATTAGATTTTTTCCAAACTCTCCAAAAATAGAATTTTTTTCAAACTTTCCAATAATAGGAATTATTCCAACTCTTCAAAAATAAGAATTTTGTTCAATATTAGGATTTTTTTTTTCCAAACTCTCCATAAATAAGATTTTTTTCAAACTATTTATAAATATGAATTTTTTCAAACTTTCCATATATAGAAAATTTTCTAAAAGGAGTTTTTTTTTCTCTATATATAGAAATTTTTCCAAACACCACAAAATTATAATTCTTTTTAAATTTTTAAATAATAGGAATTTATGGAAACTCACCAATAATAAGAATTTATCGTAACTTTTCATAATTAGGAATTTTTTCTAAACTCTCTAATAATAGAAATTTTGTCCAAAATTAAGATTTTTTCCAAAACTCTCTAAAAATTTGTCCACAACTAGGAATGTTTCCCAAATTAGGATTTTTTCCAAATTCTCTAAAAATAGGAATTTTGTCCATAATTAGGATTTTTTTAAAACTCTCTAAAATTAATAAATCTTTTGAACTCTCCATAATTAGGATTTTTTTTCTTTCAATCAATTCAAAAATAGGAATTTTTCAAAATCTCTAAATATAATAATTTTTCCAAACAAACCATAAATAAGAGTTCTTTTTTCCAAACTCTCCATATATATAAATTTTTCCAAACTCTCCATATATATGAATTTATCCAAACTTTCTAATAATAGAAATTTCCCCAAACTTTCAAATAATTGAATTTTTTTTTTCCATATATGGGAATTTATGCAAACTTTCCAATAAAAGGAATTTTTCAAAACCTTTTAATAATAGTAATTTTTTCAAACTCTCCAAAATTATGAATTTTTTTTTTCTAACTCCCCAAAAATAAGATTTTTTTTTTAACTCTTTGTAAAAATAGAAAATTTTCAAACTCTTCATAAATAGGATTTTTTTTTTCTTCCAAATTTTACATATGTATGATATTTTCAAACTATCCATAAATAAAAATTTTATAAACATTCCAAAAATATGAATTTTTAAAACTTTTTGAAAATAAGAATTTTTCCAAACCGTAAATAAGAATTTTTCAATAGTTTTAATAGGAATTTTTTTGAACTCTCCAAAAATGGGAATTTTAATAAACATTCCAATAATAAGAATTTTTGAAAACTTTCCATAAATAAATTTTTTTAAAACTTTCCAAATATTGAAAATTTTCCATCCATTCAAAAATAGAAATTTTCTCAAATTTTCAAAAAATATAATTTTTTTTAAATTTAAACAAATAAGAGTTTTTCCAAACTGTCCTACAATAGGATTTTTCTTTCCAAAAATAGGATTTTTTTTTTTTTTTTGGTAACTTTCAAAATTATGAAATTTTTTTAAACTTTTCAAAAATCGAAAATTTTCTTAACTTTCCGAATATAAGAATTTTTCAAAACTTTACAAAAATATAAACTTTTCCAAACATTCCACAAATAGAAAATTTTCAAACTTTCCCTAAATAAAAATATTTCCATACTTTCCAAAAATAATTTTTTTTCCAAGCTATCCAAAAATATGAATTCTTTAAATATTAGTGTTTATATAATTTCCAAAAAAAAAACAAAGAAAATCTCTATAAATAGAAAGAAAAAAAAATTTCTTTTTTTCAAAAATAAATAGTTTTCCAAATTTTTAAAAAATATAAATTTTTTGAGAGTTACCAAAATTAAAGTTTTTTTTTTTTTTTTTTTGAGGGAGAAGTATTCTAAAAATTACAATTATAGAAAATTTTCAAAATTTCTAAACATCAAATTATAAAGTTTTTCACTATTTTCAAATAAGATTCCACTTTTTCAAATTTCATATACTTTAAATTAACAATTTTTCAAAATGTCTAATATAAAAACATTCAAAATTTTAGAATAAGAAAAATTTCCAAAATCTTAAGTGTATAAAATTCAAAAATATAATACTTTCAAAAATTTCAAAAATACTTTTTTTTTTTTCAGAACTCCCCATTGTAATTCTTTTAATATGGATTTGTTTGTAAAATGTTAATAATCTTCTGGTCCTTAGATTCATTCATGTCTCCATCTTACATACTCTTAATCTGTCTCCATTGCATGAAGATTGTGATATATTTGTCCTTTGACACTAAAGATTGTGATATATTTGTCCTTTGACACTAAAGATTGTGATATATTTGTTCTTTGACACTAAATGTGTATGTTCCTTTATTATATGCAAGTTGTCGATCTAAATATATTCCGAATGAAATAAATGAAAACATGCTATTATATCTTGCAAAAGCCAAAAATTAATTCCTTATTCCAGTTGTGATGTAAACAAAAAATACAAAGGATCTGGTAAAGTCGAATCAGCCAATTGCATTTTACTAATTTGGCAGCGAAATGTTGGTGCTTCATACTCTAGCTTTATTGCTCCATAGTGTTCACAATTTTTAGTGTATCATAACTATTATAAATATATATTGATTCATAAGATATTTGTCCTATATAAAAAATGAAAATAAATTTAACAATATTTTAATACTACAATGACATATAAGTACACTTAAAAAATCTCTTTCATAATAAAAAATTATTATACATATTTTATATTTTTAATACTAAATTGAATTACACTTGTTAATTTAATTCTAAAACTTTATTAATATCTTTACTTCAATGTAAATTTGTATATAATTTTATAGATAATTAATATTCACACATATTAAATTAAATTATTATTTAAATGATTAAAAAATTAAAAGAGATTGATTATATATATATATATATATATATAAAACTAAAGTTTTGAGGTACCAAGACGAATCAAGTTTTTGATCTTTTGACTATTTTAAATAAAATAGACTTCATGATTATTTATTTTTATGTTAAACTTAATATTATTGATATTACTTTCTTAAAGTTACACATGTTCGAATCATACAAGAGAGGTAATAGTTATAACCCAGTAACACTAACGGTCTCTTATTGATGCTGTTATAATTTGATATTTAATCAAAATTATTAATCATAAATGAATCAATAACTATAATTAAATTAATTAATATGTAATTCTATTATATAAAATTATAATACGAAGTAATTGCATCTTCTTTCATGCATGGAAGTATTTGAGCTCTTTGAAATAGAATAAGTTTTAAATATCATCTTGAATTGCAGTTGAACTGTTATACGTTTGCTTTCTTGGCATTTTATAGTACAAACTCATAAACCAATGTAAAATCTATAATAGTTATAAAAAAAACAAATGTAAAAAAATATTTATGAAAAATAATTAATAACTAATATCGAACAATTGAAAAATTTATCTTGAAAATTAAGATAATTAGAAAGAAAAAATTATTAAAACGGGAAGAGTTATATAGTTACAAGTTACAACCTTCATTATAAATTATAAAAGTAATTGAAGATCAAATTAAAAAAAATTCGGAATCAATAATATACTCGATTAACTAATTAAACATGCATATAATCAAAAAGAATATAATCAAATAAAAACAAAAAAAATCTAAAAGAGAGATAAAATGGGACGTACAAAGCGGTATGGATGAATTTGTTTCAATTTAAAAATTCTGAGTGAGTATTTACTTAAGGAGGCTATATATGACAAATGTCAAACATGTTAACATTAAAGTCACTATCAAAATCTATAAAAAAAAAAAAAAAAAAAAAAAACTATCCATTGAAGTCTTCATGAAAATTATCAACGTGTGTATGTAAATATGATATAATAAGAGGTATATGCTTGATATAGCCTTATGCTAAACCACTCGAATGAAAATTTTGAAGGGGAAGAAACAAATAAAGAATAAGAGAATTAATTTAAAAAAAAAAACAAGAAGAAGAAAGAAAGATATGGTACTACTTAAAGTGATATCAAATTATTGTAATGCAACTGTATGACTATGAAAATATATACACAATTTTAAAAAAAAATCATTAATGGTATAAAAATATGGCAATTAATCAAATTATTATAGTTTGTACTTTGTATACTTTTAAAAACATTAATCAAATAAGGACAACCCTTTGACAAACATGTATCTACAATTTACAGTGAAGCAAATCTCAAGTTTTCCTCCATGTCTCTTCGAATGAAAGTGACAGTTTTATTTTCATAAAGAACGTTCCAGGATCTATGGTAAGTGGTCCATATATTCATTTCTTTAGGCTAATTCAATGGCATGAAAAATATGGTCTTTTGTCGGATATGACCCACATTGCTTACTTTACAGCCGCCACTATGATGTATTGCACAAACCAATTCGTTCACTGGTAGAATGAATCTGGCCTATCTCATCAATAAGAACTAAAAACAGAGAGTTTCGCTCATTCTTGTTTTATATATGTTTACATATATACATAACACTAACCAGGTCGAAGCTTTAAAAAAAGTTGAGAATTTAATTTTTTTTTAATACAAAGTAAAGTATTAATAGAAATTATAATAGATTATATTAATTTAATATTAAAATTTTTATGTTATATTATAATAAAAACATATAATTAGCGCTAAAAAAATATAGAATTAATACGTTATAATTAACTTATAAAAAAAATTAAATAAAAATATAATAAGTTAATAAGTATTAGTATTATTCATAAATAAAATAAATATATTAACTAAAAATCTAAGCAAATATAAAGCTTAATTAAACACATCAAAATTTATAATTGTTAAAAATAAAATAAATATATAACAATGTAAAAAGTAAAATGTGATTTAGAATTTTAAGCTTGAGACTATATTTAAAAATATATGTTTATAAATAATATAAGACTGATCAATAATAATAAAAATTATATATAAAAAAAATTTCAAATAAATTCTAAAAGATTATTAAAATAAAATATCAAATAATATAATATTAAATAAAGTTAAAATTTGTGTTGAAATAAAATATAATAAACATAAACTTAAAAGTTTTAATATGAAGCTTATTATATACTTATTTTTTTTAATTTTATTTTTATAATATTGAGTTTAAAGTTAAATATTTAAATTTTTTTTGTTTATCACATTTAATAATATTTTTTTACATAATATAGGACTACAATTTTATTTTTGTTACTAATAGTTACAAAATACATGAAAAAATATATATTTAACCACTTTATTTACAATTCATATAATTTATATCAATGTATTTGTTAAATATTATTAATATATTTCAAAATATATACATAAAAATTATACACAATATATTATTTATAAATAAAATATTTATTTAATATTAAAAAAATATATATATAATTAATTTTTTTAAAAAAAATTAGTCAACTCCACAATGCTACACAGCCGACACTAACACACACAACTACGACAAACAAAGTTCTAGTTTCAATGTATTCAATATAAACAATTATTATTGCACCATAAAATAATTAATATTTTTTATTTTATTTTGAAGTTACAATTTGTGAAATAGGTTCATCAATGTCTTATTTAATTTATTATGCTGTCTTTAACTTCGGTCTTTATCTTTAAAACTAGTAATTTGGCTGCAAAATTTATTGAATGACGTCTTTTTAATACCAAAAGTGGGTCACATGGTTGTACAAACAGTATCATCCTTGCAAAGAAAATTGCCTTTTGATGAGCACTAGTCAATTTATTGATAATTTTTTTGATAAAATAATAAAAATAACGTTCTTTAAAATTTATAATAATAAAATTAATACCCTTTGTATTCAAACTTATATTTTTATAATTAAAAAATGATTAATATGTCATTTTTTTAACTCCCGTTCAATTAAAATTGAATGACGATAATTTAGATCCGTTCAATATTGAACATTTAATATTTCACGTTTAATATTAAATATTTAATATTTCACGTTCAATATTGTAGGAATGTTAGTTGGGAAATTACCAAAAATAGCACCCCTAAAAATTATAATAACAAAACTAGCACCCCTTGTGTTCAATTAGAATTGAACGTTTAATATTGAACGTTCAATATTCAATTTGAACGTAAAATATTGAACGTTCAATATTAAATAGGTCTAATTGTCGTCATTCAATTCTAATTGAACGGATAATATTGAACGTTTAATATTGAACGAGTCTAAATTATCGTCGTTCAATTTTAATTGAACACAGGGGTGCTAGTTTTGTTATTATAATTTTTGGGGAGTGTTAGTTTTGTTATTTTCCCATGTTAGTTTTGTTATATAAATTTTAGAAGTATTATTTTTAATAATTTTCCTAACTTCTACCGGTGTTTGAGATTTGGTTCTGCCACTGTTACTGGCTAATTAGATTTTTGTTGTAATCTTTGTAATAAAAGCATCATTGTAGAGACATGAGATTGAGATCCCAAAGATCATAAATTGCTAATATCCATTATCTAGGTTTTTTTTCCTCCTAATTAATAAATTGAAGTGCTCCTCAATTACATAAACAAAGCATATGATTTTTAATGAAAAATATTGGAGAAATATACGACAAAGTTGGGAATAAGACAAAATTGTTCTCGGACTAACTTGCCACAGTTCCTTGACCTACCCAAGTCACAATTATTAACTTTCTTGCAAAATATTATAAAAATCTTCTTACTACAATATATACTATTCATTGAGCATGCGTATGGCTGTACCGATAGTTAGAGATAGGATTTAAAACTGATATTGGACGAAGTTTGAAAAATCTATAGGAAAAAAATGATTTTTTTCGATCAATATTTAAAGTCAAAGATTAGAGAATATTAAAAAGAGGGATGTTACACAAATAGAAATTGCTTTCTACTGCAACTTAAAGACATATAATTTGGGAGGGATGTTACACAAATAGAAATTGCTTTCTACTGCAACTTAAAGACATATAATTTGGAATAAAGGTAAATTAATTTTATATTTCATATTAAAATATAAAATAATTTAAAAAAATATTTATAAATATTTGAATTACTTTTTTATAAGATTGAACTTTTAAATGAGAATCTTGTAGCATTTATGAGAGGTCTATCAGCCTCTTGGACTTCCAATACTTATGATAATAAGTTATTTTACAATTATTTTAATATTTTATACCATAATTTTTTGTATAAATGAGAATTTTTGCCCCATTTTAACTTATATAATCTCAATCCATTATCAATTAAATGAATAAAATAAAATAAATTATTACATAAATTAACAGAAAATCACGTATCAATTTAAACATTTATAAACTAAAAGGAAAAAAAGAAAATTTTAAGTTATGCAGATGAGGATTACCAAATGAATGTAATTACTGAGTCAGAGACTTTCCCGATAAATCAATTACCAAAAAGAAAAACTTTTCTATCATATTGCATCTGATAAATCAATTACCAAAAAAGAAAAACTTTTCTATCATATTGCATCTGATAAATCAATTACCAAAAAAGAAAAACTTTTCTATCATGCATTCATCAATCAACCCCTTTTTTATTATTATTATTATAACTTAATATATAATAATTAAGATAATATAATTTAATTAAACGTAATTACCTTATAATTTTATATTTAATCTATAACTAACACATCACTTAATCTATATAACTTAATTAAAAAAAATAGTTTATAAAAAAGGGGCTATATCGCCACAACAAAAATGATTATTACTATAAATACTTTTCATTAATGATACATTTATTAATAAAAATAATACTATAATATAATTAATTATAAAAATATAAGAATAAATTTATATATTTTTATTATAATAATAATAAAAATAACGATTACAATCTCATTATTTAAAAAAAAAAAAAAAACACTATAAGAAAGTCAGACTTTATGGGACCAAAGTAAAGTACAATCATCCAAGATTCATCAATTTATAAATCATCTAGCCCTTTTCTTCTGAGAGTATTTGGCTTCTATACAAAATCTACCAATACTGAAAACTCAATCTCTCTATCCCCCAAACATTTCTTGTACAAGATTTAAAATTTCAGCATATTTCAAATTGAGTTATACTGATTCTAAGTAGAGGAATGGTCAACTAGTAATTAATTAACCTCTTTTTCTTAACCAATTTATCA
The DNA here is from genome assembly GCA_029378325.1 of Elaeagnus macrophylla. Taxonomy (NCBI): domain Eukaryota; kingdom Viridiplantae; phylum Streptophyta; class Magnoliopsida; order Rosales; family Elaeagnaceae; genus Elaeagnus; species Elaeagnus macrophylla. Next base: position 18,560,800 of record CM055646.1, on the reverse strand, counting down.
TACCATCTTGCAGACACATTCAAAATCTGCGAAAGTGGTAGCTTTCTGAAGGCTCTGAATCCGAAGAAAGGGTAAAAATTCTTGTTTTGCTCAACTCAACCAAAAAGAATTTTGGAATCTGAAGGACCGCTACTTATATCTCTATCATCTGAACTCTTTTTGGCCGAACAAGTTGTTTGAATAATTGATACCCTTTGTGAAATCTTATATTTTTCAATTTTTTGTATGCAGAAAATCAACAATGGAAAGCAGAAATGGTTTGTTGGGGCAGAGAAGTGGGGTTTGGAGATCATTGAGAGATGGAGACTTTGAAGAAGAAGATGTTTGGGCAGTTCTAAGAGATAAAACAGATCACTCTAGTTTCAATTCCAATTCCAAGGTTACTAATAGTAATAAAGAGCCCTCTTCAGTGTCTGCTCCTAAACATGTCCCAACTGCATCAAGAAGGATTGCAAGAGCTAGTGGAGGCAGTTGTGGTAGTAGTAGTAGCAGCAGCTGCAGTGCTGGTAATTCCATTTCTGAACCCAAAATTACTCAGCAATCAGCACCTGTTAACATTCCTGACTGGTCAAATATCCATAAGCACAAATCTAAAAAGGCTTATGAGAATCATGATTATGATGATGACAGTGATGGTAAAGTTGATTTTAATAATAATGATGATGATGATGATGATGACAAGTTACCTCCACATGAATTCATTGCTAGGAGGCTTGCAAAGAGTCAGATTTCATCTTTTTCTGTTTTTGAAGGTGTTGGTAGGACTCTTAAAGGAAGAGACCTCAGCAAAGTTAGGAATGCTGTTTTATCAAAAACTGGCTTCCTTGAATCATTGTAGATAGTAAACAAATTATTCATGGTGGATTATTGAAATATTAGGCTAATGAAATCATTTTTTCTTTTGAAAAAAATACAACTTCTCAAAGATTTATTTTGGGCTCTTTTACCAATCTTCACAAACCGAACATATGTTCATGATTAAGAAAGATTAATCGGCATTTGGTATCAGGGAAATAATTAATCTTAAAATGAGACTTTGAATTTCATAAAAGGAAATGCTTTTTTTTTTTTGGTATTTTTTATAATATAAAAGGAAACGACTTCAATCACCAAGGATTTTTTTTTTATTTCGATCGTTATTTAGAAAACAATTATTTACGAAAGAAATTCAAGGTTTGTTTATGTTGAGATTCATTTTAAAATATGAAAGTACTTAAAATGTTAATATAGTAGAAGTCATTCTCAATATGGTACAAATCATTATATTTAATTATTATTTTTTTCTGTCATTTTATTTCTATTATAAATTCATGTAATCTGTACAAAGTAAATCAATTCAGTGAAATATTCAGAACCAAATATTACATTCTTCTTTTCTACATATAAGAGGATTTATTGACTCAATATAGCAACTTATTCGATCAAATTAAATTTTTTCCAGAAATCGCTTGACGATGTCGTTTCCAGTATGCATTTTTTACCCTTTTGTCCTTATTGTTTCATAGCGCCTTCTTCTCCGATCAATATACGTGTTTTCTCTCCACGTATTTCTATGAGAAAACTCTGCATCTACAAACGCTGCAAAAGGCTGAGAAATGGAGATTGTCAGAACTCTGACGCCAACTTTAATCTCTCTGTTTCTCTCACTCTCTCTCTCTATGGTTAGAGAGAAAAATCGAAACAGATGGATTAGAAGTTTGGAGTCCTTGGACTTGGAACGCAAGTATTTATTTTTTGTTTTCGGATATCAATAGGCAAAAGTATTCCTAGTTTCATACTCTCTTTCTCTTTCTAAGTTGCTTACAAGCTGTTTGATGTTTTTCCCCTTTCAGCTTTTTTGCTCTTTCTCTCTCATCAATCTCTGAAATTAGGCCTGCATTGAAACTCATGTGACATTGACAATGGATATTAAAGCTACCCCTTTTTCAAATTCTGGTTCTCTCTTTCTCTCTCTGTAGTTATTATGTTTTTTAATTTCATTTGTTTGTTTGGTTGTTTGATTGTGTAAGCTATATATTTGTGTTTTGAAGGAGAGTGGTGATGGAAGGAAGGATAGAGAGTGAGAGGCTCAGAGAAGAGTTGTCAATGTCGTCGTTTAAGATTGGGATTGGTGTGTTTTCTTCCTCTGTGGGTGAGTCTGTGATTAGGGATGAGAAGAGACATGGGTTCACGCCTGCCCAATTGCACGAGCTTCAACAACAATCTATCACCTACAAGCATATAGTTTCTGGTATCTCTGTTCCCATTCATCTTGTACTTCCAGTTTTGAGGAGCGTCGCTAGAACTCTTGAAATTTCTGAAGATGGTATCTATAAGCTATATCCTAGTTGTAAGTCTTTCTTTTTTGTCTCTGTGTTGTTTAGTTTCTTGGACTTTTTTGTTCTGGAGTTTCTAATTAGTTATTTGATGATGAAAATCAGTTTACATATTATGTAAACTGATTTACATAATATGTAAATCAGTTTACATACTATGTAAATAAATAGATTTACATACAATAAGTAATGGTTTACATAGTATGTAAACTGATTTACATAGTATGTAAATCAGTTTACATACTATGTAAATAGATTTACATACAATAAGTAATAGTTTACATAGTATGTAAACTGATTTACATACTATGTAAATCAATTTACATACTGATATTACATATCACATAACTAAGGATATTTTTGTAATTTGTTTAATTTTAATGTAATCAAAACTCACAGTTTTGATCCTATTATTGCTAGTTTTGAAAAATTTAATTTTTTAACTAAATGCATGCTATTTAGGCAAATAGCTTCATATAAGAGCCGATTAAGGTTTTGTAAAAAAAAAAAAAAAAAAACCCACCACCACGCCACACAAATCCACCATGCCATCATCAGACCCATCCAAACTCAACACCACCCACCCAAATCCAAATTGCCACCACAAACCACCTCCAAAACAGATCCGTCAACCACAACAGATCCGTCCACCCAAAACTCTACACCGTCCACCCAAATCACCACTCAACATCGTCCACCCAAAACCAAAATTGCCACCACAGACCACCACCAAAACAGATCCGTCAACAGATCCGTTGCGCCACCTCTCCCACCCATCGCGCCACCCCAACGTCGTGCCACAAACAAATCCGTCAACAGATCCGTCACCCACCCATCGCGCCACCCCAACACATGCACAAACCCCAACTCAAACTCCCTAACACACACACAAACCCAGCAGCATAGGGCTTTGTTCCCCTCCAACCTTTTTCTCTCTGATTGTGCCCATCATCGGATCTAATTCACAAAACGAAACCCACAAAGTTACCCTGTCCTTCCTTGTCCGATCCCTTCGAATTCCAGCCACACTCTCTCCCCACCGTGAGGAACCAGCGCCGCGAGCCGCCACAGACCTGGTCGAACCAGCGCCGCGAGTCGCCACAGATCCCGTTGACCAGTGCTGCCAGCCTACACAGCCTCCGTCCAACCTCGCGAAGCAGATCCTATGCCACCAGCGCCGTCGCCCATACCAGTCGTCGTGCCCAACGTCCTTTGGTGATTTCATTCTTTTTATCCCTTATAAGCATTCCCCATATTATATATATTAAAAAAAAAAAGGCAGAGGATATCTCAAAAAAAAAAAAAGATTTTTACTTCCTTATGTAAAAAAAAAAAAGGGAGAGAGAAAATGAGTAACTACATTGAATCCTCGAAAATCAGATTTGTTCCGACTGTTCAAATCAAGCCAACAGATGAAATCATTGACCAAGCTTCAACATTGGTAATATCTACGAATAATATTGGTAAGACTTTAAATAGTTCTACCTTTGTAGGAGGTAATCTTGTGACATGGAGAAGCAAGAAACAAAATGTTGTAGCTCGCTCAAGTGCAGAAGTTGAATTTAGAGGTTTAGCAAATGTACTTTGTGAGACACTATGGCTAAGACTACTCTTACAAGATTTGGGTTTGCCTACTGAATAACCTGTCCAAATATTTTGTGACAATAAAGCAGCATGTGATATTGCACATAATCAAATTCAACATGACCGTACAAAGCACGTCGAGGTAGACAGATTTTTTATCAAGGAAAAGTTAGATGGAAAGATTATTGAATTACCAAAGATTCGTTCAGAAGATCAGTTAGCTGACATTCTCACTGAATCAGTCTCAAATCGAGTGTTCTTAAAATTTTTAGACAAGTTGGGCATGTAGGACATATATGCACCAACTTGAGGGAGAGTGTTGAGATTCATTTTGAAATAGGAAAGTACTTAAAATGTTAATATGGTAGAAATCATTCCCAATATGGTAGAAATCATTATATTTAATTATTATCTTTTTCTGTCATTTTATTTCTTTTATAAATTCATGTAATCTATACAAAGTAAATTAATTCAGTAAAATATTCAGAACCAAATATTACATTCTTCTTTTCTACAATTTATATACTATGTAAAAAGATAAGCATATGAAATCAATCACAATAAAGAATGTTCACTTGATTTAAGAAATATATATACTAATATATGGTTTGCAAAATCTTAATTTACCAAAAGAAACCTCTGAGATTCGTTTATCATAGTACAATATAGCGTTAACATTGAGCAATTTAAGATGTGTAGTAATATTGCCGTGAATTTGTTATTTTATTCTTACAATTAATTATATATTAATTTCATTTTTTTTAATAAAATTATCGTTAATAAAAATAATTATAATAATAAAAAATTTAAGATTCTTTACTGACCTACTGTTGATTGTGATGGGGGCCTTATCACCCTTCCCCTTATATTGTTTAATCCAAAGAAGAGCCCACCCTTCATCCCATTTTTTTTTTACATAACTAGTCTCCTTTTAGCGCCAAAAAAAGAAAAAGAAATAAAGAAATAAACTAGTCTCCTTGACCTTTAATATTCCATAGAAGGTCAACTACGGTCTACAGTCTACCCCGAATGTGCTCTATTTGGATCGACCATGGAGAAACTGAGGAAAGCAGTGAACGAGATCGCATACGCTCAAGACCACGTTAAGCTCTCTCATTTTCAACGCTCATTGGTCCCTGTACTTTCATTCACCTCCAGTATTTACAATCTCGCTCTTTTTATCCGCCGCTCTCTCTACCACTTTGGCCTCTTCCGCCAGCGCCAGTATGTCTCCATTAACCGTTTTATCTCCACCTTCCTTTGTTCTCCGTTTCGTTTATCAGAAAAGAAGTATTTTTGAGCTACCGGTTTTTTTTTTTTAATTTCTCTTGGATACATATTTATGTTTGGTCGGCTGCATTTTTATTATGATTTTTTTAATTGTGAATTGAAGGTTGCCTGTTCCAGTGATTAGTGTTGGGAATTTAACATGGGGGGGCAATGGGAAAACTCCAATGGTTGAGTTCATTGCTTTCTGGCTAGCCAAATCTCGAATTTCACCTCTCATTCTCACTAGGGTACTTTCTCTCTTCATTTGCTGTTTGGTCTTTCAAGTTCCACAAGCAGTTCGTTAGATTTGTACTCAGTTTCTTATTTGGTTTATTTACAATTATCTTAATCTCTGTGAATTGTGATGCCTATTAACTGCTGTTTAGTGTTAGTGATAGATAGATGTTATCACTTAGGTGTCCTTATTTATAACCAGACATAGCGCGAATATGTCCTCTTATCAGCAATCACAGAACGACAATTTCGGGTAAGGAAAGCTATTTAGACTGAGTTTAAGAAAATAACCATTCTCATGTCAAACTCATTAAAGGGGGTGGTCATACTGATTTATTGAGAAACTATGTATTCCTTGGGAAAGACTGCTTTTGACACTCATAAGGAGAATTCTTAGGTTCTATTTAAATTATGGTAGATGGTGAATGTGTTTATTGCTTGCTTGCATTTGAATTTTTTTATAACATTGCACGTCAAGTAGAGACTCAATTCAAGTTCCAATACTATTAGATTCCTTCAAAAAGCAATATCATTTTTTAGGGTTATGGTGGTGGGGATGAAGCTAAAATGATTCAGAGACATATGCTAGGAAATCCTGTGAAGATTGGTGTAGGTGCAGACCGGGCTACCATTGCTGCTTCTTTCTTGGAAAAATACGGTCACATCACTCCTCATTCTACATTATGGTTTGACAGAATTTGCCTTGATCATAAAGTGGAAGACCATCCCGCTTCAGAAAAAATTGGTGCTGCAATTCTCGATGATGGAATGCAGGTGATTTTGTATTCCTTTGAAATTTGTCAGATGCTTCCTCTGTTTATGTATTGCCCCCACTAAGTTTATATTCTATTCACCAATACAACTCTAATGACCTATATGACCTGATAAGTAAAAGGTTGTGGTTCTGTTTTATTCAGAATGGTGGATAAGAGTATTAGGTCGTTCTGGTTTGAATGAGATATGAAAATGGATATTTTGATTGATCTCAAAAAACTACCAGCTATGAAGAAGGTTTTAACGTCAAGCGTCTTATTATCTTGAAGAATAAAAAACTGAAAATATCACATTTTTCTGGGCATCTGACTTGTACTTGTATACACATTTCATATTTCCATAAGAACACATAATATTGAATTGAAATGTCACTGGAACTTTTTACTTAATATTTAACGTTGAAATTGTAATAGAGGTGCTAGTTGCTACACTGACATTTCATGCTACACTATCATTGAAGATAGCATTGGAGTTTGCAGAGTGATCTCAATATTGTGATGGTTAATGGATTAATGCTGTGGGGAAACTGTCAGCTGCTCCCCCGTGGACCTCTAAGAGAACCCTTGAGTGCACTCAGAAGGGCAGATATTGTTGTTATCCATCATGCAGACATGGTAAGAAAGCTTTTTCTGTAATATTACCTTCAATCAAATCAGAGAAAGATGACAAAAGTTTGTTTGCAAACTGCAGATTTCAGAACGAAAACTCAAAAGCATCGAGTTGATGATCCGAGAAATTAAAGATCTACCCATTTTCTTCACCAAAATGGCTTCCTCACATTTGTTGGTTGCGAGTGATATCAAGTCCCGAAAATCTCTTTGTGCCTTGAGTAACAGCATTGTAGTATGCATTTCTGCTATTGGCTCTTCAAATGCATTTGTGGAAGGAATAAAGAAGGTTTTACTCTTGCTATCATTTTTGTGTGCGTGCGTTTGTATATCACTTCTGGGATGCTTGATAGCTCTATGCATGTCTTTTGGTCTTGTGATTCATGGTTCTCCCTTTTTTCTCCTTCGATCTATCTTCATTCTTATCCTAAATGCTATGCACTTCAATGCAGTTAGGGCCATTTTATGTTGAGCAACTTGAGTTCAGTGACCATTACATCTTTCAGTCCAAGGTGAGATCTCAATCTCCCTCATACCCAACACAACATCATTAACGAAGAACTAATAGGCAACATTAGTACGGATGCTAATGTTCTGTGTCAATTTCTACTTCCCTTTTTCTGTGAACCTAGGACATTGAGGTAATCAAAAGGAGACTTGAAGAGTTGGAGAATAAGTTTGCTTCCAGGCCCGTTGTTGTGGTAACAGAAAAGGTGAGTGAATAACCATCAATAATGCTGCCAGATGTTCGTTTATATAATCCCATTGTCTCTTTTCCTCGACATTATTTTCAGCATGACCAAGTTGGAGACATAATGGGCCTGTTTGAATGTGCTTCTTTTAGAAGTGGTTTAAAATAAAGTAGTTTGATTAAAAGTAGTTTTAAGATAAGCATGTAGGTGTTTGAGGTGAAAATGTTAGAAGTGATTTTAATTGGCACTTTAGTAATAATTTTAGAATAAGAAAATGCATTCAAAATTATTTATCTTAAATTTTTTTTATAATACAAATAGTGCTTCTCAAACTTTTGAAAGTATTATAGAAAATGCCAAAAGGAAAAGCGGTTCCAAATGGACACAATGTCTCATATTGAACTTTTGTTGTACTCATTTCCCTCACGATGTAGAATTATATATATATTCAGTTATATTTCCAGGATGCATTCTATCATTTAATATTTTAATTGTTGTATGGTGCTCTCAGTCTTTTTCAAATGAAGAAGCAGTTGTGAAGTTATCAATTAACGGATAATAGATTTTTATGCAGGGCTAATCCAATGCTGAATATCTTGTTTCATTTTGTTACAGGACTATGATAGAGATCCTGAGATTCTTAAGCAATTAGGTCCTTATGAAACTTTGGCACTCTGTTCAAATTTGCAATTCATACCTCACTTAGGATACACTGAAGAAAGCTTCAAGAAACTGCTGAAGGAGCTACTAACAAGAAAATATAAGGGGCAAAGTTGAACTGAGGTATGCTAATATTTCGGGCATACCTTTTAACATGCATGTGGAACATTCCCTGTTTTCTATTTTGCATTTTTGGACATTTCTAATTCTATAATTTTATATGTTGTTCAAGACGTAGTTGTTTCAAGAAAACATTGTCTCCTAGTATGTCATTACGTGTATACATTTATAAATATTATTGAAATGGTTCTCTACGGGAAAATGATTTTTATCAAAACTTGAGATAAGTATGTAATTGAATTGATACTATTAGTAAGTGGTCCTACGACTACTAAAATTGTTTACATTTTTAACTTAGATCTAATCTAAAAAATTGTCTCATCATGAAAAATTGACGACCCACCCTAATTTTGATAAGGGAATAAAAGGATTGTATGTAGAATTAGTTTCTAATATACCCATATACACTTTCAAAAATTTGAAGAGTCTACGAAAAACAAAGCGACAATATTAGTATATTACCATCAATGTTAGAAAAGTAGAAATTTTGCTATAAAAAATTGAAAGTTGTGTATCAAAGTTGGTTTACAACCTTATACATAACAAGATCAAATTATGGATTTTTTTTTCTTGGTTAAGAGTTATTATTGGACCCATTACCACTTCTTCAGTAGCTATTACAAGGGATATATATCTTGGCATATAATATTGATTCATTAATTCATGACTCCTCCGAAGGAAAAAACTGTTCTCTTCACCAATCCAAGAGTCCCTTTAACTTCTTTTTTATTTTATAGCTGTAGTTTATCATGAAATTTAACATGCCCTTTCATGTCTCTCTTTATTGTGTTAAGTAAAAGAAAAAAGGAAAAAAAAAAACTAAACATTCACAGAGAGACATAATAGGAGGAAAATAATCAAACATCTTAACCAACGAATTTTATTTAGAAAATTAAATTCATGCTTTCACAGGTCACAAACTGCATGCAAAATTTCCCTTTTGAATGAACTAAATATTTCAACCAAGAGTCATATATGTGAGATTACAAAGCTTCATTAAAGAAATAAAAAAATATATAAGATGGCTAATTTTGCTCAATAGTTCTATCTTTTTTTTTTATTCGTCTCTTTTTACGTAGGTAATTAGAGAACAGACGTTATTTCTATTTTCTATATAAAGCCAGCACTTTATTGAGAGAGAAGCATATTAAGAGGTTTTTATAATGGCTTACAAAGTGGCAATAATAATAGTGTGTTATTTGTTAGGCTTATGCTATGTTGGGTCCAAATATTCAGAAGCCCATAAGGTGCCTGCTATGTATGTATTTGGAGACTCCTTAGTAGACGTGGGTAATAACAACCACCTCATGTACTCCTTCAATAAAGCAAATTTTCCTCACCATGGCATTGATTTGCCTTCCAAGAAAGCTACTGGGAGGTTTTGTAACGGCAAAAATGCTGCTGATTTTCTTGGTAATTATATAAAACAATCAAGTATTTTGAGTTTTTTTTTCTTCTTGTGTGCGCTCGCGCGTGTATAGTAGTAATATTTTGAGTTTTTAGGCCAAAAAACTGAAAACAATAATTAGAGGCATGGTCTACTTTAATAGTCTCGTATCTTTGATCAAAAGTGCACCTGAAATTCTTTTTGAGAACATGCAATGTACCTTTTATATAATTTACGGACACATGTTTAAGGAAAAAATTAAGGACTAAAATGTAATTCAATTTGATCAAAGTACTCCTAGGCTACTTATCTCTTAAATTTAATTCCTCGTGTTCCGTTCATTTTGAGTTAGTCTAGCACACGATATATATATATATATATATATATATATATATATATATATATATATATATATATACACATCTATCACAATTCAAATACGAATTATAATTACGACCATCTGATATTAACGTTTTGTAATTATGTATGTACATAATGATATGAGAACAGCTGAGAAACTTGGGGTGGCATCTCCAGTACCATTTCTATTATTGGAAAACAGGCATAAAAAGTATATGAATGCCAGGTTCCAAAATGGGGTTAACTTTGCCTCAGCAGGTGCTCGAATTTTTAATGAGACTGATCAATTAATTGTAAGTTTTAATATAATTAACCTCAACCCAATGGCCAATACCTACCTAAACTGCTCTTAATTATTCTATTAATTCTTTAATTACTACTTTTAAAATTTTCTTTCCATATATTGTGTACTTTTCAGCGACAGTCAATATCATTGTCGAAACAAGTGGAGTATTATACACAAGTACATGAATGGCTGATGCAACAGATAGGACATTCAGCTGCCCACAAACACCTCCATGAATCCTTATTTACCATAGTCATTGGAAGCAATGACATTTATGCTTACTCTCGCTCTCCCAATCTTCGCAGTGAGATCACCCCTAAACAACATGCCCACTTGGTCACTCAAAACTTCAAACAACAACTAAAGGTAAAACAATTCATTAATAGCAATGTACTCATCTCAAATTAAGATAGATCAAATTCATCTAGTAATCTGACCGTAACACTAACCCTTCACTATTTGAAATCATTGGTTCGAACTACTTAAGTATTGCTTGACCTTAAAAAATTGACATAGATCACAAGCGATACCCCCCATTGCAATACTGGTTATATTGTTGTGCTTGTTAAAACTAATTCATGATTGTGAGACCGTGCTTAATACTAAAGTGTCCATAAGAGTTTTTTTTAATAACAATACTACTTACGCAATCATAATTAAAACTCGAATCATAGACCTTTCACGTGTCCAAATAAACTATATGTTATAGTTTGTTAGCTTTATGTTAATAAGATTTGACCATTTGAATTGTAACATGTCTAAGGGGAAAAAAAGAATTTTTCCTAAATTAAATTAAAAATGTATTTTGATTTTCATTAATGTCTCGTGTCTTTTTGAAAATTAACTACACTAGTTAATTTTGTTTCATGGGTATTTTGACAGCTTCTATACAAAAACCATGCACGTAAATTTGCAATAGTGGGGGTTGGAGCAATTGGATGTACACCAAAGGAAAGAATTAAGAATGAAAATCAAGAATGCAGTAAAATAGTAAATGATTGGTCGCTTATGTACAATCGTGCCTTAAGATCAACCTTAAATAAGTTCAAGAACGAGTACAAGGATATACAATTTTCCTACTTAGATAGCTACAGTCTCACTCAAAGCTTCATTAAAAAGCCAGCTGCTTATGGTATATATTTGTCATTTTCTCTTGACATTTAATTATCTTACTACTAAATATATCTTTCATATTATAATTATATAAAATGTTAATTACTTGTATTTTTCGAATATATTAAAAAAAAAAAAAAAGGATTTGTAGAAGTAAAGGCAGCTTGTTGTGGACTTGGAAAGCTAAATGCAGAGGTTCCTTGCTTGCCAATAACAAAATATTGCACAAACAGGAACAAGTACATTTTCTGGGATGATGGTCATCCTACTGAAGCAGTTCATCGGATCTTAGTGGATTACATGTATAATGGTAAATCCAAGTACACATTTCCAATGAACGTCAAGAAGTTAGCTCATATTTAAGTTCTATTAATACCAATTTCTATGGGGTCTCCTTTGGGGGGGTCCGATAGTAAACTTTAGTTACACAGTTCGTTTTATGTAGATTTATTATGACGCGCATATGTATACATGTAATGGAATATTAAAATAATGCTTATATTCTGCTTTCTTAAAATCTCATTTTCCTCCTGATTTATGTTTTTTGAAATACAGAAAGATTGCCTCTTTTGGTTGTTGAATGTGTGATTCTCATGTAAATTTTGGTATGTTCCTAACCCAAAATTTTGTTTTAGTGCAAAAGTTATAATATATATATATATATATATATATATTTTTTTTTTTTACTCATTACACTAAATATCGAACTAAAAATAATATTCTTTAAAATATTCTTTTATTATAACTTTTGCACTATGTTTTTTTTCACCAACACATTATACTAACAAACTAAAAAAAAAAATTAATAAAATAGAAAAAATATTTACAAATAAAATAGTAGGAACAATATCTTACCACCCAATATTATTCATTACGTTATTTTATTACACAATTTAAAAATAGTTTCAACCAACTTTTATAAAATTGTACCGAAATAATAAGATTTGGTCTTACCAAATATTCTCTAAAAGATAATTTAGTTAATTTAACCATATTTGACCAAGTTCAACAAAAATCAACAAATTTCTTTTTCTACTTAAAACTTGGTTAGCTGGTTATAAATTATAAGGCGTGATAAACCAGTTACTAATTTTAATAAAATCAAACGTTAACCATTTTGTGAGTGAATGATCTTGAGAGGACTATGTTGCTTCTCTGCCGTGGCATGGCATTAAGAAATTGATTAATTTCAAAAATCCATCTTAATATAAATAATTCGTATTAGAGTCTTAACTACTTTCAACGTCATATTTAATGTTTGTAAAATGACTAACGTACTCCGTTCTTTCTACTTGAACCCACTAGTCCAAATGTCATATTCTGAGACATCAAATAGTACACCACATTAACTCATTTCGTTTTACGAATACCAAACTCCTTATCATCACCTCCTTATAACTGCGGCTGAGGGAGAGAATAGAGGTAGAGAGCTCTCCAACAATGGCTAACAAAGTCTTGATACTAGTCATGTTTTTCTTGCTTCTCTCATATCTGTCTGCTTTTTCAAAAGCAACTAGATCATTTCAAGGCATGTATGTGTTTGGGGACTCTTTAGTTGATGTGGGCAACAACAATTTCTTGACATCTTCCTTGGCCAAAGCTAATTTTCCACCAAACGGCATCGACTTTCCTACTAAAACACCAACTGGGAGGTTTGGTAATGGCAAGAACGCTGCTGATATTCTTGGTATGTTCTACATATTTCAGTTGCTCACTTCTAATTAATAATATCCTTTTATTTTTTTAGGTAATAAATGTATAAGTGTAATTTTAAGAGATTGATATAATAACTTCTAACATAGTAGCTAGAGTTCTTGTATTCAAGATTTAATAACTCTAAATTATGAGTGTTTTTACATGGAATCATACAATAAAGTGATAAATGGGTAAAAAAATGTTTGCCCTCTTCCTGATTTTTAGTAGAATGTGTGCAACAACTTCGAATATATATAAAAGAGTCTATTTCATCTTTTTTAAGTTTTTTTTTTTTTCCTTACACATCACACTTCTACACGTTTTGGGGTCTTTCTTCTCCAAAGATAAAACTTGCTCTATTTTTTTCAATGACACAAATTCACATCCCTTATTTATACAATGAAAGGGATTTAAATCCCTTATGTTACTATTTGCATAAAATTTACTCTATGAAGCATAAAAACAGAGAACATATACTACAGAGTGACTCTTGTATGTCAGACTCTATGTGATGGATCCGAACAGCAGGAACTTAATGCTAATGAACACACGACACCTCACTATATTCAAAAAAAATATACCAACACACCGGTAGATATAAATAGCTAATTGTTGTATATGTTTCACCGTGTAGGTTGTAGCATTTAGTTTTATGATGGGGTGTTTCAAAATGGTAGTTCACTGTTTTGACCTATATCATAACTCATAAGTACGGTATTATTCATTGCTTCTGGAGTATTATATCATTACTTATTCTAAAAACAATGAATAATTTATCATTATAAGTATGGACTATATTTTAGTACTTGTGAGAAAGTTTAATACTATTTAATTGGGCTTTGATTACCATGTGATCAACCAACAACTTTTTTTTAAGATCAGCAAATAGTTTAAGAACTGTTTTTTAAGATGACAAAATGTAATGGTTTTTTGAGCAGCTGAGAAAGTGGGGTTACCAACTTTACCCCCATATCTCTCCCTCGTGAACAAGGAGAAGAAGAACAATGTTGAACAATTCCAAACCGGTGTCAACTTTGCTTCTGGTGGTTCTGGTATTATCAGTCAGAAAAGTCAAAAGCTTGTAAGTGAAACAAACAATCAATCCAAGTCTAAGATTATGTTTGCATGTGCTTTTATTAAAAGTTGTTTCAGACAGAAGTAGTTTTAATGAACGGTTTCAGTATATATTTTTCTGTTAGCAAACACAAAATGTGCTTTCTAATCCCTGAAAATGCTTCTGACAATTTTCTTCTTTTTTGGTCATGAAATACATTTTTTACTATCAAAAGCTCTTTACAACAGTAGCTATTCAATGAAAGTCGAACACTAACAGTGCATTATAAAACTGTGTACTTGGGTCTTGGAAAATGTTGATGCTTCAGCTAGAGTCATTACCATTAGCAAAACAAGTAGATAATTATGCAGCAGTACATGAAGCCCTAAAGCAACAATTAGGTTCCTCTGCTACTGATAAGCACTTTTCAACATCTCTCTTCCTTATTGTGACTGGAAGCAATGACATATTTGGCTACTTGGAGTCTGCTACCTCCCACAACAAAAGCACTTCTCAGCAGTTTGTGAACTTCATGGCTCTATCACTAAAGGGACAACTAAAGGTAAAACAATTTACAGATATAACTTCTTTCTGTTGAGGATGATTCTGTTTTAAATGCTTATAAATAAACTTTTGGCAGCGTTTATACAATTATGGTGCACGTAAGTTTGTAATTTCTGGGGTCGGAGTAATTGGATGCACACCATATGAGAGGAACAAGAACAAAGCAGAAGCATGCAATGAAGAGTTGAACAACTGGTCTATGAAGTACAATGAAGTACTCAAGTCAATGTTGAACAACTTAAAAGCAGAGCTAAAGGGCATTAATTACTCTTACTTTGATGGATATAGACTCATGCAGAACTTCATTCAGAAACCAGCTATTTATGGTAGAGATATAACTTTTCTTCGAAGATAGGGTGAACTTGTGTTTATTTGACTTTGTTTATGTTAAAAATGGTTTCAGACAAATTGCTTTAAGAATAAAGCTATTTGCACATTTATTCTAAAAGCACGTATATGATATTTGTTTTTGGTCAAAAGTACTTTTATATGGTCTCAGAAGCATAAGCAAACAGTTGCTCGTTTTTTTAACTTTTATATAATTTGAAGAATGACAAAGAACAAGGTTCAAGCTTCTTTTTTTTCTGTGCAGGTTTCGGCGAAATTAAAGCAGCTTGTTGTGGGCTTGGGAAGCTAAATGCTGAAGTACCTTGCCTGCCTTTCTCAACGTATTGCCCGAACAGAAGAAACCATCTGTTCTGGGATAGAAGCCATCCTACAGAGGAAGCTCATCGCATATTTGGGGATTATATTTTTTATGGTCCTTTGCAATACACTTTTCCAATTAACGTCAAGAACCTAATTGCCATTTAATCTCAGCAATACGAGCTGCTCTTTATATTGTTATTCTGCTTCACTTCTAGAGGTTTTTGTAGCTTCTCTTATAGAAATATAATATTTGTATTAGAGCAAATTTCAATTCAGTTGAAACCCCGAAAAAAAAAAAGTGAGCTTTGCTAGGGTTTCCCGGTGAAACTTTTTGAAAGCCCAAATCCACAATCTACCATTGAATTTAACAGATTCTCGGATCTTGAGGGAGGCAATAACATTCTAAAAACCTTTGGAGGCTAGATCGGTGTAACCTAGCGATTGTGATGGCGAATTCGTTTTGATCAATTGTCACCATTTTTGATTGATTGTCGCCGTCCTTGAGTTGTGGTGCTATAGTGCTCCATATTCCTCTGGCTCGTTTGGCTCTTGTTCCTGCTAGGTTTGCAACTCCAATATGTGTCCTTGAGCTCGATATTGTTGTTTGATCTGGCCAATTTTGCCTTTCATTTGCTAAATTCTGGCTTCTTCTCTTCTTCCGTTACCATCCTTGTGCTTTGTAGCTTTCATTCTCCATCTTTTGTTGGTTAACAATTTAAGAACTAAATGTATCATGTTGCTTATAAACGATATAAAATTTACACTTTAGCAATTTTGGCCAGTCTCGCTTGTGCTCTGTTGAGCAATTTCGTCTGTGAACTGGAGTCAATCTGTTTGTTGCACGGACATTCTTAGTTCCTTGGCATCGCACATTGGTATTGGTTGTTGATCGTTTCTTATTGTTGTTCTAACTAGAAGGTTTCAATCCTTGGTACTTGTTCTAGCCAGGAGGTTTTTATCCTTGGCTTCTCGATTTGCTATTTTGCTCAGAGTAATTGTGTGCTTGTTTTGAGATGGAATTTATGGTAAAAGCATGAGATATCTTTTTTCTATGCTTGAAGGTCTACATGAGGAAGATCAAGAACTTCCTAATTTGGTGTTCACTACTCGTGCATTTCTGGTTCATTTTGAGAGGTTTGACGTTTTGAGGGGAGGTTTTGATCAGAAGAAAGTTGGAGTAAGAGTGTGGATTCTAGTGATGTTTCTGCATATCTGGTGTTATATTAGCGTTAATTAATTGTGGACTAGTTCATTTCTGATACTGTAATAGTTTTGGGTTAATTGTTTTTGTGTAGTGATTGGTGGTTGTAGCTTATATTTTTTTGAAGCTAGTTGTCTCCATCTCCAATTCTCCATTAGCTATGCTGCTCACCGGATGGATTGTGCTTTGTAAAGTTTGTAAGGTGATTGATTTTAGTGACTCCTCTTTAAATAGTTGTTCTACTTAAGGTTGGGCGAGTCTAGCCACTTGAGTTGAGTTCATGGGTGTTGCTTTTGCAGCAAATTGTGTTTAAAGATGACAATTTGATCCGACAATTTGGATATTTGCGATTATTTAACTCGTTCTGATCAGATCGGGTCGGGTCAAAACGTGTCAAAAACGATTCGGGATATTATCCATTTTATTTAAAGCAATTCGATTCAATTTAATTTGGGGAAAAAATCGAGTCGTTCGGGGCACCATTTGAATACCTCGCTTATTTACTAAAAAATTTAATTACATTAAAAAAAATGCTATTTTGTTTTACATTTAGAGAAAAAAAAAAAAAAGGTCAATAGTTTGATTTTTTTAACCCGCAGATATTACTCAAATTATATCGAAGTCGTTTTATTTAAAATAATTCAGTTCAATTTAAACTGCGGGTCAAAACGTGCTAGGTCAGATCTGACACGAATCGACCCATTGTTATCTCTAATTATATTTGTAACCATCATTCTCATATAATGGGTTTATTATACACATAATTTACTGGTATTTCAAGTGTGACTTACACGAAGAAAAATAATCTTATTCACCAAATTATTATGTAAACCACACATAAAAAAACTGAACTTGGTAAGAGATTGGCCAATATTACAAGGAGATGACTCTCACTTCTAACTATAAAGCCCTTATCAGGGTTGTTCAAAATAAGCCATCATCTTAAAAATGTCGGCATCCCAATATACATTTGTTTCTTTACTATGAATGTTACTTTATGGCCTTTCTAACCAATATATTAACTGATAAACTCTGTCGACCTACACAAAATTAGTTGTTTTGGTACAAAGATACTGTTATTAAAAAGTTAACAATTTCCCTTGTCCGGCCTATATGATATTTTCTACAAGTAGAGCTTTCGCAATAGTTGTCAAGGTTTGAATTATTTATATTCAACGTCCATATCCTTCTGTCCAAAAAAACAGCATTACCAAAAACAAAAGAATTGTCTGCATCATTGAATTTTGTAAATATATATATATATATACACACACACAAACATCAATTACGAATGGACAAGAAAGCAATCCCAAGCACCAATGAAACAATGACAATGTTTATACCACCTTCTCCTCACACAAAACAACGAGGCTCCCTTGTCAGATGTTTCAAGGTATTGTTTATTAGTTGCTCTCTTTATAATGTATTGAGTGTTTAGATTTTATTGAATTGGAGTCCTATATTTATCACTGAATAATTTCTCTGCATATCGTGTGAGAAAGGTACAACGGGAGTATCAAAAAAATTTCCATGGTTTCGCATGAGCCGTGATCAGTGATCACATACGGAAATTTGAAAACTGAACAATTTCAGCTCCAACAGTGACGGTGAGATGTGAAATTGAACAAAATGCTTTTTGCTTTTTCCTGAAAAATTAGATGCAATTATTATTTTGGACAAAAACGTTGCTTTCTTTGTACACGATATAATTTAAAGTCTACAATCTCCATGCTTGTTATATGCATAAAAATACTATATGTCACAATCTTACCAACTTAAATATGCATTCTCAATACTTATCTATATATAATTATGCATATCTGTGGAACATCAGGTAAGAATTGTGCATATATATATATATATATAAAGTAAAATGGCTTGTGCGTAAAAGACACTTCAAGTACTTAAAGTGAAAAATATTAACAGAGAGATAAAAGTTACTAACATGCAAGAGAAAAGGGATCTAAAGAAAAATAAGTGCAGCCGGATCTAAAGAATTGTTTTCAAATCATAACTCAAAAATAATTTTTAATTATTTTTAAAAATAATGAAGTACTTGATTACCAAAAATAAAAAAATATGACTTTCATATTATTTGACCAATTGTTTTTAAAACTTATTTTCATAGTAAATTTTTTAATTAAATTTAAACATTTTTTTAATAATTTAAACATTTAAAATTTGAACTTATTTATAAAAATATCCTTCAAAGTCTAAAAAAATATTTTCTATTAATTAGGCTATTTTATTATATTTGATATTATAAATAAAAAAAATTAAATAATATATTAAATTCTAAAGATTAATCTTAATTTTCATAACTCATAAAAGACTTTAAAAATTAGAACTACAAGATTATAACTCTATTAAAATTAAGATTCTCTATCTATCTATCTATCTATCTATCTAATATATATGTATTTTAACTCTATTAAAACTAAAACTACAAGAATGATGATTGTTACATTTTTTTTTTTTTAACACCATTAAATTTAACATCATTCAATGTTTTTTATATATTCATATTTAGTGTATTAACATATAATTAGATTATTATTATTTTACGGTTGCTAAATAAACAAAATAAATGAACAAAATCTACTTTAAATTATAATGTTCTACTTTACTGTGAACACCAAAACCGAAAATCTACTAAAATATATGCAATATTTAAAATAATTAAAGTAATTATTTAACTTAAAAATAAATGAACAAAATCAAAAGGAAAAAAAATGTAACTAAGCAGCCACAAGGAAGTCTATTAATGGAAGGCGCAAATTTGCGGATCAAAAGGAACTTACTCCTTTTCCGTGTTTTCACTTGTTTCTTAAAACAATGAAAATATGTATCAGATGTTCTCAATTTTTTATTATTATATTTTTTAGAACAAATTATTTTGGTAAATAATAACTTTAAAATATTGACCAAAAACCTATTTATTTTAAAATTTAATTTTTTGATTTTAAACACAAAATACAATTTTGGAGTTAAGCCCTAAGCCTTTTGGTAAAGGGGCGGTGCAATTACCCATATGCTATCCTCACCTCACCTCAGATAGTGGACACCACACCCCCAGCATTCAATAGTACGCTGGATTCTTGTTGCCACTTTTGGAAATTCCAATCCCCTCTCTCATAAATTCATAAAGTAAATAGAACAGCGAATTCACACGTAGTAAAATATGCTCATCTTAACAACAACTCTTACTATAAGATTTTTGTATGTTTGACTAATAATGAACAATTTTTATTTGTACTCACTTGGACATTAACAAACATGTCAATTTTATAATATAAACCACAAATATATAATATAAGGGCAATGCAAATTTAAAAATAATAATAATAATAATATCAGAAAATGTAACAGTGAGTTTCATAAGTATCTTAGATATGAAAATTAGCTAATAGTAGGGGATGGAGATGCATATGAGCCCACACGTTTTTATTTGTCTCCTTTTCACACATAAGAAAACTTTATATAAAGCAATCCAAAATGGCCATGATCTCGTATTCAGTTCCCTCAGAGACCATAAACTATATTTTTTGGGAGGGGGAGAGAGAGAGAGGAGTTTATATTTATCTTATAAGCTCTTCTAAAATGGCTGGTAAACTTTTTCGAATTATTTGCTTCTTCATCTTCCATGTACTTCAATGGAGGGTGATTTTCACAGAAGCAGATCAGCAAGTTCCAGCAATATATGTATTTGGAGACTCTTTAGTGGATGTGGGTAACAATAATTATCTCAAACTCTCTCTAGCCAAGGCAAACTTTCCTCATAATGGCATTGATTTTCCTAACAAAAAACCAACTGGGAGGTTCTCTAATGGCAAGAATGCTGCAGATTTTCTAGGTAAGTTAATAAAAAACAAATCAACTTAATATATAAGCTACTATGCATTAGCCCTTTATCAATCCTCAGATTATCAACTTAATCTAGTCCAATACTTGACCCCTTTTATGATTTTTTTTTTTTTAAGTTGATTTCAAGTTAATATCCATTGAAAATGACATTTTTATGAGATGAACAATTAAAGTATCACCAAATTCTCAAAACTTGAAATCTAATAAACTCATGCATGCATGCATGAACTGTAAGAATATTTAGCTTTGTGTATATATGCTCTGAATGTAAATAAAGGAATAAATTACTTTAGAAACACTTCATGTTAATGGTTGATCACATGGGCTGAGGAACATATTCTTTTTTCTTTTTTCCCTTTTAAGCCAAAAAAGAATTATTGTCTATCATAAAAAGCTATGATAAAATTAAATTTATATAGTAATTCCAGGGTCCTTAACCTTAAAAGTGCTTGCTTTAAAAAACACTAGCCAACTGTTTTGGCAGTCAATTGTGCTCATGTGCTATGTTTCAGTGAAGTGTTGAACCCTTAGTTGATAAGATAGATACATTAAGCAATGCTCTGTCTCAATTCAGACAACTTTCTCAATTAATTTGGAAATTCCTATTGGCCACCTTGCTGGACTTATGGGACTATATTTGTGATTTTGTTATAACATATACAGAGCCACTGGGATTAAGGAATATGGATTAAGATACTCCACTCTCAACTAGCATAAAATTTTGCCTTTTCCATTTATGTTTTTATTCCCTCTTTCTTTTATATCAATGAAATCAAAGCTTTGATACCTCTAAATCTTCTTTAGTTGAGTTTTATCACAGAAAAGTTTTAAGTAAGCTCCCTTCTTCATGTATGTTGCTATATCACTTTCTAATGCTTTGCACATCTCTTTGTTTCATAATCAAGTACGGACTACTGATGAAATCTTATACAAGTTATAGATGGTGTTTTCCTGATTAGTGAAGAAAGAAAAAATAAGAGAGTTTTATTTCGTATTCTCTTAAATACTTGAACACATGAAAAGAAGGGTTTTTTACTGAATTAATTTCTTTTAGTTGATCAGAAAGAAAAAAAGATAAAAACTGTAAAATAAAAGTAAATTGATTATGAGATGCAATATTGAGCAGCTGAGAAAGTGGGTTTACCAACTTCACCGCCATATCTAGCACTTGCATCCAAGTCTAATACGGCGTCGTATCTTGCCGGAGTTAGCTTCGCCTCAGGAGGAGCTGGAATTTTCAATGGCACGGATTTACTTTACGTAAGTTATACTCGATCTGAATATTTTTGGTCTTATTTTTAGTAATTTTCCAATATTATTTTAAAAAGTTTAAACTTTGCGGTGAGCGTGGATCGAACACGCGACCTTCAGATCTTCAGTCTGACGCTCTCCCAACTGAGCTATCCCCGCAACTTAAGAGTTGATGTTTTAATGCATATAACTTTTGAAAAACAGAGACAGTCATTACCTCTGACAAAACAAGTGGACCTCTACTCGTCAGCATATGAGAAGGTGGTTCAACAATTAGGAACTTCTGGTGCACCGAAGCATCTATCAAAATCTCTATTTGCCATCGTTATTGGAAGCAATGACATATTTGGCTACTTCGGTTCTTCGGATATTCGCAAAGAAAGCAGCCCACAGCAATACGTGGATTCGATGGTCCTTAAACTTGAACAACAACTTAAGGTAACCCGACTTAAAAGCAATTTTCAAAAAGTAACATAACTCTACATTAATAGCTAATCATTTTACATCTGCGTTATAAAATTATATGAAAAATTCGAGCTTACTATCTTGTTTTGGGCAGCGTCTACACAGTTATGGTGCACGTAAATTTTTAGCTATTGGAATTGGTCCGATTGGGTGCTGCCCAGTTGACAGGGTAAAAACGAAGACAGAAGAATGCAACCAAGAAACAAATTATTGGTCTAATAAGTACAATGATGGCTTAAAGTCCATGCTGCAGAAGTTGAAATTAGAGTTGAAGGACATCAATTACTCCTACTTTGACACTTACGCTGTGTTGCTGGACATGGTTCAGAAACCAACTTCTCATGGTTAGGACCTTCGGCCTTGGTTTTTTCAATTTTTCGATATTAGTTTTTGGTAATTTTGTAATAATATAGCTTTACAAACTTATTTCAGGATTTAAAGAGGTTAAAGCTGCTTGTTGTGGACTTGGACGCCTTAATGCAAAAGCTCCTTGTTTGCCTGTTTCATCCTATTGTTCCAACAGAAAAGAACACGTCTTCTGGGATCGATACCATCCAACGGAGGCAGCTCATAGTATACTAGCAGGTTATATATTTGATGGTCCCCAACAATATTCATTTCCATTGAATGTGAAGCAGCTAATTGCTCTTTAAGCCAACACGAGCTGACACCCGGGGAATTACGCCATCAATATGGAGGAGTCTGGATTTTAAGAAACACAAACATTAGTCATGTTCATGAGAGTGAATGAAAGATTGATTAATTACAAAATATGGAGCTTCAGAAATGCTCTGTTTTCACCTATTTGTTGTGTTTTTTCTTCCTGGGTTTTCCAGACATGCATTACTTTTCTATTAGAACCTTACTCCCAATGTCGTTGAATCAAGGAAAAGTTACATCAATGTTGAAACGAAATAAGCAAAAAGTTTTGCTCTGAAACCTACATAAAGTTTGTGTCTTTACCAGTAAGCTAATAGTAGACTGAAGAAGCCAAACTACATAATCATCATGCCTTTATCTAGATCAACCACTTATGGCATTTAATTACAGCATTTGCAAATTAAAGGGTAAAAATAAGGAACCGGAGAAAGTTAAAAGGAATCTTTTGTTTCTGGTAAAAATTTCCAGTAGGCATCAATTTTCCATCTTGAAACACCTTAAAATTTCCATCTTCCATAGCAAATCAATATCTAGCACCAAGGCAAGTAGCAAGTATTCCAAGAAAGAGAAATTCCAAAATTCCCCAGCATTATCCAGCTAATCAAGGCAAAAAAAACACCATCCAAGCATACAAACACCTCAACAACCGCTAAACCAGTTGAACACAAACAGACTATAACACATGTAAATACAATCAAACAATTTACAGTTAGAAATACTAATTGTTGGTCTGTGGTTCTAACCCCCAAAGATCTATCAAATGGGTATCTATACTCCATCGATTTCAAAACCATGGATCAACTTTCAAATTAAGAATTCACATTGTATGCGCCCATACAATGCAACTTAAGCCCTGTCTTTGATATCACTTGTTAGGCTTGGATTCAAATCCAAATTTGTTGGGCTTAAATTTCCAACCCAAAATGTTAATATTTTAGGAGGATCATACAAAATATATACTCAATTTACTATTCATATATATATATATTTTATGTAGGACTTGTTCACACACCTATCACCAACCAAAATGCACAAACAAATTGAAAGGCCAAAAACAAGTATTGTTAAGCAAAAACAAACATAACATAAGAAAATTATTATCCTGCAACCAAAGGGCAGCTACCACTTCTTCCATATCAGCAAAGATCTACCAACATTACCCTCATCATCTGCCTAACCAGCCAAGTCTGCTAGAGTTTTGTGAATATAGCTCTATCATCCTCAGAAACAACCTCCCTACACCATTGCCAGTCATCAACATTACATCTTCATCTTCATCCATCTCTTCTATGGCTTCCTTCATTGTAGAACAAGAGAAAGAAAGAAAGAAAGAAAGAAAACATTTAGAAACATGGCACCACTA
This sequence comes from Elaeagnus macrophylla, assembly GCA_029378325.1. Classification (NCBI taxonomy): domain Eukaryota; kingdom Viridiplantae; phylum Streptophyta; class Magnoliopsida; order Rosales; family Elaeagnaceae; genus Elaeagnus; species Elaeagnus macrophylla. The sequence goes on along the minus strand of CM055646.1, from coordinate 18,536,633 downwards.
GAGTAGGTCTAAAAAGGAAAATTTATAAATAGAGAGAAGTAGCACAAGACTGGAATGGGATTCAAGAGAGAAGCAATCTCTTAAAGAAGTCGAATAACACTAGAGAAAAGAACGAGAAATTAGTAATGCTGAAATTCAAAGTCAAAAAGATGTTAGTGGCAACGAAAATGGAGATGACAAAGAACTTGGTTGAACATGCCCCAAATTAACAACACCATTTATCTTTATTTGGAACAAAAATAAAACCTAGAACTGGATTATTTGGAGATTGATTGGAGGGAGGGGATGAAAGCTGAGAATTCATTTGTTGAGGCTTTTTTGACAATGTAGATATAAGTCAAATATACCGTTATTTCCTATAGAACTTATAAACCAGGGGAATAATGTAGGCCAACGGTACGTAATTTTTTCCCCGCTCTTTTCCTTGGTTTTTCTCCATATTCCTTTTGTCTGGCAACTATTGCTTTAAATTGGAAATCAATATTGTTGAAACAGATAAAAAGACATTGAAAAAAGAAAAGAAAAACAAAAGGGCATCAAATAGTGGACACACACCACACCGGATTTTGGTTCCCACTTTTGGAAATTCCAATCCCACCTCTCATAAATTGTAGATATTTTTGCATGTAGTGGAACGTTGTGGTGGAACATATTGATCATAATTTTTTACTTTTATAAATTATTAAAGTATAAAAAAATACGAAATAAATCTAACAATAATTACTAATACGAGACATTTATTGTATTTTTTTAGACAACGATCCCATCAATATATTAATTTTGTATTAATTTTTTAAATACAAGTCTTATTATTAGATTAAGTAGAATTTTAAAAAAATTATGGATCATTAAATTTATTTTTAAATAGGGACGGATTTTTACTTGAAGTGGGTAGATTTTTTCATTAACTAAAAATCTTTCGAAAATGAAATTAATATTTAATGTCCTAATTTCCCATTTCCCAATATGATGAAGTTAAACCTTTTTCCTTAAAGCATATTTACAACTAATTTGAACAATGATTATCAATATTGTATGATTTAAAACAATTTGTACATTCTAGTCCACACTCGACTGATATCCTACTTAGTGGGCTGGCATGTGTATATGTTAGTGATTTTGGTGTTACCATAAGTTTAATTGTGAATAAATTGAATTTCTTTTTCAATAACTATTCAGAATTCATCGGTTGATTTTTTTAACATTTATTTTTATTAAATAATAGAATTATTCGATTTAATAAGTTGAAGAAATATAAACCACAAATACACGAGGATAATGCAAATTAAAAAATTTATCTATCAGAAAATGTAACAATGAATTTGATAAGTACCTTAGATACGAAAATTAACGAATACTGTGGTATGAAGATGCATGAGCCCAAACATTTTTTCCGAAAATAACATTACGTAATTTGCACAATTGGGATTAAAACTCTCGCCTTATATTTACATAGCGCAGGAGAAAACTTTGATGCTACTGTGCTATAACTACTAAGTCAGTCAACACATTTTTTATTGTCACCTTTTCACGCATAGAATCTACAGTAACCAATCACCTTAAGAAGACTTTATATAAAGCAATCCCAAATGGCCATGATCTCTTATTCACTTCCCTTGCAAAACACATACTAATTTTGGAGGGAGATAGAAGAGTTGATATATATTTATCTTATAAGCTCTTCTAAAATGGCTTGTAAACTTATTCCTATTATTTGCTTCTTCATCTTCTATGTACTTCAATGGAGGGTGATTTTCACAGAAGCAGATCAGCAAGTGCCTGCAATATATGTATTTGGAGACTCTTTAGTGGACGTGGGTAACAATGATTACCTCACACTCGCTCAATTTTCCTCATTATGGCATCGATTTTCCTAACAAAAAACCAACTGGGAGGTTCGATAATGGCAAGGATACTGCAGATTTTCTTGGTAAGTTAATGAAAAACACATCAACATGTGTATGAACTTAATATAGTCCAATACTTGATCCCCTTTATGATTTTTGTTTCTTTTATAGTTGATTTCAAGTTAAAATCCATTAAAATGACATTTCTATGAGACGAAACATTAAAGTATCACCAACCTCTCAAAATATGAAATTTAAAATTAATTAGTCACCAACCATTAAAGTGACCTTTCTATTGTTGAAACAGTTAGCTAGGTTATTTATGTTACAACTAATTAATTAGTCATATAATCATATTCTATCATCCAAGCTGTGAATATATTATGTAAAGAGAAATAAAATTGAATGCTTTTAAAAACCCAACCCAACTGTATAAGATAGATATATCAAGCAATGCTATCTCTCAATTCAAACAACTTTCTCAATCAATTTTGCAACTCTATTTGCCATCTTGCTGAAATTTTATGGGACCATATATATATTTGTGATTTTGGGATTTCATGTTTAGAACCATTGGGATTAAGCCATATGGGTTTAATTTTTAATGTCTCAACTCCCATGCCAACGAGTTGTGGCTAAAACGGCATGAAGCCTATGCGTGCATGTAAAAGATTTGTGTTCTAAGCTTCACATACAAGTGTAGTTATTTTCTTTTATTTTAAGAAGCATTTTCCATATTTACATTTATGTTGTAGATTTTTTTTCCAATTTTTTTTTTTTTTACTAATCTAAATTTATTCCCTGTTCTATTACATGTATGCATAGCAATTAGCAAAGCTCTGATAAGGCAATAATGTTCTTCATGTACGGGATTACTACTTCATTTTCTCATGTTTTGCAAATCTCTTTCTTTTTCAATAAAGTAAGATGAATTATTATATAATTTATAGATGGCGTTTTCCTGATCAATAAAATAAAGAAAGAAAGATAATGAGAGTTTTCTTTCGTCTTCTCTTATTACTCTATCATAATGCATTTAAGAAGTTTTTTTTTTTTTTCTCTTCACTTTGACAACATCGCAATAACTTATTACTTTCTTATAATTGATTAAAAAGATGGGGAAAACATAAACTCGTAAAATAAAGTAATTTTGACTATGAGATGCAATATTGAGCAGCTGAGAAAGTGGGCTTACCAACCTCCCCGCCATATCTATCACTTGCATCCAACTCTAATACGACGTCGTACCTTGCCCGAGTTAGCTTCGCCTCACGAGGGGCTGGAATTCTCAATAGCAGTTCAAATTTGCTTATTGTAAGTTATTAATATTTTAAACTCCAAATATTCTTTTCCTTTATTTAGAATCCCTATCTAAATTTTCTTTCTAGAAGTATTTTTCTCGATGGTCCACAATTGGGCTTTTCTAAGAAGAAAAAAAAATGGAAGCTGGGAACTCTGACAGGCCCTACCAAATAAAGAAGGAAGTCGAAAAGTTCTAAAATCAGGTGAACGCCGATAAAACAAGAGACTTCCAGCAATTTAAAAATTAGAACAGTGTTATATGATTAGATAGATGATCAAAGATAATTTATTAATAAGAAAATTAAATTATTGCTGTATTTATTAAATTTTGATCAAAAGTATTTTTTTAATTAATTAATGTTATTTTAATATTTGTAAACAGGCAATATCTTTGAAAAAAGAAGTGGGACTATTACTCGTTGCCTCGTTGGTATATGAGAAGGTGGTTCAACAATTAGGAGCCTTTCGTGCATCGAACCATCTATCAAAATCCTTATTCGCCATCGTTATAGGAAGCAATGACATATTTCGCTACTTCGGTTTACCTGATATTTTTCGCACAAAAAGCACCCCACAACAATTTGTGGATTCAATGGTGCTTACATTTGAACAACAACTCAAGGTACCCATATTTGCGAGACTGTTTTTAGAAGATGCTTTAGAGAAGACAAATTTAAAAATAGTTTTTTTATTTTTTATAGGAGTATAATTTCTTTAAATTTTTTTTGGTAAGGTAACAGGACTTGTATATTAATTTTTGAAATGGATCACATTAATCTAATATTTTTTTTTTTTTGTTAAAATTTAGTTTATAAATTTTAAAAAAGTGATGTCAAAATAGTCGTTTTTATTTTTTTAAAAGTTATTTTTTTAATTTTTTTAATTGCATTTAAAAAAGAGAATTTTAACATAAAATAATTGTTATAAAAATTATTTAAAATAAATATTTAAAAAATAAAAAATAAATGAAGAAAACATTAAAAATTGATTACTCTAACATGTAATATTACTTTTTCAAAAATGATAGATTAAATTGTGACAAAAATTATTACACTTAAGTACTCTAACTATAATAACTAGTGAACTACATCGACATTTGTCCATTTTTTACTTTCCTTTTATTATATTTCTCGATCCTTCCCAAGACCCACTATCTTCTACGATCAGCCACCACCATTGTGCCTCCCTCCATGTCATAACCATCCAACCAAATCATCATTCCAATTTTGTGTTGATAATCTTAATATATCTTGCAATGTTATCAAGTTTATTTTACAACAAAATGAACCAAAATTAATTATGCACGATCAAAATCAAAATTGATCATGTATGATCAAAATTGTAATTAAGACTCTCAATAATGTCGAGATTAACCCTCAATAGAATTAACCAAAATTAATCAAAATTGTTCGAAAAAACCAAAATATACCATAATTTATTTTCTATTGTTAGTAGATAGGAAGTTCTAATGAACATATTTCTAAACTTTTAACACATTTTTGGAAATTTTTAAACTTTTGCTTCCTTTATAGCCTATTTTATACAAAATTCCCACTTACAAGCATCTCTAAAAAGCATAATAAATCTACAATAATAGCCAATCATTTCACATATGCATTATTAAATTACATCAAATTCCAGCTTACTATCTTGTTTTGGTCAGCGTCTACACAGCTATGGTGCACGTAAATTTTTAGTTGCTGGAATTGGGTCGATTGGGTGCTGCCCAGCTGAAAGGGTGAAAAATAAGACAGAAGCATGCAACCAAGAAACAAATTATTGGTCTACTAAGTACAATGATGGCTTAAAGTCTATGTTGCAGCAGCTGAAATCAGAGTTGAAGGACATCAACTAGACAACTACTCCTACTTTGACACTTATGCTGCGTTGCTAAACATGATTCAAAAACCCACTTCTTATGGTTAAATCATTTGGCCTTCTTTTTGAGGAAAAAAGAAAAAAGAAAAATTTATCTTCTCTTTTATTTTTATCTTTTGGTAATTTTCTAATAATATAGTTTTATGAACTTACTTCAGGATTTGAAGAAGCTAAAGCTGCTTGCTGTGGTTTTGGACGCCTTAATGCAATAATTCCTTGTATCCCTATTTCGTCCTATTGTTCCAACAGAACAGACCACCTCTTTTGGGATCTATATACCATCCAACGGAGGCAGCTCATATTATACTAGCAGGTTATATTTTTGATGGTCCCCAACAATATTCATTTCCATTGAATGTGAAGCAGCTAATTGCCTCTTTAAGCCAACACAAGCTGACACCGAGAGAATTACGACATCATTGGGGAGTCTATATTTTAAGAACCACAAACATTAGTCATGTTCATGAAAGTGGATGGAAGATTAATTAATAAAGTATTCACTCAAAATAGGAAGCTTCAGAATTGGTGAAGCCGTGAAGGGGAAGGCTTTGTTTTAACCGATTTGTTGTTTTTTTTTTCTTCTTCTGGGTTTTCCATACACATTACTTTTTTATTACAACCTTACTCGGCTACCCAAAATGAAGTTGAAACGAGGAAAAGTTGCATCAAAGTTGAAAGGAAATAAACAATGAGTTCTGAAACCCACGTAATGTCCCTGACTGGTAAGCTAACGGTAGACTGAAATAGGAATTGAAATTGTCTTTCATAAAGTTTAATAATCCTAAAAGATTAGACGGTTAAAGAAATTGTTTGTTACACAGTACTAAAAATTATTATAGTATAATTTACATACAATATAAATTCATATGTTCGGCTATAAAATCAAATTGTATCGTACAGTATAAAAATATTACAAATATTTATAAATTTTGCACGCTTAAGCGATTTGAGTTTAAACAGTATTGAAAACTTTTCATAATCTATATGAATTTTTAATTATAAAATTATTTGTCTTAACTTTTTCTTTCATTTCAAATTTAAAATAATTTTTTTTATTTTTTAAATGTAATAAAATATAAAAATAAATTAAATATTTATTTAAATAAATTTTATAATAAAAACTATTTTATATATAAATTATTTTAATAAAATATTTATGATCAATTTTATACAATTATATTATATAGCTTATCAATAAATATTGTATAAATTAATTATAATACAATTTAATATAATTTAGTTCAGTACGATTGTACATGATGCAACTAAGGTGTCTTTTGAAATCATTTACTATAAAGTGTGTCGACGGATATTGAGTTCTACGAAAGTCCTACAGGAAACAAAAAACAAACTTGGAGTTTGTTATAGGCGTTATGTCCTCTTTTAGTTTCTATTCTTCAAGCAAAAGGAGTTTACATTCTCAATGCGATGTCATGCCCGTAAATATATGTAAGAACCACAAACCATAATATATGTAATTTCATGAAAAAAAAAAACCAAAAGAAAGTAGGTTCTGAACGCGGAAGGATATGGATTGATTTATCAAAAGATATAGGACCTGCACCATGAACGGGATTAAGATGAAAATAAGTCCTGAAAAAATAAGCTGAGGTCACCCTCGTGAACATTAAACGCCAACATCTTGTTCACTGCATTCTGCAATCAAATAACCCAAAATTAAAAATATATAAAATAGATACAAGATAAAAGTATATAATGTGCTTATGATATTTCAAAGGAATGGTTTTTGAATCAGTACCGTGAATAGCTGATCTTGAGCTGATAGATTTTCATTTAATAATCGATCAACATTCTCGTTATGCAGAATACTATCCAACACAGAAGCTGCTCTCTTTATAACTTCCTCCGGAATACCTACATATTATCCACTGCAATCCTTAGTAGATTCATAACAGTATGGTGAATGAAGTAAATGAGCAAATCTAAGTCCAAAGACTCGTGACAAAGAGGTCCACTCTTGCAGACAAGTTTTGTTTATTGTATCTCAATAGTTGCTAAACGCAATACCAAAATTACAGTGTAAAGACAATGAGCACGTAAGAGAAGCCAAACTACATAATCATGCATTTATCTAGATCATCCTTTTATGTCAGTTAATTATACTATGTTAGAAGTTTTTGGAAAACCAACTCTTTCAAAAAATTAAGCTCTTGGGAGGAGGACCAACTATACTTTTATACATTTATTACCCTCCCACAAGCATGTAGGTCAAACACTTGCAATTTCACACAATTGGTACTGGACTTAAACACAAGACCTCAAGTTCTGATACCACGTTAAAAGCTGTTTAGAAACCAACTCTGCTAAAAACTTAAGCTGTCAGTAGGAAGGCCAATTATACTTTATACATTTGTCATACTATATGCAAACTAAAAGGGTAAAAATTAGAAACCAGAGAAAATTAATGGAATCTTTTGTTTCTGGGAATCTTGAAGGACCAAAGTAAATTCTACTTCCAAGTAATGTTGTAGGCGTACCAGCAAGTAAAGCACAATGCAGTCCTGCAAAAAAATTGTAAATGGGCATGTGTGACTTAGGTAAAAACTTCCAGTAGACATCCATTTTCTATTATTAGCTGAATCTGTAACCTATAAACAACTACAAACTCACCATAGCTAAGAAGTGCTCGCCCAGGAACAAGCCTGCAAAGTCATAAAGTAACATTCTACTTTGAGAAGCTTGCATTGTTCTTTAAACAGATCACAAGAAAATACAACATACATAGTGAAAAGACGAAGGATCTAGTATGGTTCTCAAAGCCACATAAAGGCTAGCTCCCCACTTGAACAGCTTTGACACAGGACTAACACATGCCCTGAAAATGGACTAAATTGCCTTCCCCTCACAGATTATCTTGCATTGCTAATGTAAACGCATAAAGTTCCCAATGCAAAGATATAGTGGCAAGACATTATTGGGTGCATTACATACTAAGAGATTCTTAAGGGACACCCTACAACCCCCAGCCTCTGGATTAAAGTCTTGAGGTCTTCTCCAATCAACAAAGAAAAATACAATTTCTGAGCAACAAAAAATGTGTGGATGAAATGTACCGGTAGAGAAATACAATATCCTCAGTATGTGTAGTATTGTCGTCAGGCTTCAGCACACTCATGGTATAGAATTGGATCTTTTCAGACTATTATAAAAGAAAGGTATAATTATCATATCATAATATTAATTTTCTTAAATTGTGAAAACTTTAGTGATATTGCTACATTATTGATAAGATGCATACTTGTGGCGAACAAATCTCATTAAATAACTCGGTTAAATGAGTGCACACCAGAACCTGCAACTCAACACGGCAGATTTAATTAATAGTCACATATACCTCTCCCAGTGAGAATGCTCTCTTTGTGAATAAAAATCAAAATATTCGAACTTAAGTGAGCTTAGTGAATTTCAAAGTATTCAAACTTAAGTGAGCCACCCACTGGTAAGTACTTCATTCCTGACAATTAGGACTAATGTACGTGCATTGCTCAGTGATACAACTTCAAAATTTATTAAAAGTAGTATCTGCCAAATCAGGATAGCTATTAACCCATTCGGATGAACATTCAAAAATTAATTACCCTATTTAGGTGTTATTGATCTGAATGGAACGGATAAGGATCCAAATAAAAAAAAATCTGATATTTTCATGTCAAACCTTTGGAGGATCATCACATGAGACAAAGTGATTTATAGATCCACCAAGCAGACCAATGCCATCTGAAACGTTATATAAAAGAACTATTAAAGAGAATATCACAAAGTAGATAATGGAAAGTTTGTGATGGTGGAGATAATGGAAAGTTTGTGATGGTGGAATGGAGAGGCTAACCTTCTGTGAGAGTGCCTTTGCCAAACTCATCCAACAGACAAAGGGATCTTGAGGTTGCATGCCTGTTAATTTTGACATGTTATTTCATTGAACCTCAAGAAACTATTTAAGCCTGATGCTAAATAAGCCTAAAATGATTCCTGATTTGAAATTTTATGGCCTCATTCATCAAAACTGTGATGTCCTATGTAAAACTCTCCAGACTTGTTCAACATAGTAATGATTCCTGATGTAAAAATTTCCAGCCTCATTCATCGAAGCTGCGAAGCCTGGATTTTACATGAGAGAGACAACTGCCTATGAAATTACTGATGAATATTCCTTCTGGTGTCTTTTCAGTATACCTCAGCATCATTCCTACTTGATGAAGATCAATCATAAATGTTGATTGTTCAGCAGTCATCATTTTGCTTCCCATTGCACAAAATATTCTGTTGACAAACCGTAAAAACTGTTGATACCAATTTAATTGCACATGAAATGTTTCCAGCTCTATCGTAATCTTTAAATAGCAATGTATTTAAATATATATACATGAAGATTAAAGAATAGCACCTATCGGTCAAACCCACAGTTGCAGCATCTGCTGGTACAAAACTTCCAATATGGGAAAGGAAAACAATTAAAGCTACCTGGAAACAGTAGCTTTCAATAAGCACTAATTCCAATGCAAATTATAGAGACAGCCATGGAACAAAGAATTAATAATTTACCTGCTTTATATAGATGCTTTTCCCCGAATAATTAGGTCCAGTAATAATATTTATTCTTCCTGAAAAAAAATATCCTTTTTGTTTTTAACCAAATCTATATTCTGAAGTGGGATTTTCCCCTAAATGTTTTAACCTAGTAAAAAAAAAAACGATAATATGCTGTGCCACAACAGAATGAAGTGTTCCATTTACCATCCCTTTGAACCTTTGTATCATTGGGAACAAAAGTGTCGACTGCCATCTCCTGCAAAACATGTCTAGAAATGGAATAAAACTGTGTTACTACCACTAAGTCTTAATACATGAAAGCATTCTTAACGACGTTATTGCAAACAAAGCACAAACTTCTAACCTTCCATTTTGGATCTCAAGCACAATTTCTTCTGTCAAAGTTGGTCTTACATAATTGTTTTGATTAGCAACCATTGCCAGTGCCAGAAGGCTGAATTCCCAAAAAAAAAAATATATATATTAATAGAATATGGATGGGGAAAAAACAATACTTTGAACAGAAAAGCAGAATGACATCCATGAAAGGGGAAAGGAAGGAACAGCACAAATGATGGTGGCTAAGGTGATCCTCACCAATCAAGCTCAGCTGCAAAAGTCACAGCCTTAAGCAGATGAGTTGAGAATAAAAGTATATGTGACACCAAGTCTCTAATTATTGCCCTCTCCATATCTGAAAAAAAAGTTGAGATCTAGAAACACATTTGAAGAACATACACAAACACGATGCTAACAGTTTGAAAGTGATCTCTGTTACAGTATCTTGTTATTACTTAATTATGTATCTAAATACTGATAAAGTGCCAATAAGCCCAAATATTAAAAGTGATATTTTCAATGCATATTTTCTATTCTCCAGGACAACTGGGTGACCAAAGTAAGAGGTACGTAGAGTAAGATATACCCAATATCTTGTGATAAATATCTCCAAGTAGGTTGTCCAATTCTTGTGTCTTAGGGGTACGATAAAAAAATCTCTTTGTTTCTCCATCCAGATCAGAAAACTAAACTTCAAGGAATAGCTTTATCAAAGCAAATGCACAAAAACAACAATAACTAAAATTAAGTAATTTACAATGCATGACTTACGGCAAATTCAAAATCTTCAAATTTCTCTATGGTCATTTCGTCAATCTTATCTTCAAAAACACACATCAAATATCCTACAAATAACACAGCAGGTATCAGTTAAAAAGATCTAGAATTACTTAAAACAAGAAAATAAAAGAAAGAATGTAAGACGAACTATATATAGAATTTGAAGAGAAAGTTCGAGTGGGAAAAATAGCCAACATTAATCTAGTAATCAAAGAACAATATGGACAAGTACACACTGTTTTAGTTTATTCTCTAATGATCTTTGTCTATGAAAAGGAGCAAAAAGGTTTGGCCTTACTCAGACCTGTAAATTGAATTAATCTAGCAAGTTCTTAAGGTTGAAGGTTGAGACATTATATTTCTTCTAGAACCCATTACAGCACACTGGACAGCAAAGGGTTACTAACAAAATAACTACCGTTGGTATGGCTTGAAACAATGACCGTCATAAAACAAGAATCATGTTTTCGCAATTAAGATATTACAATAATCAAAATAGTTTATAAATCCATGTTTAAACTAATCATGCTAATAAAATTATCTAATTAGCAGTATTTGGTACTTGACACATGGAGAAGTCCTTTCTACCATTGACCTTTCTAAATTGAAATTGATGGAAATAGAGGCAACCTATTTGTTGTATGTAGACAATACAAGGTACAAGCTTTCCTTTCCAGAACTGTGGAACTCGGGCAAGTTCCATTGAAGTCACCTACAATGAAATGTTTAAATAATAAAAAAAATCTGCCTCGATTCAGTTTTTGGTTGAATTTAAACATCAATATGTAAATGAATTCATTAACAGATACCTCTTCCAGAAATTCTGGCAATTCCTCATATATTTGCCTTAGTTCATCCAACTATATTACATTAGCAAGGAATGCCTTTTAAAGCACAAGCAACGCATATGGCAGAGATTTGTGAACAATAAATATATAATAAAAAAGAGGCAAAACAAAAGAGAAGCATATAAGTTTTAAATTTAAAAGACCTTAATGGTATAAAACAAGTATCATTTTTTCATAAAAGAGCCATTTAACTACAAGGAAGAGGAGTTAGATTCCAGCTAATGAAAAGGTAAGCGTTCAGCAATTTTGATCCCACAGTCCAGGAAAATACAAACAAGTAAAAATTGTGCTTAAGTCTAACCTCACCACAGAAGCCATCTTTAACCATCGTCCCATAACCTTTCTCTTTACTTCTATTCACGTCAATGACACCAATTATCTACAAGAATCGAAATCGTGAACTGATTTGATGGCATTAAACATGATTAAGTATTGTACGTTACGGTTTCTTTGCAACCAGCTACTAGACAATTGCCACATTTAAAAAACAAAAAAAAGTTATGATGATCTTCTTCACTTTTGATCTGTGATAAATTATTGTAATCTCTCTCTCTTTTTGTCGGTGATAAGCAATGGCAGTCAGCAAAAAATTTAATGAGCAATGAATTAAGAAAGGATAGGGGGAAGATTCATGATTCATGACCAATATTTTCGTAGATCATTTAATTAAGTCATGTTTAAAAATGTAAGACTGACTAACCAACTCATAGATGTAAGCAAGCTCTGTTGTAATGCATGAACCAGCCTGAAAATAATCATATATATTAGACATACAACACTAACCAATAAGGAGATATGCACGTATAAATTTTAATACGAATACAATGAAAATGAAAACACAAGTTACGGTTTGCTTCAATACCTTCTCAACTATGTCCAAACTCAAGTACTTCAGATGGTCTTGGAGGCTCTCAGAAAAGCCTACTTCAAATATCTTGCTGACATGCAAGAGTGAACAAACACTCTACAAATAAACCATAAAGCATAAAGCATAGTACCAAAGATAGAGGGTTTTACTAAAAATTCAGCAACAAATAAAAAAAATAAAGCATTGTTTTTTTAATCATTGTTCTGCAGTAAAGATTCAAGTAGCCACTTATAGTATCAATGAACTTAACAGACAATTTGATGTCTTATAGTTCTGAAACCACTTATCATCAGTTCATCACTTCATATAAATGCTAACAGAGCCTCCATGAGGTGCATATACTGCTTAAAGGCCTAAGACTACCTACCAGATAAAAACTTGATATATATCTTGTCTCAGCCACTCTACAACCAAAAAGAGCCTTTTACACTAATAAAACAAAAGATTCATTATTTCTTAAATAGCAAGTTTGATGACCTTAAAAGAAAAACGAAGCATTTGAACAGTTTCAAGTAAATAGATACAAAATTGTCTGGACTGGTTTGGATCAATCCAATCCATTGATGGAGGTGTTGCCAAACAAGGTTTGGATGCCAACAATCACTAAGGAAAAATCAAATGTTTCTAAGTAAGAATGGCAAACAGTTATTTCCATAGCTCCTTTGCCATGCTAAACATCTTACACTTGGGGTTCATTTGAGTGTAAAGAAAAGTCACTATAAGCTTAAAGTGTCATAACTCATATACTCTACACACACTGCCTAGTTTTGCTCTACTCAAATATAATTGGATGGTTTCAATCTAAGGAAGAAGGTGATAAATGCAAAGTGCCTTATTAACCTTTCAAATTAACAAATTTTGATGTGTAAAAAAATCAAAACCTCAAAAGAATTCCATAAATCCCATTATTGGCCAAACCCGTGGGCCCTTTTGCTTTTACATGCCTTGTAGGACATTCTATTATAGCTGGGTGGTACATGCATATGCATTTAGCATCCTGATGCTCCATTTAATCCTCATGTAAGCCCTAAATCATTTAAATGAACGCAGCATGATTTTCCTTCGATAAGAATATTGTATGCTCAAAACAAAGTTTTTCCTGCACAATTAATACTACGCCAATTATACTATATTATCATAGTTATAAATGATTTTTTTTTCCTACTCCTCTGGTTTGAATAATCGCATAGTTTGGGCAATACAACTTTCAAAGTGACATCAATATCAGACATTGTGTGGTGATAGACAGACAACTCTAACATCTGTTGGCCAGAAAAGTATTTTACATTATCTACAACAATGCCAACAGAAAAGGTTGGCAATAATATAGCATAGGGAAGCATTTCTACCTTTAGAAAAGCTGTCCAATCACCACTGGTGCATGTAGAGCTTGGGGAGTTTAATTTCTTCAACAAAAATAAGAATATTCATATATTGTAAGAATAATGAAAACATACGTATGATAGACTGAAGATGAGGACATAAAGTTATCAGCTACAGTGACCATAATATAAGTCAGGCTAGTTTAACTACAATCATAGACAACACCGTAGAATTCATTTGTTCAAGAAAAATAGAAGAAAGCATGTTAACTTTTAACAATTCACGTGTTCGGGAGTTCATGATCAAAACTGAAGAAAGATCTTCCAAACTATGAAATAAACTATACATGTTATCTGTGAATAACAAAGAAACTTCAATTTCAACAACAGGCCATAGCTGTACGAACATAATAAAGCTGCAAAAGTGTAAGGATTATTATAAATAGAACGAGGAAAACTGAGAAAACAGTAGTACCTTGAGTATGTGAGGAATGTCCTTTACAGACTTCAAAGTTTCATGCAAAGAAAGCATTAGATCTTCCGAACAAAGAAAGAAAGATATCTTAATCCCGTTAAGAAAGTAAGCCTATTAATAGTTAATGAACATAATTAATAAATTGGTTACTGATTTATCAACTGAATTAACCTACAAGTTTTTGAGATCACCACCTCATTTTTTGTGTACTCAGGTCAGATCAAATGCCATTCATGTTTGACAGCCAATTTCCATTATGCTACAAGTTTATAAACCTTTTCTATTGATCATATGTTTGAATCAAGCATGACGAACCCTATTTGACTAAACAAAGGAAGGATACAGCATTGAGACGACCATTCAAGTTGTCAAGGTCAAGTATTGGCCTCAAGAACCAACTTCTAATACGAGCATAAAAAACTGTCAAGGCCTTTATGTTAAAAGCAATACTGAAAACAATAGCATCAACAACTCCTCAATGAAAAGTTTTACCTCAAGAGACGTCTCCCTGCTGGTGTTACACACTGAACTCAGAGACAAGCAAATTAGATCTACATCTATATACAAGGATGCTGGAAACCATAGGTGAATCTGAGTATACAAACCTTATTCATCATGCCAAAAACAGAGAATCTGCAATTAAAAACTATCAGCATATGGGATGTTTGTGTGATAGAATTTTGATAAATAGTTGAACAATTACCCTTCCTTAGCTCTGCCAATGCCCATATAACTTGGATGCTTGTCGGTTTGAAATATCTGTAATGCCTCATGAGCAGCAGCATCAAGCTTCAGAAAATTTTGTCTATTTTTGGTTGTTAAGGAGCAAATTGTGTTGAAAATTACTTAATTTTTGCTTAAGGAGCAATTTGTGTTGAAATTAGTTAATGTTTGCTAGGACAAAAGTTAAGGCAATTGTCTTACCAAAAAAAATTATTTGAGCATTAGAGACCATACATAAAGATACAATGAAATTTGAACAATAGAATCTATATAGATTGATGTACTCCCACATTCCTTTTGTTCAAGGGTATCTACAACTCTTTCACTCTCTAGTATAGCAAGAAGACCCCCACTTGCACGTACTTGAACATCACTTTTCATGTCCATCATAGAACTCAACTGCAAATGTAAGATATCCATTATGCTCCAACAACGTAGATCACTTTGTAATCTCAGGGCAACAAAGGGTAAAAAACTTTGGCAAAACACAAAAAGTTCACACATATGAGTGATAAGTTTCAAGACTGCAATACAACAACCCATGCACTGAAGAGAAGGTCAAATTAATCAACAGTGGTTGAATTTGATTAAGAACTGGACATCATCAAATGAGCTAACTTTAATAGTTACATTTTTCTTGAAATTGCCATGTTCTCATTGCCTAAGCCTTGAATAGTAGGATCTCCTGACGAAGGGAAAAATTCTAGAGAGTTTTTTTTTTTCATATCATCTTACTAGCTATACCTTCCAAAAGGATAAATACGAGAAAAATTGGACGAAAATCTGCACAAATGACCTAGATAAATGTTCTAGAGTGGATATCTTTATCATTAGCTGGATGCAAAATTGCACACCGTGGTGAGTTGGAGATATTCAATATGTTGAAATGCAACAAAATGATGTTTACATTTTCTGTTAACGGTTATATCATATCAGAAATTCCATGACTGACTTGAAAAAAGGATGGGCTCGCTTAGGATAAGAATAAAGGGATTCCAATAACCATACGAACTTTTGTCTTCACAGGTGACCATGACATGGAAAAAAGTGATCAGAGTTAGAAAGAAAGATGTATTACTCCACACTTACATAGCAAATTCTCTCCTTGATGTTTAACCCATCATTCATGCCTGTTACTCGAAGGTATATCAATCTGTAAATTAAGAGAGAAAGAGAGAGAGATGAAGAGTAGCCAGTTAAAAATTGAATGGTATCAGTTTAGTTTTAGGATATAACTACTATTGCATTTTAATAGGAATGACCTCAACAATTTAATCAGAAAACACTAACACAATAAAGAAAGTTATGGTGTTCAGAGAGCATGTTGACATGACTTAATGAAAATTCCAATGAACCTAAAAGCATTTTCTAACTACATGGCATATTTATTAAGGAAGACAGGTGAAGCCTTCTGAGTCTTTGTCCAAGCATTATATTCAGCAACTTCTATGTTACTTCAAAACCTGTTTAGCAAAAAGCATCAGTTAACATATAATCAGTGCTTCTGTACCTGTGCCATGCTTGCTCGTAGCTGAATATTGAACTTTTAACAAGCTTCACAGTAGGAGTCTCAATGGTTCCATCTGCATCAACTCTAAAGAGTAAGCAAGGAACAAGCTTAAGCTCACAATTAGTTTAATAGTAAGGAAGGTACCACTTCGCTCTAAAGCAGACAAGAATGATTCTTCGCTTTTAGTACTTGAGTAAATGACCAGAGGCTTAGCTTGATATTTTACTGAATGAATGTTACAGATGAGAGAGAGAAGGGGAGCAAGAGACATCAGTCTACGATAGCTAAACTATAAAAATGAAACTAAAGAAAATGAAAGAAAGATCATTACACTTAATGAACGACATAAGAATTTGTTTTCAGTTATAAAAAAAAAAAAAGAAACAGACGCAAAATCTAAAATAAATGGCCATGCGCATCAAGAGTAGTACAGAAACAAAACTCTTTGTAAAGGTCACATAACTTTTACCCAAATCTATTAGGGGAAAGTCTGCACTTCCATCTTCCCAAAATTCCAGGACATATAATTGGCGAATGCCGGAATCATAATAAGATACTCCAACTCTGATTAAAAAGAAAGAAAAAAAAATCAAAGTAATATATTTCAAAAATAGAGAAAAAGTGTTGCAACTATTTCATAGATACGTATAAAGTTATAAACTCTTCGAGTAACATGTAACGTTTGAGTGAGAACTGACCGATGTCCATGTAAAACGCATGCCATATACACCTGCATTATGTACAAGCAAATTAATCTAGATCGGAAGGTTAGCAGCGGAATTCTATTAACTCCTTAAGAGACGAAATAGTCAAATAGCTATCATATCCCCGCATAAATAATTGTTATAATTTTCTTCCAATTGGGAGTAAATTTGCATTTCTTTTTTGACTAATTGTTTATGTCCTTAATTCTCTGGCAGGGACGCGTAACTAGTGATCAATGAACAACAAAGAATACCTACGATCGTCGAAGCGATTGATCGACGACTATCAGGATGCACAGCACCGAAAATTCAATAACAGGTTTATACCATTTAACATGTATAAATGCATTTTCTGGATGCACAACAGAAAGAAAAAATAACAATCTATGTTATCTTTCTACTTGTCTCTTATTCTGAACCAAGCAATTTAGTGATTTTTTTTTTTTAAATTCCAAACAGAAAAAACAAAGGCTATTTTCTAAGTGAATCGATCAGGTACTAGTTGGTGCGATTTCCTGCGCATCTTTTTCTGTGCTTTTCGCTGGTTTCAAAGCAAAAACAATTGGAAAACAAGTATTCAGATACTAACTTTTTGCCTCTGTTTTCTCAGTATCCAAACGGAAAAGTGTAAAAAACAGTTAATAAGGTGAGGAAATTCGGTAAATGACCTGAGTTACGGCTTCAGTTTCGTCCATTTCCTCCATTTTGATAGCTCGAGGGACTTAGAGAGAGAAAGCAGACTGAGCAGTCCCGAATCTCAGAATTTCACGAATGTTGTGAGCTTATGAAGCGCGGGAAAGGCGTGGACTTATATAATGCAGTTATACACAGCCGATTTGTTTTATTTTTTCTTTTGTTTAGACTTTTTTTTTTTTTTTTTTTGCTATAGTGAATAGACTTGTTGTCCATGGGACAATCGTCTATAGAAGGGAACTCTTGTGTCTTTAAGAGCATCCTGCTAAGTTAGAGGGTAGGAGAGATAAAATGATGTCGCCTACTCTGTTAGTATTAGAAGCCCATTGTATCAGATTGTGTGCTCTAGAATTAAGATCGCGAGGAATCCATCTGATTGAGATCACGTTAAAACATGATAGATGCTGGTTCATGTCCAATAAAATCTGCTTGGTAGAGGATGAACATTGGTCCAGTTTTCTTCGAGTAGAGCTTGAATTATTATTTGATTATCTCCTTCGAGATAAACTGGTTGATTTGAAAATTTTTTCAGGTAAAAAAAAGCTGCAGAAAAGGCTAAGGCTTTAGCTTCTTCACTGCAAGTAGCAGTTCGAAAGTCTACCCAGGCATGAGTTGTACGGCGGTAGTTATCTGTAGCAATGAAACCCAGTCCAGCAGTCCCATTTTGCCAAGCGGCATCAAAGTTGACTTTGATTGCATTAGGAGGTGGAGGTTGCCATGTAGAAGGAATGACTGTGGATTCCCCAACTGCAGTTTCCCTAGTCCAAGGGGTAGCTATTATGGATTTAAATTCGTCAATGCGGTTGTGAAGTCTGTGAATAAGTTGTTGCGGATTGAAAACCTGGTGTTTGAATAAAACTTCATTTCACAACCACCATATTTGCTCCATCATTATTGTAGAAACTAAAGTGAACTCCTTAGCACTGATATGAGTTGGTAGCCATGTTTTAGGAGGGTTTAGCACGAAGTTTATGTAAGAGAAAATATCAAGTTTTTCCAGAAAATCCCACATGATATTCCATTTCCATGTTAACCACCAAGATCGAAGGATATCGCATTTGATGAAAAGATGATGAGAGTCCTCCGGTGCATTATGACAAAGTGGGCACAGGGGATCATCTAGATGTTTAAACAAGACTATATTCTTTTTTGTACTAAGGCAGTTGTTGACAATTTTTCACAGAAAGAGTTTGTGACGTTCATGAAGTTTTGCTTTCCAAATTTTCCCCCACAACTGTGAATGTGAAAGAGGGGAGAGTCGAGATGATATTTGGGTCCAATAAGCATCTTTTACTGAGTAAATACCTTGTCCAGAGCCATACTATTTGAGTTCATCAGGACTATGGGAAGGGGGGTTGATATTTATTAAGAAAGGAATCATGTTCGGTCCAAGCAGGGTACGTATTTTGTTGTGATCCCATATCCAAAAATGTTGCCAATGACAAAGATCAGTTATATGGTGTAAATGTTGTAGGTTGTGAATGTCCTGATCGGGGAGTTTTTGGAATGGAAGGCCCGGTATCCATACATCCTGTTTAAAATTGAAGTGTTGACCATTTCCCAATTTCCAGTAACTACCAGATGATATTTAGTGCTCGTGCCCATAGAATTCCCTTCCGGACATATGAGTCACTTGGACGTTGTGGAGCATCCAGAAAATGTTGACTTGGTAGGTATTTGGCTTTAAGAACTGTGACCCATAATTTCTCAGGTTGGGTAATCATTTGCCAAGCGACTTTGGAGAGCAATGCCTTATTGAAATCCTCCATTTTTCGAAACCCTATACCTCCCACCGTTTTAGGTAGACACAACTTGTCCCATTGCAGAGGTGAATAGTAATGGGTTGCCCCACCAGAATCTTTTAATTATAGAGTTCGCATTGTGGCAAACATTTACAGGGATTCTAAAAGTACTCATGGAGTAGATCGGTAAATTCTGCACCACAGATGTGATGAAGGTCATTTTTCCTGCTTGAGACAGTAACTTTGATTTCCAGCTGTCCAGTTTGTATTGTATCATCTCCAAAATACTATTGAATTCTGTAGTTTTTTTCCGTCCAAGAGGCAATGAGTGACCCAGGTATTTTATATTGTCGACCATGTGTGACACAGATAAAGTTTGGTTGATCAGAAGCTGTTGATTAGTACCTGTATTTTTTGAGAAAAATATAGCAGATTTATGATAGTTTATCTGTTGGCCAGACCATGAGCAATAAGTATCCAAGATCCTTTTTGTTTGATGTGCGGCCGTTGTAGATCCTTTTAAGAATATAAGAATATCATCTGCATAGAGTAAATGTGAGATTGCAGGGGCTGCTGGGTTCAGTTTTATGCCATACAATAAGTGTTGACTTTCCGCTTTAAGCAGCAGCCGAGACAAACATTTCATTACCATGATGAAAAGATAAGGAGAAAGGGGGTCACCCTGGCGGAGTCCACGCTACGGTTGTATATGATCATGTGGAGCGCCATTTATCAAGATGGAAAAAGACACTGTAGAAATGCATTGATGAATGAGATTGCAAACTTTTGGGAAAAACCCATTAGATTCATGATGTGTAGTAAGAAGTTCCATTCAACTAGATCATAGGCTTTTTTCATGTCCAGTTTGAGACCCATTAACCCTTCTTTTCCTCTCGTTTTCCTATGGATTTTGTGTGCTAGTTCATGTGCCAGGATGGTGTTTTCTGCGATCCATCTGCCAGGAATAAAAGTGGCTTGGTAAGGTGATATGTGTTCTGAAAGATAAGATCTCAGTCTTTTGACTAGAATTCGTGCAATGATTTTGTAGTTGACATTGCATAAATTGATTGGACGATAATCAGTGATATGTATGGGATTCTGAACTTTGGAGATGAGAGTGATGTAAGTATGATTCCAGGTAGGATTGAGCACCCCAGTAATAAAAAAGTTCTGAATTTCTTTGATAACGTCAAGTCCAATAGTTTCCCAGCTCTGTTTATAAAATAATACAGAGAACCCATCAGGTCCTGGAGCTTTGAGAGCATGCATGTCCCATAAAGCCGCTTTTATTTCTTTTGGAGATGGTATACTTGCAATGTGATTATTTTGATGAGAGGTGATCACAGTGGGAAATAGGTCTTGAATACCTTCTCCAATGAATGTGGATGTGGTTGAAAACAGCGTTCTGAAATAACTGGAAAAAGCAAATTCTATTTTGTCTCTATTCCACGTAAGTTCGCCACTCTCTAACTTTAAAAGAGGAATATGGTTGGTTTGTCTGCGAATGATAGTGGAGGTATGAAAAAATTTGGTATTTTTGTCGCCTTCAGTGAGCCAAATTTCTCTGGATTTTTGTTTCCATAAAGAGTCTTGTCTTTCTAGTTGTTCATTCAGTTGCTCTTGTATTTGTTTCTCTAAATGTATTTGACTGTCATCCAAAGGACATGATTGTAAGAATTTGAGTTTTTGTTCCAATTTATTGATTTGCTGTTGTACAAAGCCAAAGTGATCTTTACTCCAAATGGTTAACTTGGAAGACAGTGATTGCAATCTGGAGGAGAGATTCATGGTTGGTTGAAAAGATCTCCAAGTATCCTGTATTACTTGTTGACAATAAGAGTCTCTATACCACATGGCCATGAATCGAAAAGGTCTGATTCTGTAAGGTTCCCGAATGCCAGAAGTATGCAATATGATTGGATTATGATCTGATGTGAATTTGGGAAGATTTAAGACTTGTGCTTTTGGGAATTGAGTAATCCATTCTGAAGAGGTTAGTACGCGGTCAAGTCTTTGTAGTATTCTGTCTGAAGAGTGTCTGTTATTACACCAGGTGAAACGGGTGCCAGAGCTCCCGATGTCAATAGCATTGGTGGACATAATAAACTGTTGCAGTGGATTATTCTGATGAGGTTGAAAAACTACACCACCAGACTTTTCAGATTGCATGATAATGTTGTTTAAGTCTCCAATTAGTGCCTAAGGTTTGTTTGAGTTGTTAATGAAAGTCGTTAAATAGTGCCATGTCTGTTGCTTAAAAACATGATAAGGAGGTATATACACACAACAAAAGCAGATTGTATTATTTAAGTTTACTGAATGATGTAGATCAAAACATACATAGCTAGTGCCTACTGCAGTTATCTGCAAATTATAACAATCATTCCATAACAAAATATATCCTCCTTTGTTTCTTTCAGCCGGTATCACTTGGCTATGCATGAAACAAAGGTAGGTTTTCAACAAAATAGAGGCATCTGCACTTAATTTGGACTCCATCAACTAGATAACATCTGGCTTGTTTCTGCGTACTAAGTAGCGCATAGCTCTTTTGGCACGAGGTCTCCCCAGACCCCGACCATTCCAACTCAAAAGCTTCATGATCCCGTGGGGGGCAAATTAGAGGCTGCCTCCCCGCCTTCAGCAACAGTTTCAGCAAACAGATGTTGTATAGCAATTTCGGAAGTGAACTGGTCATTCAAACAGACCAAAGAGGTGGAATTTGTGGAATCTGTGTGGTGATGAGAAGTACCAACAAAAAGTTTTTTGGTGTCGTTCCGAATAGAACTCTGAGCCTTAACGCTTTCTGAGTTCTTTGCCAAGACAGTTGGCATTGTTTCCAGCAGATTTAAATTTGGTGACATTCCTTCTTGTGAAATGATGATTCAGTTTTGTGGAAGAGTTGACAGATTGAGGTGACTTCAAAGCAGTTGAGGGAGACCATACTTTAGTGCGAATAGGAGTTTGAGTGGAGGGTGTTGGTGTCGGCATCTGTTGGTTGAATTTCTTATGGAACTGGAATAGTTCACAGAGAATATGAGAAGAGAACTCTGAAGTCGTGAAATAAGTCTCATTGTAAACCTCTTGAGCGATGTGAAATATTTGTGAGGTCTGAAAGTTAAACCAGTGTGTTGTGGAATAAGGCAGCCAGTAATGAGAGGTTTGCTAAGATCAATGTCAGCTCTGAAGCGTAGGTAGTTACGACCCATAGAGGATTCAGCATCTGAGTAGTCAGGTTGGATGAATGTGCCTGCAAGATCAGGAAATTTTTTAGCATTAGACAATCTCATACCTACAAAATGGAGGCCGTGAGCCTGTATCCAAAATGCTGCAGTTTCAAATTTCAGTTCTTGTATTGTGAGATTAGGATCCCATTCTCTGAGAACCATTAGTGCACCATTGACATGCCATATGCGACGATCCCAAATAGAGTCGCGTTCTTCAACTGTTTCAAATGAGAAAGAAAAGATGTTGTGGCGATAGTCCTTAGTAGCAACTAGTACAGCACCCTTAGTGTCCCAAGCTTTATTGACGGCAGTGACTACTTGATGTTTTTTGATTGGATTTCGAGATAGGATTTTGCCTACTAACATCATGGAAGCTGCAAGTTATGCTTCGTTTGTGTTTTCATCTAAATCAAGGAAGGGAATTTCACAAGTTAATTGTCTAGTTTTCTCCACCAAGTCACCTATGTCTTTCTCAGTTACACATTTCGAAGTAGCATCCATAGATGAATGAAATTGAAGTGATGCGATTAGGTGAAAGTTTGTTTTTTTTGGTTTTTTGAAGAGCTGGGCAGAAATGATATATCGGGAATTATTTATAGACCGAAATTTAGCGGGCTTTTGAGTGTCCATCTTGAATTTGATGATGTCGATATTGGAACCTGGGAAACGTTTCATGTCCAGAGATATTAAGAATGGTAAATGCGTGTGGATAGGCTCAGAAATAATTACGGTGTATCGCGAATTTTAAGGGATTAGCACGAGGCGTGTATGAGGAAAGTATCTTTGGGAGTTGCTTTGGCTACTGATCTGTGCCTGGAAGTTCAGATGAAGTATAGTTGGCTTAATGATAATGAGAGGTAATACAAGTGGAGTTAAGATTGACGCAACAATGGAGTTGGTATTGCAGAGGAAGTATGGTTAGCTTAATGATGATGAACGATAACACGAGTAGAATGGAGAAGGTGCAAATAACTTGAGCGAACCAGAAGGGAAACAACCAGAGATGGAAGAACTGGATTGAGGAAAGGCAATTGCAAAAAATGTAAAGAAATCCCAATTCAAAACCCTAACGAGAAGGGTGAAACGAGGGAGTTCTTGTTTAGACTTATAAGTACACTTCAATCGTTTTGACCCAAAAAAAAAAAAATGCATAGCTCGCTTATTTTTTTTTTTTGTTACATAACTAGCTCTTAAAAAAACAAAAACAAAAACAAAACAAATGTAGATTGCTCACGCAACGAAATAAAGTCATAGCAAAAAAAAAAAAAAAACAGCGATTTAGTGAAGGGTATTAGGCTAAAGACACACATTTGCATCACTATATGTCACGTGACAAATTTGATAAAATGTTTGGACGGTTCTTCAACATTCCTTATATTTTAGGTGAAGATGTGTTTCGTATTTCTGGCAATTATAAATTATTTTGACATAACTGAATAAATTAGGTTCTCGACTCCTATTGTAAGCGCCTAATGATTTTATTTGAGTAGTAAATGTGTTGTGTGAGGAGTAACAATACCACTTGTAATGCAAATATTAAAGTATTAAGTCCACAATGGAATTATGCATGAATCGAATATTATCCGATCAAACAATGAGCTAAAAAAAAAATCAAACAAAAACAAATCTAACCTAACCAATAACAACAATATTTGCACTTATGCATCAATTATCAAGAAGGAAATTAACGAGCAATAAACAATAAATAAACATACAAGATTTAATATAATTTTTCTCTAAATTTTAGAGCTTGCATCTACGACCCAAACATTCGAATAATAATTTATTATGAATCAAGATTATTATGACCTATGCTTCTAAACAAGCAATACAATCATATAATATCTTTATAGTACAAGCAACACTCATTCTATTTTAGCTCAAAAAATTCTCCTAAATCTTACATCCTTTCAATAAAAATATACTTAAATTCTAATGCTAACAATGGATTTTTTTTTTTTTTTAAGAAAAGGAGCTCTAAAGGCCCCTTTTTTTTATTAAAGAAGAGAAAACAACTCACACACCCGTGGTGGGATTCGAACTTGGGTTCCTAGTGGGGGAGGGGGAGTCTTACCACTGGACCACAAGAGATTCCCAATGGATTTAAATATGAGAGAATAATACTTTAAAAAAACTTAAACTTAAGATTGCTCAAAAATACCAAACTTCCTACTTATAATTGAGAACATTTTATTCTCACTTACATCTCTTTCTCTGTTCAAGCTTTCTAAATGCTCTTACAAAACCTTGAAAAAAAAACCACTCATATTTTAGAATAACATGAAAGAGATCTCATAGACTCTCACACACAATCATAGGAAAGCCCTCTTGTGCTCTCCTTTCTAGCCTCCATTTCCAAGTCTTCTTATGACTAAAGAAAATGCATATATGTGTAATTTTGCACAATTCTTACAAACAAAATTGTTAACCATTTTTTTTACAAGCAATTAAAAATAATAAACTGGTTTTATTCGAAGAGGTTGTCTTAAATAAGCGGTTAACCGATTATTAAATCAAGGTAGATCATTTCTACACAGACATATTCTCGTTACTTCATACATGATATATAATATTTATAGTCTTCATAGATTTGCATCACATATTAGAAGATGACATGGAAAAAAAAAAGAAAAAAAATTCCCTTGTTCCGTCCTTACTTCATGAACATGTTTTTAATTTTAAGATTACCCGAAATTACTTATTTAATGTCACATATTCGAGCCATATTATTTAAAATAAATGCAATAAATAGTGGTATAAATCAACTTCTTAGCACAACAAAAAATTTCAGTTTCTGGATTTTCAATGCAACGATTAAATTGCTCTATATTTTTTACATTGTGACTGAATATCAGGTTGCTGAATAATGATTGTAAGGAATACAAATGCACCCGCGTGTAGCTGAAGCTACATGTTCACATATGTGTAGAGTCAAAGACCTTGTTAGACCTAACGTGAAATTCTTCCTTCTAAGGATCATCCTCATCCTCATGCTTCTGATTTTCACTTTCCTTGTATAATTCAAAACGTTTGGTGATGAGATCTGGAACGATGAAATTGGATATGAAGTATAACGATATCAATAGAACACTGCAATACAAGGTAATGTTAATGGTGAGTTGATTGAAATAATAAATAAATGGAAGAATTGTAAAAATTATACTTCGCATAAGCTCTGATGATGATAATATTAGTGGATCATAATAACAACCAACTTCTTTTAACTAATCTAATTATTTTAATATTAACATTTTATTTATATTTTTTTATACATTTAAGAATCATCGTAAAAATGATAATTTTAGTCTATTTTTTTTTAACTTTATGATGTGGCTCCAAATTTTTTTTTTTTACATTTTTTTGATGTAAATCGAGACTATGAATTAACACATAATATAATAAACTCTTATGAATGCTTTTTTTATAAATAATTAGGTCACTTACATACGTGATTTGAGCTAGAACTTATACATAGCATTCTACATGCGCTTCCTGTTGTTTAATCATAGCTCCTTGGCTACTCTTATAATAACTAAACTCAGTGAAAAATTATAAATTTTTTTACAATGATAGTTTATTTTTATTGATATAATAAAAGTTTATTATATATATGTTTATAATTAATATATATTTTACCAGAATGAATATATGTTTCAAGCAATTAGAAATATGTTAGTTAAAAATGTGAAAATTTATAAGATTGTTGAGTATTTTAATCTTAAAAGGTTAACTAAATAAGAAAATATACTCATATTTTTTATAAACTTTTTTATAGTATAATTTTTTTATCAATACGGGACAATTATTTAAAAAAAAAATAAAAAAATTAGTCTGAAATTCTAAATTTGGAGATATTATCTTTAAACAAGTGGAAGCTGGTATTGAACAGCGAATGCGAGTTAGTCTTGGGAATAACGAGAGACTACCTGTGAAATTAGGCTAGTAGCAAACAGTCTAGAATCTCTATCAAGTTGTAAAAGCTCAGTTGTCAATCTAAACGAAATCTAAGTGACACTGATTCATTATTCAAAGAGAAAAAGCTCTTAATGTTTGTCAAATACGATACTGCTGAAGTTAATAGTAATTTTGGCCAATTAAGTTGATAATGTTTTAGCTAATCTGTTCTCTAGAGCTATATGGTAGCTATGAATAACAGCGATACAAAATAATAAATTGGAAAGGGACTAAGGGAGGGAATTCGAAGTGACCTGACTAGAAGAAATTCAGATATTTCAACAGGCTTGGAATAAGTGCTGCCCAACAAAATAGGATTGTTGATGGCATTAATGTTGCCTCCTCGTGAATAATATTGAAACTGTTGCAGTTTATTATGAGTAGGTTTCTTGCTGGAAAGCCATAACGGTTCAGGCATTCTTAGTCGTTGTCTGTGTATAAGCTTTGGGTGCAAAACAAACAATGGAGACTGAAGTTGTATGCAACTCATTGTGAAACTTTAGTTTCAGTTTTGTGAGTCCAACTTTTCTTCCCTGTTTTGTTCTGGGTTCATTGCTTTCAATGGATAATGTAAGCGAGTGGAGCATGTCACGAATGTAAACTCTAAAGCGAAATGGGAAAGTGCCATTTGGCGAAATGTGTGTGGATAGGGAAAAAAAAAAGCTTATCCTTCATTAAAAGAAAAAAAATATATATATATATGTTTACTCCATTTTGTGTTTAGAAAGATGAAGTTCTTATTGGGCTTTAGCAATCCGCCCATTTACATTAAAAAAACCCTATATTGGCCTATTACATTAACAGCCACCATTTTCTTCTATATACATACCCCAAATATTAAAAAGATTAAAATAAGAGTGAAATGAGGGAAAGAAAGAAAAAAAGCCAACATCTCACCCCTCTCCCACATGTTTCCCTTGCAAATAGAAAGCTCCACTGTCGCCTATCCATGTTGGTGTGTGCGTGTTTTTTTTTTTTTTTAACTCTAAAGTATTTTTCTTTTAGATCCAGAGAAAAGATATTTATATATTTACATTCAAACCTAAATTTTTGATAAAATAATTAAAAATCTTACTACTTTAACGATAATAAATTCCTACCATTTATATTAATGTTATTTCTAACTAAACTTGGTATTTTTCTACCCTACTCACATTTCATACTACATCAAAAATATCTTTTTTTTTTTCAAATATTGAAAAACTAATAAAAAATTAAAGAGATAAAAATTTGATTTTGTAAGTTGTATAATATAATTAAAAATATATGTGTTAAATTTAGTCTATAAATTATTAGATTTTTTTGCATGATTAAATAATTAAAATAATATATATATATATATATATAAAACTAGCATTAAAAGTTGCGTAAATATTTCATCTTAATTATATAATAAAATTAATGAAATAAACCTATTCAACCCTAATTGTCATCTGGCCACTTAGAGCAATAATAGAAACGACACGTCGTTCACCAATCAAAACTTTCTGTCTGCCACTTCGAAGCTGAAATAACTCAATAAGCTTTGCCCTCATGGCCTCACGCCCTCATCTTATAAGGGTTTTTGTCTAAAATAGGCAAAATCTGTAAGATAGTTTAAAAAAGGGCAGAGTTATGTTATTTTTTAAAAATGGGCTTTTTTTAACCGTCCACCCAAAACCTCATTTATTAGCCGGTAACTTATTTATAAACCGTTTGGAAGAATTTGAACAGTTCCAAACGTTTGCACGACTCTGAGCATTACTCTCCCTCTCCACTCTCTATTATCGAATCCTCCACAAATTTTGTTGAGGAAGAAGATGAATAGTGAGGATGCACAAAACACTCCACCATTACTATCTCATTGTGAAGCTCTGCATTATCTCATTGTTGAGGAAGAAGATGAATAGTGTGGTATATCAAACAAGTATATCTGGTATATCTCAGGATATATCTGGTATATCTCATGGTATATCTCAGGGTATATCTGATATATCTCAAGATATATCTGGTATATCTGGTATATCTCACGGTATATCTGGTATATCTCATGGTATATCTGGTATATCTCATGGTATATCTGGTATATCTGGGGGTATATCTCAAGGTATATCTGGTATATCTCATGGTATATCTGGTATATCTGGTATATCTCAAGGTATATCTGGTATATCTCATGGTATATCTGGTATATCTGGGGGTATATCTGGTATATCTGGTATATCTCATGGTATATCTGGTATATCTAGTATATCTCATGGTATATCTGGTATATCTGGTATATCTCATGGTATATCTGGTATATCTGGGGGTATATCTGAGGGTATATCTGAGGGTATATCTGGTATATCTCATGGTATATCTGGTATATCTCATGGTATATTTGGTATATCTGGTATATCTCAAGGTATATCTGGTATATCTCATGGTATATCTGGTATATCTGGTATATCTTATGGTATATGTGGTATATCTCATGGTATATCTGGTATATCTCAAGGTATATCTGGTATATCTCATGGTATATCTGGTATATCTGGTATATCTCAAGGTATATCTGGTATATCTCATGGTATATCTGGTATATCTGGGGGTATATCTGGTATATCTCATGGTATATCTGGTATATCTCATGGTATATCTGGTATATCTCATGGTATATCTGGTATATCTGGGGGTATATCTGATATATCGGGTATATCGCATGGTATATCTGGTATATCGCATGGTATATCTGGTATATCTCATGGTATATCTGGTATATCTTATGGTATATGTGGTATATCTCATGGTATATCTGGTATATCTCATGGTATATCTCATGGTATATCTGGTATATCTCATGGTATATCTGGTATATCTGGTATATCTCATGGTATATCTGGTATATCTCATGGTATATCTGGTATATCTCATGGTATATCTGGTATATCTCAAGGTATATCTGGTATATCTCATGGTATATCTGGTATATCTGGTATATCTCATGGTATATCTGGTATATCTGGTATATCTCATGGTATATCTGGTATATCTGGGGGTATATCTGGTATATCTGAGGGTATATCTGGTATATCTCATGGTATATCTGGTATATCTGGGGGTATATCTGGTATATCTGGTATATCTCATGGTATATCTGGTATATCTCATGGTATATCTGGTATATCTCATGGTATATTTGGTATATCTGGTATATCTCATGGTATATCTGGTATATCTCAAGGTATATCTGGTATATCTCATGGTATATCTGGTATATCTGGTATATCTTATGGTATATGTGGTATATCTCATGGTATATCTGGTATATCTCATGGTATATCTGGTATATCTGGTATATCTCATGGTATATTTGGTATATCTCAAGGTATATCTGGTATATCTCATGGTATATCTGGTATATCTCATGGTATATCTGGTATATCTGGGGGTATATCTGGTATATCTGGTATATCTGAGGGTATATCTGGTATATCTGGTATATCTCATGGTATATCTGGTATATCTGGTATATCTCATGGTATATCTGGTATATCTGGGGGTATATCTGGTATATCTGGGGGTATATCTGGTATATCTCATGGTATATCTGGTATATCTTATGGTATATCTGGTATATCTGGTATATCTGGTATATCTCATGGTATATCTGGTATATCTCATGAAAATACACATGGTTATAAAAAAAAATTCAATGACACAAAATTTCAATGTGATCTATCGAGAACAGAAACAGAGATAATATCATTCCCCGTCTCATGTGTATGTATGTATGTATTTATCTGTCTATGTAAGGAATGTTTTGAGTTTCGCTCAGGTAGTATACTTAGTAGATGATCAGGAATAAGTTGGATTCTAGGATCAGTTTTGGTGAACTATATATTCTCATTTCCACCCCCAACTTTGTCTAATCTTTATCTATTATTTGTTGGCGATTATTAAAATTCGAACATCTGTCTATTACGCTTGTGGTAAAAAATATTTATTTTTCTTTGTTCAATTAAACGCCGCTGCACCAAACTTTTCGTGCACTTAAAGAGTTCCATAATATATTAAGCCAGAATTTATTTTCAATACTTTCTTCACACATAATTTGTTTTGCGCATACAAATTAGTTTATGATAAAGTGGGAATATTATAGTGCTTTCCCTATGTCCTCACTGTCTCATTCAACTCAATTGAAGCTCTTCTCAATGACTCAAAGGAAAAGTGACAGTGGAACAAATTTGGCAACCCATCAGTCAAAAGTCATGTTTTCTGCCTCATGTCTGATGGAATCAAAAAGTGCAGTTGACAAGTAACGTTCTCCAAAACTAGGGAAGAAGAAGAAAGAAAGGAGGGAGAAGAAGAAAGAAAACTGGTTACTGGGAGAGTAAATAAAATTTTGCCCATTTTTAAACTTTAACACAATTTTGCCCATTTTTAAACTATCTTACAGATTTTGCCTATTTTAGACAAAAACCCATCTTATAACATCTTCATTTTCTGAGATTCGCTTGCAAAGATCGTCAACGTGATTGAAGGTCTTCCCAGTCTTTAGTTTTGTTCGACAAAGCCTACCATCTCTGTTCCGATCCATTGCTTTAGAAGAATTTCGTTAGCTCCGACCAGGTATGTGCGCTCTTAATCTATTTTCTGTTTGGTCGCTGACAAAATAGAATCTTATCTAATTGAACGACAATAATGGTCTCTATCTCTTTAATTATAAGAACTCAATTATAGGTTTTTGTTTCGATTATATTTATCATGTTGAAATGTTTTCCAGCTGAGCACTCTTCGTTGAAACTTGAAAGAGTGTTGGACCTATATTTGTGAATTTAATCTACTTAATTTGTTGACACAGGGAAGTAAAAAAAACGATGTTAGGTATTATAAGACAAAGAGTAGCTTCTGCAGGCTCGTCTGCCGTGGTATGAAGAATTCTATTTTGATATTTTAAAGAATGTTGATGTGTATAGCTAGGCCTGAAATTTGACTTTCTTGTTCAAATGTTCCGATTCCTTTTTTTTTTTCCCCTTCTTTTGGGCTGTCATTGCAGAGAATCCGACCAGCTGTTTCAAAGCCTAGAATTTTCTCTGGCGCTGAGAAGGAGGTAATTTTGAATTTAAAGTCGAGATTCTTGTTCATGATACATATGTATAAGGGCAGGTAGTTACATTTACAAGGCAAGGAACCAATGCTTGCTTTTATGGTTGACGAATGTGATATCCTTTTGGACTCTTGAAATTTTTTTCGGTAAATATTATTTAATGAGATGTTTTAATATCTTTTATACTGTAAAGTTGATTCTTTTTTGTTCTCTTCATTCCTCTGCTTTTGCAATGGGTATGCTTTTCTATTGATTGTTGGAAATCTTGAAATTTTCACATCCACAAACAGGTACTACTTCAACCTGGAGTATGTGGGAATGTCCGCTACTTTTCTCACCTTATTTTACCTGGTAATTTGAGAGGATTTTCCTCTCTTGTTTGTTATAGATAATTAACTTTACCTGAAACTTATTCAGTTATTTTGAGGTATATTTGCTTATTGTTTTTAAATTTTCTCCCTTTCTACAGGTTGCTCGACAAGTTTAAGGCCTACAAGGTTACTGGTTATTTCTTGTTCCTTTATCAGCTTTTTTGGTAGTTTGTAACTTCCTTGGAATGTTTTGCCTTTAACTTTGACAAGGAAAATCAAGAAACTAGCTTACTTGGACTTTCCATCTTTTTTGGCCAATATGCCCAGCTCAAAGTGATTGCCCAAGATGTGATAGTAGATCAAAGCCGATTCATGTTACTGTACATTTTGATTCAATATTGTCAGTTTTATTTTTCTTATGAAATTATTGCCATGATGCTACACAGGAAAGTTGTGGTCAGCATTCAGCCAGAATATTCCATGCAAATGTGGTGCAGGCACTTATCTTCGGACAACGGTGAGATGCTGAATTTTCTCACTCACAAGTTCTTTTTTGGCATGTTTATATGTTTATATATGTCTTGATTAACTTATTTGTGTGTGTGTGTGTGTGTGTTTCTGCACGCACACTATCTTTTTATGGCTATTATGCACTTCTAACTTGCAACTCCCATAATTTTTCAATAGTGCAATTTGATTGTTTGCGGACAGGTAATTATTACCTCATGAAAATAATTAGTATATTCTATAAACTAAACAAAAATTGCTGAGTCTTCTCCCTCTTTCTCTCTAATGACTGTACGCAGATTGCTCGACAATAGAGCCTTCATTTTTGAAAGAGATTAATTCTACAAATGAAATCTGCTTGAGGTAGAAAATGAAAATCTTAGATTATGTGGCTTAAGTAAAGGATCCTAGTGCTAGTTTATTCCAGTATCAATTTTGAAGGTGTGGACCATCTTTATTTCTAGGATACAACGCATGAAACAAGAGACCTGATGACTTTTCAATTGTGTAATCTGTTAAAATACAAATTTAACTTGGATGTTCATTCTATTAAATGTCACCTCTTTATTTGTTTTTGATGTTATAATTTATTCTGATCTCAAACCATTGCTAATGTTAATTTTTGCTTACGTGTGTACAGCAGATTTGATTGATGCTGTTGTTCCTTTTATGGGTGAATCTATTACTGATGGAACACTTGCAAAATTTTTGAAGAGTATGTTACTTAGGACTAATCTTCAGTTCCTTCTATGCTTCTATGCCTGCCAAGTATGGTTTTAAAAGTATGATTGTGACTTGTTATATTGATGTCAGGTCCTGGTGATAGGGTAGAAGTTGATGAACCTATTGCTCAGATCGAAACTGATAAGGTTTTATTCTAAAGCTATATTCAAAACCGTTATTGAATCTGCCTTTAGTTTTTGCTCTTGTACTGAATCTTTACTAAGTTACAGTTGGGTTATGCTATTAATTTGATCAGGTGACCATTGATGTTGCAAGTCCTGAAGCGGGTATTATTCAAGAGGTAGTATAAATGTATAATTAGTTTGGGATTATCTGGGAACGGTGATGATTCTGACGATTAATATTTTGTAGTTTGTAGCAAAGGAAGGAGACACTGTGGAACCAGGTAACAAGATTGCAGTTATTTCAATGTCTGGTGAAGGTGTGACCCATGTTGCTCCATCTGAGAAGATGCCAGAGAAAGTTGCTTCCCAGGCATCTCCCTCTGGGAAAAAGATTGAAGAGAAGCAAAAACCTAAAGTTGAAGCTATTCCTGTAACTGAGAAGCCCAAACAAACCCCCTCACCACCTCCTAAACGCACTGCAACAGAACCGCAGCTTCCACCAAAGGCAGGGGAGAGAAGAGTGAGTATTTATGAATTTAAATATTGCATCTCTAGTAAGAATTTTTTGGGTTCTTTCATTTTTGATACTATTGCTTCATCCATTTTAAAACCTCATAATTACAGGTTCCAATGACCAGGATCCGTAAACGTGTGGCTACAAGATTGAAAGATTCTCAGAATACATATGCAATGTTGTCAACATTCAATGAAGTAGACATGTAAGTCTTAACCAGTTGTATCTTTGACCTGGGTTATTTTATATTTCCTAATCCACGCAAATATTTTGACTGGAAATTGGAAAGTTTCCCTTTCTAGTGGATTTATTTTTCTGAGTCTCTACCCAAAGTATATTTTTCCTTGTGAGGCCTTCTCCCCCTTTTGTTTTTCTTTCCTCATTGATTTGTTGCTTATTGTAGGACAAATTTGATGAAGCTTCGTTCTGATTACAAGGATGTTTTTGTTGACAAGCATGGTGTCAAGTTGGGATTTATGTCGGGATTTGTTAAGGTATGTTGTAATCTAATGTGGATTGTCAACAAACATATCTGGTATGTGCTTCACTGACTTGTGAATCTTTAATTTGTTTTATGATGCAGGCTGCTGTCAGTGCACTCCAACATCAGCCTATTGTAAATGCAGTTATTGATGGGGATGATATTATATACAGAGATTATACTGACATCAGCATCGCTGTTGGTACTACAAAGGTTTGCATTCACTTCATGTCTTCTAAGGACAGTTACAGAAAATCTTTGGTGTTTTTGGACTTCGTGCATAATATGGAATTTATGATTGAACCTATGATTTATGTTCTTTGGATCCTTCATGTATATTTTATTAGATATTGAGCAAATATGTGAACGTCCAAAGTGGCCTTCTTCTAAGGTCCTGTTCAACTAGGTTTTTTGATTCGTATTTCCATTATGCTATTGTAATTTTCGTAGCTTACCACTGACTTTGTACATTTGAAAAATATGATAGATTTGGTAAATATTTCTTGAATTCTTGTCGTTGCAGGGCTTAGTTGTTCCAGTTTTACGCAATGCTGATAAAATGAATTTCGCTGATATTGAGAAGGAGATCAATAACCTTGCAAAGAAGGCAAATGATGGCTCTTTATCAATTGATGAGATGGCCGGAGGTTGTTTTACAATATCTAATGGTGGAGTTTACGGAAGTCTTTTGAGTACCCCCATTATCAACCCTCCTCAGGTTGATAAAACTGATTCATCTATTTAAGTGATAGATTTATGCTAATTTTTCAGAAAAGAGAATCGCAAATGATTTGAACTTTTTTGCAGTCAGCAATCTTGGGAATGCACTCAATAGTGAACCGGCCTATGGTTGTTGGTGGCAACATTGTCCCAAGGCCAATGATGTATATTGCTCTTACCTACGATCACCGACTGATTGATGGAAGAGAGGCAGTTTTCTTCCTGCGTCGTATTAAAGATGTCGTTGAGGACCCACGGAGACTTCTTCTTGATGTTTGAAGACTCGGCAGAGGCTGGCAGAGGTGATTTATTTGTTTGATATGCCGTATACTGCAATCAGGTATACTTAAATTATTAAGTACACCGTGAAGAAGTTTTGTAGAATTTCCTGTTTATTGACCCCGTGGTGGGATCTTTGCTTGCGGCTGATGACAATTAAGTTGGTAATGAGAGAACTAAGTATTTATAGTTTTTAATTTCATTCCATAATTGATCAATGTAATTTCACTTAATCGTTTACCAAGATAACCATTTTTTTAGTCTAGATTGCCACGATTAAGCTGATAATGCTCGAGATACAAGTAGAGAATAGATTTTTATCCTCGAACGTACCATGTCAATGTATCAAGACGCAAAATCTTGGATTTCAAGTGCAGGAAACCGTCTGAATATCCAAATATTCATAGCCAACCCTGAAATTGGTCGGAATGAATGACGGAGATGGATGATATCATGAGTTCTTTTTTCATTTTTGTTTTCTTATGAACCTTTTTTTTTTTTTTTTTTTTTGTATTGGCTCCGGTCTGGATATTATTTCCTTTGTACTCAGTTTCCAGTGGCGTTTTAGTAAACCGTGAAGAAGTCATATCAATGAGTCTTTTGAAATTGAAGTCAATAGGTTTAAAAAGCAACTAAAGGTGTTAGCTGAAGAGCTAGATGAATCTGCTTGATAGTTCAATCCTTTTAAAATGCTGAATGATAGCAATCACAAAGCTTAGTCTCCTAGTAACTGTTACTAATTCCGTAATTTGAACTTTGCTCTACGTGATTTTAAAAATTCATCCCCTTTCTTCTATTTAGATTAGAAGCAACTTTTTGATTGAAAAACATCCATATACACAAGATTAAAGTGCATTATGAAGCCTAGGTTTGAGAAAGGAAAGAGTCGATTCCAGTCCAGAGGGGTTGCTTGAGTTGTACATAATAATGGAGATAATTTCTGATAGAATAGAAATGTTCTAAGATCTAAGTGGAATAGATTGCTTATCAACAGTTAATTAAATCGTATTAAGTGATTGATAAGTTTTCTTATATAAAAATAACAAAAGAGTATCACTTAAAATTTATAGTAATAAAAATAATATTTTTTTTTTATGTTTAAATTATATATTTTTATAATTAAAAATAAATATTATATATTTTTTTTAAATGCTTGTTAAATTGAATTATTATAAATTTTACGAACTTTAGTTTTGGTATTTATTTTTTTCTTTTAGGATAATTCATTAATGAGGTGAATGACGATCTTTGCTGCTATCATGGCGATCTTGGGACTGCCAATCGATCTGTTCCATCTGGAACATCATTGTTGGCTTTAAAGCTCTGTCGGCAACTGGGATTTTGATAGTGGTGAATGAGATTCAACCATCTTAAATATCAGAATGAGAACCAATTTGTATCAATTTTTCGAGGCTGAATATTGCCGGTTAAGCCAGTCCAGAATTGGATTAAAGTACTTTCAAATATGAAAAAGTATTTTATAGTATTTTCTCAAATTGTGGTGTTATTACTCTGATAATGCAATTTCAGGATAAAATTACGTGATCAATTTAGGAACTAATTAAGAATTAAACTCAGTTTGTATATAATATCAAGGAATTATTAGTGAGTTGACAAGGTATACAAGTACAGTTTATAGTGCATAAGAGAAGATTTAGAAATAAAATTCAATTATCTTATGCAACTAAACCTTGATTTTTATAACATATGAAGACACAGAATTATAATCTTGACCATGTAGGTTATCCAACTTAATTTGATTTCCCGCTGCAAAGAATTATATGCCTCTAAGGCATTCAAAAGCATAATTCTTTAACCAAACTTAAAGTTTTGGAAAGCTGTTGAACAATTCTCATGCATAAAGAATATTTCTTTGAATAACTATTACAAGTATGCCAAAATTGTAACTTATTCTACAATCATAAAAAGTCCTTCAAAATCTTGATCCCTGTAACCTACTTTCAATTATAGCAAAACACTTTCCAATACTTGTAATCAAAATGTTTCAACTGCTTTTTGGGCTTATATTGGTAGAGATGACAATAGTTGTGACCCTTCTATTCAGAACCCCTGTAAGAAATTTGATGATCTTGGGACTGGATCAGTTGAAGCGAGGAAGAACACCATTGGTGTTGAAGACTATTGGAGGAACAATGTTTGCTGTCCTTATCTCCATGTTATATGTTATCAATGGTATCAAAAAACGTTCAACTGATTCAGGATTGATTAATCCAACTGATGAGGTTCTTCTGTCTCAGCATCTACTTGAGGCATCTCTTACAGGTATAATGGAACTATTTAACTTGAATCCTTCATTTTTTTTTTTTTTTTTAATTATTTATAAATTTTCTACGTTACACACAGTCAAATTTTGGAGATTTGGTGAAAAATGTCTGGTAATGGCTTATACAATTATTATGTTTTACTATAGTGTATCATTTATTTTGATGATTAACTCTAAAGGGTTGAGAAAATGAGTTCAATTGATCTGTGTCATTATATATGCCACAATGTAGGAAAAATATATTAGCCAAAGTAACTGAAAAGGTAAGCCTTTATTGCGTAGAAAGTAGACATTTTGTTCATGTGTTTGTCAACTATAAGTGACACTCCAAAAATGATAAAAATAATATAATTCTGATAAAAACCTATAGAAGACCTGTGTCAAAATCTCACACCTTGGGGATATCTATGCAGGGTTTTCTCTGTTTTTTGCTCTGATTATAGATAGGCTACACTATTATATCAGAGAGGTCAATGTACTAAGGAAAACTTTGAAAGCAGCAACCAAGATATGAGCCCTAGAAAGAATGGAGAGCTAGCTGTAAACTGGAAACTACTTGATCAAATTAACACAAGGCCAGATGGGTTATATGGAGCTCATGGAGGGATTGATAAACTAATATACAAAGGGCCTGCAATACATAACTTGTGTATTTTACAGATAAACTTAATTGTAATTGGTGTTAAAAGTAAATTCATATGTTGAATTATTGAATACTATTATCCTCGAGTTAATTCTTAAAGAAAAAAAAAATTCCTTCTAATATATCTTTGAAATAAATGGTTCTTTGAAATCATTATGACCCTCCACTATAAAGAGGCATCCATCTTTGTTCTATAGGTCAATATTCAAGTCTTTATTGACCCTTTGAAATAGCAGAGGGAAAGCTAGACAACTAAATTCTCCCACGTCGCTGATCAAATAAAACTATCATTTTCTTTTAGATAAGTTGACGTTTGATTTTTTTTTTTTTCCAATCGATACCATCCATTTAAAATACACAATAAATTTATTAATTAATTAATTATTTTAACTTATGAAAGAAGGTTCGAATTCACTGTCCAAGAAAAATTTGGTCAACATCTCGTGAGGCTATGGGGTGATGGGTATTTGAATCAAATTAAATAAAGCTTAAAGTCATGATTCTTTAACTAGAATAAGGTTTAAAAACACTTCCACCTATCCTTCCTTTTCAGCTTGGCTTTGCTTCCTTGTCACATCAAATGTAAAATTTTAAAGAAGAAAGACTCATAAAGTGTGTGCTTAGTTTCTAAGCAACATACAATTTTTTAGCCAAGAAAAAAAGTATAAGCAGTTTTCTCCTTTAAAATAAAAACTGATACCAAAAGGCTTGACCTTAATCAAGGAATGATAGAAAAAAGGCAAATGAAGAGATAAGATTGGAAGTTACAGTCAATAGGATCATTGTGAAGGAGCAAACATTTTAGAAGTTTCTAATAAAAGACGTAAACAACTTGTTAACCATATATTACCAACTGGGGGTGGCTAAGTGAAATTTGCATTGTTGTTAATATCGAGTGAAAACGTGTTATGTTTTGAATGAGAGGTGTGCGGTTCGATTTTTAAAAGTTGCATGCCTCTTAACGAGAACTGCAATGCACGCCTTATTTTACAAATTTATAGAGAGTACTCAACTTAAATCGATTTTTAAAAGTTGCATGCCTCTTAACGAGAACTGCAATGCACGCCTTATTTTACAAATTTATAGAGAGTACTCAACTTAAATAAAATTTTTAGAGAAAGTTTACTCGAGTCTCCGATGATAATTATTTTTGATAATATAGCTGTGGTACTAACTTTTTTAAATTTTGGTGTGTCTTTTCTTGGGAAAAAAAAAACCTTTGAAAGAAAGAAAAAAAAATCACTAGTTAAGCATATATAATATCTTGAAGAGACAGGTAGAAAAACGTCAAAGGGTGTAATGATGCATGTACTTCCACATTTTATGGTTCACTGCCCAATGCTCATGTATAGAGTTGAAGCCAAAATAGATCCTCTACTTGTGGTTGGCGATGTTTATATGTCAAATGTTTATTTAATTTTGAGGGAAGAGAACAAATATTAGCTATTCATCAATCTTAAAAGACTAAAGAATGGTAGTACTTATAGTAATTTTAAACTACGGATTATAATTAGGTCCGTTGGAACCAAAATTTGTGAAAAAATTTCGATTTTAACACCAATAGAAAATGCCTCAATGGGGACGGGTGAATGTGAGAAATATCCTCCCACTCTGCCTATTATTTGATCCCTTTTTCATATAATATTTTTTTAAATATATTATACATTTATAAAATTTTCCAATTCAATCAAATAATTTATTTAAAAAGAAAAATATTTTAATTATGAAAAATTAAAATTATAATATGTGTGATAAAAACTTTATAATGATCTTTAAAATATTAAAATAAAATTATAATTATAATTATTAAAATTTATTAAATAATAAATAAATATACTTAAATTTTTATGAATAATTAAGTTATTAAAAATTTAATTTATTATAATTTATTTATTGGTGGAAAACCCAATTCTATAAAATAGCCAAACCTAAGATGGAAAATTTCAGTCCCGATCCCGGAAATATTTTAATGAGAGATGGGATTGCCTCCCTGCCCTTAAAACATCCCATACTAAAACACCACATTAATATCGTTTTTAAGTACCCCCACAAATTCAAGACACTCAACACTAGCATCCTAGCCTCTGACAATAATTTATGTCGTTCACACAATAAGACTGTAGACAGACTGGACTTGTATGTAACCATGACCTTGCAATTTGGTTAGAAATTTGAATCCATTCCCCATTTAACTAACCTATGCTTCTTTCAAAAGCGAAGCTTCTTAATGAACATGTGAAGAAATAAATAGCCCAATAGGGTCGTTTTGCAGAGCAGAGCAGAGAATGTGAGAAATAAAAAACAAAACATATACAATATTGAATTTGAAAAAAAAAAGGATTTTCACAACTGCATTCAATTTTGAGATTTTTTGATACATAAACAATTTCTATATCGTAATATTCCATGGTGGAAAGTCCCTCAACATCAGTATCACTAATTATTTCAATAGAATTATGAAATGATATTTCCTCATAATCAAACGTTAAAACTTCAAGCTCTTCTTGCTGAGTAATCAAAGGTGTGCTGGCTTCTGCAGTAAGATCTGATGTGGGCTCATCTGAAGATCTCAAATTGTTATTGTCTCCAAAGCATTGAGTATATTCAATACCACTGCATCGAATAGTGAACCAACTTTCATCCAAACTCCAATTGGGTACTTCTGGACTTGTATTATTTGCAATCAAAAACTTGATCCTCTCTAGAGGAGACATCAAAACAGAACCCACATGAGCTAGCTCTTGAGGACTTTCTAGTACTTCTAATGAATCCCACAAGTCTTGTTCCAAAACAGTACTTGGAGAACTCAGTCTTAACTCTTTTTCTTGATCAAAATCAGATCCCAATCCTTCAAAAAATGGATGTGCAAGAAGTTCCTTAGCTGTCCACCTCTCCTTTGAATTCCTCCTTAAGCACTTACTCAAAAAGTCCTTAGCTTTCTCTGAGAACCAACTTGGAAACTCAGGCAAATCACTTGAATAGCCAATCCTGTAAAGAACAGAAACAGGGTCGTTCATATTTTTCCAAAGGACACCACCTGTAGCCATTTCAATAACTGTGCAACCCAGAGCCCATATATCTGCTGCATATCCTTGCTCTTCACCTCTTGCAACCTCTGGCGCCATAAACATAGGTGTACCTACAAAGCTTGAGTCTTTACTTCTAGAAACTTCTTCTACCATTTTAGCACAACCTAAATCTGCAATTTTGACACCCTCTGATCCTACCAAAATGTTCTGGCTTTTAACATCACAATGTGCTAAACCAGTAGTGTGAAGATATTCCAATCCTTGTAGAATCTGATGTGTGCATACTTTAATCTTGGTCTCATCAAGCTTTCCTCCATGTCTTCTAATTGCATCAGAAAGTGTGCCACTTGGCACATACTCAATGCAAAGATTGTACATAGGAACATTGTTCTCAATACTAAGCGAAAATCCCAAGTACTTAACTATTTGAGGACAGCTTAACTTCGATAGAAAACTTTGTTCCTTTTGCAACAACTTAGAGCGAGAAAGCTCGATCGACTTGACGGCAAATAATTCACCTGATCGGCATGGGGTGGCAATTGACACAGTGGCAGTTGAGCCTCTGCCAATTATTGGTCCTCTAGTCCACTCCATATAGTAGAGCACCAAGAAATGTGCAAGAACAGAGCTTATTGTTTCTAGTGTGTTGTGTTTTGATGGGTTTTAGTGAAATACTGATACGGGTACAATTTTATATATGATTTACCATGTTGAGTTTTGGTGTGTA
This sequence comes from Elaeagnus macrophylla, assembly GCA_029378325.1. Classification (NCBI taxonomy): domain Eukaryota; kingdom Viridiplantae; phylum Streptophyta; class Magnoliopsida; order Rosales; family Elaeagnaceae; genus Elaeagnus; species Elaeagnus macrophylla. The sequence continues at coordinate 18,494,456 of CM055646.1, read as the reverse complement.
AGTATTGAGAATATGCTTCTTTCTTATACCACAATGTTCCTTTGTGCCAATCATATATATTATTACCCCAACAAATGGTTCCTTGAATTTGAAAAAGCCACGTGGCAGAAGCAGAGGGATTGACAGCTCTATCTAGCCGCGTAAAAGCGACAGTTACTTGGCGTTTGAATAAAGCCGCGCACATGGAGACACGTGAAGTCTCGTGCATGAATTTAAAAGAGAGAGATTTCATTTGGATTATGTTCCATTAGCTAGTTAATTTGCGGCGCTAATGGTAATTTTAGTACTATTATCAAATACATCACATTGATTATTTCAACACGGTGCTTAGAATTGTCAAAATTCCAAGTCTATATTTTCTAGACTAATGATGTGTTCACACTTCACATATATTAATTTCCATGTGAAGGAACATTTCTAATGTAAAATCAAATCGGTAGTTTGTTTTCCATTTTACTTTAGAAATTGAAAGGTTTCTTCCTTAATCGTCATGTATTACAATATATTTGATTCAACAGATACGCGTATGGAATGACTTTTGTGGAAACAAACATTCTAGATTGCCTTTTAATTTTAGGAATCTAATAAGAAAAAGTAAGGCTGAGTAATTAGTACAACTGTATTTCATGCTCAAAAGCTTGTTTTAATTCATTATGGAGGGTGGTTTTGTCGTTGAGTACAAGGCATTAGGTCTTGATATTGATAAACTTGTAATCTCTAAGCACTGCCATAAGTGACTCTTTCTTTCTATCTATCGTTTTTTCTTTTAAATCTGTCACTTGTCTTTTATAAAAGTTAAAAGCTTCAAGGGTGACAAGCTGTATCGGTACACTAATAAGTAATGACCAAGCATTTAACACTCGTTTGTTTTACAGCTATATGAACAGACCAAACCATTCATGTCTCTTTTCAGTACTTTCATGAAGCTAGAGTAAAAGTTGAACTTTGCTAATCTGAAAGTGAATGCTTGTTGCTATATTCTTCTTCTACTCGAAGTTAATGAACATGTATTTTAGTAAACAATGAATTGTTTTGTTCTAGTAATGTTAACTTGGAAGTTGAATTAACTCAGCATTTGTATAATAAATCTTTATATTTCAAGTCAAAACAATGAAATAAAAGTAAAGTCAATGATAGTACATTCAAAGAAAATGTACCAAGTCCACGACCTTATAAACATATTTTCTAGATGGAATAAAAGACCTGCAAATAGATTAATACTCAAAAGTAACGAAGACTTGAAACAAATACGACCATTGTGTAGACGATGTAACTCAATTTAATCTATAAAATATCTTTTATATTGAAAATCTTCAATTTCAAAATTATCAAAATTATATTTAGAAATTATGTGTGTGTCTCTGACCGTTTTTCATGCCCCGACCATCATCTAGAGTCTTCTCAAACCACATATCTGAGATTGACCAAATACACCAAGCATGAAAATAACTTACATCAGCAACAGAGACACAGCTACATAAGCCTCAGAAATGTGTAGGCTTTAGAAATCCCAATTAATTAAAGGCAAAATTTTAGTGCTGAAAATACTCTTCATAAAACCAGAAAAAATGATGATATTTACATATAATTATTATCTGAAGTATTTAATAATAAAAAGGAAATTTTGAAAGATAACAATACGATAGAAAAACAGCAACGTTAAGATAAATTTATGCAGCTTCTGCAAATCCCACTTGCAGCTTTCCATAGTCGAACACAGTATGGAAACGACCCATAAAAACATCTCCAAGGATCCTGTTTAAAGATAATGAAGGCCTAAATGAAAGTAACAAGCAAAATAGAAGGGGTTAAACGATTGAAAAACGTTGGAAAATACCAGAGAGGTCCCATAGGAGGTGGCACATCTAAAGCTGTAAAACCACTAATGCACTGAGCTTTGTCTCCTTCGCCGACTTTGAGGACATACTGAATGTGTTACCAAAAACAAAATCATGAGTTAATAAACTAAACAGCATATATGTTTACTGTATAAAAGTGAAAGCTACATTTGCAAAAGAGACTTTTTCAATATTGCTAATGGTTTGATTCTTTATGTACACAGTAAAAGTAGGATGTTACCTGCTCAGGAGTTAGATCAAATTTCCTTTCACCAATTGTAAAAGAAACATGAGGCATAGAAGCTAAACTGCCACAATCAACTGATGATTCGCCCATTGGGCTAGGGAGTCGATCACATAGCTGCAATTACACATCAGATTTTAAGCATCTGGAACAGATTTACTTAAATGAAATACCTATTCAAAAAAATAATAGCTGCTTCACCTGATTCACGTATGTAAATATTCTTTCTTGTGTTTGGTTCTGTTTTAGTTGATTCTGCATCCACACTACTGCCATCTCACAGGCAGGACACATATCATTTCGCAACCCACCAGTTACCTTGCAAGCCTTCTCATCCAGAACATTCTCAATGCCCATACTGGCAAATAATCCATTTAAAAAATTATAAACAAACAAATTATCAATAATATCAATGGCCCAACACAAGCCAATAAACACAATACAGGTTGAGCTAACCTTACACCGCGAGTGCCATCAAAAGCGCACAAACCAATTTGAGAGCAGATTTTCTGTGGTTGATCCTGTATAATAAAATCAAGTCTTAGAGACAATCAATTCCTATATTTAAATTATGCAGAGCATGTCTTGAAGTCACAAATACCTTGGACAAAAGCATCTTAAGAATTGTTTCTCCATACTGAGCAACTACAGCTTTACATTCCTGACTTACAACCCCTGAAGCTCCAATAGCATGATTCAGTTCAGTGATAATAGCCTGTGACATGGATACAAATATCATTTCATACAATGGAAGAATGAAACTCTGCATATTCAAGATTTCAAGGCGAGTAACACCTCACTATTATTATTATTATTAGCTGGAAAACACTTCATCATTAAACTATCAAATCATTACTACCTATGCATCCAGATAAGAATTAAGGGCCAAAAAGCAGACAATTCATAAGCTGATGAAAATAAAAGAACAGAAGAAAAAAGGAAAAAAAAGTATCTCCTCTAGTTGCAAATAAGATTGTTGAACCCAATCAACCATTAAGAATACTGAAGTGAAAAGATTAAAAAAACAAATGAAATAAGCAGGGCATCTTCGCCACAAATAATATTCAATAGGAGATAAAGATCAATAGATGTACACACCGTAGGTCCAGCCAACAAAGAGGTTCCAGAATCGGCAATTGCTGAACAACCACTAGCACAAAATCCTGAAGGAGGTATGGTATACGTACAGTAAGGATGGGTAAGGAAAGAAATTATGAAATCAGTACCACGTCTTGTGAAATTATAAAAGCAAAGTTGATTTCTTAATTTACTTACCAGTTGATTTGCTATCAATTAAAACGTCACCCATGTTAAACTGCAGAATCAAGAAGTTAGAAAATTTTGGTCAACAAGCATCTCAACATTGACATTATACATGCATGAACAAAGTTCAAACACTAACCTGCCAATATCCTTTCCTTGTAACAGGGACATATGTGTGCTCGCCCTTGTAATGATTAGAATCCACCCCACCAAAAACAATTTCACCACCTTCTCCTTCAGTGGCATTTCGATTAAACCAGAATGAGAAAACTGGTTCCTTAACAAGACTTTGATTTACCATATTGTACCTGCACAACTAGTACAAGTTAAGATTATTGGAAACAAAGTTGTTAACATTCATATATGATCTAATCTTCTTGGAGATGGCGATGTTCAGAATTAGTCAATTACAATAAAACAAGAGCACATAATGACCGAAAAGTAAAAATAATTTACCACACAGGTACAACATTTCCAACAGAGATCTCTTGGAATCCAAGTCCAAGAATACCATCAAACTTGGCTGATAAGAACGTAAGACCGGGCTCCTTAGTTGCCTCAATAAATGCCTAAATAAACCAGCTTGATTATAAAAGAAGAACCAACAGAAGCTTCAATCTTTATAAATATACCCAAAAAAATTATAATCTTGAAATTACCTGATCTTTAACCACTAGATCACCAACTTTTACATGATCCTCACTAAAGAAGCCAGAAATGGCCCCAGTTCCATATCGTATATTTGCTGAATTACCTGCAGGATGGTATAAAACATAAGAACATTTACGTCATCTAGAACACAATTTCTTGAATATGAAAACTTTGAAAGCATTACCAAGACAACACTTTCTAATGTAATTCAACGCTAAACATTGCTAGAAAAGTGTCCTCAATAAAAATAAAATAAAAAGAAAGAAGAAGAAGTGAAAATAAGGAGTAACAAAAAATGTTTATATGAAAGAACAAACCATTCTTCTTGTAGGTACTAGAACTGCTTGACGTGTACTTAGAATGGAAATAGCAAGCTAACTGCATTAAGACACAATATTGTTACATTCACGCCTATCTAACAATATATATTATGTAACTTGACCAAAAGAATAACATGTAAAATTTACTTCAATTATCCATTTTCTAGCTAAGACATGAATTTTTCCAAGTCTGCCCTTTTTTTTTTCCAGTTGTACATGCGTACAAGTGGGAAAAAAATGACCGTATATGAAAATTTTCATGTTAATGTTAGGACATAAGTATATCACAAAAACCATGGTATTTCAATGATATATGTTAAACGATTAAGAAAAATTTTTGTATGAACCAATTGCATGAATATGTAGTGCTGAAAAAGTTATAATTAATATTTATATTAAAATGTGCATGTACATTCAAATAAATGTAGCCATGAAAAATAATAATAGAGTATTCTCCATCTTATCCATAAATCTCGCTCATGTAAAAGTTTCTCAATGATTAGATAAAAGAAACATACCGAGAAATGACATTTGGAAGAGGGCACCCACAAGTTAGAACTACCAGTGTCGAATATGACAGTGAACTTTTGAGTAGGAGAGCCAATTCCTATCTCTCCAAAATACTGAGCGTCCATGTAATTCTTGAGTGATACAATACCAATGTCCTGAGAAGCTGCTAGGTCCCAGTGAGGATGACATTTGTGAAAAGATGATCTGAGTGCCTCTATTCCTTTAGATTCAAACTGGGCAGCAACCCAGTTATTCGGATCGGGTTTCCTCTTTTTGAGTCCAATTCTGACCAACCCGGGATGGGATGCAGAAAACACCAAGGGAAACAGAAGGAAGCAAAGGAAGAGAGTTGTAGTAAAGAGTCTGAGTTTAGTACCCATTTGTTATCTGAAACAGAGAAGACGAAGAAGCCTTATTCTTAATCAGAACCAAATTGCTCAAAATCATATATAAAGTTAATTAAATGATGAAAAATTATAGAGCAAATTTTTTTTTAAAGAATTAAGGAACAGAAGATATCAATAACACGAAAAAAAAAAGAAGCTAAGGACAAAAAAGATTAAAGCTTTACTCACAGCGGTTAGGAGCAAATGAGTAATGAAGTGGGATGAGCTGCTTATGGACAATTGGATAATGACGTGCAAGGGGGAAAGAAATCAGATATAAATTTCCGTGTGAAACAGGTCCGATCATTGCGGTTTATTTTTTCAAACGCTGACGAGTTCGTGTATAATGGGAGTTATATCTCCCGCGAAATGGATTCGTTTCTTATGGAAGAACAAAGACCAGTTAAAAAAACCAAAGAGGTTTAAATAGGAGACCCATTTTTAGCTAAAAAGGCTATTACGTGCTTTTATAATTAGTTATTTACCAAAAACGCTTTCACAGAAAACTATTTTACAAAAAAAACCAGGGAAAATCTAATCTGTTACTTCCAAACCAATTTCCGACGACGTAAAGGAGCATAATTATTTTCAGAATTGTTTTGTTTATCGATATATAATATTAATATAGATTAAACATCAACAATCAGAGTGGCGCAGCGGAAGCGTGGTGGGCCCATAACCCACAGGTCCCAGGATCGAAACCTGGCTCTGATAAATTGTAACTTTTTTCATATTTTTGGCTGGGCTTCTGATTTTTCTTACTTCGTTGGATCTTTTGAAGTTGGGCTTGGGCTTTTCATTTTTCTTATATCGTTGTGCCTCTTTTGCAGTTCGTACTGAAGTTTATTTGTTTGGCAGGGGAAAAAAGGATAAATTAAAATAATTTTTTTTAAAGTGTTATATGCATCAACTCAAAGATTTTGATTCATGTAATAAAATTTTTATTATTATTTTTGAATTAAGTAATGATATATTATTGTAAATTAATAAAATATAATATTAGTGTAATAATTTTTTTAAAAAATATAAACATCTAATAGTTATAATCTTAATTTAATCTTATTTAATGTAAATTTTTTTAATATATTTGGATTTAGATCGATTAGAATTGATCTATAATCTCAATTTAATCTTAGAACACGTTTGATAACGATTTTAATTTATTATTAAATAATTAATTTTATATTTTTTGATTCTTTTATAAAAATAATCACAAATGTGTTTGATGACAATTTCTATTTAGTGATTTTCAAGAAAAATAATAAAAAATTACCTGCAAGTTGTTTAGTAATAATTTTTATTTTTTAATTTTTTTCAAAAAAATTTAAAAATAAAGAAAAATTTTAGTTACGTTTTATAAGTTTTAAGTTTTTAATAAATTTCTTCCGATACTTAATCATATAAAAATTATAAGATTTGATTTACTTTCTAAAAAAAATATTTGGTCAAAATGAAAAAAATCATAAATCAAAAATTTAATTAAAAAATCTTTTTTTTTTAAGATTTATAAATCATCTCATATTTTGTTAGTGATTCATTAAAAATGTAAAAATTAAAATTAGAAATCATTACTAAAATATATTTTATTAAAAAATTTCTTAAAAAATTTAATATATTTGGGTTTAGATTGAGGTTAGAATTGACTAGGATTAAATTTTTAAAAAATAATATATTAATTTTTAATTAAATAAAAAAATAAAAAATGTAGTATGAAAAAGTAGGGGTGAGCAGTGGATCGAAACTGCTTATTTTTTATCAATCTGAATCCGATCCCATCTGAAGGAAATTTGAAGATTTCTAATATGAATTTGATCCAATAATGTAGTCAATCCGAACCAATCCGAATCCGTACAGATCGAATTTTTCGGATCGAATAGGTCGGATTGAGATTATAATTTATTTTTTATATTATCATATATAAAACACAATATATACTAACATTTAAATTTTAAATTTATATATTTTTTATTAAAATTTATTTATTTATAGTCACAACTTATATAATCAAAATAATAAAAAATATACTGTTGAATATTATTAAATTATTATAGAAAATTTAACATTTTTATTTTTTTTAAAACTAAAATAATAATTTAATGTAATTGTGGTATGTATAATATTTAAATATAACACATTAAAAATAAATATGCATTTTTTTATAATTTTAATAGTAATTTAATTTGAATTGTATTGCAGCGGATTATAAAATATATCAATCCAAATTTAAATAAATTATATACTTTTCGATCTAAATCTGGTCTAACTATAAAATATATTAATTTAATTTTATCCGAATTCAACGAATTGAATTAAATTTATTAATCGCACAACCTTACGTGTGAATTGGATTCTGCCGTGTATTTGATATGCAGTTCTAAATATAGTTGTTTCTTTATTAACTCCTTCACTGATCTCCGTTGCCGACTGCTAGACCCCAACTACACTCCCTCCTTCGCAGCGTTTGACACCGCCGACCACATCAGGTATTTTTCTTTTCTCGCATAATTCCATTTTTTTACTGTAATTTTGGCAAGTGATTCAAAGACCAGAGGCAGTCTTCATTGAGGTCTCAACGACTCAACCTCAAGACTGGAACAATGCACTCTTCTCCGTTTCGATGCTCCCAAGTAAATTTTCCGGAGTTATGTTTCTAAAGTTTGTTTGTCTAGCTTATCATTTTGATTCTGTAACTATGATTTTTGACTAGCTCAATAATTTTCTATAATATAATAATGCAATATTTGCTTCACTTTTCACTGGCCTAACAAATGCAGAGATTGGGTGATTTTAAGCTATCTCACTGCTTCAATTACCCACCGTATTTCACGTATCTTCTCATCTCCTTACTTCCCATTATCTTTTTATGTGCTGTTGTCTAATTTGTTCTACTATGGGCAATTCTAGAATGCCAACTTAATCTTTTATGTTTATATTTTTGTTCGTGGAAGATTCTTTTTATTATTATTATTCTTTGCATTATATTCTCATTTTGTATCACTGCATGGTTTGGAGTTGAGAATAAAGTGCTTGTTTTGGTAATTAGCTCATGTTGAATAACACATCCTGATTTCGATTATGTTCTAATATCTTCTTCAACATTTTGAGTTTCTTTTATTTGATGCAAGCCCACCTCAAAGTGACACTTTATGTTATTTTTTATTAGGGATATATCTTTTTACGCCCTGATCTAGTGTCTATAATCTAATAATTAGACTAGTGATCCTTTATTTGGATAGGTATTCTTCGGTCATTATTTTCTTCTGGTTTCTGGTCCCTAATTTTACAGTGAAGTATAGGTTTTGATTTTCATTTTGTAGAGACACCCTCTAGACGCAGACTCAACTTTGGAAAAAACTTAACCCTTGATTGCTGTAAAACTCAGAAGATAGTTGCCACTGGATTGGAATACGAATTTCCTCTCTTCTCAAATCCTGTCTCTGAAAGTTAGTTCCATTTATTTTTCTCATTTTGTCACGTAAGTATCATTAAAATCTTCCTCTATTGTTGAGGTACCAACTTTCCTTTGGGGATTGTGGTAACTCTTGAGGAAACTGTCTGTCTCACATTGCTACTAACTTTATGCCCATCCATTTGACTTTTGGCCTATCCTCCCTAACAGAAACAAGCAAAAGATTAGTTTCTTCTGCAGCATAGTTTTCTATCCCTTATGTTTGTTTATGTGATGGCTCAGGATCACTCACTCATGAACATCGAGAAGCATTTAATCTCAGCCTTAGTTTCTGAAGGTTTGTTTCAGTCTCTCCAGCTTTTACCCGATATTTTCATCCTGGGAAGCTATTTTCTCCGACTTAGCTTAGAGAACTTTATCTGTTTTTAAAATTTCACTTTTCCAAATCAGGACGTGCAGAGTGGTAAGATAAAGGATGTAGGAAACGTCTTATCCTCTGGCATTGGATTCCTGAGTGGGCTGATATTGAATAAAGCTTTGAGAGTTTAAATCTGATTTTTATGATTCTTCTGTTTAAGTTTTGATCTTTGTAACTTTTGCTGAAAGCTTAAGCTTGTAGTTTATACCTTGTGGCAAAACATTTCTTGCTATTGTGTGAGACACCCCTTGACATTTGCGCCAGACGTACTTTGGAATGCTTATCATACTTTTTATTCGTACTCAAAACCTCTTCCATTCTCACTTTTGTTGTTTTATTTTATTCCTATTATATCTACAAGTTTATGTATTTTTGGAGGTGGGCCTATTTTTATTTCCTTAAATCTTATTATATTCTTAAACCATAGGCTGCTAGAAGCTTTAGATTACTATATTCCTTAAAAATTGCTTTTTCTTATGTAATTAGGTAAGCTAATGGATTGGAGAACAGTGTTATTACAGTTGAGTAAATACGTTCAGGCATAGAGTCAAGAGGAACAAGTATAGTTAAGTGCATTTATGAAAGTATATTTTAAAGAAATAAGTAAATTATATTAATCATGATTGTTTGATGGCAATTATACTTGATTAATAATATGTAACTAATGCATTGCAAAACTATTATCCAATCTTTTACTCATTTTGATTGAAGCCTGTCTTGTTCTCTCTTTGGAACTCAAAGTTTTATGGTATTGACTGCAGAATTCTGATGCGATTGTTGAAACTACTAGAAAAGAAAGGGAAGCTTGTTTTTTCAAGGGGACTTCAGCAGATGATGATGGTGTAAAATTCTCCATGTAACCCTTTTGAGGAGAAAAAGGTAAAAGATCAAACCTGGAGAAACTTGGAGCTTGTGCACTTGGTCTTTGATGGTAAAGTTAAGGAAAAACACAGAATAGAAGTCTCGCTGAACTCTTTTAGAAATATATATATATATATATCATCACTTTTACAATTGAATAAAGTATTTTTCGTTGAGCAAAAATATTTTATATAAAATTTACTATAGCTTTACTTGATAACAATTCCAATTTATGATTTTTAATTAAATAATTAATTTTTGTGATTTTTTATTCTTTTGTAAAAATAATCACTAGTATGTTTAATAACAATATCTACTTACTAATTTAAAAAAAAAATTGAAAATCACCTACAAGTTGTTTAGTAACACTTTTTTTTTTTTTTTTCCAGAAGCTTCAAAAATAAAAAATATAAACTTTTAGGTATTATTTACGAATTTTAAGGTTTTAATAATTTTTTCTAATACTTATATATACAAAAATCAAAAGACTTAATTTACTTTTTAGAAAAAATGTTTGGTGGAAATAAAAAAAAAAATCAATAATTTGATTAAAAAATCTTCGTTTTAAAGATTTATGATTTATAGATCACTCATATTTTGGTAGTGATTTCTTAAAAATGTGTAAATTAAAATCAGAAATTGTTATTAAACATATATACCTTATTGAAAAAAGAAAAAAAAAAATCATGAATCAAAATCGTTATCAAACATTCTCTAAATAAATCTATATAAATATTGAAAATGTACGTAAGTACCAAAAGTGGACCAAAAACAACACAATTACCATCTAATTGAAACCATAAAAGATTGAGCATAAAATATAAATAATCTGGATATATTTATTCCCAAGAAAATAAATGAAGATTGAAGTGCTGCTCTTACAAAACTATGAAATTAAAAAAGAAAATAAATAAAAGCTTATTAATCAAGTGCTATATTGTCATTGCTATTTCTAGTGGTAATATTGTTGCTATTGTTTGACTGAACATTGCCAATGATAGAGGTGATAGCTGCCACAAGAGCTGCTGTGAAGTTCGGGTCTGCTGTTATGGCAGCTGTAGCAGCACTAACACTAGTGTCAGCTGCTAACAATGAAAACTTGGAGTAGTGATTGTACAGTTCTTGTGGTGCCATAGACATTAGACTCTGCACCAAACTTTTAGAAAGCTGCTGATCATTATTAAGTACTTCTTGTCCACCACCTGCTTGATGATTATTAGATAGCCTTTGATGATGATCAATATTATTGTTATTATTATTATTATTTTGATCAGAAGTTGAATTGGCCGGTGTTGGTGAGCGAGTAAGGTCTAATGTAACTGTCGGAAATGGAGCTGAAGCTGAAAGTGTAGCCACGCTTGATGGATACGGGAGTAATGAATTATTATTGTTAGTTCTTGGCAGAAAGCAGCTTGGATTTAGAAACGATGTCGTTCCATGATCAGAACTTGGCATTGATCCTGAAAGTAACATAGAAGCAGCTGCTGAGGTTGTTGAAGCCATTGCCATGGCAGCTGGAGGAAGTGGATGGTTGTGATGTCCTTCGTATGTTGTTATCAGTACTGTTCTATCTTCTGCACATCTTTGTACCTTTTTTTTTAATTAATCATTCCCAATTAGACAATATCTATTTAGTTTGAAAAAACATATGATGAATGATTAGGAATTTGTGAAAAAAAGATCATGTACTTGTTTGCGAACTGGACAACCGGTTGCCATAGTACAGCGATAGTAAGCTCGAGGACATGGATTTCCTTTTGCCATTTTTTGTCCATATTTTCTCCATTGGCATCCATCTGATATCTGCAGTAATTAATTAACAATATTATAGAATTAAAATTTAATAATTTCTAATTATTAATCCATATGGTATTACTGTTAGTGAGTAGCTATAGTAATTAGTAATTACCATGTGTGATTCAGATCGAACACGAACGGAGACTCTTGCTTTTCTTATCATGGACATAGTTTCATCAGATGCTTGAACTTCATGGTCCTTATTATTATTATTGAACTTGGGAATTCTGTTGGGTACCACCCACTTTTCTTGATCATATCTTTTCCTAATTCCACTATTTCGTTGATCAGCACTCTTATTACAATCCATTGACTCAACAATCTCGTTTGGAGGTGATCCAGACTGGCATCTATTAATTCCCTCCAGAGAAGAATATGAAGAATGTTCATCTTTTAATTCAACAATTGCAGCCCTTCCCATATCCATGAATTGCCTTGGAACCATAACCTCATTCTTCTTTTCTTCTGTTAATCCATTAATCATCTAGAATATACTACCCATTAATTTTGTATAAAAAGATAAATTGATAATTGTATTGTAATGACCATATATTTATGTCTTATATATTACTACTACATATATATAGCATAGTTGATAGGGATTTAAAAATAACGATGATTTAATTCCGTACACTTTTGTCTTCTACAGTTTGATCAGCTTTATGATTATTTAGCTTCTGCGTAAGCGTATGTAGAGCATGGTAGTTATTGTTCATCTCATTAACCAAACCTCTTAGACGTTCATTTTCTACCTTCATTCTCTCCAATTCAGCCTGTAGAACTGTCAACTGCAACAAGCATTTAAATTCTTTTACATATATAACCAAACCAAACTCACCAACAAAACAAAAAAAGAAGAAAAATCTACATGACTTGGGCTATATACTCATAGACCCATATATGAAAAATCTACACACACACATATATAAATACCTCATTTCTTGGTTGCTTATCTTGAATGTTAAGCGGTTGTCCATCATCAAATATTGAAGGAGTATTGGTTGTAAGAAGATTCAAACCAGTCTGCAAATTAATTAGTGACAAAAATATATATTAAACTTTATTCGAATAACCATTAAAAACGAAAACATATATATGAAATTAATATTGACATACGTCAATTTGAACTTCTGGAAGCAACCCACGACGAGAAACAATGGTCTCTTGTTTAACATGAATATGATCTTCTTTAATATCTTTGAGATCACTTGTTCTATCAGCAAAGAAATCCAATTCATCGTGAACAATCCTTTTCCCATCAGTTAGAGACACAGTGGTGTCAAGATGATGATCATCTCTATAGATGTCGTTATAAGTAGCTGGGTCGTCCATAGACGTTAAATGAATATGTGTTGCGAATAATAATAATAACTAGTATTAACTAGCTAGCTAGAGATGATTAGTTAATTAGTATACCAAAAGATTTAATGTTTATGGTGGAGGAGGAGAATTAATACTGAATAAGTTAGTTGGAGATCAATGATGAGCTGAGCTAGCTAGTACTACTCTCTCCAGCTATCTCCTTAATTAGGTCCATGAATTTAAGAGGAAAATAAGAAAAAAGAAAGGGAGAAAAAGAAGGCAATAAGAGGAGTACTGAAAGGTAGTTTGAACTTTGAAGTCATTTTAACGTACAGGTGCATTGGACTCGGCATTAAAAAGGGCTTGGACTTAGACCAACACAACATTGTTATTTTCTTTCAAGAGAATTTGGAATTTGATCCATCACTGAGGTAAGATGGTGCGTCAAGTCCCAACGTGGCTCAATATTCTTAGGAGAGAGAGATACACTACACAGCAAGGCAACTCTTTCCGGCTCAATGCTCATGTTATATTGTTAGAACTGCACGCTTAAAACCACCATTATAATTTATATTTTTTTCCTAATAATTATAATCTACTATAAAGTAAATTATTATTAATAATAAAGAATAATATTGTTAATTCTGTTTTTGATCCTGACATGTAACGAATCGTGTTAAAAATTAGCTCTCCAGAACATATTACCACTTCAATAAAAGAACTCTATTGAAAACATGACTTTTGAATCTTAATTATAAAAACCCATATACAATATTACATTACATACATAAAATTATGACCATGACCATGAATCTGTTCGGACCGTTGTATGTATTTATAATAATATAATTAAAACTATGTTTTTTTAGGTTAAAGTCATAACACAAGTCACAAGCCACAGGAAAACCAAAACTTTTCCAACAATTTTCTTATTAAGATGAGACAGAGACAAGTGAATGTTTTGTTTTGTGTTTTTTGGTGGGTGTCAAAAAGAAAAAAGAAAAAAAAAACTTTTTTTTTTACAACTTTGCGTGTTATAAAAATATAATTAGTGTTAATAAGTAATCAATAATTACTTATTTATAATTCAACATTCAATCAAATACTACAACATTAAGCACTTAATGTAGACAACAATTACTTTTGATGAAAAATAACATTATACACTGTCAGAAAAGAGCTCAATTGACTGATTCTATGGATGCAATGCCCCGAGTGAGCCGGCGCAATCCATGTGGAAGGAGAGTCAATCCTTGACGTATGGGTTCCATTTCACAAGTGGGTCCCTTCCGTCTTTGACCATGCTGCCATTGGTTCCTCTCTTTTTTTATTATAAATATTACATTGGTTCCTCTGTTGTGTTCTCATTTGTTTGACCAGCTACGATTATTAAAAAAAAATCTTAATCCCGACCTTACTTGTAAACTTTAGATTATATTGGAACGTTACAGTGATATAAATTAATTGTATTATTATATGTAATAATATTATTTAAAAAATTTAATTATTTTTATATTTTTAAAATAATTTTATTATGTTTCAAATATGATTAATATTAATAAAAAATTTAGTGTATATATATATATTTATTTATTTATTTCTAATATTATTTGATAGATGAAACTCTAAGTTCCTTTTTTATAAATAAGCAGATCAAATTTCATTAAAGCAAAGAAAATTAAACTCTAAGTTTTAGTAACCAATTAAGAAAATAAAACTATATTACTTACGACAAGCTGGAACAGCAGCATTAGTTACTGTTTAATATATCTAGACAGTATATATTATTATAACATTTTCTGAACATATATATTTAGTAAATTACATTCACAAATTTCAGTTAATCCTAAATTAAGATACTAATTATATAAACATGCATTTGGCAACAAATTATTCTTCTGTTGATTAGTCTTTGTTAACAATAAAGTGAAGTCAAAACTAGCTACATTGGTACAAAATTTTTCCTAAAATCTTTAGCATTGAAACTTCAAATATAACGAGAAAATTAAAAGTTGAAAAATCTCAGTTAGACTGACCTAACGCTGTCATGTCAGATCTCATCAAAGTGTTCAATTAAGCGGTTCTTATTATTAATAAATTAACAATTACAAATAAATAAGTTAAAATATTTATTAAACTTTTTAGTTTATTTTCTTTTTAAGTCTAATTAACTTTCGTTTTTAATTTATTAGCTAGATGTAAATAGCTCATCATTTAAGCATTTATATTATTATTTTTTAGCATTTTTCTTCAACGGTGATTCTACCAAAAAAGTAAGTACGTACATCTCACAATTTTTCTTTTGGATCTCTTAAAATTAATATTGTCCATCAAAAGTATTTAAGAAAAATATTAATTTAAGTAGTTACACATCATGCATGATGAATATTAAAATGTAAGATATATTGTCCGCAAGTTAAAATTTTTCAGTATTTAATTACCAAAAAGTTTTCAATAATTTGTACATGTGTATTAGTAGTGTTCATGAATTCAGTTGGATTCCTTTTTTAGCTAAAAAATTTTAATTAAATTAAATCGTTTATATAATTTAAATTAAATTATACTATTTAACTTATATAAACATTTAAACAGATTATATTTAATTTTTTAATTTAATTTAATTTAGATTAATTTTTGGACAATTTTAGAGTGCGTGGTGTGTGAGTATATAATTATTTTTTAGATGTTCATTTTCTCTTTCACTGTCTCACTTGAAATCAAAGTCGTAAATGTATTCTGAATACAAAATAATTGTTTTGTTTTTTTTTTTTTAATCTATAAAGGAAACTAATAATGTGGCTTAGATGACATTTCAATGACTACCGAGTTGACGTCTTATATTTAATCAAACTGCTACACTTTGTGCCACTGTACATTTAAATCTTCGATGGACAATGGACAATATGATACAATCCGAAAAAAGAATTTAATCATAATTGAAGAATACAATTTTCAGGTCTCATTAAATAAATAACACGAGAAAAAATTATTTTAAAATCTTTATATATTAAATAACATGTGAATAAAACATGATCTGTAAAACAACGTAAACATGAATAATCTTATACAATTATCACTCTTAATCAATCGAAATAAACTCGAATATATCTACGTACCAAAGCAGTGAACTAAAAAAGTAGACCATTACTTGCACTAATATGCGTCTTCTACACATATTTGTAGACTAAATTTGTTATTAATTTTGTTCAAAGTTAATTAAATTGTATGCTAATTTCTTAATAATATTGATGGCATGATATGTACATATATGAAGATTTGGAACTGCATTATTTTTTTTAAATAAAAAATATTAGGAAATTTATCAAAAATAACACCCCTAAAATTTATAGTAATAAAACTAGCACCATCAATAATATTGAACGTTCAATTTGAACGTGAAATATTAAACGAGTCTAAATTGTCGTCGTTCAATTCTAATGGAATAAGTGTTCAAAGAAAAATGATATATTAATTATTTTTTTTAATTATGAAAATATAAGTTTGAACACAAAGGGTACTAGTTTTGTTATTATAAGTTTAAGGGGGGTTAATTTTGTTATTTTTTTAAAATATTACTTGGTATGGTTTTGAAAGGAAAGAAATTCAACGATAATGAGCTTTATCTGCTAGATTAACCAATAAGTGAACCACTTAGGAACTTCATTTACTATGGGAAAAAAAAAAAAAAAAGATTTGCATGATGTTACTAAAGCCAGTATTTTCATTTATTTTATTTTTTTTTAATTCTAACACATAATTAATAAATCATAATCTTAGCCAAAATAATAATTAAGTTTGCCTTAAAAGTCATAAAAGGTGGGAAGAGTTAGACTTTACAAGATATCCCCAATTGTTTTTATATCATGTCACAACTTACAATATGCCACGAGATTACAATGAAAACTGACATTAAAAATATAGTCTGCAAAAAACAGACCTTGAAAATATCTTGTTAGATAATTAGTTGACATTTTATCCTTAATTCAATAAATTGAAGATTCGGTGAGCTTCTAGGTCCTGCTAATATTTAATGTCACCCTTTAAAAAAAGAAGAAGATAAAATATGCATATTAATGAATCATGTACCTCTGGGCTGATTGGTGAGTACCACGCATTTATACAACATCAACAAAACGAGTTATTTTTAATGAAAAAAGAAATAAATTAAGAGATGTATATACTCACAATAACGCAAGGAATATTGTTGAAATAAGTTGACTAAGTCATTTAGACTAATTAACAAAGATAGAGAAAATGATGATAGATACAAATGAGGGGGAAAAATATGTAAATTTATTCTTTTTATTAATCCCTAACCACCACATCAAATTATTTATGAAATCCAATTTACATAAAAATGCTAAAAAGTTGTCAAACTCCATGACTCCATTCAATAGATTTGTTAGAGTTAGGTTAAACGGCTTAAATCACTTCAAAAATATTTTACAATTTTGATGAGAAGTAGGGTCATTTAAATATACTTTTTTTTTTAAAAGAGGTTTTAAAAAAATGGTTTAAAATAAAGTTATTTGATTAAAAATAATTTTAAGGGAAGTATTTAGGTGTTTAGAATAAAAAATATTATAAATAATTTTAATTGACATTTTAGTAATAAGTTTAAGATTATATCATATATTCAAAATTAATTTTCCTAAAAGTAACCCTTATTTACTTTTCTTAAAAGTATAAATAGTATTTTTTAAATTTTTGAAAGCATTTTTAATAAAGAATATCAAACATTCTTAAAAATATTTTGATTTATTTGAAAATGCTTTCAACAAGAAGAAAAAATGGTTCAAAAGGACCCATAGTTTCAAAATTTTGAAAATCATTATTTGTAAGTAAATTTTACTTTTTAAAAGAATAGTCTATAGTGCATACTTTCATGAATTAATTAAAATATTATTTTAAAATAATACATTTTGATGCAAAAACATCTTAATAATTTTCTTTAAATTATTTTTAACCATAACATTTTATTTCAAATAATTCGTATAGACAAGTAAAAGAAACATTCATCTTCGGGAAAGAAAAAAAAATTAACAAGTTTTTTCCATAAGAAAACGGTTTTAGGTGCGTTTCTAATCCCGTTTCTTTTAGAAATGGTGCATTAGTCCCGAAGGAGCATCTCTAACCATGCAGCAAAATTTACTTTTTTTTTTTTCACATCTCTAATTCATAATATTAAATATTACGTTAAAAAGTATATTCTTTTACAAAATAGAATATATTTTTTTATTTTTTAATTAATTCTTAAACAATTAATATATTAAATTAATTAATTAATTATATATTACTAATAGTTAATTAATAATAATAAATTTAAAAATTATATTCTTAAAAAAAATCCTCTAACTAAAATATTATATTTATTATATGAACTAAACAATACATTTAATTAAAAAACACAATTAAAAGCATATAGCGCATATATTTTTGATAAATATTTTAATAATATTGAAGGATTCAGAAATGATTTATCCAATTACTAAATCTTTGTTTTAGTTTATATTATATTTTAGTTCTATGTTATATTGAGTAATTTGTTTTATTAATATTGTATCATATATTAATTTTAATTTATTATATGTAATAAAAAAAATTACACAATATTTTAAATTTTTTATTTAAAAAATATAATGTGTGAAAAGTATAACACAAAAATTGGCAAAATACTGTTAATTGCACTATATTTGGTGCTGGGTTGGAATAACTTTACCACAAGAAGTTGTATAATTTTGAGTAATAGTGCTGTGTTGGAGAGGCTCTAAATAAAGAAATAAACATACAGCTAGTGGTGTGCTTTAGTCCACCTTCAACATTAAAACAAAAATTAAACATTAAAATAATTAAATTAGGGCACAAATGTCTTCTTAAATTTTAATGTCTTAAGAACCAAAACCATCAAATTAATGTATATTATATCAGTTGTCAACTACTTCGTTATAATTTCAATCAAAATTGTCTATACTTTCAAACCCCCAATCACTTGAAGAAGTTGACACTTGACATGTATAACCATTATTATTTATTCTGATTCAATTAACCCTATATATTGATTGCTAACTGAAATAGTTAATTAACGTTAGACCGTCTTGACATTATATTCAACGTGGCAAAGACTCTCTCTCCTTTTATTTTTTTTATTCGAAACTCACTCCTCTTATTGAACAATGATTTTATGGAGGGTTAATCATAGGGGAAAAAAATCTCTAATTTTTATCAAATACATTAATTCTATAATTATTAAATTAAATATAAATTTTTTTTATAATTTTTCATATTTTAATCCTATAATTTATAAATTAGATACTATTAATCCAAGTAAACAATTTTAATCTTATAATTTATTAAAATAACAACTTTTAATTTATCAAAAGTATTAAAATTGAGCACTTATGATATCTATCTTTTATAAATAACAGGATTATAGGTACCCAATTAAAAAATTAAAGGACTAAAGTCCTCATTTGCATATAATAACGAAATTATTGTGACATTTTATAAAAATTATGAGACGTTTGATATCCAATGTAATAATTACGAAACTAAATTATTTATATTAATGAATTTTATGCCAGTTAATCATATAGGTTGAAATTTTTTAAAGAATAGACGGAAAATTTTATATCATGTATTTTGTATCTTATCTGCACCACAAAACTTAATAATGTTGGGTTTCTGTTTAAGTAAAAAAAATTTTAAACAAATTAAGTAAGCCTTATTAATACAGTTCTTTTAAGTGAAGAAATAAATATGTTTTCTAGTGACCCTATTTAGTGTATTATTCTCGGGTATATTTTTAAAAATAGATTTTGATCTGTCTAGAGTAAACAATTGTAGTATTTCAATGATCATTGCACTTTCGGTCGACTTTAATTAGGAATACATCCTCGAATAAACTTAGATGCAATGCCATATTTCGTTAGAATATAATCCAATCCTCCCAAGTCAAAACAAATGCCAATACCACAGCACACGAACATGATTAGTCGATTATGACACGATTAAAATACAATTAGATTATAATTTATTGCTATATATTTTATAAATTTAACGATTTAATTAATCATTATTGTAATTTTATAAATAATTTATTTAAATTTTTTGTTGTATTAAACGCAACATGAACCTATCACAAGAACACAACATAGACACAGTTATCACCTCTAAGTTTTGTTATTATATACATAAATACATATATTTTATATATAATAGGTACCTTTATTTTAACATCTTTCTTCAGCAAGCATGACACTTTGAGCTGTTGCAACTTTATTTTCAAGACCAATATTTTTAGACTAAAGAAAATAATTCAACTAGTTGATTGTCTCACATTTCAAACTTTTCTTCTTGACCACAAAACACTCACCAGTTAACGGCGGCTACTTTTTAGATTAACATATACAATTTCGTTCAAGTCCTCCTACAAGAACCATAGGCCAGGGTTATAAAAAAAAAAAAACACTTTAGTTTTAAATTGTTGGATGGACTGTTTTAATCAAAGCTTCCGAGTTTTGGTTTATCAAAGAGGAAAGAGGAAGTACAAAAAAAATTCCAAATTTTAGGTCTTAAGACAACAATATATCTCTATTAATTGTGGCCCGTGCTCTTACAATGCCAGTGGCATTAAAGCCTCTTTGTGAGGCCGCAAACCCAAGGCTAAAGGTCTGCAGACTCTGGAACTTAAACGGCAATGTTATTTGGAAAGGAAAAAAAAAAAAACTATTAAACGGGTGTTTAGATCCATGCCTATTATAATTAAGGCAGTATTAACCTTGGGGATCTTTCATTAGTCATCCATATTATTAATGTTTAACTTTATTTCTGTCATTGAACTATAAAAAAGGTATGCTTGATTGCACTCAATTTTCAAAATAAATTGTTGCCTGCAATTAATGATACGAGTTAGTGTAATAAAAACTAAAAAAAGGAATTACCATATAATTATATAAGAATATGAGTGTCAACGGGGCTAGCATACCACTACCTTCTAAACTGTAACCCCCAGCCTCCCTTCTTGTGCTTTAATTTGCATGAGTCCTATTGTTCTTTAATTTGCTACATAAGTTGTCTTATCTTCACCCAGCACATTGTATCCAGTTAAGGACTTCTGATAGATCTTTTACGAGGTAGCATTCATGATTGAGATCGGCTTATAAGGAGCCATCAGGAAGTAACGGCAGAGAAGAGGGTCTTGTAACATGATTGTGGCAGTTCATGCAAGCTGGGAGTGGACTAGAGGTGTTGAACATCAGAACGATCAATGAAGAGGGAATTTCATTCAACAAGAACCACATATATATTCAATAGTCGAACGTATCTCATATTGATTTTTTGTGACATGACATAATAATCCATATTGAATTTGACAATTAAGTAGAATGTACCAGTAATAAAAACAAGAGATGTGAAAAATGGCGATCCCAACCAGTGATATATAACGTCTGTGCAGAAGACATTAATTAACAATCATTCACTGCATAAAAGGCATCCATGTTTTCATTGAACAGCAACTGATGGCGCAACATAATGAGACAGCATTGACTGGTCTAAAAATTTAATGGTTGATTGTAGGTATCTATCCCTAGGGCTCAAACAGGACTTGGCAGTTTCTATCAATTTGAAGCAGAAAGGAGAAATTTCTTCGTTTTGCTGCAGAGTGTACAATGGAGGCAAAGATGATGAAAATGAGACCAAATCTTCTGGATGAATCAGGAAAATTATTAAATGTGCACATATTGTTTAAATAGTTTGGCAGTCATGAGAGAGGAAGTCAAACCCTAGACTCTCAGCTATCGTATTGAAACCTCTCTTTGTGGGAAGAAATTTGATATTTAAAAAAAAAAAAAAAACCATATGATCAGGTTATACAGGAACTTACAATGAAAGACGATGCAAGACAGTTGCAGGCTTCCAGTGCCAGATTTCCACGAGAGGCCTTAGTTTCAGCAGTTAGCAACATATGTATCAGCAGTCAAAGAGCAAAATAGAAACAAGTGACAAGTTTCTGATCGAGAATAAAAAAATTACAGTGGTTTTTACCGAGGAAGGTTCTTGGTGAATGACATCAACCAGCTTTTGTAGGACAAATGTAGACAATGAGGCAAGTTCTTGTGAGTAAGATAAATCGCCGAAGAATAAATGGTCATTGCCTAGAACCTGTAGAACAAAAGGCACGGCTATAAGATAGAGCTGATGC
Source organism: Elaeagnus macrophylla (assembly GCA_029378325.1). NCBI lineage: Eukaryota > Viridiplantae > Streptophyta > Magnoliopsida > Rosales > Elaeagnaceae > Elaeagnus > Elaeagnus macrophylla. The sequence goes on along the minus strand of CM055646.1, from coordinate 18,472,255 downwards.
AAAGATTAAAGGGTCTATTTTGTATGAAAATTAATGCAGCCATATACGAAAAGCCATTTCTTATGTATGACATGAATCTTGTAAGTTTGTCTATAGGTCAAGTATTGTAGCCTGAAATAGTAAAAAGAGTTGAAATATACATTTATTTCATAAGAATTTTTTCCTTATATTATTATGATGTAAATATTCTGTATTTATCATCTTTCCTTAATTAAAATCAATACTTGTATATAAATACCTATTAGGTTAATAAGAAATAACAACATATTTTTGATTTCCAAAGTTAATTTGGTATCAGAGCCAAAAAAAGAAAGAAAAAAAAAGTTATTTCCGCAGCCTACTAGAAAGTCCCTGCACTGCCGGCGCTCCTGTGCCGACGAAAAAAAAAGCTGTCATCCTTTCCTGCGCTTCTCGTCGTCGTGTATTCCATTCGTTCATTCCCAGTTTCACTGCGTTGTCGTCGTGTTCTGTCACTGGCCATCGCCAGTTTCTGCATCACGCCATCGTCGCCATCGCCAACCCAGTCGTTGGCCAACCCAACTTTACCCGCCCTCATCGCCTACAAATCTATATTGTTTTTTTTTTTTTCCAATTTGTTTTTTTTCTTTTCAAATTTTTTTTATATATCCATTTTTTATATCAACTCTTTTATTATCAATTTACCAACAACAAAAAAACAACAGTATACCAGTAGTACTATTACAACTATGTCTAAGAATTCAATAGAATCACTCTCCTACACTCAACCTCCAGTTAATGGTAAAATTATTTCTACAACCATACCTAATAGTTCATCCTCTATTAATATTAAATTGGATGGTACCAATTATTGGATTTGGTCCAAGATTTTGAAAATGCATATTGTTGGTCGGGAAAAGAAGGATTATATTACAGAAAGGAAAGTTGCTCTTAAAAACGATGATCCAACTTATGATAAATGGAAAGCTTTACCATGGCTCATCAACTCTATAACAGATCAATTGATGTCTCACTTTGTTCAATGTGGAACTGTCAAGGAAGTTTGGGATGCAGTAAGGCGGAGTTATTTACATGTTTTTGATTCTTTACAAGTGTATGAGTTAATGAAGAAGTCATTTCAACTTTGTCAGAATAGCCGATCTCTTACTGAATATTACAACGAATGAACTCTATTTTCATGAAGTTAGATTATGGCAAACCTCATGATATGATATGTGCTATTGATATTGAGAAACTGAGAACCTGTACTATTGAGAATAGAGTTTATATGTTTCTAGCTGGTTTAGATCGAAGTTTGGATCGAGTTAGCAGTCGAATATTGACTACTTCTCCATTGCCAAGTCTTGAAGAAGCATATTCTTTAGTCCATCGTCAGGTACAAAGGCAGGCTACAATAGGCACTGAAGACCACCCTGACCATTAGCTCTCATTGTCCAACAAAATAGACCACGTTCGGATCCTCCATCTACAAACTCTTGTTTCAAGTTTTGCACCTACTGCAATAATTCCAATCACACTGTTGATGTTTGTTAGAAAAAATATGATTATCCAGAGTGGTACAAACTTAAGCAAGCTGAGCGAAGGAAAAAATCTACTAAAGCAGTTGCTTCTGCCTCTCAGGTTTCTAGCGTAACTATACAAGGAGGTAATTTTAGTTCAGTATTTATTTTTTTTATTTCTAACACTTGGCTTATTGATTCAGGAGCCACTGATCATATGACTAGTAATCCTTCTATTTTTTATTCTTTAACACCCTCTCGAGTTAAGTCCGTTCAAGTTGCCAATAGGGCACCCATGTCAATTTTGGGCGCTGCCAACGTCTCATTATCACCCTCATTTTCTGTCCTCTATTTTATTTGCACCTACTCTTAAAAATAATCTTTTGTCCATTAGTCAACTCACTAAGAATCTTGATTGTTCTATAACCTTTTATTCTACTCGTGTATTTTAAGACAATCAAATAAAGACGATGATTGGCATTGGTAGAGAAAGAGGTCTGTATTACTTGGAGACGAGGATAAGGCCTGGCAATCCTTGTTGTGGTTTCAAGTGGATAAAAGAAGTAATAAAATAAGAATTATGTTATAGCACTATCGTCTAGGACATCTATCTTTTGTTTATTTGGAGCGTTAGTTTCCTAAACTTTGTTTTAATATTTCTGCTTCCAGTTTAGTTTGTGAACAATGCATCTTTGCCAAAAATAATCGTGCTAATTTTAAAATTAGTTCTAATAAAAGTTCTATTCCATTTGCTTATGTTTATACAGATGTGCGAGGTCCTTTCTCTACCCCAACTGTCTCTGGCCATAAATATTTTGTTTCTTTTATTCACGATTGCACTTGTATCACTTGACTGTATTTGTTGAAATTTAAGGGTGATGTTTCTCATGTTATTTCTCAATTTTATAAAATAACTGTCACATAATTTCAAGTATCAGTCAAAATTTTTCATTCGGATAATGGTAATGAATTTGTGGATCAATCACTTTTCTATGAGTGTTCCTAAACGTTTTTGGGCTGAGATTGTCATGACTGTTGCCTTTCTTATAAATCGAATGTCTACTCGTATTCTCGACTATCAGACTCCTTTGAAAAAATTGTCTCTTTTTCACACTTTATTCTTTGCACTTAATATATGTCTAAAAGTGTTTGGTTGTGTCTGCTATGTTCATGTTCATACACTTCATCGGGACAAATTCGATCCACGTACTCTTAAGTATTTTTTTTTGGGATACTCGAACACACAAAAGGGCTATAAATGTTTTCACCCACCTACCAATAAATATTTTGTGTCCATAGATGTTCAATTTTGTGAACATGTCTTATTTCTCCGAAGATGTCTCTTTGACTCCTTTTCAGGGGGAGATTAATAGTAAAGAAAAGAAAAAATTATAGTTGGCTGAGAAGAAGTAGATTTCTTATAAGGGGGAGGACTCTTCTTTTTTAGAATGTAATGACTCTCACAATTTATCACATCCTTTGGGAGGTCCCGAACCTGAACAAAGGAAATCATCTAAGGAGTTGAGGCCACCTCATATGTTCAACTTGCAGTTTGGTAGAAGGAATAAGGATATTGCTACGGCCCCATCTTATAACTCAGATGCTCCTCTTGAAGATACTATCATGCCTTCAAATGACTCTTCCGAGGTTGACCTTGAGGTACATGTTCCTTTGTCTTCTACTAATGATATCTTTGCTTTTGACATATCTTATGATCCTGCAGTGACAGAACCTACTATCTTAAATCCACTGAGTAATGATCAAGAAAGGAGGTATCTTCTTAAAACTCGTAAAGAGCCTGATAGATTGGGCTTCTCTAAAAATTCATCTAACATTGTTTATCCCAGATCTGACTTTATTTCCTATCACCGTCTATCTAAAACTCACGTAGTTTTTGCTCTTCAGATTTCTTTTGTACCTATTAATAGTCATTTTTAGGAGGCCCTTGAAGACCCTAAATGGAAAGCTGCTATGATAGAAGAAATGAATACCTTCTAAAAGAACTGTACTTGAGAGTTGGTCGAATTACCTAAGGGGAAGAAGACTGGGATTTAAGTGGGTGTTCACTATCAAGTTTCATTCCGATAGAACATGGGAGAGAAATAAGACCAGAGTAGTGGCTAAGTGATATGCTCAAACCTATAGTATTGATTATCAGGAGACATTTGCTCCAATAGCCAAGATGAGTACAGTTCTAGTTATACTTTTTATTGCAATGAACATAGACTAGCCATTACTTCAACTTGATGTAAAAAATGTATTTCTTCATGGAGATTTGTCAGAAGAAGTGTATATGGATCCTCCTCCTGGGTTCCCAATAGAAAATAGAAAGGTATGCAAGTTGAAGAAAGCCTTGTACAGATTAAAACAGTCATCCAGGGCATGGTTTGGCTGGTTGAGCCGATCAATAAGAAATATGGTTTTAAACAAGCCCAAGTAGATCACACTCTTTTCTATAAGAGAATAGGTGATGATATTACCTTACTTCTAGTTTATGTTGATGATATAATCGTTACAGGTAGTAATTCCGATGAAATAGAAAGATTACGCAGTTACTTGACAGAAGAATTTGAAATGAAGGATCTAGGGAATCTAAAATACTTTTGAGATATTAAAGTTTTTAGGTCTAAGAAATGACTTTTTCTTTCTCAATGGAAATATATATACTAGATCCCTTGACAGAAACTGACAATTATGGTTGCACTCCTATAGACACACCTATTGAGGTGAATCATGGTTTAATCATTTATCCTGATCAGATTCCAACTAATAAGGAGAGATATCAAAGATTAGTAGGAAAATTAATCTACTTGACTCATACCCGACCTAATTTATCTTATGTTGTTAGTGTAATAAGTCAGTTCATGCATAATCCGAATGATAGGCACATGAAAACTGTGAATCGAATCTTTAGCCTATTTGAAGTCCTCCCCAAGCAAGGGTATTTTGTTCTCAAAACATGGACACCTAGAGATTATGGATTACACCGATTTTGATTTTACGGGATCCAAAATGGAAAGGAAATCTACTTCAGGGTACCTTACCTTTGTTGGAGGAAATTTGGTAAGTTGGAGATGTAAGAAACAGAACGTGGTATTATTATCTAGTGCAGAGGTTGAGTGTGCTCTTCACCATGATATTACGGAGCTTTTTTGGTTAAAGATTTTGTTAGGTGAGCTTGATTTTGGCCCTAAAAAGTCTATGATTTTTTTTGTGATAATACTGCAACAATTGAGATTGTAAATAATTCAGTACAACATGATCGAACCAAGTACATAGAACTTGACATAAACTATATCAAAGACAACTTGGATGATGGCGTCATTAGAGTCCCATACATCAAGAGTGTTAATCAGTTGGCCGACATTATGACCCATGCTGTTACAAGCTCTTTTCATACATCACTATTTAAGTTGAGCATGTGTGATATCTATGCTCCAACTTAAGGAGGAGAGTTAAAATATATATTTATTTCATAAAGATTTTTTCCTTATATCATCATTCTGTAAATATTCTGTATTTATTATCTTTTTTTAATTAAGAACGATACTTGTATATAAATACCTATTAGCTTAATCAGAAATAACAACACATTTTTGATTTCCAAAGTTAATTAAAAGAAATCAAAATTAACCACAGTTCAAGAAGAAAATTCTCTGATTTTTTTTTTTCCAAATCCAATCCACCAAAACCATGTAACAGATGCATTCATCATTCGTGCACTCGATGATAGGATGTTACACTTATAAGTGTGACATATACTTTCCCAGAGAACGTTACGTGCCAAAATTTTACAATTTAAGCAGCTCAAATAGTTAACATTCGAATATAGGAACCCCCACCCCCCCAAAAAAAAAACCACCAATTTTCACTATTCCAATAAAATGCAATCCTTTTCTAAAATCTTGAAATTGCTCTAGAAACTTGTGTAAGGTACCTTTTCATGATCTGCATGATAAGGGAGCTTATTTTGAGATAATGTTGCTGCCAATGACACTATATCACAATAGATCCTTGCCCTCATTTTTGGCTTCATCCTACAGCAATATTTTCAAACATTACAGAAAAAAATGACTATAATAATAGAAAGTTGCGTAATGTACCCTTCCTAAACTAAATTGTGAAGAGAAGCTTACCATGATTGTGACTCAATTAATGATAATATATTCTTTGGGAAGAAAGTTACTCCCACCTCAGGATTACCTTCACGTGTGAAGAAGAAAATGAGAAACACTTGCGGGGAAGAAAGAAGACCCAATATACGGAAATGAATATAAATAATCTCTTATTAGTTAGTGCTCTGATATCAAGAAATACAGAGTTGTTTATCAGTTATTGTTTACTCAAAATTTTTATGATGCATTTAGACAACTCTACCAAACAGTTACTGTGTATGATATCATGATCCATTTTCTACTTTTTTCAGAAAGTACGTGCGGTCAGAAGTGGGAGAACCTCATGGCATGGGCACATTAAAATACTATTTGTTATTTAATCATTGGTGGAACCTTTTTTCCTAGTTTTATTACTTATGGGTGAGAATAGAATTTGGAGAACTACTTCGGCCAAAAAAAAATCTTACTTAAAAGAAAAAGGATCAAATTTTTTTCGTAATTCTTTCTACTAAAAAAAATAAATTTGCTCACAACAAATTTTATTTTGTTCTACTTTTCTGATAAAAGATTACATTTTCTCTTATCTACTTTTCTCTCTCTTTTATGGTTATTACTTTCAATTCTCTTTCCAGATTTCATATCACTATTGGCTGTGCCTGATTTAAAGTTTAATAACGTTTCAATCATCAATCAGATGACTGAGAGAAAACAGAATCTGTCAGAAGATTATGATTATAAAAATATATGAATGCATAGCAGATGGATAAGATTTCTACCTGGAACCATAACCAAGAGACTGCATAATTTCCGAACTGAAGAGAGTATACCATCAACATCAGTCAACGTTCGAGAGCCTACGTACAAATATAATGCCTATAAGCAACATAGCTGCAAAAGTAATGCAAGCAGCCAAAAAAGGGAGGAGATTATTGTACTAAGATAAACATGTCTACTTTTATACACCATACAAACCCTGCAGACCAACCTAAGGAGTATAACCATACATAATGTCTAGCTCAATGGAACATCTAAAATTTAAGCAACTACAAACTTTGCATAAGAGTTTCATCACAATTATAGATATCAACTAACCATCAATAAAATCTGAACCTAGCAAGCAGCTGATTACTGAATTTATCAAACCCTCGGAATGAGAAAGTAAGCCACCAAGTAAAGCAACCTGAAATATTGAAATGTGAAAAAACCAATATACATCTAAGTTTATTTGGCCAAAACATAAGCTTGAATACTTGATAGACATAACTCCACCAAAAGAATAAGAAGATACCTCTGCAGTTTCGAGGTACAGATTCATCTGCCTAATGTGAACTGAAATGGAAGGTAAAGTGACCTCGGAAAAAGCTATGCAAGATCTTACAAAACTTAGGTGTTTATTGTCACTTTGCAGGGCCTTGATTGCCAAGGAATTGCTGGAATGAATAAGACTTTCCTGCCAGTAAGTGTAACTGATGTATCAGTTATTCAAAAACAGCAGTTTTGATAAACAAAGTACTAGTGCCTACTTGAAAATACCAATTGTTAAGTATACAAGGAGCTGCACAAAACATTGCTTCTTTAGCCTACAGTTACTAAGAATTAAAAGTACAAAAGTTGTCAGAGCATTTATGCGTGCTTTATCTACACAGAAAGACGACTACTATAGAGAATATTACCAGCAAAACATCAAATTGACTACAGATAAGGGACCGGATTATTACTAGTAATCTAAACTCTCTAGACGCAGCAGCCTATGCTGAAGACAAATAAAGGATATTATCCAAGATAATTATGCAATCATTTTCTTGTAATGATTGCAACCATGAAGCCTAATAGAGGTTCATGACGGGATTCAACAAAAAATGCACTCTCTCCTTTTCTTAAAAAGCCTTCCATTGCAAGCAACCCAAAAGCAGCATATAATCATGCACCTCTATTAAATTTTTCCATTTAAATTAACAAATAAATCCAAGCAAATTACAGATACATCGAGTAAAAGAAGTAATAACCTAACAAATTCTGCAAACACAAAAGTATTTTAAATGGATACTTAATTACATCCATTGAAAAGATATACAAATTGGTTCACTTTCTACCTTTTGTATTGGATGTTTACAAGACAGCAACGAACCACGTTCATTGCTCAGAAACAAAAAAACCTCGACTCATTATGTATATTATAACAGATAACAGAACAAAATTAGAAAAAAGAATTACAGACCTTAAGGCCACTTATGCTACCGAATGCTCCACGGCACTCAACTAAAAATGTTAAATGGCGTTCCATTTCTGCTCCATAATCAACCTGGCAATAAAGCAGTACAGATAACACATTTTAAATCACTTGCTACTAGATAGTCGCAGCATTAGGCAGGCAAAATCCACAAAAAAACCTCTACAATACAAGGACACATCTAAAGTTATTACCATCTGGACAAAACGAGAAATCAAGCGTGCAGCTTGATCATCATCTTTTACATTCGTAAACTCAATAGTATCATGTAGAGCTTGAGATATTCCAAAAAGCAACTGTATAATTGGTGGATCACATATATGACCTTTCCTGCCAGCAAAACCATTATGAATATGTTGCAAATAACCATTCACGTAGTATTCAATGAACAAGAAAATAATATTTCAGAAAGCATTACGGACCAAACAGGTTGTCCGCATTATCACAAAAAATATGTACCAAGTATTGCAAGTAAATAAAACCACATGCCTAAAGCCCACGGTAAGTAAATTAGCTCCAGAATGACAAATTCATGAAAGCATTTATACAGTAATTATTATTAAGAGCATTATGGTCATATGCCATGTGTATAAAGTAGTTCATGCATGCCAGAACAGCCAGTTGAGTTACATTCTAGTTTTGAAAATTAACAGTTTATAATGTGCCTTCCTTTCATATGAAAACCTTCAGCAAGGATGATTTGAAAACAGGGGCAGACTGCCCCATGGGGCTAAGAGGGGTTGTAGCCAGGTAGAAATTTCTCCAATTTGACATCCAAAAAATATCTAGATTGGTCAAATTGAATTTAAACTATGCTTTAAATTACTGAAAGACTACAGAAATTTATATTCTTAGGTAATGTAATGAGCATGTAACATTTGGATATGGTAACTAAGAACATTTTAAATAGCGTAACTACAAGAGTATATGTTCATTATGGTTTCTTATTCTGCAAAGTGTAAGTTATTTTGGTTATAAAAAAGTAGTTTTGTTTACAAATATAATGTAAAAACTAATTTAAATAAAATTTATTAGGATATTTGTAAGATTATCAATATGACAAGAAATTTTACGTTAAATTATGTAAATAATGTTATTAATTTGGTGATTTGGACTAAATTTACCAATAATTTTAAAATTTTGAAATAAACTGAAATGTTAGATAATAAAACAACTAATGATCCTAAAACAATGTACCAGCAAAATAATCACTTCAGATTGTTGTTCACAGTAATACAGCATAACGAGTTAAAGTCACACAGCCCAGAACTAGTGACAAAGCCAGAAAGACCAAAATCTTAAAGAGATGAATGCTCACTAAACCAACAAAACTAGTTCCACTAGAATTGCCTGCATAAGTAGTAGCTCTCTGGAAATATAAGAAATAAGAAGACAAGGTGTGGCCTTAAAAACTAAAGAGTTAATGCAAAGCTAAGGTAGCAGGTACCTTGTTGCCATATTAAGGATATGCATATTCACAAGACTTCGTGGGCTCCCGTACATTACATCTAGGATCTCAAGAAAATGATTCTACAAAATACATGCTGTGATGAAGTACCATAGGTAGCTGAAATATGATATAACAGTATTCAAATTGAATAGCATCCGATAACAAACAAAATAATCCATCCATTGAGATTTATGGTACTGATTAGATAAAAGGGAAGAAAAACAGGGCAAGAATGAAAGGGAAAGATGCTAAAATTGAAGGAGAAAAGAAGCTTACAAGAGCAAGTGCATCTTCTAACCCCTCATAGTGAGAGAGAAGCTTCACTAAGATGGATTGCAAGCTAACCAATTCATTTTCATCAATCCCTTTATTGCATGACCTTTTTGAAATATCTTCTAATATTGTATTTAGATGATTATCCTGGAATAAATGTGAAGATTCAGAGCAAAGGAACGAAGATCAGATATAGGCTAATTTGTACATGCACGAGTCCATATTCATCATTAATTAAAAAAAATCCTCCAGCAGATAGAACAGATACTGGTAATAGAACGAAAGCCCCCTTAAGAAGACTAACATGGAACCAAGTGTAGACAAGACAGTCGTTTAAATTTTTTTATTAGAAAGATATTTTTTATTGAAAACTACTAATAAGAAAAAAAATATGTACAGGCAATCCATAACATCAGAAAATTACAAACTTAGTAAACTCAAAACAGCATTTCCCTGTAGATTAATCTAAAATATATAAGGTCAAGAATTGCACACTTCTCCAAAAAATACTAAGTAAATGCTTTTTAAATTTTCAAAAGCACTCTTTTTAGGGATTGTCAAGCACCATCGAAAATACTTTAATAAACTTAAAGCATTTTAAGACAAAAGTAAAAGTAGTTATGAAAGAACACTGAAAGTAAGTTTTTTTAACATCAATTATTTCTTATCATAAAGGATAATAAAGGTAAATCCAAAAGAAATATATTTTTTACTAATAAAAATTTCCTTGTTAAATATGTGGGATGGTGTCCTATTTAGGTGGACTTAACTTGTAAAATAACAACAATAATAATAATTTAATGGATTAATTTGAGTTACCATTTTATGTCATGCTTAACTCATTTAACAAATGTAATAAGCAGATCGTCTCAATATCATGTTGGATCACACTGTTTTGTGTCTTATTCGATTAACATTATTTATTATTGACTTGTTAAGTTTCTATGAATCATTCTAATTAGTAGTGGCATGTTAAATTCATTTGGGTAGTGTTTATTCTTGTTAGAACAGGTGTAAAACAATGGTAAAATTTAACGGGGTTAATTCAATTTATCATTTTGTAGTGTCTACTTTTGTACTGTCATATTAATATTGTGTCGAATCACATAGGTTTGTATCTAGTTTGGGTCATTTTATTTAAGTTTCATAAATTCTCACCCATACTATAGTCCTACTTGTATATTAAAAAGTGAAATAATTTAAGAGAAAAGGAAAGAAAAATTTTATGTTTTAAAAAAAAAAAAAAAAGCAAAACAAATTTTTTGTAGCTATAATACCAAATAGCTAAGAGACAATCTGTACAAGTATCATACATTAGTAAGTTTATTTCATCCATATAAAAACAAGGCCAAACTACGAAATCCTGGAAAATGACAGGACAATAAGCTTTAAGCCATCCCTAAAAGCAGTCTACAGAAAAGGCTAAAAGGAATGACCCACACAACAATAAAGCAACAACTTAAACAGCATGAGGACTTTTCTGTTTCTTTTTTGGAAAAAAGAATCATGCATGTGATTGAAATTGTTACAAAATCAAAATAGGAAGAAAGAAAAGTCATTAATTGAAATTCTCCATTATGTTTTCACTGGTTTATTAATAATGAGATTACAATGGTAGTCATAGACCAAGTAATACAATGAACCTAAACATGAGTTTTATCTTCCAACAAAAATCCTCAAACTTACCATCCCATTTTGAAGAAGAATATCCAGAAAAGCGTCCACAACCTTCAAGTAATCATCAAAGCTATCATATTGAGTAACAAGCTGACCATTATCATCACAGAATATGTATGAGTCAACACAGATTTTCGTTAAAAAATTGAACAAAAAAAAATTGGAATCAGCAATTTTAAGCCATAAAAAAAGAAAAATAACTAACAGCAATCGATATAAATCCTAACCCAATGCAAGGGTTTTCATCAGTGAATGCCAAAGTAGTTTTTTGCATAGGATGGCTAATAAATGGGTTCAATTGACTAGAAGATAAAAACTAACTGCAATTGAAAAATATAACTAAAGTATTTCAGAAGTAACGTGAAAAGAAAGAAAAAGAATTATTTACCTGAAAAAGTTTGTCTACCACATCAGTGACAACATCTGTTTGAGATTTACTTTCACTCAGCTTGAACCCGAGCAACCTGTAATTCAAGCACTTCCCCAAGAAAAAGAAAGGACGATAAGGCAGAGAGCTTCAAAAAATATTTCCTTGGAGACTATTATAAAATTAAATTGGGTTGATTTGTCTGTTTCACTGTTCTTGCGCTCCCCCTTCACATGGGCTCTGGATGTAACATGAAAACTTCCGGTATGTGGAGTCAAAAAGATTACTGAGATTCAGACTCAGATCCCTTCATTTGTTAGCTAGCTAAATTTTGTTAACCAAGTTTTCTAAGAGTTTCAGCTTGTAGCAGGTGGACTAACATTTGCATTCGTATTAATTTTATTATATTTCAACATTTTTACTAAAACAGATTTAAGAGAAAACCATGCATAACCCCATCACATTAGAAATTCTGAATCAATGCTAGTGGGCAAAGTGAGGTTTGTTGATTAAATATGAGAAAGGAGCCAAATCAAGCACATAGTTCATAACATCATTTCCACTTTAAAAGTTCAGGGATAGAAAAGTAAAGGGTGAAATGCACTAGAAGTTCACTATAACTAATTGGCACCATAAGTTCACCATAACTAATTGGCACAAAAATTCACTAACTTTTGAGTGAGATACTACAAGTTCAATAACTATTAAAAATGACACTAGAAGTTCAAAACTTCTAAAATTGTCATAATTCTGTTCATATGGTGCCACTTATTGCATACCCGTGGACAAATTTATAACAATTTTAGAAGTTGTGGACTTCTAGTACCTTTTTTAATAGTTATTAGACTTCTAATACCCCACCTAAAAATTAATGAACTTTTGTACTCTTTAGTTATAATTAGTAACCTTCTGTTACCTTTTTCCATAAAATTAGGAAGAAGGAAGTCATTGATCCCATAGCTTTGGACAAACAAACAATCTAGTCCTGTAGCTTTCAAATTGAGCATTTTAGTCTTATAGCTTTAAAAAAAATGTGCACTTTAATTCCAAGAGGGTTCATTTTAGTCCAAAAAAATCGCACATAAGTCTTGTAACTTTATACTTTTAAAACTTTTTTTTAAAGTTATGGGATTAAAGCGCTCCATTTGAAAGCAATGAGAATAGATACTTCTTTTGTAAAAGCTATAGAACCTCTTGTGCAGTTGTGCCCTTCACTCATAAAATTGCCTCAGCATTACCATAGGTCTATACCTGATTAAAGGAATAATCTTTGCTGCATTCAATAAGATGAAAGATTGCAACAGCATGGGAGCTAACAATGCCAACTGGAAGTTCCTTGAGCAGATGATGAAGAACAACTGAGACACACGGAATAGTTCCAAATAGCTCACCTTCATTTCTCCCCACACCAAGCTCCACAAGTATATTACCTACTAGTCTCTTTAAGAAATATATTGAAAGTATTAATAATCATGCCATAGTTTAAAATTGTTACAGCACATTGGCATGGATGACTATCAAATAATGCGACAAAACTAATCATGACTAGAAACATCGTTTTCTTTCCTTTCTTTTCGTCTAAGCAGAAATCATTAAACTAATATCAAATTGCAGAAGATAAGAAGTCCAAATGAGAATTGCAAAATACTAGAAAAATCAAGTAAAATATCGATGTCATAGGCCTATAAGACAGCATTCCCAATATCTCATAAACATATTTTAAGGTTCATAAGTCATAGTAGATTAGCAAGAAGAAAAAAAAAAGGTTTCATATGTCACTATCACAATGCTGAAGCAGAAACACGATCAAATACTAATGGCACAGTTATCTCCATGTGTATTAACAAAGGAAAAAAAAAATTATGTGGGGCACAAAGTTTTGGCAATTGACACATGCATGCATAGAAATAAGGGTCAATAATATCTAAAACCTTGTTGCATATATTATAAAAAGACATTTATAATTAGTGGATGAAACTCTATTACATACCTGAGAGGCATCCCTAAATATGCATTGCATCATAAACTCAATAGTTGGCTCAATCAGACTAACAAGCAATCTCTTGTTGTCATTGTTAGCTGCTGATAAGATCCAGGACAACAAGTTCTTGATATCATTAACACATCTAACCAGAAATCCTGCTTAAGGTAAACCACACCACTATGTTAGTTTCTTATTTTAAATATATACATCTTATTAAAAAAAAAAATTTGCATGAGTTCCGCACTTCCCAATCCCATTTCAATTTGAAGCCTCTAATCAAGAGCGGGTGGACGTACGTGGGGGCTAGGGAGGGCTCGAGCCCCGGCCAATTTTTTTACAAAAATTTAATTACGTGTATATTTTTAACATTAAATAAATATTTTATTTATAGTAATATATTGTGTCTAACTTTTATGTACATATTTTAGTATATATTAACAATATTTAACAAATACATGAATAACAACGACATGAATTGTAAATAAAATGGTTAAATATATTCTTTTTTTCTCATGTATTTGGTAACTATTAGTAACAAAAATAAAATTATAGTATACTACAAAAAATTCTTAAATATAAGAATCCAAATAATGTTTAAATATTTTTAAACTCAACATTATAAAAATAAAATTAAAAAAATAAATATATGATAAGCTTCATATTAAAGTTTTTTAAGTTTATGTTTATTATATTTTATTTTAATCAAAATTTTAATTTTATCTATTATTATATTATTTGAAATTTTATTTTAATAATTTTTTAGAATTTATTTAAAAAAATTTATATAAAAATTTTATTATTATTAGTCATTCTTATATTGTTTATAAAAATATATTTTTAAATATAGTCTCAAGCTTAAAATTATAAATCATATTTTACTTTTTATATTTTCATATGTTTATTTTAGTTTTAATGTCTATAAATCTTAATGTATTTGATTAAGCTTTTTATTTGCTTAAATTTTTTAGTTAATAAATTTATTTTATTCATGAATTATACTAATATTTATTAACTTGTTATATTTTTGTTTAATTTTCGTTATAAGTTAATTATAATGTATTCACTCTATGTTTCTATTATAATATGACATGAAAAACTTTAGTGTTGAATTGAGTATAATTTATTATAATTTCTACTAATCTTTTATTTTGTATAAAAAAAAAAATTAGCCCCCTCTTAAATTATTTTCTGGCTCCTCTCCTGCCTCTAATAATATTACAAAATTAGATCTAGTACGTCAAATCACTAAATATCATAGTGTAATTATATATACTACTGCAGCACATATTTTGTTTACCTGTATCCCAGGAGGGTAACTTCCAGAGACAATGTACCATATACAGACGACAATAAGCAGATGCCAAAGGATCAGCTAAGCCTCTAGCCATCATTACCAAGCGCTGAAGACAATCTTCGGGTTTGTCATTCAGGAAACGCCAACAAGGCAATATTGCCAACTCCAAATAACTGACATGTGATATAGTGAAACAACCAAAAATTAAAATAAAATGGTATTTGTGAGTTAGCAAGGCAATATACCACAATTGTAAACTTTCCAAAATTAGAAAGTTTACAAAAAACTCCAAAAATATAAATTTTTCAAAAATTTCCAAAAATAAAAAGTTAAAAAGAAAAATTAAAAAATCGTCAGTTTAAAAAATTTTCAAAAATAAAAACCATACACAGTTTCCAAAAAATAAAAAGTTTATAAAAATTTTTAAAAACTATAAAGTTTACAAAAATGTCCAAAAATAAAAAGTCCTCAAAAATTCCAAAAATAAAAGGTTTTCAAAAATTTCCAAAAATAATATATCCTCAAAAGTTTCCAAAAATATAAAGTTTACAAAAATTTCCAAAAATAAAAACTCTATAAAAGTTTCAAAAAATAGAAAGTCTTCACAAATTTTACAAAAATAAAAAGTTTACAAAATTTTCGAAAAAAAAAAGTTTTAAAAAATAGAAAGTTTAACATAAATTTTGAAAAATAGAAAATTTACAAAAACTTCAAAAAAAAAAAAAAAAAAGAAGAAGAAGTTTTTAGAAGTTTCAAAAAAATAGGAAGTTTATAAAAATTAAAAAAAATGCAACATAAAATTTACAAAAAAATCCAAAAATAAAGCCCTAAAAAAAATTTAAAAATGAAAAGTTTTTAGAAAATTTGAAAAATAAAAAATTTATTAAAATTTTAAAAAATAGAAACTTTAAAGAAATTTACAAAATAGAAAATTTTAAAAAAATAAAAAGTTTTCAAAAATTTCAAAAAAAAATTAAAACTTTTCAAAAATATCTAAAAATTGAATGCCCTTAAAAAATATAAAAATTTCCAAAAACTAAAAGGCCTCAAAAATTTTATAAAAATAGAAATTTTTCAAAAAAAATCAAAAATAGAAAATTTTTAAAATTTTCAAAAATAAAATGTAATCAAAAAATTTTGAAAAATAGAAAATTTACATAAATTTCCAACAATAAAAAAATTCAAAAATATCAAGGCAATAATGCCAACTCCAAACAACGGACATGTTATATACTGAAACAATCAAAAATTAAAATAAAATGGTATATGTGATATAGCAAGGCAATATACAACAATTGGTACACCATCTGATCCATTAGGTTTGAAAAATGGGACACCAAAGGTCCACCAGGAATTTTGATGTCCTACTTTGCAATCTTAATTGACTTCTAGGGTACTACCTAAAAGCTATTGGACTAAGATATACAACTTCTCAAAGCTAGTGAAACAATTCAGCACGGCACTCATAAATTATTAGGATTTAGAACCAATCAACCAAAATAGACCACAATGTTCAAGGTTGCAAGTTAAGGTACAACTTTTAAAACTTGGAACACGTGAATAGATTAAATGAACTCATTTTGGAAAAGTACACACACACACATATATATAGCAATATTTGCCTTTTTGCCCTTATGATGGGTCATTTGGTTGCTTTAAAGTGAAGGCATGCTTGGTGGCAGAAGGGCAAAATGAAACTTTTGATTCTTGAAAATAGAGTCATCTTAATGACCTCCACAACAGTTCCATGGTGCAGGCTATTTGTAAAAGGTTAACATCTACAATTGCCAGGATTACTTGGGGGGGAAAAAATTCATTTACCCTACAAGAAAAATTACAACTTTGGGCTTTAAATTCATATTATTATTACAAAGCCTCAAGTATTCTCCTTTAAAGCCTCATCATCCTCTCCCTTGCTTTTTCTCTTTTCTTGGACCTTGAAATTCCACCTTACTATTATTTAAATTACTTACGAAAAAAAAAAAATAGAAAACTCCAGAAACGGAGAAAGCATAAAACATTACAAAATCAAAAAGTTCAAGAACATTAAAAACACTTTACCAAAAGGAAATTAACAAAGAAGATGACTTACATTCGTGGAAGAAGCTCCCTGATTGCACCAATTTTGCAGAACCAGTTGTGACAAGTTTCTTTGGCATCGAAGCAAATGTTACTTGCTTCAAAGTTATCTGCCATAAATCCCACAGAAGTTCAGGGGTGAAAAAGAAGATGGGAAAAAAAAAAAAAAAAAAAGGTTGCTAGCTAAAATAGTAACAAGGCAACACCTTCCTGCAAACCTAAAGGACACCATTTATATGGAAGAGAAACAAAACAAGATAACATTTTTATATAATCAAAAGCATTGATAGTGTGCTCTGTTCTCTCACTTATCAGAGTACCATAGCAACACTTAATCTGCTTCATAACGTGATTAGACAGTTTAAACTTTTAGATTCAATAGGCATAACAAAAGTCAAACTTTGGAAGTGTATTATCATAGCCAGTTGAATATATGCTCTACTTCAAGGAGGTTTCTATAAGCATACAACACTAATCATGCACTAAACCTGCTTGTCATGATTGCTAATGACTGAAACTTCTTAAATTAACTCTTTCAAATTTTTACTAGTTTAAACTAAAATATTCTACACCCATTACTGATCGTCTTGCATTACCTGCTATATTATTGCTTCTTAAAGCAAATAGCATTTGCTTTTTCTATATTTCTTTTCTTTTTTTTAATCAATGAACCAATTACTTTAAAAGCTTAAGGTAAAATACTACAAACTCAGGAATGTACATTAGCTAGGATGCATCAATAACCAACTCCCACTTCACAATCAATAATCAACTCCCTCTTCACAATTAATGTCCAAACTAGCCCCACAAACTATATAAATTGCAGGGGATTAAACATGAAAAGAGAAGAAACTGCAAGAAAGTAGAGCCAAAAATTCAGAAACAAGCCGCATCTAGATAGCCCCAAAATGATATTGGTAAACCAATTATTTAAAAGCTTAACATCCTTCGAAGGAACAGAACAGCATATATCAAGCTAACAAAGAGACAATAGCATAATTAATCAACAGCTGTCTGGTTCTTAGCCAAAATCCCATATGCACCAGAAACTTTGTTGCTCCTGAAAGGTGTAACTTTTCCCACCTGATATAGATAACTAAAAGCTTGAGATTTCTTCACCAGCTAGCTATATCCTAGGATATCAAATAGAGCCCTCGATAAATCATTTATAAATATCACCAAACATAACCAATTGTATAACTCATCCAAAGCAATGACAGTTTGTGCGGGTATGAGGTTTTTTCCGAAAGAAGTCAAACTACCAGACAGAAAAGAATAAGAGTGAGCAATCATTTTTTATTTTCCTAGACATAAATAGATGATGTTATCAAAATACAAAGGCCAAAATCTACAAAGCATTTATTCACCTCCAGAGTAAGTACAGCAGGTACTGCAACAAAAACATTTAATTCCTGTCTTTTTTACCATTCACTGGAAGCAAGAACTCACTAGCCTTAGAATAAAGGAAACAACTGAATAAGAACAGTAGCTCCAATAACAACCTGGTAAAGAATGCTGTTTCCTTCCATTCTCTGCAAATTCTGCTTTTGACTTGATGCGCTCCCATACCATATCACCAACCATATCCATGATGTCAGTAACAAGAACAAAAAGAGTAGGATAAAATTGTAGAACTGATGTATCCATCAAAAGCCTAGCAACCTGCAGATCAAAATAACTGTTTAGATAGTTGCTAGTCTATATATGTCATAGGATAGCACAACAACAGTTTATATTATGATAAACAATTTTTTTCATTTCTTCCTGTAAAATATAGAGCTAGTTGGGAGGAAAATAAAGTAAACTCCTACATTAGGATGGTGAAGAAATTTAGGTTGTCCATTAATATAGGTGGGACAGGATGAAGAATAACTAAATTAACAACTTATTATGTTACATGATGAAGAATAGTAAGCTCATTCAAACAATTTCTTCCTTTTTTTTTTTGAAGAATGAGAACATTTTACGGAACATAAATCTTTCTTTGTCATTATTTATCCTTTTCCTTCAACCAAAGGTAATATAGAATTCAGCATCATAACCTTTATAGATAGCTTCAATGCTGTAACACGATCACTAGTTTTCCAGGCCTGATTGATTTCATCTTTGAGCTCATGTAAACGGGAGACATACTCTTGTCGGGTAACGACCTTGGTGCCCTCTTCTGCACTTTTTTGTGGGTCTTCCAGTTCCTCCAAATGCATATTTGTTGAAGGTTTATCAAGTGCTGCATATCACCACAGTTATATAGTTAATATGCTAGGATTTCATATGTTGTAACTTGCAAGTAATAAGAAAGGCAAGGGAGACATACTTTTTCCACCTTTCATTATTGCATCAGATATCTGTAGTTCCAAAAGAAAAGATAAAAAATAATTAAATAGTGACAAAGTTACAATTATCTTTTGTTATTTTTTTTTTATATTCTGTGATCCGGAAGGTTATGGAAAACCAGAACCAGGAGTTAGAAAGAGACTGGCGGACAAAAATATGAAGATAGGGAAAATTTCGCTGCCCTCCTCTGAAGTCTGTCCAAATATTATTCAGTCTTTGAAATTCCCTTTTAAACTTTTGGTTGTTAATTTAGGGTATGTTTGCCGGTACTTTCGAGCCAGAAGCACTTCTATTAAATTTTTTACTATTGGTTATGAAGTTTTTTTGTTTTTTGTCATAAGCAGTTTTACAAGCCTGAAAGAATAAGCAAACCTACCCTTAACTGTCAAATAGCAGATAAAGGGAATGTTTTTCAGACAGACCTCAAATACAGCAGTGAAATTAACCCCATGAATAATTAACACAAAGTTTCTGTCTAGATCTCACAGAACGAGTTATTCTTGGCACATAACAAGATCATCAAATAAGGAAAACATAATTAAAAAAAGTTCTATCAGATTTAACAAAACGAGCAAGCTAAACAATTGAAAAAGAATGACACACGACACACTCACAGAAGAAACTGAAACCATTTTGGAGACAGGAAATCTCTGCATTAAAAATCTTTTATAAGAGATCCATTCTTTTGTCGGGTTTCTTACAGAGCCTTCACTGGAAAAAACTAAAATAGAAGTACTTCCAACATCTCGTAGAGGAGCTGTTGCCAATTCTTCAACATCATTGGAACCTCTCAAAGGGTCAAAGAACTCCTTGTTCCCATTATCCTCAACCTATAAGATACATTTAAACTTGTCACAAGCTATCTAATAACTGAAATTCATAGATTGGCGCACTCTCAATTCTATTGACAATCGATTCAGATAAGGACAACCATTAACCAGATAGCAAAATAAGCACTCATATATATATATATATATATATATATAGAGAGAGAGAGAGAGAGAGAGAGACACACACACACACACACATATATATTCCTTTATAATTAGAATGTAACCATCTGATAATTGCATTAATAGCTCTTACTCAGTTAAATTGTAATTATGTTATAGCAATACACGAATTGTTTAAATATTTAAACGCCCCTTAGTTACCAAATAGATGTTTAAGCTCAAAGACAACACTAAGAAAAAAAATTAGAAAATCGATGTTACGTATGTAGCTTAGACCTGGAGTTGAGGTGGAGAAGACGGACGAGATAGCGGGTGATCTTCAGCTCGTATGCGAGGGAGCGAGTGTGATTTCTGTTCGGCACTGTAATTGCGAGGTCTAAACTCCATCGAAGAGACCTTCGCTGTACTAGACAATATTACAACGGATGCTTTTGCCTAACCAATGTCCGTTTTGGTAAAATCCGGCCACAGCTTCACGAAGCCACCCTTGCCAATCGCGTTTCCATGGAAAACGATAATCTGCCGTCTGCTTATTTAGTAATTAGCTTTATTTGAATAGTAAAATCAAACTAATGACTTTTTTAAATAAAATTTTAGAGTCCAAAACAAAGAAAACGACATTATTCAACAAATTTTAATTTTAACACATTGATACTAAAATAATATTTATTTACATTATAAAAAAATAAATATATAAAATTAAAAATACAATTTTATATATAAAAAATTATGTAATATAATTAAATTTAAATAAATTTATTTTTTATAAATAAAAATAAATAAGTAAAAATACTAAAAATAATAAATAAATTATAAAAAAAAAAATTATCCTTTATACATTATTTTTATTTTTGACTACTAACTAACTTATACTAAAAATAAAATAAGTGTTTAAAAATTAACTGATAACTCTAATTTATTATAGTATTATTAGTTCTTATTCATAAATACTTGTTTGTTCTTTTAAGAATATTTGCACATTATAATCATTTATATAATAGTTGTGAAATTTGTGGATTTAAGTAAATCATTTGATAATAAATCTAAAATAATTATGAAATCTGTTAAAAAGAATTATATTTTGATGTGCACTTATTAGATTTTCATTACCCTTCCAAGAGATAAAGAAAACAACAAAGAAAATGCAAGAATCCAACTTTGCTGCAGCTTTGCTACAGACTACAGCATTGCTGCAGCAAAAATCATACCATGAAAACAGCGTGGAAAAACAGATCTGATCTAGAAATAAATATTAAAAGCTGATTTTGACTTTCAAAATAAAGGACAATATTGGACACTCATTAACTCACCTTTTTAGGGATAATTTTGGAAGTCAACACAAAAAAAAATTATCTCCAATTAAACCTAGGGTTTAATATGCAAAGATGGGCTGATTTACAAGTGGATTAGAAGCAGCAAATAAAACATTTATATATCAGAATTTTGGGCAGCAAACAGACACCAAAAAAAAGAGAGAAAAATCAGAACAGATTTGTAGCAGAAAATAGAGACAGAAACAGGCGGCGGGAAAAGGAAAATATACAGTAGCGGCAACACTAAAATTGGGCAGAATTCGGCAACATAAATTCTGGATAAATTTGGCGCAGCGAAAGGTGAACGCAGAACAGAGCATCAAGGGAAATCTAGAAGGAAACCACTTATAGGACTGATTTGCAAGGATTTTCATTAAAGAGATAGCAAGAAAGAGACAAAGAATCATAATCCAATTGGTTTATGGTTGATTTAAGGGAGTTATTTATTTAATTCATTATTTGATTCTTCTAAATTCCCCAGACTATATGGATTTGATTTTTAGCAAATATAATTTGATGTTTAATTTCATAAATATGCTTGGCTAAATTTTCATTCAGTTAGGGTTGTGGATGTGCAAGTGTATATAGACTTTGTGCTTTAATTTTATAAAATTGTGTTTTGCTTGACAAATGGTGCAGTTATTCGATGCTTGATTGATTGATTTATTCTTATTGATTGCTTGATCAATAATTGATAGGATAATAGACTGAAAATGAATCTGGAAAGGTTAATTTAAGTTGGATGAAGCTAGAATAGTGTGAAGAAATTAATATAGGAATATATAATTATCTCACACAACCCAAGAAAATTTGTGCATGAAACGTTGTTCTTAGATTCAGTTGTGCATAGGAATATGTTTCATTGAATCATAGAATATATAAACATTGCAGATTCGGAAGAATCCTTTGTAATTTTCGCAATTCTAGTTACTGGTTCACTTTGCTATAGCATTGCTACAGCAACGCTGCAGCAACGTAGTTTGTTTACATCATTGTCACATTCGCAATCCTAACTAATTTATCTACTTGCGATTCTTCTCATTGAACTTTATTTCAGTATTTTCACTTTTGTCCTCTCATACTATTTATTTTATTTTAATAAACAAAAACACTAAATATTGATTTTAATAGTTAATTTTTACGATACTTTCTAGTATTCCAATCTCCGTGGGAACGATCTTTCTTATCATTATATTACTTATTTTCGACACGTGCACTTGCATAAAATCATATACACTATTGTGAGCAACATTAACTTACTTAAATATATTTTAAAAAATAATATATATAATCTAAAAATGTTATTAAATACATCATTTAATTTATTAATGATCAATGACCGTCTCTTGACAAATCTATTTAAACTTTGATATTTTTATATTTTTTAATATATGTATAAAAAAATTAATATGTTAACATGTGTATGAAAATTGTGAAGTGTAAAAAATAAAATTACTTTTTGAAGTGAATCATCGCATATAATTTCTAATTGATAATATAAATTTTGAAGTACATCAGTGAGAAAAAAAAAAAACTATTTCGTAAGGCTTATATTGAATGATTCCATTCCATGTTAATATTGAGTGCATAATAATTGTTTTTTTTTTCTAGGCCAATGCACGAATGGCATATTTAAAAAATGAGATTTTTTTTTAATATGTTGAAGATACCAACTATTTCGTTGTATGATGTATATTTATCTATTTGATTAATACTTTAAAGACAATAATCGCTTCTTCTATTTTTAACAAAATGCAACTTATTTGGTTGCACCGATGGATGTTTATGTGTTTGTATTGACCATTTAAAATACAAAATATTTTGAAAAAAATATAAAAATTGATAATTTAAACATATGGTATTACTTTTTCAAAATTTATAAATTAAATTGTTAAAAAAAAAAAAAGTTATCGACCAAATTACTCTAAGTACAATAAACTATTTGTGCCGATTTCAAGAGATTAATTATTCATTTTAGATTCTTTCAACAAAATATTTTTTTTTATCCATTTTAGATTTAAAACTGTAAAAGAAAAAAAAAAGTCTTATCTATCATATTACTATAATTGTTTGGAATAATTTTAAGGCACATATGGGGTGAAAATTATATGCATTTAAGAAAAAATTAATGGTTAGAATGTCGATTCTCATTGCTAAATATAAAAATCTGTTATACTGGAGCTGGATGTTCTTACTTATTAGGGAATAATTAGATACAACGTACACTCCCTCGTCT
The DNA here is from genome assembly GCA_029378325.1 of Elaeagnus macrophylla. NCBI lineage: Eukaryota > Viridiplantae > Streptophyta > Magnoliopsida > Rosales > Elaeagnaceae > Elaeagnus > Elaeagnus macrophylla. Next base: position 18,448,472 of record CM055646.1, on the reverse strand, counting down.
AGAATAAGGATCTTGAATATAATGACGGAACAAACTAAATGATCAAGATAATTACTTGTTTTTTTTTTAATATATATATTTGTCAAATTTAAGTCATATATTTTTAATTTAAATATTAAATATTATTTCATGAAGTATTCAAATTTACTATATATACATTGACGTAAAATTAAATTATTAAAATTTAAAATCAAACACAAATCATCTGAGGATTCAAATCTCAAATTAAAACGAGAAAGATATATAGTGGAATATTTTATTAGAATTGGAGTTAACTTGGATATTATTTTCATTAAATATTGAAGCACATGATAGAGATTGTCTATTATTTTAAAACAATATTTATAATATATTTAAAATTTATAATTATAAAAATATCATTGTTATGTTAAATAAATATTTTTTACTATAAAAAAAATTAACTCAAAAATATCGTTTAATCTTCCAATTTGACAAAGTTAAACTATTATTAATTAGAATCGTTTAGTGTAAATCTTGAGTAATTGAATAATATTCAATATTATTGAGTGTTATTTTTTGTTGTTATAATTTTTTTTTGGGTATTGTTTTATGTTTTTTTCCTTTTCTTTTATAAGGTTCCCAATATAGCTCTTCAAATATGCATAACACGATTAGTGCATTTGCAGTTTCTTTCCTCATTTTCCTTTGCTTTTCTTCGTTTATGATTGAAGTAATTAACTACTCGTGTACTAAAAACACATCAATTAGCAACATTTTTTTAGAACATTCAAATTGTGAATACGAATAAAGATCCATCTTAGGAACATGCAACAAGAAGCAATATTTAAATTTTTTTATAAATCGAGTAAAAATTTATAAACGCTCTATTGCACATAACACTTGGAGCCCTTTCAATATTTGACGCCTCCTATGATTAAGCTGCATTACTTGTGACATAATAGACCTGATCAAAGTCTATAAACCTTAAGTCCTAGCTAACTTGCATATTAAATTTAATTTTAAAAAAGTAATTAAGAATTTATAGGAAATTGACCGTACACAGACTCTTCTTAGGACCCAAGTTTGTACTAGCTAAACAAAACACGTCAAGTAGCAAAATGTTTAGGACTTTAATTAGGTGCGGGTCTGTTTGCTTAATTTACAAATATGCTCATTTCATTAATGGCAAAGCCCTTTGCTTCCCCTAAAGGCAAGCCTAAATTTCTTCACGCCGGCCATTATATTTCTTAAGCGTACATTGCATTTTCATTGGTAATTAATAAATAATAATCCCATATAAAACCCATGTTCATGACAACTCAAGCTCATCAAAGGGTCTAGATTACCCTTTTGACTTTCATTTTAAGTCAATATTATATTCTCTTTTAAACAATTATAGCCCCCATATTACTATAAAATAATCAAGTTTAATTCATTTAATTAAAATTAATCAAACCCAAGAATTAATTCGACCATACTCTTTGCATAAATCTCAAATTAAAAAGCCTACTACTTTTTTTAACCACTTTTATCGCGTCAACTTCTCAAATCCTTCACTCCCCTGCCTACTATAAACACCAAACTCTTCTCTTCATTATTTGCCACCAACAATCAAATCTCTCTCTCTACTAAAAACTCATTCTCAAAATTAAACTCCTCAAAATCCAATAACAAACCAACTTTGCTCAAGAACCCAATACTCAAAACTATCTGATCAATCACTAGCTAGCTCTCCTCTTCTCCTTTAACAAAGCCATGACACTCATGAAAGTAATGATCATCGTTGCCTTAACCATGGCTTTGTTCATCACCATTGCCACAACAAGTTTCAATGTCAATGGGGGAGAAGAAGAGAATACCAAAACAACTTTTGCTCATGCAAAAGTTGAGAACGAGCTTGTGTTGCCTACAAAAAGGGTGAGCCGTTTCCTAGCTGAAGACTTAAAGAACCCAAGAGCTGCAGATCATTGCAACAAAGACCATCAAGTTTGCTCTTTCGTTGGAGGCCATAACACAACTTGTTGCAACAACAAGTGCATTGATTTGGCATACAACAGCAAAAATTGTGGCGCTTGTAAGAATAAGTGTAAATATACAGAGACTTGTTGCAGAGGTGAGTGTGTTAACGTGGCATACGACAAGAGGCATTGTGGAAAATGCAACAATCAATGCCGTCTTGGCGAGTATTGTGTATACAGTATGTGCAGTTATGCTTAAGGGGTTGGTCTCTCTTAAGTGATCGTGAGAGGCTGGTACGTAATTATTGATCTATTCGTAATGCAATAAAAAGGCCACATTGAAACTAGTGGTTCTTAATTAAAACATTGATTTACATAGTTAAAAAAATTAATTTTACACTTTAGTTCTTCTACAACCTTTGTAATATGTGTGCTCTAAATTTAAGAAGATAGAAAAAATGTGATGAGCTAATAACATACATACTTATTATGTTTTGACGACTTACTTTACATTTTTTGTCAGATATGTTGTATTCAATTAAGTGTTATAATTATTCTATGTTTTAATGATCATGTCTTTCCGTGTAGCAGCACTTATACATATAAAACATATATTATCAATAAAAGAACGTAATATATTATTTAATTTTTTTTTATCTATATATATATATATATATATATATATATATATATATATATGTACCAAATAATTATACGATCTCCATAACTTAATGCATGTGTAGTTGCAAAGGTTAAAGATGTTGTGGTCTTGAAGGTTTAGTGTATGTATGCATATGCAGGCGGCAGGCTCTCATCTTGAGGAGTAAAATGCAACCCTTTATCCTTCTTTTTGTGTCCTTAAAGCTATATAATTAATTATTATCAAAAAAAAAAAAAGCTATATAATTAATTAATAAAGAATATTCAGCTATCTGTTGTATTGATCTTTGTGCCATTATTTAACAATAACACTTGTCGACTAAGGAAATTGAACATATACTAGCCTCCAATCGTTGTTATTATTCTTTTTGCTAATTATAGGCGATTTTTTTTTTAATATACAACCTAATTTATACAGTTGTAAATGAGAACTCAAACATAAGCTTTTAACATATTTATGTAAATTTCATGCTCATTGTCCAAATTACCAATATTCTTAATTCGTGGTTCACCTGTTAATGAAATTGAATTTTTTAATAGTTTTCTTTTCCTTTTTCTTTTTCACACCAGCTCGAAGTTATAACCTCCAATTTATTCGGAAATATTGACCAATAGCTAACTAGCCCTACTCAAATTACCCCAATTAACCCTGCAGTCCTGCTTAATTAGTTTGTTGGGTTCAGCTTGTTTTCTCTCCTCTTTACATTATGAACAGAGAACGTCTACGCTTAAGTAGTTAAGGAACACAAAGGGCATGAGATTATTAAATTCTTAATCTAAGATTCTACTTTCAAGTTAATTTCGCCAACAATCAGTGAAAATTCATTTGTGTGAGACTGAATTATTATAATTATAAAACGTATGATAAAAAATGGTACATATAGAATAATGGATATTATTTTCTAAAAGATAATCCTTTGCCTTTAATGGCTTTTGTTAGCTGTAAGTTATTATAAAAGCAAGGTTAAAGGGATTCTTAGATTCTGGGGTAAAGCACATATATAAAACGTCTAATATAATAATACATGTTACACGAGCTCTTGTTAATGACTCTTATAATTTTGCCGAGAAAGCGACCAGTATATATGATCTTAGTTCACTAGAGTCACCAATCTTGAAAATTATTGAAAAGCCAAGATAGGGCTATAGTGATTGGCCATAAAGAGTTTAGTTTATGGCAAGTTTGATTTGCATAATTGGGAAAGTACGTGAACGACAATTATATTATAATTAAATGTAAAGAAAAATATATTATTATTACTTTTAATTTAATTATTAGAATTAAAGAATAAATATCCTGTATATTATCATAATATTCTTAGTGAAGCTTCAATATGCAAGTATTATTTCCTCATTTTAAATTACAATATTATTAATAAAAAAAAAAACCCTCATGCCAATTTAACCTTCTTTTACTATTTACTTTAAGCCACGTTAAATATAATAAAATTTGTAATATTATAAATAAATTTGATATGATTAACGACCGATACAATATTGAGCAATATAAAGTTATGTTCATAATCACAAATTTACGATAATTAACATTTTATATGGAGTAGAAGATATTATCTACTTAAAAAAACAATAAAATAAAATACTAGTTTTTCTAAAGTGAATTTGTTCTACAAATTAGATCAAGTTACCTAATCTGAACAAACGTGGAGTCTTTTTCTAACTTCCCCATCAATCTTTCTCAACAATTCACCTTGAAGCATTAGACAAACAACAGCCACATTTAAGTGTTATAGCCTCTTTTTGTTGCTAACTGAAGTGATGTTAGGGATAAGGACAATCCAAGACAACAGCTTCCAAAAAATAACTCTGTACGAAAAGAGAAAAAGGGAAAGTCTCAGTAAAACTTCTTCAAAACTCTTATCACCAAACAGATCACTAACATTCAAGTTTTGTTGATACTAAAAACACATCATAAATTAAATCAACTGATTTCCTAAAATAACAGTAGCCAATAACATGTTGTCTTATACCAAATTAGCAAGTGTCATATTGGGTTCTTTCTATCTTCTATCTAACTTTGCTCATTTCTCTTTTTCTGATCCATTCTGTTCCATAACTCAGACCAAAAGCATAACAAAATGCAAGAAATTAACCACTCTAGAAGCTGAGTTTGGCTGGAACTATCAAATTCACAACAAAACATTTACCCAAGTAGACATTTTCTTCAGTGTTAGGCAGCGAAAAGAAATAAGATGGTTGGCTTGGGGAGTGAATCCAGGAAATAGGCCAGAGATGGTTGGAACCAGGGCTATAATAGGCATTAGACAACCAAATGGTACTTTAGAAGTCAGAACTTATAACATCACAACATCTACTAAACTTGGTTGTGCACTCTTGCATTCAGATGTTGGTTTGGAGGTCCATAATATGAACGGTGGCTCAAACTCTGAACACATAACAATATCTGCCACACTGATTCTTCCTAATCAGGTTTATAATATTACAAGGTTGAACCATGTTTGGCAAGTTGGTGATCATTCTGCTGATGGTCTTGAACCTATGAGACACCCTTCATCTGTTGAGAATTTCGACAGCGCCGATACTATAAACTTGATTTCCGGTGATAGTCATAAGATAGGACACTACTCCCGTCACCTTAGAAAGGTAAGAGTTCAGTGCATTGGAATTAATTATAGCAGTGTTTAGTAGTTGACCCTTTCAATTTATCAAATTAAAAATTCATTTATTGATCAAATGTCAGTAAAGTATACTTTTTGAATTGTTTCTTTCTTTTAATACCTCTAAAACCTTCAAAGAAAGTTCATTATAGGCTTTAATTTTAAGTTGACAAATAATGTTTATCTATATACACACACACACACACAGAGAAAGAGAGAGAGGGACATTACTTAAATTTTATTTCATATAGATTGTTAAATTGATATACAAGTTTCCTGTGAATATATATATATATAGGTTCATGGGATTCTGAACATTGTAGGGTGGGGAACAATTATACCAATTGGGATAATAGTGGCAAGGTACTACAAAGAATATCCTTATAAATGGAACTATTGGTTCTATTTCCATGTCTCCTGCCAAATCGTGGGTTATATTCTTGGCACCATTGGCTGGGCAATTGGACTATGGCTTGGACAAGCTTCTACTAAATATACCTTCTCCAACCATCGATTAATCTCTATCTTCATATTCGCATTTACCACGCTACAAGTAATCTACTCTGCCTTTCTTTCTCAATTTTTATACACATTATATGTCACATCACTCAATATATATATTGGCCCCATTACATCTATTTTCAATTTTTTTAATAATATAACTATATTATATGTATTAAATGATGTGTTAATAATTGAATAATATAAAATTAAAATGCGAGATAAAAAATAATTATGTGAACTCTTATTAATAAAAAATTAATTAAATTGTACTATAAAAATTAATGTATACATCATAAAAAATATTTTTTTGTTTTTTTTACTAATTTTATGCACAAGGAGAAATTCAAATATATATAATGACAAATTTTTCATTATATATATTTACATTATATTTTATTTTAAATAATGAAGATTTTCATTTTCTACCTAAGGTATGGCAATTTTCCTCTAAAACCGCTTGGTTCCTTCGTTACTACCCAAGCATTAAACATGTGTTGCAAGTAATTGTAGCATTTTGAACATTAAAAGTGTTTTTTATAAGTAACCTTACAATTATTTTGAATTGGTTTCTCTTATAAAAGATCTTACGAACATTTTTTTATATTATATTTTTAATTTTACATTAAATTAATACCTGATACATCACTTGATGCATATAATTGTTATAAGAATTGTTCTAATTATGTAAGCATGACACTAATATAGAATTTATAAGTAGTCATGAGATTTAATTACCTTAGAGATTAATCTTTTAAATAGTAGATGTCTCAACTTATTCACTATATAAAATTTATATGGTATCAGAGTTTTAGTAAATCAATGGGCCAAATACTTTGAGCCTCACCTCGCAAAAAAAAAAATGAATGGACATTGTGAAAGAAAAATGACAAGTGATTAAAATAAAATATAATAAATTAAAATAGGTTAAAAATACAAAATGTTGGTTTTTGTAAAAGACATAAATTCACATTTTGAGAGGAGATGTTAGAGGAGTTGTTTCACATTGCTTAAGCATGATACTAATATAAGATTTATAAATAATCATAAGACTTAATTACCTTATATGTTAACTTTTTAAGGAGTAAATATCTTATATTACTTATTTACTGTATAAAATTTACAACCACAATTTAATATATATAGTGCTACTCTTTAAACATATAAATGATTTAAAAACATGTTTAAAAATAATTATCGAACCAGTATCAATAATTATTTCTATATATAAGATTAAAAATAAACTTCTAAATCTGAAAATATTATGCTATGCACTTACCACAAGTATTGAATGAGGACCATGCATGCAATAACATACTACTATATGATATCTACAGAGAGAATAATTCTAAAAGAATTTTGTGGGTTATATATATATATATTGATGTTGTTTTATGTACGCTTTTAGATGTTTGCATTGCGTTTGAAACCAGAGAAAAGAGATGAATATCGCAAATATTGGAACATGTACCATCATTTTCTGGGTTATGCATTGCTTGCTCTCATCTCAGTGAATATATTCCTAGGCATTGCCATTTTGAGGTCAGAAAATAAAATCTGGAAATGGGCTTACATTGGAGTTCTTGGGATTTTGGTATTAGTTGTATTGACATTTGAGGTTCTTACTTGGACTCGTTTCATCAAAGAACGCGAAAAAGAGAATAATGGTCCAGAACGTTCTCAAGAATCTCAACATATTAACTAGTTCAACTGATATCTTTGATACCTGCTATTTTGCCTCGCGTGTCAATCCCTTTGCTCTTTTTGTTGGGAACTTAGTGGGAAATTTGAATAGAGTTGAGTTTTTTTTTTTTTTAGATTGTAACAAGTGCTTTGACGCATTGTTTTTATTTTTTATAAAAGTTTTAATATGGAACAATATTCTTCTGATCACTCTATAAATGTAAAGCTGTTGTAATCTGCTTCATTGGCAAAATCTGTGCAAACTTACACATCTAGTCTGAATTGTTAAAGAAATTTAGTTATAGTATATCAATAATTTTTTCATCGTTAGTTTTGTTCTTTTTACTATTATATATAATAGGAAAAAAAGAAAAAACAACAAAAATAACACCTTTTAAAATTTATAATAACAAAACTAACACCCCTTATATTTAAACTTATATTTTCACAATTAAAAAAATGACTAATATGTCATTTTTTTTAACATCTATTCAATTGAAATTAAACGACGAAAATTTAGACCATTTCAATATTGAATGTTCAATATTTCACGTTCAAATTGAACGTTCAATATTATTAGTATACTAGTTTTGTTATTATAAATTTTAGGGATATTATTTTTAGTAATTTCTCAAAAAAAAAAAAAAATTGAAGTAAACCAAAAATAGAAATTCTTCCAAAAATTTTGAAAAATATAAATTTTCCAAATTTTATAAATAATAAAAAAAGAAAGTTTGAAAAAACTTAAAAATTTATTAATTTTCCTTAAATATAAAGTTTCTAAAAATTTTCAAAAAAATGAAGTTTGCAAAAAATTCCAAACATAGAAAATTTTCAAAATTAGAAACTTTCCAAATTTTTTCAAAAATATATATTTAAAATTAGAAAATGTTCAAAATTATAAACTTTTCAAAAATTAAAATTTTAAAAAATTATAAAAAATATAAATCTTCCAAAAAATTCTAAATAGAAAGTTTCCAAAAAAAAAAATTCAAAAATTAAATATTTAAAAAAAAATTCAAAAATGAAAACTTTCCTAAAATATATATTTTCTAAAAATAGAAAGTTACAAAAATTTAAAAAATGGAAAGTTTTCAAAAATTTTCCGAAAAATATAAAGTTCTCTAAAATTTCTAGAAGTATATATTTTTTTCAAAATGAAAATTTTTTAAAAATATGATTTAAAAATTTAATGATTTTAAAAAAATCAAAAATAGAAGGGCATGTTTAGCTACTTAACTTAAAAATTATTTCAAAACCAATATCAAAAAATAATTTTTAATATTTTTTAAAAAATATTAAGCTTGTTTGGTCATTGTTTTTAAAAATTGTTTTGAAAAAATAAAATAAAATAAAATACATGATATGTTTGGCCAAATTGGTTTAAAAAATTATTTTCATGTTAGACTTTTAAATCCAAATTTATTATATTATGATATTGATTATTAGATAAGTTAATGATATTTTTAATTTATGCACATTTTAAGTATATATTAGATAACCACAGCTCAGTGAGTAATGCCATTAAGTTACATACACTAGATTATAAATTTGAGGAGTGAAATAATGATAGTTATATCAGGTAACTTAGAATCATAAATGTTAAGTGAGTATAAACTTGTATCGCACACATGGGTATTTTATTTTAAGATAACACAAATAGTTTGAGGGGTAAAATAATGATAGTTATATTAGGTAACTTAGAATCATAGATGTTAAGTGAGTATAAACTTGTACCGCACACATGCATATTTTATTTTAAGATAATTCAAATAGTAGTTATTTGAAAAAAAAAATTATGATTTTTCCTTTCCAAAATTTAAAAAAATTAGAAAATTTCCAAATTAAAATTTTTTCAAAAATAAAAAATTTCAAAAAAACACTCACCAGCTGCCAATTGAATTATTAGTGTGCCTCTTGACTCTTGACCTCCGAGTAAGGGTGGCAATTTTTGACACGACACGATAGTACGATCCAAACACGACACGACACGACACAATAGCACGATCTGAACACGACACGACATGAACTTTTTTTAGTAAGAATTGATCAATAGTTTTTTTATGTTCTTAAAAGTTTTGTTATTTCTTGCTATTATAAATAAGTAACACAAAAAAAATTCAAATAAATTTTTATTGTGCCAACCAACACGAAAACACGACACGAATAATACGAACAAATATGACACAAACACGATACAAACACGACTAACATGACATGATTGACACCTCTACCTCTGAGCACGAGTTCAGTAAGCGTCAAGGGAATTAAAAATAAAAATAAAAAAAAATAGAAATTTTTTAAAGTGGAAACTTTTCATAAATTTACAAAATTATAAAGTTACCTCAAATAGAAAATTTAAATCAAAAAAATGAAGTTTTCAAAAAATTTCAAAATTTAATTTTTTTCAAAAATGGAAAGTTTACAAAAAGTTAAAAAATGAGAAAATTTTCAAAATTTCCCAAAAATGAATTTAAATATTTTAAAAAATAATTAATGTTTTCAAATATTTAAAAAAATAGAAATTCATAAATAAGAAGTTTTAAAAAAATTAAAAAGAAAATAAAGTTTCCAAAAAATTTTCAAATTTAGAAATTTTCCAAAAACTAAAAAGTTTTCAAAAATAGAAACTTTATAAAAATGGAAAGTTTACAAAACTTTCCAAAAACATAAAGTTTTAAAAATTACAAATTATAAATTTTTCAAACAATGGTAATTTTCCAAAAATTTTCTAGTGTCTAATAAATAAAAAATTGAAAATTTCCACAAAACATAAAAGTTTCTAAAATTTTCATAAATATAAAATTTTAATAGAAATTTTTCAAAAAAAAAAAAAAAATAGAAAGGTTCCAAAAATTATAATTAAAAAAAAAATAGTATTTATCCAAAATTTAAAAAAAAAATCAATTTTTTTAATTTGAAAATTTCCTTTAATTTTAAAAAACAAATTTTTTTCAAAAATATAAAATTACCGAAAATTTCCTAAATTATTAAATTTTGAAAAAAAATTTCAATTTCAATTTTTCAAAAGTTATGCCAAAAAAAAAAAAAAAAAAGGATAGTTTATAAAAAATTTCAAACATGGAAAGTTTCCAAAAATTTCCAAAATTGTAAATTTTCAAAAATGGAAAGTTCAAAAAAAAAAAATATATAGAAAATTTCCAATATTTTTCAAAATTAGAAATTTACCAAATTTTTAAAATTTTCCAAAAAATTGAAACTTACAGAAGTTTGCAAAAACTTTAAAAAATAGAAAGCTTCCATAAATTTACAAAATTATAAAATTTTCTAAATTTTTTCGAAGTTTTTAAAAATTTTTAAATATAGAAAATTTTACAAAAAATTCAAAAACCCTAAAGTTTTCAAAAATAATAATTTTTTTTTATTATAAATTTTCAAATACTTCCTAATTAAAAAAAATTGATTGATAACATAAAATCATAATAAGGCTTAGAAGCATGATTTTACAATAATGTTTCATTTTAGTATTTAATCTAAATCATTAAATTTAAAAAAATAATAAAAATAAAAATAAATTAAATAATTAAATTAATGGTCATGGTAATGTTATTATTCTAAAAAATTTGTTACACATACTTTTTTAAAATAATAAAAAAAGGATAATAACAAAAAAATAATTGTAAGTTATAACCTTTTATACTCTATTGTCATAAATAAATGGTTAGTTACTATTCTAATAATTTTTGTTGGATTGGCTTAAATTTGTTAACTGATCAGCATTAAACCAATAGTATGTATAATTTTAAAATTTTCTTGGTAACTATTGTTTTTAAATTTTGAAGGTTATTGTAGTTATTTATAAAAAAAATTGGTTAATATTACTATGTCACAGTTTTTAATTAAACAATAAATATATAATCTGACTGTACAATCAAATCATAAACTGCCACATATCACACAAATCCTTTTTCAAAGAGCAAAACCAAAACTAATAAAACCAAAAGGGGTCACTCGAGAATGTGAATTTTTTTTTTCTATACATTTATTGAAGGATGAGTATTTTTTCAGGAAAAAAATATACTTAAATTTTTAAATTTATTAATTTTTAGAATTTAATTTTTTTTTCTCATATTTATTATATTATTTATTATTATCTCTGTTTTAATTCTACCAACAATTTTTATTAATCAGAAAAAATTCTCCCAGAATATAGTCTGCAGTCTGTACAGGGTACTTAGTACAAGACATAAAAAGCCACAATAATTCTGTTTGGTCAATAAAAGCCACAATAATTTTGACCAAAAAAATAAAAATAAAAGCCACAATAATGCTTCTTAAAGAATCCACCTTCTTCTTCAGTTGTGTGTTACGTTGATCTAATTCTTCCACCTCTTAGCACGTTAAATCCACGCTCCGGTGTTTCTCGAGAAGTTAGACACCAATAACACAATTAAGAGCAAGGTCCATCCTTCAAAATATTTGCTCCCACAATGAATCCAATCGATCCCCTTTTCTTTGATCTCTCTGCGCCGTCGCCGAGTCAATTCGGTTTTTCACCGTCAAATGTAGTCCAATACCCACCGTCTCCGGATATGGAGATCCCGGTGAGAGCGGTTGAGAAAATCGTGGGATACAGTTTCAAAGACAAGAGACTTTTGGAGGAAGCTCTGACACACTCGTCGTATCCAGATAAGTTATCGTACCAACGCCTTGAGTTCATTGGCGACGCTGCTCTTGGTCTCGCTATCAGCAACTATGTCTTTCTAGCGTACCCTAAACTCGATCCTGGCCACCTATCTTTGATACGTGCCGCTAATATCAGTACTGAGAAGCTCGCTCGAGTCGCTGTTCGCCATGGCTTCTATCGCTTTGTTCGCCACAATGCTACTAATCTTTTTGATAAGGTACCCTTTTGTTTGGTTTGCTTATGAAGAGTAATTGAGTCGCTCTTGGTCTATTTGGATTCGTAGTGGTTTTGTTGGTTATGATGTTGAAACTTTGCGGTGAGAATTTAAAAGAGTGAAATTGAAGTTTAATTGGTTTTTTTGTTGTTGTTATATGATGAAAAAAGAGTAGATTTCACATGAATTTAATGTTCAAATGTTTACGGTTAAATAATTCATAGCTGATTAGTTTCATTTTGTACGGCTTTATTTATTATAAATATGCAAGCACATTTGGTTATTTTAGTTGGTAAGAAGTTTCCATTGCTTTTGAAAGTCAATTATGTTGTGGTATGTAATCGAAAGAAAAGAATGATGAAGTAGAAAAACAAATTGAAAAAGAAAAAAAATAAGATTTTGTATAATTGGAAGATATTCTTTCTTTATTCCGGTGTTCTTTGTTACTTTGCTCGGTTATTTTAAATTCATAGGTTAGGGATTTTGCTGAAGTGGTAAGCAGTGAAGACGATCCAGTTGCACATGGGGGTTCAGTAAAAGCCCCTAAAGTTCTTGCTGACATTGTGGAGTCTATAGCAGCAGCAATCTATGTTGACGTCAATTTCGATCTACAGAGACTTTGGGTGGTTTGTTTTTAAATTTTGCTTATCGTTTACTTGTTTAGATGATATATACATTGGTTTCCCTAGTTGTTACCTTGTTGGTTTCTTTGCTGAATTTGTAAGATCTGAAGGAGGGTATCCAAGGAATTGGCATTGTTGTGTGTTTGTAGATCTTCAGGGCTGTTTTGGAACCCATTGTTACTCTCGAAGATTTGGAGCAAAAACCGCAACCAGTGACGATGCTGTTCGAGATATGTCAGAAGCAGGGCAAGCAAGTTGATATCAGACATTGGAGAGATGACAATAAAACGGTTTCTAGCATTTATGTTGATGGAAAGTTTATTGCCTCGGGCTCTTCTGAGCAGAAGGATATCTCCAAACTCAATGCAGCTAAGTTAGCTTTGTATAAATTATCCCCGTCTATTCCTGCCAATAAAGGGTTGTTTGAATTTACCGTGGGGATCGATGGGTCGATTGAAATTGAAGGAGCAAAACATAAGTTACATGAGCTGTGTGGCAAGAAAAGGTGGCCCAAACCAATTTACAAGTATGAATTATATATATATATATATATTGATTTTTTCAGGATGCATGAGTTTTATCATTCTTTTAGACCATGGTTTCAACTTCTTTTCCCCAGATGTTACTCTTTCCCTCAAAGATCATATGTTTCCTTGAGAGTCGTAGACAGCAATGACCAATAATAGATGTGCTACACTAATTGGTATAAGTAGTCAATGAATTATGCTAAGCATGCTTTTTGCTGTTGTTGAATTATATGTTTTATATACTTATGGTTGCTTCAGAAACTTAACTATTAGTTTGGTTACTTGATTTGGGGCTATTGTTTATCACCTGTGTTCTTCTCCATATCATGCCACTTTACATTTTTTTTCTTCTGTAAGATGCATTGTTTCTGAAGAATCTACCTTTTCCAAGATTACTACTTTTCAAACACCATATTTTTTGTGGAGCGTTTACTCATATGTTCTCTTGTTGAATTTGAAGCATTGAGAAAGATGAAGGCCGTCCGCATGAAAAGGTTTTTGTCTCTTCAGTTCAAATTGCAACCTCAGATGGTGTACTTTACATAAGGGGAGATGAAAGATCTAGAGTTAAAGATGCAGACAATTCTGCAGCTTCTTTGATGCTATGTGCCCTGCATGAATCTGACTTTCTATAAAGCTGTTTCTCTGTTTTCAAGAAGGTGACATGACAAAGTAATTTCTGGCAAAATTTTGCTACAAACCTCATTAAAATGCACATATTGGAGAAATGACTCACCATCAAATGGGTTGAAGATTGACTTTTCATTAGCTTCAGATGATACTGACGTCCGTTTAAGTTGAAGAATGGCCATGACAACATTTGGAAAAGGGAAGCATTCATTGTCATTCTAAATGTGCTATGCTTAGTTTTAATAGGAAATATGATTTCAAATACATAACGTGCTACTAGATCTAGAAATAGAGAAGATGGTATGCTAGATGATTGTATCTGCATTGTTTAGTTATGTTGTTCATTTTAGATTTCCTGTATAATAAACTCATCAATGCTTAATGACTTGTATAATAACATACTTCTTTAAGCTCAGTGGTGTTGAACAACGAGAAGGTGGTCTTTTGCTCCTTCAATGAGTGTTTCCCTGAATCTCATTGGATTAATTTTCAGGTTTCTGCTCATCAACACAAACGACACATAGTCCTTGTCCTTGCAGCATAATACCCCTACAAGAATATAACACTCCTCTGACTGAACTTGTACGTCAAATATTGTACTCCTATTTCCCTTACTGGTCCACCATATATAGTAGGCAGTCGAAGATATTAAATTTGACAATTGAGATGCTATTAGCTTCAATGAATTGACATCTTAGTTGTTGCATCAATTTCTTCTTTTCATCTTCATTTAGAAACCGTCTTGATTTCTTATGTGATAGAAAAATGAGAACTGGTTTCTATACATATACCAGTATACCACTGTCATTAAGTGAACTACAATGAATTATAATATATCGATTGTTTCATACATGTTTGCTCAGTCTTTCTCTTGCTGTGTTCATTGGCAGTAATGCTGTATAATATCAGCATCCTACTAGCTACTTCTTTCTACTTAAAAGTGGATATATACTAACAGTTTCATTTTTAATTTTTTGCCTATGATAAAAGGCTAGCTAGAAAACTTATTTACAAAACAGAAAACAAAGAAAATATACCTTATCAAGCGACACCCAACATACCAAAACCTAAGTCACTCCATCTTCAGCAACCCAACTAGCTGCCCAAGGAATCAAAACCTAACAATATATAGCACCTGACTAGTATTTAATGTTCAAGAAGGACATTCAAACTAAGCAGCTTATATCCCATGGCAAAAGCAAAAGGATAAACTTCCACAAATACCAAAACAACAACAACAACCTGACCTAGAACACTAATAGCCACCATAAAACAAACACTTCAAGCATTATTTGATCTTTGCTTTAGTGATTATTTGGTTGTTAAGGTGTCATTAGAGAACTTTGTTCCCTGATTATTGTTAAAGAGGCCGGATTCTATTGGAACATGGTATAATCTGGATTTGTAGGTGGGTCAATTGTTTACTCAATATTCAAATAGATAATATGGTTATATTAAAAAATTTAGTTCAAGCAACTATCCAACATACTTGTTTTAATTCTTAAAAACAAAACTATCTACCAACAACACTATTGTATATTTGTGTTCATTAAGCAAATTTTTTTTTTTCCTTTAATAGCGCCACCAGAACCCTTTCCCGGTTCCAGTTTGAGAATTGACCTACCCTTGAAATTCTTTTTTATTTTTCAATTTTTTTCTTTTTTAAGAAGAGAGATGATGAGGTTTTTTATTTTACTTTTAATAAAAATTCAATTTTATCCTTAAAATTGGACTTAATTGAGTCATCTGAAAATTAATGAATTAAATTTGCCTAAAAACAAACACTAAATAAGAATTAAAGGACCATTTTGCCCCTAATCTCTATTAGAGTTCTTCATTCTTTTGTTTTCCTTTTGAAGCCTTGAATTCTTTTCTGACGGTCCAGATATTTTTTAGTCTGTAGATTAATTTGATGGATACAATTGCATAAGAGGTAAGGTCTGTTCGTTATTCGATTTCAAATCAATAGCTTGAGCATATCTACCGAGCTAATACCACTTAGACTTCTGGAGAGAAAAATATTTGACGAGTTAACGTGAAATTAGCTAACTTTATTGTCTCTGTAAACATCATACCCATAAAATCACAATTGATTCAACGCACTCTGCTTTCGAATCTTGTCGCTTCTCCTTTCGATCTAATATTTGAGAACTTTGGAAAATATAAAATGCTAAAAGCACTTCAGATTCTGGGTTATTCATCCGGGTTCGTTTCGCATCTTTGGAAACCCAATAATGGTGGTGGGTTTTCATTCATTTCAATCTCAACTAAACCATTATCTTCTTCATCTTTGTGCTTTTCTTCGAGAAAAGTGTCCACGGCCTCTATTTGCGTTTTAGGTTCGTCTTCAACTCATCGGTCTCGTTGTTTCAGAGGATATAGTGCGACCTCAGACTGTTCCGAGTCAAACCCAAGTGGCACTTCATCATCAATTGCGGTTCAGCCTGCGGTGAGCTCTCTGATTTCCGTTTCTTTAATATTTGATGGCTTCAATTTTTCTAATTTCAGAAATTGCTAAATGGGGGGTCAAAAGGTTTGTCTGATTGTTTCAATTGGTTGGAAATGAGTGATGGCTTGACCCTAATTGTTACGTTGTTAGCGTGATAATGCTTTAGCAATTCCTTGGTGGCCTCTAATATCCCAATAAGTAATTATTTTTTCCATAGAAAAGCAAAAAGATTTCTGAGATCAATGTAGTTTAATGGTTTAGGTTTCAGGTTATAAATCATTGCTGCTTGGTTGATCAAGGCAATAACTTGTGTTTTCTTTGGCTAAAAAGCCTAGAGTGACTAATTGAGTAGGGTATAAGTTATCCTCGACAGCTCGACTCCTCATTTTCCAACGTAATGTTACAACTTTTGATTTTATCTCCCGTTTTTAATGAAGGGCAATGTTCGGAAAATCAATTTTTGTCAATGGTGTGGTGGCCCAACAAAGAATGATATCCCTGATGGAGAGGAGAGAATAAGAGCCATATGCACGGTTTGTGGGAAGGTTGCATATCAGAACCCAAAAATGGTAAAATCCATGTCGACATCAGTGAAAGCTTAGTTGTTCCTCATTATCATCTGATCTTTCTAACCTTGTCAAAATTAAACTTCATATTACACCATGATCTGGAGTTTCTTTCTTTATTACTAGCAAGATTCTGTCTTTATTCTAAAGGTTTTCCATATCATAATCATATTATTATTTGCTGAAAATACATGTATACAAATTACAAGTAAAAGAAACTGGGTATACACTTATAATGGTGGTGAAGTATGAAAGTTACAGTTGTGCCTCAGAGGCTCAGATCAGCAGCTTGATTTACTGTTGAAGAAATATATTGTAGGTGTAGATATTTCATATTATTTCAACTCTGTGGCACAGCCAATATTGGAAAAAATTTCCTTGGTGAAACATCTTAGGTGCCTTGTGGCACCTTTTTCCAAATTTGAATTAAGAATATGATGCATTTATCTTGCCTATGCCTTGGTACTCACTAGATTTCTGCTTAACAATGTCTTGCAACTGACCTTCGTAGGTTGTGGGTTGTCTCGTTGAACATGATAATACGATCCTTCTTTGCAAGAGGATGATTCATCCATCATTTGGTCTTTGGTATGTATATGTTGCTTAAGTTTTTATTTGGGAAAAACTGATAACACAATCATTTTCATTTTTTTAGAGGGGAAAAGAAAGAAAGAAAGAAAGAAAGAAAGAAAAAAACCTAGCTGTAGTTTGGGATTAGTGTCATGCTGTCTAATTAATCATGTAGCATCATCTTATATTCTTTTTTTTTTTTTGATAATCATCATCTTATCTTCTTGATGCTCACTATAATTATTTTTAACTGTTAATTGCTGTCAAATAGGACTCTTCCTGCAGGGTACATGGAAATTGGGGAATCAGCTGCAGAAGGGGCTATCCGGGAAACCTATGAAGAAGCGAATGCAGAAGTAGAGGTGCTGTCACCTTTTGCTCAATTAGACATTCCTCTAATTGGTCAGGTAAGCAAGTGACTATTTTTCCCAACTCATTTTTCATTTATTTCTGTTAACTTGTTAAAGACACTTGTTTGTTTATTTTTCAAATATATATATATATTTTTTGTGTAGACTTACATAATCTTTTTAGCCAAGATGAAGAAGCCCCATTTTTCACCAGGTCCAGAATCATCAGAATGCCGGCTCTTTGCTCTTGATGATTTACCTTTTAATTCTCTGGCATTTTCTTCAATGTTGGTTACCTTAAATTTGGTAGGAAATATTTAACTGCTATGACACTTTGACTTATCCAATTAAGTGCTATCAGCTATGGCATAACTTTCTTTGCTGCTGCAGTATGTGGAAGATTTGAAGGCTGGAAAACTTAAGTTCCACTATGGTACAATTAATAAAAGGTAATTTCATTTCATATAGAATTTAAACTAGCAGTATTAAGAGGGTAGCTTAAGTGAATAAGGGACTGAGCCATATGTAAGAGTCTTAGTAAGCGTAGATCTAGGGTTATAATAATCTCATAAATAAATTTGCAAGTAATACATGTACTACAGGATTTTCAGGTTTAGAATATGGTCTATAGGTGTTTCGGATGTAGAAAGTTGGACAGTTATAGTTAAATGTTGAAGAAAACTGATCATTGACATTTGTGATAGCACGTCTACCTTTATTTAATTTTCTGTAAAAGAAATCATGCCCATACAGATAGAAGGATTATCTTTATATTCTTTGGTTTCAACTATTCAATATTTGATAAACATATATTTCATTGCGAAAATGGCTCAATATTGCTCTATTGCTCTCGACAACTAGACTACAGAATAAACTAGGCTTGCTGTCTTGTAAACAGAACCCTGTATGGTGGTCGTTTCTGCAAATATGGAGTATAAGATGTTTAAAAAATTAGTATGACGGTTTAACTGAGAATTTCAATGTTTTAACAGCAGGCATTTTGCTAATTAGTAGTAGTCATGTCCATAGGCTAAAACTTGAATGGGACAAAAAAAAAAAAAAAACAGTTGTGTGGAGTTAGTATTCCTCTCTATTTTATTTATTTATTTCCCCTTTTATTTTAAAATCTCTCTTATTATTGTTGTCAGGCCTGGGACAAGTCCTTCTGATATTCAGGCCTTCACTCTCGATTTTCATCTGCAATCATGACCAGAAGGTGAGTCCTTCCCATATCCTCCTTAGCGGCAGAAAAATAATGAACTTTTGATTATATTATTCTCCTTCCCCACACCACTCTCTAAGGTCAACTATCCTATGCTTTGGCTAAAGTCTAAACATCAACTCTTTGGACGTTCATGATTTTTTTTTTTTAGTTGCATAATATGTAGCAGGTTATGAAATTGGTGGAAATATAGTTTAGAGCCTGTTAATCTTGTTGGACAGTGGATCTACCTGGGACAAAAGAGTCTTATGACTTCTTTAATCTTGGCTTCGTTC
This sequence comes from Elaeagnus macrophylla, assembly GCA_029378325.1. NCBI lineage: Eukaryota > Viridiplantae > Streptophyta > Magnoliopsida > Rosales > Elaeagnaceae > Elaeagnus > Elaeagnus macrophylla. The sequence goes on along the minus strand of CM055646.1, from coordinate 18,428,999 downwards.
TATCCACTGGAGTTTATTGGGTATCTTGGCAGATCTGGTTGCTCAACTATTATTCGTTCGTACCTGCGGAAATTTAGCAGCTAAAAGAAAATGCTTTTTCCGTCTGTTCGTCCCATGCATTCCCACCCGAGTTGAAAACCAGCCTTTGTGGTGATTGTGGAAATGTTGTGAATTTGTGGAGGAATGTTCATAAACATTGATTATAAAATTTTCACTTTCTGCATTTTGTTTTCCAACTATTTCTTCATCTTGATAACCAAACCCTTTGTTCGGAAAATCACTCGTGTGTACAAACCCAAACAGATTAATAATATTGGTGATTCTTTCGATCTAGTTTACCACAACTAGAAGTATAAATAGGAATGAGATGTCTCATAACTGATAGTACATCCTATTAATTAATTTTAGGGTATGTTCTAATTATTTAGGATCTTGTTCCATTTATTTTGTGCTAGAAATAAATATTTATTTAATACGATTTATATCTCAACTCTCTTCATAGTTCATCATTTAGGATCGAACTTTCTAAATTACCATTGCTCGGAGAAAAAAAGTCTATACTAGTCATTCCTACCAAATATGAAAAAAAAAAAAAAGGGTCCACACATGGAACGAATCGATAGATATGTTAGACAACGAACAACAGAGCATGTGTTTTCCTTTCCAATTTCCATAAAGGCTTGAAATTTGCAGAAGAAAATTTATTCAGATTCCGAATGTCTTGAGCTATTTTCTCTATTCAAATTTTGTTTGTATGTTGTGCCTTTTGTCGCAAATTATTAAATAATGTTAATAATTGATAATGTCTACTAGCTATGAAATCTTCGTTATCAGTAGCAAAAATATTTTTTTTATCTAATATATTAATTCATGTATTATAATTTTTAATTAGTTCTCATTAATAAAAATTTCATAAATATTTTGTTATTCAATAAATAATTTATACATCACTCATATGTATTACAACTTAACTCATGTGTATTACAACTTACAGGACACCCACAAGGATGGAATATTCGTACAACTTTACAACCCACATGGATATGGAATATCCAATTATCAGCCTATGGCCTACAGGACACCCACAAGGATGGAATATTCGTACAACTTTACAACCCACGTGTTTCTTTACAGGTATAAAATAATAAAAAAAAAATTAACACAATTTAATATATACATATTAATTTATATATCATAATATAATTAATTTTTAAATTTTATAATTATTTTATTATCTTATATTTTTAATTAATAATTAATATAATAATAATAATAATAATTTTTTGTTAAGTGATGTGGTAGGTCCCATGCTCCCATGTTGGTCGTTTGCAGTTCACACAACACAGATAAAATCAAAAAACAAAAATAAGAGGCTTAGTCAATAAGGAGCATCCATTGCAATTTTTGAGTTTTTTTTTTCAAAATTTATTGCATATATTAATTTATATTATTAAATTTAATTATTTTTTTATATAAATAATTTTATAATTATTTTAAATAATACTTTACTTCTTTTATATATATATATATATATAATTTAGTGCATATAATATTTATTTTCCTCACAAATTGACTTTTGGGACTTACCTCTTGCTGATATTTCTTTGGCGTTTGTCTGACGCAGGAAATTTCCTAGCACTTTGTGTGTGTACTCGTATACTACTGGAAGTACTTGTCAGTTGGACCTCGTTGAAAGGTCTAACTTAATTATGGAAGTAGAATAGCGTTTATTCTATGTGTCGACCATGTCTTGATAGAGAGAAGAAAAGTAAAGTTGTATTACTCGATTTTTAGGGTAGGTGCTGTGTTTTTGCAGTCGATAATGAATGTATCTTAAATAGTTAATTTTCAACTTGTCCTAAAGAGAACTACTATATAAGATTAAAATAGAGGGTAGCTGTTAAGTGTAAACTATCTTTGAGTTCATAGTCACGCAACGTCTCAAAATAGTTTATGAGGCATGAAATAAGACATAAATCACATAATAAATGACATTTTATTTTTATGTAGATCAAACATATTTTTTTAAAATTTCAATATGTGATATAAAATAGGGTATAATACATTATCACCAGTCAACTACGTCAACCACAAACATATGCATATTTCATTGTTGGTGAATACTTGTTAGAGGCTTAGTGAGTAGGTGACAATAATTTTCGATGGGATTGCGACTTCGGGAGTCAGACCCCACTAGGTTATAAAAATCAACGACAAGCTATTAGCCTAGCACACAGCATAGATAAATTAAGTAAAAAAAATCATGAAATTTTCTTTTGGGAAGGAGATCGGGTAAAGTCTGTGAAAGGCAATTTTTTAAATTAATTTAAGCATACACACGTGCGTTCACACGCCCCTGCGCAACCTTTCTGTTTTTCGCCCCTTAGGGATTAAGAAAATAATACAAGGTGATAGGTGGAGTATTTGAGATAATATAATGTTAAATATGATTTTTTGTAGGAGTTAGGACTTAGGAGAGAGATAGCCGTCTATCGGTTACATCGCTCCGTAGCTCCGGCTGGCTGCTCGCCGACGCTGAAGAAAATATTGGATTTGATATAAGCGAAAAAATGACTTGTTAAAAAGTAAATTTAATGTTTAATTGTATTACTAATTTTTTTATATAAAATTTTATTTTTAATCTCTAAAAAAAGATATAAATTATTTTTAATAAAATAATATATATTGTAAGAAAAATAATATATATTTTAATTTTTTATTTTTTAAAATATTTTGATCTATTTAGTAAAAATTTTAAAAAAATAAAGGATTAAATTATTAAGAAAAAACAGAATTAAAGTGTAAATAAATAAATAAACTGAATCATAAAATATAATAAAGTTATTAATATGTAGATTTTGAAAAAAATTAAGGACTATTTTGTAATCTAGTAATAAAAAAAAGAACAATTACTTAAGATATATATTAAAGAAATAAGAATCTTTTTTGAATGAGAGTTCGAAGATTGATCGAATGATTCTGTACGGTTAGAGGAAGTCCTATTCCACAAAGAAAATAAATTATTACTGTGGTAAATATAATTAAAATTAAATAATTATATTTAATAAAAAATTATCATATTAATTATAATTTTTTTTTAAAGTAAATAATAATGTTGTATTTTATATCAATAAAATTTAAAATTAATGTATATATTTTTTAAAAAATTTTAAATATTTAATAAATGATAAAAAAAATATAATTAATATAATATATATTTTAAAATAATAATAATAAATAATTCATCAAAGGAGGAGTGCTCATCCCACAACACAGGTTTAAAAGATGATTAATTAACGTATTAAATTCCCAATTAAGTGGAGGTGAGGAAAATATTAAAAAGTAATTCTTTATACATCTTTCTGTGAGGTAAAGTGTCCCCTAATTGATTTTACGTCACAGTCCGTTAACCCCTCCCTCCGTATCCCCATCACTATTTCGTTCTCAATAATTGTCTTCTATGGTTCTATTAACTAGCGACCCATACCAAACCACGAAACTGCATTGCACACCCTGCACAATTATTACCACATTCCCCTATCTCACCATCTCAACCTATTATATATATATAATGTATCTTCTCCTCCTCAAATCCACCCACTAAACTGTTAACTACTTACCCAATTTACCTTTTGCTTCTATCTTCTTCTCAAATTCACATATGGGTTGGTAGATTTTGACTCATATAGTGATAAAGCTGGTGACTTCTTCGATTCTTGTTGGCATTTTCTGGATATCAGTTATTGGAATTGAATCTAGGCTTCGTCCAAGGAAGTCGGAAAGATTGAAGTTTTCTGTTAGTGGGTAAAACCCAGGGGAGACAAGTTGTAGACATCACGGCTATATTCAGAGCTATTCGGCCAATCATTCATGTCCAATCTGTACGACGCAAGGGTTGTGTAATTGAGACCAACCCTTCGCCGCACGGTGGGCGTGGCGCTTTGCCTTCTGAAGGCGGTAGTCCTTCTGACCTCCTCTTCCTTGCTGGTGGTGGTTCCTTTTTCTCCCTTAAGTACTAAGTAGTATATTAGCTATTAGCGACTAGAGTTTATTGTGTTTAGCTAAGAATCTTATTTTTAAAAAAAGGTGAAAAAAAAAGAAGGTTATTGAGGGCAAGTTTAGATCTTTGTCTAAGCTGTTTATATTGTTGCTGCGTTCGAGTTGGTTGTGTTTAATCTATATTCTAGTGGGGTTACAAGTACAAAAACAAGATGTTGAGGATCAAGAGGGTTCCAACCATTGTTTCAAACTACCAAAATGAAGTGAAAGATGAGGCTCGCTCTGAAGTAGGATGTGGCCGCAACTGCCTCAAACATTGTTGCATTCCAGGTAGACGTTTAAACTTTATTTTTTTTCTTACGTGTATGTAAACGCTGTGTGGGTTTTATGCCTTAATTGAACTTCGTGTTGGTTTGTTGAATATGTTGTTTTGGGATTTTAGTTGATGTATGGCCATCTCATATGTGTTGTTAATAAGTTATCTGCTTTTGGTTTAGAAAATATTTTTTTTTTGTGGTTTAAAGAGTTTTTTTTTTCCTTTTCTTTTAACTAGTGCTTTTCAATTGTCTTGGGCTTTATTTCGTTTGGGTTTTTGTCCAGTTGTTTTTCATGCTTAGAAGCTAGAAGTTAGGTGTCAAATGAGCTTTGTTGATTCAGCTAGCTCTTTTGAGCTGATTCTTCTAGCTCATTTGAGCTAGATGAGGTGAACCTTTTCAGCTCATCAGCTTAAAATGAGTTGAGTTGAGAATAGCTGCTCATTTGACACTACTAATAGAAGGATGAACTATTTTGTGATGTCTACAAATCTCAATGGCTTGTTTTGTATGCGTTTGAGTTGTAAATGGATTTGTGTAAATTAGGTGCAAAACTTCCGCTGTATGCTTACAAAAAGCTGAACAAGAATGTCACTTACAAGGATTTGCCTGGGAATGAGAAGAGAGAACCTCCTGTAGCTTTTCTTGACTCACTGCTTCTTGGGGAGGTAAATCAGTTATAAAGTAGATGAAGAATGAAACACTTGAGACATTAAATTCTAGATATTAAGTGCACCAATTTTTTTAATTTAAAGTATTCTTTATGCTTCCTTGTAGTGGGAGGATCGCATGCAGAGGCGGCTATTTCGATATGATGTCACTGCCTGTGAAACCAAGGTATCATTCTAGTTTCTGGTTATTCTCTTACTCCTCTATTTTACTGCTCATAAATCAAATCAGGATTCATGTAGCAGAAGCTTCTCTATATTTGTTCAGTTCTAATATATTTCTAACATTTGTTTTCTGCCCTTGATGAACTTTGATTTAGGTCATTCCGGGTCGGTATGGTTTCATTGCTCAGCTGAATGAGGGCCGTCACCTTAAGAAAAGGCCAACTGAGTTTCAAGTGGATAAGGTCCTCCAGCCCTTTGATGGGATCAAGTTCAATTTCACAAAAGTTGGGCAAGAGGAGGTGCTGTTCCAGTTCGAAGCAAGCGAAGATGGTGAACTCCAGTTCTTTCCAAGTGCATCCCTTGACGTTGAGAGTTCTCCCAATGTTGTTGCCATCAATGTATGTTCTCTGTTTCTCTCTATAGCTTCTGTTATAAAAACTTAAGAGTTTCTTGTTCGTTATCGGTTACCATAATTCACCATATAACAGGTCAGTCCAATTGAGTATGGACATGTTCTGTTGATTCCTCGTATTTTTGATTGCTTGCCACAAAAGATTGATCGGGAAAGCTTCCTACTTGCACTTCACATGGCAGCAGAGGCTGCGAATCCTTACTTTCGATTGGGCTACAATAGCTTAGGTGCATTTGCTACCATCAATCATCTTCACTTCCAGGTTTCACCTGCCTACCTTACTCATATCATGTATCTTTAGATATTGTTCATGAAATATATTAACTATTGGCCAAACATGACATGATCAACTAAAATTGGCTCTGATGTTGTGAATGAATCAGGCCTACTACTTGGCTGTGGCCTTTCCCATTGAGAAGGCTCCCACCAAGAAATTAACCATTTGGGATGATGGGGTGAAGATCTCTGAGCTGGTAAACTATCCTGTTAGAGGTCTTGTTTTTGAAGGTGGAAAGACTCTGGAACATCTTTCAAATGTTGTTTCTGATGCCTGTATTTGTCTTCAAGAGAACAACATACCTTACAATGTTCTTATCTCAGATTGTGGAAAGAGAATCTTTCTTTTCCCACAGGTAAATATACTTAAAAAACTTCCTTTTTCGTGTCACTTCAAGAATAAGATAATATAAGATTTTGTTCTGATTTTAATAATTGTGTTCTTTATGAACAGTGCTATGCGGAAAAACAAGCTCTTGGAGAAGTGAGTGCGGAGCTTCTGGACACTCAAGTGAATCCTGCAGTGTGGGAAATTAGTGGGCATATGGTGTTGAAGCGAAAGGAGGACTATGAAGGGGCAAGTGAGGAAAATGCTTGGAAGCTCCTTGCTGAGGTTTCCCTATCTGAAGAAAGGTTCAAAGAAGTACATGATCTTATTTTTGAAGCTATTGCATCTGTTGACAATGGGAAAGCGAATCTATTCGAGGATCAGGATGTGAAGCCTCAATCTCTTGAAGACATGGTTGCTGTTAACAAAAGTTCCCACCGTGCTATGGTGGCTGGGACTCAAGAATGTCTTGTTCTGCAGTCCTAATGAGCTGAATAGACATAATTTTCGTTCAAATATAGTACTGCAGTTTGTTAAATATGGGTTTGTGTCTGTATCTTAATTGATGCTAGCCATCACCTAAATAAGCAACCTGGGGTTGCAATGTTGTTGTCTTATGTATGTGGACTCCTATCTATTCTGCCCTTTCTTGGTTCTGCCGTGTAAAATACTTGGTTATGACTGATTGCAAATATAAGCTGAAAACGTTTGTTATTACTGATTATTACGCATTTGAACTACTGTATGCTTTCTTGTTTGGTTTCTAGGAAAATGGGCCGATAATCTAAGGTATGAATTGAGATGCTCTGTTATTATAGTTTTGAAGTTTTAAAGATCCATTCTTCCACGTCTAGTTTAAGTATGATTTAATAAAGTTCAACATGCTGTGTTAGCCTGTAACCATGAGAAGACATTGTTTCTTCTATTTTGGTTGACAATTGTACAACTTCTATTTTTCGTGGGAGCAAATTGTGATTCTTCACCATGCTAAAAGCGCTTAATTAAAATTTTCCTCATATGTGGAGAGCATTTGAACTAGATTACCGAGCTACAAATCGTACCCACCCATCTCAACCTCCTAAATTGCCTTGGTCACACCTCCTTAACTTCCTCACCCGCTACTTGGAATGGGTATTTTATCCGCAATTTTAGGTATTTATGGATTTTTGATCCGACGAATTAGTTAATATCCAATATTTTTTGGGATGTGAACGATTTCGAAAAATATCCGAATATAAATTATTTGAGACGGAACGAAAATGGTTATATATAAAACCATATCCACCCATATTTGAAATATATTTTTCAATTTAATTTAATTTAAATATATATAAAAAAATTGTTAAAGTATGTAGCTATTTTTTAGATACTGAAATATGTATGTATTGAAATAGGGAATTATGATGAATTAATTTTTTTGTACCCGTCTCCAAACCGGAGCAATTTTCGGATAATTTTAAATACACAATTATTTATTTAATTTTAAAAAAAGATACGATAAAAACTGTCCTCGTCCTCCCATGCCCATCCCTACCCACTGCACCAAATTAGTTAATGCATACTGGACTATGAACGGTTGGATTGAATTGTTTGGTTAAATTCTACATGGGAAAGCATTGTACTGAGCTGAACCTGATTCTATAGCTTCTTTGAATCATAGAGTAAGAATATTGTTGGCTTAAACTCATATAGTTTTATACAGTAAAGTTGAAACTTTTGAAAACTAGGTCAAGGTAGAGAAGACTCAATAACTGGAAATAGGGTAAGATTGAGAGGAAGAATAAGATAAACTATTACTAAGGAACTAACAGACAAATAAAGTTTAGGTAAGTGGGGAAGTTGAAAGAATGATGACAATGTCTCCAAATTTTGTAATTTTTTTTTATTTTTATTTTTTATTTCATCAAATTTTGTAACTTTATAAGCATGTTATAAGTGTTATTTTACAAAATGAAGCTTTTTAACCAATTTTTTTCATTCAAATTCATACCTTAATTTATATTACATAACTTAATTATTTCAAAATATTTTTATCAACTTTTCTTTCAATTAATATTCGACATGCACTTAATGCATATAATTTTATTTTATTTCCATATCAACCGGCAAAATTATTTCCACAAGTGGGTCTATTGCCTCAATAGGCTGGCTAGATAATATTTGCTTGAAATTTACTAAAACTAAAGGGGCTATTAAAGACCAAATCTCGTGTACTTTGAGTTTCTTATGTGTACAAAAAGAAGCATCAAATCTTGCTTGATTATCGTTTTCATATATTGACGTATTCAGACTTCAGAGTGCAAAATCTTTGACCAGAGCAGGGCATGTTTTGTGTTTTATTGAATTTGGCTTTTAGCAAACTTGCCATGCATCCGCAATTAAAGGACACTAAGGGAATTGGGAACTCAGCTAGTCGTAGACACTGTTCCCCAATTTTTAAGAAAAAGAAAAGAAGAAAAGAGAGACCCAAATTGTCCGTGAATATTATGAACTCCTTCACGCTCATATCCATGGCCTGAATTAGCGCCAATTTTGTACTGTTGGTAGGTAAAATGCTGGCAAGTTCTAAACCAAACATTCATGTTTAGCCTTTAACTTGCACTTTATGTGTGAAAATTAAAATCGGAGACTTCACCTTTATTATTTGTACTTCTACTTCTTTTATATTGATCTTTATATATTATTATTATTTAATAATACATTTGGGGTTATAGTACATCTAATTATCTCAGCCACAAAAACTTCCCAATCCCTTCCTAGCTAGAAAAAGATTCATTTATATGAAACAAAGAATGACCACCTTCTAATCTATGCAATTTAGCAAAAACCCCAACTAAAGTTGCTGTATTATAAGTACAGGCCTCAGTCTGCACATAATTTGTCCTATCATCCCTAAATTGATCATTAACATCTGGACCTCCAACAAGAGCTCCGACAAGGACATTAGGATTTGGATCTTTGTGACCAAACCAGTCATCATACCCTTGAGTACACCCAATAAATCCCTTTTTCTTCTTATATGATACAATTGATGCACCTCTATGGTGCACTCTCTGAGGGTATTTTGGTCCATACCCAATTAAGTAACTCATACCCATTGGATTAGAGCCCAAAATATAATCAACTTGTGACTTGACAAAGTTTAACATCTCTTGAGGCTTGACCAACCCTTTAGGGCAATTAAGATTCTGATTAGAAGCTTTAAGATAATCAGAGTAAAGTGAGAGTAGAAAAGCTGTAGTTGAAACGTATTGCATGTTATTCCATTGACGAATGAACAATAAGCCTGCTGGTGTGTACTGTACGTTATTAATCTCATTATTGTTTTTGTTAAGGCAAGCGCACATGTAATACTCCCCTTTTGTACGGTATGCTTCTAGTATATGCTTGTGCTTCTTATGTCTTTCATCCTTCAGCAACTACAAGAGTAAATTATTTAACGTTGTTTGATCTATTAAGTCACACTTGTAATATACACTAACGAAAAATTGGGCTTGAAAAGAAATTTGGATGATAAAAAAAAAAAAGGGAATGAAGATTGAGAAATTTTACCATTGAAGCAATGATTTGAAGACCAGCATACTTAACATCCCAACTGAATTCTTTCATAGCCCAAGTAGTTCCTCCAAAAATATAAGCATTGTCCAAAACATATTTTAAATAAAGTTCATTGTTTGTAGCTTTGTATAGCCATAAAGCTGCCCACAATAACTCATCCTTGTAACCACTCACTGAGGTATAATATCCCTTCACAACTCCAATGCTCTCATCGTACTTGCCTCTGTATTTGTCTCCAAACTCAAACAACTTCAAAACAAATCCAATTCTCAAATTAGTTAATGTTAATTAATTAATAATAATTTTTGTACAACTAGACAAGGAGTAACTAACTTACCTGTCGTGCATGACGTAGCAGTAGGTGGGAGTAATGTGGATTTGTTTTGCTAAACACAATAGAGGCTGCTGCCATGGCTGCGGCAGTTTCGCCGGCAACTTCCGACCCGGGTTTGGTCTCGTCTACCTTGAAGGCCCGGCGGGACGTTGTCATATCCTCAGGCCTTTGCCAACAGTAATGATCTGTGTAGCCATCACCTACCTGAAAATGAGAAACCATATTCAATTTTTATTTTACTATTACAACCAACAATTTATAATAGAAAACGCTTTTTTTAATCAATCAAATGACTAGAAAGAAAATAATAACCTCAGACCACAAGACATTAGGATGAGTATGGGCTTTGATGAAATAGTCAGTGCCCCATTTGATTGCTTCAAGAGCATGTCTGTATTCTCCAGCATCAGAAATCTCTTTTCCATATTCAATGACACCCCAAGATAACATTGTTATAGTGAAAGCCATTGGCAGACCAAATTTAATGTTGTCACCAGCATCATAGTACCCTCCGACCAAGTCCACCTGATTAAAAAAATAAAACAGAGACAACCCAACATTGTAAATGAATCGAATTGTTTAATTTTATAAGAAACTGAAAAGATGATGAAATGGGTATTAACTCCTTCTTCAAGGCCATCAATTAGACCAGAGTCGTGACGCCAAGTGACCCTTTGGTTGTGAGGCAAATGTCCTGAACGTTGTGATTCGAAGTAGAGAAGGCTTTTGGAGAGAGCATCGCCATAGTTGAAGGATTGGCATAAAGAAAAGATGGCAAAAATGGAGAGGAGGGTCAACCATTGTCTGTGAAAATTGGGCAGCTCTTGGAAAACTAGGCCAAGCTTGTTTTTCTTCATGTCCATTAGGTTATTATTCTCTGTTTTTATTTATTTTATTTTATTCTGTGTTGTTCTGTTTCTAGCGCTTTATATGTCACGCTATTGGTATGAGAATGAGTTAACTATTCGTTCAGTCGTTCGCCGATAATGCGGAGCCTTTATGTTGTGGTATGATATTTCAGTTATTTTATTGATTTTATTTTTAATCTTTTTATTAAATAATATATTTATTTTTTTATAACACTAAATAATATATTACGATCATTTACGTTTATTTATTTCGTATCTCATCGCAAAAATAAAAAGTGAATGAATATTATGAAAGAAATTAAAAAAAAAAAAAAAAAAAAGGTTTTCGTATGAGCGATTGAGCCCGATGAATTTGGACGCATGTCGTCTGTTGATTAGTTGAATCGATTATGGTTCACTCTAAGCCTAAGCTTTGGCATATGCGTTGGTCAGTCAGTTAAAACTTAAAGAGTAACAATCTTACAACTCCTTTTTACCGCATACAAATTAGTCAAAGGGTCTCCGGTGAGGGTGACATACAAAAGGGCAGTGGTGTAAATTGTGCTGTATGTATTTAAAAAAAAAAAAAAAAAAATTAATTCTTAATTTCTTTTTTTAAGAAGTAAATAAAGTATTTGTGCTTGGTTTTAAACATAAGTTTCATAGGGCATCATGTTTAAAACAATTTTCTTTTTAACATGAGTCACCCCAAAAGCACTAACTAAAAAAAATTCCACTTTAAAATTGAAAATGATAAAAACTTGTATGAAAGATATTATTTTTATCATGATATATTTTAAGAGCTTAAATTTGTTGTTTTATTTATAAAGTTTTGGTCAAAGTCCTCTCTAACACAAAAATTAAAGCCGACATCTATGATCCTGTTTGGAATCGTTTTTTTTTTTTATTAAAAATAATTTTAAATTATTTAAAGCACTTTTAAAATTATTTAACAATCTTTGTGAAAAATTGTTTCAAAAATTTGAAACGCTTTATTTATAAAAAAGTAAGTAAACATTAATTTTTAAAGAAGTAGTTATATGATATTATTCTAATCTTAATTACTAAAGTGTTATTTTAAACCATTTTTAGCAACTTTATCAAACACTTTTTAACTAAATTATTTTATTTTAAATTATTTTTCTTAAACTTACTTATAAAATAAGAAAATACAAACGCCTCATATATATATATGATATTAATTTGCCTCCTATATATGGTGGTAGATATTAATTTGAATGGCTGCATTTCTTTATCTGGAATGATATCTGGACTTTTGGTTGTTTTAATGATATCATAGTTGTGAATTTATTACTTCTATCCCAATTAATACAGCAGGAGACAATTAACTATATTGATTATAAAAATTAAAAAGAAAAGAAAACGAGTATCGGTAAGATATTATTTGTCCTTGATGCCTCTTCTCTCTTTTATATATATATTCATATAATTTTATTTTTAATTTCTTTATAAAAATAACATGTGTTATTTTTTTAAATTATGTATGTTATTTTATAACATAAAAAAAAATAATATATGTATATATATATATATATATATATATATATTAATAAAATTAAAAATAAAATTTTATGTACAAAAATACATTATATTATGTAATTAAAATTCTCTTCCTTCCAAAATAAATAAAGAGATTGAATCATATCAATTCTATTCTCATAGGTCAAATGACCAGCAACGTAATTTAGGGACATGTACAAAATAAAGAGAATAAAAAATATTAATTTTAATTCAATGGATCAAAACGTTACCATAATATTGTAACTTAGGAATGTGTACAACCCGACTCGTGTGTGAACAATCAAGTACGCTACAAGCGGGAGTCCCAGTCTCTAAAGCCCATTATAAAGGTCATGATGCAAAAATGATGTGCTCCGATGTGATTCACATCTTTTTAAGACCTACCAGGAGATATAAAGAAAGATTACTCCCATAGATGTGTTTCAACTAAATGAATTTACTTGCCAAAAATTTATTTGCGTCGTCGTTTTAGAAGCCTGAAATTACAGGTATAATCTTCCATAATTTTACACAATTTATTGCTAGTTCCATTAGGTTACAAGTAATTATAAATCTAAAAATTTCAATGGCATTGAACATTTGAACACCCATAACAAACGGCTGCTAAGAATGAAAGAACGATTTGGGACTGGTAGTCTTATTAGGTATTTTCGTGGCTGTATTACTGTTATTTATTTAGTGTTGTTAATATATCTACATTAATTGATTAATCAATTTTAGATTATTTTTTGTTTTTATCTTCTGGGTTTGTGTGAGATTGAGTAAAGAAGAAACCCATATATTTCTTTGCAATTCATAATCATTTTTCTTAATTTATGGCAAATTAAATACGTCAAAATCTTATATTCACGTCCTATTTTAAACACTAACAAAAGTAGTCCACAAAAATTTAACATTCCATATAACAAAATACAAAGATATTGAATTTTTTGCTTTTACAATTGGTAGACACTGAACAAGAGATAAAATATAATTTGTGGTGCCAAAAATCAAATTTACATTGGGATTGTATGATCCAACCTTTGAAAGTTTTACCAAATCCAAATTTAGATGGAAAGAGGAATTTGCTTATGAAATTTCAATATTTGTTTGAAATGAAGAGCTATGCAGATTGGATAAAGTCGAGAATGGCACCTTTCTCTGACTAAAGAAGAAGGTTTTGCATTCCAAGTAGTAACAAGATCTATCAAAGCTATATTTAACTTCTGTTAGATTGCAAATTTATTAGTTGTATTATAAATTTTTTTTGTAAACCGTACAAAATAAATTCAATATTTTTATAATATTTTCAAAAACTGCCTTCCTACATTTCCACAGTTTGGAAATTAACATACAATATGAAATTAGATTAGAATTAGAAATTAACAATTATTATACAAATTTTCTCAATGGGATAATCAAATAAAAAAATTACAATCACTTTCAATTTACTTTTTGCAAAGTACTTTTTTTAAATGTTACAAGAAATATTTTTTTATTATACTTAAAACATTAAAGTATGTTTTCTAGAATATTTCTTGGAGATGTACATAATAATAATGTACTTTCTATAACATTTTTAGCAACATCAAAATTTTTGTAACATGTTCAGACTACATATTAGCTTTCAGTAAATGTCACAAAAACTTTAAAATCTCTTTCAAATGATTTCTAAAAATTTTCTTTAAGCAATATTTCTGTAACATGTACAGAGATTATCGTCCTTTTAAATTTTCACAGATTAAAAATTAACATAAAAACAAGAAGTTATCAGTTACTATACATATTTTTTTAATTAAAAAATCAATTCAATTATTTTGTCATCCATATATTCATTAAATATTTAATCAAACTAAACTTACAAAGGTTTATGAAATTCTTACTACTGAAGATGGAGTCATTTATTGTGTTGTAGGGTGTTATGGTGCCATGTGTTTCAAATTTGTTTTAGCTCAACCTTGGCAGTTCTATGTAAGAGGGCCATCTTATAAGTTGTGTAGATATAATTTTGTATGTAAATTATTCTGCAAGTTATACAAAAAAAAAAAAAAAAAAATGTAATATATACATAATAAAAATATTATTATATAATATGTATTGAATCATGAGTTCATATTTAGAATTTTTTTGTTATAATTTTTTTATTTTTTTGTAACATGTACAGACTAAAAAAAAATTTCAGTACCATGTATAAACTATTGTGTTAAGATATTTAGAATTTTTTTATTATAATTTCAAGATTTTTATATAATATGTACATAATAGAAATATTATTTTATACCATATACAAAATTTTGCATGCACCATTGAATTTCTTGTTATGATTTTCAAATGTTTTTCTATAACTCGTACAAAATGAATATTTTATTTATGTACTATATACATAAATAATATTTATATTATGTACATGTTACAGAAAAATTTAGATGTCAGAGGTAGTTGCCAGACCTCCAATAAAATTATCAGTAAAAAATGAAAATAATTTTTTAATTATATGATAATAGAGTGAATTAACAAAAAGATATTTTAAATAAATAATGATTTTGTATTTTAAAATATTTTATTTATTTATTAAATATGTTATTTATTTTTTTTTTTTTTCACTCGTTTTTATGAAAAATTTCTATTTTAGTCCATCACACACAGAGATATAAAAAGTCACTTGGGCAATTTACATCTTTGACTCCCGGTGTGAACTTAAATTATATCTAAATTTTTTCATGATTATTAATTATGAAATTTTTTTTGTGATTTAAGTAGTAAATTTTTTAATTTTTTTATCAA
Organism: Elaeagnus macrophylla; assembly: GCA_029378325.1. Classification (NCBI taxonomy): domain Eukaryota; kingdom Viridiplantae; phylum Streptophyta; class Magnoliopsida; order Rosales; family Elaeagnaceae; genus Elaeagnus; species Elaeagnus macrophylla. The sequence goes on along the minus strand of CM055646.1, from coordinate 18,413,792 downwards.
AAATTTAAGTTTGAATTCTATTCATATATATGAGTGTGTTTTTTTTATTAATATATAAAAAAAAAAAGAATTTTAGTGCCTTTTTTCAAAAAAAAAAAATTTACATTAATAACAATTTATTAATTTATTTTTCCGGGTCAAAGACTCGATATGCAAATATTCTTTAATTTCTTTCAGCTCTATTTTGATCCAATCACCCAAGTGGGAGTACATCGTCATGATCTAAGTGGATTTTAATTTTCCATTTTTTGTATTACTTTGTCAATTAACCACTTTGCATGTGTGCCATAATTACAGTTACATGCATTAACAGTTTAACACGCAGGAAAAAAAAATATTATATATATATATATAATCTTTCGTAATAATCATGTTTGGCATTCAAGAAAAATGTACTTAACGCAAGGGTCCACCTTATTGACTACAGGGTTAACATTGGCTCTCTGTCATTTGTTCCCACTGAAAATGTCCATCAAGAAATTAACAACTGCCTCGACGATATATATATTTTTTAATATAAAAAATAAACCTTATTTCGTGGAAGGGAGGATTGTCACCTTTTATTCCCAGGATCATCAAGATATTAAGTATAATATAGCTACATATGAGAATATCATATGGAGTAATTTTAATAATTATTACGAATATTTTTATTACTCGAATTCATGATCTGGAACGTATTTATTGAGATATTGAAATGAATAAAATATATTTTAATGGCATATTGAAGACAGGAGAAGATGTGTGATTGAAAGTAGTTAAAAAAAATAAAAACTAATACACTTGAAAATAAACGTCGTATATGTGGAACATGTCACTTCCCTTAATTTTTTAATGATTTCATTGAAAAAAATTAATCTATAAAACAATGCCACTAAATTAATTCAGTACGTGTAAATAAAAAAAAAATTTTAAGTCTGTAAAAAAAAGAAAAAAAGAATTAAAGTATTGTTGTGAATAAAGTTTATGGAATTGCTGGAGTATATGAAAATGGGCGTGATCCATGAGTCATTAAGAGAGGGAAAAAGAGGCAAGGGTCTAAACTGCAAAAATGCAAATGCAAGCAAAGTCCTATACCAACACATAGGTTAGAATTTCGAAAAGACTAAACGAACAAAATTAAATGGACGAATGAAAAGTTCCAAGAAAAAAGCGCAACCGCAAGCAAAGTCCTATACCTCTCAGAGCTATGAGACCTACGCCTAGCCAACTGTGCCACCAGCCCTTTTTAAGTCCTAGACCAATATATACGTTAGAAATGTCGACTAAATATTTGACTAATCAAACAAACAAAATTAAATGGACGAATGAAAATTTCAAAGAAGAAAGCAGGGCATATTGTACATAAGGTTATCAATCCTGGATGAGTTCACTTGATGCCGCATATTGGTCAATGTAAGAGCTTAAATTTAAGCACTGTTGTAGACGCGATATGAGATTTATTTCTACACGTAGACAATAATAATATTTCTATCATGCAATTAAGATGGATAGACTAAACTAAAAGTCTTAAAACTATTTCAACATTACCGATGAAGTGCATGGGCTAGTCTAAGAGTAATCCCTCTATCTCATGAAGGTTTTGTTGTTGCAAAAAAAAAAAAAAATATATATATATATATATATATATATACACATATATATATATATATATACACATATATATATATATATATATATATACATATATATAGATATATATACATATACGTACGTCAGGTTTTGAAAAGGAAAAAAACCGAAAGAGAAATTTATTATAACGAATTGTATAGCACCTTCTAATCCAAATAAAGTGTACAAAATTTGCATTTATGTAAGTCAGTAAGTCCTAGCCAACGATGCAAGGAGAAGGTGTGAAAACATTCATCTCACTTGCTTTGTTTTTGTTAAAATAGTTAAATATTAAATTAATAATTAATTTCTTTGTTAGTATTATAGATTATTATAATTAAGATATTAAATAATTATTATAATATTTTTTTATTAATTTAGGAGTTTTATTTAGAGTTCTATTAGGATTAGAATTTTAATTTATTATCACTATAAATATCAATGTAATCCTTCAATAATATATGAATAAGAATAAAATGTCTTTTTTTGATTTTCTTATTCTCCTTTATACCTATTTTGATTATTTCTATATAATTATTTTCACTTCATAATTTAACTTGGTATTAGAGCACTGTTTGATTCTTGAACACTAATATACACTTTTCTAAATTTTATGTTTTTATTTGATATCTTTCTTTAATTTTCTGAGAGAGAAATTTTTTTTTTATACCTTATGTTCGGTCTTTAGCACCGTCCGCACGCCAACCAGCCTTCGCGCCGCCTGTCTGCAGATCTGGTCTCACCATCGCCAGACCAGTCACCACCAGTCGCCATCCATAGACTAACCAGATCCACCATCCTCTCCGTCCGCGCTCCACCAGCACCAGTCACCAGATCTGCAGCCCTCTCCACGCCATGCCAGATCCACCATCTTGTCCGTCCACCAGCCCAATGTCTGCGCTCTGTCTTCCGTCCACTCCGCCTGTCGGCACCGCGAGCTCCTCTAGATCTGCCTCCCACCCCTTGTCATCTCCACTGCCAGATCTCACCCACCTTGTCGCCTCCCACCAGATCTACCTCCAATCACTCACCTGCTGCCTTCTACCAGATCTCACTCACTAAAACCCTAGCCCAACTACAAGACACCCCAAGGCAGCCCATCTCTTAACCAAACCCTAGCCCAACAACATCTTAGCCCATTCAGCAACCCAAGCCCATTCAACCAGCCCATCCAAACCCATCACCCACACTCCCCCTTGTCAGCCCATTGATTCAAGTCCAAACTTACTTGCCTAGTCAGTAGCTCAGTCAGCAAATCAGTCTAGTCAGCAAAACAATCAGCAGCACTGTCAGCAAAAAAAAATTCATGGGTTTATCTTCTATGAATATGTGGCAGTTGTACTTTCTAGCTGACACCAATTGTAGACGGCAGGAGGAGTTTGGTGTTATAGCCATATACAATTAAGCATGTTGACTTCTTCTATGGTGTAGTTTTGTCTGTGGCTTCATACTCAGTGTTATCATCAGGGAGGTCATCACTAGCATCATCTGTCATACATATATCCCACTGTCATCTCCATCACTGTTGTCTGTCATCTTAGTTTAGCAGCAATCGACTTCAACCACGGCCCACCAGTGTCGTTCTCAAACCACGGCCCATCAGCGTCGTTCTCAGTCACAATGTCGTTTATCAATTTCACGACTATTAGTATCGTCCATTTTCACCACTGTTGCCTTTAAGGATTCACAACTGTTGATATCATTCTCAGTCTCAACCTCACTATTCAAGTTGAGCATGTGTGATATTTATGCTCCAATTTGTGGGGGAGAGTTAAAGAGTGTCTTCTTGTCAACTTCACGACTTCGTAGCCGGTTTTCTAGAATGATCAACCGACCCACCGTCGTTTTCTAGAAAGGTCAACCGACACACCGTCGTGTGTCGTCATCACTAATTCCAAATTGGTGTCTTCTTGTCAAGCTAACGTTTTCGTAGCTGCGTTTTCTAGAAAGATCAACGACCTACCGTCTTTTTCTAGAAAGGTCAACCGGCCAACTTTTTGCTTATTTTTATTTATGTTGTCCAATCTGAACATAAATTATGTTCAGCTTGAGGGGGAGTGTTGAAATAGTTGAATATTAAATTAATAATTAGTTTCCTTGTTAGTATTGGAGACTATCATGATTATGATATTAGATAATTATTATAATATTTTTCTATTAGTTTAGAAGTCTTATTTAGAGTTCTATTAGGATTAGGATTTTAGTTTATTATCACTATAAATATTAATGTAATCCTTCAATAATATATGAATAAAAATAAGATGTATCTCTTTAATTTTCTTATTTTTTTTTATACTTATTTTGATTATCTTTATACAATTATTTTCATTTCATAATTTAACTGTTTTTAGTGATTATGAGTGAAGAATATCTATTTTTTTTTTTAATTACAAATCAAAATTAGTATCATTTTACTAAAACATGTTTGGTTTTGATCGAATAGAAATGTAGCAACCTCACCCCTCACATCAAGATCTTCATGATTTCACATGATAACAGAGTAAATGAAGCCAAGTTTGTTGACAGCTTCTTCTTTAAGCAAATACATTAACTGGCCAAAGAATTGCACATCTATCGAAACAACAAGTACAATTTTTCAAAAAACAAAGTCAAAATGGACTTAGATTTTTTTTTTTTAACTTCATAAACAAGTTGTTTTCGATTAGTGATTGTTTTCTTTCTTCTGCCCCCACTATGCCACCAACTTTGTACTAACAAAATTATATAATACATTTGGTGTTAAAGTGGAGGTTTAAAATAACTTTATTCTTAGCAAAAAAAAAAAAATAACTTTATCTAGATAAAAAGTTATTTTTAAAGCACAAAATAAATCTATCTAGCTATTTATCAATTAATGTTTAAATATGATTGGGATATAATCATTTCGAGCTATTGCATTATATTTATCTAACTCTTGTTCGGTTTAATTGAGAGTTTATTTTTTTTTTTTTCTAAAACAATCAATTTTCGATATTGTTTGAACATGTAATTTAAAAAAAAAAAAAATGAGTAAATCTGACAGCCAGCTAAATTAGTAGTTAATCACAATTGAGATCTAGTTGATGAAAGTTGCAAAATGAGAACATTATTATTATAATTATTTTCCCAATTGTTAATGTCAATAAGTCGACCATTTTTGTTTGTCCCCATTTTGGCATTCCATACAGTATTAATGTGAGATTAATTACATTTGTTTTTGTTTATTGTAGCATATTACATATTGTCTTATTGCTATTCTTTCACTATCATATTAATTAAATTTATAATAACTAATAACCCTGCAATGCTCAAACTTTGAGCCAAAATATAGAAGATTAGTTAATTAAAATTAAAGTAAAAACTAGTGAAAGTGATGAGTAAGGGTGGAGACGGCTTGTTAATATTTAGTTGGTGCCCAAGTTTATCTGGTCGAAGCACTTGATCCTCCATTTTGGATTTGCTAATAACTTTGATTAAAACCTTTTTTTAGTCAAAACTTGATTAAACATTAGAAGAAAAAATTTTAAATACAGCTGACAATATGTGGTGGAACTTTATTATTCAAATTGTAAAACACGAAAGAAGACGAATTCATACCGCGCTGTGTTTCAGCTTAAAAGCACATTGACGTTATTACTGGGTTTTGGTTGCATATCGACCCAAAAGGTAGGTTAATTTTATTTGATCAATTATTTATGCAGCGTGACATAAAATGTCAAAACCCGGAGAAATATAATGACTTAGAATTTAATTGACCCAAAGTACACGCTCACCCACCGACCTATAGATAAGATTAAGAACAACACTTAAAATAGAGAATTATATAGCTGTGATTTTTTCTTTTTTCCAAAATCCCTTTGAGGAAAAATAATATATATATATATTGTTTTTCGTACAAATTTTCGTAAAAAAAAAAACTTATGTTGTAATTTTAAATTGTAAAAAAACATGTTTTTTTCTTATTAAAAGTAAATTTTATGCACGAAAGAGGGTTATATCATACAATTAAATTAATTTTCTTTCTTTCTTAAATAATCAATGAAATTGCTGGCACATTATTTTTTTTTTTTTAACAAAAATAATACCTTAATACTTATATTATCAAAAATAGTTTTACTTGTATTCAATTTATATATTTTTACAATTAAAAAATATTCAACTCAATATTTTATTTTAAATATTTTTTAATTGAATACCGTTTAAATTAAATTACAACCATTTAAATTTATTGAATATTGAATACTACAATTAGACGTTATTCAATATTATTAGGAAGTATTTTTATTATTATAAATTTTAAGTTGTTTTTTTCTTTTCTCTCATGTGCATAAATTTAGGTAGATTTTTAAATTATTATGACATTTTTGTTTTAAAAATAGCAATTTTTTATTATGTTAACAGTAATATCTTTCAATGTTATAAAAGAAAATATTAGCGGTTGCTAAAAAGAAATGCTTAAAAATGATCTAAAAAAATATTTTTTAAATTTTAAATAATTTATTTAAAAAATAAATGTTATAAAGATATGAATAGGTTGTGTACTTTTTTTTTTGGGGTTGGTTATTGTTAAATGCTTTTATTTTCATTATTTCTTTAATTATAATTAAGTTTGTATCATTTAATATTATTAATGTTGTTAATTAAAAATATTATTAATATTAAATTTTATCTTTAGAAAATTATGGAATTCAGTGTCATTAAATAATTATCTATTAAAATTAAACAATTATAAATTATTAAAATAAAAACTATCAAATACCCATTTATTGAATTAGGTATCAATCTAATATGATTTTATTACGGGTGTTTGTTATTTTTAAAGAAGTATGGAATAGTATGAAATTTTAACTTAATTAGCCTAATTTTTGTCGTGGTTCTTTTAAGATTCATTTTTGTTCGTTTTAAATTATAAATTTAAATAAAATATATATATATATATGATATAAAAATTTATAATTATTATAATTAAATTCTAAAAAAGTAAACCTTATTATTACGTAAACATTAGCATGCATCGTTAAAAATGGAGTCAATTAATTATTATGTATTAATGAATAAAATAAGTGTTATAAACTAATGAAATTTCATTACCGTTAAATAATAATTATATATCTGACACTAATACAAGATTTTAATAATGACAAGCTTTAAAAAGTAATATATTGGAGACTCCAGTACCAAATTAATTAACGTATGTATGAATGTATAATGTTATTTAAAAAAAAAATAATAATAAATTATCAAAAATAATATCCTTAAAATTTATAGTAATAAAGCTATTACTTCAATAATATTGAACATTTAATATTAAAAGAGTCTAAATTGCTACAATTTAATTTAAACGACGTTTAATTGAACGGACGTTCAAAGAAAAATTATGTAAAAATTATTATTTTTTAATTATGAAAATATATTATTTGAACATAAAAGTACTATTTTTTTTATTATAAATTTTAAGAGTGTTATTTTTGTTATTTTTTTTTTAAATTTAATAATATAAAATAAAATATTAAATTTATATTTTTATTAAAGTGTATAGAAATAATATTTAGGAATAATTGCTATTTCATCTAAAAATTTATACAAATTTCAGTCAAATATGCTGCAACTTGCACAAGAAGAAAGAACCTGGAAATGGGTTTGAGAACAAGTCAATTCTGCCATAATTATCATCATATCATGATTTTTTTTTTTTTGCTAAAAGTAAAGCACCTGTTATTCCAAAGCCAACGTTCAAATTATGGGTAAAATTAGACCTTAGTGATCACCAAAAATTTCATGATTGTAAGGTATAAAAAAAAAAAAAAAGAGCCAAAAACTATGCAAATTAAGTTCGAAAATAAGACAGGTAACATTTTAGTAAGGAATAATGCACAATTTTACGTCCAACAGGATCAAGAAAATCTCAACCATTAGGCCAACGAACTAAAACTGCAATATCAAATTGGAACCGTCGATTATATCACGTGACACGTGTAAAGATAAAAAAGTTAGAGCAGATCATCATACACACATTAAACGGTCAAGTAGGTGGTCTGCTCCCCCATTGAAAAATAAATTATGGAACAAACAAAGGGAGTGGAACCAAAAATTAGCAAATTTCCTATTTCCATTCCCACTAAACCCACTTCCCTCCATGTCTATAAAATAAAACCATACGCGCAAACCAGTTACCCAAAAATATTCTCTCATAACAGAACCCGATAATAGTATAATAATGTCTACCTTTTCATTTTCTCACTTCACCATTCTATTACTCTCTTCTCTCTTTGTGATTTCAGAATCGGGTTCTATTGCTATAAACTATGGCCGACTAGCCGACAATTTGCCTCCACCTTCTAAAGTTGTAGAGCTTCTCAAATCCCATGGCTTTAAGCGTACTAAGCTCTACGACACTGACTCATCAGTCCTCAATGCATTAGCCAATTCTGGCATAAGCGTCGTTGTTGCCCTCCCCAACGAGCTTCTCGACTCCGCTGCAAACGACCAGTCTTTTGCTGACAATTGGGTCCAATCTAACATCTCCCCCTACTATCCCAAAACCCAGATTGAAGCCATTGCTGTTGGAAATGAAGTTTTTGCTAGCTCCACTAGCAGTTGGACTGCTTCTCTCGTACCCGCCATGAAAAACATTCACTCTTCACTCTCAAAGCATAATCTCGATTCTTCCATCAAAGTCTCTTCCCCTATAGCTCTCAGTTCTCTCCAATCCTCTTACCCTCCATCATCTGGGTCATTCAAGCCCGACTTAATCGGACCCGTGATGAAACCCATGTTAGATTTCCTCCGCCAAACCGGTTCATACCTCATGGTTAATGCATACCCATTCTTTGCCTACTCAGCTAACTCCAAAGATATCTCCTTAGACTATGCTCTATTCAGAAACAACCCGGGTTCAGTGGATTCGGGTAACGGGTTACGTTATTCGAGTTTGTTTGATGCCCAAGTTGACGCTGTTTTTGCTGCCATGTCAGCAATAGGATATGACGACGTTAAGATGGTTATAACAGAGACTGGTTGGCCTTCTAAGGGTGATGAAAATGAGATTGGTGCAAGCGTGGCCAATGCGGCGTCGTATAATGGTAATCTTGTGAAACGAGTCCTCAACGGAAATGGGACCCCATTGAGACCACAAGAGCCTCTTAATGTCTACTTATTCGCTTTGTTTAACGAGAATCAAAAGCCCGGGCACACATCCGAGAGAAACTACGGATTGTTTTACCCGGATACACAGAAGGTTTATGATATTCCATTGACTATGGAAAGTTCGAATACTGATACGTCAACGCCAGTCAACGGGACAAATAAGGAACAGGTGACTACAGTGGCCGGAGATAAGGTTACGACGTCGTCTACTGGACAGACGTGGTGTGTCGCTAACACCAATGTAGGGGAGGAGAAGCTGCAAGTTGCATTGAACTACGCATGTGGAGAGGGAGGAGTTGATTGCCGTCCGATTCAAGAAGGTTCCACGTGTTATGATCCTAATTCATTGGAGGCCCACGCTTCGTACGCCTTTAACAGTTATTATCAAATGAGGGCTCGTGCAACAGGCACGTGTGATTTTGGTGGTGCGGCTTATGTCGTCACACAACGTCCTAGTAAGTATTTATATAAATATTATGTCTCTAATTTTTTCTCTCGAATAGAAAATATCCTGGGATACATTTTAAGAGTAAATTAATTCCTGCATTAAATTACATTTATATTCCGTACGATCGTACGATATGAAATCAATGGCTCCAACGTTTAATACAAACAATATAACACAAATAATAGTATTAATGATTGCGTCTGGAAAAAAAAAAAATAGTAATAATGATTGCAACAACAATGAAATTATAATTAACCCAAGAAAAAAGACATAATCGAAGATAATTGCTCTAAGTCAATAAACACAATTATCATAACAAAATTTGTATTTATTTTTTCACCAAAATTAATTGTATGGTAATATCTGACAAAAAAACTTTAAAAAATAAATTATTTTTTAATTTTTTAAAATAATTTAATTACATATTATAATATAAATTTAGGTACAAATATAAATTTATGTAATGTTAACAATTTTTTTTAATAAATAATAGTACATTATTTGGGGGGGTTATAATTTTTTAAAAAAAGTTTCAACTTTCAACGCCTCAATGATCATGTCATGTCTCTCCAATTAATTTAATGTATGTTTGGCCAAACAATCTCTCTAATTGTAGTTTTGATTTAGGCTAAACAATCTCTCCAATTGTACTTTATTATATTTGTTGACGCTAAAAGTTTGGCTACTTTTGTTTGCGTTGCAGAGTTTGGGAAATGCGAGTTCCCCACAGGATACTGAAAAAGGGCGTTCGTTGAAATCTGATGATCTGTTTTGTTGGGATTTACTTGTTCTTCTCCCTAGCTGACTGAAACCACTAGAAATTAATTATTATTATTATTTTTTTGCTAAACTTCCGTTTATGTTATAGTATTACCATTATTATAATTAGGTAATGGTTGGTTGTAATATTCCAAATTAAAATAGTTTTTCTTGTTAAATAAAAATATATTATGAATAAATTACGACCATGACTTGTATTGAAAACCTTTACATATACGTTGACTTTAATAAAAATGAAGGATTAAAAAAATATGTATTTGATGTGTATCAAAATTTATAAGCAAAATGAGATACTTTAAAGTAAAAATAAATATCTTATTTTGATTAAAAATTTGAAATAGTCAAGAGTTTAATTCGAAAAAAGATTCTTAGTAAGTTGAAATTGTGATATTAAAATAAAGAAAAAAACGAAGGAAGGAAGGGAGGGAGGGAGGGAGGCGTGGAAGTCATACCCACTACACTCCTAAAAATCTATATTTACTTAATTAAATTATTATTATATCTTTTATATATATATATATATATATATATATATATATTCGTTGTTGTGTTATTTGTTATTTTAAAAAATTTTGTCCATAACTTTTAATTTTAGTTACAAAATATAATAATTACATTATTTTATTATAAAAATAAAATCGTAAAATTTTTATTTATGATTTAAGAATATATACATGACCTAAAACACATAATTATACATTTAATTTTTTTTTTATTTTTTATTTTAAAATATCAAGCGATGACCGACTTCACCACACTACCCATACTGAAATACTAGTACACCAGCTAGTTTGACCATTGGTATCTTCTTATAAACTCTATGCTATTTAAAACTTAAACAGGACATAACGAAAATGATAATAAACAATAGAAAACAAATAAATAAATCTAGTGGCACTTATCTACTAAGGAAAAGATAAATCCTTATTTATAGGAAATGCCAAGAAAAATAGGACTCTACCTTGAGTTGGATAATGTTGAGGACTTCACCTGTTTCTGGCCTTGTTTAGCGATGTGATACACAATCGTTGCAGATGTAACAATTCTTCATGTTCCAAAAGGTCCTTGAATCAATGTAACAGGCATCTGTAAGACACTCTTTATAGCAAAAGACATGTCACCAGAGAAACAAATAATAATAAAATCTTGGTGAAGACTTAAAGGATAGGAAACAAAAAAATGGAAACAGCCAAAATCATGATAATAAGTAACATAAGCAACTGACTTTAGACAAAATATGAATTCAGTAAAGAAATTAAAAAAAATTACCACAATTGGAATCAAAAGTCTAATACGAAACATCAGTACTTAACTTAAAACAACAAATTCTCATAACTATTATAAGCAGCAATGCTGAGATCATATTATGGTGTCAAGATTTTTGTGGTATCTTGTTTATGTCCAGAAGAAGTAAAGAGTTGATTAGAGAATATAGGGAATTTCCTAGCATTAAAAGTATTGAACTTCCAGTAACAAATAGGGATAATTATGTAGATAAACATTATCAAACCAATACCAACAAGAAGTCCAAGGTGTGACAAGAGGACTGCCGTGGTAAGGTGAAATATTGAAACCACCAACACTAAGACCGTGGTAACCTGAACCGATTTACTGAACAGTAATACCCATGAAAAGAATGTCAAGATTGGGAATAGATAACCTGGTAATGCATAATACACACAACTTTCTGCCATGGCTATTAGAAAAAATTGCATCCTTGTAAAACCTTTTGATTTATGCTCCTTTTCCTGAAATGTTCTGTAACAAGAAAATAAATTTATTGGAATTGGAACAGAACTGTATTAGCAAAGTGATAATAATCAAAAAATTAAACGTATAAAAAGTCTCTATTTATGTTGATTATTATTAGACCTTTTGAAAATGGAGTTCATCATCCACTTCTTTATGTCGTTTAAGAGAATATAAGACTAATCAGGCAATGAAAGCAAAGAGAACAAATTCCAAACCAGTCAAATGCATTTTGCTTATGACAACGCATACCCCAAAACCTGCATATCAACCAACTAGCCATGATTCTATTTCTTAAGCGAAAATATTATCCATAACTATGCTTAGTAAAAAATCAACTAAACTAAGAACTAGGGTAATAAAAGGGGCAGTTTCATTGCATCTTTTATCTATAAAACTTTTAAAATTTGAAATTAATAAATAAACACCGGATGGCATAATACCAATTAACAAAATTTAGATTAAACACCAACAGAGGCTTGCAAGAGATGCTGAGTTATGGCTGGGCTGCTGGAGATTGTTGAAGACGCTGGAACCAGCAGCAGAGCAAGGAACGCTGCTGGTCAGAAGTGGGGGTGGTTGGAACGACGGCAGCTGGGAGTGTGCCAGAGATCGTGGGTTGCGCGACTGTCGATCGAGAAGGAAGGAAAGTGAAGCGCTCTCTGTGAATATTTTAGGTTTCGCCAGGCGAATGGACGAGGCTGTTGGGTTTAATAAAGGAATTGCAATTAATCTAGTTTTAGGTACGGTTATTAACCGTCCGAAAGGCAAATATTTTGACACGGTTAATAACCGTCCCTAAACTTTTACCCTAAAACAGCCCCCAAATCACCCATTTTGGGACGGTTGGCCGATTTTTTTCGATTTAAAAATTGTCCTAAAAGTCCATTATTCCATTATTGTAGTAGTCTTTGTCATTAGTACATTCTATATCTCATAATATATAATTATACTCATGTTGTTTGGCTTTTAATTCTAGCTATAATTTTTTATCAACTGATCACTTAATTAACTATAATTTATTTATTATGTATCAATTTCATACATATATAATTTATTAAGAAAACCCTAATGTTGTTTTTAATTTCTTAATTTTATTCCATTTAATTTACATATTAATTTAAAATTATTAACACAAACTTTATTGTAGTTATTAGATGGAAGAAACTAAAATATATAAAACTCTTTTAAAATCAATGTCAACTAAAAATAACTAATGACGTGATCATAAATACAAAGGAAAAAATATCCATAAACATATAAAAGATTTTAATTTATTGATAAACTTTTCAAAGAAGAAATTGCTGATATACTTGATCGTATATTAGATAAATTTCATACACCCAACTTCATATTATTGTACCGTAGCTCAGAACTATTTAAATGATTGTATAAAATTTGTAATTTTGTTGAATAACATAATGCAAGTTTGAAGTTGGGAACATGTATTTTAATATTGAGCCTGTACATAAGCTTCTCACTTCTTATGATAGGTAAACAACTTCTTTGATGTGTAGTTTACTCCATAATCAATGAACATAGGTGTGTGATAATAGCCTATCTTTTATTTATATATATATATATATATATATATTAAAAATAAATAAAACTCATAAAGAGAGTTACAAACTTGCAATACAAAACCTAAAACTCTATTTAGTAAACAAACCCTACGACTACTTTTAATTTTAAAGCTTCCCTTCTTCTGTCACACAAGAAGGCATGGAATGAAAGTAGAGTCTGCTATGAGATTATTGTAACACAAACTAGGTAAGTTTTAATTCTCCCAATTTCATCTAATTAATTGGGCTTTAATTTTATAGGGCTTAGGAATCTCGATTGAGAATTTGATAATAGTTTTGCGTAATATGGTTAGGTCAAGAATATACTTCTTTTTTATTTTTTTATTTATGATGGTGAATGTGAATATTTTATGTTTTGAATGAAATTTTATTGTCGAAAAACATGAACTAATACTAAAATCGATTTTTTTTGGAAGCCTTCTTATTATCTTTTAATTCCTTTTTTTTTTTCTTTTGTAAATTTTTTTTTTAGAAAAGATTCTAAAGTTCCTAGTGGGAGAAATAAAATCTTACTATCTGAATCACAAAAAATTTTCAAGAAAAAAATCATTTAAATCATAACTAGACACATATACAAATAATTTGAATCATAACTAGACACATTCATATACAAATAATTTGAATCATATTTCATCAAAATCCTCCATGTATATAATGTTTTAAAACTTTTTGATATAATGCTGTCAATTTATGGGCCAGCAGTGCTTTCGAATATTTGTGGGTATATTTAATAATTTATTTGTAATTTTTCATTTTACATATAAAACTAGAGTTCCTAAGGTATATTTAGGATTTTGGTTCATGTCGAATCTTATTATATTTTATTTTATATGAAAATTTTCAAGTTGGTTTGCAATGGTTGAAAAATAAATCTAAGACAAAATTATTGTCAAAAAATGCAAAAGTTAAGCATGATTTATACATCATAACTTCATGAAATTTTTTAAGGATACTTATACGAATGTTAGGATTATTTTCTTAAAATTTCATGATTTTTAATTTAGTTACCAATTTTTAATTGATTTTAAACTAAGAGATGTTCACTGTTTAAAACATGCTATAACAGTATTTGTAATCAATTTTTAAAAACAACTTTAGATATGAAAATGACCTCAAGTATTTGAACTATCTTTGGTATGCCTATATAGATGTGTAGCATAAGCATATGAGAAACACATTTTAAAAACTATTTATATTTTTTTCTAGTAAAATTGATGAAGACAACAAAGTACACTAGGCTTCCTATTTTCGTAAAAATAAATTAATTTTCATGACAGTTGCAAGGAATTTTAGCATTTTAAAAGTAAAGAATTTTATTTTATAGAGTCATGAAATCTCTTAAGATGAAAAGATGTTATGATTAAAATAACTATAACTATTATTCTACTAGTTATTTTGTTTAAGTGGATAACATGTAAAATGCTTTGGTTTTAATAGGCTATAGCAGCTCATTAAATTTTTACTTTACTGATTTGTATTAGTACTAGTAGTTGAGTCTACGTCGTAAATAAAATTAAAAAAAAAAAAAAAAAAATGTAGAACATTGCTTGAGTAAAATGAGAGTATTTGTCATTACTCAATAAGTTATTTTGCAACATATGATGCACCTATTTAGTTGTATACAAAATCGTGCATCCTTCAAACATGTTTTCAAAGCTTGAAGTTGAATATCAAATTCAATTGGTTTCTATTTTGCAAATTGCAATGTAACTTTCAATTAAGATTATGTAAAACAAGATATTTTTAATTCTGAAATAAAAATCATTATATCAACGTTAAATGGAAAAGGATGGTTCAAAGTTCAAACAACCGTGAAATTGACCTCCCTTGCGTCAAAGGAGCAAGCAGAGAACTGAAAGACAGAAGAAAGAAGAGAAAATTAGAAAAAATCAATTATATATAATGGATGGATATTGACAAAGAGATGTTGTTGAAAAGTCAAGGAATACATAGATATTTACGCACATCATACTAATTAAAATAAATAAATAATTGAAAGGAGCAATCGAAGACCGAGGTCGGTTTGTGGTGGGGCGCGGGACAAAGATAGGAAACTAAAGAAACCAAGCAAAGAACACCACACCTCCTCGTAAAATCCCCAAAACAATAATAATAATAATAAAAACAAATAATAATTATCATTATTAAATATTTATTTATTTTTGGGTAGAAGAGAAGGGTGACAATGGTACTGGTACCATTGCCATCCGCTACCTATCTCACCCAATTTCTCCCTTTACCTTCTTCACCCCCTCACGCCTCATCTATTGCAAATTTCATTTAAAATTTACTCACATTTGATGAAAATTAGACCGTAACCCAATCGATCGGCGGTGCTAACTGCTACTCGTCGTTTCTTTTATTCTTTTTTTTCGGCTTTAATCATGAAGAGATCAAGAACAACAATGGCAGCTAGGCCGGTTGTTGCAGTGGCCGAAACGCAAGTCAAGCCGATCAACGGATCGGGTTCGAAGAAACTTGAGAGCAAAGAGATTAGGTACAGAGGCGTAAGGAAAAGACCTTGGGGTAGATTCGCCGCCGAGATCAGAGACCCTTGGAAAAAGACTCGCGTTTGGCTCGGTACATTTGACTCAGCTGAAGCCGCTGCACAAGCTTACGATACGGCGGCTCGAACCCTTCGTGGACCTAAGGCTAAGACCAATTTTCCCCTCCCGTACTCGATTTCGCCGCCTTTTGTTTACCAGAACTCCAACGACCCTTTCGTAGATCCCCGGTTATATGGCCCCGGTGGATTTGAACATATCCAGGTTGATCCTCAGAGACCAACATCGAGTAGCTTGAGTAGCACCGTGGAGTCGTTTAGCGGTCCCAGACCGGCCATGACGGCGACGATTGTTACACCGGCGGTTTCGTCCAAGAAGAGACCTCAAAGAGTTGCGCCACAGGATTGCCAAAGTGATTGCGACTCGTCGTCTTCGGTGATTGATGATGATGGTGGAGCTATAGCGTCTTCTTCGTGCCGTAAGCCTCCTTTGCCATTTGATCTCAATTTTCCGCCGTTGGATGTGGTCGATTTTTCCGCCGATGAATACGATCTAAACTGCACTGCTCTCCACCTGTGATTATGATGACGATGATGGTCGATGATTCAATCTCTCTGTCTCTGTTTTTTTCCCAATGAAGTCCCACGGATTTCCTTTTTTAATATGATTATTACGCTTAAAAGAAAAGAAAAAATTTATGATTGTGAGATGATGTTAATATGATCTCACTGATTAATGAAAGAGAAGAGTTGTGGCTGTTGCCTATTAGTATTATGAACTAGGATTTGTGATAAGGTAATGTATGGAGTTTCTTCCCCTAAGCTGTACTTGCCCTTTCTTGTACAACAGAATGCAAAGAACTAATTAGTGCTATCTCAATGATGATTATTATCTCTGTTTCTTGTATTCTTCAGTGCATTTTCTAGTTTTCTATTATTTCTTGTTGAATTTTTCTACATGCTTGTGAATGATTGAGTTGATGAACTCGGGGTTGTGACTTGTGAGGAATGTTATTGTGAGAGAACCAACAAATGGTTGCTAGAACTGTGCGACAGAGTTGCTTGACTTAGTGCTCTGCATTTTCTCTAAGAGCTGGAGGGGCTTTTGTTTTCCTTTCTTTGGTCTACGGCTCTCTCTCTCCAAATGTGAAAGTATGTCTCGATTATTATGAATATGTTTTTATTACTCTTTTGGGTCTTGACTCTTGACCTCTATTATGTGCATTTTTTTATTACTCTTTTTGCATTAGTATGAATTTCTCCTATCTGTGGTAGGATTGTTAATTTATGACGTTCAAGCTAGCTATAGTTGGATCATTTCGAATATGATGCAAGGAAAGAAGCTCCAGCTCACATATTATGTGAGTTATGGCCTTATGGGTGGGTTTTGTCTGCAGATGAGTTGTTTCAAACTGTGTTGATCTTTGGAGCGAACACAGGCTCAGCTAGTTAGGGATTGAACTCCTTGGACTGTCTAACATTATAGTTTTGAAATATAACTCCAAAAACATCTTCGCATGCATACTCAGTCTTGTGTATCTGTTGGCTGAACACAGTAGTTAGTGCTTTGAGCCTCTTTTTTCTGTCTAAGTTTGGAATGGAAATTCTCTGAACATCTGATAGTTAAATATTAGAGTAGGTTTTTGAGAATCAGCTCGAAACAAAAACTTTATTGTCATATTAGATCAGCTGACAAACGCATAGTAATAGAACCAACAATTTATTATTTTTCATGTTCAACCAATCAGCTTCTCACATGCAGCTATTTTCAAAAAGCTGTCTTGCCTACCCTTTTAGATTAGTCGAAAAAAGAGCTGACTTGCTCAAAATGAAAATTATTTGGTTGGTTACGTTTCTAAATTAACGAGTTAAATATAACTAGTTAATGAGGTGGCAGTCAATAGCTTGACTACAGGTTCGAATCTAAATATTAAAAAAAAAAAATGTTTAGAGGTTCATTATTACGTTCCATGTGGCGATCTGCTGCTGGCTGATTGCGTAAAAGACGCTGTTGTTGTCCACGTTGCTTGAAGTAGCCGCACCACCAGGCACCACCACGTTGCGTAAAATATATGAAGTGAACTACTACTATTTTAAAGTAATTACTTAATCCTA
This sequence comes from Elaeagnus macrophylla, assembly GCA_029378325.1. Classification (NCBI taxonomy): domain Eukaryota; kingdom Viridiplantae; phylum Streptophyta; class Magnoliopsida; order Rosales; family Elaeagnaceae; genus Elaeagnus; species Elaeagnus macrophylla. The sequence continues at coordinate 18,395,878 of CM055646.1, read as the reverse complement.
AATAATTTATACCAATTACCCTCTTTAGAAAAATTAAAATTCCGAACCATTACCTACAGAAATAGGACAAAACCAGCGATGTAAAAACTACCAAGGAGCTTAAAGAGTGCAAATAGGAGATCAAAACATGATTAGGCATGGTCAGATTAATGTTTTTATTAGCTTTATTGCCCAATATGTATCATTTTTATTTCTAATCTGCACCGTAAGATCTGTGCTTGAAATCTTTATAATCAATCAATCACGAACGAAAGTGCCAATGTCAATATGATCGCTCCAATTGGACAAATTTAATGGATTGTAAACAAAATTGACAATGCCTCTTGTTTCAATAATAATACTAGTAATAATAAAAAGAGAGACGATGCTTATTGTCCAACACGTAAAATTTTAGTGAGTCTAAAGCTAACGGCTTAATTACATAAATTTATACACCCTTTTACCAAATTTAAATTCCCATTACTTGATTCTCTTTTTTTTTATTTGGCCCATCACTTTAATATACACAGAAAATATATGACAAGGCGAAAAATAATTATAAGAAACATTAAACACTACCGAATTGAAAAAAAGCTATAACACTTTATCCTATATATTGTTTATCAATTTAGTCCAAACCGATCGACCCAAAAATATTCGATCCGAAGAATCAATCCATTTATTTTATACTAATTTAATTTCCTTCAATTTCGCAGTATCCCTTAATGTGTAAATTACCAGCTCCAGCTCATAACAGTGAACACCGAAAACCACTTCATTTGTTTTTCCTTTTCTTTCTCTCGACTCTTTCAATTTGTACCTCCAAAACAGCTTCAACCAAATATAACCACCTCTCCCAGGAAACTCACAGAATTAGACCCGATAAGACCAACTTCATTTTCCAAAGTTACCACTTACCAATTGTCTTCCTTCTAAAAGATGGAAGACAATACAGAGGCCTTGATATACAGTAACCAAAAAAAGTTTTCGCGATGCGTTTCACATGCTCAAGATGAGTTACAGAGCTTTAGATCCTGTCTGCGTTGGTTGTGTGTGGATCAATCGAATATTTGGATGGCAACTCTTTCTTGGTCCATGTTTATTCTGTTTACGATCGTCGTCCCAGCCGTTTCCCATTTCATATTAGCATGTGAAACCTGTGATGGCAAACATAAGAGACCCTATGATGGTCTTGTGCAGTTATCTTTAAGCAGCGTCGCTACGTTGTCGTTTTTATGTCTTTCGGAATTTGTTAGGAAGTATGGGCTTCGGAGATTCTTGTTTTTTGATAAACTTTGGGATGACAGTGAGACCGTTCGTAATGGATATACAAAGCAGCTCAATGTGAGTTCTTTGTTCCATTTTTCTGGGTTATATTACATTGCAATTTTCGAAAACTTCAAATCATTCATAATGGAATTTTAGCATCATCCCTTGCTTGCTCTATTTTACCACATCAGCTTAAAATAGCATCTCTTAATCTTTAGTGTGATTTCTCCGAGTTTAGTTGCTTGGATGAAGGTTAATTACGGTGATTTAGAACAAGTCCTTTTTTTTTTGGACTTGTTTACTTGCTAAGATGATGGTTCTGATTAACTTGGACTTGAAATGAATACAAACCTAAGTTTTCTCCTTCTTTTGCTGTGTGATCTTCTTGATTTCGCTCTCAAAATGAAGCTCAGATTCATCCAGCAAATTACGCAAAAGTCTTGATTCTGGTCGGCCAACCTTGAGCTTAGTTTGATCCCCAAAAACAAAAAAAATTATATACAAAAAAAAAAAAAAAAACATAACTTGGTGTTAGGCCTCTATTGCAATAGAGCAAATACACAGCAATTCTTACCAGGAAACCGAGTGACTGAAGGTCCCACTGTCCATTCGCAAGTTCTCTCAGTTTCTATTTTCTTAACCACAAATGCTTCCTTTTTGTTTCCTTTTTTCCTTATAGATGGATCTGGATGGCTGTGGAGCACATAAAGTTAATAGTACAAAAATATAAAATAAAAATCATATCATATCATATCATAACATCTTAACTCTCAGTGGGCCAGTGGCGATTGTAATCACTTGATGCATGCAGTAGAAATTTGGGGTATATTATGAACCAGTTGGGTAAAAGTTTTTTGCGGTAGTACTACTAGAGAAATTGATAAAGAGTTACTACATTTACAGGCATTATCTGCTTGCCCTGAAAGCTGAAGACTCTGGAATTGCAGCCTAGTTACTATAATCATTATGCTAAACCACTATTGGAACATCCATCATAACTATCATTGATAACTTCTAGACCCTTTTTAAGGCAACTGTCTTCTTGTTTTTTGTTTTGTTTTTGTTTTTGAACTGACATAGCTTTATGATGATTAATGTAGAGATCATTGAAAATACTATCAATCTTTGTATTTCCATGCTTAGCTGCGGAGAGTGCATACAAGATATGGTGGTACGCCTCAGGAGCCTCGCAAATACCCTTCCTAGGCAATGTTGTGGTGAGTGACACGGTTGCTTGTATCATGGAGATATTCTCCTGGCTCTACCGCACCACTATCATCTTCCTTGTGTGTGTTCTCTTCCGTCTCATCTGCTCCCTCCAGCTTCTACGCCTGCAAGATTTTGCCACCATCTTCCAAGTTGATTCCGATGTTGAGTCTGTCCTATCTGAGCACCTTCGCATCAGGAGGCACTTGCGGATCATAAGCCACAGGTTCAGGGCATTTATATTGTGGTTCCTTGTATTAGCCACTGGTAGCCAGTTTGCTGCATTGCTTATGACTACCAAGGCCAGTGCTGAAACTGATCTTTACAAAACTGGTGAACTTGCGGTATGCTTCATTTCCCATTTTGGTACATGTCCTATAGCAATCAAGCCTCAAGCCTTTAATTTTACAGAAATTGCCTACGAGTACAAGATTTCAATAAGTTCACAAGTAGGTTGGATCAAATTTGGCAATGTAATTTTAACATGGTTAGAAAGGCATGTAACTGAGTTACAAAGATGTGTAATGGAGTTGAAATTGTCGTATTGAAATTCTAATATCTCATCATACATTGTGAATATCTTGTAAGGTCATGCATACTATTAAGACTCAAAATAAAAGATATAAGAAGATAGTTAGTTCACTTGTTAATAACTTAAGCTGAATTGGTTGCCAACAATTTTATCACACTTACATGTGAGTTTGCCTTTAAACTGCATTCTTTATGCTCTTTATTGAGTAGATTGCAAAACATAGTTTACTTTACAAAGATATTTCATAGTTTTAGAAATGACTAAATGTGTCTCTCTTAATATTATTGGGATAATGCAGCTGTGCTCCATGACACTAGTAGCAGGGCTTCTCATTCTATTGCGGAGTGCTACAAAAATCACACACAAGGCACAATCAGTAACTTGCCTTGCAACAAAGTGGCACGTTTGTGCTACATTAGACTCATTTGAAGCAAATAACGATGATGAAACCCCTACCATTCAGGCTGCTTCTGCCATCCAAGTGTTTCCTGATAATAGTGAAACTGATGACAGTGACGATGAAGATGGCGATGAAGATGATCTCGACAACACCAAGTTGATTCCTTCCTATGCCTACAGTACCATCTCTTTTCAAAAGAGACAAGCTTTAGGTACCTAAACCATATTAATCCCGTACCTTATTTTGAACATAAATTTTAATTTTAATTTTAATTTTTTTTTGCTATAAAAACTGTGTCAAGATTGAATTAATGACAAATTTTTAATTGGTTGCAGTGACATACTTTGAGAATAATAGAGCTGGAATAACGGTCTTCGGGTTTACATTAGATAGAACCACGCTGCACAGTATATTTGGTATTGAGATGGCTTTGGTGCTTTGGTTGCTTGGGAAGACCATTGGTATTTCTTAAAAGTAAATTAAAAGGGTTCTAAATAGTTTCATTTGTTGGTTATTTTTCCATGGTGATAGAGTGAAAGGGTTTGGGAATAGAGCATCTAGGAATGTTTTTCATCATCTTTTCAGTTTGTGCTCCTTTTCCGTTGTAATGGTTCATTGTAGTTTGTTCCTATCTTCCCTTATTGGAGCTATTCTTTTGTTCTCTGTGTTTTTTGTTATTAGGTTGATGATTGTTACTTCCGGAGTATCTTTTCAAAATGGTAATTTCTGGACTTTATAGGTTGTAAATATTGTGAATTTCATTATGAAAGTACTAGTAACACTCTCATCTTTACTTACATTATTCTTTAAGTGATAAGTTAAAGTATTATTCATTGCTCTGAAGTATACTCTCTATCAATCATATTGTTTTATCTCTCTATTACTTATTAAATATTTGTGTATTTCAAAAAATTATTTCACTAAAAGTTCCAACATTAACAAACATGATTAATACCAAATAAAACAAGGAAGAAGCAACCACCAGTAAATACCCAGTTAGGAACTTGGATTACAGCTTCAAACTCTAATTTCTTTGTTGCTAACAACAAAATGTTCTGCTCTTATTTTATTTTCTCATAGTTGTGATGTTTCGTCAGGTGTGTTTGATCAGTGAAATTGTTGTAAGTTGTTCATCTATTATTCTCGAGTTGAGTACCTTTTCGAATATATTTTTTATTGGAAACCTTGTCGAATATTAGGTAAACCCACTTTGTGATGTAATTGTAAACCTCTAATTGCAAATAAGGTTTGGTATAAAGGGTAAAAAAAAGTTCCAATCAGTTGTAGTAAATATACTTCTGACAAAATTTTATTAAATAAATTCATATTTTTCTACAAAGTTAATATAAAACTAAACATTTTTGTCTTAGCAAAAAAAAAAAACAAAGAAGACGACATTTTTGTCTTTTTATCCTTTACTTTAATAAGTTAGTTCAGTATATGTGTAGAGTTTTATGGTCACTTTACTCATCACAATCAAAATTAGAATTTGTACAAATACTTATTGTGATTAACAAGTTCTCACATGTGTATTATGTTTATGTACTGTTTGTTGAAAAATTAAAAATTAATTTATATGATTTATATTAAACTATGATATAAAGAACGGGTAATTCACAAAAATGGCTTAAGACATACTTAGAAAATTGTTTGAATTATTCATATTTAGTAATATGTCTTAATACACTGTTTATGGTTTTCTTTTTAATTTTTTTTTTTTAATCTTCTCCTTTATAAAAACTTGTATGTTATAAAATGTGTTATATAAGTATATAAATATTTCATACAAACATGAAAAGTATGTACACATGTACATATTTTTTTTTTCTTTCTACCAATCACTTAGACCGGTGTACATGTAAAGTTTATAAAACTTAATCTCAAGCCTAATTTAATAATTTCATATAAAAATATTTGAGGTTAATTTAAAGATGTTACATATTAATGGGTAAGAAGCAAGTTAAATAAAATTGTGGGATATAAAAATAAATGTAATAATTTTTTATTGAAGGAATAAAAAATGACAAACAAATGTATTTTTTTGTTTTTACTTAAAAAAAAAAAAAGGCACATCATTTTTGTTTTAGTTAGACTTGCTCAAGTTTGAAATAACCGGACTTGAATTAATTATTTAATTCAACTTAAAATCCAAATGAAAAAATTAGTTTGAATTTATATGAATAATTTTAAGGCTGAAGTTAATTTTATACATTTCAACAATAAGTCAATTTAAAATATTATAAAATATATTGGCTTTTACAATTTCTTCACATTATTTTATCTTTCAACCCGAATTTCACTTTCAATTTTAAGTCAATTTAAAAAAGAAAAAAGAAAAACAGGATCCGAGCTTTCTTAAATGATTTTAGAGCTGAAACCGCCCCACCCGAATTTAGAATTTACCATATGCCTATGTAAATCTAATCGAACAACGACGACGTATAAACTAACTTCCATAACCAGTTTCAGTTCGCATCTCTACCACTTTACGTCGGCAAGAAGGACCCTCTTATATATTGTAAAGAAAAAGACCCTCTTGCTTCTCGGGGGTAAGGGAAAAAAAAAGCTACTACCGAAAGTGCTTCTGTTATCCGTAATCAAATGAAAATTTAATCCGAAAGGTAAATCGAGTTTTCTCTTGTATCCTTAGTGTTATGGAGATTGGTTCATCTCCAATTAATTCATGTTCCAAAGAGCACCAGAAGATCTATCAGGAATGGTTCAATTGCGCCGATTCAGGTGTGCATTCTTTTCTTCCATACCTTAGTCCGTTTCTATTTTCACTTTGTTTCGTGAGAAAACTGAGGATTAATGGTTTAGTAAGTATTTAAGTATTCAGAACTTCAACGATTGCGCTGTTTTTTGTTCAGACGGTGATGGCCGCATTCTTGGAAATGATGCTATAAAGTTCTTCTCCATGTCGAGCTTGTCTCGTCAAGATCTTAAGCAGGTTTGATTTCATTTTTATCCTTCGCATTTTTATGAATTTTATTTTACTGGCTATCTTTTAATCTTATGCACTATAAACGAGATGAGTGTTAACTCAAGTTGTGCAGTGATTATTTATTCTAGAAATTTTAATTCAAGTCCTTTCGCCACTATTTCCTTTTAATATATAACTTCGTGCACATTTAAGTTATAAATCATAGTTTAAAAAACAATGGAGTCCATTTTGATTTAAAGGAAAATATATTAGCTAATGGTGGTTAAGACTTTAGTTAGTGGTTTATGACAAATGAAATATTTTGCAATCCATTTCCCTTAGTTGAAGCTTAAGGCTATAATGTCTATTACTTATGCTGTTTGGACAGCAAGACCACATAGCCCTTGCTCCAAAGCTTAACATTTAGAAGTGTCATGGTTTTGCTTATTCACTTGATTAAGGCCCCCCCTTACTTTTACAGTAAGCTTGATTTTTTTGAAAAACTTCATTACAAGAGTGCATTGATTCAAACTTATAGTGAGCCTGTCACGAACCTCAACTCAGTACGCTACACAATATATGTTTTTTATTCAATTATGCAATATCAGTATTTGACTGAATTAAATTAGTTGACATGCTGATTTTGGTAAATCAAATTACTAGATTACTCCAAATAAAAAATCTCAGCATCATTTTATGTTTATTGAATGTTCTTTACTTTTTTGCTTTCATAAGGTGTGGGCTATTGCAGATTCAAAGAGACAGGGATATCTTGGTTTTGGAGAGTTCATTTCTGCTATGCAGGTTGTTACTTGCACACCAGTTTACCAAAAAAATATAATATTGTTTTAAGCCATTTAAGAGCTGAAAAGTTGTGTTTTTGTATTTTATTTTATTTGCAGCTAGTTTCACTTGCACAAGCTGGACATGAGATTACACATGATATATTGAACAAAAACAGTAAGAGTTTTCAGCTTGACATATTCTTTATGTGCAATTTGTAGTGGCTGAGCATAAATTTTAAGTCTACACCATGTGTACAGTGTGACTACTTGAGTTACAATGAAATGGATAATTATAATGTTTCCTGTCTATTGCAGTTAGTCTAGTAACATTGAAACCTCCTGTTATGGATGGTTTAGACACACTACTAGCAGTAAGTATTTTTTTCCTTTTAAAATCTATAGCTATTTATTATTATTGTTGTTGCTTACTCCTTTCTATTTTCTTGGTACAAAGTTTTTGATTGTGCTTATTTATTATTTTATTTAGAAGAAAAAGCACTCAATCAAGATAAACGAGCTTGATATAAATGGTAAGAAGCTTTTTACTTTTAATGATGAAATGATAATTGTTATTTTAGTTTCTGATCTATTTACTAATTGGCATTAGTGCAGGTAGTCCTCCAATGAAACCATCACCTACAGTAGAATGGTTTTCTTCAAAGCCTTCACGAAAGGTATTTTTTTTACTGCCTCTAATATCATAAAATGTGGCTGGAGTGAACTCTCATACAGAGATAGAGATGGCGATTGAGAGTTTGAGTCAGGAGAGGAGTTTTTGAGTTTGGGTCAAATGTGAGAGGGGGAGAGAGAGAAGAGATGGTTTTTTGGTTAGAATGGGTGGCAATACCTGGCATGTGTGGTTAAATGAATTAACGAGAGTAAAAAATTGTTTTATTTTGATATTTTCTAAACCTCAGGGAGTTTTCAGATATATTACAAAAATACAAGGGTATCTGTGATAATAACCATTACTTAATTCATTTCATTTCCATTAACTCGTTTCCTTTCCAGAAGTAAATAATGTCGCCTAAGACATCTTGGCTTAAATATGATGATTGCTTTTATTGTTATCTCCATATATTGTCTATAGTTCCCTTTTGCAACATTACTCATCTTTTTGTGACATCCTTAGGTATCACTTTCCTCTGTAACATCAATTGTTGATGGCTTGAAGAGGTTGTACATTAAAAAGTTGAAGCCATTAGAAGAGACTTACCGCTTTAATGATTTTGTATCTCCTCTACTGGTGAGTGAGCTTTGCTACCTAATTTGTCCTTTCTCCTTCTTATTCTTTAGGTTTTTATAATCAAACCGAATTTGCCCTACCGTCATAAGTTATTACCTGCTTCATTATTTGAAACTCTAATTGCCCCATCAGTCATTACTGAACCTGCATGGTGGTACTCAAACTTTATCATTCCTCTTGATTGGTTGTTTTCTGCAGACTAATAGTGATTTTGATGCCAAACCTATGGTTATGCTTTTGGGTCAATATTCTACTGGGAAAACCACATTCATCAAGCATTTGCTCAGAAGTAGTTACCCAGGCAAGCTATTCTCTCCTTTGCTTCTGTGTGCATGCTCAGTCTTGTTATTTTTGTCAAGTACAAAACTTATAATGGGTCTGTTTCTGTACTTTGTCATTTGCAGGTGCTCACATTGGACCTGAGCCTACAACAGACAGATTTGTTGTTGTTATGGTAATTGCAACTTAATCGATCTTATAATATTGCTTATATAATTGTCAAAAAATTTCTCTGCATATAAATGTGAATCATTGTTATGGTTGACCAGTGAAGAAAATTTCTCTTCTTTCTTCTCTACATACCAAGCCTCACGGAAGAAACTTTTTCTTTTACGGGCTACATAATTGGAAAGACAGATTCTTTCTGCAATATTGGTTTTTATATTACTCGGGTTTTGTTCAGCATCTCATTAGTGAGGCTTAGTAGGCCGAGAAATGCATTTTACAATCTTAGCTTTGTGTTCTTTGCTTTTTGACGGTTGCAATTGATAATTGGTCTAGAGAATGGTTCCTTGCAGTTCAACAGAACTGTGGTTTCCAGTGTTACTAATCTAGACTGTATCTTTCTATTTAATGGTCTTCCAAAATTTCATCATGTACTGTTTACCATATGTTTCTTCTTCTTGTAGTCTGGGCCTGATGAAAGAAGCATTCCTGGGAACACTGTTGCTGTCCAGGCTGATATGCCATTCAGTGGTCTTACAACTTTTGGAACAGCATTTTTGTCAAAATTTGAGTGTTCTCAAATGCCACATTCTGTGAGTTATTGCTCAGAATCATCCTAAAATTTCCAATCATTTGGCCTTTGTTTTATCGTAAAGTTGTTCCTTTTTATCCAAAAGCTGCTGGAGCACATAACTTTTGTGGATACTCCTGGAGTTCTATCAGGAGAAAAGCAACGAACCCAAAGAGCTTATGATTTTACCGGTGTTACTTCGTGGTTTGCTGCAAAGTGTGACCTAATCTTACTTCTGTTTGATCCTCATAAACTTGATATAAGTGATGAATTCAAACGTGTAATTTCATCTCTACGGGGTCATGATGATAAAATACGTGTGGTTCTCAACAAGGCAGACCAAATTGACACTCAACAAGTAAGTTTAAGGGAGTCATACCTTTGATTTCTTTTTCTTCCACATAGGTGGTGCTAACGGTGGCAAAGTGATCATTTGACGTTGACATTATATTGCAGCTTATGAGGGTTTATGGAGCATTAATGTGGTCATTAGGAAAAGTTCTAAATACTCCAGAGGTCATGCGTGTTTATATTGGGTAACCTCTTCCATCTTTACACATAGTAATAGTTTTGTTGAAAATCCTTTGAATGTATTTTCTTATACAATAGCAGGAGGCAATTCTTATGTGTTTCTTACACAGCTCAAGTCTCTTTTCACTCTCCCCTATTTTACAGCTCATTCAATGACAAACCTATTCATGAAACTGCAAGAGGACCACTTGGAAAAGAACTCTTTGAGAAGGAACAGGAGGATCTTCTTTCTGATTTAAAAGATATCCCAAAGAAAGCTTGTGATCGCCGAGTGAGTTGATTATTTTCATATTTGGAGTTGTCTTTCTTGTAATAAAATAGTTGCACTTGTATGTTCCATTTACCTGGAAATGGATAATCTCTTCCTTTAAGTTGATTTGATGGCTGTGAGCCTACTTTCATGGAATCATTAATATTTTCCTTTGTAGATCAATGAATTTGTGAAGCGTGCAAGAGCTGCCAAGATACACGCTTATATAGTTAGTCATCTAAAAAAGGAGATGCCAGCTATGATTGGAAAGGCTAAGACTCAACAAAAACTTACTGATAACTTGGAAGATGAATTCAGAAAGGTTTTAATTTCTATCACAATTACTTACACAAAAATACATGAATTCATGTAGTTATTACTTGATGAGCTGATATTAACTCTTTGATATAGGTACAAAGGGAATTCCATTTACCAATAGGGGACTTTCCAAATGTTGATCACTTTAAAGAAATCTTGAATGGTTACAATTTTGATAAGTTTGAGAAGTTGAAGCCTAAAATGATTCAAACCGTTGATGATATGCTGGGTTATGACATCCCTGACCTCTTAAAGAGTTTTAGGAATCCCTATGACTAGAAAAATAGTAGCAGCTTTGAGATGAAAATGGCATTCAGGCGCAAGAGTTGTTCGAGCTGTCCGTAGTTGTTAGTTGTTCTAGGGCTTTTCATTATTTGCATCATTCTACTCTCAAAGCTATGAACATTGTTTGCCTTCTCCATTACCTTTCATATTTCATGTAATAATCATGCTTATATACATTTGGAAACACTATGAATCTTAAAACTTATCATCAAAGCGGAGAAGTGATGTGCTTATGACCATCAATCCCTAATGTATTTATTAAAATCTATTGGAGAAATCTGTTGTTATGACTTATGGCATCATTGGAATATTCATAAGACATCATGGATAGGGTAAGGTCGATGTTTAAAGAAGAAACTGTCAATTCGATGTTAATTTAATCCAGTTTGTATGGAAAAAAAAAATCTAATCTGATTAATTGTTGGCTTAAACTTTTGTTATTCTTGGGGGCATATGGATGTTTAGATCTTTGTGTCTTTTAGTAATTTAGTGGGTCATTTGGCTTAAATATTTTTTTATAATTAAAATAATGTATTTTTTCTTTAATTATTTTTTTTAAAGCTAAATGATACTAATTGTAATCTAAAAAATTAAATAATACAAATAATTTAATTTAACACCATGACATTTTCCTCTCTTTTTATCAATTAAAACGGTTTCTTGTAGAATTCATTAAAGAAGGTGTCTTCTAGAGATTTTTAGTAGAATAAATTACGAAAAAATATTTTACTCGTATGAAAATAACAAACAAGAAAAATTGGTTGTAGTGTCCAATTTCTCAGAAAATTCACCAATTTTTGATTTATTAGAATCTCAAAATGCTTAGATACGCGCACGAACACACATATTAGCTAAAAAGTTTGCCTTTTACACCAATTATTTTATTTATTTTAATTTTTATAATATATTTAAAATAATATTAAAATTAATTTTTTTATGCTTTCAAATTAATGGTAAAAGTAAAATAATTTTAACATTAGTTATCATTTAGGATCAATTATCATATTAAAGAATGCTTCTAAATATTTAAACATAATAATGAAATAAGAATTACATTTAATAGAGACTAATTATATAATGATTACTACATTTATTAACAAATTTAAATATTATTTTACTTTTATAATTAAAAGAATAAAAAATTAATTTTATATTTATTTTAAAATTAATTAAATAAATAAATTAAAATAAATAAATAATTTTTTAATTTTTAACTGGTCTAAATAAATAAAAGTATTTTACATAAAATATGTACCTATATTATATTTACGAGGTTTTGTTTGTGTTTTTCTTTTGCTTCATATAAATGCTGCCACATCCATCTAGCTTCCTACTCTTATACATGGAAAAATGTAAATTTTTTATTTCGAAAAAATAACAAAAATAACACTTTTTAAAATTTGTAGTAATAAAACTAGCATTTTTTTGTGTTCAAACTTATATTTTTACAATTAAAAATGATTAATATGTCATTTTTCTTTGAACACTCATTCAATTAGAATTGAACGACAATAATTTAAGCTCATTCAATATTTCACGTTTAATATTATTAGAATGCTGGTTTTATTATTATAAATTTTAAAAGTATTATTTTTAATAATTTCTCTATTTCTTCTTTTTATTTACTTATTTTTTTCTGGGAAGTTGATCGAAAATGAATAGATACTTGAAATTGAAATTTTCTTTAATTTTGATAGAATGTTAGTTTGATGTGATTTTGTTTAATTTTATATCCCTTCAAACGGCATGTCGTTTAATTTATGCGATCCATTGATCCATTGATAGGCTGCAATGCAAGTCCTGCTGCTGGCATAAATATACATATTTCTTGAATTTCCCTCACATGTACAGCACAGTGTGCGAACTCTGAAGAGAAATTGATGTCACTACGACCGACACATCCTCTCTCTCTCTCTCATTCATTGTAAACTAGTTTGAGCATCAAAAGCTGCTTCCTTTTATCTCTTCCGCACTCGAAGATTTCACTCCACGGGTATGGTTATGACTTTTATTTCTATACGCGTAATATTTTAATTGTGACTATCTTTATGTTATTTTCTATTTCTTTCGTTCTTAATGTTATATTATCAACTGCACTTGTTAGCATCCCAACTTTTTAAAGATAATATGATGATTTTTGATAAAGTGATTGTTTGAGAACGATGCATGCCAGGTGTTTGATTAAATAACTTATGAAAAACCATTATTTTGATTTCTGAGAAAAGCAATTGTACTTGAAATTTTATAGGCATCTGCATCTAAGCTTGTGGTCTTTCTTTTGTTCTTCTATACCTCATTACCTCCCATGTATGCGCATTCATTTATTGGAGAAAACCTTGTAGCAATAGCTTCAAACAAGAATAATGAGCGTCAAGACTTGTCAGAGTCCTCAAGGCTCATGTACGGATAACTGATTATAGTGGTAAGTTTGACTTGGTTGCTCTAAAAAGACTTGTACAGTTGATTGGAAAAGAGAAGAAAAGTTAAGAAGCAAAGAATAATAGAAGAAATGTAATGAAGAAAGAAAATCATACAAAAGAACTATCTCACTTAATTGTTATGCTAAAGATTACATGCCAGTAATCTTCTACAAGCCTCCAAGTAATGGATGGAAAGTTGTGGAAACTATAGCAATTGGTTAGACAAGAGAAATATGTAGACTTTTTTGGTACCATCACGTTACTTATTGATTATGTCATGTTTGTTTTCCTCCTAAATATTTATGTCATGAATCATTATAGTTATGCAATTGTATTGTATATAATGTATTTAAAATGTGAGGCTTATGCGTAGCCACATCCAAGTAAAGCACCTCAATAGCCATTTATGCCTTTTTAATTAATTGGTCTTAGAATTGCAAGGAGAAGGTATAGTTGATTTTCCTAGTTATTAAGCAACTCATTTTATAATTGGTATTTGTGGTTAGGACTTAGGAAAGAAGTGAAGAAATGCTGCCACAGCGGATGAAAAAATCCTTAACTGATAACCCAAAGAAACTTGCGAACTTGATTGACCTTGTAAATCTTCCATCCACACTGAGGGAATTTGTGGGACAGTCTCAGGTTTCACGACTTGATTGTTTCATGCGTGTTTGGTCATACATCAAAGACAAAAAGCTCCAGGTTCTATAAAATTCCCATTTATCATTATGCTCTTTCTATCAGTATTTTTTATGCATTGGAAGTTCATTCATATCACCATGAATCCTGATGTAAAATTTTCATGTAGGATCCAAACAACAAGAATCTTGTCAATTGTGATGAAAAGTTGAAGAGTATACTGTTGGGTAAGCCGCAGGTTGAATTAGTTGAACTTCCTGCACTGATCAAGCTACATTTCCCCAAAGGACCAAAGTAAAATTTTTAGTTGAAGAGACTTGCATGTTTCTACCTCAATATATTCTCTTTTGTCAAAGACATCATTTGAGATTATGGCTACTTCATGCTGTAAAGACTAAATGATGATTGATGTCTCTTTCTTCATGATGCTTTTGGTTGCTCGGTATTTTTGATAATATGTTGAACGTCCTATATGTAATGCATTACACTTTACGTCATACGTGCTTCTAATAGATTAAAGATATTGTAGTATGCTTGCTTCTCCCTCTATATATATGATAGATCATAAGAGGAATATCTTTCAGGAGATTCTATTGTCAATTTAACAAGTCTGGAACGCTAGGGAAATAGCTTTAATGTGTACATAAACTTGGTATATATAAAAAAAAAAAGATTGGTTACAAGGTTTTATGTGACGAAAATTCAGAGCCTGAACTTAATTTTACCATAGAAACTGAGCTAGAACATTCTTGAGTATGCAATGGGTGACTATGTAATTGGTCTTCTCTGTTGTGTGGAAGGCATCCCAGAACACATATTTGCTGGCATCTGAACATGTAAAAGGGTTTATCTTATCGCACATGTATCCCATCTCAAACAATCCCGTGCCACAACATGCTGTAGCTGCATTTTCAAATCCTGTATTGAAAAAGAAAAAGAAAGAAAGCAATTAGTAAATTAGACTCCTGGACAATTCATTCTTGTTGGAGACAGAAAAGTGGGGGTATAGTGATAAGGTTCTTTAGCTATTGGATGGATTAATATGATTATGTTACAGGTGCTTTAACTATTGGATGGATTAATATGATTATGCTACAGGTGTAGTCTCCAACAAAAGTATCGTCAAAATCAGCGTCTTTATGGTGACTGATGACCCTTGGCTCAGAGGTGCAGGGTCCACAGTCACATTTTGCCATAATACATCATACCAAATTACCAATTGCACTTCTAGAAAGAACACGTTGAAAATGTCACAAGTCTTACCAAAAGAAATTGGGTTCTGGATCATGTCCAACAGAATGTCATAAGGGTTTGAAAACAACAGTTCTGCTCCAGCAAGTTCCGGTTTGAGCTTTCCTATCAATCCCTGTAGCTTCATGTTGAAATCTTTGGCCAAATTATTATACCCTTCAATGCACCCACGTCAAAAGAATATATTTGCCAAACTGGTAAAGCTCTGTGATGATATTTCTAGCAATCTGAACTAGAAAGTTTTGGTACTCTTCTATGGAAAATTATAATGACCTGTCTGGCATTATGTAATAGTTTTCCAGGAAATCATTTGTTCCTATACTCGTCAGGTATAGTGCTTCACTCAGTACCTCATTTGCTTTCTCTTCGCCCAGCCCAGATAGTCTCTTCTGGTATTCCTTATAGTGATCCAATTCTTTCCACATAGATATCATAGACTGCAAGGCCATGTAATAAAACAAAAATGAGCTTATAACTTAAGAATATCGTAGCCTATATTTGTACTAGGTCTTACTAGGTAGTGGAGCAAAATGAAGAAAAGTTGAAACTTGACTAAATTTGACTCACAAGCACATTTGAAGTGGCATTGTCATAACCAGTTCCTGCAGAAGCAAAGCAGACTAGAGTAGCAAAATCCTTTATGCCGTAATTTCGATCCAAATATGCAGGTATGGTTGGCTTGATCCCATAAGCTTCAGAGATGAAGTCTGTTGGAACTCTACCATTTGAAAACCGTCCAGTAGGCTGGCCGCCAAAGAAATCCCGGTCATAAGGCGGAAAATTACTCTTTAAGACAGTAGAAATTTGGTGGTTGTTCCCTGCATCCACAGAAGAGTCCCCAAATACAATAATTGATGGAACTTTTGTATTTACTTTAAGAAGTTGCAGTGAGAGATGGACTAAGAGGAACTAGTGAAGGGCATTGTGTTTGTGTGCTATCGTTTCTTGTTTCTGCTTTTGTAATTTCAATGGTTTAAGGAATGATGATTTGAGGTGGTTGGTAAGCTGATAAGGAATATTTGGATAGAGTGGCCACGTGAGGAACCAGATACGTTTTTAGAAAGCACTTTGTGCTTAAGATACCTAGGAAGATTAAGCACAATGTTAATTCTGAACGGCATAAATTGGATAAACATTAATTTTTATTTGTAGTAATATCAAACACTTGTTTTACCAAACCTTAGAAAATGTTAATGGGGATTAGACCCTTGTGAGGGTGGAGAGGAATTTTGGAAGCAAGAAAGTTCCTTAATAAAGGATTGAGATGGAAAGTTTGGCAGGAAGAGTTTAATTAAGATATGGGATCCGGAGCCTTGGATTTCTGATCAGATGCTTTAAAGCCAAATCTTAGTGTTAAATGGGTGAGAGAGCTAATGAACTCAACTGGCCTGGGATGAATGGAATGTGGACATAGTCAATAATGTTTTCTAGAAAGTGGATATTGAAAACTACTCCTATTTCTGAAGAAAGGAGTGAATGTTAAATCGGGTTATAAATTAGCTATGTCACTCCAAGCTGTAGATGTGTTTGAGAAGACAAAATCAAATGTCTATACCAGAGCCTGTCAATTAAGCAAAAAAGGTGAGCAGCGGTGGAAAGTGGTTTGAAAACTCAACCTCCCTAGTAAGCTCAAAGTTTTCCTTTTGCAATGCCTACATTACATTCCGCTTCTGCCTATGAGAGCAAATCTAATTACAGGCTAGAAGGTGTAAAGTTGCCACGTGTGTGTCCGTTATGTCAAGCACTCACTGCACCATTTATTGTAAAACAAGCTTTGGATTATTTCCAGGAGACTGAGGAAGCTAGCTCTCCAACTTTTTCCCTGAAAAGTAGGGATGTCAATTTGATCATACGGTTTGGGTACCCGCGGGTATCTGACCCGTTCGAATCAGTTCGGAAACGGATCGGAGCATTATCCATTTGATTTAAAACAGTTCGGTTCGAGGCAAAAATCCGTTCGATTCAGGGCACCATTCGAATATCCATTTATTTACTAAAAATTTTAATTATATAAAAATTTATAACATTTTTTTTCCATTTTTTTTTTAAAAACGGGTTAACAGTTCAATTTTTTGACCCGCAGATATTACCCGAACCGAACCGAATCTATTTTGTCTGAAACGGTTCAGTTCAATTTGAACCACATGTCAAAACAGTTCGAATCAGATCTGATCCGAACCGACCCGTTGCCATCTCTACTTTGTCGTTTGTTTTATCGAGTTATTGTTTTATTTATTCTGTTCTTTTGGCGCTACACTGATGAGTATGTGTAATTCTACTTTTTTTTTAATGAAATTCTATCGACTTTGAAGGAAAAAATTCATAAATTAAATTTAAATTATTGTAATATTTGTGTAAATACTATTACGCATGGCAAATAATAAAAAAGAAAGTGACTTGAGGGTTGAAATTTAGTGGAGGCGATTATATTAATTATTACAATTTAAGATATTTAATAATTTAAATGTTAAAATTTATATATATTTATAATATATATAAAAATTTAAATAATGTATAATATTTTTTTGATAAAATTATTCTTATATTTTAAGCTGTTGATATTAATTATTTTTTAAAATATATTATTACATTAAATATTAATAATAAGTAAAATGTATTTTTAAAATAAAAATTTTGACAAAATTATTCTTATATTTGATAATAAAGAAATATCTCGTACTTTAAATTAAAAAAAATAGGGTAATAATCTAACAAAATCTTTTTTAACTAATATTATTTTTATATAAATATTGCATTTATAATGTAATTATGTTAGCCTAATTTTTCAAAAAATAAAAAAATGCACATATTTTATAATTTTAAAATTTAAATATTTTAATTAAAAATTTGTACGCGGTCTTGAATTACTCTTATAATTAATTTATAAGCTTACAAATATTTATTTTAAACATAAAAATTTATAAAGAAAAAAATTAAAATAATTAACATGTTCTTGCTCTAATGTTAAGGTAGAATTTGATTTATTAAATGTGAAATTAATAAAAATAATAATTATAATAAAATTAAATATAAAGAAAATAATATTATTTTTATAATATTTATTTAAATAATATAATTAAAATAAATAATAATGTTAAAATAAATATAAAATTATAAATGAAATAAAATTAGAAAATAAATTTTTTTTATTATTAAAAAAATAAGATGATAAAAAAAAAATTATAAAGGATTATATAAATTATAAAAAAAATAAAATTATAGTATATTTTTGAGAGCCGTAAACATAATAAAAATAATTGGTACTGTTGTTTTTCTTTCTCAAGAAGTACCCTCTCTTAAGTCTCCGATAAGAAAAGAACAAAAAGAGTTGTTAAAAAGAAAAAAGAGAGATAAAGAGAGAGCTGCCAGTGGCTAGTAATAGTAAACAGAAGCACAGAAATCGGTTTCCATGGCATCTTCCAAGCTTCAAGCTTTATGGAACCACCCTGCAGGACCTAAAACTAGTTCGTATTATATCCCTTCTTTATTCAGTCTCTCAGTGTTTTCTTGTTTTTATTTTCCTCTGATTTGTTTTGTCCTTAAGATTTTTAATTGCTAATTAATTTCTCCGTAGGGTGGTGTTTTCCAATATCTTTTTTGTTTATAATATGCGATCTGGTAAATATTGATGATATTGGAAATCTAGGTATTTTCTTCGCATGGTGGTAGGAATTCGAAGATTTTATTTCCTGCTCTGGTAGATTTCACCATGGAAAGTGTAAATCAGGTTGACTAATTGGAATCATGTTTTGGGTTTTACTTAATTGGGCTCTATTCGCATCAAAAGAAAATTAATCATTTGAAATTTGGTAATACTATTACTAATTATCAATGACCAGTAATTTAGTCAAATATCACAATGCTCCTCTAAATTTCAAAATGGTTCAATCAATTCCTTGCTGCATGAAAATATGAAAGTTCTTATGGGTCTAACAAGGGTAGATCATTGAACTATTTTTGAAACTTAGAGGAGCCTTGTGATATTTGGCCAAAACAGGGTAGTTGTTGATAAATGATAATTAACCTTATAAAAATTCCTTTAAAAGTGAAAACACAGGTACTTTTTTCTTTGTTGTATACTGTTTTTCAACATTGGTTTATTGAGAAACTGATGGTTTCTCGTACAACTTACAGTTCATTTTTGGGCTCCTACTTTCAAATGGGGCATCAGTATAGCAAACATTGCTGACTTCTCAAAGCCACCTGAAAAACTCTCTTATCCTCAGCAAACAGGTATGCTCCTCAAATCTATTGAAAAAATAATTATAACAAAAGGGCATAAAGTTTCATTACGTGCCTTAAAAATTAGGTTGAATATGCCTTTCCTTGGAAAGGGGCTGCTTCCATTTTCTGGTTAGAGATCATTATGTTCTTTCCTATGCAGCTGTAACTTGTACGGGAATCATATGGTCGCGCTACAGTATGGTGATTACTCCGGTAACTTTTTTTCAGCTCTGAAATATCCAAAGATTTCTGTTATAAAATATTTTTCTGTTGTCTCGCTATATGCTCTATCTTAGTGGTTAGTGCCATGTATGAAGCTGGTTGAACATAATGAAGCCATGTTTAATACTACAAGTGATCATAACTGCTTTACTGCTAATTTATACTCCAATCTGATGTCCATCTTAAATTCTTAATGCTCTCCCTGGGTATAGGATATTTTATTAACATTTTATTCCCTCATTATTTGCATGCTTCCTAGTTTCAAGAAAATTCCGTTTAGTGGTTTAGGTATCATGGAATTGTTTCTTGTCTGTTTAACATGTAGCCCGTTTTGGGATTGTTAGTTTGCTCCTTAATGAGCGTACGTTGTTGAAGATTAATTATCACTTTTAATATAAATCCATTTGTAGCAAAGTTTACCCAGTGGCTGGTTAAGATAGTAGGTAAAAAACAATACGCTTATTAGAATTATTGCACAAAGATGCCTTATTTTTAGAAAATATAGGCTATTCAATTGGATAGAAACTGTCCTCGCAGACTGGCACTGATCCTGGTTAACACTCTTTTGTCACATAATTCATTATATAATTAATCATCTAAAGTAGAACAAATTTTATTAGGATGATGTTGCCCTGAGTTTCGCAAAAATGATTTTTATTGGATTTTTAGTTTTATGTTTAATAGATTTAACTTTCTCTATCCCCGTACATGTTCGCTGGTCGGTATAGAAAACAAGATAAATGGGAGGATAACACTTATATTAGTAAATCCCAATCATCGACTTGGTGGTTGATTGAACATGTTACATGAATAGTGTGTGATTGCTTACAAGTGAAAGTGGTGTTTATGCTGCTAAGGACAGTTTCTCATAACTCTCATATTATACTGGTATTGCAGAAAAACTGGAACCTTTTCAGTGTTAACATTGCCATGGGTTGCACAGGGTTGTATCAACTATCACGCAAAATTAAGTAAGCCGTTGTTACATCTCTTCCCATTTATGATTTTGCCTCTGCTAGAAGATTTTTCTAGAAATACCTATCTCATAGACAAATGCCTCGCTTCTTTAAAATGTGAAGTAGATATGTAATAACAGTTACAGTTGGTGCATATATGCTGTCGCTGGATTATTTAGAAATTTTGTAAACAACTACTTCAAGTGCTTGTGGCAGCTGTTGTATCTTTGTATCTAGGTGTCTATTGATCGGTTTGATCTGTGGGTTCTAATGACTGGTCTGCCTTTGCTTTCAGGCATGACTACTTTTCTGAGACAGAAACAGTTGCTGCAGAAGAGCAATGAGTCAAACACCAACTTCTCTGGAGTTGTTAGCACTTGTTCGTCTGCTATTTTTTACTCTTTTTTTTTTATATTAATCCTTTATGTTTCATTGTAACGTTATATTTGTGGAAGACGCATGTTAAGAAAATATTGTTTTTTTTTGTTGTTGTCATTAGTTCTGTTAAGTGTTCCTGAAATAAATTTCAAGTGGAGCTAAGTAGTAGAATTCTTTGTCGAACTGGAAGCTGCCTGATAAATTGTTAATTTCTGAGAAGAAACTTTGTTTGAAGAAAATTCGGAATCCTGTTTTCCTTTTAAAACTCCCTACTAGTGTAGGTACTAGGCTATAAAAAAACAAGTACTTACAAACAATTCAACAATGATTTGATGTTCATCTTATCATGATTTTTAAAAGGATAAGAACAATTTTTGCTTCAGAATTCCGTAGTTTGCAATTGAGGCATGAGCACTTGTATTGGTTCCCATTATTTTTGAATTAGATAAGGCTAAAACCTTTTACTTGAAAAAATTAAATGATAGTTTAGTTGGTTGAGTATAGTATTTTTTAAGAAAGCATGATTAAAACGTATCAATTTTTGTCTTATCGATTAAATTTAAAATGAAAAAAAAAAAAATCATAATTTCATGTGTTTACTTTTTTTAATTATTGGTTTTGGCTGAATTATAATTTCTCGATTACTCGACTCAATTGTTACATTTTCTCCATCCATGAGCATGTCATAATATATATCACAATTGTGTATTTAAAAAACTCAAGTACAAATTGTAAAAAAAAATGATATTTTTCGCATCCCTTACAGAGAGGTTCTGGAAGCTTCTGGGAGCTGTAAAACAAAAAATATTTTTTTTTCTTTCTTTCTTTTAACGATAATGCCCCCCCGCCCCCCGGTACATTTCCAAATCCTCGTTTCGTGTTATTCAATTACACAAACCAGTCTGACAAAAAACAAAAACAAAAAATTATACAAACCATCGAAAAAGGGTAATTTCGTCACTTGAAAAAAATACCACCGCGAATATCCAGCTCCGTTTTGCCCCACTGTTCATCCTTCTTCCCCCAGTACACACGTTTTTACTCCTTCAATTTCTCTCGCTTTCTTTGATCCCAAAAACCTTCTCTATAATCTCGATACTCGTTGAATTCATCTAAGCTGTTTAGCCATGTTCGTGTCTAGAGCATTAGCTTGCGCGTCGAGGACAATATCGAGGACTTCTCCTCTCCTCTTTACCCCTCAAAATCACCCGTTTCCGATACCCTCCAATCAGTATCACTCTCTTCTCAAAGAATCTCTCCACAAGGTACACCATAAAGCTACAATGTTTTTGCAATTTTACACAAGGGTTTTAATAGGGTTTAAGGTTTTGGTTGTATTTCTTTACTGTTATATGTTTCATATTAAATTTTGGTTCCTTGCTTTCTTCAAATGGTTTTAATGTTATGCCTACTGGTTTACTTTATGAATTTATTGGTTTTGTGTATAAAAGCTGCAAAATTTGGAGCTTAAAGTGCATGTTTTAGGATAATTTATCATTTGGTCTCTGATTTTTTTATTTATTTTTTTGATACGATGATCGCCTTATGTGGTTTTATTATTGCTCTATTTATGCTTTTGAAGTTCCTAACTTTTTGTTATGAGTTGGTTTGTATTGCATGGTTGGTGTTCCAATACTTTCATTGTCTTTTTGAAAGGAATTCACTCGGAACTCTAATTTTAATTGAAATCTTATTCTTCATATGATTTATCAGATTATGAATGTAAAGTCTGGGCCTAGCCTTTGGCAGGTCATGTCTATGTAACACTCACAAGTCACAACAAGGTTAATTCGAATATCATTACCCTTGTATTCTCATGAATTTATTCATTAAGTTAGTTTTGTCCGTGGAGGTTCTTCTATACTTATTAACAATAAAGTTATCAATAATTACTTATTCTGGTCATCTGGAGTTCTTTTGACCTTCGAGTATTAGTGCCAAAAATTTGATTTTTTAAATACTCGAGACTCAAAGATTAATAGTATATTCTGGTAAGTTTGTGTATTGTTTCCAATGCTGCAGTTGGTTCCAGGTCATATTTCTCCATTCCAGCTTTTAGCTCTCAATTCGCCACCTTTACAAAGATACGGGCTGTCCTCATCTGCATCTGAGCCTTCTGACAAGAAACAGAGTAGTGTAGAGAATAGTGGTGCTTCCACTAACGGAGACTCCACAAAATCTAGCTCTGATCAAACTGGAGGGAGCAAAACGGCCAATCTTAATAATGAATCAGGTTCCATGTCCAATTACCAGTCCACTATGGCTCAAACTAAAAGGAGAAGAGGTACTAAACGAACTTCATTTTCTGATTCAGATTCGGAGGGCGAGAGTGCACCATCCTACGATGATTTGGTCGAACTCATGACGGAGAAGGAAGAGCTCCTAAAGTTGAAACACAAGGAGATTGAAACAATGCAAGACAAAGTTCTCAGAAGGTATGCAGAAATGGAGAATGTGATGGACCGGACAAGACGTGAAGCAGAGAATTCAAAAAAGTTTGCCATACAGGTTATTTTTTGTGATATCTTCATTTTTTTCAGTTCATCGGACATTCAAGCCCTTTTTTTTTCGTAGTTATTTAGTCGTTCTGGAAGTGCTAATTAAGCTTATGCTTAAAATTTTGTTGCAGAATTTTGCAAAGAGTTTACTGGATGTTGCAGACAATTTGGCAAGAGCTTCTTCTGTTGTAAAAGAGAGTTACTCAAAGATTGATGTATCTAAAGACTCTGCAGGAGCTTACCCACTTTTGAAAACACTTCTCGAAGGTGTTGAAATGACTGAGAAACAACTTAATGAGGTAAAATAATATTACTTCACCTCCAATTACAAACAGAGCATCATGAATGTATTTTCTTTTAAAACTTCAGAAAAATGTTGAGGAAGGATGTTCAGAAAATTTCCATCATATTTTAAATTAGATTACATATGCTGTCAATATAGATGGTTCTCTTTATTACGGTTCCATTATCTATATCACCTCTTTTGTCAATTAAGTTGTTTAGCTTCCACTGGCACTGGCCAAGCACATCCTTCTTGCTGCAATGGTATTGCGAACAGGAAACCCTGTTCCTTTTGGTTTTAATGTTCTTGGAATGTTGGCACTTTTGTAATGTCACTTTGGATGTTAAATGTGTTACTAAAAAATGGCTAATGATGGATGCCTTTTTTTTTCCAGGTATTTAAAAAGTTTGGAGTAGAAAAGTTTGACCCAACAAATGAGCTGTTTGATCCTCATAGACATAATGCGGTATTCCAAATGCCTGATGGTTCAAAGCCTCCAGGCACTGTTGCTGTTGTTCTGAAGGTATGAGTGGGTTAACCTTTTTCTTTCATTAATTTTGTTCGATTCCTTTTGCAATGATTTTCAGAATATGAAGGTCTCTAACTCTCTATGCTGCTGCTTGGCCTTTGTTTCCTGCCCCCAGTCAAAATGGGTATTCGAGGGATCAAGCGCCAGATAGAAACACATATTCAATTTCTCTCTTATTGGAACCATGAACACCGCTTGTACTTCTATGCAAGCAGAAAATGCATATGGTCTAACTTTTCATATTCATCTTATTTAGTCATGTTTCATGGACCTTTTTTCCTTTGAAAAATTTAGTTATAAAATTTTCAAATATAAATCAATTTAGTCCATAATATAATTGGACCAATTCTGTCCTTCACTTTTCAAAGATTGGATTGATTAAATCCGGGACTAAATTGGTCAAAACTAGTTAAAGCTTTCAAAAGCTTGAATTACTTAAATGAAAAGATTTTGGATTTATGTACTAAATTGGTCAATTTCTAAGGATGTCCTAACGTCTAATTTAACGTGTTACTATTCAGAAAAGGTTCACTCTGATAGGACATTGTATGAACTGTTCACGTGACAATATATATTTGGAGCTTGTTCTTCTAAATATATTATTATGAAGAGGGAAGTATATATTTGAAACTTGTTCAAATGTCTTATCCATTGATTTTAATATTGCAGGCAGGATACACGCTTCATGATCGAATTATTCGGCCAGCTGATGTTGGTGTTACTCAAGCAGTGGAGAATGATGCTGCCGATGATAATGCAGCGTAGGATGAATTTGGTGCATCTGAAAGCCGTCCAGAGTAAATGCTGCAGACAGAGGGCCAAAGTCTCAGAAGTGAACTGTCCTGAATCATTGAAAATTTTGTATTTGTTTTTGAGAGAGGATTGAAGTATATTATATTTTCTCGTTTGGTTAGATGCTCTTTTCCACCCCAATCGGATGGCAGTAATAATAGTTTGATTTTTAAACTCACTATCTAGTTAAAGTTAAAACGGTTTCAAAACATAGCTTTAGAACTTGTTGTAAAGAGGCTGATTCTATGTTAAATGTTAGTTGCGTTTCGTATTACTTGTTGTGACCGATGAATTGGTATTTTTCCAGAACTACTGCGTAGTTTGATTAATTTCTTTTATTGCTACTAATTCTACAATTACGATAAACGATCGAAAAAATAAAGAAAAAAGAGGCAACTTATCTGGTCCCACCTTTTTGGGGGTAAATTGCAAATTAACCATAGCTTCTTAACTATAATACTACGACCAGTTACACTCTGGTATCAAAGGAACATTCAGCAAACCTAATAGGAATATGAGCTAAGCCTACATCTTGCTAACAACATAGAAGATATCTCATATTTATGCAGTAGGCATAAAACTAGCATTATATGTTTCAAGTGTCACTTGAATCTTGGAAATTACTATGGACGTCAAACCGTTGACCAAAACCCACTTGAACTCGTTCTCTTCATTTCAGCTTCTTGGACCTGGCCAACAGAATCAAGGTTGATCTTCCCTTTCAATCCCAATCCTAGATCCAAAGTGCTCATTTTTGACACCTTTGATGCACTCTTCTCTAATTCCTGCAACAAGGAAGAAACTATTATCTCACCACTCCAGTTTTATATGATCAATTATTCACAGGGTTTTTTTACCTTTCACCACCCCTTAAAAAAATATGTTTTTTATCTAATGAAAAAAAAAAAATACATGCACCGCATAAAAATAGTGAAAAACATGTCTTTTACGTTATTAAAAAAATATATGTGCTGTGAAGGAAGTTAAAAATAAAACTAATCTGTGAAGGGTTATAGCATGTAATTAAAACTTATCTCATTTACATAATATCAAGTTAGGGGAAAAAAAAATCATGTTGTGAAGCAGACTGCATCAGAATTCCTATTCAGATCAAGGGAGGGAAACAAGATATTGGTGTTCTTCAAATTCACATTATTTGACTGAAACTCAAAATAAAAAATTATAGTAGGTCAATAATTTTGAGATTTGTGCATACCTATTGTATGATGTAACAGAGAGTACTTTCAAAGAGTATCATCTAGTATCACCAAGTGAATTGAACAATTTATTTTCATGAACTCCCCTAACAAATGAATCAGAAAGCACAAGTTTTCTTCAGATGAGCAGTAGAGCTTTATTTATCTTTCAACAAGTAGCAGCCTACAGTTATTTAGATATTGACTTTATTGATCAGCAAAAGACAAGGAGTAGAATCGCACAACAACTGAGAAAATTAGGCAGCATGATAACAGTGCACAGTTGAGAATTAAAACAAAGCAATGATGACTTTAATTCTCTTTGAAACATAGGTCAAACTTTCAAAAGAGAGAAAATAACTAAGTCTGAGAATAACGGCGTCACCTCAGTTTCTTTCTTCAAAGTGTCATTTATGTTTGGGTTCCCATGCATCTTATGATCAACAGTGGTTGCTGGCTGAGCTGTAGATTGGTCGACCACAATGGTCTCCTTTGCTTTCACTTCATCTTCAAATTTTCTATCAGCAACCTTCTTATGCTGTTCCAGCACGGCAATCTGCATAGAAAGGTAAGCAATCAATTGACCAAAAAAATTTATGTAGCATAAAATCAAAGAAGTGATTTCTAATTTACTTTATAAATGATCATAAATATAATAACTATCTTTCCGAATTTACTGTATCAATAACTGATAAATATCTCAAAACTTACATGTATTGAAGTTACATTCAGCATAATGATGAAGGACACTACTTACATCACATAAACTCACATTTATCGCTTTAGAGAACCACACAAATGTTTTTAATTATTATTTATATATAAACAACGAACTTATTTGCTAAATTAGCTATAAAAACAGATTTTTTTATAAAAATAAATAAAAGAGAGCTTATAAACTTGGGAGGAAAAAAAGAAAAAAAAACATAAACAAATAAATTAGAGAAAATTTCAGCTAACAATTAGGGTAGAAAAACTTTGAAAAAGAGAAAGTATGGTTCAAAACATAAACCAGCTAATGCTCTACTGTTGCTGCAGATAGGTAAATTCATACTTAATTTCCAACATCTACTTTCTCGCTTAACGAGTGTCTGGAAACCCCCAAGTTTTTCAGCAAAACTGATAAATGATAAACCCTAATGGCTTCAAAACAAGTCACTGAAACATAAAAACCACATGCATGCGAGTTTCACTGTCTTCACTTCACATGCGTACTTACAGGAGTGTAACGGAACTTTCTTCGCGGCGGCTCATCCAGCGCGCCGTCGGATACGGAGTAAGGCTCGGTGGAAACCACAGCTGAGGAGCTGGGAGGGATTGGTGTCCACCGACAGAGAAGGAGGTGAGAACCACCGTTGTTGTTGCTGCTGCTGATGTTTCTGCCATTGGGTTGAGCGTTCTGGTAACTGACGGTGGATGATGAGGAAACATGGACCCACCGCTTCTTCCACTTCCTAACTGGGCCGTTGAATACAGTTGGTGCTGGGCCGTATCTTGACGATGCTCGGCCCAATCTCGATCCGACTCCCTCCATTTTTGTCCCAAAAATGAGAAAAGAATATGGCTACTTTAACTTTCTGGTCGGATTCTTCTTTTTCAGAGTTGTTCTTCTTTGTCTTACAGTGTGTGTTTTCTATTTGATAGTTCTACTAGTAAGCTTGAAGGATGAGCTTGAAGGATGAGAAGACAGTGACAGAGTGATAAAGAAAGGTAGAATCGTAGAATACAAACGGTGCCGTTTAAGAAAAACCATTGGTTATGTGACAGCCAAATGTTCCGTGACTTCCGTCAACGTCTAGTGCATATCGTCTTGACTCTTGATCCGCGCTCGCAGTTTAGGGGTTATATGAAAAAAAAAATATCAACACTTTTTTTCTAAATTTTATTTAATAATATTAATAACAAAAATATAAAATGAAATCATATTATATTATTATATATTGAATTGGTTCATATCCAATTTTCAACCTAAAAAATCGATCCACATGATTTCGGATCTGATTTGGAACCTTTGGAATCAAATTAACTTAATAAAAAGAAAAATAATAAAATAAAAAACTAACAATTTGTGTTGGATGGATTTAGATTGGATAAATTTAGAATACCTAGCCTCTACTTGCATTGCAATATTATAAATATGCTGATGTTTCAGGTGTGCTTTACAACTTGTGGTTTGTACTCTTTTAATTGTTAATCCTTCAACCATTATTCGGTTAATGCGTTTATATTAATTAAGAGAATGACGTCGTCGATGAGAGTTTATCAAAAACGTACTTGAGCTCACGGCGTACGCTCTATCCAACAACAATGGAGCTTTGTATCCAAAGTAGTAGCTCCAAGAACATCTTCTACAACTACAACTTAAATTGAAGCAACTCTTGCCACTGGCTAGCCCGTACATATCTACCAGATGTCCAGACCCAATTGTTCAGCTAAAAAACAAAGCATCTTTGAGCTCTATTTAATCCTTGCCACAACCATTCCCTTCTACAACCTCCCTCTCAATTTCGCCATTATTCGTGTCTAGTATTAACCTCTTATTCTCCGGTAACTTTTTGGTCGGATAAAGGCTAGCTTCCAGCTAATATAAAAGGTCACGGTATTAGGCCAACGAAAAGAGTTTCCAACTAATATAGTAATCCCACATTGAGAGAAAATAACAAATATCAGTGTTTGTACTTCGTATAACAGTAGGAAAATTAAGTTGTCCATACAACATTCTTTTGAAAGCATAGAAGAGTACGAATCAATGCATAGTCAGATCTTACTTTTAAACACAGTTATTATTGAAAGATGATGATAGTTTGGCAATACGTAGACACGAATTTAAAAAAAAAAATTTGGGATATATATGTCCAACTAGACCTATAAGACTAATTATGAAAAAGGAAATAATCACTATGTACAAGAAAAGATTGCCCATGGTTAAAATTTAAGGATTGTTAACCTTGGAAGGAAGACAATTGTCTTGACAGTATGAGTGAGTTAAAGATTAAGAAAAGTTAAATTGGCATAAGTAAATCTATGATTCATGATCTCATATCCCGAAAATTTGTCTAGTGTCTGTCCTTTAGTACTCGGCCAAGCTTCAGAAACAGAGCTCGCTGTTCCTCAAATGAAAGGTTCCTCGATATCTGCAACATCATTATCATATTTATGTTCCATCTTTTAATTAGATACATACGAACATTCTAATGGACAATTCACCACTTTGAAAAAAAATAATAAAATACAAGTTTACCTGATCCAAAAACATTTCTACTGAATAGTCCTGAGGAACAACAAAGGACTGATAATAGATATAGGCAAAAACAGCCATTACCATCTGTAAAAAATAAATAATGAAAAAAGAGAGGAATAAATTAAACGAGAATCCCGTTGTAATGAGAATTCCTAATAAAAAGCAATAACTAGTGATAAAATGAAACTGTGGAACCTGTTTGAAATAAGGGAAAGGAGCACGGGTAGCACATAGAAAGCTATTATGTTACATGGAATTTTCATTTTCGTCGAGTATATTGTGTCCAAACAATGCAACATAAACATGTAGTTACTGGTCACTCTAGTTTGGTAAAAATTGACAAAAATGATTGTATCGATCATTAGATGAGTATGCAAATATTTATAATACTTTGTCATAAAAGAGTCCATGTAACATAGATTGATTGATAGAAAGTTATTTAGATAACAGATAGAACAGTTTACTTGGCAGTCCATTCTATCGGTAAAACCACCATGTCCTGGAATACTGTCACCAAAATCCTACACAGATATGTTGATTGAAATGAGAGTGTCAAAATGAAAGAATTAATAATTAAACCTATACTGATATGTTAATTTATTTTTAAAACAAAAATTCATCACCTTACCTTGATTTTAAAAGCTCTCTTAAAGCCACTAGCGAAAAAGCCTCCAAAAGGTGCTATTATCGACGCAAATAAACCTAACCATAGAGCATGCCATTGCACTGGCAAAATTGACATCCCTTTCCATGGAAACTACAAGATAGAGTTATTCTCTTCATATGATAAGAGTAATAAAATAATATTCCATGCATAAAATTAAAATGGCATGTTCATCTATATATTTTGCTAATAATATGATCTATGTTACATCGCTCACTCACCCAATGAGGCAACCATGCCGGGAATGGATGATACTCAGGCGTAAAAAGAGGACCAGGATCACAGTAAAGCCAACCAGTTGATAAGTCCTGCGTGCACATGTTTCCTCCATATGACCATAGCATCAAATTAAACATGTTAATTTATTTAAACTAGCTAAAATGACTGGAATGAGTCAAGACAGTTACCCTTCTTGGACAAGTAAGCCACTGGAAGCGGCCTAATATGTTTGTAAACTGCAAAATAATGAAGAAACTATTATAGTCAGATGGACAGGCATGGTTGTTAAGTCATAGTAATGGACGGTTCAAGTCGTTAATGTTATGTAAATGAGGCTTGCTTACCATAAAAGCTGAAATCAGAGTTGCAATTGATGCTCCTATAAAACCTTCCCATGTTTTCTTTGGAGAAAGCTTGATGAGAGGGGTTTTCCCAAAGAAAAACCCAAATATATAAGCGGCAACATCATTCATAACAATGAGTGAAGCTGGTAGAAGAAACCTGAATATCATTTGTAAACTTATCATCAGATTAGATAATCAGACTGCAAATGCATAGTTGGAAAGGGGATATATATTGATATGTTCAACGCCTCAAACTAACACAAAAAGCTTCAGCTTTCTTTTCAATGAAAAAAGAAACTAACAGAGACTTCTAATTCTAGCATGAAAAATTCTTAAATTTATATGCAATTGTTACCGAAGACGAAATAAACCTGTCAAAAGCAGAATAATTAAGCAACATACATCAAAGAGTGCCTGCTAGTACAGTTGGAAAAGGCTTTACATTTCTTTGAGTTATTAGTTTGAATCCCCACCAAAAAATGGCGAAATGTATTAATAAAAAAATGTGACAAAATTGGCACAGCAATACTATGTCTAATTGCTTATAATTCAATGATGTTACCAGAAAATCCCTTCAAAAATGTTGGCAACAGTGAATGCTGACTGAGTGAAAACCACAATAAGGATCATGTGTGTCCATGCATATTGCCCAAATTGATACTTGTACATCTTCTTCTTTAATGTTAGAATAAACCACATGAAACCTGCAGATCAAGAGATTAAGACCATTTCATTTTCAATTTCACTCAAATTTATTTATGCTTAAAAAAACAAGAGAATTAAATTTGTAAACCTGCAATGTATAGAAAATAACAAATAACCATCTGATACTTGATGAGGCCGCTCACTAGCTTATAGAAGATTTTTTCTGAGGTAACTGTATTCACAAGCTGCTGGCTGAGAAAGCGACCATATACAAACAGTACTGCTGTGAAGAAAAAATGCCTGAATAATAATGCCATATTGTTAATATATTTATCATTATTAATATTTAATTAATTTTACTAATTTAAAATAAATGCTTACCAATTCATCATCCTAAATCCAGGAAGACGTCTATCTTCATGAGCTCTCCTTAGTAGATTGAAAAGTTCTATAGCCATTAATATTTGTATAACCACCACCATTGCCCAAATATAAAGATGACCCAAATAAATTATGAAGGAAAAACACCCAACCATCCACAATGATGAATATACTCTGATCCACATTGATTTGTATTTGTTATCATCATTCATAAGTAAAGGGCTTCCATTTGCTTTGCTTGCATCAGGAGAATTCTGCATTATATATATAACAGCCTTAGCTTGAGACACTAGCATTTACAAAGAAATTGAGACATTTCAATCTTAATTTACTTCTCTTTCTCAATTAGTCCAATTACTAATGTACAGAGTTCACAGAGAGCTTTAACCTCGCTAGAACCTGAACGTCTTCGATGCCGAATTCGACTAGTGGATACAAGTTGTGCCCCACTTGCATGATGATGATCCTTCTCCATTGTTTTTATTATCATTTTGCCAGCCAACGTTCTAGACATTCAATGGTGAGATATCCTACAAATGAAGAAGATTGAAACAAGTGAATTTGCTTCGAAAAATAAAGTAGTCAAAAAAATACAATCTAGAATTAGGTCTAAATGGTTGCTATATGTTTGTTCGTAGTTTATGGTTTGCAAGAAGGTGCTGTTTCATTCATCATTCTTAATTCTTAAGTCTGTAATTTTACTGCAATGTTCAATGAAATTGTCTCCCTTAAAAAGAAAACAAAGAGACCCACAAACTCTAAAGATTTGTACTAAATTTGACAACATTTTATATATTAAGCTTCTTTTGACCTTTCTAGAATACATAAACCTCAATACAGGCCTCTAAATGGGTAAATACCAAATTCATTTGTCCAAGAACCTGTGATCAAGAGAGGCAATAAATTAAATTAAAGGCAAGTTGATCGTTTCACTAAAATTACTATATTTCATTGAGAATGCTTTATTCATCCCTGAACCTTTATGGCTATTCTCAAAATCTTACTATTTAAGAATACTTGAGCTAAGCCATTGAAATTACCAGGCTCCGAAACCAAATTATACTAAGCAACATGACAAAATGGCGTCCAAGTTTAAACTTCCGACGTCGTATGAATCCTAAAAATATGTAAACTATTATTGCATTACTACCACACAATTGAATAAGGCAGCTTTATATTTTTTATTAATTTTAAAGAAAATATTGAAAGAGTATAGAGAAAGAGATATATAAGCCCACTTATTATATAATTAATAAAATGAAGCTAAATAACAACTTACCAAATTAAGATGGAAACACAAAGAAAAAGATAATTAGAATAAATATACATGAAAATGCATATATTACACTTTGAATCTGAAAATAAAAGAGTACTTACTGATTGATTCGTTGTAAAGTTCGAATGTTATATTATACAAAATAGATCAGTGTGAAAATTGAAGATTTGCTGGAATGTAAAGAGAGAAAGAAAGAATTGAATGGAGTGAGTGATCCTGAGGTTTTGCCACTGTTTTTTTTTTTTTAATAATATTATGTTGCGTTGTTTCCGTAGAAGAGAAAATCGGAGAGAAAGAACGCTGCTTTTCTGTTTGTAACGGAAATATCAACTGCCCAGCTTTGAAGGGACTTTGAGCGTCAAGATATTGACACGTATTCTTTTCAGAAATTGAAGGGAGATGAGATAAAAAACAAAATAACATTACTGTGGAATGATACCTTATCCAAGTATTAATTATTAATTAAATATAAAATATAAAATAAAAGAATAATTATAAAATTATTTATTAATAAAAAATTAATTAAATTATGATATTTAAATTATAATAAAAAAAATAATTCAAACATTATTTCATGCCAGATAAAGGAAATGTAAAATTGCTTATATATGTTCACCTAATCGAAATAAATTTGTTTGGGGGTCATCTAATCGAAATCAACATTGATCCTTGAGTAGGTAATTGAGAAATAAGAGTGAGAAAAAAAAAGGTAAATTAGAGTACCCTTTGATTTAAAAAAAATATGTAGATGTTCTACATCTCACCCTACTCCCTAATACTCTAGTAGGACACACTTTTTAGTATTTAAGTATTTTTATTGTTGTTATAATATTAATTATAATATTAATGTAAGAATTATTTATTTTATTTTTATAATTATTTATATTTTAGTAATATTATTATTGAATAAAATTATTATTAATAATAAATTATTGTAATAATTGTGAAAATATCACCGCTTAATAAAACACAGTTACAATTTGATTAATCAAGGCAGTACCCAGTAAGCAACCCACCCCTCCTATGAATATTAATATCAATTTTTAAGCTAATGCCGCTAAATATTATATTTGTATATATTGTAAACAATAAATTTGGGGTGACTATATTGCTACAATAATGTTAATTGTTATTGTTATATATAATTGTTTTTCTTTATCTAATAATATTAACACTAAATTATAATTAATTTTAAAAATAAAATAAATAATTTATGTACATTTATTTCGTTACACTAAATTTGGAATAAACTCATTTGATGACTACAAATGCTCAATGGCTCATTTCTCTTCAAATTTTGGTTTTGCCTTACTTTAAGGCGATTATAAGATTATTAATTAATAGCAATTATTAGGATGATAAAGCCAATACAAATAGTAGGTATAGTTTTGTTGGTCTCATTAATATCTATTTAAAACCCCATTATTAATGCCTTTATACTTAATTGCTGGATATAGGCAGACAAGTTACGCCAACAAAAGAAGCAAGCAACTTTGGAGCTTTTTACAATAATTTGAGGCATTAAGTTTTTTCAATAAAAAATTGAGCTTACAAAATTTGTACCACATAATTTTTTTCGTACATATAATTTTATTTTATAATATTTTTTAATTAATGCATAAAAATTATACATTTTTTTTTTCATAACATAAAATACATATTTAAAAATAAAATTAATTAAATAAATGTGTATATCGGGTATTACTAATAACTCATAAGTCGTAACTTTTTGTGACATGAACTTTCTCAATCAATCCTCCACTGATTATTAATTTAACCAAAATATTCTAAGAAAACGCTTGTATTTAAAATGAAAGTGATTGGTTATGATTATATTAGATTTTTTATAAATTAATTAACACATTTCATTCTACTCACAAAACTTGAAAATTATATTTGCAACTTGAGAAAAAAAAATCTCTTTAATTGTAGTGTTTGCCAAATGTCAATGATGAATTTAAAAGATGATTGATCCTGTAGTTTTCTAATAAATCAAGGTGGCCATATGAGTAATGAGTTATAATGTGAGACGAAAAGTCCAAAATCACTGTTTTTAGAAGCTAAAGTGATCTGTAATAAAAATAAGGAGCAATTGATAATGAATGCATAATTAAGATGGCTGTTAAGTTTTTAGTTGATACTTTAAATAATTTTAATTTTTAATTAAAATTTTTAGGTATATGAATTTTAATCATTTGTATTTTGTTTTAATTATACAATTTTTTTAATTAATTATAAATTTTAAAATATTAATATCAATTTATTATTTTTAAAAATGTATTTTTATCTTTGCATATTAAATTTTTTTTTTTTGCGAATAACTTTCTTTTAATTATTTAAATTATTTAATTATATGTTTATATCGGGATTTTTTTTTGTTTGTCTTATATGTCTAAAATTAATGAAATTTTTTGGTTACCAAATCAAAATGTTTGAAAAATAAACAAATATTTTTTTAATCTATCGAAAATAAAGATATACAATATATCATAGCAACCTTGAATAAAAAAATTAATTTTCACAATTTAAAATCTATAATAAATTGTATATCAATATTCACAAAATATAAAATATAGGCTTCAAAATAGCCGGCTTAAATTATAAAAAAATATAAAAAATCTTAACATAAATAACTTTTTAATATAATTTAAAAGATGATTATTAGTAAAGAAAAAAATTAATAAGAAATATTTTAAACATAAAAATATATTTGAAAAAAATGAGAAATTGATATTAATATTTTAAATTTTGTATAATTAAATTATTAAAATATCAGTAATTAAAATTAAGACATTTTAAAAATTATAATTATTTAAATTACTAAAATTAAAATTAAAATACTCTGTATCAACCCATTAAAATTCATGACCTTTTAAGATTTCGTGACAACACCTAAGCCAGGAATTTGGATTCTGAGTTCTTACCTCTAGAGCAAATGCAAATCTCTCTCTTTGTATTTTTCTAGATAAAAAGGCAAGTTTGGATTAAAAAAAAATAATTCATTATTTTTAAAATAAATAATAATATAATTTTTAAATTAATAAAATATAAAATTAATATAATATTTTAAAAATATATAATTATATAATATTTAATATTTAATAAAAATATCCACTAATAAAATTGTTAAAAATACAGCATACCTCCTACGGATACTCCAAATCATGTCATATGACATATGTTATATTCGTAATTAAAT
The DNA here is from genome assembly GCA_029378325.1 of Elaeagnus macrophylla. NCBI lineage: Eukaryota > Viridiplantae > Streptophyta > Magnoliopsida > Rosales > Elaeagnaceae > Elaeagnus > Elaeagnus macrophylla. The sequence goes on along the minus strand of CM055646.1, from coordinate 18,359,782 downwards.
CAAATTAAAGATAAAGGGTAATATAGAATCAATATTTTCTGAACAACCAAATATGTTACCTGGGGTCCATTTCTGCAGAACCCATGTTTTTCTCTGTATTCTGTACTCTCTTTCTCAGTCTTTGGTAGCTTCTACCACTCACTCACTTGAGTCTGAGCAACACTGAAGCTAAAGGAATACTTAGATCTGAGGCCAACAATCCTCGAAAACTCCTTCTTCCAAAGGACGATCTGGGTGAGCATTTCTTCTATTCAATTCTGTCTTATGGGTATTTAATTATAACGGTTGCTTTGTGATTGTTGGTTTGTGATTGATTTGATCCGGTAACAGTCGCACAGAGGATGGATCTGAGTGGTTACAACTTAATGTTATTCTTTGTTGTAGATTGTGGGCTTTCTAGTTTGAAGCTGATGGTGCATTTATGTTGGGGATTATTGGTGCTTCGTATCGTTAATGGGGTTAAGTGTGAAGTGATTTTTTAGTGAGTTTTAGCTGCTCTTCAGCTTGAGATGTTATTGTGCAGTTATCCTCGTCTTGCATTTAGTACTTTTAATTTCTTGGTTACGTGTGTTTAGGTCGGAGTGGACGAGATAAATATTTGTCTTTTCGTCAAATAAGTTGATTCTCTGTGTTTGGCTTATGAGAAATATGCGAGGACGATAGAGTTTAGTGTTGGAAAATGGGTATTTAGACTCATGGTTAAATACCATTTTGAGGCATTATTTTGAGTGAGACCTACTTGGTATAAGTGTAGGGTCGCAATTGATTTAAATTCTCTTCTGTGATAGCTTCAAAATTATATGTTTATATACTTAAAATGATATTGAAATGAATGAAAAATTGTGTTTTAAAGTTAACTCATTGAAAAAGGAAAAAAATGTTGGGGTTTTGGTTTGTGCCATATGAAAAAATCATTAACACATGAAATGCTTTATATGGCATTTGCTTTTTTATGAGAGGTAAGCTTATGTAGCAGAAAGACTTTCTCCATGTGTACCTTCAAGAGGTGTAAATCCTAGAATTTCTAGCCCGAAAATTCGAAACTCTAATAGCAAACATGAATGTCGTCTAATTTCGATGGACTTTGTGCAGTTTAGGTTTTGCTATACGTATTTTTTATTTTTCCTCTCAAAATTAGATTGTAATTGTTGTGAAGTTTATTGCGGCAGTTTCAGCAATTCAACAGTTACAACAAATTAAAGCAGCAATTTTTAACAATTATAACAACTGCATTTGGTGCAGTAGTTTTTGGCATTTGTAACAGCTGCATTTGTTTCGACAGTTTCGATAGCCATTACTGCACAATTTTCCAACAGCCACATTTTGAATGCTTATATATTGACTCTGCAACTGAAGGAAAAGATACAGCAAACAACAACCATCATCTTCTTATTTTTCCTGCAGCAAATATTTCCTAACTTTCATAAAAAATAATCTAGAACTAAGTTTTGTGTGATAGAGAACGGGTAAAAATTCAGTTCGCACAAACAGTTTAAGTTTGGTGTTCTTAATCTGTTTAGATCATTGTATCTTGGGAGGTATTTTTTCTTTAATCTTAAACACTCATTGTGAGGGAAAAAATTTATCTTAAGGAAACCGTTTTACGGACCTCGATCTTCTTTCAATTTGTTTTGTTACTTTCTTATAATTTTATGATTTGTATGTTTCCATGTAATTCTTATTTTGTTCATGTTTATATAAAACATATACTATTGTTTGTCCAATACATATTTTCTTACATTTAGCTCTTGATTATCTTGTTATATGTTACTTGTGAATGGTAAGTTACCAGAAATGTAGAATATTGTTGGGAAATAGGTTTGATTGAAATGATTTTATTTTAATCGTTTACAACTTTACATTACCAATTCAGTAACCTTTTGCAGTAACTATATTTAGAGTTTAATTTAATTGGTATATCATAATTCTAAAATTTCAGGGAGCAGATATCATGCTCATAGATAAAACTTGAAAGTAGTATACCTCTGTCTTAAAGTTTGATTAGTAACTTTCTTTAGGAGCAAGAGTACCAGAAGAGGTATCATTGGTTCTCTATCATTACTTTTTGTGAGTCTTTTGGCGGAATTGATTCATATAAAACTTTGGCTGTCAGGGGTTTATGTTTTACTTTCTTGGAGAAGGTTTTTCTCTTGCTTTCCAATAAGGTACATAAATTTGGTCTTATCAGTCAGGCTTGTGATTTGTGTACTTCAGACAACTCTAATAAAACTAGAAGCAACTGAATTTCAGGTTGTAGTTTTCTAGGGATGGCTTTAACAGATGCCGAAAATCCTCTTCTTGGAGAAACTACTTGTAGTTCTCTTCTGAAAAAATTGCAGGTATGTTAAATTTTTCATATTCAGTTCCTTTAAATGCTTGTTTATGCGGTTTGTGAAAAAATGTATGATCTATTCCAGGACATATGGGACGAGGTTGGTGAGAGCAATGATGAACGCGACAAGATGCTTCTTCAAATAGAGCAGGAATGTTTGGATGTATACAAGAGGAAGGTAGAGTTGGCAGCTAAGTCTAGGGCGCAGCTTCTTCAGGAACTGTCTGATGGAAAATTTGAACTATCCATTCTTCAATCTGCCCTTGGAGAAAAAAGTTTTGTTGGAGTAGTGAGTAATACTTGGTTTATTCTTCAGATCCATAGATATTTTCTTGCTGGCAAATGTGTCTCAAGATTTAAAGTATTGCTGTGTAGAGACGTAAAATTGTTTTACTTTAAGATTTGGTGGGTGATAACACCCTGTTGATTTTATTACAGCCTGATGAGACTTCTGGAACAATAAAGGAACAGCTCGCTGCAATAGCACCAGCGCTCGAACAACTTTTGAAACAGAAAAAGGAGCGAATGAAAGAGTTTTCTGATGTTCAGTCGCAGATTCAGAAGATATGTGGAGAAATTATTGGAAACTTGGAACACATTGGAACTCCAGCAGTGGACGAAACTGACCTATCTTTGAAGAAGTTAGATGAGTATCAAGTGCAACTTCAAGAACTTCAAAAAGAAAAGGTAACTGTTTTGACGAAGAGTGTATTATAATTGAACTTTGACTTGATCCTATGGTTGCATTATGTTGATTTACTTGTTCATCCTGGCAGAGTGATAGGTTGCAGAAGGTACTTGAGTTTGTTAGCAGTGTGCATGACCTTTGTGCTGTCCTTGGGATGGATTTCTTCAGGACTGTTACTGAGGTTCATCCTACCTTAAATGACTCAACTGGTGTTCAATCAAAGAGTATTAGCAATGAAACCTTATCAAGGCTTGCTAAGACAGTATTGACACTGAAAGAAGACAAGAAGCAGAGGCTACAGAAGGTGAGTAATTTTTCATTATGGTAAATTTTGCTTACAACAGTTGTACATTTCTGATGCTGACATGGTTGTCCCCCCGAACTTAAGTGACATTCTACTGCTTTATTTGCAGCTCCAAGAATTAGCCTCTCATTTAATTGATCTCTGGAATCTGATGGATACTCCTGAAGAGGAAAGGAGACTATTTGACCATGTTACCTGTAACATATCAGCATCAGTAGAGGAAGTGACTGTTCCTGGGGCTCTGGCTCTGGATATTATTGAACAGGTATTCTCGTGCAGGATTGCAGTAATATTTTTGTTGTTGTTGTTGCTATGAGTCTGGTTGCAGATTTTAAAAAGCTGAATGTATAAGATGACTGTTTTCTCATTTTGTTTGTTGTGTTTTTGTTAAGACTGAGGTGGAAGTAGAAAGACTTGATAAGCTGAAAGCCAGCAGGATGAAGGAAATTGCTTTTAAGAAGCAAGCAGAGCTGGAAGATATACTTGCTTGTGCTCACATAGAGATTGATCAAGAGGCTGCAAAAGAAAAAATATTAGCTATGATTGATGATTGGAATGTTGAGCCCACTGAGCTACTGGCTAACATGGATAATCATATAGCAAAAGCCAAAGAGGAAGCTTTAAGCAGAAAGGATATACTGGACAAAGTTGAAAAATGGATGTCTGCCTGTGAGGAAGAAAGTTGGCTTGAAGACTACAATCGGGTACTGTATATTATGCTTATACATGTGTGCATATACATTACACATTAAATGGATGCCATTGGCTTGAATTTTGATGTCAGCGTTTAAAAGTCATGTATATGAATTGTCTTTCCCCTAAGCATTTATTTGATACTGTTAATGTCTGGAAGAAATCTTTCCTAGCCATGAAGCAGTTATCTGATACTATTGATGTCTGGAGGAAATATTTCCTAGCCATGAAGTGGGGTGGGGTCAGGATATATCATGGCTCTTTAGTACTCGACTTGACAATAATGGGCTCTTAGGAAAAAAAAAAGGCTCGACACAAATAGGCTCTTTTTCAATAACATGATGATATCTTATGTTAATAATTGTAATCTAGTAATGTTATTTTGCTGGAACAGGATGAAAACCGGTATAATGCAAGTAGAGGTGCACATTTGAACCTGAAGCGAGCAGAGAAAGCACGAATAATGGTTAATAAAATTGCTGGTATGTATATGTGGAATGGAAAATATTGTGACAGTCTTTGTTTATCTTTCAGCAGTATCTTGACAATAATCGGTATACATCAATAAATTGTCAACTGTTGTTAACAAAAACTTATTTTCCAATAATATGTCTACACTTTCTGGTGCTTCTTGTTTCTTTGCATAGTTTTAAAGTTGTTTATATACATAATTTCTGGTGCTTTCAGCTCTTGTTGACACATTGATTGCTAAAACTCGTGCTTGGGAGGAGGATCGTGGTATAACATTCACATACGACGGTGTTCCACTCCTTGCCATGCTAGATGAGTATGCCATGCTCAGGCAAGAAAGAGAAGAAGAGAAGCGAAGATTGAGGGTAAGTATTTTTGGCATTTGTAGTGTACTTCCAACGTCCAAGTTAGTTGCGCTAGTCTTTGTTTCTGTCATGTAAGGAGTGACCTCATATGTACTTTTTCCTGGATCAGAAGAAGAGCCTAGAGCAACCCACAGAACAAGAAGCCATTTTTGGTTCAAAACCTAGCCCTGCTCGACCAGTTAGCACAAAGAAAACAGCAGCAGGGGGTCTTCGTGCAAATGGAGGTACCAATGGAACTCCTAGCAGAAGATTATCTCTTAATGCTCATCAGAACGGAGCCAAATCCGCAACTAAAGAAGGGAAGAAGGATAATACTAAGCCAGCTACTCCTTTGAAACATGTTTCGATATCGAAAGAGGATGCTGCCTCCCATGTATCTGGTACTGATCCAGTTCCGGTTTCTCCATAACTAATAAAGAGCTATCTGTAGTTTAACATTTCTGTGATATTTGTGGTTACTTACTGGTGTAGGGATATAAATCATGCAATGATGAGGGGGAATCTTAAAAGTGTAACGTCAGCTGTGTATCTTGTATTGATATCTGAAGGCTTTTTCTTTTTTAACTTCAACCCTTGTTTCTTTTCTGTCAGCGTCTAACTTTACAGGGATCCGGACGATCACATCTTGATGTGAAAACTTTCATGAATGTTTATGAATTAATTAATAGAAATACATGGCACATAATGAAACCCTTCTTTTGAGATTAAATTATCCTTGAACACCTGCAACTTCTATTTCAATACGTGTTAATCCCACATAATGAACTTGTGTTTAAAAAATGGGTACCAAAAGCTACCTACCTCTCGAAATATAAAATTGGGCGCCACATTCACTTTTAGTTGCAATGATTTAGAATTTTTTTAGAAGATCGATGTTATTTTTGTTATTATAAGTGTTTTGGTAATTATTTTTTGTAATTTCTCAAAAACAATATTAACTAGGAGGTTATACAATTAATATATAAACTAGACAAATATAAAAATATTCTGACAGACCTAGGATCGAATCACATATTGTTCAGTTTTGTAATAATCTTCTCAAAGAACTAGGAACTTTCATAGCTATTGTAAAACTGAACCATGTCTGTAGTTTTGGATACAGTTCAGGTATTATTTGCGGGTTAGTGATCTAAATTGTTGCCTTGTTTTGAACAATAATGCAATCTAAAAATTTGAAAATGAATACAAAACGGTTAATTGCAAATCGGATTGTGAATTAGTATTTTAAAAATGGGTCATGCACTAAACCTTTTGTGATTTGAACTGATCTAATTCAAATGGGTCGAGTACTAAACTGTGGGTAAAATTACCCAAGGAAAACTCTGTCATATTGTTATCAATGAGATTTTAAACTTAGTGAGCAAATTTGGTGGCGAAAATATTATCCAAGTATTGTGAATATGTGGTTTGTCCTGTCTAAACATTGTTAAGGATCATAAATTAATTTTTTAAAATATTTTAGCATCTACAACATTAAATAAACAATTCAATGGTTATAATGATTTGTCCTTATCCTTTGTCACTAGAATATTAATTGTGTGAACTGAATTTCCTTGGAGTACGTACTAGAACAAACCTTTGTTCTTGTTCAATGACAAAACAGATGAAAGCTGAGAGGCGTTTACTGTGTACCATTCCTAGGGCTTGTAACACATTGCTATAATAAGCTCCGTTTATTTGAATTCCAACTTGGATATTTAGATAATAATTAAGCTTAAACCTATAAATTATATTATTATAATACAGTATCTTTCGTAAACAAGAAACCTTCAAATTCATGTATTTTATAAATATCTAATCAAGTATTATATTTCCTTAATCCACATTAAAAACGTATTATCATTCTCTAATAAGTTTTAAAACTGGTAAGACATGGGAGTGAAGCTCATCACATGTTTTGGACAATTTTCAAGTTCAGGAAAATTGCCAAATAAAACTAAAAAGAAAATGAGACACAAACTACTAGAGCAGCATCTAGTGAAGAAACTGACACTTGAGGAGTGTCTTAATAATGATTATAATTCACCCTGCATGAGAGGAGATCATTGCCATACGTCTTTGCACAACTATGCCTTTCAACAGTCACCTAAGAGAGTTTATCCATCTTTATTACCTGTAGACCATGTTTTCCTATGCATAGGCAATTGAAGATTCATGAAGAGAAAGTTTGCAGTGGAGACAATATTATGAATTCTAGTACTACTTTAGTGAACATCAAAACCCAGAATCAGATTGGTAACAAGAAAAGTGTGAGGTTTATGTCACCTCAGGAGAATGACATAATTATTTTCTACTCACCAGTTGTGGAAGTGGAATCTTATTTAAACACAATTGAGAATTAAATTAGAAAATAAATAAATAATATATACATATATATATATATATAAAAGGGCTAGTTTAGTTTTGAGAATTTAGTAATTAATTACATTGGTCTTGCCTTTTGTAATGACTTTTTTTTTTTTAAATTTTATATTCTTCTTTAACCACTTCTTTTAACGAATATCATGACCTTTTTTCTATCATTATTCTCAATAAATTGTATTAAAATTGAAAATATAAAAAGTAAAAAGGAGTATTAAATAGAAAAAAAATAAAAACACTCATCACTTAACGAGCTTCTGTTTTAGATGCACTCACGAAGCTAATTTCATGTAAAATAGAGAGTAATAACTATAATCATACGTACTTGTTATTGAGTATTGGACGTAGAAAACAAGAGGCCTAAATTAAATTAAAGCTCTTAAAATTTGACAAAGATTGTATATAGTTTGTAACTGAAAAAGCCGCCATTATTCTCTCGATCATAAATGTCATCCTGTTTAAACATTAGATTGACAGAATTATATTTAATATAAATAAATAAATAAAAGAGACAATAAGTACATCCACTAATATGTTGTTAATTGGGTGCCAAAAGCAACCCTTCATTAATTCATATAACATTACAACAGAAGCAAGCAAAATAAGAGTTTTACCTATCGACACACAATCACAAAACCCATCAAGACTGTAATAAAGTTAACTGCGGTCAGTCATTAACACACAAAAACACTCGAAGAGGAAGAAAAAAATAAAAAAATAAAAAAAAGACTTTTTTCCTTTTCCTATTGTCCTCTCTCTTTGGTGTGTTGGTAATCTTCCATCTATATGCATTGGAATTATAACACACACAAAAGAGAGTAGGAAAAGTGAAAACATATTGATTGAGGTGAATTAAAAAGCTCTTTTCCTTTTACTCTCTAACTAGTAAAAGAAAGAGAAGCAACTATGTGATAGAATTGAAGTTTCTCAAGTAGTTCATTGGCATGTAAAGTGGCTCTGCGTTCGACACGTAAAAAAAGCTCCTCACTAAGCTGATCACCAATATGGGCATCAACTAAAACCCCAGCCACACTTCTACAACTATTAGCCATTGATTTTCCAATTTCAGATGCGTCATCTGGTTTGTTAACTACTAAGGGACTTCCTCCTTTGAAAACCTCAAGCTTGTTTATACCAAATGACCCTTCTGCTTCTATTACTTCCTTAAAATCTTGTAAGCTTGATGCGTACACTGGAATGTTGAAACTGTCACGCTTCTCACAGCTTATAAGACCCTGTAAAAAAAAAAAAAAAAACTAATCATTAATGTATGCTTTAATAATTTAATTAATTTTATGTTTTTTTTACACTATAAAATATATATTTATTTATATTATATAAAAAATTAATATATAATTTTTTTTAATAATAATTAATTAAAAATAAAATTTTATATATAAAATATGATACAATTAAATATAATTTATGTATATATTTACATTTACCTTTTTTATCTCCTATATTAAAAACTAATTATTTAATCAATAGATTGGTAAACATAAAACTAAAGTTAATTATAAATTTTTACAACTTGATTTTATCATTATATCCATTTTTACGACTTGATTTTAATTTGCTATGTGCATGTATTATGATGAGTTTTATTTGTCGTTATCCGGATTGAAAATGATGAGGATGATGCATTATAGATAACATTTACCGAACAGTGAACACATCCTATCCAATTCCCCAACAGCCAATGCTATTAGTTATTACTCTCCGACACAATGAGTGACAAATGGAGGGCTAGATCTTATCTATGGATGAATATCAAACGGTTAGAATCAAATTGGTTAAATCAGGAGTCAAGACCAGTGGAAATTCATAATAAGGTCTATAGTTAGACCAACATCAACATATAATTATATCATCTTTTGAATGCTACTGTTTGTTTGTTTACTTTTTGGTCTGCCAAGAAGCTAAAAGAACAAAAGATTGTGACTTTCTCTTTTTTGTTATTTTTTTAATGACACTGTTCACGCACAAGCTAGAGAATTTAGAGAGCATGAAAGCATAATATTTTGTGATATCATGTGAATACATGTACCTCTCGGACAAGATCATCCCAAGCGTCTTGAAAGTGGGTCCCAAAGAGAAGACCGGCCCCACCTTGGTCAGTGGGATCAACAGAGGTCCTACCCAAGCAGACAAGAAACATAGAGCCACCTCTCTTAATCTCCTTAGATCTTGATCTGAGAAAGCTGGCTAAATCTGCTTGGAACTGTTTTTTGTAAGCAATTGCTGTGTTTTCATTGGAACCGTGGATGAAAACCTTTCCTTTGTTATATGCCGTTGATCTTTTGTCTAACACAGCTTCTGGTACCTTTAGATTGAGATCCCAATTTAATTTAGTATTTTTAGCAATTGCAAATAATTCAACTTAAGCAGCTTTTGTGTTATATATTAAAAAAAAAAAAAAACTTGAGCGGCTTTGGGCATATATTTCAAACAAAGATCATATCATACTTAGTCAATGCAACTTTGTGACTAACTAGTGAACTTTTATCAACGTCAAGGAGAGAGAGTGATCTCTTTCTAAAAGAAATATTCAAAACTCTCTCTTCAACATAAAAAGTTCGTCAAACTTCAAATTTCAACTCTCATAAAAAAGTTCCAAATAATCATCATATTCATATATTAATATTAATCTAATTACTTATGTTAGTGTACTTTTTACATAACATATTATTCTAGACTAATTGGATATATGCATTGTAATTGCAAAGATTTTCTTAAAAAAGATAGTTTGATTTTTTTTTTTTTTTTTTTACGATACTTGAACAATAATAAATAATTTTTTTTAATTAAAATTTAACAATTCAATTTATTTATCTATTACCATAATTAATAATGCAACAAACATACTTTTATCAACCAAATTAATTAATTTCTTCAATTTTAACACTAGTAAAAACATATTATTTACTAATATAATATACATGTATGCTCCCTCAGGCCACACTTACTATATTGTGTTATATGAACTTTATTGGTTTGTCTCTATTTCAGAAAAGACTAAATAGCATTAACTTTTTTACCCTCCTAAAGCCTGCCGGCACGTAATATTCATTTATAATTGTTTAAAAACTTGGATTATGTTTTTTAAGGCCACGTACCACTCTACGTACTATTTGGCTTGGCTTAATGTGTATATTTGTCATATGTGGCTAGCCATAAACTTCATATAATAGTTATAAAGGCCACAAGGCCGGCCAAATTAAATTAGATGATTAGTTATAAATTAAGATTTAAAAAAAATTATTCAAATTTATACTTAATTATTGTGCTACAAACTTACTTATTTTTTTTTTTTCATTTTCAAAATTATTTTACATGTGACAATAATTATTATATCTTAAAATCGTACCTGGGACAACCAATGCAAGGAAAAGGCGGAATAGAAAACATTGATGGAATTAGCCGGAAAAAGCCTCTTATAAAAGGAACCAGGAACTCCGGCAACAAAATAGGAGCGATGGTTATCGGCAGCGAGACACTCCTCCATGGTACCACCATTAATATTGCTAGTTAGTGGAGGGAGAAGTTGAAACAAGGTGTTGAAATCATTGCTCGGTAGGTCAGAGAAAAATGCTAAAAATTCAGGGGGATCAAGTCCCAAGACATCATAGCGCTTGGTTATGTGTTTTATAATCACATCAACTATGTACACAGTGTTGGTTCCACATGAGCATCCTAGGTCTGCTACTGCAAATGGTGCTGCCTCATCAGAAGATGTGTTTAGTTCAATACCGTCTAGGGTTTCTTTGAGTAGATGAAGAACAGATTGAGCATGTAAAGCCTGTAATATACCAAATATATTTATAATTTAGGATAGAAACAAAATATTATAAGGAAATTAAGAATCTGGGTTTTGAGGACTCGTTATTTTAGTACACGAACTAGAAAGCACTTTTATTTTATTTTATTTTCTCAATCAGCACAAATAGAATCTGCATGTTACAATTCTTCTGGTTTAATTTGGAGAAACCAAATTAATATTCCCAAAAATATAATATATTGTATAAATATTAAATAATTAAATTTACAATATACTAGCTAGTAAGAAAGAGATGAAAATTAGTAAGTGATTAGGAAGAAAAAAAAAAACCTGGGCTCTGGAATTGTTGGCATAGCTAGCTTCTCCTTTGCCTCCTTTCATGCTGAAGATTTTTTCAAGCTTATTCATTTTTGAAACAACAACATTATTTTCAGCTGCCATTGGAGCCATTTTTTTTTTTTCCCCTAATTATAAAACCAATATGAGAAACTAACACTAGTATTCTTGTTAATTTGAGTAGATAGCTAGAGGTGATTGGGAAGTACGAAAGGGCTCCCTATTTATAGATTAATGAAAGGAATTAATCGTGAAAATTAATTAATTCATTACAGTGATTCGGTGCTGTGATGGTGATTTCACTGCTTTATCATAATTCTCTAACATGCGCCAATTAAGTTATGATGTAGCCGGCCGTTTATTTTTTCCCTTAGAAAAAGAAAACTTATGTGACTTTGATACCCATATTTTTTTTTTCTACAAAATTTATAACATTATTTAAAACTTAGTATTACAAAAATAATACTTCTTTACAAAACTCATATATATAAAAATAATATTTCTTTACAAAACTCGTATATATTAGAAGAAGAAGAAAAATTAGCTCATGTATTTTTATTTTAAAGAGAATGGTTAGTTGTCCAAACATTTCATATTAAACGTCGGTTAATTAAACATTTTTTATTTTGAATTTTAATTAGTTAGACTCATTTAACATTAAATTTTGTCTAGCTATAACTCATTAAATGTTATTATAGTATTTTTTTTTTTTTTTTATTGTTATAAGTTTTTAAAGATGTAGACTAAGGTAATTTAATTTTTTAAAGAAAAAGTTGAGTTTTTTTTTTCCCTAATAGAAATCAAAGTTAAGTTTAAATGTATTTGGTTGAGTTAAAAAAAATTATCACAAAACATTTTAGGTAAAGATAAAAATGCACCCCAAAGTTTCTTAATTATCTCAATTAGATTAATTTAGTCCATTTATTATTATTTTTTTACAACAGTTTAGTTCTTTTGTTATGAAAAAATGATAACACAAACAAATAATCAAAATTTAATTTTTTTTTATTAATTTTGTAGTCATTATTGTCTAATTCAGAAGACAATCTATAAAACTCATAACTCAATAGTTGAAAAATATGATAAAATAATAAAAAAAGAATTAAAAAAATTGATCATTTATTGTTATGCTCTTACTTATTCAAAATAAAAGCCATGACTAAACTACTATAAAAATAATAAAAGCAATAAAATGCTCTTTTTGACATAATTAAGAGGCATGTGCACCCACCTTTATGTAAATTATTTCAAATAACACTCTCAAAATCTTTAGAAAAAATTACACTCTCACAATGAGAGTGGTATGAGTTAGTGTTAAGGTGTCATTTTTATTGTTATAAATTTTTTGATTACTAGTTTTTTTATTAAATTAATGTATAAAATGCTTGAATTTTTGTGACGCAAAATATGCTAGATTCTGAAATGTTTACAATTTTGAATGGAAATATTTACTTAATTAGCTATATTTACTGCTTTATTGTAAGGAAGTCTTGAACACTTACCCAAAAAAATTGAAAAAAATTATAAATTAACACTCTTAAAATTTATAATAATAAAAATAGCACCCTAATACTTATTCATACTCTTCTCAATTCAAGGTAAGGGTGCTATTTTTGTTGTTATGTATTTTAAGAGTGTTACTTTAGATAATTTTTCAAAAAGATTTAAGTAAAATCTTTTTTAAATTAAATATTACTTGGTATTTATATATAATTTATATGAATATTTAGAATTAACTAATTATTAAAATGAAATTCAGACCATGAAATTACAACATTCCTGAAAAAGAAAAAGGTTCTCCATTCAAACAAATGAGTAGCTTCCAATTACGGAAACAAAGTTTATTTCATGGATGCATAAAATCGCAAGCTTAACAATATGCACCTTAGCTGCTGCTTGTTTACAATTACCATCAGATTATTAATGATATATATTAGCAAATAAAAAACAATATGCACCATTATAATTATAGTTATTTTTTAATAGATATAATTTACTTTGACGTACACATTAATTAACTATTTTCAATTAAAGAGATATTTGAAGCCACACTAAAGAAGATGTGCTGCATCACATGTAATGCCAAACTGCTGAGGTCATGATGTGTATGTACTCTTAATCATCTAATTGGAGAATCTTTTACATTATTTAACATTTTGCATGTAACTGGCGTTTTAAGAGAAAAAAATCACTTGCAAAATCGATTTAAGATTTCAAGTTGCACCGTTTTTTTTTTATTATTATATGAAAATCTCATTTATTAGTTAAGAAATAATCTGTACATGACTATTAGCTACAATAATATTACCACGATTATTTTTGTTATTAATGTCACAAGAATAAAAGTAAATGAAATGATTTTTTTAACTTTATTATTAATTATATTTTTGTATCAATATAAAATTATTATTAATAAAAAATACTTATAACAATAATAATTTAAATTATGCTAGTAAAAAATTCCATTAAAAGTCTGTTTACTTTCGGGTATAAAAATTAATTTGGAGAATAATTGACTCATAATACCTCAACCATGTCTACGTATATAGACGGCATCATAAAAAAATATAATAAATTAACAATATTATAATAATAATGTTTCTTAAAGTAATAAAGTTATATAATTTCTTATAATTAAAAAAATAAAATAAAGGTAGCTAATTGATTAAAATATTTTGAATCAAATTTTGTTTGGTCCCAAATCCTTCGTTTTAAATTAAGTTTTGATAGCAAGAATTTTATACAGAGATTGGTCCAATATCTATAAAGCAGTTTAACTTTATTGTCGGCATTGAGGGGATGACCTTAGATATGATGAAGAAAATTGGGATGAAAGAGATATATTAAAAGCCTAATCATAATCATTGTTTAATGTGTGATTAATTAATAAAGCATCTCCCAGAAATCAAGGATCAACTTCTACTCTTGTAGTCTCTCTATAATTTGTCCTCGCAGTCTAAAAGAAATTATAATACCATGCATGTACTCTTGCTATCGATAATAATTTAATATCTTCAAAGAAATGAATTTTTATGCTAAAAATTTACTGCAATGTTTTGTATGCTGAAATTCATGAAGATTTCAGGGAAAATTTTGATTTTAAATTACATATATCAGGTTACTGAGAAACAACTTTTGACCCAAAATAAAGAAAAAGTCTATCTTAAGTTTTTCAACGACAAGCATTTGTATACATTTTAAATTAAGTGAGCCTATTTATAAACTTGATGACATAATTGCAAATAACTTATATTTATTAATTAATATCTAGATTATTTATCTTAATTTAAATATTGGTAAATAATATCAATATATAAATTATGTAATATATTAATAATTTTACATTTGATTCATTAATATATATTTTATAATAAATTCAAGAGTCTTATTAGTGTCTTTTTGAGTTCAAATTTGTTTAATTATGTATTGATTATACTCATTTGACTTTTTAAAAATGGTGTGGACCAATAAACATAACTATGCGCACTTGATAATTTTTTTCATCCAACAATAAGTTTTTCTAAAATACTATAAAAATTGATAAAATTAGATTTTTGTTAAAATATCTCGATCTTCATCATTCATGATTTTATTTGAACTTAATTAGATAAAGACAATTTTATTTGAACTCAACAAAAATCAAAGTAAGCTTTAGACATCTATATTTGACTATATAAAGTTGAACCTACATATATAGAGATCAATGAGAAGTCAATACAATTGACTATCAAGTATCAATTGGTTTAGAAATTTATTTAACTGGACTAAATTATTTAAAAAATGGTTTAAATAATTAAAAATTAAACTGATCTAAATGACTTATAAAATTGTACGATTTGATTTAATTCGGTTCAATTTTTTAATTTTATTTTATTTAGTTTGATTTTTAGACACCTTTACTATCCACAATAATTAATAGTCTATTAATATTAATTAACGGTCAATCAATGCCTATCGAGGATAGATCAACATTGTCAATCAACATGGTCTAATAAGTTTAATTACAGTTAATTAATATTAATCAATTATTACTCAACATATTAAAATTGGGAGAGAGAAAATGAATTTTATCTATCACGTTGGGTAATATCTTTGGAAAATGAAACTTTTGAGCTATTAAACTGTGCTATTTTTAGGAAAAATACATTCTATATAGTTTTGGTAGAATATATTGTTTATTAATATATTTTATCCTATAAATGATCTACATTTAAGTGATTAAGCTTATGATGGTCAGATTATTGAAGATTTGTCTTATGCTTGGTGTCATCACGTACAGCTTGTTATTTCATTTATTTGGAATTATATAAATGGGTTTTAGAAAACTTAACCTCCCAATTTAATATGTATATCATGTTAAGAATTTACATCATCACGAATTGTTAGCAGATGGTAAGTATATATAAAGATATTTCATATTATATTTATTTTCCTAAAGGCTTCTTCATTGTGTTTGTAATTGAATCGGGAGTATTATTTCTACAATGAATGTATAGTACTATATGTTTGAAACAAGCCATATATAATTGGTCAAGGAAAAGTTGATTGAGTACGCACTATAAATAAAAAGGAGAGTAAAAAAAGGAACGAAAATGCTCATAAAACTAGTAGTAGTAGTAGTAGTACGACTCTACTTGATTCTTAATTGTAATCAACACTAAAGACCCGGAATCTTGTTCTCTCTCAATCTACTAATATTCAACCCTTTTCTTTTTACTTGTTTTTTTTTCCCTCTTTTTACCTCAAAGTCTACAAACCGCCGTGATATTCGCGGGTTCACGTGACACTAGGCCGGACCATCTTGATCTTCTGATCACTTTTTTTTTTTTAAATATTTGTTTGAAGCCCTAACTACCTTATTTAGGTTTCATTTATCTTAAATTCTTAATAAAGTTACATGCATCAAGTAACTTTATCGGTTAATAATTTGATGTGAATTTAAAAACGTGGAATTTTAAAATAAGTGTGAGACAGCTACTTGCTAGAAAAGAAAAATTAGATTGTGCATATGATTAATGTATGTATCATGTTATAATAATTTTCTTTTTTAGAAAAATCACAAAATTAACACCCTTAAACTTATAATAACAAAAATAATATTCTTTAATATTAATTTATACTTCTTTCAATTCAAAACAAGGGTTCAATTTTTATTGATATAAATTTTAAGATTGTTATTTTAAGTAATTTAACAACAACAAAAAAAATTGTTTAGTAAAACCTCCAATTCATAAATCTATGCAAAGTTGCTCTTTCTATAAATTTCTTTTTTAATAAATCAATGCGAGGGCGAAAAGTGATTGTTATGCACTCTCCTTTCATTTTAATAATAATAGTATATACTAATTTAACTTTATTCAATTAGTCGGTAACTTTGATCTTGATAGGTTATTGGGTTAGTTAGAGTATTATTTTATATGGTTTAGATGAGTTATAGCGATGGATTTCTATAAAGTAAAATGTGGAAAGAGTCGGTGTAACTATAGGAGAAAGAGGTGGAGTGGTCAAATATATATATATATATATGGTAGTTATTTTACTTTTTGTGCTTTCTAGCATATGAGCTTTTGTCTGCTTCATTTATTTTCATTTGTGGCATTAGATCTCCAAATATGAGAAAATTGTGTGAATAGAGACACATGTCAATGCCTCTTATATTTTGTGTTACTTTTCATCTAATGTTTGCGATCTCTATTAATGCTTGGAGATATGATATTTTCACTTTTAAATCATATATTTAAATATATGAAAGCTTAACAGACCAAGGGTCTTTTCATAAGTGTTCTATGATTCCAAACCTAAAGATGAATATTATTAGATGGAATAATCTAATCACTTATAAATTTATTTAAATTATCATATTTTTTTCTATATAAGACTCTCTTGTAGGGGTGTCAATCGTGTCGTATTTGTTCGTATTATTCGTGTCGTGTTTTCGTGTTTGTTGACATATTAAAAAATTTACTTGAATTTTTTTTGTGTTACTTATTTATAATAGTAAGAAATAACAAAACATTTAAGAATATAACAAAATTATTGATCAATTTTTACTAAAAAAAAATTCGTATTATGTTGTGTTCGAATCGCGCTATCGTATCATGTCAAAAATTGTCACCCCTACTCCCTCTTGATGTTATCCGTATAAAACTAGCTATTAGCTTGGATAAGTTTCCATCTTATATATAACTAACCTATTTCACAAAGTGGATGATTAGTTTAAATCTTACCAAATCGTATTATATGAAGTCCTAGGAATAGGCCCAGTTTCGATTTACCAACTCCATTTTGTTGATATATGGTTAGTACTGTACAAGTAACTTTTGACAAAAATATAAAATAAAGATTGAGGTTTAGATTCGAGTTATAGCGATGGATCATATACAAGAGATCAAGATAAGATTACCTACATGATGCATGTTCGAAAAGAGAAGGAAAAAAAGACTTAAGTCACTTTACTAAACGAGACTTGTGAGTTAACGTACATCATACATTAAACTTAAAAACTTTCGAGCAAAATAATAGAGTTATTCAACTTTTAACTCCTAAAAAAAATATTTGTCCATTTTATTACAATGTCAAAAATATATGTTTGTGCACATATGTTATTTTCTTAAAGGGAGAAGTACCTGAATAGTTAATTTGTTTAAATCAAATGTATTATTTAGTTCTATAACTTATAAAATATACTTTTAAGTCCTTTTATTTATGAAAAATGTGTCGGTAAATGATCAAGTTAATTTTTTATTCAATTTTATGTTTAATATAACGGAGTATCATATGCATGTTTATATTTTTCGATAAATATATACGTAAAAAATTAATATTTAATTAAAAATTTACTAAAACTTTTTAACAAGATTTTTTCTTTCAAATTTAAACAAATTTTTTTATAAAACTTAAAGAAAATTTGTATTGTTTAATACCTAAAATTACACATTAGATAATAAATATTTTAAAAAGTTTTTAAGAAAAAAATTATTAAAAAGCTAGTTTGAGTAATTTTTTTAATTAAATATTAATTTTTAACTCATATATCTATCTAAAAATATAAACATGCATGTAACACATATGTTATTATTTAATGAAAAATTGGATGGAAAATTAATTTTATTCTCTCTTGACATCTTTTTCATAAACAAAAGAACTTTAAAAGATATTTTTAAATCTCAAAGACCATACAACAGATTTGATCTAAGCAAAATGACCTCCATAACACTTTTATTTTTCATAAATGAAGTTAAAAATGAAATAAAGCAATATAGAAGGGACTCTTTTGTAGCTAGAGTGACAAACAAATAGGTACTAGACAAGATCCAAGCTTCATGAAGGTGGTTAATAGATAGCTAGAGTAGAATATGCATATATCACATGGGCATGCATGCCTTATCCAAAACCATGCATGGTTTTGTTACTCATAAGAGGAACAGCTTTCAAAACACTCAAGGATCAGTTAATATTTGGTGCTAAATTTTATCAGGTAGTTAATGTTAGTGTTACGTATATATTCTCTCAATTAATTGTTATTTTATTACCTTAAATAATGCATGTGTATCTTTTTTTGTAAGGAGAAATTCTTTATTGTTTAAGAGTAAGCGAATGGTGGCATTCGATCCCAGATTCGCAAGTTTAATTATATTGGTTATTGGTTTCATAAAATAAAAACTGAATTTAAGTTATTTTTTAGAAAATATAATTTGCTTTTGTATTATTATTAGTATGGAATACTATATTATAATTAGTGTAGAATTACACACCAGAGCATCACTCATAAAAAATAGGATTTTTTTTTTTTTTTTTGTTAAATCTTGAGATTTAAAGTAATAAATTTCTCTCTTTTTTTTTTAATCTTTTTTTCTGTTAATTAGTCAATAGATTTCCCTGTGTAAATTACTCATTTTCCCTTCTTCTTTTAAAAAGAAAAAAGAAAGAAAGATATATATATGCCTCACAAGAATTTAACAAATAAAAGTGATCTTTCAAAAACAGAACTTTAATGATGTTTGAGTTACAATGGACAAAGGAGTGAAACTGACCCAACAATATTGCAGAAGAGGGACAACAGAGCGTGTTTTTTTTTTGGTGCCGTCTGTTTTGTATTTTTATTAACGGCACAAGTCTTGTCGTCGTTGGCACCTAAATAAACGACAATTTTTTCTCCTTTGTTTTAGAATTAAACAACATGCCAAATCTTAGAAATATATAAATAAATGATTCAGCTCAGAAATGCATGTGGAATAATTTGCCTACAAAAGGAAATAGGTCCTAAATATTTTCTAATCTGACTTATTATATTTTAATTTAATTATTCTAATATTGTATTCTTTGTAACTCAATAGAGGTAGTCGTTATATTTCAATTTAATTAATTTAATATCTTATTTTTAAAATTTGACTTATTAAGTTATTCTCATTATAAATAAATGTATTTTTCTTTAATTAGTGAAAAAAGTTTGTTGCATTTGCATGTATGGTCTTTTTCATTAAAGTGTAATATAGATGTACAAAAATAACTTAGTTGATCAAATTATTAAATATATGATATTAAATTGATCAAATTAAAAGGTAATAAATTAAATTTTTTATACTAAAAAATTGTGTAAAATAATAAAAATAACACCTTTAAAACTTGTTATCACAAAATAATATACTTATATTCAACTCATATATTTTTACTATTAAAAAAAAAATCAAACTTATCATTTCAAATTAAACTACGATCATTTAAACTCATTCAATATTGAATACAGTCCAATTCAATCTCATTTAATACTATTATATTTTATTTTTATGTAATTTGTCAACAAAAAAAAAATATTAAGTACCATGTTTAAGTGTTCTCTCAGTGTGTGGTTGAAATTTGATATAAGTGGTTACCACTTCGTTACAAATTACAATTGGCTTTTTTTTTTTTTTTAACAATTATGAGCTGGGGTAAATACACAAACTAAAAGTGAGTATAAAACAAAAAAAAGACAATTATTTCCACAGCCTATGGAGCCCCGGAAATGCTCCGCCCTTGGGTGTGTGCCTGTTAATAAACTTTAGAATATGTATACGGTAAAGTAGGAATAATTGTGGGTTAGTACAAAGTATAACTCTTTTTGCTTTTTTTTTTTTTTTTTTGGTAAAATAGTAAAATTATAACTGTGTACTTTTATGTGGGCTTAGAAAGTGCCCAACCGGATCTTTATTTCTATTTTACTTTAATACGTAAATATGCAGTTAGATGTGATCCGATATGGCACAGTCTATTAAACATTCAATCCATTGACCCATTGAACAGAATTTACTAAACATTTAATGCAACACAATAAACTTGAAAAATAAAAAGAGTAACATGGTACAATCCATGGCCTACGGCCTTTAATGGGGCAAATCGGGTTAGGTCAGTAGCCTGTTTATTTTGAAAGTTAAATATGCAAAAACTGTAATAAATAAAACAAATTGTTCATATGTAACCAAAACTGACATGGCCAAATGGTTTTCAATTAAAGGAACGAGATACATTCCAGACTTCTTTGACACCGTTAGACGCAATCATCTTTTTTCTTTCATGGAACAAGCTTTGTATTTTTTTTTTTAAATCAATACAATTCACTTTGACATACCCATTCCCTAATTACTTTAAAATACGAAAAAGATTCGAATCTATATCTAAAAAGTTGAGAAATACCAAGCTACTTTAGTGATGGGTAGTTTTGTAGTCAATTTCAAATATATCTTGTTCGCAAGAAACAAACAAAAAATCCAAATATATGCTTGAAGAAAAAAAATCAAAGATGATCAGCAAAAGAAGAAGGAAAAAAAAATTGAAGAGATGACCATACAAACAGACCCGATAGCCAGTACGCATAAGTCTCGAAACTCTAGACAGACGTCTAAATAAAAGATTCTGATTTATTTTTCTTTTCTTCCTTTTCTTGCCGGAACGTAAAAATGAAGAATCGTACAAAAATGAAAGTAAAGAAGAAATTATGAAATATTGATTGATGATACTGCAAAGAATAGGCTAGAGGCTTCATAATGGGCTTGAAAATTACCGCTTTAATGATACAAAGATAAAACTACATACAATACAAGAATCAAAAGGGGAATTCCCATGTTCGTGCTTATCAGTTATCTGTTCCATCTTCTGCAGACCACCTGTAATTACATAAATTAACTTAGTAGATATCCTTAATTTCCAATACTCTAAGTCGGGAAGAAATAAGAGGGCACAAGGAATGCTATAAGTGGCCCTAATATTAAATTTTTAAAATTAATTTCTAAAAAGGGAAACTATAAAATGTACAGTATGTTCTCCAATTGGAGAGTTAGAGAGTTGAGAATTGGGTTTCGAACCTTTCTGAGTGCGCGAGTGTAGTTATTTAAAAGAACAATAATAATATAAAATTAAAGTCAAATCACATCATATGATTTTTTTCATCCCACTTAACATTACCTAGTAGAGTCAGTACACTAAAGAGAAGTCAAACCGCAAAGTCATGTGCATGACTGGGATCAGCTAAAGACAGGCTGAAACGATCCTTTAAACTCATCATAAAGCCATCTGCAGAAGATAAAGAGAAAAAGAAAAACTATAAAACTTAGTTGCAGGCTGCATATGATTTAGCAATCAGAATCTCAAGCCAAATATTCTTGTTTGGAAAATCTTTTAATTAGGACTTCCCAACTTGAAATGATAAACAACCTGCTGGCCCAGATCTAGTGCAATGATATTCTGTTGATTAGTAGACAAGGGATACCTTACTCCTACGACATGACTATGTTAAGTGACAGCTGATCAAAATAGCAGCCATATTTATCTATATAAGTTTTACGTATAAGAGATGAACATATCAGGATGTTCCTATGAGATGGCGATGATAATGAACATGTTTTCAAATAAAAAGGCACTCTTACCCTCTAACTATGAATGAATCATATAGCCACAACATTAGGTCATACTATTTAACTCATCACAAGGATAGAATACAGCTCAGCAATCCACAAATTTCTTTTCCACCTTTTTTCCTTCCATTTAAAAGTTCGGGACTTCATAACAACATTTAGGTTTAAATTATATGCTTTAAAAGTGCAAAAAGCTGCAAAAGTCATCATGTCCTCAAGTGCACTCACCCAAAAAATACCCTAAAGATAATTTCCATGTTTGTCGTGAAAAAACTGCACATATAAATATGAAAAATAAGCATGCCTGCAAAGAAATATAGGACAAAATCCACCATCATGCTCAAGCTTTGAGTGACTCCGCCGTTCACTTTCTTCTTTAAATTTGGTGGGATGAAGAACTTCACATGGCCCTTGAATCAATCCAGCCATTACAGTGCTATTATGATTAGATTCATATACCTAAAAGGCAAAAATCAGTAAGTTCCTGCAAAGTTCGACGTGAATGTCATGCATATCATACAGTGATAAGTCAGCATGCTTTATAACAAAGAATAAAGGAACCACAAACAAAATAAGGCACAAATTCAAATGCTTTAAAGGGAGAAAAGAAAATGCGGATTCACACGACCAAGAACCTAATTGGACCATTCAACTAGGAAATCCACTTACGTACTGACAAGAATTTTGAAAAATCCATAAAAGTCTACCTCATTGCTTTCAGGGGGACTTGGGCGACCAACATTTTCTGGCAAGTCTCCAGGAAAGTAACAACTTTTGACAATTACCCATTTTGAACCCGTTTTACTATCCTCCCACATAGTCTGCATAAACATGAATAAATAAATGAGTCCACAGTTTGATCTTCAACAGGACAAACAGAGTTTAATAAACAAATCCAATAAGAAACAGAAAGAGGCAGTATTCATTTACATACAACTAAGCTCGAGTAATAGTATGTTTACATGACAAGACTAAACAACGAAACCTCATAAATCTACAAGTTGCAATGATAATATCACAAAATTATGTGTGCTTTGCTTGCCTGAAGTTTTGAGGGTGTCAACTTGTCATGACTGGACCGGAAAAAAGCATGATCCTGCAAGTTATAGGTCACTCCATCAACACAACAAGTCGTGTAAATTTTTTTTCCATCGACATCCTGAACTACATCTCCAATCCATTCAACATCATGCAACCCATATAAAGAATGTCCTGGATGTTCCACAACCCCAATACTAGAGTCAGAACTGGCAGCAGTATTTTTTTTAGCACCATTTTGGTCATCACGTTTACTATCATATAGTTTACATTCAGAATTCTCTCCTAATGGAGATTTGTCTGGGTTTTTTGCTGTAGCATTATGGCTGCTATCCTCTTGAAATTTCCCAGACAGAACTTCAGTTGAGTTTGTTGAACCAGATTGATCACCAACCGGTGGGTCACAAGAGGATTGAAAATCATCAGCCTTGTTAGTAATTGAATTAGATTCAGTAGTAAGAGGGATTGCTTTAAATTCAAGGGATTCATCTTTGCATGTGGATGACTCAGGATTTTCAGTGTTCTGAGATCTTTCACTTGATGATGCACCATGAGGACCAGAGGTTTCTCCCAAAGAATTCACTGTGGTATTTAGGCCACTTCCTAGGAATAGTTTCTCATCCATGTTATTAACACTCAATGTAAGATTATCTAGTTGAAATTCTCCTGCATTTGGAATTGATATGGATGTATTTGGATTCATTTCTCCAGCACTTGGATTAGGTGAGATATTACATGTTTGCATTTTTCCTGGACTTGGATTTGATGAGAAATTATCTGTTTGCATTTCTTTTGCATAATCTGATGGCGGGCCAATATTGGTGCCTTCCTTACCAACAGTAAGACCAGTGTCAGAGCTTTGTTTTGCGGTCATATTCTGCTGACTGACATTTGGATCAATAGCTCCCACTTTCTTCTCCGAACAAGACTGAACACCAGCAGTGCTAGAAGGGACTTTTGCTGGTGTATTACTTCTCATAACACGACCATACTTTGGGGGCAAAGGTTTTCCATTGCTTAATGCCAAGCACCTAGAACAATGCCATTCTCCTCTTGGAATTCCTCTTTGATTCATTGACTGCATGCACTTAATGTGATATCCTTTCTCACAAGCATCACATATAAGCACAGTATCCACCTCATTGATTGTGAGTTGGCAAAGATGGCAGGTCAAGGCCTTATTCATGTAGTCTCTTGATGGAGGAATCCATGTGGGCTGATCAGGCTTCTTTGGTTGCAATAACTTTTGAACTACTTTAGCAATTTCATTGTGATTATTAGAAAGTGAAGGAGCTTGAATATAGTTCATTGCATGCACCGGCTGATGCACATTGGGCAAATTTCCAGGAGTTGTTTGAGAAATAAATGTCTTAAAGCTCTGGTCTCTTGGGGCTGCAGGAGTCGCCCGTGGCATGCCCATTTCAGCTGTTCCTTCAACCCTGGCTGATGTATGATTAGGCAGCTTGTTTTGCTCTGGCCCACTTGTAGCAGATTGAGTATGTGTGGACCATGTTGGGGCATGCATGACTTGATGATTTGCAGAAGAATATACTGCAAATAGGTATAAAGAAAGTTAAAAGGAAGTAAGCTTACAGAGTGCAGCATTCATAACTCAATGACTTGTTAAAGATAGAGAGATGTGGCATATAACACCTCATAAGTCCTAAAATGAGTAAATAACATTAGAAAACATCAATTACGTTCTACCATGTGAATACCACCTTAGTTCATTGACGGAAAGTTCAGGGAAGTGAAGGAACAAGAGAATAACAGCGTAATAAGGTACTAGAGAGACGATAGATAATAAAAAAGGAATTGCTATTTCTAGAGTAGAAAACACTAATGTCAAAGCAATTTAAAAATTTTACATAATAATTTAATACTCTAGCATTTCTAAAAATAAAAAACATTGCTCTGGCATGAGCAAAAACTGCTCAGACTATAGGACTACTCAATAAAAATTTCCCCTTCCCCATTTCCAGCTCTACTGTCTTTTAGTTGTAAAAGAATAAAGATACATCAACCCATTTAAGAACATCTCTAAGTTTTCATCTGTACCCATCCCTAGAAATGGGAAAAGCACAATTCATACCTATTTTCAATCACTTTCCATCTTTTACTTTCCTTGCCAGTAAGGTTTAACATATCGATGTCAATCCAAATGTCGTGACTTAAATTTTACGAAAATGTCAAAGATATTATTGTTGTTGACAAAAACATTGAAAATTTTTATGGAAACTATGAAAACTATATCAAAATCATGGATTTGTTTATAAAATTTTATTAAACATCAAAACAATTAATTACTTATATTTATAAACAAGTTTCTTATTTGTACATATATTTATATAAGTTATGGTATTCAATTAATTAATCAAAATATTACAGAATGTCTAATTAAAATATGAAATAATTATTTAGATTGCAATGTAATATTATTATAAATAAATAAACCATAACGGTATATAATATAATTTAAATTATGAAAAAAAAAAACTAGAGATAAAACTTGTCAAATAAATGTGAAAATGAGATATAAATAAACATTATATATGAAAAGAAGTATAAAATATTGTCCCAAATTCAAATAAATAATCTTGGATAAAAAAAATTTTATAAATAGATAAATTTAAAGGTAAATTATTGAAAAAATAAAAAGTTTAATCCAAAAAGATATTTTGTCAACATTTTATCGACAAGTCCATGACAATATCATAGAATTCACAATATATTGGCCAAAAAATGATATTTTCTCGACAATATCGCGCCATTGTCAACATTTTATCCAAAATATATGGATGTCACATTTTAATGTCAGAATATACAAAAAAGAGACAATGTTGATGATATTGTCGATTTTTCAATCCTTGCCTGCCAAGAATAGCATGAACAAAACCTCACACTCTTGATAAGAAACAAAATTTATATACTTTTCAAATCCAACTAGGTGGGCTTAAATATACATGAAGCCACAAAATTATACCAACCCAACTCACCTTAGGTTAGAGCTTAACAAACTCAAACAAATAACCTACTGCTTAAATTTAAAAGTTGTGAAATTTCTCAGGCATTATAATTTAGCTTTCTTTGGGTAATAAGAAAGACAAGACCTGAGACTCAAATCTTAAAATCTTATTGGTCTCATGCATTGCCCTGCAGGTTTAAATATATTTTATCAATAAATAACATTTATGTTAATATTACCTTGCCCTTGTAATGCATAAGTAGAGCCATTTGGGGCCCCATCCATTTTGAACTGTGGTCTTTCAACCCTAGGCAATGTTGACAAAGATGAATCCCTAGCTAGATGACCACTAGGTAATCCACTAGAAACTGAAGATGCTTTCACTTCACTGGTAGGAAGATGATGCTGTCTGGTTGTCTGATCAAATGCAGAAACTTGACCTGGAGGTGAAGAAGCAGAGAAGCTTCCGGAGGAAGGTGGTGCATGTATTGGTTTATCGGAAGGAACTATTCGTCCAGTATTTGAACTCCCTCGGTTTTCAGTTGCCATGTTAATGTTCGTTTGCAAAGAGTGAGATGCATATGCAGAAGACTGTGGGGTGTATTTCCTGGATTCTTCCATCTAGAAGGGGGAAAAAAAAGAATTAAGTTAAGCAGAAACTCCATTTCAAAAGCGCAACCTATCAATAAAGTGGTTGGTATTTTCTTATCATTTGAAACATGCAAGCCATATTAGAGTAATAGCTCCTTGGCTGTAAGGTAGGTGACCAACATGACTAAGTAATAGTTCGAATGTACTATAACTAATAGTGAAGTTAAGATAACAATATGCTTATCAAAGCCGTTCAGAATTCAGATAAACCCATAAAACATAGCTTCTCAATTCACTTGAGAAAGAATGTCCTTCGTATGTTCTATGCAACGAAGCAAATGATATAGATAAGACAACCCTAGCAGTAGCTAAGAAACAAACTTGATAAAATTTAGATCCGTAATGTTAAAACAAAGTCCGAATTTTAAACAGATTAAACTAAAGAAATCATTATATTAACCCAAGATACAAAAGTCTCCGATTTCTTCAATTATAGCAAATACAATCCATAATGCAACGTGCCTACCTGGATAAAAAAACGCTAAACAAACTCAAAATTTACAACGTACCTTCTTCTTATTCTGCAAAATCCTTTCAGCTATCGTCAACTTGGGGCCACTGAACCCTAATCTCTGATCCTTAACCTTTCCATTCAGCCCCAAATCCTCAATGACAGCCCCAATTGCATCCCCAGCAACAATATCCTTTGGCGCCAAGCGTTCACAAAGTTCCACCAGCTTAGCCCTCGCCTCTGTCATAAGCGCAATTTCAGCTTCCGTCGGCTTCTTTCCCCCACGAATCTTCGCCATTGTTGACAACACTAGTACGATCTCCGCCACTCTCTTCAGAGCAGCACCTGTTCCAGGCCCAGTTTTCGGCCTCTTGCTGGGTCGTTCGTCCAAATCTCCCTCCACATCCCCATTCTCCACCGACCCCTTTTCTTCAGAAGACAACACTTCACCATCCAATTGGGAAGCCGGCGAAGACTGTTCGCCATCCTCGTTGCTCAACACACCATCCATTGTAATATCGTCGAGCAAGTGAGGCTGTGGAACGACGCCGTGGTGGAGGTAAGGCGACAAAGACCTACAAGAGAGCGCGAGAAGGAGAGGGAGAGACAGAAGGCGAGAGAGAAACCCTAATGAGAAATATGGAGGGAGGGTTCGGAAATTTTGAAAATATGAAAGTATGAAACTTGGGATTGTTAATTGAGTGGCTTATTTGGCGGGTAAGTTGGAGTACAAGAGCAATAGAGGCTTTGTGTGAGTTTTGTGAATTTGAGGGATGAGAGAGAAGAGGTTGAGGTACTGAATATCGATTTAGAAAAGTGAAAGAAAACCTATGTTACTACTATCATAAATTAACCGGATTGGTTCGTTAGACCGGGTCGTAACACAACTCTTCTCTTCTTCTTTCTTTTTTTTTATTGAACGTAACACTACTCATTGAACACAAGAGGATTAATGCTGAGGTGGCAATTGGTGCATTTAAAATTAAAATATTTTTTTTTATTTTTTTAATTATATATTAATTTCCTTTCCTTTTATTTTCTTTAAAATATAAATAATTATAATTTATTTATTTTATTTTATTATTATATTATATTCTTTGATATAAATATTTTTAGCATTCATATATATCTTTATTAAACAAAAAAATTATACTAATTTTGAATTCTAATTATCAGCTTGTATTATATTATTTTTTTTTCAACTAGTTTATTATCATGAAAATCATGTATTATATAATAATCAAAATCGTATTCTCATGTGACATTTAAGTTACTTAAACTCTTTATTTTTTAATAAATATTTCATCTAACAATATATGTAAAAAATTTATTAGCAATTCATGTTAGTTTGGGCCAACTTATTTTGTGTTTGATTTTGTTTGAGGTCATATTTGCTAACTCAAATTAAAATCTATTTAAGTTAAAGTTTAATCAATTTAAAATGAGTTAATTTAAGTCGACTTAAACTAACACATCTCATGTAAATTGATGCTCTTAAATTGAAAGCATGTTTACTAATAAAGGATGTGACTTATCGTTGAAACATTGTGTTTTATCTAATAATTTTACAGTTAAATTTACAAGTGAGAATATATGTAATAAAAAAATTAAGTTTTTTTTTTTTAGCAAAAGACTATATTTTTATCACTTTTGATTGTGGCGATTTTATAGCAAATAAGCCCTAAAATTTAACACTATTCTTTTAAGCTAGAAACATTTTTTAACACATGAATGTTAAAGTGCATTTTCGATAATGTAATACACCTTTATTCTTACGGCTCAAAAAAATAAGTATGTAAGTTAAATATTCGAAATATTACTTAACACATAAAAAAAAATAACTTTTATAATATAAATTCACAACATAGTTCAAATTACAACAGAAAATATAAAGTAAAGTAAAATAAAAATAAAAATTTTAAGTAAAATATTTAGACATTTAAAGAAACTTGATTCGCAGAGTCATTTGTACCACAAATGGGTGAGTTGACTATCTCAGTAAAAATTTACTTTCTGTATCATTTTTAATATAAGTCAGTAATGCATGCTATTTTTTAAATTTATAATGCATGTCTATCATCAATAGATTAACAATGAAAACTTTTATTTTAAAACTCAAGCATATCTGTAATTTCTCACTTTCGATGAAATCGAGTAGAGTATATATTCCAAGTACCTCATACATGCTTATATAATAAAATATGCAAGGTTCGTATAAAACTTATATGTATGTTATGCCAAATTCATATGTATTGATCAACTCCAAAATACATATGCATATACGCCGTAACTTCGAAGTACATAAGAGATCTAACTTTGAGACCCATATGTAGTCACCTCCGAGACGCATGTGAGACCACCTCTAAAATTTCATATACCATCATATTCCAAAATATATATGGCACATATATTGGTCAACTCTGAGACACATGGGCGATCAACTCCAAACTACATAGGGGGTTTAACTTGTAGGCCTATGTGGGGACAAACTCTGAGATACATTTGTAAATGCATACCTGTGGTCTGTGTAAAAAATTTTCTATTGCATCCAGTATCTCTAGGGTATCATATTTCTGCAATACCAATACAGACAACACTCCTTACATAAAACAATAAAACAATAATGTGATACATGCATAAAATATTTGATGCCATATATCACTTTTAAATACCAGTCAACTTAATAATAAAGTTTTTCATGTATGCATAAAAATATTTTATTGGATATATCATCAATTTTAAAGTTATTTATCATAAAAATATGACATTGGTTTTTCACAATTTGTGAGTATGTTAGCACTCTTAATTCTACTATCGACTCATTTTTATTTAGTGCGAAAACTAACACAATATTGTACAAAATTTAGTATAATACAAATATAGTGAATCACAGGTTTTAAAAAAATAAACAATTAAAAATGTTTTACTTTTTAACAATTTTATTAGTATATATATTAACTTTTTGACTTGATACTTCACTTAAAGACATCCTCACTCTTGATAAATTTTTTTGTACCCAAAACAACCACTCGAAAATATTTCAAAAAATGAATAATTTAGAGAGATAAATGGAGAGAGAGAGATTTAATTGAAATAACTGGATTCCCTCCTATTTATAGCCTTCTATGACCTCGCTGTGGTTTCGCTGTTACTTCATTGAGGTCTCTTGGCGAGAGTCCGACGACAGTGCAAATTTTTTGCTATTATTTTTCCTATCCTTGCTCTCTCATTGTGGCTTTACTGTGACGTTACTAAGGACTCGGCAAACCACCGGCGTGCACACCAACGAGTTACCAGCAAGGTGTAAAAATTTTTCAAAAATTTCTCTGAACTTATTTTTTTGCGTATATTTTTTTTTGTCTACTTATTTTCTACATATAAATACCCACTTTTATTAATAAAATTTTTAAAATTAAAATATAAAGATTCGAGATCTTACATTTATTGTTTCACCGATTTTTTTTTTTAAAGTCTGTTGAATTATTAGATACAAACTACCATAGTTATAAAACCCTTTATATTTTATTTTTTCACCATGCCTTGATTTCCTTAAGAATCGATACGCCCAAACTCGTACAAATGAAAATTGGCAACAAGTAAACTTCGTTTTCCAAGCATCCAAATTTTTTTTTTTTTTTTTTCTTTTCAAAACAATAAGAACAATAAGAATATGCTGGCCTTTTCAAATGTATAATATAAGTAGAAGGTTAATTATTGTATTTGTTCCTAACCTTCATTCAATAATATAAATTTTGGTCATTAATTTTTTTTTCATACAAAATAATCCATAATTTTTTAAAATTTCATACTTTTAATCCAATTTTATATAAGATAGTACATAATATTTTAAAATTTTATACTTTTAGTCAAATTTTATACAAAAATATTACATACAAAATGATATATTTTATGCAAATTAGACTAAATATGTCAAATTCTAAAAAATTATGGATTATTTTGTATAAAAAAAAAAAAAGATTAATAACCATAATTTTTATTAAATGAAGGATAAGAATCAACAAAGTAATTAATTCTACAAGTACATAATACTAGCATGTGTGTGGTTGATAAGCGTTACATGGGATGAAAACATAATACGTAGCATTTTTTTTTTCGTCAACTAGGATTAAACTAGTAATTATTTCGAAATGATTTCATTTCTTTTTTCAAATTCAGTAAAATCCACGTGAAGATGCAACTAAAGCAAAATATTATTCACTTTATATATATATATATATATATATTCGAAATAAATTCGTGGACCTTATAATAAGATAAGCAATTAGGATCTAAACAAGGTGTCCGATAGCTTGTTTGGACAAAGAATTCATACCCATATCTCCAACATTCAACAAATCCATCCGCGTTTTTTGTTTTTTTGGTGCCAATCATCAGTAAATGGTTCACTTCTAAATTGATATTCATCCTATTTACAATGTTTCTTAAAAAAAATACTAACAAATTCATGCTTGTTTAATCTGTTGATTGTCTGAATAACTCGACCATGAGTATTGCGTAGTAAAAGCTTTAATGATACTTGTGGAATAAGATATAAAAAAAAAAAGACATTTTAGGATAAAGCACCTTTTTACATGTTAAATTTACAGTTTCATATACAAAGTATAAACATATATTTCGAGTAGTTTAACACTGCTAGGATGACAAAACTCCACTGACAACAGAGTACGATGGTTCAGCGTATGCAGCATCACTGCATATTACAACCCTTGAATCTGTGCATAAAATATCAGCATTCCGAAGAATAAAACCTTGAAGAAGCGGAAGAGGCAGTCCCTTCCACAGGTATAAATTTGCGTATGGCAGAATGACAGTTTTGAGGGTGACTGACATCATAGTCTGCAATTTCCATGGCCTTGCTGATATTAGCGAAAGACCGGTGGGTAGTATAATATATTTTGTTGTGTAATAATAGAAGGTAAAGAAATTCTTGCTTCATACAACAAAGACCACCATAATGTAATTGGACACACGTCTTCCAAAAGCAAAAGAAATACTAGATTCCAGGAGAGCTCAGTTTGTTGTGAACAAAATGCTTTCACAAATGTTCAAGTAAAAACAAAAGCTCTGAATCTGAAAGTTTTGAGTTATTTAAACAAGTAGGTACAGGTCACATTCAAATCTAGATAGAAATCAACGCTCAAGACTACTAAAATGGAGCAAAAGTTATAAGTCACTCTCATGTTTGGTAGTTTAATGGACAAAGAACTATATTGCATTTTCATTAGATTTTATTTAAAAAATTCTTGAAAATGTGATACTCCAAACGAAATCGAGAAGACGCTTAAAGTACCTGAACTAGATGCATGTGAAAGTTTCCAATTCTGCTCCATTTCAGAACTGATGTGAAGCCTTTCAACTTAAGAGTACCAACCAATTTATTCCCCAAGATTTTTGGAGAACATGAAGTAATAATCTCCTGCACCAATAAAAAATCCATTAAGGATCGTCATGAATAACAAAATGATCATATGAATAATTGAGCTTAAGTAAGCAAATGCATTTTAGTAAAACACACCAGAGATATGCAAGCAACTGGTACAACTTCAGCAACATCCATAACGTCGATGATCACATCTAAGTAAATGGTAATATCAATATAATTCTTCCCAACTTCAAACTTCGGTGGAGAAGATGTAGATATATTAAGTTCCAAGGCATCATCTGGATACTGCTTGTAGAGTTGAGGAACAATGTATCTCCACCGTGTAGTATTTAAAAGGGATTGCTCTGGTAACTTTTTAATCATCCAACGCATTTGGTCCTGAATATAGAATAGGGGGGCGAAATTAGTTAACCAATGCAATTACAACTCCGTTACAAGAGGAATAAACGCAACTATGCCAGGGTTGATTATGATTTGTTCCAAGACCACTATCTGATTCTTGAGCGGTTGAGCCTCAATCACATAGGGACTAACCATCCACATCAATGATAGAGATACTAATCTCAACATCTCGGTTGAGTATGGATCAAGTAAAAGAGTAAACATGTAACAGAGGAGCTGATTATGTGAAACTTACATTGAAGAAAACTGAGGAGAACGAATTAAAGAAATGTTCATGCAAAGAAATCTCAACCATTTTTACTGGAGCTTTGCAGAAGACTAGATCTAGAGAATCGTTAAGGTAAATCTCATCATAAGCCACGAATAAACCATTTATATCAAATTCAATTGAAGAGTTACTTAACACGGGTTTGTTCACAAAAGTAACATTCATAGCAGCAACATCATAGATTCTAATCTCTTTTGGAAGCGACTGCAAAATTGAATCAAGCTTCCTTATCCCATCACTTATTTTCTTGGATATAGCATCTTCAACTGCAGACCGTATTTTTCCTTTTAAAACATCCACAAACCTGAAAGAACAAAGCATAAACTGTAACTCAGTTTATTTCTTTTACATAAATAGTGCATATTCACTCCAAAACGAAATTAAGATATAAGAATGAGTAAAGTAGGCCAAAGAATAGCTGGTAAAGTAAATGTCAATTAACCAAACAAAAAATGAATTTTCACCTCAGCTAATTTCCATATACAAGCATAGCCTGCACTCAATGAACTAAAGACTAAAAGACCTCAACAGTGTGATTCAGAATGACTTGCAGCAAATTCTTGCAAAATGAAAGATTTAATTACTGGGAGCGAAAATGGCATAGGGTTCAATTGGATGGGGAAAAAAATTGATGACGAGATCAATCCATCCGTTATCCAGTCTTAAAATGAAAATTACTAGAGGTAGAAAATAGGAAACTTCTGATATATCATTTTCCTAGAAACTGTAGCTCAATCTTAAGCGACCTAATATATAACCTTCTGAGTCTCATGAAACTTATTACATATGTTCTATTCTGTATCACGACCTCGGACCAGAAAAAGATAACTCATACTCATAACTACCCTAGTAATGTCACCAACTTATCATATCTCTGTAACCTGTTTCCTGTCCAGCTAAGTATTTTACTGTTAGGCATATTTATTGAAAGTGATCGTCTTTGGTCATTTTTCACGCCTTTACCAACAATAAATGTCAACGCAAATGCCTTGCCATGCTCCCTTTATTTTCTATCTTTTGGGATCTCTCCGTTTATAATCTCAAACTATAAAA
This sequence comes from Elaeagnus macrophylla, assembly GCA_029378325.1. NCBI lineage: Eukaryota > Viridiplantae > Streptophyta > Magnoliopsida > Rosales > Elaeagnaceae > Elaeagnus > Elaeagnus macrophylla. Next base: position 18,325,333 of record CM055646.1, on the reverse strand, counting down.
GCTGGGCAATATAATAGCTTGCTGTGTAACTTAGTAGTAGAATTAAGAAAATTATTGACAAGAAGGAAAATGCAAGCAACTACTTAAAGATCAAATTTGACGAAAAGAATTGCATACAATTGGTAAAGCCAAGATTCTCCACCATCCAAATTTATGGAGATATCTTTCACATGGCATCCAGATTCAAGAAGAGACAGTCTAAGAGTTCCTTCTTGGTCCTTGAAAGTGACAGTGACGCCCACTTCCATGTCTTCAACCTTTGCAGAAGCAGCAAATCTTAATGAGAAGGTTCAAGAAAAGATAAAGGAAAAAAAAAACTTATAAAATGAGCTTGACAAGGGCTAAGTTAATTATCAATAACTAGGCACATCAGATTTACTATGGTATCTCAGACATTGATACATCTCGATTGCTTATTACATATATCTAACTGTCATCTATCATCTATCATCACCATAAAGATTTCAACTCCGCTCAGACTACTCTCTCATGTATAGAAACAACTCAAAATCATTGAAATTAAACTTCTAATGATCCAGTAACTCATTGATGGATATGATAAAGACAATTTTATTAACATCACTTTAAAAAATTACAAGCATATAACAAGTAAATGTGATTTTAGTTTTATCAAACATATAACAAGTTTTGTACCGATTAGTCAAGCTGATATGAACTATTAATCATAAATTTGAAACATCTGGATAAATTCAAGCAAACTCCAAACACTAAATAGGAACCATTTCGGAACCAAAAAAGAGTTGGGGAAAAAGAAAAGAGAAGTGCTCTGAGTTGCTTGATACCTCAATAGAAGCATTCCCATGATCAGAAATCTCAAATAACCAATTTTTGTAAGAATACCGCCATTTCATACTCAAATTTGCAGTGGCACCAGAAGCAACTAAAACGATACCCGTTTCTCCAGTTTCAACATACGAAGAATCGATATGGACACTATATATCGTGATATTAGAAAGAACGACATAAACTTTACCTAGAAGTGGGATTTTCGCATGTTTTTCAATTTGAGGAATTTGCAGAGGAATAATAGAGGAAATAGCCTTCTCTACTAGCAAATCCTTTGCAAAATTAATACCTTTTTTGGATAAGACCACGGAAATGAACCCTTGGTCGTGGGTTTTCGTGGGGACAATCAAAAGAGATATAGCTATTGACCAAAGAATGGACGCTGAGAACTTTGAGACCAAACCCATGTGGGCAAAACGCTTAAATTAAGCTCAGACAACCAGGTTTATGAAATTCCAGTGGCTCAAAAAGGTCTTTCGATAGGAAAGCCAGGAGCTTTCAGAAGAAGCACCGAAAACCAACAAGAGCTCACGACATAATCTACAAAAAATGAGTTAAGCGTTGGAGAAAACTTGTAATCATGGTTCATTTTACTTGCTGAAGCCGCTGAAAGCAACAGGTGGGTAATTTATGAGAGTAGACATAGCATAAATTAGAGCATTGAAGTTTTGTAGTTTTGTTCATTAATTGATGTCTATCACGTAACTTGGAATATTTTATCATTTTGTGTGGAGCCGTTGCAATATCCACGCGTCTGATTTTAACTGTAAAGTAACACCGGTTAATCCTTCGTTGCCCCCTATACGAGCTAGACAGCATCTCCTTCCTCCCAAGATTCGTATAATTAAACACCTCATTGGAATATATGTAAATTATAATGAGTGAAGAAAAAAATCCATTTTTTTGTTTGAGTGATTTGAAAAATATGGCATGAGAAATTTGATTTGAACTCCTTACAGAAATTTGGAGTTTGTGATTATGGATGATTGGATGCAATTGCTACTTTGCATTCTGGCATTTCTACAAATCATAAAATAAAAACAAAAAAGAAAGAAATGTGGGCCATTTTAGCAGATGAAAAGCATTAAGATGATTATGGTGATAATGAGCAAGCAGCAGTAATTGTGCTGGTGAGAGCAGCACAAAAAGAGGGAGAATAAAATAAATCATAGTACAATAAAGAATTAAGCAAAATAATAATAATATTAACGAATGCTTATTAAAAGAAAGTTAAGAAATTATTTTTTCTGGTTAAAAAATGAAGATTTTTTTTTTTTTTTACAGGATTTCCTCTTTTTGCGGGAAATAGTCGCAAGATTATTTTCAATTAAGTAGTACAACGATAGAGGGGAAGCGGCTGGCTTTCAACCTTGCTCCAGCAATTACAAAAAGTGCATCCACATTATAAATAGTTCGTCAGGTTGGGAGAGGGAAAAAAAATTATGCTTTGTATCACGTAGATATTAATTCACCTTTCATAATTTAATTTATATATAATCCCAATTACTTATATATAACAACTTATTATATATATATCTATTAAAAAACAAACAGCATAATACAGCAATGCCGGACACATCATCATATAACGAATCAAGGCAACAACAACAAAAAAAAAATCACTTCCAGTGAATTACGTAACGTACTATTCCTTGTACCTTCAATTGATAACATTGTTTGTAAAACATACGACCTTTTTATTTTACTTTTTCATTCCTTTAATTTTCTGATAACCAGACCATCACTTCTTCAAACTATAATTATTTATTTGTATTCTTTTCTTAATGACAATATTGAGCTGTAGAGAGCTATTAGTCGTATATTTTACACTAATTATATTGATTTCTCTCTCCATATACATTGATTATTTGGGTTTTTCAAAAAACAAAATTGTAATAATTTTTTATTTTGTTGATCTAGAGTACTAATTCATCACTTATTCTAAAAACAATGTATAATTTCTCGAGCCATTGCTACTACATACTATTCAAGTCAAAGCTTCCGCTTTCCAAGTAAATAAAAATAAAAACGAATAAAGATTTTGTTGCCTGAACCAACTTGTTCAACAAATATACCTCACCTTTCGAAGCATTGTTGACTTTTAAACTTCAGGGAACATTGTATTATCGGTATTTTGAGATCCCAATCACTATAAAAATGATAGAAATGCACTCAGCTGAGAAAAATACATGCAAAATTCTGGACTGTATAAACTGATGGAAAACTATTATTGCTGTAACTATAAGAAACCAGAACTAGTAACCTTTTCCATCTGACTTGATTGCTCATTTGCTCTCTCCCTCTTGTCCTCAATCAAATGATATTCCTTCTATCTGATTCTATCCGTAGTCTTCTTCATGGAAGCTAATTCCTCCCTTTCTAAAACCTAAAACAGCACTGCCTTTCACTTTTACATGAATAACAATAAGGATTCCACATTGCACAATCAACTAATAATGGTACCCTATCTATTGAGGGGGGAAAAAAGTAATAATGCACGCTACTTTCATGAATAAGAGTCAAGGATGGCATGAGATGGCAAACAAGAAAAGTAAACTCAACTATCTAAATGGATTAAGAACAGGAACACCTTCCGCAGGTTATTGGGTGAATCGATCACTGAGAAGCCCATCCATAAGTGCATTCAGATCACTTAAGACCGTTTCTATTAACCAAATGGCTGTATATTGCACAGTAGAAGGTAATCCTTACCAAATTGATTTTCATAGAAAGTAGTCTGGTGCAGGTTTCCTGGCATGTGCCCCTCTTGAATCCTGCATTACATTAGAATCTTTCACAGTGACATGCAATAGGATAAGCACAGGTATTCTGTTATTCGTGCTTCTTGTTCAAACTAGAGGTCCAAAAGACAAATGTTTGTGTTATCATAAGATTATAAGCAGCTTCACATCAATGGATAATTCAAGGGATATGATTGCATATTTTTCAAAATTGTGTAGATTTGTTATTTTACCAAACCTGGAAAGGTATGGTGTATTTTTCCTTTTGTGAATTAAACTTGTCCAATTTGACACAAGGAATACTTACCAGGGAGCCAATAATGTCATGTTATAGTGTTCATGTTTTTCAGCCCAAACTCACGTACTCTTTTTTATGCTATGAAAGGTTAAATTATTTTTGGTCAAGTTATTTATTTATAACAGTAAGAAAAACCATTTTACTTACAAGCACAAAAAATAATTTGTCATGTTTGTGTTGTGTGGGCTCAAATTGCCACCCCTAGCTTATCTGAAGTTTTGTATTTCAAAAAACTCTCTGAATAATGTGAATGCAATATTATTCTGCCCAATTTAAGAAAGGGAAAAAAGAATGGTTATTTACACAAGTTTAGATGTACTGTTTGTTTAAACAAAATACAAACCTGTGGAGCAGCATTAAATACACGAAACGTCTTATTAAGATTCTCATCTAACTCAAGTATTGCAGCAACATTACCACACCTGCAAAAAACCCATGATGGTTAAATGCATAAATTCTAGATTAAATAAAGAGAAAGATAAATCATTAATTTACCTGTAACAATAATTTGGAGCTGACCATACAGTAACTATCTGATTATTGAACATCCATTTATATCCTTCCATTACCAACTGATGGGCACGGCATATATAGTCAATATTATTTGTATGGTTAAATGAAGTAACTACACTGCCACCAAAAAGGTATCCAGCACCACGGGGACTCAAGCCCCAACTTTCCACAATATCTTCAGGGTCTGACCAAAGGAGGTCACACATGGCACCGTCATGAGGTACTTCTTGCTTCCGATCAATTGTCCGTATCTTCCAAGACAGAATGTGTTAGTAACATGATAATGGGGAAACAAATAAGGACTTTCGGATGAGATTAACCTGATCCAAAGTTGAAATGGCAGGAGAAAGACCTCCATGGACAGAAAAAATTTTGTTCTCAATCAGGGCTGACAGACTGCAATAGACCACAACCAAAGAAGACATTCCGTGAGATTTAAGAATGAATAAAATATAGGACGTACAGGGAGTATTTACAATGAATAATACAATGGACACTATCTGCTGTGACAAGGTATAAGTGTTTGACAGTCAATAGTTTGTCATACAACATCTGATTCAAAGTTTTGTGACTCTCAACAGAGGCATAGGTGATATGTTTTCTTTTAAGACATGGTTTCAAATGTAAAGTCTACTTTGGTAACAAAAAATAAAAATCATATTCATCTCTAGACGCCATAAATAAAGAATGATGAAAATCAGGGCACCTGCTAAGTGATTAGCAGACTCTGAATTAGATAGTTGGGCTTGAGCCAAGGCCTAGGGGGCAACTACAACATTCTTAGAAATAGGAAGATAGCTGGGGAGGAAGTAGGAAATCAGTTAGGTTCTAATGCCAAAGGAATCCTCAACTAATGAGCTAAATTCCTAGTTTCTTCTCTAGAATAGCCTTTTAACAGAAAATTAACCAGTATCGTTTTGTACAAAATTGTCAACATACCTTAAAAAATCAAATATATCAGTGCAATATCTCCAAACATTAACAGATCCATATTTACGTAGGCATTCATCATAGAATCCATATACCTGTTTGGTAAGGATAATCAGTAAGTACTCTGAACTAAAAGAAGCTAACACAAAAATACCAGTTAAAAAGCTACCTGTGTGATCTGACGACTCTCATGATTCCCTCTGATTAGGGTTATCCGATCTGGATATCTAACCTGAGCGTTAACCATAATTATTAAGAGAACATTGCAACCAGACTTTCACACAGGAAAAAAACTGAAGTAAAATAGAAAAATATTATATTAACATGATGATAAAGGCATAAAGAATGCAATAAGTGATTCCGACATGTCTGTTTGTGCCTTAGTGCATTCTATCAAATGGCAAGAGAGACACTGCATCACCAGCAATGCAGTTTTTGTGGCCAATTTTAAGATTTAATAGTAGGTAATGTTGGAGATTCCTGTTATCATTAAGTCTCAGCTCATTACATCAAGTAAGCAGATTGTAGGATTTCAAGTAATTATAAAAGAAGAGGAGTTTTATGAATTCTGAAATCATTACAACATCCAAAATTTGGAATGCAAGATATGACCGTCTAACACCAGAAAACCATTTATAGTTTTAGGAGATCTAGTTTAAATTTCTTAGAAGAACAAACATTATTACCTTCAGGGCAAGTAGAAGTAAGAATGTCTCAACTGAGTAAAATCCTCTGTCCACAAAATCTCCAAGGAACAAATAGTTAGTCTTTGGACAGTCTACTCCCACTTTGAAAAGCTCTTTCATGTCATAAAACTGCCCATGAATGTCACCACATATCTGTTTAAAACCGACAAAACAATAAAAATGATAAATATTAGGAACAACTTCAAATGATCAGCCTGAACAGCAATCAATACAGTGGTTGAATGCCCTAACATTAATCACAGGGATCCCAGATTCTTGGTAAAGCAAATTGGTTGTGGAGTTGTGGTTGCGTATTATAGAAGTTGACCATAGAGTCGCAGATTAAAATTTATATTTCTTAATACGCATCTAATTAGTGATTGTTCAATGATAAGTAAATTTCAAGTCTAGCAAATATTCTATGCAAGGTTGTCATAGAAATTTTGGCCAAAATTTTTTAAATTGAGTTCACAATCTTCCCTCCCAAGAAGTTTCTCGTTGCAGGAGATTTTACCTCTTTCTTTTAAAAATAAATTTGAACCATTTAATGACATATATTTTTGTTTATAACATGATGAACATATGTTTAAAGCATAATCATAAATGCACTAAATATATATATTTTTATAACATGATGAACATGTGGCAATAAAAATAGTTGAATAAATGTGTTATATATAAAAATGAAGGTAATAATAATAAAGTAAAAAAAAACTAAAAACTGCCCCCCTTTCTGTAAAAATGTATAAGAAGAAAAATTAACAAACTCTTCGACCCTAATTTAGCAAATTAACCTATAATTAACAATAACTTTGTTCAAAATATACATTATTACATGTATTCCCAAATTCTCGAACTTTCCTGCGCATCCATATACCGAATATCAAATCCAATCAAGTCTAATAGGCTCCAAGCAAATTTAGCATGATTATTATTTCTCTCCTAACTACCTCTGCATCAATTCTAAACAAGGTTATTGCTTCATCCCCAATAGCAATTTTACAATTTTCAGGACGTGAAATTCCCAAACGTGCGAAAAATAAAATGAAAATTCCAATACAAAATTAGAATAAGAAAGGAAAAAAAAAAACTTATAACAACAAGTAGGAGGTAGCAGCAAACCCAGCAACCACACAAGAAGAACTACTGAACTACAAAAAAGAGTTAAACCAGCAAAATCAATAAGCTCCAGGAGCTTTTCGCGTGCGTATGTGATGTAGGTGAGAGATAGATGACTAACAGTGACAGGGGCGTCGACCCTTTGAACGTTGCTCTCTTCAACGAGAATTTCCATGGCTTTGAGGCAAAGCGCCTTGACTTCGGACTCCTTGAGAGGCTCACATTTCTTCAGCTGCTCTATTTGCCTGTCTAGGTCTGACATCTCACTTTCTCTACCTCTTCTTCTTCTTGTTCGTCTTCTTAAGACCTACACAGTAGACCCAACCCCACCACCCAATTTAAATCCTCTCTATTTCATAGTATCCTCTCAGTCTCTGAATCTGTGAATCTCTCTGTCTTCGACTCCTCGCGGCTGTACAATATATAATATATTATTACATTTTTGGTCCACTTCTTTCTGTGGCCTCCTAACTCCTACAGTTTCGAGAATTTTGCTATAATGTCCATTTCTTTTCTTTATTTCTGTTATATTCAACCGGGAGTTTTTAATAACTTTATTTATTTATTTTTACAATAAATTTACTTAATTTTATATATAACAAAATGCCTATTCATAATTTTTTATTATAAAAAAAAAAAAAAAAAAAAATACAACATACAGAAACAAGTTATTATAAACTTGTAAACATCAGATAGTATCAATTATCCAAAAGACCAAAACAATTAGAGATTATTTGAACCATTTTCCTGTGTTTTTTAACTATTACAAAACAAACGTAAACATGAAATGAATTTAAATTTTACCAAAGCCGAAATCTGGATTGAGGATCAAAATTGAGGGATTTTTAGAATTTTATTCTTCTTTTTTTCTTTTTCTTTTTAAAGGATCATTTTTTTTGCACAAAAATGAGATGGTCAATTAAACAGCAATCTTGTGGTCTGTTGGTAACGGGTGAGGTTTGTTGTTAGTGGTTGTTAGTGTTTGAGTCTTCTTTTGCTTTGTATGTTGTGTTCTTCTTTTTAATGAAGTTTGATTCTGTTTGACCCAAAAAAAAAAAAATTTAACAGCAATCTCCAGACTCCAGCAGAGGTCTCACTCACTCTTTTAAGTCACAGGCTCCAAAGTCCAAACTGTACGTTTGATTTTTGAAGAAAAAAAATATATTATACGTTTGTTCTTTTAAAAAAATCCTATTTTATTTGAACTTTGAATTCAGTGCGAGTAGGTTTAATATTTAAAGGAAAAAAAAAAAAAAGGCTTTTTTATTTATAGAAGTTAAATAAAGTGCGAAAATTTCTCATGTAAAATAATAGAATTACAACCTTTAGGATCCATATAAAAGTCAAAGCCCATTATCACACCCATCATCAATTGCAAATCCTAATAATTAGGTTATTCAATGCCTAATGATCATCACCATTGTAATCGCTTGACTGTTGTTTGTATTGGATCCATCAATTTAACAGAAAGTTAATATTCTGACAGATTATGTCTTTTCATTCAATAATGCTGAATTGTGGATCTTTTTGTAGGAAATAAGGAAATTGAAGCCATGTATGCGGTATCTAAGATAATTTTTTTCCCTTGTATATCAACCTAAATTCTAAACTACTACAATTAGAAGACATGCAAACCTACATTTTAAATTTCAAATTTTTGGACACTACATTTGAGAATATGCATCTCATGTGCACACCTTTTTGCTCTACAAGTTTACCTTTCATAAAAATACAAATGTTATATAAAACATTTCATACGTTAGTTTTTATACGTGTTAACAATCAAAAAACACTATATTTTTTCTTCTCAATAAGCAAATTTTGATATTCAATTTTTCATTCATCCCAACATTATTTTGAGGATATAAATATATAATTTTAAAGCCCTTTGCGAAAGAGAACTAAATGAATCACGATCACACATTTATATAAAATGAATCATTTAAAATGATGCCTCAAAATTACATTTAATTATGGGTTAAAAAACCCATTTTCCAACACTTTCTTGGCTTTTGTCTATAGCATAGTGATTTTCGATTAATATTTTTAGTAGAGGTTGTGGTATTGTTTGTTTGTGGCATAAAGTGACTTTTCTTTTGTCAGGTAGATAGTGCGAACTTAGGAACCAGTTCAATTCAATTGTCTTTTTTGCTGTCCCTAGTCACTTGGTTGAGTTGATTAGCTAGCTCCTGTATTTGATGTTGCTCTGAATTATATGGTTGCTTGTTCTACTTCTCTGTGTACTCCAGCTATTCTTTAACTAAGCTGGTGGATAATGGTTACTTGATTATTTGTGAGCACCAAGTTTCTTATGCCATGTTTAAGGGTAGTTGGAGCTTGTAATCGGATAAACTCGTCAACAATGCATTGGGGTTTATATGTCAATTAAGCGTGCAGGTCAGTTACTTCTTTATGTTATTAGTAATTACTCTTTAATTAACTGTTCTTTATATCTTAGGTCCCATGGCATCTTTTGCTGACTCATGGTTTCTGCATTGAACATGCCAAACTTGGAAATCAAGGGTACAGCTTGCTTGGCCCAGAAATAAAATGAAATGAACAGTTCGGTTGGCCTTGTTGGTATTCAAAAATGTTTAAGAAAAATAGTAGAGAACAAAACGAGAAAGAATAGACTCGTTGTCATTTCACTGATAGTACCCTTGTATTAGCACGACACAATGAAACCCTAGAATTTATTCAAGTACTAGTTCATTAGAGGTGTTTGGCAATCTTGAACAAGCGCATTAAAGATGGTTGCTCCTGTTTGTGCACGCTTATATCTGATATTGGGATTATGGTTCTCATAGTTGTCATATGGCTGCTGATAAAATACTTGTAAAAACACTTTATAATAAGCACCTTGTAGGCTTGTAATGCAATAGAATATGTCCTATGAGGGGAGTTCGAGATTCGTCTAGTCCATGTATAAGAGCGTACAGTGTGTAATCCTTATTTCAAAAAAGAAATATAACCATCTGTTTGTCCATGTATAAGGGTTCCTGACTTCCAGTAACAACATGAGGCCTATTTTAGTGTGAAGTCTGTCGATATTTTCTTGATAACATGATTCACAATTTGTTCATGAAACTTTCATAACACATTAATTACAGACTTTGAAGAAACAAATGTAATAAAGATGTAGTGACATCTCGTAGATTAAGATTTAATATCATTACAAAGCTAGGTTGCACAAGAGAGAAGACGGCTAAAATCTCTAAAAGGAATTAGAAGAAAAGCTTTCTTGGAGATGGCTTGGACGGAGTAGTTGAGGATGTGACTGGCATTCCTCTACTTTCTGGACTCCCTGTTACTTTGTCTATCAGTTTTGCTGCTCTGGGGTCCGTTAAAAGAGTTTTTTGGAAAGATTGCGAGAAGCCAGTTGCAATTATGGTAACGTGGATTTCTCCATTGTAGCGGTCATCTACAACAGCTCCGAATATAATGTTAGCTGAAGGATCCGCCAAACTTGTCACAACCTGAAAATTCATATTAAATAAGATATCATTAGATTGGTGTCACAGCACAAACAAATCAAAAGAATGTTATAGCCGGCTATATCACTAGCTCTGAGTTTTTCCCAAGGACCAAAAATATTAAACTGTCAAGTACCTGGGATACTCTATTCACTTCCTGCAGTGTTATGTCTTTTCCGCCAGTAATATTATACACTACTCCAGTCGCTGACCGAATCGAGGAACCAATTAATGGAGCCAAAGTGGCTTGTTCAGCAGCTTCTTCTGCACGGTTTTTACTGGAGGAAACCCCAACTCCCAGCATAGCAGTTCCAGAATCTTTCATCACTGCTTTTACATCTGCAAAATCCACATTGACCAGTCCAGGTATCTGCAAAGCAAGAAAACGTATGGTTGTTATGGCCCAAAATCAGCATGCAGCCAAGTTTTTTCATAAAAAGCACTCACCGTGATTATGTCTGAAATACCCTGTACTCCTTGGCGGAGAACATCATCAGCAAGAAGGAAGGCATCCTGAAGAGGTGTTTGCTCATCTGCAATATCAAGCAGGCGATCATTGGGAATGACTATAAGAGTGTCGACATTTTTCTGCAACTTTTCGATAGCCTCCAATGCCTAAACAGAAGCCAGAAACAAGAGAATATAATCAAGTTTAACTTTCAATGACTTACCAAAATTTACAGTAATTTAGTAAGTGCCACGTCTTACAATATGCTTATTTTTCAAACTTTACTGACAAAGCATCATTTTAAAAATACTTTCTGGTTTAAAATACTAGAGTCCACTTAAAGCAAATGATGCAACGAAAACCAAAGATATCTTCTTGCTATAAAGCATGTTAAGAAAATAAGTCTACTTTCTCGTACCGAACAAAAAATACTTCCCAATGAAGGGCTGGTAATTTACACCACCCCATCAATGGAAATAAACTGCTTCCGCTCAATTGTGTAGTTTTCTCTTTAGTGAATATCAAATAAATTAGTGTAGAAATTCTTCGGAATTCAAAACAGGATAAAAATGACACCTGCCTGCATGGATCTCTTGCGGCCTTCAAAGCTGAAAGGGTAAGTAACCACACCAACAGTCAAATAACCTGCCTCTTTGGATATCTGAGCAACAACTGGGGCAGCACCAGACCCTGTCCCTCCACCCATACCAGCTGTTATAAAAACAAGATCTGATCCCTTAAGAGAAGTTGCAATAATTTCTTTGGATTCCTCTGCAGCTTGTTCCCCTAATAGTGGATTTCCGCCCGTACCTGAAACTCTATCTAAGTAGTTTGAATTGGCAGATGGAGGAGTAAAGTAACTATAAAAGTAACTCTATTTGTTCCCACTGAGGCACAAACCCATCAACATGGTAATTTTGTATTGGTTTTAAAATACAAGTCCCGCTATTAAATCAGGTGGGATCCAAATTTATGCAGCATGTGGTGCATTTTTGAGCGAGATGCAATGAGGATGCAATTATAGGGGAGATGTATAGAGTTCTTCTAACTATAGAGAGCATCACTCATACCAAAAACAACAAACATTATTACCAACATTGTGTTTGTCATACAGATTATTTACAATACATAAACTAGTACACAAATAAATGGGATTCACAGGAGAAAAAAGGAGCATAACCGACCTAAGCCACGAGTCAGAAGCTCTCCAATATGGAGCGGATTCTCAGCAGCAGAATGTAATAGTGATTGAGCATCGGTATTTATGGCATAGAAATCAACACCCTAATATCAAAATCCACCAAAAATACGATAGTTAACTTGTCAGCGAAACGTAAGTAAAAAACACAGCATTACCACCAGCGTTGTTGTTTAAAAAAAAAAATTCCAAATCATCAACCAACTTAAATAGATTAATCAGGCAGCACTTCAAACCAATAACTTTTTTTTGGGCTAGGAAAGCAAGTAAAACGCCAAATTTTAAGAATTTATTTGTCCAACCGATATAAGAAGCTTGAAATTTAAAATAAATATGAGGTTTTTGTCGAATGTATACATAATTACAAGCAAGCAAACCTGAAACATGAATTGGTGACATACAAAATATGGAGATTACAATGTCGAAGGAGAGAACATGAAGAGGAAATGCTGAAATATTACAGTATAAGTCAGCGAAAGGTAAAGCGAAACCCACCTGTAAACCACTACCAATCATGCGATTAACAGCATTGTTGCCACCTCCACCGACACCAACAACCTTAATGTTGGCAGATTCCATTGGTACATATGAACACCGCACCACTCCGAAACGGTAACGTTTGGCATCACTTATCCTTCTGTTTCTCGGAGAAACGCACATCCTTAGCTGACTCGAAGCGGAGGTGAAGAATGTACTACCGTGTTGATATGAAGACGCAATTCGAGACGACGTCGTAGAAATGAGGTCGCCACTCGGGCTACGAAGCTGCAGCATCGCCATCTTATTGGCGCTTCACTTTTTCTCTGACCTCCCTCCCTCGCGCTGGAGTGAAAAAATGTACAATGTCGTTAATAGTCTTAGGGTTATAGAATTGAAGCACTCTTCTTTGACTTTTTTTAACAGTGGGTGCCTGAAAGAATCGAATTGACAAATGTTGATAAAGAAAGGATTTATACACATTTTCGCGCAAATCTTATGATTGAAAAGTACTCAAAATTTGTAATTTAAATTGATTATTTGAGACGATTAATTTAATTATAATATTTTTATTTAATTATTTGTATAAATTTATTTTTTAAAAATCATCGATATGTTTTGACATATTTCATATATATTTTTTTTTTACTTTAAAAGAGGTAAAACAATGTTAACACATGAAGTTCTAACATTTAGAACATTCAAATAGTAATTTAAGAGTAAAAAAGACTAAAGATTGTAAGTCTTGTATTAAAAATCAACAACTATACAAGGGTACATATGAAAACTGGAAAAACAACGCGTGCCACAACGAAAAAATTGTGTGCTGCGATATCCAACTCTTGAGTTTCTATACTGGACCAGAAAACAGTAGAGCACCGTTGTGAAAAAAGTGTGTTGCATTGGGAGAAAAAATGTATTGCAATTTGCATGTACTTTTTTAGAATTTGAATTATGTACTACTCTTTACATATAAAAAGACTTTTTAGAATTTATTGTTACATATTTGATATATTACAAAAAATTAAAAAATTTTAAGAGTTTTTTCACATCCAAATAAACAAGATAAGTAAAGTGACCATTGAATATCAAATAACAAGCTTTTGGTAAATGAAATATCATCTAATTTAATTGTGATACTTAGATATGTTTAGAGTGCTTATTGTATTTAAATCTATCATTTTCTTTTTCTTTTTTATGATAAATGATAGATCTTACTTGACCATAAATATTAATCTAAATATGTATGGTTGATTTCAATATGAATGTTTCGCTTAATTACTATATTTTATTAGACTTATTTATGTGAATATTTTATTTGAATTAAATAAATAAATATTGATTTTTGATTTAAGTGTAAGTTTAGAAATCTATGAACATCGACTATTTATTCTTTATAAATAGATTAAAAAAATATGATAATTATATTTTAGACATATCAATTTATTTAATTTAAAAAACTTGATCAATGATTTATTTAGTGACTATCATTGCATTAATTTTAATAATATTATTTTTTGTGCATAATTTAATAAATTAGTATGTAATCTGGATCATAGAATATTGATTGATTAATTAAAAAAAAAATTATCAAGATCATAAGAAATTTTTATAAATTAAAAGAAAGCCAACAATCCGTATTTATAAATTTGCTTATGTTATTTTATTTAAATATTTTTAAGCAAGCGTACTTAATTAGCTAAATAGTTTATAAATTTTTCATTAATATTTTTTACTATTTTTGTTGAGTTTGTTTTGAGTTAAAATAGTAATTTGATCTTTTAAGGTTCTTGTCTCAATCATTTATTTACAAATTTTAGTTAATATTTAAGGTTTTTTAAAAGCGAAGGAAAATATTTAAAATTATTGTAATTTAACATAATTATTTTATAAATAAAAAATTGTTTATTTATATAATAATTGATTTAGGTGAAAAGCGTGATTAGCATTCCTCACGTGGATTAATATTTATTATGAGTAACGACTTGTAACTTGGGATTTGAGAATGCTGCCGATAGATTGTACTACCACTCACTGTGTGTGGCTTTGCAACAATCGGGAACAAATATAATTCTTTGTACTAGTCCCCAATGGAATATGAATACATGAAAAACTTACATATTCCACGAATCAACACTATTAATTGAACTTTTATAGTGTAAGTTAGTGCATTTTCTTTCCATTCTTTCACTTAACTAAGACGACCAGAAATTATTCAAGTAACTTAATCAATTGATCAGATATAATTTTTAGTGCGAAAAATATTAGAAGTTTACTGATTATAGCTAAAGACTAAAATGCATATGGAGAATTTTTGATAATTTTGAATGTTTTGTGCTTTTTTTTAATAATTATTAAATTTTTAATACTCTATCAAAAAATTAGTTAGGGAATTTTTCTACACTTTAACCATAATTAATAGAATTTAACCATAATTACGTCTGTTACTAATTTTTACTTCAAGCAGTCTTACTTTTACTAAAATAAATTTTTTCCCCAAATAAACAGCTCAAGAAGGAGAATTCAATTTTTCTATAAGGAAATATTATACTACTTTTCCTACCAATAATTAACGTACACAGACAAAAGTGAATGAATTGGAAAAAAAAAAAAAAAAAATGAACCATGCCAAATAACCCATTTGACCAAATGTAATAAGTGTGAAACCCTACTAGCACAGCTGATAATGTTGAAACTTGGTACTTTATAAGTTTTTGTTTTTGTTTTTTTTTGTTTTATGTAATTTAGTCATTTTTTTAAAGTAGTTTATCTTAAGTAAAGATATTTTAAAAAAATATATTTAAGTTAAATTTTTCAAAAAAAGAAAAAATTTCTTGACACATAATTTTCATGTGATTTTTTAAAAAGATAATTTTAATTTTTTAATTTTTTTTGCTAAAAAATAAAAATCAAAAATCAAAATTTGAAACAGAACAAAATTAATTAAAAAAAATGCCATATTTTTTTTATAAAAAAAGATTTTAAAAAAATTTTATTTTTGTAAAAAAAATTAAAATTTCAAAATTACCCATTTAAAAAGTCACATAAGAACTATATGCTAAAAAAATGACAATTTTTGTAAAAAATTGTACTTAAATGTAAATTTTAAAAAACTAAGAGACCTAAAATATACAAAGAAAAAGAATTAAAATGTAGTTTTTAAAAATATAAAAGACTAGTAAAATACCAAACCCATGATATTGTGCCTCTTGGATTAGAATTGTTCTAACTTGGACTATAAAATTAAATTAAATTGCCTATTTTTTAAATTTAATTAGTAAAACATACAATGGACAAAGTAAATTAAGTAAATTAAGTCCTTAACAGCATAGGAAAAACTCCCTTTCCAAAAAAAAAAAAGCGTAGTTAAAATGGAAAACAAAAAAAGAGTACCACTATGGCAGTATACCCTAAACAAATCCGCGTTAAGAGATCAAAAATTTATGGAAGAGGCTAAATCTTGCTTGAGCCGCAAAGTATCATGCAAGAAATAGGATATATTCTCGAATGGCAAGATATCATCATTGAGGTTAACTTCCCAATTTTGTATTCACCGAGAAGCTCCCTTATTTGATTTTGAATCTTAGATCACACACTTCTAGGCTATGCATCTCACAGAATGAGTTCAATGAGATAAAACCATACAGTTCAAAATCAGGTACTGTAATGGGAAAAGTACTATGTCAACACTCAAATAATAATTACATACAGATTTAACACAAAATCTAGTAAACGATCCATCAGACCAAAATTTGACAAACTCTCCTAGTCAACCCATAAGTTACATGGTAGTTCCCCAATAAAGCGGCATACGCTTGTTAAGATGGACCTTCACTCTCCACTTAAAATGGGAACTATAAGTGGTTTCATCTGAGCAAGGTACACGATGGCCCACCTACCATGGGCAAAAGAAATATGAGTATTAAGATCAAAACCTGGACTGGATTAGATGAGCACAGGTTCTATGCTTAAATTACAAATATGCCTAAAGTCAGATAAATCCACTTTCTAGTACGACTAAATTCAAACTTAAGAAATATATAATAAAGACCATGTAAAGCCATTATAAATTTCTCATCTATACTGCATGGTATCAGATCAAGCAATCGGATGGACATCAATTAAGGATATCTAAAAGTAAAACGTCCAAAATGAAACTTAGTAAATAGAAATGAGATGTTCTTCCGATAGTATTTACAAATTGCATACCCTTCACAATGCCATCACAATTTTAATCGCATTGCAGGCAAAAAAATAATGTTTAATGATTTGCAACACAAATCCAGCAAATAGGGTATTCCAGTTGAGAGCAGAGTATTTCAGAAAAAATGACACAACAATTCTGCAGTGACTGTAAATCAGCATAGAAGTAAGGTGCATTTTGGCTTGATGAGGCAAATCAAGAAGATAGACACACACACTCTTATCTAAAATTTGTTCAAATACTTTGTAGAGCATTAATTATTTCCCCCTAAATAGTAATATTGCATATATTATGGCCTCTTAACAAATGGTCAAATAGATGATTTTCCAAATTGAAGTAAATCTAGTATCAAGAAAAACCCGTGCTCTCATCAGAAAGCATAATGAACTAAACTAAGTTAGCTGATACAGTTTCTCTTAGAAATTGGGATCAGAAATTCTCTCCTACCAAAATGCTGATTTATGTAGACAGGAGATGCATAATTGTGAAATATCATCAAATAGAACATTACTGTACACGTGACTTCAGATATTCAAGAAGAAGCATGCAAATTGAAACTAACTCACATCATCCAGCAGCAGACTGTTGCCGTAATAACCAATGTTAGGTGGAACCTGCCATACATATAGTTCAGACATTTTGTACAAAACAGGAAGAGTATAAGAAAATCGTAAAGGGAGCATAGAAACGCATTTACCAAGAAAGAAATGTAACACAAGTGCTCTTATCATAAACAAGGATTCATTATTTCTATTGATAGAAGAGGATATATTATTTCTGTTAATAATCAAATAATATAAACTAAAGTAAATGTCCATTAAAAAAAGTTAATGCAGAATAAAGAGTTAGATTATTGTGCTCTATTTCAATGGCCTACGTCAGAAAGTTCAATGACAAAATGTCATGATTATAGATAATGTCAATCAGGATCAGGCTATCAGCATTGAGCTACAGTAGACATCATAACATTATATTTCTCTATTCACACTACTCAAATAACACTCAATCAAGAATTAAAGGAGGGGAGGAAGAAAGAAAAGAAATAGACGTAAAACCACATTCTTATTCTCAAAGGGAGCGATTAATAATCTAATTTTATGATTCAATGATCTCATACATGCAAAGATATTTTTTTTATCATGTTCAATGAGGCCATATATGCACAGACTATTTACTTTTCACTGCCCCGGACCTGGAGCAAGGAAATTTGTAAAGAGCATAAAACCAAAAGTACAAAACTTAGTGGTAATCAAAAACTTCCCTCAAGCATTGGCCCGGCCAGACTGAATTAGATACATAATCAGGAGTTTAAGATGAGAACAACAACATGACGACCTAAATCTCAATTGCCAAAATTGAGATGAGAATTGAGATCAGCAGTAAACAAACCAGCAAACTACATGGACTAGCTCATTATTACTTAACAACAACCTCTGGAATGTCAACAGAAAAATATATACATCCAAACTAACTGAAACTAACCATGCCAGCTCGCAGGTGATTTCTTCAACATCAAAAAGCCTGATCGTTTACATAGAGTTGATGCCATTTTCAAAAGTGCATGGATTTCAGTGATCCAGGTAAAATTACTTGGGGACACTGATCCTATCAGCTTGAATTCTAACAAACAACAACATAAAGAGGCCAGAACTCTGATTATAAATTAAACCAGAACATGACTACAGCTTACAAATTCTGGGAAGAAAATGAAGAAATTCCAAGGAAGCAATGAAGTGAAAAGACAATAAGGTAATATATAGTTCCATAATTAGGCGGCCCAGTGTTAGTTTTAAAAAATATAAGCTCAATGAATTCATACATTAGAGTACCGCATGGATTAAACAAAATGCAGATAAACTAGAGGAGGATGAAAAAACAAGTCGAGAAGGAACCACATGATGAAGAACGTACAAATTAGCCGAAGGTCCTCTGTTGCAGCAAATTCTGGTGCATAGAGACGCAATGATACCAATAACTACGAAGATTAGGGTCGTTACCAGAAACCCCATGGTGAAATCCCCTCGATCTAGAAGCCGACTACAAAGACTTTTATTTCTGCAGATTAAAAAAATGTAAAAATTGAAATTGAGTTTATATCAAGTTTTTTCCAAAATCAAAACTGAAATTTACGAGAATCAGAAAAGTTCAAAGGGAAAAAAACAAAGAAATTAAAGCCTCAAGGCTTGTTTGAGATCTTACGCTCAATCTCAATTCTATTCCTCGGCTCGTTGGTTCGAGTCAGATTCCAAACGCATATACACAGTCAAATTCCGGCAGAATTATCAAATACGAGCTCAAATTAAGTCCGAATAATTTTCTGGTCCGGAAAGATATTGGGCTCAGATAATGGTAATACCAACCCAAATCTCAAAGAAGAAAATTATACTCCCATACCCTTTACTACTAATATATTACACGCACATAGATAAGCTTGGAGTTCACATGTAATATTTTGTACATGCTACTTACTAATGATTAGTAAATATTTATATAAAAAATTTACATTTATACAATAAATATTCACATTTATAATTATTTTTACTCACTTATTTATTGTGTACTAATGATACACAACAATAATGCATAAGAATTGGACTCTCATAGAGCAAACAACTTTTATTACAAAGTTAAGTACCTAAAACAGTCTATATTTAACGCCAAAGTTATTTTTTCAAAAACAGTTTTTATAAGTGTGAGTAAAACAATAATCATTTTATAAAATTAAATTTTATTATAGAGTAAAATTGTATGTTTTGTTAATTTTTTTTATATATTTTTTTCGTTAATTTTATGAATTATTTTGTTATATTAGTCTATACTCTTACAAATGTCTTATCAACATTTGTAAATATATTAACAATAAAATGTGGACGCGACATAAAAATTGAACATATTTATCTGGGGTGTATTTAATAACGATTTTAGTTCATATTTTTTTTTTTAAGTAATTTTTTAATCAGCTATACTTGATAACAATTTTTAAATTAAATTTTTACACTTTTAATGAATCTACTAATATCGGAGTGATTCATAAATATTTTTTTAAAAATGTGAATCCAATTTATAATTTATGATTTTATTTTTTTAAATTTTTACCAAAATTTTTTTAGAGAGTAAATCAGTTTTATAATTTTTGTATGTATAAGTATTGAAATAAAATGACTAAAAACTTAAAAATTGTAAATAATAACAAAAATTTTTCTTTATTTTAAAATTTTTGAAGAAAAAAAATAGAAAGCGTTATCAAACTTGAAGGTAATTTTTAATTTTTTTTTAAATTTAAAATTACTAGGTATAAATTTTTATCAAATGATTATTTTTTACAAATTACAAAAATCATAAAAATAATTATTTAATCATATATTAAAATCATTATAAAAAAAATAGTGTTTTTAATTTTGTTCACACATATGATAATACATTAAAAGTTGACACAAAAGAATTACCACACACATTAGCTTTGAGTTTATCATCAGTAAAAAAATATACATATATATAGTTCAGACGTTATAGTTTGTTTGTGGATTTTTATTGTTTTATTTTTTTATTGGAATAAAAAGTTCGAAGTATAGCAAATTTGAAATGTAACTTTCAAATGATAGACAACTATAGAGTATTTGTTGGTTGAGCTTCTAATATTGGAAGTGTATTTGATTTCTTCCTCTGAATAAATTGAATTAATTTAATTTGACTTGCTCAAATATGTTCAAAGCAACATTCAAAAATTGGATTAAAAAAACAAAATTGTAACCTAAAGTTCCTCAAAATGCTAAATAATGAATAATTTACCTATCAAGTTATCTTATCTTGTTATTGTCTACCTATTTACCATCTTTTTTTTTTTCTTTTCACTCAACTTAATTTTAATAAAACTCTCTTTAAAAATATGGGCATATGACATTGAAACAATTGTTTTGTAATTATTAACACTTTTTAATATACATTTGCACCATACGCACACACATTTATCATTATTCAGATTTAAATCAATGCATTTAATTCCGTTGGAATACAGAATAATTGGCCAATGTCAAACTCATTTTAACATACATTTCCAATAAATACAATTTGACGAGAAAAAAAAAATTTATTTGCTAAAATTATCCTATATTAAATATAAATTAGATTTTACCAATATACTTGTAAACAATAAGACCGTTGTATTCCAATCAAAACTTAATTTCAAACAATATAAAGGATCTAACACAATTACTCAAAAAAAATTCAATAGAAGGTTGCCTAACGTACCAAAATGTTGCTTGGTATCAAGACTCTACAATATGAAATGGAACCTAAAATATATTTTTAATCTCAAAAAGAAAAATTACAACAGATGTCAAGCGCAGCCAAACTATGAACATGGCCGCTAAGTTTTAATATCTTAGAATATATAAGGTAATAACTTAACATTAAAAATTTGAACTTTGACCCATTCTTATTTTATTTCTAGCGCTGTCCCTAGTAATCAGTTAGACCAATTTCAACTTCTCCATCAAAAACTCCACCAAAGCCTTACACTCTCTGACGGCTCTTTTATCAGCACCATTTCTCACCAGTGGAGCAAAGAACAACCATCCAGTAGCTGCCACAAACACCACA
Source organism: Elaeagnus macrophylla (assembly GCA_029378325.1). NCBI lineage: Eukaryota > Viridiplantae > Streptophyta > Magnoliopsida > Rosales > Elaeagnaceae > Elaeagnus > Elaeagnus macrophylla. The sequence continues at coordinate 18,303,840 of CM055646.1, read as the reverse complement.
GTCAACGGTCCAGAAATAGCCCAATGTAGTTGCCACTTTTTCGAAAATGCTTTCTTCAAACTAATCTCAACCACCAAACACACCCCATGAAGCCCAAAGAAACACGTCACTTCCCACGTGGGACTCACGCGCATCATGTAATAGTATATAAGCTCATGCATCAAACCCGACACTACAAATACCGCCATTACTGATGACAATGTGGCCCACTGGGCCCCCAAAAGTGGGCCAACCATTGACCGGACAGGTTTGTATATGGTGTGTCGCAGAGTACTTGTTACCATGAGGTTCCACCGTCTTCCCCAAAAGTCTTGTAACGATGTTGATAGATATGGCTCATCCGACGGTGGCTGAAGCTCGAGCCTAAAAACGGCTTGTACAAAAAAATTGCTGATGCCCGAAACCACGTCTAAGAGCAGATACAACAAACAACCAAGGTACAATACCATTAGTTTTGGGCTTGAATCAATTATGTAATCATGAAGAGGTACTGAGATAGCAAAAATCAAGGCTTTAAGTGGAAAATTTAGAGGCAATATAGGGGTTTTTGTTGAGACCGGATTCGAATTTTGAGGTCCTTTGTGGTTTTGGTGAGATGGGTAGTTTTCAATTTGTTTGGTTTTAATTGGGAGGCAAGCAGATAAGATGAAGAGAATGAGGGATTTTGGCGGGTTCGATGAAAGTGGACCCAAATCGAAGCAGAAGAGAAGCAGCTTGAAATTACAAAGCCAGGTAACGAATAAACCAATGACACCTGTGGGGAGGACAGTGGTGAGCGAGAGAGGAAGAGTGGAGAGGAGACAGAAGACGGGGAGGAGAGAGAGAAGTCTGTATTTGCCTTTGGGGATTCTTGACGGTACGAAATAGGAGTAGCATAGAGATCCCAATATCGAGAGCCACACCTTTGTTAACAACCTCAATTCGCTCTCTAATTTGGACATTGTCGTTTTGATGATATTGTGATAATCCTCAACTTGCTTAATACGTGATGGTCTTGCCTTTTGATTTGTTTCGGGCTCTGGGAAATTATATATACGACGCGAGTGCGTAGCAAAAGAGACCAGCGAGCTTTACCAAAAAACATATGTAGCACAAGTTACAGCTAGTGCACTTTTCATCTAAAAGGTTTGGCCAAATATTTAGGAGTAACGTTGCTATTTTGAAAAATACTTATATTTTTATCAAAAATACTAATAGTAAATAGGGTAGAGAAAACAATAAACATAACACTTCTCAAAATTTATAATAACGAAATTAGGGCCCTTTATGTTTAAACTTATATTTTTACAATTAAAAAAATGACTAATATATTATTTTTCTTTCAAAACTCATTCAATTGAAATTGAACTACTACAATTTAGACTCATTCAATATTGAACGTTCAATATTTTATGTTCAAATTGAACGTTTAATATTATTGAGATGCTAATTTTGTTATTATAAATTTTAGTAGTGTTATTTTTGGTAATTTTTCTAGTAAATATTTGAATAATTCTTTTTTTATTTACAACTACACAATTTGTTCTAAAATTTTGAGATTTTTTATCGTAAGAAGATGAGTGTTGGTGTAATTATGGGAAAAAAAAAATTATTGTTGTTATTTTTGGTTTTAAAAATATATTACTCAAAAAGTCAATTTTATCCCCCTCAAAATTTGGCCAAAATTTTTCAAATTGATTTTGGTGACCTTTTAATAAGATATAATAGATTTTTATTATCACAGCAAATAACTAGCACACTAAAATGCCCATTCTTTATCGGTAACAAAATTTTTTTACTCTTTAACCAATACTTAATGCTGCACATATATCAATTATAGAAGATGGTATCTTAATCGTATTTATATTTAATTTTTAGTATTTATTATTATTTAAATTTTTAAGTGATATATTAAAAGTATTCAAGTTTTTAAATTAGTATCTTTTTGGATAAAAGTTAATTACATGTACGTCATATAACAAAAAATAAAGAGTAATTAGGTCATCTTAAATTTTTTATATTTTATTTTTTGGGTTACATGTCACATTAGTCCTGTAATTTTTAGAATGACTAATTTAGTTCTGTAATTTAAAAAAAATAGTCAGTCAAATTCAAATTTTAAAAATTAAAATTTTTTTAAGAATAAAATAGAAAATTATTAACTTTTTTTTTTAAAAAATTCTTTATCTTCTTTCATCCCTAATTTTAAATTATTTATTTTTTTAGTAATAATTATTTAATTTTGTTATTTCAATTCTATAAATAAAACATAGTGTTTTATTTATTTCATAGGCTAAAATAAATTGAACACCTCTTTTAATTATTTATTGCTTCTTCATTTTCTTATTCGTCTAAATCTTTAACTCTAATTTGTTTATTATTTATTCATCATATTCTACATAAATTTAGTATCATAATAAATAAGATTTAGTTTTTTTAAATATAATTTATATCTAATTTTTTTTAAAAAAAAAGCTAACTTAGAAAGGAAGGAAAAAAAAAAAGATCCCATGGAAGAAAAAAATAAATATAAAGAGTTTTTATTATTTGTTTATTTATTTAATATATTTTTAATTATAATACTAAATTAGTTTATATTTAAAATTACAAGATTAATGTGTTATTTAAAGTTATAGAACCAATATAACATAAAATTCAAAGAATAATAATAAAAAATTTAAAATGTCCAATTTATCTTTCATTTTTAGTAATGTGACATGCATGCGATTAATATTTAACCAACAAAGTATCAATTTGAAAATACGAGTGCTTTTAAGATATCATTTAAAAATTTAAATAATAATAAGTAATAAAAGATGAATATAAATATCATTAAAGTACGAACCTCTCAATTATGTATGACATATAATAAAAAAATAATTTATTATTTTTAAAATTATTTACACACGTAAAACATCATAATTATGGCCACATATCTATTTACATTTCCTCATTTCTCTTACCAAAAAAAAAATAAAAAAAAAATCTTAGTATAGAAATATTATTTGCTTCATCAGTTCCTTGCATTGTTTTTGGGACTTCATAATTTTTTAATACCTATATTTTGATAAAAAAAAAATTAATTAAATTTTTAAATAATTTCAGTTTCATATCCAAGATTCTTAAAAAAATTTAATTTAATAATTTTTTAACAATACTAGTCGGGAAAAAAGAATTATAAGCATTTGAACAGAGATAAAATGGTTAGTTTACTATTTTTCTTTTTATTTCTTCTTTTTTTTTTTTTTGCTACATACAAGCCTCGAACTCGAGAGCTCCCCCTTATTAGGGCGGTTACAATGCCATTGGGCTACCAGGGCCTTGGCTCTTTTTATTTCTTCTTGTTTTAACGTCTTCCGTCATTTTTAGTATCTTTATTAGCTTCGTATGTGTGATATGTCAAAGGGTGTCGATGGTATTAAAGAGTAAGTTTTAATCTATGCAATTTTGTTTCAAATAAGTCATGTTTAACCATCCAGATTGGAATAAGTGAACTACGGATACGTGTTTTAAAAGAGAAATAATAAACTGGCCATTTTGTCTTTACTTAAACGGTCACAATTCATTTTTTTTTTAATCAATATTGAAAAAGTATCGATTTTTAGTCTACAAGTTAAAGTTGTCCAACTATCAAATCAAAGAGCAAATGTGAAGATTATATAGAGACACGTGTAATAATAGTGAAGTGTGATCAGTTACGTATTTCTTTAATCCTTTTTGAAGTATTGTTTTCGGAGCCCGCCTTTGTTGACTGACTCAATGGACATATTTGAAATACTAATTATTATAAAAATTTTAATTATTAGAAAATGATTAATGATATTTTATGTATTTATCATTTTTTTATTTATAAATATTAATTTTATATATTATATATATCAAATGTTAATAATTTAATAAACAAAATTATTAAATTTTAAATAAACAAAAAAATTTTAGTTAAAAATTGTTAAAATATTAACTCTTAAAATATTAAAAATATAACTAATTATATATTTATATACTTATCAATAATATAATTTTTAGATTTAATTATATTTTATTTTATAATATATTAAATTTATTATAAATATATCTACAATACTTATAAAATTATAATTATTTTTGTCATGTATTTAAAAATTTAAAATTATATATATTTTTATTATAAATTTTATAAACTCAACTCATTTATATTAAAAAGTATCTAAAATTTTATATTTATAATTTTATAAATATTATAAATATTTTATAATAAATCTAAAGATGTAAAGCATAATTAAATTCTTTTTTTAAGAATATTTTTATTCGATTTCAATTTGACAAATACATCTCAAATAATATATTAATGTTTTATTAATTATAATATTAAAATTAAAGAATGTTGAGAGAATTTTTTAAAATCACTAAATTTTAGGAGCCAATAAAATGAAATATATAGATTTGAATTGTTACATATAGATAAAAATCATTTCCCTATTCTCAAAGCCACCAATGGTTAAAGGACTCTCCTGCCCAGCATGTTTGACAATTACAGTTTTGTTGTTAAATTTAAAGAGAGAAATGAAAAATGGATATGCATTCATATCAATTATAATATATTAAATATTAAAATAATTTTTAAAATTAAGAAATTTTTTTTTCTTAAAATTATTTTTTTTTTCAAGAAAGTTGTATTATATATTTGTAAATATAAATTTATATATATTTAATAATTTTTTATAAATTTTTTATATTTAATAATTTTTTAATAATTGGCAACATTTTACCCCTATTATTACATATCTTCTATAGCATTAGCATTTTTTTTTTTTTTAAATAAAAAGGAGCTCTAAAGACTCCTTTTTTTTATTAAAGAAGAGAAAACAACTCACACACCCGTGGTGGGATTCGAACTTGGGTTCCTAGTGGGGGAGGAGGAGTCTTACCACTATAGCATTAGCATGTTATTAGTCCAGATGAATAATTCCTGGCATATCAATTTATTATCTATTTGAGAACACCATATTTTTTTCTTTGGAAAATATTAGGAATGGATGTTGTCATAGTATCTATGTTTTTAGAAATTTTGCTATGGATGGCTCATACCAAAAAATTTCCCATGCTCTAATCAATATTGTCTAATTATAACAACCAAACAAGTTTTTGTATTAATCAGTTTTGTGCCAAGAATCCAAATGCAGAAAGAAAGACTTGACAAAATCTACCAAAATTGCATATTCCTTTATACCTTTCTCATGTACACCATTTCTCAGTAACTGTGGAAAAAACAGCCAATTTCCAGTCACAGCTAAGAACCCTAAAGCCAATAGTCCAGAAACCGCCTTGTTCAACCGCCACCTTCCGGTCACCGCCTTTTTCACCACTATCTCAATTGCCGTGCACACTCCGTGTAGTACAAAGAACCAAGTCACCTCCCATGTGGGACGCACGCGCGTAAGGTAATAGTAAATAATTTCATGCATTAAACCCGATACAGCGAAGGTGGAGACCACAGCCGGCAGCCGAGACCACTTTGGTCCAACTATACTCGTCGATATACGACGTATTGGGTCGTATACGGTAGGTCGTAGAATACTTGTGACCATAAGGTTCCACCTACGACCCCAAAAGTCTTGAAGTGAAGAGGAAAGGTAGGGCTCGTTGAATTGTGGCTCGATCTCAAACCCAAATAAGATTCTAGCTGGGACAACACAAAGGGCTAGGACAATTTCTAAACCAAGGTACATATGGCAACAATATAGAGCTAATGTTACATATTGATTTAAATATGGTCTATACTCGTATAGATGAATTATAATTGCTAAAATCAATACCTTAACTGCAAACAAAATTGATTTAGGCATTCTTGAGCTGGTTAGACTAATTGGGTTCTCATCTTTTACCAAATTTGGATTTGATTTCAGGGGTTTTTGAGTCTTTTGACCGTTTCGGTAGGGTGGATACGTGGTGGATTTTGTGGTTAAATGTTTTTCTATATTTGGAGATGTGTTTGTGTAGTGTTTGATTTTGATTGGAAGGGAGGCTATGCAGATGAAATGGAAAAGTTTTGTTGGAGTTGGAGATAAAGGACCAAGGTCAAAGGAGAATAGAAGGAGTTTGAAGAAGCCGAGCCAAACGAGGAAGAAGGTTGTGGGAGCACCAAGATGAAAGGAGTGGAGATCTAAGGGAAGGACAAGGAAGAGATAGAAAATGAAAAGGAGAGAGATAAGTCTCTTTATGCCTGTTGGGATTCTAGTTGCTATGTAGTAACAATAACATAGACATGTTGTGGTTATGATCCATACCTTGATGAAGCTCCTGATTTCACCATTCATTTTTCTCTTATTTCCTTGTTGGATCTTGTATGTTATGATTCTTCACTTCCTTGTCTGTTTTTGGGTCTGGTTTAATAGTGGAGCGTCCAGTAGTAGGTGAAAGTGAAGGTGCAAGGTTATTACAGGAAAACAATATGATATTGTTGACATTAATTATGAGTGGACAATCCAGGTAGACTTAATATATGCTAAAGTAGCTTTTTGCAAAAAGCACTTCCATATATTTAAAATTATAAGTAATGTGATAATTTTTTATTAAATATAATTATATAAATTTAATTATATTTATTAATAATACTTACCAATAAACTTATGATTTATTATAAACTTTGAATAAATGGAGTTTTCTTTTGCAATATACTGGACTGCAATTCCTTCTCCCTTCACGAGTTTGTTAATAAAATAATCCTAAGAAAAAATAAAAATCATGTCCGGTTTGGTTCGGCTACTGTATGAAACCGTTGAAAAATTAAAATAATTTTTAATTTATCAAATGTTTTGTAATTGGATTATTGGAACTAGAAATAAAGTGTATAACAATTTTCTTATACCGAATCTTTTTTTCCAGAATTTGAATTTAGCCTTCTTTTTTTTTTTTTAATAGCTTTTATTCATTTAGATTTTATACAAATAATTTTCCACTTTCTGGACATATCCCGGTGGCCCTGTATTGGCAGGTTACTGTGATCTAAAAGCTAATCCAAAGTGATGTTTATACTCAGACAATTAGACCGTTGCTAGAGCGTAGAGAGCTAAGCAAACTGATGAAGAAGAATCATATATTCATATTTGTATAGGCTCTTGTGTTGCCATGAAAAACAACTTCTACACTGGCAAGGAATTAAAAGCAGAACTCATTTTATTTATTTCATTAAGTTGAATATTCATCAACTCTTTGAATTGTTTCATTTAACAAGCACGATAGTTATGAAGAAGACATCTAAAATTGCAGAACTATTCAAGGAAGACCAGAGATGAAACTTCACATACATTTTTTCCTTTCTTTTTTTTCTCTTTCTATCTATGCTTTACGACATTTTTTTCCACCTAGTACACTCTCATTTGGTTTACAAGCATAGCCTGGAAGTACAAAGAATGGTAGCTTGCACTTATGCTTGTAAGAGAGAGGCGAATGGTGCATTTTAGGATCGATGAGATGTGCTACCTGTTACATTTCAGCCAGCCTTAATCTATAAAACAAAGGAGAATAACTGCAAACCATAAATTCGCAATTCAAAGCCCCTCAAAGTCGACTAATGATGACGACACTGTCGTATCAGAGGCGGCATCATCAATGCTAAAATTTGATAGTTCACCACCCAAGGAGGAGCATTCATCGTCACAACAGATAGATGGTGCTGGGGATGCATCAGCAGTTGATGAATATCCATCGGACATCTCAGCATGTTGCTGCAGGCTCCAGTACATGATGCTGGCAGTTAGGGTAAGAATCATCTTCTGGTTCACCTGTCACAACAACATAAAATGATCATGAGTTGTCAAAATAAAAATGTCAATGTCTAAAGCTAAACAAAATTCATAGTATGCATGAAATTACAGCTATCACTATGGTCAGGAAGCTTGTCCTGCTCTTCCTTTCGGCATGTAGTAATGCACATAATAGCTCCTTAAGTGTGTTGTGTACTTTTTTCTGTTGTCTTGATTTTATTCGTTTTCATGGGACACTAGAAACCAGTCTCATAATAGTTAAGGAAAACAAAAAATGGAAGATTTTAAATAAAATGATGAAATATTATCATTTGTTAAAACTCATGTAACTCTCCTCTATATGATAAAGAGAGAATGAGAATAAGTCACCATTATGCGTTATATGAGATGAATGAAGAGATGAAAAATAAGCCCTTTATGCAAATCTACCAATTGGTGCCTCACCTCCATGATATCTTCGGGTAACAAGAAAATTGAACAACCAAGCTTTCGTGAAACACTGATTATGTACGTAGCATTCAACCGCTTTTCATCATCTATAATTTCAACAAAGAAAAGAAAGTAATCAGCTTCATGCCCAGAACTTTACTTTGATAAATTATTTCCTCAAAGTACTTTCCTATAAAATTGGCAGGAAGCGTACCACGTTTACCCTTTGTAACAAGGTTCCAATTCACAACCCTGGGCTCCACAGCACTGAGAAGCTCAAGGAAGAATAACCCACTGGACAGGCTCTTATCCTAAAGACAAACACCATGTTACTGGGTTTTACTTATATTTCATCATTTAGATATAATAATGACATCAAACTATATGATGTCATGGATTTAGTTTCTCAAACCTTAAAACTCTCAATTTGAGATGTTCTGCCACTGCTTTTCACCTTCCTGTTTGCCCACTTAAGGATATCTGTGTCTGTCATCTCCTTTCCATTTGAGTGAGATCTTAAATTTTTCAATAGTTGAAGCACGTTAAACCTCATCAACTGCCATAGGTAGGCTGAAGCACAAGCAAACAACATTAAGCATTTGGACAACAAATCTTCAGAAAAACATAGAATAAACCATGAAAACGGCAAACAATAAGACATAATTATTGAATCTCTTTGACCAAGAGAAAAATCCAAAAACCATCATTGGAGTTCATTCCAAAGCATGGGGCATACAAAAAGGTTTGAATGTCTTATAGTTAGATCAGTAGCAGACTACCAGATAACATTTCTTTCAAAAGATTGGATTTTAGGAGGCTGATAATTACATGGAATTTAAAGTTATCCTCCTAATGCATAAGTACTTCATTCTTAATTGTCTCATTTCTTGTTAGAAATAAATACCTCACTTCTTATAACACAAGTCACTTAAATAGAAATCCTGACATTGATTATGGAAAGCGAAACCAGAAATTCAAATTACAGGCAAGAGGAAAAAAGAGGAAGTCCTTAAGCATATTGCAGTATACTTAGACCTCTTTTTATAGAAGTAATATAATTAGAAATATTATATATCAGTGGTCCATATTTGCATCAGCTCAAAAAGTAAAGAAACTAGTAAAACGTGTACAGAAAGTTATAGAAGTAAAACATTACCGAGTATCAGCTTCTTGTTTCCTTGTACAATATCATTTCCAGCAACGTTAACCAGTGAAAATTTCAGTTGCTTCCCAATCCTTATAACTTGGTTGCAATTCTCTACTTTTCTAAAAGGCATTTTGATTGGAGGCTTTGATGCCTGCTTCCAGTTGACAAATCCAGGAGAGACCTTATCAAGCACTTCTAGGAGTACACATCTGTATTAAAAGACAAAACAAAAGAAGCTTAGTCCTTAAGAGTCTAGTGACTAATAATTTCAACATCAGGATTTCAAAGATAATGGTTACCCAAAGGCACAAAGCTAAAACACTTCTGTCTAAATACATAGATGTAAGAATAGACATATATACGCGATATGACTTGCAGCTCTCGTTCGGAACTTAAGCGTGCACTCAAACTTTAAAACAATAGTCAATATTGTGAAGAATTTAGCATGCTATTACTCATTTTTAAATAGGAAAGTACCCATTTCTGACATCCTCAAACACATTACTGAGGTAAGTATTAACCCCAAGACTATTGATCCACAGACGATAACATCTCTCTTCTCTGGAAGTTTGCACATCATCTGTCATCATCTCGGCAAAAGAAATATTTTTGCTGTCTGTTGAGAGGCCATTCCTGTAAAATATATATATATATATATATATAGTCATTAGTAGATAAATGAAGAGCAACTAGAAAATAAAACGTTAATTTTGGCAGATAACAGCAAGGAGGAAATTTCAATAACCAGAACGAAAGAAAGAAGAAGATTAATATGTGTACAACATTTATGAAACCAATAGGTGATGTTCTAACCTTAGATGAAATATTTGTGCAACAAATGCCAAGTTTAGATTTGTTGAACCCTCAACAATGTCTTTTGCCGTTAAGTATCTTTTACAGCCCATTCTTTCTGCGTGATCAATAACTAATTTTGCTCTTTCAAAATGATCTGTGGCAGCTAGTGTGGCTGGACTACAATGTTCTGGAGCTAGAACATTTAGCAGATAAGCATAAGCCTCCCCATCCTGCACCATGTGTTAGAAAAGAAATGACTGATATTGAAATAACATCTTTATAAGCAGTCTACCAGCAACTGTTAATTTTTATATCAAATTTTAATACATAAAAGATATTGCAGAGGCAAATAGTTGGGGAGCTCATTGTACAATTCCAGAACAAGAAGACATCAAAACTAGAAATAATTGCAGTTGTTCATAGTATGCATTTTTCACCCGACCATTTGTCCTTATTTTATAAGCGAAGAAGGTAATCATGACTTTTCAAGTACGTGAAATTTCTACCAGTGACTAGAACCTTATAAGACTTTGTTCTAAAATCCCTTTCCACCCTCCAAGGCCCACATCCCTAATGGAAGGAAAAAAGAAAAATCCCAAAAAATGAACAAGAGGAGGGAAAATTTTATTACAACAACGTTGCAGTTAGGCACGCTCAAGACTGAGGAATACCTTCAAGTCTGCAGAAAAATTTGTAATAAATTTCTTGTAACCTGCTCTCTTTAGGTGGAAATTCATCCATTTCAGCAAAACCTTGTCAGGGGGTAAACTGATAAACTCTTCCACATCCTGCCAGAATGATTCATAATAAAAAAGTGTTATTCTCTAAAATAATTATTCAGTAGACTAGTTTATCTGAGGGCTAAAACCATGAATACGCAAAAGTTTCATTACCTTACAGTCATCCACCAAGTCCAAAAGCTGAGGTGTTTTCTTAAGGTTTAGATCTGCCAACAGATGGATCTGAAGTTGCAAGGTAATATCATAAGATGAAATAGGGGAAAGAGAAAATAAAATTAATTTCAGTGGCAACATACGATAGATGCAATATTCATTACTCGAACTAAACTTTAGATGCCTACCTTTATAATTTGAGATAGCAAACCTAATAACAGATGAGGCTGCAAAAGAATATCAAATTGACTGTCAGACTGCACAAATACATATTTGTTGTTTCCTAATCTGGAAGAAAGTTGAGTAAACTTACTCTTCCTTCAACCAAGTCTTGTGTGCCAATGTTGACCACGGTGCAGCCAATGGCCTTAGCAGAGTTGAGGCAAAGAGTATGATTCTCATTCCTCTCCCATAGGTTGAGCACTCGTTTGGTGTTGATAGCCCTCTCATCTATTGTCCCAGGCACAGCAACATTGATAAGTTTGCTGCATGAATCCATAAAATGAATCAGTACAATATAGAAATATCAACTCTAAATGGCAACATTTAGAAAGAAGAAAAAAAGCCATGATATAGAATGTAATCAAGGCTCTAGCTGGAGTACCATAGAAGGACTCCATCTTTTGCAAGATTAAATAGATCATCTGTAGCTGGGTCTAGTGGAAGATACTGCTTTAGAAAAGGATCATCACCGAGATAACTATTTATGTGAGCGACATAAGACCGTTTCTCTGATTCACTGATCGTATGAAGGAGGGTAGTTATGGAGGCGTTTAAAAATGATGAAGAGTTTTTCAAATTGCCTGATTTTGCCCCAACTTGACCACGCAAATGCTATTAAGAAAATGCTTGTTGTATAATTTCTAATCTCTATTACAATGTTTGATTACAATTTTATAGTAGAATTGGAATAATAAAAAAGGAATAAAAGAATCCTAACAGCTAGAAAACATAACAGCTAGAAACATAACAGCTACAAACATAACAGCTAGTACAGCTGGATTTCAACACTCCCCCTCAAGTTGGAGAGTGAATATCATGAAGTCCCAACTTGTCACGTAATGTTACAAACTGATCCTTCCCTAAGGCCTTTGTAAAAATGTCTGCCAATTGAAAGCGTGTAGGTACATATGAAGGACTGATTATTCCAGCTTGTAGTTTTTCTCGAACTATGTGACAATCAATTTCGATGTGCTTTGTACGTTCATGAAATACAGGATTAGCAGCAATATACAAAGCTGATTGATTATCACAAAACAATGGTGCAGGAGCTGTTTGTGGGACTTTTAAATCTTGTAGTAGAAAACGTAACCAAATCAGCTCCAAACATGTGTTGGCCATAGCTCGATATTCAGATTCTGCTGATGATCTTGAAACATTGGTTTATTTCTTGGATTTCCATGAGATGAGTGAGTTTCCAAGAAAAACACAGTATCCTGTAACTGATCTCCTTGTCGCACAACAACCTCCCCAATCTGAATCACAAAAAGCTTTTAGTGTAAGATTGTTGGTAGCAGAAAATAACAAACCTTGACCTGGAGTCCCCTTGAGATATTTAAGAACTCGTATGGCGGCATCCCAGTGAGGTCTGCGAGGCTGATGCATGAATTGACTTAGTGTTCGAACAGAATAAACTATATCAGGTCTTGTGACAGTAAGGTAGATCAATCGGCCAATCAGTCTCCTGTATTTTGTTGGATCATTCAGTAGCTCTCCGTCTGTAGGAGTGAGTTTCAAATTTTGTTCCATTGGGAACTTGTCTGGGCGTGCACCTAAAAGTCCCGAATCCTGCAATATATCAAGTGCGTACTTTCTTTGAGACATGAAAATACCTTTCTTAGAACGAGAGAATTCAATGCCCAGAAAATATTTCAAATCTCCGAGATCTTTTATGCGGAAGCGATTGAGAAGGAACCTTTTGAGATGTTCCATTTCTTGAAGATTATTTCCCGTGAGAAGTATGTCGTCAACATATATAAGAACTGCAGTAAATGAAGTGCCTTGAACCTTGGTAAAAAGAGAATAATCTGCTTTAGACTGTTGATAACCGACCTTTTGAATGGTATTTGAAAAGGTAGAAAACCAGTTTCTGGAAGCCTGTTTGAGACCATAGAGGGACTTGTTGAGCCGACATACAATATTCTCCCCCTGTCGGTGAAGACCAGGAGGAGGTTCCATGTATACCACCTCATGTAAATCGCCATGGAGAAAAGCATTCTGAACGTCTAATTGGTGAATGAACCAATTGCGAGCAGCAGCAACAGTAAGAAGACAGCGGAGGGTAGTGAGTTTGGCTGTAGGAGAGAAAGTTTCCTGATAATCAATCCCCTCAATTTGAGTGTAGCCTTTAGCAACAAGCCGAGCCTTGTAACGTTCAATGGTGCCGTCAGACCTGTATTTGATTTTATAGACCTATTTGCATCCAATCGGTTTATGACCAATAGGTAGTGGAACCAAACTCCAAGTGTTATTGTGCTTTAAAGCTTCTAGTTCTGCAGTCATGGCATGACACCAATGTGGATCAAGAATAGCCTGAGCATAAGATGTAGGTTCTGTGTGACCTGTAATGTTAGTAAGAAAAGCACAATGGGCTAAAGATAAACGGGAGTAGGTAAGGAAGTGGGAAAGAGGATACCGAGTACCTGATGCAGAACGAGGCCCTGAGGTTGAATGATTGACATGGTTGGACATGTGGTAGTCTTTATGCCATGCTGGAGGATGTGTAGAGCGAGTAGAATGTCGAGGAGGGATGATTAGAGGAATGGGGTTATCTGTATGGGAAGGGGTGGGTTCGACGGAGGTGGATAGGGGTGTAATAGACAAGGGTGTGGTGGGAGAGGTGTTTTCTGTATTGGAAGAGGTGTTTTCTGTATTGGAAGGGGTGGTGTTTTCTGTATTGGAAGGGGTGTTGTCGATGGAGGTGGGCATAGGTAAGATTGGAGGGATGGGGTTGTCAGGTTCATCATGTGTATCGATTGGTGGAGTCCAGTTGTGAAGTAAATCAGAGGAAAGAGAGTGCTGAGGGCTCGAATTTTGAGAGAAAGGGAAGATATGTTCACTGAATCGGACATCACGACTGACAAAAAATTTCTTTGTCTCCAAATTGTAGAGTTTGTAACCTTTTTGGCCAGTAGGATACCCAACAAAGATACAACGTGTGGCACGAGGATCAAATTTATGAATGGGATGAACAACAGTGGCATAACAAAGACAACCAAAAACTTTTAAATGGGCAAGTGATGGGGAACGGTGGTATAATAATTCAAAAGGTGATTTAGTGGAAAGTAATGGTGAGGGTAATCGGTTAATAAGATAGACAGCAGTCAAGACACATTCACCCCAGAAAGTAATGGGTAAGTGAGATTGAAAAAGTAATGATCTTGCGACAGTGATAATATGGCGATGCTTGCGCTCGACGACTCCATTTTGTTGTGGAGTGTAAACACAAGTGCGCTGATATTCAATGCCATTAGATTGAAAAAAATTTCTCATCGAGAAAAATTCAGATCCGTTGTCTACCCGAATGGTTTTAATGTTGGCATGGAATTGAGAGTGGGCAAAACCAATAAAAATTTTGAGAAGGTGTTGGGTTTCAGATTTATGTTGCATCAAAAATATCCATGTGCACCGTGTAAAGTCATCTACAATAGTGAGAAAAAAACGTGCCCCAGAATGTGTGGTGATTTTGTGTGGACCCCAAATATCACAATGCAATAAATCAAATGGAGATTTAGTTGATATTAAACTTTGAGAAAATGGAAGTCTTGTTTGTTTGGCCATTGGACAAACACTACAATTATTATTAAAAGAAATATTTTTAGAGGGCAATAATGGAGAGACTAATCGAAGACGAGCAGGGGACGGGTGTCCAAGTCGCATGTGCCATAGGTTGGATGAGAGCGAAACTTGAGATGAGATAGGTGTCTTTTGTAGTGGAGACATGTAATATAGACCACCACGCTGTTTACCCGAGCCAATCATCTTCCCCGTAGCCAAGTCCTGTAGGACACAAAAGGTAGGAAACAAAATGGCACAACAGTTTAGAGAAGTAGTGAGTTTACTAGCAGATATTAGATTTAAGTGAAAAGATGGAACACATAAAACTTTGTCTAATGTGATATTTGAATTGAATGGTATAGTGCCAGTCGAAGTGATTGGGGCATGAGAACCAGTAGGTAATTTAACAATGGGTATTTGTGATGATTCCCTGTGAGTGAAAAGTGTGGGATCATAAGTGATGTGATCAGTAGCTCCGCTATCTAAAATCCAAGGTTTAGTAAACACAGAATTTATAGAGGGAATGGAAAAAGGAGCCAGACCTGTAGCATTTGCATAAGCATTACCATTACCAGAGGAATGAGTTGAACTTATCATAGAGATAGCTTGTGCTAATTGTTGGAGTTGCTCTGCAGAGAACCCATGTAAAGGGTTGGGTTGTTGCCTGGGAACCATTTGTCTGCAGAGGCCGGTTGGGTTGTTGTTGCCTGCAGAGGCCGGTTGGGTTGTTGCCTGGGAACCATTTGTCTGGGAACTATATGCTGAAGATGTGGCTGCTGCATGGGCAGTGGGAAAGGAAGCACTTGAATTGATGTTCTCTTTAGATCCTTGAGGTTTTGGTTTGGATTGATGGTGCCTACTACCCTGATTTCCTGTGTTAGTAGGAACCCATGTACCATTCTTGATTTTACAGCGTTCCTCAGTGTGACCTCTCTTATCACAAAACTTGCAATGGAATTTGAGGGTTCGACATTCTGCAATTGTATGACCATTTCTATTACAGTGCTCACAGTGTTTGGATGATCGGCCATGAATCGCAGCGGCAATGGAAAAATTTTCGGTTGGTCCTGATGTTATCTGTCGCTGTGTTTCGTCTTGAACAACCAATGAATAAGTTTGACGAACATTAGGCAACGGTGACATCATGAGGATATTGCCACGAACACTGTTATAGGTGTCGTTGAGTCCCATAAGGAATTGCATCATCCGATCTTCTTCCTTTTGCGTATGGTGTGCTTTCATCCCGTTACATGTGAGAGGGGTTTGATATGTTTCTAACTCATCCCAAAGATCTTTGAGTTTCTTGTAGTAAGCGGAAACCGTCATGGTGCCTTGTGAGAGAGAGGCAATGGACTTCTGCATCTGATATATGGTTGGTGCATTATTCTGTGAGAATTGATCCTTGAAATCTTGCCACACTTGATGAACAGTCTTGGCATGAACAACAGCTTTGGCGAGATCGGGTTCCACAGAGTGAGCAATCCATGATAAAATCATACTGTTGCATTGATTCCAAAGAGCATATTCGTTTGGTTGTTCAGTTTCTGATGGAGGTTGAACAGATCCGTTGATAAAACCAACTTTGTTTTTGGCCGTGAGAGCGTGGATCATAGATTTACTCCAAGATGGATAATTGGTGCCGTTCAACTTGATTGGAACGAGAATGAGACTTGGATGATCTGATTGATGAACAAAAAATGGATGTGACGAATCCAATTTGTTTGCTGGTGACGAATCCAATTTGTTTGCTGGTGATGAATCCAATTCGGTTGCTTGTGATGTTTGAGTTGTCATGGTGAATGACTAAAATTTGGGCTTGGGTTTGGGCTTGAAAAGTCGGGTTAAAAAATTTGGGCTGAAATTGGGCTAAAAAATTTGGGCTGAAATTGGGCTGAAAATTGGGCTAAAAAATTTGGGCTGAAAATTGGGCTAAAAAATTTGGGCTGGAATTGGAAAATTTGGGCTGAAATTTGGGTTGGAATTTGGGCTGAAATTGGGTTTGGGTTAATAAAAAAATGGGCAGCTAGGGTTTATATATGAATTATATGAGGGATAATATAATGACACACAATCAGTTTCTGCGAGTGGACTGGAGGGCTGAGTGGCGACTGGAGCTCTGGGCGCGACTGGAGGGTGGCGACTGGAGCGACGCTGGGCGAAGCGTGACTGGAGCTGATGCTGTGACGCGGCTGGAGCTGGACTGGAGCGCGGGTGAGCTGCTTGGTGAGGCGTTGCTAGAGACGGATCTGATGACTGGCACAGGTGACTGGGGCGCGCTGCGTCTGGGCTGACGGCGCTGGTGACTCGGCGTGCAGGTTACTGGAGGCGCTGGTGGTGCGCGCAGAAGGCGTTGGTTGCTTGGACGAGCTGGAGTAGCTGCGACGGTGGCTGATGTTGCGACGGTGGTTTGGTGGTGCTGGGCGCAGCGTGACTGAAGGCTGCGGCAGAGCTGGTGACTGACGTTGCGGCTGTACGACTTCAGGTTGCAGCGGTGCTGCTGCTGCTACTGGGCTGCGACGATGCTGGTGTGTCGAGGCAGCTGCTGGTTTTTTTTTTTTATTGTTGTTGTTGCTGATATTGTTGATGTTGTTGTTGTTGCTTGTTGATGTTGCAATTGTTGATGCTGTTGATGTTGTGGTTGCTGATGTTGTTGTTGTTGTTTCTGAAGCAAATGGAATTGATCAGATAAAGATTAGAAATTGGAAAAGTGTTTGTTTGTGTTTAGTATCGAACTTGCTCTGATTGCTCTGATACCATATTAAGAAAATGCTTGTTGTATAATTTCTAATCTCTATTACAATGTTTGATTACAATTTTATAGTAGAATTGGAATAATAAAAAAGGAATAAAAGAATCCTAACAGCTAGAAAACATAACAGCTAGAAAACATAACAGCTACAAACATAACAGCTAGTACAGCTGGATTTCAACAAATGCAGATATATCTGCAGAAACAATCAACTAGGGTAACCATAAGACTTATACACACTAACTTTTTAATGCAATTGATTCAGATATAGTGTCATCTAGTCCTAATAATTCAGGATTTTGTGAGACTGAAGTTCCAATAATGCATGAATTGACAAGTGCGTGCACACTTAAGGAATGCGAGGGAGAGAGAGAGGCAACAAAACAAGAGAAAGAACTTATAAGACATGAGAGGACTTACCTTGAGGAAGCTTTCAAAATCAACCTCATGGCCAAAATCAGATTCTATTTCACCTATCATCTTCTGGATCTCTTCCTCAGTGTACATCTCTCTAAATGCCTTTAATTTCACCATTAAAGGTGTCAAATCTCCAACCGTAACCTTACCATTCTGATTCTTCGTGAATATAAACTAAAAACAGCACGAATATAAAGGATAAAAATTGAATATGAGCTCCCAACATCATTCAACATTCTTAATTCTGATTGATAGCAGAACCGGATAAAAATCCAAGACTCAAAGTTCAAAAAATATATTGGGCAATAATCAGGGAGAAAAGCATTTACTTATTATTTACATTAACTTACTTTAGATTTGAGGCTGCGAAGCTCGACCTGTGTGAACTGGCTTTGAAGCGATTGTTCAGAGACAATAACGCCCGAGTAGCTTGTCATAGCCGCAACTTTCCTAGTGGAGTAGAAAACTGATTATCTTCAGACTCCTCAATCCAATGAATTTATAAAACAAAAAACAGCAACAATTCACTGATGAACATCCAATACCCAGAATAAAATGGTCATTCACTCAGATCCAGATAGGTGCACAATTTAAAATAAAAAATTTAACTGAAGAGGCACAAAAGAGATTGTGGTCTATGATTTACAAAACTTGATCACTCTGTCTAAATAGATTTAAAAAAGAAAATTTTTTTTGTCAATATAAAGCAGATATTATAATTAAATCTAGACTTTATATCTTAGCTCAATGATATCCTACGCATTAAAGAGGAATTGAGAATTTCATACCGATAGATTAAAAGATTCAAATCTTAGTACAATAGTCGTTTGCTTCAAAACTCAACCACTGAGCAGATACGCAAATGCAGTGCTCCAAATAGCATTAGTTACCAGTGAAAACCATTAAAATAAATAAATAAAATGGATATCTAGCAGAAGTACAATAAGCAATAACTGAAACATTGACATAGTGACTTTGACAAATAAAAAACACAATAAGAAAATGCTTAATGAAGTTCACCAAATGGTCAATGGCAGCAAACGCATGTTTCGTCATTGCTAAAGGACTTCATCGTGCATGTCATATCAATAATCCAATGATGAAAACGCAAAAACAAACAGAACCCAGAAGCGCACACCTGAAGAAGATCAAATAAATGCACTGAAAATGGATGAATTTTTCCTTGAAGATTCACTGTTCGATGGTATTGATATACATAGACAGGGAGGTTTTATAATGGAGGGAGTTATCTTCGTAGAATAGCAAAGTACAGAGAGAACGGTTTTTAGCTTTGGTTAAGAACCCACTCTAAGACTAAACGACGACAACCAAAAGACTACTGTCCTTCAGACACCCGTTTGTTGGTGGCTCATGTACGCGCTTGTGTATGGTTAATTTCGATGAACTCGCTGTTGCATTTCTACAACTCATTGCAAAGGTGTCCTCCTTATTGGTCTCTTTCTGCAACTGATTTTGTTTATTTCCCTTATTGGAATTCTATCTTTTTTCTCCCTTTTATTCTGGTTTTTATTCCCACAATGTCTGATATTATCGCTACGGAAAAACTAAAAAATGTTTAAGAATTACTGAATTAGTTATATTTTTTATATATTATTACGGTTTAAGAATTACTTATTTGTAAAAATCAATAACTATATACAAATCAAATTTGCCCTATATTCATATGGACATAAATAAAAAAAATAAATATATTGTTTGTTACATGAACATCCAACCACGTATGTTGGCCAGCTATCAACCTTAAATTTGTTTTTCTAAATAAATTTTAGGGGATAAAATTGACTTAGAAGAATCATATCTCAAAAATATCCTGTTAAAAATTATATATAAAAAAAATAAATAAATAAATTAACAACAAATTAATAATTTTATAATTCATGAAAAATTACTACGGCATCCTTTGAGGCTTTACAAAATGCAAAATGCCCCCTTTAAGTTCAAAAAAAAAAAAAGGCAATTATACTTCTATCATTGTTTTATTACAACATCTTCCTTTAAAATTTCATAAGGAATAAGGCGTGGCTAGAAACGTTCACAACCTTTTAGATAAAGAGTTCACTCATAAAGCACAGATGATAAGGATTGTCCGCTAGTTCACCTTCCTTTTGTATATTTGGTTTAGTTGCCTTGATTTGAGTCATGAGTCATACGTGGAGGACTGCAGATGATACTTCATCTTGTTCTTTCTGTGCTTCATAGATTTTAGGTTATCAGTTAAAGGGTAGCTTGGGCTTTTACAGTGTCATCTATTCATAGATGAATTGAGTTGAGTTGACCCTTTTTCAATTCCTCCTTTAATGTTTGCTGCTGTTGAAGCAGTTAAATGGGCTTCTTATGTGTAAAGAGATTATTGAGTTTGCGAGAGACAGAAGAAGAGTTGTTGATGAAATAGCATTTCTCTTTGACCAATTTCGGAGTCATACAATATGAAGAACGTCATTGTTTGGCTTTACAAATTTTTTTCCTCCTCATAATTAAAATGTGACCAATTTGGACCCCTATCAAATGGAATAATCTTTTTTTAACACAATTCGAGGGTGGTGGATAAAACTAAAACCTCTATGAAAGAAGCGTCAAGCATTTTATTCACCTTCTATCACTCTTGATCATCTTAATGGCTTGATATTTCTCATGAGTTTTCATAAGACAATGAGCTCTTATCTCAAAAGATTAATTCATTTGACGAGTTGACTCATGTTCTCATTGTTATTTTATTAATATGGGACTTGTTTGCTCTTAGTTCTTAACAGCTATCATAGAGTCCATTAACTTTCAGTAATTATCTTCGTAGTCCATCTCTAGGGCCATAGTTAATCAATCCTTTATCTTCATCCTAGATTTTCTATTTTTCATGGTTTAAGCCTCATAATTTTGAGATGTAATCAGTTTTAGGAGTTTTAATCTATCTGAAAGCCATTGAGCTCTTTGGAATTCGTTCTTTGGAATTCGTTGTGCTTTGGCTTGCGATTTGTTAGCAAATAGTTTTTGTTTAATCATTTTCTAACTTTGATTTGTTGGATTGGTATTTTTCTCGGATGGATTGGTGATTGTTCTTGTTCTAGTTTTCCTTTTCGTGCTCTGCTTGAGGTTGCTCTAATCTTATTAGCTATGGTAGAAATGTTTGCTTGCTTGGATAACCTTGATTTAGTGCTTGTAATTGATGATCTAATTAGTGGAGAACATGAGTTGATGGAATTGACTGATCGATGTGTTAATCTTGATGCACTGATGAAGGTTTTTCAATGAGCTTGGATATGGAAGGGAGGTCTTGAGCTTAAGAGAGTTGAATCATGCATTTGTCTTTCTCTGACGAGGTTTAATTTATCATATTTATGCTACAATTAAATGCTATTGTGGAGGATTTGGTTGATTAGCAAACATGTCTTTAATCTGCAGACTATCTCCAATGTTTTGACTGAATTTAAAGCTTCAAGCTATGGTGGTAGTTAGTCACTTTTTTTAAGGATTGTTAGATGATGATTGTCCAATTCCTTTGGTTCTGTCTGTTTGTTTGTATTTTTTCCTTTGTTTCTTTTTTGTGTCTCCAATTTTAGGTGTGTTTGTTTATTGTTCTATTTAATTGTAAAGTTGTATTAGGTGTTTTATGTGCCCTGCATTACTTGCTATTGATTAGCTCTAGTTGCGTTTATTTATGAGATACTTGCTAGTTAGTACTTTGCAAAGTTTTTAGGGTTGTTAAATACGTGTTGCTTCATCGAGTTGTTGGTGCTACTTTGTATAGGATGAGTTGAAATGGTTGATCTGTGTCTTCATCATTATAGATTGGGGTTTATATTATTTGATTACGATGAATAATATTTTCTTTATTATTGACAAAAAAAAAATGTATAATTTTTAGATACTCTTCTTAATATTCAATAAAACATGCACTTGGCACCTGACATGTACCATTAACAATGGATTATTATGAGGGGCCGCGGAGGGTGTTAATTGACACATAACAAATAGTGTCATTGTTTTGACTGCTATAATGTGATGCAAAGCAAAAGCTGAAAATCCCAACTCAACAAACTATCTTATCCACTAGAAAGACATTGCTTATAAATATAGTACCATAAATTATTTTCTGTTCATGAATTAAAACAATAAACAAAACATTATATAGTTCAACCACCAACTGAAGCTTGGATTTGCATATGTCACGTAGGAATTGTGCTCTTGTTCTGGTCTATATAGAACTTTGTTGGGGTATATTAGCTGTATTATACTAAAAGCATTTACAAATTAATTACTCTCATCTTCCATTCATAAATAAATTAAGGATTAAATTATTTTATCCTACCTTTATATCTTATTGCATGTACCATTAATCAAACGATGTTATATCATTAGTTTGAATAGTAAAGTAATAAAAAAAATATTGTAACAAATAAAAAAATTAGCTATAGTAACATTTAATTAGTGGTACGTGTAATATATCATATAATCGGTAAGTTTGTTTCATAAATTAATTAAATACTTAAAAATCAATCCAACTTGAAAATAAAATAATAATGCTTTCGTCATTTGGGTTGGACGGTTCAACTTTCAAATTTTTTTTTATTTATTTCCCCTTAAATTGAGCCGTATAGTTTTTGTATGCCTTTAATTCAAAATATTTGTAATATTAAAGCAGCATAATTATGTTCTAAAACATCCTGTTAAAAATTATATAAATAATAAATTAACAACAAATTAATATTTTTATAATTCATGAAAAATTACTACGGCATCCTTTGAGGCTTTCCAAAATGCAAAAAGCTCCCTTTAAGTCAAAAAAAAAAAAAAAAGGCAATTATACTTCTTCTGTCATTGTTTTATTACAACATCTTCCTTTAAAATTTCATAAGGAATAAGGCGTGGCTAGAAACGTTCACAACCTTTTAGATAAAGAGTTCACTCATAAAGCACAGATGATAAGGATTGTCCACTAGTTCACCTTCCTTTTGTATATTTGGTTTAGTTGCCTTGATTTGAGTCATGAGTCATAAGTGGAGGACTGCAGATGATTCTTCATCTTGTTCTTTCTGTGCTTCATAGATTTTAGGCTCTCAGTTAAAGGGTAGCTTGAGCTTTTACAGTGTCATCTATTCATAGATGAATTGAGTTGAGTTGACCCTTTTTCAATTCCTCCTTTAATGTTTGCTGCTGTTGAAGCAGTTAAATGGGCTTCTTACGTGTAAAGAGATTATTAAGTTTGAGAGAGACAGAAGAAGAGTTGTTGTTGAACTATTGATCTGTGGCTCTAATAGTTTTGTGTAATAACATTTCTCTTTGACCAATTTCGGAGTCATACAATATGAAGAACGTCATTGTTTGGCTTTATACATATAAAGCAGCATAATTATATTCTAAAAAAAGAAAGTCTAATCATCCATTATTTTGAAGCAGCCCGGCATTTCCCTTATTTGCTCAGTGTCATCCACACTTTGACGATTAGAAAAATTATTCTTTGACAAAGCACACATTATTTTATTGTAATTTATTGACGTATTCTCTTATGCACAATTTAATAATATAGATATCATCACTCAATTTAAATATATACTTGGAAATATCTTAGTTTTTATAAATAGAAGATATTTTAAACAAACAAAAAAACAAGTCATGGATATATTATGTACACTAATTAAGTAGCCAAACTACACTTTAGCAAAAAAAAAAAAAAAAAGTAGCCAATTTACACTTATTAAAGCTACTTTACTCATTATTAATTTCAACAATATTTATTCATTTTATGTTATATATTGATAATAATATATTAAATAAAAGACTTTGATTAAACAATGAATACTTTAAGAAGTTTAAGAAGTTTTATATGTATAATTATTCATTAATCATGAACATTCAATTATACAAATTAAGAGTGACCCCTCACTCCCATAAAACTATTAATCACTATACTCATAAACAAAACATTTATTTTTAAAATAACTTGAGGTTAAATTATTAGATTTAACTATTATTTAGTAATTTTTATTATAAAAATATTACTTTTATTGAAAAAGTTACTGAAAATTTCAAAAAAGAGATGAACTTATAAATAGGAAAAAAATAGCATAAATTTATTATTTTGACAAAAGTATAAGTTAGTTATTTATGACGAAAGTACACTTTAGATCCGTATTTATTTAAGGAGATACTATAAGTCCATTAATTTTAAAAAAAGGACACAAAAGTCTATTTGAGTAAACTTCTGTGACTCTTTCTTAAAAATGATAAAATTGTACTATTCTTCTAAATAATTACGGATCTTTATAAAAAATAACATATTTTACCGTCTCTTCATCCTTATAAATATAGATATTTAGCAACATCGTTAGAATTGCAGCTAGCACGAAGAGTAATCAAATTGTATCAAGTAAATTAATCTTTCCTATTTTTGAATCTTGAAACAGCAGAAATACAGAAGCAATATTGTTTATAAGGGGTGAAACAAAAGCAAGTAAATGATAATTAACGATATTTTAGAAGTTCAGGGATTGAGATCTCTGATCATGGATCAAGACATACAAACGTGCTTTTAGGTAGGATTTAGGAATAAGACCATAATTCAAAATAGCAACAATAATAATATCAAAATGGATAGGCTTCAATGATTGAGGGTATAGTTGGGATTCTAATGATTTTGTACCGAGGGAAGCCAGCTTCTTCTAAAAGTTTCTTCCACTCAGTCTCAGTCCTCTCTTTTCCACCAGTTGTATGAGCCATCATCAATATATCGCACATCATCCTTATGTTTTTGAACAAATAGTCTTGACTCTTATCTGCAACCTCATCGAGCACTATGTCCACTATTATCACCTTCCCAGTACTATAACCACTCTTCTTACCTAATATTGATTTCTTACAATTTCTTAGAATTTTCAAACAGTGTTCGTCGCTCCAATCATGTAGTACCCACTGCCATCAAAATTAATTCTAAAGTCAGTCAACTTCTTTTTTTAATTAAATGTAAAATAATATATATATATATATATAAAAGTCGGTCAACTGCTTTGTTTAATTAATTTTTTTTAAAAATATATTAATTAAAATGTAAAATAATTAATAAATATATATATACCTTGATGAAAACGGCATCAGCAGTAGGAATGGCCTGAAACATGTCACCACCGACATGGGTAACTCCGTTGCGAAGAGGAGCAGTGGAAATAACATGTGGCAAATCAAAGTTAATACCTTTGATGTGTGGATGTGCTTTAACAATTTCCTCAATAACGCCACCTGTTCCTCCACCTACATCCACCAAAGATCCAATGCTGTCAAACCCATCTTTGTACTCCGACAAAACTGCCCCCATCACCATCTTAACTATACAAGCCATAGCATCATTGAACAACTTATTGAAGTCCGGATTTTGAGAAGCAAAATCCCAAATCTCACAACCATGTGCTTTTTCAAATGCAATCCCACCATCTTTCACACAATCACTAAGGTAGTGCCATGGAGCCGTCTGTATTGGATGGGTCTGCATTAGTACCAATGGCACAACGCTCTCTTTGGTGTCCCATAGAAGAAATTTCGATTTTGTGTTCAACCCGTATTGAATTTCTCCACCCTCTGATGGTTGATGGGCTGTGAAGATCTTTTTGTGGACTAGTGATCTCATGATTCTGGAGAGGTATGGTATTGAGGGTGAATTAGAAATAGAGGAGGCTATTTGGGTCAAAGTCATGGGGGAAGAGCGGGAGTGAATTATGTCAGCAATACGGAGCTGTATTGCACATTTGAGTGCCATCGAGTCTGTAAAACCAAACATGAGCTCCCAAATCTCTTCCTGAGCTTCAAGATATGTTTCATTATCGACTTCTGTTTTTGCTTCCATATTTTCTCCCTAATTAATCAATCTCACGTTCTAGACTTTTTTGATGATAACTTGTTGTGGCAATCAATCAATCACGTAATTTGATATGTAAGTGTAGATGAATTGTTTAGTGTTCACTAGGGATGGAAATGAGATTATTTATATAATGGTACAACTACATAAATTATTATTATCTATAATAATTATTCAATAATAATAATAATTATTATAGATAATAATGTGACATTCCAATATGATTATTAATAGAAATAATATGAATATTTTATATATTTTTATTATTATGATAATAAAAATAATTGTAATGTTTTATTTTATTAAAAGATAAATATTTATTTTAGGTATATAAGGAAAGATTATTATTTTTTATCGATCCACGATTTTAGAATTATATAAATACAAGGCACCTAACCATATGAAAAGTCTGCGAATGAGGATACGGATATTTATTGATGACTTTTTCTAAGCGAATTATTTGTGATTTGTCTTGTAGTTTCCTAAAATTCTCCGCCATGTTTACCAAGTCAAATTCTCACACGTTATTTTTGGGTAAATCCTTTTCTCATGTATTTGCCATTTATTTATAATAACATGCACACACTAAAACGGATATTGGAAATGACACATACTTAATACACTGAAATTGAAAAAGGAAATAATTTCAAATTTTATTAGTGTAAATATTTTTTTTTAAATATGTTATAAATTACATATGGGAAAAAAGTTTTATATTTTTAATTTTATCAAGTGAGCATATAAGTTTTATAATTATTAGATTAGGTATTAAAGATCTCGCAATTTTTTAAAATAATATTTTAGTCCTGTAATTTACGAGTTAAGTACTACAAGTCATATTATTATGAAAAATAAATAATCTTAGTCATATAATTTTTTAAAATAAGCACTTCTAGTCTAACAAAACTACAAAAGTATTAAAACTAAAAATTTATAATCCATAATTTTAATAAATAAAGGAATAATAAGTGCCCAACTAAAAAATTATGAGATTAAAATACTTATTTGTACATTATTAGACTATTATAACATTTATATAAAAATTATAGTACCTCTAATACCCAATATAATAATTACATAATTAAATTATTTAAATTAAATAATTACACTTTAACTTCCAATTGTATATAAAGTCACCATAACCCTGATTGGCCAAAAATATATGTACTCATCACTTACTCTAATATCTAAGAATAATTTCTTAATTGGTGAGAACTTTTATATCGTATAATTGAGGAAACTTGAATAGTAGGTGATTATAAATTGATAATCGAATAGAATAAATTCGTAAACAACTCGGGCATATTTTTTTCTTTACATTCTAGCCAATAGAATATAAAGTCTACTTTTCATCCTTAGTGCTCTAAATGAGGTGAGTACGATTGTCGCTTATGGAGAGCCCTCGTTGTTATAAATTTTAGAATTATTTAGTAAAATTTTAATTATAATTATCACAAATTAAATTTTAAAGAAAATATGATTTATTTTTTCATTTTATGGTATAAATATGTTGATTTCTTATATAATTATGTTCATTATTTATAAAATAACATTTTTTTTTGAAAATTATTAAAAGTTTTAAGTACATGACATAACATTCTTTATATATAATCACTTTTTTTTTCCTTCAATTTTTTGATACATTTTTTTTTTTCAAATATCTTAATTCAATTCAACTTAAGTTTTTTTTTTAAATATTAAAAATCAAAATTGACAAAAAAAATAACAAAAGTGTCAAAAAAAAAAAAATACAATAGTAAGATATCTAAAGTGCACTAGTTTTAAAAACATGACTAATATGTTCAATTTATAAAAATAAAATTACCAAATTGTCATGTTATCATTGTAAAATAATGTAGTTTAACTAGATTACTGTGACATTTTTAAAAAATTATGAGATTTTTGGTACCCAATATAATAATTATAAGACTAAACTATTTAAATTAAATAATTATGAAAACTTTTGTTATTAACTTCCAAACATATGAGGTGTTTTTGTTATTCCAAAATACTTGAAGAGACTAGAGAGTATATGCAATTTACCAATAAAAATATTATACTCACGTGAACTCGTAACCCTCGCAAATTACAATTTTGGAGAGACTATTATTGTTGCTTATAGTTTTGAGATGAATATTTGACTTTTTCTTAATATGAATGTATAATTACATAATGCATTCTAAAACTTCAATATTTTTTTTTATTTTTAAAAATAGTTTTTTTTTAAAACTAATTTTACGTACTGCATGCTGACTGTACGTAATAAATTTATGAATGAACTATCAGGCTATTTTTCCTAGTATAATTTTACCTAAAAGATTCAAACGCTTATTTGATCAATAGCATCCACTAGATATTCCTATTTCTTTCTCTTTTTTTTTTTTTTCAGAATAACAATTGGCAATAAAATTATTGTGATCTATTGTATCATAAAGAATAATTTCGATTTTATTAATTATAGGTGAGCCCATTTTGTATTGAACTATTGGAATTTATCAAATATATGAGGAAGAAGAAAAAAAGTTTCCTTTTAACGAAAGGTCACTGCCCATCTTTTCTATTTGCTTTCGTGTCTATGTTATATCCATGTGCAGGCACGAATCCTACATTTTGGAAAAGAATAATATTTAGTTTTCGAGAAATTCTGCATACAATGATGGTATTAACACTTAGCTAAGGACATAGTTGTCTTTTGTTAAGAATCTGTTAATTACACTATTTCAGTGTATATATGCACCTTCTGCTAGTGTAATTTTCTTGATATCACTTGTTTGGGTATGATCTTTTACTTTTATAAAAAAGGAAAGTGTGTTGGGTACGATAGCAATTATTATTAATAGGGCATACAACATATTATATTAAAGAATTTTTCTTAGTTTAGGGTAGTGATCACAAGTTATTTTGTTATTATAACAACAAAAATATATGAAATATTCATTTTACCTTTATTATTAGTTACATCTTAATGCCACTATTATTAAATAAAGTAGTTATTATTATATCAATAAAATTTAGGTTCTATCGTATTTCCACCTTTACTCTATTAATTTAATCGAGTCATTACACTAAAACAAATAAACAAACACTTGATAAACATACAATCAGTATAAAGTTGAACTATAAGCTCAGAGGAAAAATAAGAACTCTCTTTCATTAGCTTCGTCATTGACTGAAGTCCAAAAAAACCAATCCATTCATTGTTTGTTCTATTTAAGAACTTTTGCCTAGAAAGAAAAAAAAAAAAACCATTTTCGACAAGGATAAGCTTCAACTAGGCATTTTATCAAATACCTTGTTGGCCACCAATTAAGACGCATAGCGACACCCATCAACCAAATGCTACAGGCTACAGCACCCAAAAGTAAGAGAAATCACCTTGACTTAAAGTAACAACACAATCTTGGAAGTTGATAGGGAACTCCAAAAAGTACATATATACAAAGTGAAGAAAAGGAAGATAAAAAGAGGAAGGGCAGTAGAGATTGCCACAAAAAGAATTTCTCAAAAGAGCAATCTCTCTATAAAACAAAGCAAATGGTTGCATGTGGTTTGCTGGGAGAGGGTATTGGACGCTAAATGTACCCAAAATTCTATGTATGTTTATACTCATTATTTATCATGATGTGATAGTAACAAAATAATTTCTTAAAATTTAACATTTATTTAATTTTTCATGAAATTTTTTCAATGTACACAACATGATTAATATGAATATAAATATATATCCAAATATATGTATATTATTGTTAGAAAGAATAACAATCAAATTTACCAATTCAATAACATATCATATTTATGAAGAGTTTGGAAAAAAAAATCCTTATTTTGGACAAAATTCCTATTTTTGGAGAGTTTGAAAAATTCATATTTTTAGAAAGTTTGAAAAATATCTATTTTTGGAATGTTAAGAAAAAATACCTATTAATGGAGAGTTTAGAAAAATTTCTATTTACGGAGAGTTTGGAAAAATTACTAATTTTGGAAAGTTTGGAAAAAAAAATACTAATTTTGGAAAATTTGGAAAAAAAAATCCTATCTAAGAAAAGTTTCGATAAATCTATTTTTTGATAGTTTGAATTTTTTTTTTGAGAGTTTCAAAAAATTCCTATTTTAGGATTGATGGAAAAAATCCACTACATGGAGAGTTTGAAAATTTTCTTAATTTTGGAGACTTTGGAAAAAATACAAAATTTTTATTATAAAAGAATTCAGAAAATAAGCTAATTTTGGACAAAATTCCTATTTTTAAGGAGTTTGGAAAAAATACATATTTTTACATAGCTTGGAAAAAAAATCCTAATTTTGTAAAAAAAATCCTAATTTTTGAGAGTTTGGAAAATTTTCTAATTTTGAAAGAATGGAGAAAAAAAACCCTTATTTTAGAAAAATTCATAATTATGAAATGTTAAGATAAATTCTTATTTTTGAAGAGTCTGGGAAAAATCTTATTTATGGAAAGTTTGAACAAATTCTTATTTTTGTAAAATTTGGAAATTTTTTTTATATAATATTGAGAGTTTAGATACATTCCTATATTTGAAAATTTTCATTTTTTTTTGGAGAGTTCGAATAATTCCTATTACTGATGAAAAAGTTTTTAATCGCGGATCAAATAAGCCTAGAGGGGGGTGAATAGGTTATTTTTAATTTTTAACAAATATCAAATATGTAATCTAATCACAACGGCCAGACATGCAATCGCGTGTAAAGATAAATGCGGAATAAAAAACAACACACGATATTTTTAGGTGGAAACAACATAGGCCACAACAATGACCTAAGAGGAAAACCACCGGTCCATCGGACCATGATGTGTTAAAATGTGTACTCGCAAGTGTACGAATCACTCATAGGAAAGTGATAAGCAACTTCCAAGGTCGGTCTCTCAAGGAATTGCAGTGGTTCTAAATAACTAACTTTTAATCTAAATAGAGTTCTAATGAAAATAAAACACTAATTAAATAGAGTTCTAGTGAAACTAAAACTCTAAGTAACTAGAATCTTAATGCTAATAAAACTGTAAAAAGGTTGTTTGCTTTTGGTAACGGGAACAATCATACGACAATCACACGAAAAACAAAATTGCAATCAAACAATCAATTCAAATAGATTTAAAGATCAATGGAGGATGTATGGATGTTTAGCTTGGTTGACCATGTTTGCATCGAAAAGGTATGGTGATATACATGAACGTCCTATATGAATAAAACTACCGGCTTTCCTTTTAATTACGAAACTCCTTTTGGCCGGGGTAGGTTTCTTTGTTGATTAACTAATTAACCGCCTTTGGCTGGGGTAAATTAAGTAGCTATCAAATTATGCGCAAGGAAAACATGCCAATCAAATTAATGCTATGACTAAGTCACTAACTTGAAGCTTTGATTAAGTGTTTCGAAATAAAGTTAAGGTGACGTTCCTCTAACTAAATTCTTAGATTTTTCAATCTAACTACGAACATCAAATTGGCCATTATTATTCATAATCAAACATCTAAACATGCTCTTAATCAAAAAGTAATTCTTTCATAAATCAAATAGATACACCATACACAATTCTAGCAAACATGGCAACACAAACTAAACATCCATAATTAAACTAGCCGCTCATGTTCATATTATTATTCATAGACAAATAAAATATGATCATACACTTTAATCAAATAGAGAAGAGGAATTAATTCTATAACAACAAGAAAATCCTAGATCTAAATACCGCTTATGGATTGGTTGACGTACTTCTCCATAAGCTTTATCTTCGATCGTCGTTGGCTTCCTTGAATCCTTAGAAAAGTGTCGCTCGCTTCGTTAGAGTGTGGCAACGCTCTCAAAACTGATTGAATATCGTGTTTGGGTCGCAAAATTGAGAAGAATATGAGTTGTGTACGAATTGGTCGAGTTATTTCGAGTTGTATGTAAGGGGGACTCTGAGGGGGTATTTATAGATGTAAGGGTTTCTGCAAATCCTATGTGCAATAGGAATAGGTGCCCCGCGGCATGCATTTTCCCCGCTGCAGCGCAACACAAAATTTGGAAAATATGCAAAAACCCGAGAGCTCTCCGCCGCGGCATGCAATTCCCCCGCCGCGGCGCGCAATGCTTCTATGTTTTCCAGGATTCAACTCGAGAGCCTCTCGCCGCGGCATACAATTCCTTCACCGCGGCGCGCTATGTCTTCCTTCTTTTCATGTCCCCCCTTACATATGTGATGGTACTATATGTAAGGCTTACATATTTGTCTTGATTAGCCCGTAACTCGTGATCCGAGCGCCGTAGGTGTCCCGTCTTTGCGTGATTTCATCATTTGACTCATTTAACGCTAAAAACACATGAAATGCACTAAAATATACCTGTGACTTCGAATGGATAGATTTATGAAAATAATCGAAATAATAATCATAAAAAATATATATATCAATCAATTAAGCATAATTAATCACGAAATATTAGTACTTTTCGAGCACTCATCAGACCACCTAACTATCCACTATGAAAATTAATGTTCAATTACAACCATAGAGTCCAGAACTACCCGTCGCAGATAGATCCCCTTTCTGTAATTTACTTACGAGCCGTCGCTCCTTTCACAGCCTCCAATAGCTAGATGTCTGGATCCGGACCAACGTTCCGATCTACTTGAGTCACACAAGATCAATCGAACCCGTCAAGTTTGGTAATTTCGAGTCACACGAAATACCGAACACGTCACCTTAAACGTTAGCACAAAAACACAAGTGCAAAGTGTGTCCTAGAGCGGATTCATGCAATAAACAATCCTAACTAGCAGATTCAACAAAATATGATATTAAAACAAATCAGCTAGCAAAACTCTAGAACAATCATATAAAGCTTAATAACATGCAAAACAATTAGGCGCGTGAATTATTCAAACATAACCACACAATATGTTTGAACAATTAAAAGATGAAAGCGCCTAAAATTAATAGATGAAGAGAAGAATGTTTTTCTTTTGAAAGCTCAGATCATATGTAGAAAATATTAGTTTGTGTGTAGTGAGAATTATGCACAACCAAGCATCACTTATATAGAGTCCAATTTAACTTGAAAGAGGATTTGCAATTTACTGAAGCTCTAATCAAATCAGGATTTAGTTCTCACAAGAATTCTACTCATACAAGGATTTTATTTATATCAGGATTTGGCTTTCACAAGAATTCTACTCAAACTAGAATTTTGCTTTCACAACAATTCTATTCAAACAAGGACTCTACTTTCTCAACACTTCTATTCACACAAGGATTCTACTTTCTCAACACTTCAACTCATACTAGGATTATGCTTTCTCAACAATTCTACTCAAACAAGGACTCTACTTTTACAACAATTCTATTCACACAAGGATTCTACTTTCTCAACAATTCTATCAACAATAATTCTATTCATACTAAGTGTAGTGCTCATTTGTGTGAAGATGTATGCATGATAGAATATTATACCTGTCATATAGGCGTTGCATGCTTGGTGACTCCATCATCATGTATCGTCTGATTAATCGGTGAATTCCTATTCTAGATTACAATCAAACATTTTGTCCACGAAAATTGCCAATACAAAATAAACCTTACAATCTCCCCCTTTGGCATTTTCGTGTGACAAAACCACTCTCTCACTACATAACGCTCATAGTTAAAATATCATTACATCAATTACATAGTGGACTATCTATGATCTGGTGGACCATATTTGCTTGATACTTGATACGCTCGGTCCACTGAAATTAGATAAACAAATAGCACACAATTTTGGCTTGAAAGCCTCATTGCTTATTAGTTCAGTGTACATAAAGATGCGAATGGAATGTAGTGTATGTGCAACATGAATCTTTCTCCCCTACAACTAATAAATGCAACATCTCCCCCTAAATCCAATTTCCATAGCAACATGAACCATTCTCCCCCTTTTTGGCATACGAAATTGACAAATCCTGAAACAATTGAGATGATATGGATCACTCTCCCCAAAGTTTAACAATAATCGAAGTGGGCTAAAAATGCAAATGATCACACATGTATATGTCCAAAGCATGTAGGAGGAATTGCATAAGTCAAAAGAATAATAATGAAATATGTATGCAATAACTCCCCCTAAGTTCTATGACTCTCTAGGCGTAAAAACAAATCTAAAATAAAACAAATTTTTGTTTTTTTTTATTTTATGTTTTTTTTACCACACAAGGCAATAAACTCATATAAGATGAATAAGCATACAACCAATCGAAAAAATTATTTTTGCTTAAATTTTGATCATTCATTGTATTAGCAAAATAAATAGGTCACACAAGCACACTAACACATATAATGACATATTGATATTCACTTAGAGTAGTATACATTGTGAACTCCACTTGTATTCCAATGATTTCATTTATGACCAATTTTAAAAGACTCAAAAGAAAATAAATTCATCTATCATGCTAAATTATAATTGAGTCTTCATTCTTACATAATAAAATATATCTATGTACAAGGAGATTTCTTATTAATTTTTTTAAACCTTTTTGCTCTTTCTTTTTGTACATGCCAAATAGAATTTCTTAATTAAATTTTTATTTTATTTACTATTTTTTTAAACATGCAAGAGCCATAAATCTAATATGATGACTTTCACACTAGTTATGAGGTAGCCCTCTCCGCTCACTACGGTAGCTTCACACATCATAGTAGGTAGCCCTCTCAATACTAGTTATCTCCCAAAGATGAAATATTTTTAAAAAAATAAGAAATAGAACTCAATATAATTTCGCAATCAAGATTACCTCAAGTCTTAGAATCTTTCAAAATTAATCATAAATTTCATCGATGACATACATGAGTGTTCAGTGAGTGTGTGAATAAGTTCAGTCAATAGTGTCATCACATGGAAATAATGTAAATAAATGCAGAATATTGAATTGTAGCATAAAATATACAATGAGTATCAAAATAACCCACAAAAGATAAGGTTGTATAAGTATAAGTATTATCTGAATCCAAAACATGGTATTTTTTTTAAATAAATCCAAAAAAAATCTAACAACAAAAACAAAATAAACCTATGATAATACTCACCTAGGGTCATTTAAGCACTCAAACAAAAGTACCTAGGTGGTCTAGCAATAGTGATCAATTGATAGGAAACATGCAATCTTTCCTAACCCAAATTTTCATGAATTTTGATTTCTCTATGTTTTTGGGTTGAGACTTAATTGCATTAGGTTTTAAAAACATACTCTTAGACTCATCTTTCAAATTCAACATATGCATGGTAGGATGATAATTATGAGTTCTATACCTATAAGCATGAAGATGATCATTAAATCGAAAAGCATTCATCAAAAATCTACACTTAGGTCGAATATGGCCTTTTCTACCACAATGATGACAAACAGGCACAAACTTAACGGTTTTAGCTACTACAGTTTTAGTGGGTGTTTGTGCAAATTTTGTAGCAGTAGAAGTAGAGTTAGAAGACCTTACGAATGTAGTTTTTGATGTGGAAGGTGTACAACTTTCATCTAAGAATCCAAGTCCACGTGTATCACCGAAAGACTTACCAATGCTCAACATCTTGTCTAGTCGTTCAGCTCCAATTGTTAATCTCTTCACAGTTTCCTTTGATTGCTCCAATTCCTGCACAAGCTTTGAATTTTCCTGTTTGACACCTGCAAGACTCAAACTCAACTTGTCAACATGCTCAGACAATTCAACTTTTTCTTTTTCTAAAACTGACAAATTAAGATCTTGCAAATTGATTTGATCATTCAGTTTTGTTACAGTTATGATAAGCTTATCCTTTTCTTTCTTGCATTTAATTAAATCAATAAATAATTCTTCAAAACTGTTTACATTAAATTTAGCAAGAATAGATTTACATCCCTCATCATCTGAGTCAAAATCTGACTCACTAGAGTATCCATCAAAGTAGGGTGGACGGGTTGTAGAAGAACCCTCTCTCAAATGATCCATAATAAGGTCCTAGGCAACACTAAGTATATCTAGTGACCCGCTCTTATACCAATTGAAAAAGTTTTTAATCAAGGATCAAATAAGCCTAGAGGGGGGTGAATAGGTTATTTTTAATTTTTAACAAATATCAAATATGTAATCTAATCACAACGGCCAGACATGCAATCGCGTGTAAAGATAAATGCAGAATAAAAAACAACACACGATATTTTTAGGTGGAAACAACCTAGGCCACAACAATGACCTAAGAGAAAAACCACCAGTCCACCGGACCACCTAACTATCCACTATGAAAATTAATGTTAAATTACAACCATAGAGTCCAGAACTACCCGTCGCAGATAGATCCCCCTTTCTGTAATTTACTTACGAGTCGTCGCTCCTTTCACAGCCTCCAATAGCTAGATGTCTGGATCCGGACCAACGTTCCGATCTACTTGAGTCACATAAGATCAATCGAACCCGTCAAGTTCGGTAATTTCGAGTCACACGAAATACCGAACACGTCACCTTAAACGTTAGCACAAAAACACAAGTGCAAAGTGTGTCCTAGAGCGGATTCATGCAATAAACAATCCTAACTAGCAGATTCAACAAAATATGATATTAAAACAAATCAGCTAGCAAAACTCTAGAACAATCATATAAAGCTTAATAACATGCAAAGAAATTAGGCGCGTGAATTATTCAAACATAACCACACAATATGTTTGAACAATTAAAAGATGAAAGCGCCTAAAATTAATAGATGAAGAGAAGAATGTTTTTCTTTTGAAAGCTCAGATCATATGTAGAAAATATTAGTTTGTGTGTAGTGAGAATTATGCACAACCAAGCATCACTTATATAGAGTCCAATTTAACTTGAAAGAGGATTTACAATTTACTGAAACTCTAATCAAATCAGGATTTAGTTCTCACAAGAATTCTACTCATACAAGGATTTTATTCATATCAGGATTTGACTTTCACAAGAATTCTACTCAAACTAGAATTTTGCTTTCACAACAATTCTATTCAAACAAGGACTCTACTTTCACAACACTTCTATTCACACAAGGATTCTACTTTCTCAACACTTCTACTCATACTAGGATTCTGCTTTCTCAACAATTCTACTCAAATAAGGACTCTACTTTTACAACAATTCTATTCACACAAGGATTCTACTTTCTCAACAATTCTATCAACAATAATTCTATTCATACTAAGTGTAGTGCTCATTTGTGTGAAGATGTATGCATGATAGAATATTATACCTGTCATATAGGCGTTGCACGGTTGGTGACTCCATCATCATGTATCGTCTGATTAATCTGTAAATTCCTATTCTAGATTACAATCAAACATTTTGTCCACGAAAATTGCCAATACAAAATAAACCTTACAACTGAAAAGTTTGGAATTTTTTTTTTGGAGTTTGGAAAAAATACTATTTTTTTGGAATTGAATACGTTCCTATATATGGAGAGTATAGAAAATTACTATTATTGAAAAGTTTGATAAAATATTATTTATGAAGAGTTTGGAAAAAAAATCCCAATTTTTGAAAAAAAATCCTATTTTTGAAGAGTATGAAATAATTCTCATTATTGGAGAGCTTTGAAAAAATTCTTCATATTGAAACATTTGAAAAAAAAAAACGTATTTACGGAGATTTTGAAAAAAATTCTAATTTATGGAGAATTTGGAAAAAAAAATTCATATTTACGGAAAGTTAGGAAAAAAATCGTATTTATAGAAAGTTTCAATTAAGAATGGGCACATGGACGATTTTTGCCATATTCGTCCCTGAAATCGAACAAGGAACCGTGTACTCAAATCAATAGAGACCGCAAACTTATATAAAATAAGTTCCACTCAAAATGGCATTTAAACATGGGTTAAAAACCCATTTTTCCAACAATCTCCCATATGAATGAAAATTTTCAGAATTTTTTCAAAAGAAAATTGACTCAAATCAATTTGACACTTGGTGATAGAGTTCAACGGTTTGAGACCTGAATAGGATAGGTAGGTGTTACCCTTTGAACTTTCTCTCGTGAAACTATGGTTTACTTTACTAGCTGACAGTAAACGCGATGTCCTTGAACTGTTCTGCCGTTTATATAAGAGTAATCTGTTGTACTATGTTTGGTATTCTCTTTGTAATAATCATTAAAAGCATGAGCTTAACCTTTACTTACCAGTATCACTGTTTTTATCATAGGAACAAACTTGAGGGTAAACCCCTTACAGTGACCTCACTAGGTCTTTACAATTAAGTTGTTCTTTTGAACTTAGATCTTGGGATCTCCAGTCAATTAGGTTAAATTTTTTTTTGCAAAGTCTTATTCATATATGGACTGTTAGTCCCATTCCTTTTGATAATGTCTTAACTAACTTTCCATTTAACCCTTTGGTTAATGGATCAATCCACTATGTTATCCTCTAGCTTCATATAGCCAACAGAGATAACTCTAATTGAAAATGGTTGTCTAATGATATTATGTCTATAACCTCTATATCGAGACTAACTATTAAACATTTTGCTCTATGCCTTGCCAATAACAAATCACAATGTATGCAAATTATAAGCACAAGTTCCGCCCATTTAGGAACATCTTCTAAGAAACTGCGTAGCGATTCGACCTCGTTGCCACATTCATCCAAAACAATGAATTCAGATTTCATAGTGAAACTAACTATGGGTGTTTATTTTAGAGAATTTCTATTATATAATTGCACTACACAGTGTAAACATGTATCTACCAACCTAATGTCTTTCATATCAGATATCTACTTTGTATCAATGTATCATTCTAATACAACTAAATATTTTGTATAATGCAGTCTATAGCTACGTATTTCTCTTAAGTATTTAAGTAGTCTTATAATACATTTCTAGTGATCAAATCTTAGACTACTGATATATCTACTTAGTTTACTTATAACGTAAGTTATGTTTAATCGTGTACAACTTATAAGTACACAAGACTTCCTATCACTCTAGAATAATCAAATTGTGACACATGCTCACCTTTATTCTTTGATAGGTGTAGATTAACATCTACATGTGTACTGACAATTTCAAAATCACTATTGTTGAATTTTTCAAGTATTATGTCAGCATAACGACATATGCTTAGAATGAGACCATGTGATATCCATGATATCTTTATGCCAATATTACATCAACTAGTCTTATATCTCTCATCTTTAAATTCAACATCTTTGATAGATTTGATAAATACTACCCACAATGTGAATGTCATCAATGTATAGACATAATACGACATAACCATCATTGATATTAGAATCTCGTAAGATTCAAGGTGGTCAGATATGACATTTTTTGATGCCACCTTTTGAAATTCACTGAACTTCTTAAGTTTCTTATTATGATTCACAAATGAACCTTAATCAACTATGTTGAAATCACATAATATGTCCACATATATCAAATTTAACATTAAAAAGACAATTATTAGTCTCACAGTGATTGTCTCACATCTTCATAGCTTCACTTTGAAGATAATATGTCCACATCTTCACTTTGAACGGTTCTAGTTATCAAATTTAATGTTATCTCATAAATAAATCATAAATTTGTTTGATGCAAAAGTTTAAGAAAAGAAACAAAATTAATTTTAAAATTTGGAAATAATTCTAAACTTCTAGAATTAAAAATACAATATTTCAAATTAATATTTTTAATAATGAAAAATTAACTTCTTGAAACCAAGTTCTAATTCGTATTCAACATATACGAAATTTCAGTAATCCATAGATTACAAAATTAAGTAATTCAAAATTTATAAATTTATAATTTTTTATTTCGCAATTACAAAATTTACATTGATGTAAAAACAAAGGTCACCACTTTGTGAATACAAAATTGATTATTTTGCTATTTCAAAAATCAATTCAAAAAATTAGCAAAATTCACTTATTTTGTAAACTATAAAACTAATAAATAAAATTTGTTATTTTGCATATACAAAATATACAACTCTAGTGAATAAACAGAATCACTAAGTCAACATATACAAAATTTACATATTTTGAAATTCGAAATCAAGCAATTTTTTCATATGTAAAATTTCATATTTTCACAAATGCAAATTTACTTAATGAGAGAAACAAAATCAATACGTCAATTGTAAAATACCACAATTCATCAATTACGAATTCATACAATCCGTCAATTACGAATTTTTTCAAAAAAATTTCCAAACTTTTTGACATCTCAATGCCAAAATTGGTTAATTAACATCCACAATTTTAATCTACAAATGGTTAGTACATAATATAAATGACAGTAACCACATGATATAGTTCCATAAATCAATTTATAGTTTTTTAATATCAACAACATGAACTATAAAGATTAATCAAAATCACTTTCAATAGTATATACAGTAGAGATTATTACACTAACACAACCAAAGAAAATTAATTGCTCAAAAGCAAACATGTCATAATCTAATGTCTTTATTATGCATTGACTTAATATGTGCTTAGTAACAAATATTAATAAATATAAGTTGCAATTAAAATACTAGTATCAAAAGCAAACATGTCATAATCTAATGTCTTTATTATGCATTGACTTAATATGTGCTTAGTAACAAATATTAATAAATATAAGTTGCAATTAAAATACTATTATCTATCTAATCAACAACATAATAACCATGATTTTAAAATGCAAAAATATATGATAAAATCATATATATACTCACATAAATATTTATAATCAATCATGTAGGGAGAAATTGATCAGGTTATTTGCGATTTACGAAATTTTTTCAATTTGTAAAACACAAATTATTTTTTAAAAGCAAATTTTCATTATCCTGGTACTGAAATTCAGTTTATGAATTTAATCTGTATAAGAACAACAACACATTCATAAATAACCGAATTATGAAACACAATCTTAAATTGGTCATTATACTTTAACATAAATAAACTTATTATAAATCCATGTAAGTCATCTATATAAAGGTAATAAAAGTATTTACAAACTTCACATATAAACATGAATTGATCCAAATAATTTTTTTGATCAATGCAAGCAAATAAATTGCTAGTATTAATTCAAATAAACCATATATCAACATATATAGCATGTTAGACAATTAGATATTTTCTACTTGTATCAATCAAATTGCACAACACATAATTACAATACATACACAATTTGTAAAGGCCAAAGCTAGTAAGCATGCAATCAATCTGATAGTCCGCATATTAACAATTACATCATCATACGAATTTACAAACCATAATTGCTATCATATTACTTGGCATAACCATATATAAGCTCATACATTAAATCTTAAAATTTGAAGAGATGTTTAACTTAAAATTAGTTTAGAAATATATGATGTAACTACATAATTTATTCACATATGGCACCTTATAGCATATACTTCATTGCAATCAAAGAGATTATTAGTCATGCATTAATAACGTAACATTAAAACAATTAAAATTTCTGTCTTTTGCATGGAGAAATTAACTTCCAAATAATAAATATATCAATTCATGTTATGTTAAGGAATAAGTTAAGAAAATTAACCATACGTAAGTCACCGCTTAGACTTTTGAGATCATGTGAGGCATTTCTACCATAATTGATTAGTATTGTCTATAATCACCAAAATTGAGTACATGAGCTAAACTCATAAAAAATAAAATAATTAAGCAATATATAAATATTTATTTTTTAAGTTGAAAGTTATAACAAATATGTAAACTTAGTAAATAACAGTTCATATTGAATGAATTTATAAAACAAAAAACAACAACAATTCACTGATGATCTAGTACCCAGAATAAAATGATCATTCATTCAGATCCAGATAGGTGCACAATTTAAAATAAAAAAATTTAACGGAAGAGGCACAAAAGGAGATTGTGCTCAATGATTTACAAAACTTGATCACTCTGTCTAAATAGATTTAAAAAAGAAAAAAAAATTGTCAATATAAACCAGATATTATAATTAAATCTAGACGTTATATTATAATTATATCTTAGCTCAACGATATCCTACATTAAAGATGAATTGAGACTTTCATACCGATAGATTAAAAGATTCAAATCTTAGTACAATAGTCGTTTGCTTCAAAACTCAACCACTGTGTTGAAATATTAAACTTAATTTGTATAAGTCATTTAAATCTTCTAGATTGTCTTAGACTTTGTTGTTGTTGTACTAATAAATGTTTAGTAGTTGTAAGAGTGAGACTAATAAATGTAAGTATGTATGAGTTGTGTAGGTGTGAGACTAATTAATGTAGATAGTTGGGAAGTGATTTAATGAGTTGGTTGGGAGGTATAGAGAAGTGTTTTTGGAAGCCTATAAATAGAGCTTCTCTAGCACCATTTGTATTCAAGCCAAATGGTAAAGAATACTCATATGTAAACTCAACCATAAGCGGTATTTAGATCTAGGATTTTCTTGTTGTTATAGAATTAATTCCTCTTCTCTATTTGTTAAAGTGTATGATCATATTTTATTTGTCTATGAATAATAATATGAACATGAGCGGCTGGTTTAATTATGGATGTTTAGTTTGTGTTGCCATGTTTGCTAGAATTGTGTATGGTGTATCTTATTGATTCATGAATAAATTACTTTTTGATTAAGAGCATGTTTAGATGTTTGATTATGAATAATCATGGGCCCATTTGATGTTCGTAGATAGATTGAAAAATCTGAGAATTTAGTTAGAAGAACGTCACCTTAACTTTATTCCGAAACACTTAATCACATATGTCACCTTACATATGAGTATTCTTTACCTTAGTGTTTGGATGTATTACTAAAAACAATTATAGCTCTTTAGAAAAAAGTGAAACGTTGACATATATGCTTAAAGACCTTAACATGTAAAGTGCGTAGAAAATTTTAAACCATAGAACTTAACATAAGGTGTTATTTATTGTTTTTTGAGTATGCTATTCATCAATCATATCTTTTTCTTTCCATCAAGTATTAGATATTTGTATTTTTTTAAAAACGATGTGTTAATGACCCTACAAGTCACTTTATTTATATCACTTGAAAACTTTGGTCACATAGTTTATGTCTAGTACACAAAGATCACTCATTTTTTTAAAATTGGGACACTTTAGTTACATAGTTTTAAATCTATGTGACTAAAGTGTCCATAGAAAATGGACACTTTGGTAACATAACTTTAAAGCTATGTAATTAAAGTGTTCTAATTTTAAAAAGTGACATATTTGTACTAGGCATGAGTTATATAATCAAAATTTTCAAATTGACTTAAAAAACTAGTTATCCAAAAATCATTGCTTTAATTTTATATTATATTAACATAAAATATCATATCATGGCATATCCTAAAAGTAACAATTAATTTATTGTCCTCAAAATACTCTCCTACATTTCAATTCTATGTTCAAAGTCCAAGAGATTGGATTAATCTGCAAGTTATTGGGCCGAGAGGAATTTGTTTGTTGAAAGGAAAATTCTAGTTCCATCCCACAAAATTCTCTAAGTACATACCCCTAAAGCATACATCTCTCATAATTTTAGACGTTGGGGTATGTATTTAGAGGCTTTGTAGGATGTAATTAGAGTTGGTCTTGTTGAAATCCCAATTTCTCATTCCTGTCCTTAAATGGAGTGAAGTCCAACCTTTTTAAAAAGTACAACATTAGATGCAAATGCAATTAGTGGTTCAAGAGGGCCCTTTCCAAAATACTTTATATTGATTTTTATTTTATATTAATCTTAATTTATTATAGCAATTTTTCAAAATACTTTATCTAAATTTTGTTAGTAAGATTTTTTTTTTGTTATTAACCATTAATGAAAATTAAAAATTAATTTTTTTTAAAATATATGACTAAATAAAATGTATTTTATAATTTTAATATATTTTTAAAAATATTTATGTAATTAATGTATAAGAGGGCATGTAATAAGTTACATTTCGGTCATCTAATAAGCTTGGCTGACATTCTTTTCAAGCAATTAATCTAATAATGTATTTCTTAAAAAATGAAAACTAAATAAATTAAGGATTAATTTATGTTATATCTCATTTCATGTACTACTAATTAAATGATGTTATATCATTAATTTGAATAGTAAAGTAATAAAAAAATTATAACAAATATTTTTTTTAGCTATAGTAACATTTAATTAGTGGTACATGTAATAGATCATATAATCAGTAAATTTGTTCCATAAATTAATTAAATACTTAAAATCAATCCTACTTGAAAATAAAATAATTATGCTTTCGTCATTTGGGTTGGACGGTTCAACTTTTAAATTTTTTTTATTTATTTCCCCTTAAATTGAGCCGTATAGTTTTTGTATGCCTTTAATTCAAAATATTTGAAATATTACTAAAGCAGCATAATTCTATTCTTAAAAAAAAAAAGTCTAATTATCCTTTATTTTGAAGCAGCCCGGCATTTCACTGATTCGCTCAGTCACCCAGACTCTGAGGATTAGAGAAATTATTCTTTGACAAAGCACACATAATTATTTGTGTATTAGTTATAGCATTTGAAATTGTTTTATACATTATTGTATTGTAATTTATTGACGTATTCTCTTACGTGCAATTTAATAGTATAGATGATCAATTCGAATCATGCTTTTTTATAAGTAAAATTATGTAACATCATCACTCAATTTAAATATAT
The DNA here is from genome assembly GCA_029378325.1 of Elaeagnus macrophylla. Classification (NCBI taxonomy): domain Eukaryota; kingdom Viridiplantae; phylum Streptophyta; class Magnoliopsida; order Rosales; family Elaeagnaceae; genus Elaeagnus; species Elaeagnus macrophylla. Next base: position 18,259,409 of record CM055646.1, on the reverse strand, counting down.
ATTTGCAAATATATTAGTTTATATAAATAGAAGGTATTTTAAACCAAAAAACAGGTCATGGATATATTATGTACAGTAATTAAGTAGCCAAACTACACTTTAGCAACAAAAAAAAAAAATAGCCAATTTACACTTACTAAAGCTACTTTACTCATTATTAATTTCAATAATTTTTATGTTGCATATTGATAATATTATACTAAATAAAAAGACTTTGATTAAACAATGAATACTTTAAGAAGTTTTATATGTATAATTATTCATTAATCATGAACATTCAATTATACAAATTAAGAGTGACCCCTCACTCCCATAAAACTATTAATTACTATAGTCAGAAACAAAACATTTATTTTAAAAATAACTTGAGGTTGAATTATTAGATTTAACTATTATTTAGTAATTTTTATTATGAAAATATTACTTTTATTGAAAAATGTTACGGAAAAATTCAAAAAAAGATGAACTTATAAATAGAAAAAAGAGTAGCATAAGTTTGTTATTTTTGACAAAATTCATTTTCTTTAGCGAAAGTATACTTTAAATCTGTATTTATTTAGGGAGGCACCACAAGTCTATTAACTTTAAGAAAAAGTCACAAAAGTTCATTTGAGTAGACTTCTACATCCCTTTTTTAAAGATAATAAAATTGTATTGTCCTCTTAAATAATTACGGATATAAAATATACTTTTATAAAAAATAGGGTTATATGCTGTCATGACCCCTTATTTATTAAAAATCTGATATGACCCCCTCCACTTGATTTTTTTACATATTATGACAAAAATGCCCTTAATTTCATTAATTAATTGTGATGAATTTTAATTAGACACATGTCCAACTAGACTACTCAAAATTGGACAACTGTCCAACTGACCGAATTTTGACCGGCCGGCGACCCCACTCGCCGGACACATGTCCAACTAGACTGCCCAGAACAACCCCTCAGTTGGACGTATGTCCAACTCACCTCAACAGAGTTGGACATGTGTCCAACTGAAAACCAGAGGAGTATATTTTAGAGGACACATATGTCCACTCGCCGGAGCTCAGTTGGACGACTGTCCAATTAATGAAATTTTGACGGGCCGACGACCCCACTAGCCAGAGCCGAGTTGGACACTTGTCCAACTAGACTGCCCAGAATAACCCCTCAGTTGGACGTATGTCCAAAAAAAATTTTGACGATAATTTTAGATACTAACTATTTTTAATACTCTTAAAATACAATGTGATCTATAAATGAAAATTAGTGGTGTTCGTCTTTGAAATTTTTTCTGTTAAAAAAATATAAAAAAATAACCTACTGTCTCTATCCAACAACATGTGCCGTAGAAATGTAGAATTCGTAATCCGGTCTTTTAGGTTACGTGGAGAATATTTGTTTGGTTTAACCATAATTATGATAAGGTCCTAGTTATTCTTCTAGTCATAATCAGTGGTATTGATTAGATTATTCAAGTTTATAAATATCAACGAGGAACATATTGGAAACTGGTCACTTGAAGAGAATTTAGTTTTGTTATTGCTTGCTGGATAGACATTGATAGGAATCATCATCTGCAGGTAATTATTTTGCTACAGAGAAGTCCAGTTGAGAACAGAACTGATTCAGAGTCTAATAAGAGAGCCCGTATTGATGATTCGTCGGAAAAGATGAACTTATTTAATTAAGGATATAATAAGAATATTATTAAAATTGTAAGTGAGGGATCTAATGTAGAATAAAAATAGTAAAAAGGGGTCATATGAGCCTATTTTCCTAAAAAATATCGTATTTTACCGTCCCTTCATCCTTATAAATATAAGTATTTAGCAACATAAGTAATCAAACTGTATCATGTCTAAAATAATATTTCAGGTTTATGTCATTTAGTTGAATCAATCTTTAATAGTAGATATTGTATCCTAATTTAAAATAATTAGCTATTAAATGTATATTTTGCATCCTAAAATATGTTACATTGTTCATTTACTTAAAATATATATATATAGGCGCGCGCGCCTTAATCAAGTAAATTAATCTTTACTATTTCCGAATCCTAAAACCGCATAAATACAAAAGCAATATTATTTATAACTAGTGAAATAAAAGCAACAATAATAATATCAAAATGGATAGGCTTCAATGATTGAGTATATCATTGGCACTCTAATGATTTGGAAACGATGGAATCCAGCTTCTTCTAAAAGTTTCTTCCACTCAGTGTCAGTCCTCTCTTTTCCACCAGTTGTATGAACCATCATTAATATATCGTACATTATCTTTGTGTTCTTGAACAAATAATCTTGACTCTTATCTGCAACTTCATCGAGCACTATGTCTACTATTATCACCTTCCCAGTACTATCACCACTCTTCTCACCTAATATTGCTTTCTTACAATTTCTTAGAATTTTCAAACAGTGCTCGTCGCTCCAATCATGTAGTACGCACTGCCATCAAAATTAATTCTAAAGTCAGTCAACTTCCTTTTTTAATTGATTTTTTAAAATATATTAATTAAATGTAAAATATATATATATATATATATATATTTAAAAGTCGGTCAACTTCTTTTTTTAATTAATTTTTTTTAAATTTATTAATTAAAATGTAAAATAATTAATCAATATATATACCTTCATGAAAACGACATCAGCAGTAGGAATGGCCTGAAACATGTCACCACCGACATGGGTAACTCCGTTACGAACAGGAGCAGTGGAAATAACATGTGGCAAATCAAAGTTAATACCTTTGATGTGTGGATGTGCTTTAACAATTTCCTCTATAACACCACCTGTTCCTCCACCTACATCCACCAAAGATCCAATGCTATCAAACCCATCTTTGCACTCTGACAAAACTGCCCCCATCGCCATCTTAACTGAACAAGCCATAGAATCATTGATCACCTTATTGAAGTCCGAATTTTGAGAAGCAAAATCCCAAATCTCACAACCATGTGCTTTTTCAAATGCAATCCCACCATCTTTCACACAGTCCGTAAGGTAGTGCCATGGAGCCATCAGTATTGGATGGGTATGCATTAGTACCAATGGCACAACGCTTTCTTTGGTGTCCCATAGAAGAAATTTCGATTTTGTGTTCAACCCGTATTGAATTTCTCCACCCTCTGATGGTTGATGGGCTGTGAAGATCTTTTTGTGGACTAGTGATCTCATGATTCTGGAGAGGTATGGTATTGAGGGTGATTTAGAAATAGAGGAAGCTATTTGGGTCAAAGTCATGGGGGAAGAGCGGGAGTGAATTATGTCAGCAATACGGAGCTGTATTGCACATTTGAGTGCCATCGAGTCTGTAAAACCAAACATGAGCTCCCAAATGTCTTCCTGAGCTTCAAGATATGTTTCATTATCGACTTCTGTTTTGGCTTCCATATTTTCTCCCTAATTAATCAATCTCACGTTCTAGACTTTTTCGATGATAACTTGTTGTGGCAATCAATCAATCACGTAATTTGATATGTAAGTGTAGATGAATTGTTTAGTGTTCACTAGGGATGGAAACGAGATTATTTATATAATGGTACAACTACATAAATTATTATTATCTATAATACTTATTCAATAATAATAATTATTATTATTATAGATAATAATGTGACATTCCAATATGATTATTAATGAAAATAATATGAATATTTTATATATTTTTATTATTATGATAATAAAAATAATTGTATTGTTTTATTTTATTAAAAGATAAATATTTATTTTAGGTATACAAGGAAAGATTATTATTTTTTATCGATCCACGATTTTAGAATTATATAAATACAAGGCACCTAACCTTATGAAAAGTCTGCGAATGAGGATACGGATACGTGTTTTATTTGCCTTGCTAAGTACGAAGAGGGGGACAAATTCCGGGTTCTTCATGCCATCATGAGTATCACATGTCATGCATAGATAAAGAGATACCTAAAATGGTGAAAAAGCTGTCGGAGATAATAAAATATCAAAGAATTAAAAGAGAAATAATAAACTGACCATTTTGTAATATTGAAAAAGTATCGATTTCTAGTCTACAAGTTAAAGATGTCCAACTATCAAATCAAAGAGCATATGTGAAGATTATATAGAGACGTGTAATAATTGTGAAGTGTGATCAGTTACATATTCCTTTAATCCTTTTTAAGCATTGTTTTCGAAGCCCGCCTTTGGTGAGAAAAGAAAAACAATCACTGGCGCCTTCTTTTTTCATAGCTATTAAACAACAGTCAATTTTATACTTGTGTTTTCGGAGAGTCTTTTAAATTGGGGTTTGTATGCGGTAACTTAGGCCTAAAGTCATGGGAAGACAGTTGCTTTCGGCTCAAGAGTTCTAGATCCTATCATCTATGAAAATTGAATAGAGTGAAATCTTTTTTTTTTTTTTTTAATATGGTACACTTATACATTTGGAAATATATTAATTTAATTATGCACTAACAGTACATGTCAAATAAACAAGCAAAATACTTTTCAGGCTTTAATTAAGGAAAACAATATATATATAATTTCTTTACTTATAAACATAAAAATAACACTGCATTTTGCTTATTTTTACTATAAAGTAAAAGTTCAATCCAAACATTTCACATCAAATATTGATGAATTTGATATTTATATAAGTTGAACTCCAACTAAGTAAGTTTGATCAATGTTAAACTTCAATCAATTAAACTACATTTAATGTTTACTCATTACTAATATTAATTATATTAAAAAAAAAATGATATGTAACCTTGGCTGACCTTGACAAATTCTTATTTTTGGAAGTTTGAAAATTTTTCTATTTTTGGAAAGTTAAAAAAACACCTTTTTTTAGAATATTTTGAAAAAAAACATATTTATAGAGTTTAGAAAAATACATATTTATACCCTATTTTTAGAACGTTTTGAAAAAAAAAACCATATTTATAGAGTTTAGAAAAATACATATAGAGTTAGGAAAAATTATTAATTTTGGAAAGTTTGGAAAAAAATTCTATTTATGAAAAGTTTTGATAAATTCCTATTTTAGAAGAGTTTGGAAAAATTATTATTCTAGGATTGATTGAAAAAATCCTCTTTATAGAGAGTTTGAAAATTTTTAAAATTTTGGAGAGAAAATCCTAATTTTGGACAAAATTCCTATTTTTTGAGAATTTAGAAAAAGTCCTAACAATGGACTACATTTTTATTTAAAGAGAATTTCGAAAAAAAAAAATTCTAATTTTGAACAAACTTCCAATTAGAGTACAAAATACATATTTTTAGATAATTAACATTTTTTTTTCTTTCTATTTTTAGATGGTTTGGAAAAATCATATTTATGAAGAGTTTGGAAACAAAATCCTTATTTTGGAAAAAAAAAAAAAAATTCCCTATTTTTGGAGAGTATGAAAAATTCATTTTTTTTTTAGAAAGGTTGAAAAATATCTAATTTTGGAATGTTCAGAAAAAATAACCTATTAATGGATAGTTTAGAAAAATTTTTAATTACGTAGAGTTGGGAAAAATTACTAATTTTAGAAAGTTTGGAAAAAAAAATACTAATTTTGGAAAATTTGGAAGAAAAAAAATACTATTTAAGAAAAGTTTCGATAAAATTCATATTTTTGGATAGATTGAAAAAAATTCTTTTTTTTTTTTTTTTTTGGAGTTTCAAAAAATTCCTATTTTAGGATTGATTGAACAAATCATTTCATGTAGAGTTTGAAATGTTTCTTAATTTTGGAGAGTTTGGAAAAAATACAAAATTATTATTGTTAGAGAATTCATAAAATATGCTAATTTTGGACAAAATTCCTATTTTTAAGGAGTTTGGAAAAAATACATATTTTTAGAGAGCTTGGAAAAAAAAATCTTAATTTTGAAAAAAAATACTATTTTTTGAGAGTCTGGAAAAATTTCTAATTTTGGAGACAATGGAGGAAAAAACCCTTATTTTAGAAAAATTCATAATTATGGAAAGTTAAGATAAATTCCTATTTTTGAAGAGTCTAGAAAAAGTCCTATTTATGAAAAGTTTGAAAAAAATTTATTTTTGCAAAATTTGGAAAAATTTCTATATATGGATAGTTTGGTAAAATTCTAATATATGGAGAGTTTAGACACATTCCTATATTTGAAAATTTTCATATTTTTTATGGAGAGTTCGAATAATTCCTATTATTATTACTGAAAAGTTTGAAAAAATTACTATTTTTTTGGAATTGGATACATTCCTATATATGGAAAGTATAGAAAAATTACTATTATTGAAAAGTTTGGAAACAAAATCACATTTTTTGACAAAATTCCTTTTATTGGAGAGCTTTGAAAAAATCCTTCATATTGAAAACGTTTGAAAAAAAAAAAAAAAACGTATTTATGGGGATTTTGGAAATTTTCTAATTTATGGAAAATTAGGAAAAAAAACAATTGTATTTATGGAAAGTTAGGAAAAAAAATTGTATTTGTGGAAAGTTTCGATTAAGAATGGGCACAAGGACAATTTTTGCCATATCCGTCCCCAAAATCAAACAAGGAATCGTGTACTCAAATCAATGAAGACCACATACTTATATCAAGTGAGTCTCACTCAAAATGACACCTCAAAATGACATTCAAACATGGGTTGAAAATTGTCGGAGTTTTTTCAAAAGAAAACTGACCCAAATTAATTTGACACGCAGTGATAGAGTTCATTGGTTTGAGACCTGCATAGGATAGGTAGGTTTTACCCTTTGAACTTTCCCTTGTGAAAATATGTTTTACTTTACTGGCTGACAGTAGACGCGATGTCCTTGAACTGTTCTGCCGTTTATTTAAGAATAATCCGCAAAGAGTAACTCGTTGTATTCTCTTCGTAATAATCATTAAAAGCATTAGCTTAACCTTTACTTATTGGTATCACTATTTTTATCATAGGAACAAACTTGAGGGTAAACTCCCCACGGTGACCTCAATAAGGCTTTACAACTAGATTGTCCTTTTGATCTTAGATTTTGGAATCTCCAATCAATTAAGTTGAGTTTCATTTGAAAGTCTTATTTATTCATGGAATTTTAGTCTCATTCCTTTTGATAATGTCTTAACTAACTTTCTTTTTAACTCTTTGGTTAATGGATCAATCTACTATGTTATCCTCTAACTACATATAACCAACAAAGATAACTTTAATTTAGAATGATTGTCTAATGGTATTATGTCTACAACCTATACCTTAGTGATTGGGGGGTTTCAGGGAAGACCTATGTGGGGTACCTTACCTTTTGGGTGTAGGATGCTTGTTTAACCTCTGTATTCATCTCGTTCCTTATTTACCTCGGTGCACTGCGTTTTCAAAAGATATTGAGACTAACTATTAAACATTTTGCTCGATGCTTTGCCAATAGCAAATCACAATGTATGTAAATTGCAAGCACAAGCTCCGCCCATTTAGGAACATCCTCTAAGAAACTGCATAGTCATTCGACCTCGTTGACACATTTATCCAAAACGATGAATTCAGATTTTATCGTGAAACAAGCTATGCGTGTTTATTTTAGAGAATTTCTCTTATAAAATTGCACTACCCAGTGTAAACATGTATCTATCTTTAGACTTAATATCTTTCATATCAGATATCTAATTTGCATCAATGTATCCTTCTAATACAACTGAATATTTTGTATAATACAGTCCATAGCTACGTATTTCTCTTAAGTATTTAAGTAGTCTTATAATACATTTCTAGTGAACAAATCCTAAACTACTAATATATCTACTTAGTTTATTTATAATATAAGTTATGCTTAATCTTGCACAACTTATTAAGTACACAAAACTTCCTATCACTCTAGAATAATCCAATTGAGACACATTCTCACATTCCTTTTTTGCTAGGTGTAGATTAACATCTACATGTGATTCTGACAATTTCAGAATCATTATTATTAAATTTTTCAAGTATTTTGTCACCATAACGATATATGCTTAGAATGAGACCATGTGATATCCATGATATCTTTTTGCCAATATTACATCAACTAGTCTTATATCTCTCATATTTAAATTTAACATCATTGGTAGATTTGATAAATACTACCCACAATGTGAATATCATCAATGTATAGATACAATATGATATAATCATCACTGATATTAAAATCTTAGACAGAACATCTTTTGATGCCACCTTATGATCACAAATGAACGTTAATCAACTATGTTGAAATCACATAGTATATCCACATATCTCAAATTTGACATTATAAAGACAATTATTAGTCTCACAATTAGGTCTCTACTTTGAATTGTAGTTACCAAATTCTATGTCATTTTATAAACAAATCATAGATTTGTTTGATGCAAAATTAACTTCTTGAAACAAAGTTCTAATTCGTATTCAACATATACGAACTTTTAATAATGCATAAATTACAAAATTAAGTAATTTGAAATTTATGAATTTATATTTCTTTATTTCACAATTTCAAAATTTACATTAATGTAAAAACAAAGTTAACCACTTTGTAAATACTGAATTCATTATTTTGCTATTCAAAAAATTAGCAAAATTCACTTGTTTCGTAAACTATGACTAACAAATAAAATTTACCATTTTTCATATACAAAATATACAACTCTAGTGAATATACATATTCACTAAGTCTACATATACAAAATTTACATATTTTGAAACTCAAAATTAAGCAATTTTGTCATATATAAAATTTCATATTTTAACAAATACGAATTTACTTAATCAGTGAAACGAAATTAATACGTCAATTGTGAGATACCACAATTCATCAATTACGAATTCAAACAATCTGTCAATTGCGATTTTTTTCAAAAAAGTTTCTAAATTTTTGACATTTCAATGCCAAAATTAGTACATAATTTAAATGACAATAACCACATGTTTTAGTTCCATAAATCAATTTATAGTTTTTTAATATCTATAACATGAACTATAAAGATTAATCAAAAACACTTTCAATAGTATATATAGCAGAGATTATTACACTAACACAATCAAAGAAAATTAATTGCTCAAAAGCAAACATGTCATAATCTCATATCTCTATTATGCATTGACTTAACAATATGTTGTTAGCAACAAATATTAATAAATATGAGTTGCAATTAAAATACTATTATCTATCTAATCAACAACATAATAATCATGATTTTAAAAAAGTAAAGATATATGGTAAAATTGTATATGTACTCACATAAATATTTAAAATCAACCATGTAGGGAGACAATGATAAGATTATTTGTGATTTACGAAATTTTTATAATTTTTAAAACACATTATTTTTTAAAAGCAAATTTTCATTATCCTAGTACTGAAATTCAGTTCATGAATTTAATCTGTTCAAGAACTACATGTTCATAAATGACCAAATTATGAAACATAATTTTAAATTAGTCATTGTACTTTAACATAAATAAACTCATTATAAATCCATATAAGTCATCTACATAAAGGTAATTAAAGTACTTACAAAACTTCACATGTAAACATGAATTGATCCAATTTTTTTTTTCAACAGTGCAAGCCAACAAATTGCTAATATTAATTCAAACAAACCATATATCAAGACATATAACATGTTAAGTAATTAGATATTTTTTACTGAGACATGTGTATCAATCAAATTGCACAACACATATTACCCTGCATAACCATATATAAGCTCATACATTAAATCTTAAAATTTGAAGAGATATATGATGCACCCTATAGCATATATTTCATTTCAATCAGAGAGATTATCAGTCATGCACTGATAACTTAACATTAAAACAATCAAAATTTCTATCTTTTGCATGGAGAAATTAACTTCCATATAATAAATATATCAATTCATGATATGTTAAGGAATGAAAATTAACCATACGTAAGTTATTGCTTAGACTTTTGAAATCCTTTGAGGCATTTCACCAAAATTGAGTACATTAGCTAAAAACTCATTAAAAATAAAATAATTAAGCAATATATAAATATTCATTTTTTAAGTTAAAAGTTATAACAAATATGTAAACTTAATAAATAATACATGAACATAACACCACTAGAGTTTCATAACCGATACATGCATGAAACCTCCATCAATTTGAGAGATAAACCTATCAAACACCTAAACTTGAAAAAAAAAAAATTAAACAAGGGCAAATATATTCGTACATATTGAAGTAAACTGAGAACTGAAAAAAAAAATGCAAAAACAATAAGATAATTAATATAAGCAATAAAGGAAAACTGTTCAAAGCAAACATAGCTTGCTGCCAATGAGGGTTAGAACTAGCTTCTCTATAGGTTTGGGGTTCATGATAAGACAAAATAGTGGAGAAACATTTGTAATCACGAAGATGAGAGGGAAGAGTACTTACTCGAGTAGTACGACGAAGTGATGATTCTGCACAATCAGGTGGTTGATCTTCAGAGGATGTTGTAATGTCAGGATCAGCAGAAGGAGCAGACTCGTCAGGAGAGGTCGTAGTAGACAGTGGAGAGGGTAATGGAGTAATGTCAGAAGGAAACAGATCAATAGTTGGGTCATTAAAGAATGAGGGTGAGGTAGGAGATGAGACATGAAATTGGGAAAGAGAGGAGAACATTTTATGTTCCCAGAAGATGACATGACGAGAGATGCGCAATCGTTGAGAGAGAGGGTCCCAACAACGATAGCCTTTGTGTTCTATTCCATATCCTAAGAAACAACAAAGACGAGCACGAGGTTCCAATTTATTGCGTTCATGAGGGTGAAGAAGAACAAAACAGGCACAACCAAACACTTTGAGCAGATTATAGGATGGAGGAGTATTATAGAGGCGTTCATAAGGGGATTGATTGTGAATAACAGGCATTGGAACACGATTGATGGTATAAACAGCAGTAAGAGCTGCTTCACCCCAAAAGCGTTCAGGACAAGAACTAGAAATGAGAAGAGTGCGAACAGTATCAAGAATATGTCTGTGTTTTCGCTCAGCTCTTCCATTTTGTTGAGATGTGCTAGGACAAGAATATTGAGAGAGAGTGCCTTCTTGTCGAAGAAAATTTAAAAAATTTGTTTCTTTATATTCCATAGCATTATCAGCTCTAAAAACTTTAATGGTTTGAGAAAACTGGGTTTTAACCATTTGGGCAAAATCATAATAAATTTTTGGTAATTCAGATCTATGTTTCATGAGAAAAATCCATGTAAATCTTGAATAATCATCAATAAAAATGACAAAATATTTGCATCCCCCCATAGTAGGATGTGGAGAAGGACCCCAAACATCAGAATGAATTAAGTCAAAAGGGGAGACAGAAATAGAATCACTTTTATTAAAACATAAAGCAGGTTGTTTCCCTAATTGACAAGGTAAACAATTTACATTATCAGAAGCAGAAACAGAAACAGATCCTAATTTACCAGAAGATGTTAAGGAACGAAGACGTCCTATAGACGTATGACTTAGACGAGCATGCCATAGGTCGATAGGAGTAGTAGTAGTAGAAGCAGCAGTAGAAAGATGAGGAGAATTGGGTAGATGAAGGTTGATAAGTTCAAATAGGCGTCCAACTTTACGGCCTATCCCAAGGGTCTGCCCCGTCTGTGGATCCTGTACATGACAACCAGAAGAAGAAAAAATAACAGTAAGACCAAGTTCACATAATTGACCAACAGAGATAAGATTTAGAGTAAGATTGGGTATATGAAAGGTGTCATAAAGTGATATAGAAGATGTAGAAACTTGACCTATATCGTGAACATGCATATGCGAACCATTAGCAGTTTGAATTAAAGGTTTCGAGGTGGAAGATTTTGTGGGAGAAAAGATGTGAGCATTATGAGTCATATGGTTGCAACAAGCAGAATCAAAGTACCATGGAGAGTTACCTGATGTGAGAGACAAGGCAGTAGGAGGAGGATTACCAGAGTTTGAGAGGACGTGTTTAAGAAGACCTTCAAGTTCTTGAGTAGAGAAGGTGAATTTGTCATGATTACCTTCAGAAACCATAGCAGTGACAGATGAATTACTTGTTCTACCTGAAGCATTGTGATAGGGATACCGAGGGCAATCCTTCGAAAAATGTCCTGGACCTTTCTTGTTACAAAATTTACATACCCGAATGCGACATGTGAGAAGATCATGATTGGTCTTGTGGCAGTAGGTGCAGCCTTGCTAGTTGGAGCCCTCTTTAGGGCGATAGTAGGGAGTGGCAAGAACAGAATCAGTAGGTTGAACTTTGAGAACCCCAATCCGTGTTTCTTCAGAGCGAAGCTCAGTCACAGCAGTATCTAAGGACGGAAAAGGACTGCGATGAAGCAAGGAAGCCCGAACAGGTTCAAAACGATTATGGAGAGCCATGAGAAAAATAACAAGACGCTGGCGGTTACGATAAGTGGCAAACATCTCAGCATCAGTTTTGTTTGTCCATGACGGTTCAGAGAGAGCGAGTTGATCCCAAATAGTATGCATTTCAGAGAGAAATTGGTTAATTGTTTGATCAGACCTCTGACGTTTAGTATGAAGATCTGTCAAAAGTTGATATTGGTTGGCCAGATCTGTGGTAGTGAATCGATTCTCAAGAAATTCCCAAACTTCCTTGGCAGTGTCAAAACGCCCAAACTCACCATGGATCGAGGGTAGAGTAGTGTTGCAGAACCAAGTAATGATTTGATGATGTTTGCTTTCCCAGTCTTCAAGACGGTCAGCAAATTGGGCCTCTGTTTCAGTGGTTGCTTTTATGGGTATAGAGATATCACCGGTTATGAGACGCCATAGCTTGCGTCCTTTCAAAAAACTTCTCATTGCTTGTGCCCAAGCTAGGTAGTTAGTATCATCAAGGGTGGTAGAGATTGGTTTAGGGACATCATTTCTATCCATTTTAAGGAGAATAATAGAAAATAGTATAAATGAATTTATATATGTCTAATAGAACCTTAAAAATGGAAAGAGCAGTCAAAAACAAGCCTGGAACTGGTCTGAACCGGAGAAGAACCGGCCGTGAAGGTGGTAAACCGGAGTTGGGAAGTGGGAAGTAGAAAACCGAGTCTGGAGAGCGTGGGCCGGGTATGAACTGGGTCTGGTGAGTGTGGGCCAGGTACGCTAGGAGTGCGGATCTGGAACGGGTCAGGCAGCGCGGGTCGATTGCGGAGCGAGTTTAGTAGGATCTATGGTGGTGATTTTGGTGGCGTTAGAATATTCTGATTAAGACGAGTCTGATGGTGGTATTTTTGTTTGGATTGGATTAGTATAGGTGATGGTGGTTTACTGTGATGAATAGAGGCGAAATTTTGATGGAAATTTTAGAAGTGTTTGAGAGGCTCTGATACCATGTTAATAGTATAGAGAGATATAGATAAAGAAAGAAAGATGTATTGTATTGAATTTGTGTGTTTTGAAATGTACATAAGGGACCTTATTTATAGGGTCTTATAAGTGTAGTACAAGAGTGTAGTACATGTAATAGTACAAGTGTAGTACAAGAGTGTAGTACAAGTGTAGTACAAATGTAGTACAACTTATATATTAACAGCAAATATACACTAATAGTATTACTGTACGAAAGAGTTGGATTGAAAATAATAAGTAAAATATATAGAAAATTAACAGCAAAAATATAATTAAATTAAAATAAAGTGATGAGTTCAGAATCCACAGGTAACAAAGAGAAACGAAACAGCGATAAGAAACAATACAAGTAATTAAATAGTAAGTAAACAAAACATATGTGAATAAAACATGTAAAAGATAGAGCATTGTGCACGGGTATTTGAGAATCAATAATTATAAAGCTATAATGTGAAATGACATGATATCATTGAAAGAAAATAGTAGATATACAAAATGGATATTGAAAGTGTATTGTTCAAACAAAACTTGTTAAAGAATATTAATAATTGAAAACATGTACTACTTCAAATAGACAAAGGAATTATAAAAATAGCAGCACAATAAAAGAATAGCAACAATTTTTATTGAGAAACAAAAAATTATTGATCAACTATAAAAGGATAAACCAAAAATAAAGAAAATCATCTTTTTTAGGCTCTAGAAAATTGATACAAAGAATTGAAATTAAGATACAAAGCAAGGCATTGAAATAGAAAAAATAATAATAATAATAATAATAATAATAATGTAGGAAATTTTTCATATTAAAGCCGAAAGAATTCACAAATAAGAGAGGAAAAATTATTAGCAACAGAAATTTATAACCGAACAAGGAACGTAATATCAGTAAAATATATATATATATATATATAATCAACAAAACTTTTTTTTTTTTTTCGATATTCAATGCTAAAGATAATTAAAGAAAAGCAATAATGTATCAGAACTTCAAAAGAAAACCAGTAGCAGTTGAAAAACAAGCACCAGCAGCAAACGGAAAAACAGGAAATTAGTATCGGACCAAAAAGAACTTATAATTTATAAATTACAAAAATGAATCAAATTTACATAAAGTATCAAACATGTAAATTATAACAACGAAAACTCAAGAAAGAAGAAATTAAAAGAGAAACAAGGCCCGTGTAACACAGTGTCTTTAAGATAATTTTTTTCCCTCACATACGGGTGTTTGAGATTAAGGAAAAAATATATCTCATAATACAACGATCAATAATAGTTTATGAATACTAACATAAACTATTCCGGCGAACTGATTTGTACCTGCTCTCTATCACACTATTGATGTACGAAAACCAGTACCTAAATACTAATCTAATAAATGCTTATTTAAATTTATAAAATCTCGCAAGTGCACGAATCATTTTATAGAAAATGATAAGTATACTCCCAAGGTTGGTCTAAGAAAGGAATTTATGTGGTTTTTAATAATTATTCAAACTTTTAAAAACGAAATTAAAACCTAAACATCCTGTCACGATATTTGAGTTTGTTTAAGTCTAATCTAAAATACAAAAATAATATAGACATGAATTCAATAAATAATCATGCAATTATATCTTTCATAAACAGTGGAGAATTAATGGATAATAATAAGTTAATCATGCTTGCTTCATATTATATAAGTTATGAAATATTTGAATTAAAATTATTGATTCTCTCTTTTATGTATAAATACCACCTTTGGTGGGGTTAGATATTCTTTGGTAATTAACCAAATTAATTAACACCTGTGGGTGGAGTTGATAATTAATTTGGTTAATTAAATTAAAATCATTTTTCTAAGAGATTGCAAATGAACCATTTAAATGCCACCTTTGGTGGGGTTAGACATTTTAAACTTTATTCAAGGTGTCCAAGTTAAATTTAAGAATTTAATTATCTGAATACTAACTTTCAAGTTTTAAAACTATTACAGAAAATATTTTGTCAATACATTTTCAAATAATAATTCTTTGTGAAAAACCTTTGAAATAGAGTGTCCCATCAACAATACCAGGCGATTGTACCAATAAGTAGAAGAGCACTACTCTAAATTAGACCAGATAATTAAATCTTAAAATCTAACTTTCAGATTTAAAGTTTGTAATGAAAAATAATGTATTTCTCTCTAACAATCCTTTATATGAAAATCTTGAATAAAAACAATATTTAATTTTGTGAAAATATTTTACCTATTAATATTTCACAAGCATAACAATAGTATTATTATCTCATTTTAATAAACAGTCAGACATGCTCAATTTAATAATTAGCTAGAAAATTAAATATAGCATGTAAAAACAAAACATATGAAATCATGTTGAAAATAATTCATTTAAAACATACCTTAACATAATTTCGGAATTATTTCTGGAAAAACCTCCAAACGAAATTGCATTCCTATTTATTGAATCAAAACTAAAATTATTACAAGAACATAACTAAGTTCTTCTCAAAATGAGAAAAACTTTAAAACTAATAAAAAACTAAAAATAAAACTAAGAAAACTAAGAAAGCTTTCTAGAGAGAGAAAGCTAGAGAGAGAGAGAAGAGAGCTCTAAATTAGGTGTGTTAATTGCAAAGGGGAGAGGGTGTATTTATAGGTGAAAATATGGGGCTAAAATTGGCAAAAAATGGCAAAATGGCACAAGTGGGTGAAAAGGCACCATGACAGGCTAGCTGGCGCGCACAGGCAGGCTGGTGGGCGCAGGCGCGCGGGGTGTGCGACGTGGACGGGCGTTGGGCGCAGGCGCGCGCGGACAGGGCATTGCGTGCAGGCGCCCGGGGAGCGCGCGGACAGGCAGGCGCAGGCACTCGGGGCGCGCACGAGGTGTGCGGGGTGGCTGCGCGGCGTGACGTGCGGCGTGCTGCGCGTGGCGTGGGCAGGCTGCGCGCGCGGCTGGGCAGTTTTGACCATTTCTTCATTTTTTCCATTTTTTTGATTTTTCTTTATTTCTTTCTTCACCTTTTTGGATAGTAAATAAATACTACACTTCAAATATTGTGATGGATTGCTTCCAAATTAAATATAATTCCTGAAAAACAATAAAAATACCCGTGATTCCGAAAAGATAGAATTATATAAAATATGATAAAATCATGCATATATAAATCTATTTAATCAATTTAAAGTGCATTAAATCATGGTATCTTTAGTGCTTTTTAAGCACTCATCAACTATACCTAGCTCTATATTACAAATATTTCTAGAAGAGAAAGAAGGTTGCAGGAAAAATATCAAGGAAATTGTGTTTTTGTCTTCTCCTTTTCCCTCAACTAGGAGCCAATTTATATTCATTCAAATCTAGTTATTGGAAACCAAATGAAACTGCTGCAAAATGCCATGAAACTGTTGTAATTAATTTCCATGAAACTGTTGAAATTAATATTAATTCAAATATGGTTGTTGTAACAGCTGTCATAACTCTCCAACGGTCACATGAAATCTCAACAGCTATTTTTTATTCTGAGAATGAAAAATAAAAATTACTTGTAGCAAAAGCTGGACCGTGAAGGCCCATCAAATTTAGATAAGATTCATGGTTGTACTTAGAAAGCCTTTTTTGCTACATAAGCTTACCAAAACAAAAACTTTACAAAGCTTTCCATGTGTTGTGTTTTTCATGTGGGACAAATAGAAAACATTACATTTTTTTTTATCATTCAACCCAATATCATTTTGAGCATTATAATATACTATTGCTGGAAAAATGGGGTATTTTAACCCATGATTAAATGTCATTTTGAGTGGAACCTACTTGGTAAAAAAAATAGGGTCGTGATTAATTTAAGTTCTCCTCCACGAGAGCTTCAAAATCGTATATTTATATGCTCAAAATGATATTAAGGTGAATCAAAAATTGCCTAAAAGTTCCCTCATTAAGAAAAAATATTGTGATTTTTGGCTTGTCCCACTTGAAAAAAACATTTAACACAAAACGCTTTAGATAGCATTTGCTTTCCTATGAAAGATAAACTTATGTAGCATAAAGGCTCTCTTCACGTGCACGCTCAGGGGATGCAAATCCTATTATTTCTGGCCCAAAAATTTGGAACTACAATCGCTGACTTAGGATACGAATGTCGTAAATGTCGCCCAATTTTGATTAGCCTTACGCAGTTCGAGTTTTGCTATATATAATTTTATTTTTCTCAGAAGTTTCGTAACAACTGCATTTGTTGCAGCAATTTTTGACAATTGTAACAGCTGCATTTGTTGCAGCAATTTTGGTAATTTTAATAGCCATTATTGCACAGTTTTCAACAACCACATTTTCAACTTTCAGATAAATTTAATCTAGAGCTTTGTGTGATAGAAAGTGAATTCAATTCAGGTCGTACAAATAGTTTAAGTTTGGCGTTCTTAATCTATGTTTAGATCGTTGTATCTTAAAAGGTATTTTTTTATTAATCTCAAACACCCGTTGCAAGAAAAAAAAATTATCTTAAAGAAACAGTTTACGAGCCTTGATCTTTTTTTTTTCTTGTTTTTTTTGTATTTATTTATTGTAATTTATAGTTCGTATTGGACAAGTTAGAACTATTTTTCGACTACTACTAGTGCCTATTTTTTGGCTAGTACGGATGCTTTTTTTTTTTTTTTTTTCCTGATGTTTGAATAATTTGATACATTCCAATTACTTTTTCACTAAGAATTTACTTATTCTTGAAACGAAATCAAGTAGTCAATCGTAAAATTCTACAATTCTATTTGCTATTTTTCGACTACTACTAGTGCCTATTTTTCGACTGGTACTGATGCTTTTCTTCTGATGTTTGATACATCTGTTTGACACATCCCAATTACATTTTCACTATTTAACTAAAACTGTTTGTACTTATTGGGGTTTATTATTTTAATTTATTTACATGTTATATAAACATCACCTTCCTATACTGTTTATGCAAGTTCTTCACTGCTCTTTATCTCTTTCATATCAATTAATATTTTTATAAAAGGTTTTTTTAATTTAAATCTTAAGCTTTTTTTTTTTCTTTCAGCAGCAGTTTTTCTGTAACACTGCGTTATCCAAATTATTGATTCTTACTTTCTATTTACCTACTGTTGTTACATGTTAATTACCATTGATATTTACATATTCAATTGTCTTATTAATTAGTACTTCGGCTGAAATTGTCCAATACTAATACTATTAATTTTTAACTTTTATTTATTTATTATTATTATCAATTTTTTGGTTCTATTACTTCACAGTTTTAAAGTCTACAGGTACACTTCATTATTCATCAGTTTGTCGTGTTCATCTTTATTTTATCACTGCTTTATAGCTGGTGGTTGTCATATTGTTTAATATATTACTTTGTTTATCTTTGCTTGCCAATACTTTCTTTTGCAAGTTCTATCTTTTATGAGTTTTGCCGACCCCAAAATCGAACAAGGAACTGTGTACCCAAAACCGTTTGAAAACTACTCCAATTCGGAGACTAGTATAGTCGGACGGAGATTGGGCACAAAAAAAAAAAAAAAAAAAACTCCATGCCAGATATTTTTAATTAAAAAAATTAATTATTCATAAATTTTAATAAATATTAGTGTTATAATTTATATGTTAGATATATATATATATTTATATGTTATAATTTAAATAATTTTTTTGCATATATTTAAATTAAATTAAATATTTTGGATACAATTTTACATATTGCAGACACCGCCCTGTCCCTGAAAATTTATACCTAGATAACTACGAATAAAATGTCCATCCCTAATTTCGAAAAATACATATTATGAAAAAGTATCAAAAAATTATTATAATTGGAGAGTTTTCAAAACATCTTTTTTGTTGTTGTAGAGATTTAGAAAAATTACTTTTTTTTTTTTTTTGAAAAATTCCTATTTTTGTAGAATTTGAAAAAATTCCTATTAATGGAGAATTTGAAAAAAATCTTATTTATGGAGAAATATAATTTTGAATATTTGGCATAATTTCTATTATTGAAAAGTTTAAAAAATATCTATTTTTAGAATGTTAAAAAAAAAAAAAAAAAAACATATATTTAGAGAGTTTAGAAAAATTCCTATTTATGTAGGAAAAATTACTAATTTTGGAAAGTTTGAAAAAAAAAAATTCTATTAAGGAAAAGTTTTGATAAATTCTTATTTTTGGAATTTGAAAAAATTCGTATTTTAGAAGAGTTTTGAAAAATTCTTAATCTAGGATTGATCGAAAAAAATCTTCTTCACGGAGAGTATGAAATATATTAATTTTGGAGAACTTGGAAAAAAAAAATTAATTTGGACAAAATGGCTATTTTTTGAGAATTTGGAAAAGGAAAAAAAAAAAAGCCTATTTATGGAAAGTTACGATAAATTCCTAATATTGGAATGTTTGAAAAAATTTCTATTATTTGAAAGTTTGGAAGAAATTCCTATTTTTTAAGAGTTCTAAAAAATTCTTATTTATGGAGTATTTGAAAAAAAAAACTAATTTTGTAAAGTTTGGAAAATACCGTTTCTTGGAATGCTTAGAAAAAAGACTATTTATGGATAGTTAGAAAAAAATTATTAATTATAGAAAGTTAGGGAAAAAAAAAACATTTTTTTGGACAGTTTGGAAAAAATATCTTATATATGAAAAGTTTCAATAAAATCCAATTCTTGGAGAGTTTGGAAAAATTCTTATTTTTTTTAGAGTTAATAAAAATTCCTATTTTAGGAATGATTGAAAAAAGTCCAATTTATGGAGTGACAATAAAATATCCTAATTTTGGACAAAATACTTATTATTTGAGAATTTTGAAAATATCCTAATTTTGGATAAGAAAAAAATCCAATTTTTTGAGAGTTCGAAAAAAATTACTAATTTTGGACAAATTCCTATTTTTGGAGAATTTGGAAAAAAATCCTATTAATTGAGAGTTTTGAAAAAAAATATTATTGTTTGAAAGTTTCGTTAAACTCCTATTATTGGAGAGTTTGGAAAAATTCCTATATACGAAAAGTTTGAAAAAATTCATATTTATGGACAGTTTGGAAAAAATCTTATTTATGGAGTTTCAAAAAATTCTTAATTTTGGAGAGTTCGAATATGTACTATAATTGGAAAGTATGGAAGAAAAAAAAATTGGAGAGTTTGGAAAATTTCGTTCTTATTTTTTTTGTTTGAAGAGTATGGTAAGAATCGTATTAATTGCAAGTTTTGATAAAATTCCTATTATTGAAAAAATTCTATTCATGGAAAGTTTAAAAAATTCTTTTTTTTTTTTTTGAAGAGTTTGGAAAAATTCGATAAAATCCCATTATTTGAGAGTTTTGAAAATTTTCTATAATTAGACAAAATTCCTATTTTTGCAAAGTTTGAAAAAATTCTTATATATTGAGAGATTAGAACAATTTCAATATGTTTGGATACATTGAAAAAAAATCTTATTTATGGACGGTTTCGAAAAAATCCTAATTTATAATATTTGATAGCTTGGAAAAAAAAAATTTACAGAGTTCGGAAAATTACTTTTTTTTGGAGTATTGAAAAATTCCTACTTTTAGAAACAAAACCTACATATGGAGAGTTTAGAATAAATTCCTAATATTGAAGAATTATAAAAAAAAAAATTATTATTGGAAAGTTTGATAAACAATCCTAAATTAGGGCAAAATTTGAATTTTTGGAGAGTTCGAAAAAATCTCTTCTATTGGAGAGCTTTGGAAAAAGTCCAAAATTTAGAATGTTTGAAAAAATTCCTAATTTTGGAATATTTGGTAAAAATCTTAATTTAGAAAAGTTTGGAAAATTTTCTACTTTTGGAAAGTTAGAAAAATACCGTTTTCTTGAATATTTTCAAAAAAAAAAAAAAAAACCTACTTATGAAGAGTTTGGAAAAAAATGTACTTGTGGAAAGTTTCATTAAATTCTTATTATTGGAAACTTTGGAAAATTTTCTATTATTTACAAGTTTGGAAAAATTCCTATTTTTGGAGAGTTTAGAAAAATTCTTACATTTCTAGAGCTTGAAAAAAGTCCTATTACAGGGAATTTGGAAGAAAAAAAAACTCCTAATTTTAGAGTTTGACAAATTCTTATTTTTGAAAAGTTTGCAAAATACTTATTTATAGGATATTTTGAAGAAAAAAAAAACATATATATAAAGTTTGAAAAAATCACTAATTTTGGAGTTTGAAAAAAATTCCTATTTTAGAAGAGTTTAGAAAAATTTATATTTTTTTTAGGAGTTAAGAAAAATTCCTGTTTTAGGATTGATTAAAAAAAATCATCTTTACGGAGAGTTTGAAAAACTTATTAATTTTGTAGTGTTTGAAAAAAAAAAAATCCTAATTTTGAATAAAATTTCAATTTTTCGAGGGTTTGGAAAAATTCGTATTATTAAAGAGTGGAAAAAAAATCCTAATTTTTGAAAGTTTGGAATGTTTAGAAAAAAGACCCTAATTATGGAGAGTTTAGAAAAAAAAAATCTATTTATGAACTGTTAGGAAAAAAAAAATGGAGAGTTTAAATAAAAAATTATTTTTAAAGAGCTTTGAAAATTCCACGATTGATTAAAAAAAAAATCCTCATTATGGAGAAAAAATCCTAATTTTGGAAAGTTTGAAATAAATTCTATTTTTGGAAAATTTAAAATATAACTATTTTTGGAAAGTTTGAAAAAAAAAAATCCTATTTTGGAAACTTGAAAATACATATTTTCATCGAGAGCGCGAAAATTCCAAACTTTCTAAAGTTTGGAATAATTTCTATTTTTGGAAAGTTTAAAAAATACCTGTTTTTGGTATGTTTAGAAAAAAGACCCCATTTATGGAGAGTTCTAAAAATTACTAATTTTGGAAAGATTGAAAAAAAAAAATGCTATATTTGGAAAGCTTGAAAACTACATATTTTTGGAAAGTAGGGAAAAAAATTATATTCATGAAAAGTTTTATTAAATTCTTATTTTTGAAGAGTTTTTCAATATTCTGATTATCGGATTGATTCAAAAAAAAAAACCATTTATAAGTAGAGTTTAAAAAATTTATTAGTTTTTAAGAGATTGGAAAAAAAAAAAAATCCTAATTTCGAACAAAATTCCTCTTTGTGGCAAAATACTTATTGAAGAGTTTGAAAAAATTATTATTTTTGGAGAATATTGAAAAAATCTTATATTTGGAGTATAGAAAACTTCTTTTTAAAGTTTGAAAAATTCCTTTATTTGGAAAGAATTTTCCTATTTATGAAGATTGAAAAAAATTCTAATTTTGGAAAATTTTAAAAATACCTATTTTGAGAAAGTTTTGAAGAAAAAAACCATATATAGAGTTAGGAAAAAGTACTAATTTTGGAAAGGATGCAAAAAAAAAATCCACATTTCAAAAAGTTTGGAAAAAATTATATTTTCTTCGGAGAGTTTAGAAAAACTCCTATTTTTTCAAAAATTCGTATTTCTGATGAGCATCCTATTGTAGGATTGGCTGGAAAAAAAAAATCCTCTTTATGGAGAGTTAGTAAAATTTATTAATTTCAGAGAGTGAAAAAAAAATCCTAATTTTGAATAACATTTTTATTTGTACAAATTCCTATTTTTTGAAAGTTTAAAAAAATTCATATTATTAAAGAGTTTTGGAAAGTTTTGAATAATTTCTATGTTTAGAAATATTGAAAAATACCTATTTTTGGAATGTTTAGAAAAACGACCCTATTTTTGGAGAGTTTAGAAAATTTCCTATTTATGAAAAGTTGGGAAAAAATTTATATATTTTTTTTGGAGAGTTTAGAAAAATTACTATTTTAGAAAATATCCTAATTTTTAATGAAATTCTTATTTGGGGAAAGTTTCAAAAATTCTTATTCCACCGGAGTTAGTAAAAATTATAATTTTTGTAGAGTGAAAAGAATCCAAATTTCGAAAAGTTTGGAATAATTTCTACTATAGTTTGAAAAATACATATTTTTGGAATATTTAGAAAAAAGACGTTTTGAAAAAAATTACTAATTTTGGAAAGTTTTGAAAAAAAAAATCCAATACTCGGAAAGCTTGAAAAATATACATTTTAGGAAAATTTTGAAAAATTACTACTTTTGAAACGTTTGGGAAAAAAATCATTATTTAGGAAAGTTTGAAAACTATCTTATTTATGAAAAGTTTCGATAAATTTATATTATTGAAGTTTTGAAAAATTATTATTATTTGAAAATTAGGTAAAGTTCCTATTTTTCAAGAGTTTCAAAAAATTCGTATTTTTAGAAAAATTCCTATTTAATTTTGGAAAGTATGGAAAAAAAAAAAAAAAAAACTATATTTATGAAAGGTTTGGAAAATACCTATTCCTTAAATGTTTTGAAAAAATTCCTATTTATGGAGACTTTGAAAAAAAATCCAATTTATGGAAAGTTTGGAAAAATTCATATTATAGAAAAGTTCCTATTTTTGAAAATTTTTGAAAAATCCTTATTTTACGAAAATTTTTGAAAAATTCTTATATTGGGAGAGTTTTGAAAACATCATTTTCTTAAGAGTGGAAAAATTCATCTTTTTTGAAATAATTTCCCCAAATTGAAAGATTTGAAAAAATTCCTATTTATGAATAGTTCTAAAAAATCTTATTCATGGATAGTTTGGAAAAACACTTAATTTTGGATAAAATTTCTAATTTTGGAGAGTTTTGAAAAATTCTTATTTATGGAGAATTTGAAAAAAAAAATCTTAATTTTGTAAAGTTTGGAATAAATTCTATTTTTGAGAGTTTGAAAAAATTCATATTTTAGAAGAGATTGGAAAAAAATATTTGCAGACAAAATAAATATTTAAGAGTTTGAAAAAAATCCTAATTTTTAGACAAAATTCCAATATTTGTGGAGTTAGGAAAATTTTCTTTTTATAGAGAGTTTAGAAAATTTTCTAGTTTTGGAAAGTATGGAAAAAAATATCCTTATTTTGGAAAAATTCCTAATTACGAAAAGTTACATTAAATTCCTATTTTTGAAGAGTTTAAAAAAAAATCCTATTTATGAAAAGTATGGAAAATTTTCTTTTCTTGCATAGTTTGAAAGTTTAAAAAAATTCATATTTATGGGTAGTTTAAAAGAAATCTTATTAATGGAGAGTTTCGGAAAAAAAAAACCTCATTTTGGAGAGATTGAATAATTCTTAGTTTTGGAAAAATTCTTATTTATAGAGTTTGGAAAAAAAAATCTAGAGTCTGAAAAAATTTCAATTTTTTTGGAACGTTTTGAAAAAAATCTTACTTACGGAGAGTTTGAAAAAATTC
Organism: Elaeagnus macrophylla; assembly: GCA_029378325.1. Classification (NCBI taxonomy): domain Eukaryota; kingdom Viridiplantae; phylum Streptophyta; class Magnoliopsida; order Rosales; family Elaeagnaceae; genus Elaeagnus; species Elaeagnus macrophylla. The sequence continues at coordinate 18,234,854 of CM055646.1, read as the reverse complement.
CTATTTTATTGAAGCCTTTTGAAAAAATCCTATATATATAGAGTTTGAAAAAAATCTTAATTTTGTAAAAAAATTGTATACATTCCTATTATTGAAGAATTTGGGGGGGGGGGGGGAATTATTATTGGAAAGTTTGGTAAATTTACTAAAAATGGAAATTTCGAAAATTTTTCTATTTTAAGATAGTTTGGAAAATTTTCTATTTTTAAAGAATCATAAATCTAAGTTTGAAGAGTAAGGAAAAAAAATCCTAATTTTGAACAAAATCCTAACCAATTTTTGGAGAGCATTGGAAATATTTCTTATTTTAAAAAATTTGGAAGAAAAAAAATCATAATTTTGGAAAGCTTGAAAATTTTTCTAGTTTTGGAAAATACCAATTTCATGAATGTTTTGAAAAAAAAAACACCTATTTTATGGAGATTTTGGTGAAATTTCTATTTATGGAGAGAGAAAAAATTCTATTTATGAAAATTTGGAAAAGTTTTTATTTTTGGAATGTTTGGAAAAATTATTATATTTGGAGAGTTTTGCAAACTTTTTTTTTTTTTAAGTTTAGAAAAATACTTTTTTCTTTTTTGGAGTTTGAAAAAATTCCTATTTTTTTAAAGAGTTTTAAAAAATTTATATTTATGGATAGTTCAAAAAAAATGTAATCATGGAGAGTTTGAAAACAATCCTAATTTTGGACCCAAAAAAAAAAACTTATTTTGGAAAGGATAGAAAATTCCAATTTTTTATTTTGAAAAAAAATTCTATTTTTAGAGAATTAGAAAAAATTCCTTTCTTTGGAGATTGGAAAATTTTCTATTATTGAAAATTTTGGAAAATATTCTTATTTTGTAATGTTTGGGAAAAAAAATTATTAAGGGGAAATTTAGAAAATTTTCAATTATTTGAGAGTTTAAAAAAATTATTATTTATGCAAAATTTGGAAAAATTTCTATATATTGAAAGTTTTGAAAAAATCCTAATTTTTGTGAGTGGGGAAAAATTCCTAGTATTGGAGAGTTTCAATAAATTTCTATTATTGGAGAGTTTTTAAAAATTCAAATTTTTGGAGTTTTAAAAAATTTATATTTATCCAAAGTTTTGAAAAATATTTATTTAAGGAGAGTTATGAAAAATTCTTATCATTAGAGAGTTTGGAAATATTTCTTTTTTTCAAGAGTTTGGAAAAACTCCTGTTATTGGAGAGTTTGGAAAAGTTCAATTATTGGAGAGTTAACATAAATAGGAGAGTTATGAAAAAATTTTATTATTGAAAAGTTGAGACAAAGTTATATTTATTGAGTTTTGAAAAATACCTATATAAAGTGTCTAAAAAAAATCTTATTTTTGGAGAGTTTGTAAAAAATCCTATTTATAGAAAGTTTGGAATAAAATCCTAATTTTGGACAAAAATCCAATTTTTTGAGAGTTTGCAAAAATTCCTTTTATTGGAGAGTTTAGAAAAAAAAAATTCTTATTTTGAAATGTTTGAAAATTTTTCTTTAAATGGAGATTTTGAAAAAATTCATATTTATGGAGAGTTTGAAAAAATACCTAAATATAGAAAGTTTGTAAAAAAACTTAATTTTAGACAAAATTCTACTTTTGAGAGTTTAGAAAAATTCCTATTTATGAAGAGTTTTGGAAATTCCAAAATATGGAGAGTTTGAAAATAAATCCTATATATGAAAAGTATAAAAAAAAAAAATTATATTTATGTATGGTTTGGAAAATTCTTATTTATGAAGAGTTTGGAAAAATTCCTAATTTTGGAAAGTTTGTAAAAAAAATCCAAATTTTTGACAAAATTCTAATTTTTTGAGATTTTTGGTAAAATTCCTATTTTAGGAGAGTTTAAAAAAAATTCTTACTTTTGAAAAGATTGAAAAATTTCCTATTATTGAAAAGTTTGGGAAAAAAATTTATTATAGGAACATTTGGAAAAAATTTAATTATAGGAAAGTTTGCATACATTTTTATTTATGGAGAGTCCGGAAAAAATTACTACTATTTGAAAGTTTGGAAAATTTTCTATTATTAATAGTTTGGATAAATTTTTATATATGGAGGACGGTTTGGAAAATTTTTAATTTTCAAGTTATAGAAAGTTTGGAAAAAAAATTTAATTTTTGACATAATTATTATTTTTTGGAGTGTTTGAAAAAAAAATTATTATTAATGAAAAGTTTAAAAAAAATTCATATTTATGGAAACAATATTACTTATGGAGAGTTTGAAAAAATTACTAATTTAGGAAATTTTGGAAAAAAAATCCTTATTATGGAAAGTTTCAATAAATTCCTATTATTGAAGAGTTTTGAAAAATTCTTATTATTTTTAAGTTTGAAAAATTCAAATTTCTGGAGAGTTTGAAAAAATTCCTTTTTTTTTTTTTTTTTTTTTTGAGAATTATGAAAAATTCATATTTATGGATAATTTGATGAAAAAAAAAATCAAAATTATGGAGAGCTTGAAAACAATCCTAATTTTGGACAAAATTTCTATTTTTTAAGAGTTTTGAAAAATTCCTAATTGTGAATTGGAAACTGTTCTAATTTTGGAAAGCTTGGAAAATTCCTTTTCTTGGAATGTTTAAAAAAAAAAATATTTGTGGAGAGTTTGAAAAAATCTTTAATTTTGGTGAGTTTGGGAAAAAAAAATCCAATTTTTGGAGTTTGGAAAAATTCCTTTTTTAGAAAGTTAGAAAAATTCAAATTATTGAGATTTTGAAAAAATTACTATATATGGAAAGTTTTGAAAAAATTTAAATTTTAGACGAAAATCTTATTTTTTATTGAGTTCGAAAAAATTCCTATTATTGGAGAGTTCCAATAAATTCCTATTATTGGAGGATTTAGAAATAAAATTTATTATTTGAAAGTTTGGAAAAATTCTTATTTTTGAAGAATTTTAAAAAAATTCCTGGAGAATTTTGAAAAATTCCTATTATTGGAAAATTTTCTATTTGTTGAGAGTTCGAAAAATTTTCTATTTTTGGAGAGTATGGAAAAAAAAAAACCTCATTTATAGAAAGTTTGGAAAAAATCTTATTTATAGAGAGTTTTGAAAAATTTATTAGTTTGAACAAAATTCTTATTTTTGAAAAGTTTTTAAAAATTCCTATTTTTGGAAAGTTTAGAAAAAATCTTATTTATGAAAAGTTTAGAAAAATTCCTATATATGTATAGTTTTGGAAAATTCCTATCTTTGGAGAGTTTTAAAAAAATTTCCTATTTTTGGAATGATGGGAAAATTCCTATTTTTAGAAAAATTAGAAAAATTCATATTTTTTAATATTTTTGGAACGCTCTAAAAATTCCTATTTTGGAAGTTTTGATTTACATGTTGATTTCTTTTATTTTTTTAAATTTAGTCAAACTTTCTATTTTGAATATTTTGATAAATTTTTTATTTTTAGAACTTTAGGTAAACTTTTAATATTTAAAAATTTTGTAAAACTTTATTTATTTATTTTTTTTAATGTTTTTAAATTATTGAAATTCTTTTCTTACTTGTACATTATTCTTGTTGATTTACATGTTGCGTATTTAATGCTTTTATTAGTGCATGTTTTGTTAGATTCAGCAATAGATGTGTACACTGTCATTAGAATGTTTATTGCATATTTTTCTTTCTTTTCATTTGTTGTTTAATTATCTTTCCTACCGTGTTGTTTATCTTTCCTTCTGCTAAGCAAAAAAAAAAAAATTAAAATCTTTGAATCCCTCTAAGTCAATGCCTAATGAAAATTTTCAATATACATTAAAAGGAAAGAAAAAAAAAATGAAAAATATCCAGATAATTTACCTACTCAATGTTAAAAGTGAAGAGAAATGTCCTTTGGATTGACATTCAGGGCAAGGAGCAACCTTGACTTCTGAAGGAATGGCCCCAAAACTGTCCCACATTTATTGCCATGGTATTTTACCTGGTGCAACTAAGAAAAGACACTAGAACACTGAGTCAAACTCCCTCAATATGAATCTGTGTATTCAATTGAAGCAAAGTTGGCAATGTTGGGGGGGAGCAAAAACAGCATCATTAGGCTTTCTTTTGGGTCCTACCTAATGTTCTTGATCAAATCATAAACTAGTTGGTTGGTTATGCGTACATAGATCTTTGGATGGACATTTTTGTAGTTTAGGATGCAAATGAAAGACAATACTCTTGGCAACAAATGTCAACATCAAGAGCGTCCATAGTGCTTGATATTGGATTTCTAATTTTTACTGCGAAAATAAGTTGAATCATGTAGGATTTTGTAGTACCTTAACATAGTCATCTTCCATCATCACAGACACAGCAGGAAATTTTATTTAGATTAAGTTAAGAGTCGCACATATGCTAATTAAATGTTTCATGCTCAAACTTACTAGGACTCCAAGAGCAGAGCTTGTTGAGAATAAGTACATAAAATCACCGAAAACATGAGCGGTCTAGCCACTAAGCCGAGAAACATCAATCTTTTGAATAGCATGGAACAGAACAACAGATGTTGCATCATTTACAACTCCTTCTCCGAAAACGAGGCTGTACAGCAAAGGAGTTTCATCTTGATGGAAAACCTACATATTATGACATTCATACAAAGTCCAAGAAACAAACGACCTATTTTGTAATTAGAAGCATATGAAAATTGAACCTAACTAACCTGCGGTGTACACAGGGTATCAGTTGATGAGAATATCATTCCTAAAGCTGAATTAAAACCACAAGTACACATTCAAATGCAAAACAAAGTTGTAAATACATCTATTACATAAAAAGGTTATTCTATAAGAATACTTCAGGAAAAAAAAATTAACTACCAAGATATTCGCGGGCATTTAGACCAACAACGTTCAGTTTTGGAAATAGCCACCAGCGGCCTAGGCAAAAATTAAGCTGCATAAATTTGGTATAGAACTAAAAATTATTAACAACTTCCAAAGACATTATATGTGTCCAAATCATTTAGCAGACTAATGAGACTAATGAGAATAACACAGGGATGTGTCCAAGAGACATTATATGTGTCCAAGGACATTACATGTGTCCAAAAAATTATTTACAACTTCCAAAGACATTATATGTGTCCAAATAATTTAGCAGAGTAATGAGAATAACACATGACAGAGTAATGAGAATAACACAAGGATGTGTCCAAGAAACATTATATGTGTCCAGAGACATTATATGTGTACAAAAAATTATTTACAACTTCCGAAGACATTATATGTGTTCAAGAATGTAAAATCTCAGTTTTAATGGATCCAAAAAATTAGAGACAAATTAACCCAAGATTTTTACGTAGTTTGGAAATCTACACCACAAGGAAGGCTCAGTTGCAACTCATGTTATTAATCAAAGAAAATACATACAGAAATTACAGAGATTAATATAAGAAAATGTACCAAGAATTTATACCCAAAAAACCCTTATCTTCTTCCACAAATAGCTCTCTCATGCTCACTATCTACAAAGAGAGGCTTTCTGTAACGAGTCCTTATTTTCTCTTATTTCCTTAAGCTGCTTGTCGAAGGAAGACGCATGAGTTTCTCTTTTTCCTTTCTGTCGCATCTCCTCTCTGTCTCTCTATTTCATTCGCCGCTTTTTTTTTGTTTTTTTTGTTCAATGTCACGGTCTCACCTCACAGCAACTAATATATATGCCTTATTAACCTAAGGCTTAATTACCAAATGTGCTTGGGATGGGCTGAATAAACTAAGCCCCAAAGCATAAACAAGTTACCAAAAAAAAAAAAAATGTTCCACACGTTTACTTGATAACATACATATAATTTGAGAGCTAATTTGAGAGCATGTTATTGCGGTTTATTGAATATAAATATAATGAAAATAAAAATTATAATAAAATTAAATGGAAAAAAATAATAATATTATTATAATATTTTTTAACTAGTGTAATTAAAATAAATAATAATATTAAAATAAATATTATAAAATTATAAATGAAGTAAAATTAAAAAATAAACATTTTTTTATTACTAAAAGAGATAAAATAAGCAAAAAAAACCATAAATAATTATATAAATTGTGAGAAAAATAGAGCATTACAACATATTCTTAAGGGTTGCAAGCGTAATGAGCATTCTTGTTACTGCTGTAATCATTGTACATTCCATTATAGAGTACAGTCAAACCAAATACAATAATACCCTGAATAATTTCCATTATGATTACGATTACTGTCAACCAAAGACACCATTAATAAAATATATGCATACATCAAAAGTCCAATACAAAATTACTTTGATAAATCATGACAATAAAATAATATATTATATAGTTTCATATCTTTACACTTCATGCAATAGAGACATATTAAGAGTATGCAAGATGGAGACATGATTGAATCTAAGGTCCAGAAACTTATCAACATTTTACAAATAAATTCATATTAAAAGAATTACAATAAGTCAACGAAAAAAAAAACTAGCTAATGGATATTAGCAACTTATGATCTCAGAGATTGGGATCTGAATCTCATGCCTCTACAATGATGCTTTTATTACAAAGATTGCAACTAAAATCTAATTAGCCAGTAACAGTGGCAGAACCCAGTCTCAAAACACCAGTAAAAGTTACCAATAAATTGACTAGTGCTCATCAAAAGGGAATTTTCTATACTAGAATGTAGGGGTGAGCAGCGGATCGAAACTGTCTATTTTTTACCAATCTGAATCCGAATCCGATCCAATCCGAAACGGATTTGAAGATTTCTAATCCGAATCCGATCCGATAATGTAGTCAATCCGAACCGATCCGAATCCGAGCAGATCGGATTTTTTGGATCGGATAGGTCGGATTGAGATTATAATTTATTTTTTATTATTATCATATATAAAACATAATATATACTAATATTTAAAATTTAAATTTGTATATTTTTTAATAAAATTTATTTATTTATAGTCACAAATTAGATAATCAAAATAATAAAAAGTATACTGTTGAATATTATTAAATTATTATAGAAAATTTAACATTTTTATTTTTTAAAAAAACTAAAATAATAATTTAATGTAATTGTGGTATGTATAATATTTAAATATAACACATTAAAAAAATATGCATTTATTTATAATTTTAATAGTAATTCAGTCCGGATCGGATTACAACGGATTATAAAATCTGTCAATCCGAATCTGATCCGAATCCAAACGGATTGTATATTTTTCAATCCGAATCCGATCCGACTACAAAATATATCAATCAAATCCGATATGAATCTGACGGATCGGATCGAATTTATTAATTTAAACGGATCGATCGGATTATTTGCACACCCTTGCTAGAATGATACCGTTTGTACAACTATGGGACCCACATTTGGTATTAAAAAGAAGTCATTCAACAAATTTGGTAGTCAAATTGCTAAATTTAAAGATAAAGATAGCATAATAAATCAAACATTGAGAACAGAATATTCTTGTTGTAAATGTGTGTATATATATATATATATAACGTAGAAAACAAGAATGAGAGACTCTGTTTTTAGTTATTTTTTATGAGAAAGGCCAGATTCATGTCACTGGCACCAGTGACAGAATTGTTTCATGCAATATATTTTTGGAAATTTACAAAAAAAAAAAAATAACACCTCTAAAATTTATAGTAACAAAACTAGCATTCTCAATAATATTGAACTAGTTTAAATTGTCGTTGTTCAATTTTAGTTGAATGAGTGTTCAAAAAAAATACATATTAATTATTTTTTTAATTATAAAAATATAAATTTAAATATAAGTAGTATTAATTTTATTATTATAAATTTTAAGGAACTCACTTTTAATATTTTCCTTATATTTTTTCACCGCTGTAAAGAAAGGAATGTGGGTCTTAATACAACATACCCGACAGAAGACCATTATTTTTCATGCCATTGAATTAGCCTAAAGAAATGAATAAATGGACCACTTACCATAGATCCTGAAACGTTCTCTATGAAAATAAAACTGTCATTTTCTCAGGGAGGAAAACTTGAGATTTGCTTCACTGTAAAATATTATATTCTTGACAAGTGCAGTCATGTTAAGAAAACATTTTCTAAAGCCATGCATTAAAAACATATTTTCCAAATCAAAGTTGTCTCTGCAAAATAGTGTGAGTATGAACGAATGACACATATTTTCAAAAAAAATTTAAAGCTTTTTTTGAGGTATTTTACTTCTATTAATAATAATTAATTTGTTAATTTTTTTAGATAGTAAAATTTTAATTAGCATAATTCATTGAAATATTTTTTTTTTTAAGAGTTTTATTATTTAAAAACTAATTTGAAAGACAAGATGAGATAATTAATTAAAGAAATTAATTAATGAAAGAATTGCAATGCAATAAATATAATATATAATGCTTTAAATAGAATAAATCTAAATCAAAAATTGAATTCACATCTAAGGTCAATAATTAATTATTACTTTTTATTAAAAAAAAAAAACACATGCTATTTTTATTTAAACGTTATGACATGCTATTTTAATTTTTAATTACACTAAATTATGTGCAAATTTGTTTGAAGATTGCCAGATGGTCATTTTCTTTTTCTAGTAGGTTTTTTGAAATTTCTGACTAGAGAAACAAATTACGTAGAGTTCAGACATGCACAGCAGGAACACATTTAATTGCATGAGAAAGAAATTTGCTCCCATGTAATATCCCAAAATTTTAAAATAATATTAATTATAAAAATAAAAAATTATTTAAAAATAAGTTATAATTTTAAAATAGAATTATAAGTGTAAACAAACTCTTTAAAAATAAAGCAAAAAATATGTTTAAATTAGTTGTACATAATATATTAGACTCTTGTTTAATTAAAAGATAATGATAATAATAATTAAAGAATTTTTAATTAGATTAGGTTTCTATACACATATAAACTCTTTATTAGACCAAAGTATATAAATTCTCTACTAGATCAAAAGAAAAACAAAAAAATCCTACGTCTATTCTTCTCTTATATGTCTCTCACAACAACAACCATAAAAGGAGAATAGAAGTTTATGAAGTAAACTAGGTAAGCTTGTTAATTACTCTCTATCACTTTATTAGTTTTGATTTAAAAGTTTATGGTTAATGTTTAAGAATTTTTATAAGATAATTATTTGCAAAATTTATGTTGAAACGTGAAAATAAATTATTTATGAACCTTTATATTCATCAAATAACTTTTAAATAATTTTTATAACAAACTATAATTCTTTACGAGTCTAAAAAATATTTATTTGTCAAAATATAATTTATATTGAATTTATTATGAATTTTTTAAGTTCATATTTTGAATTTGTCAATTTCTGAACAACTCATATTTTAGGATTATTTTATATGAATTCCGGTTTTTATTTGAACGTGAAATTTTTATCTTTGAAACTAGACATAAAAATAAAAATTTTGCCTTTAGAATCATTATAAAAATATTTGTATTTAATTTTATATAATTTTTTAAAGTCAAAATTTTCTGCTAAAAACAGGAAACTTGAAGGATTAAAACAAATCGGAATTAATTTATGGTTTTATAGATGTTAAAAATATATGAAATTTTTTATAGTATGTTATATGTGTCTTATTTATTATTTGGTAAAATTTTATGATTTTTAGATCAGATATGGATACTTTAAGAATTTTTTATTTATATATGTTCGCTATTAAAAATGTTTACAGTAAATTTTATGAACTAAATTAAAAAACCTATTTTAGGCATGAAAATGGATTCTAAAATATTTGAAAATTTATATATATGTTTATATTTAAGTTATAGAGGTACTGTAAAAATTTCAATTCAAGATAGCTTACTAATATTTTTCTAAAAATGTTTAACTTTAGTACGGTCGCTGATTTTCTTATACGGACAGCTTTAAAAGTTAGCGAACAAAAATCGTTTTTATAATTATTAAGAATTCATTTTTACCCAAAAAATTTACTGGACATTTTATTATACCTCTATGAAGATTTTGTATAATATTGTTATTTTATGACATCATTTAAGCCTAAACTAATAATTTTGTTATAAAAAAAATACAAAATTTTTAGAAAAGAATATTATGCCTAAAATGAGGGTTAGACTTAAGTATTAAAAAGGAAGGTAATTTTAAATAATACGAGAGTCTAATATTTATTTAATTCTAATGTAATTAGGTTCAAGCAAACTAGTGGGTGATTTTAGCTGTGCTAGTTATTCGTATCAAGTAAGTAGACTAACCATACTTGTAATATTAAGTATTGTTTGCTTTGTTTTGTTCTATTTGGTGTATGAATATTTTCACGTTGTTTTTACATATGTGTCTTGTTTGGTGGCCATATGATTAAATAGTTTGTGTGATCTTTCTTTTATATGTATATATGGTATGTGCTAAGTAAATATTATTGTGCCAGGATTGTATGATTGTATGATATATGACATTTTGCTTATTTGAATGGATTAAGTGTGGTTACAATTATATGGTCATTAATGACATGACATATGCATCATTAAATCATGATATTTCAAATACAAGCTTTGAAAGTATTTCTTTTATGCCAAGTTTTTGAGAGATGATAAGTTTTATGCAAGGTTTAAAGCCATAAGTTTTATAAGATATTTTTATTGATACTTGAACCATCATTATAAAATTCTATGTTTTGGAACAATATGATAAGTTAAGTGCACTATAATAAGTTAAGGGCCGAGAACGGGAAGTGTCTCTCGTGTAAGTTAGGGTACCCGAAGACTAAAGAGTCATCACCGTTGGTTTGGACGTATGTGTGCATGTGAGAATTATGTATGAAATTCCAATTTTGCTAAGTTATAAGTTAAGTCTCACTTGTATATGCTTTTCACACATGCCAATCACCGACGGGTGACTTATGTAAGGCTTCGCTATGATAAGTTTTTAAGTGGATGATTCAGATTATATAATTAAGATAAGATTTTGATATGTTCTTTCTAAGACATATGCATTGCAAGCACTATTTCAAAAGCATGAGCATAAGTATAAGTGTGTCGTAATTAAGCATGTCATATTTATTTATTGTTGTTAAGTGTGTACATGTGTCGTGTGTGCTTAATGTTTCAAGTAAGATAGGTTTGCTTACTGAGTAATTTTCACTCACCTCAAGTTTTCCTTCACTTTCTCAAGAACACCATGATGAAGATTTAGCAATATTTGAAGATTGTTATTGGTTCTTTAGGATTTAAATTCCTTTCTTTTTATATCTAATAAATTGTAAACATTAATAAGTGCTAAATTTTTTGCAAGTTTTTGTTTAGAAAGTTTTTAACTATAAAACTTTTTTTTTATTTAAAGTAATAGTCAATTATATCAAAGTTTTCAATTTATAAATTTTTTAAATAATGTCTTTATTTGTATGTAAAATATCGGACCCAAATTTCTAATCATTTGAAATTACTTTGACATAGCTTCGAGCTTCCTTTATCTCCTTTATCATGATACAGAATCTGCTTATAGTCTCCAAGTCTCTACTTTGTGTACTGAAATTACGAGTGCTTTCAAAATGAGCCAAGAACGCAGTTAGTCCTCAGCCGAGCACTACCACCGGAGAGTTGATGGCGTCTTCATTCTTAAGCTCCAAATCAAAACCTCCCAACGAAATGTTGCTGCGAGAAAGTTGACCGTAGCCGCCATGTCCCACATTAAGCTATTCACATAGTGACCTTGGCTGATAATCTAGATTGTTCTAGTTCACCGATCTAACACAGAATCCGAGAGTCTTCGGGTGGGCCACCAAATATAGGTCTCATGTAGGCATCATCAAACCTCCTCCAGTAGGAGTGAATGGTATATATAGGCCTTTCTATCAGCATAGATAAACTGTTTTTTGCACGAGTAAGATTTGTTGCAGCAGATTCCTCAAACGAAAGCAAAGGCAGATTCATATCCTCTTTAAGGTTTTTTGACTCTTCACGGCTAAGCATATTGTTAGGTACAGAATGGGGAAGCAGATGGTTTATAAGTGGCTTGGTTAAAAAACCAAAAACCTGATATCAACAAAGATTCAGAGGAAAATAATTACTTGAAATATAGAGGTTGGATGAACTATAATTGGAATCAATTAAGATACTATATGATCAAAACATACCACCGTACTAAAAAGGACAACAATTATGGTGTTTGTGATCATCGTAGCGTTGACTGGATCCCAGGTTATACCAGAATTTGTGAACTTCATAAATAAACAGTATCCAAATAGATGTGTGAGTGTATTAGTGGGGGCGCAACACAAAGCAAGTGATTAGACTATTTTTTTGAAGCTGTTATTACTTTCAACTTCTCATTAAACAATGATGAATAATAACACACCTGCTTAAATGCCAAAGCAATAGAGACAGCCCCTCTCATTAGGCCAGCCCACCATATAACCAGCTAAAAAGAACAAAAATACACATAAATCAGAGAATATGGGCAGAAAACCATACAGTTCTTTCCATTATATGCATAATATATGACTACAAAAGTCTGAATACAAACCTGTTGTTTGAGAGTTATCATGGATGCTCTCTCAGGACGTCTATTCATATAATTTGAAATAGCAGAGAGAGGAAACACAAATGCAGCTCGTCCAACTGATATCAATAAAATTATGGTGCTGTAAATGCCTATTGAGTTCCCGAAACTGCAAACAACAATAATTTCAGTTTCAGAAACAGAGTTCCATATTTAAGGTTCAAGTTCCATCAGTTAAAAAATGGAGTAGAAACCCAATCCGACCTATATAATTTGCTAGCTTTGAAATATCATGAACTAGTTATGGAAGAAAAATGACAAAAGAAAAGTGATGTATGGGTCAGGCGACTTCCTTCTATCAGATAATAAAGAAATCCCTCCCTTATTTGATTCCTGCAGAATAGGTAAAATTGCTGTTCAAACTATATTTTTTGAATTAACATTCTCGAGTCATGAACTTGTTAGTAACTTAGAAGATTCTAAACTTCCAGTTAACATGTGTACAAGCTAGAGCTGATGTCACCTGAGAATATTATTATTTAGTTTTCTACTCCATAGTGCTTGATATTGGATTTCTAACTTTTACTACGAAGATGAGTTGAATCATGTAGGATTTTGTATTACCTTAACTTAGTCATCTTCCATTTTGAAATGTCAAGAGCATCCATTCCCACATAAAGAAATATGAACGTCTCCGCAACAAATGACATCATTGCAAATGCCTGCCTGCAGGTGAGCCTTAAGAGTTAACAGACAAAATAACTTTGATACAATAAATTTTTTGAGATAAAAATTCATCTAAATCCAATATAATTCACCCATACATGCCTGGTTGTGATTCTAGAACTTGCAGTGACATTATGCCATGCATAATGTGACATAAGAATCCCACAGAAGAAAACAGTGAGTATTCCACTCAATTCTGTCAGCTGCACAAAAGTACATTAGATATCAACTTTAAAATTTTAGGGAAAATATAATAATAGGAAAGTACTATACACATATTTATGAATTTTATGGCAATCAAAGTAATAATAGAGATTAGATCAGTTCAAAAGCACAATAATCTACCTCAGCCAGCATGTAAGACAGATAAGCCATTAAAACCATTAAAGCAATTTCTCGAATGCTTGAATGTCTGCATGCAAATAAAAAAAGTTGACACACATGGAGATATGAAAATGATGAGCAAGCGGTTTACGGTGAAAATTAACATACAAAAGTCAACATGACTTGCCTCCCAAAACAAAGGGTTTTTAAGGCATATGCTGTCAAAAGTCCTGACTGCAAGAAATCAAAAACTATTCAGGATTGAATCCAAAAAAGAAAAGAAAGAATAAGAAGTCTAGAAATTGAAACCCCGTTTAAAATAAAAAAAATCCATGAATGCTGCACATTTTTCTAAGGCTTTAGAATAAGGTAAGAGTCGCACTTATGCTAATTAAATGTTTCATGCTCAAACTTACTAGGACTCCAAGAGCAGTGCTTGTTGAGAATAAGTACATAAAATCACCGAAAACATGAAGAGCAGTCTTGCCACTAAGCCGAGAAACATCAATCTTTTGAATAGCATGGAACAGAACAACAGATGTTGCATCATTTACAACTCCTTCTCCGAAAACGAGGCTGTACAGCAAAGGAGTTTCATCTTGATGGAGAACCTACATATTATGACATTCATACAAAGTCCAAGAAACAAACGACCTATTTTGTAATTAGAAGCATATGAAAATTGAACCTAACTAACCTGCAGTGTACACACGGTATCAGTTGATGAGAATATCGTTCCTACAGCTGAATTGAAACCACATGTACACATTCAAATGCAAAACAAAGTTGTAAATATATCTAATACATAAAAAAGCTATTCTATAAGAATACTTCAGAAAAAAAATAATAATAATTACCAAGATATTCACGGGCATTTAGACCAACAAAGTTCAGTTTTGGAAACAACCACCAGCTGCCTAGGTAAAAATTAAGTTGCATAAATTAATTATTTACAACTTCCAAAGACATTATATGTGTCCAAATAATTTAGCAGAGTAATGAGAATATTACCAACTGATATAATGGACACTGAAATGAAAACACCAATCACCCCAAACAGCATAATGGTTAAAAAGTTGTGAAAGAATTGTTTCTTCTTCACTTGAAATCTGACATAATTAAGAACCCAAGTAATTAATTGGAAGCTCTAAATTAAAGTTGTCTCAAAGAAGTAGCAAATTATCTTATTCCCAATAGTATCTACTTACCCTGCATTGAATATTATAGGAGGAAGAAGGTATATGAAGAACAACTCTTCGTTGAACGTTAAGATGTGAGAATTCTTCCCCTTACTGATAAGCAAGACAACAGTTCCAACTATACATCCCTGTTTAACATAAATAAACATTGAGGCACTAGACAATGTTTATCAGATAATTTTATTTTTTTCAAGAGTTACCTAATTTCCAACATATTTATAAAACGTTGATTGAAATTGAAGAGAAGAAAAATGAGAAAAAGGGCAAATAAAAAGTGGGTTGAAGGAAGTAATTACAATGAAAATGGCAGTGATTGATTCGTTAACCCAACGATTCTCTTCGAGCAAGTGACCGATAACTAAGCAGAGGCAAAGAACCGCCACGAACAATGAGATTGGTACCACTAGTCGTTCATGATCATTGGTTAGGTTCTTTCCAATAAACCCAAACACCTCTTCCATTTCTTTATTTATTTCTTACTGCTTCGATCGTTTTCAAGCCTAGCTATGTTACTACTTGCATTAGTTGCAGTATTTATTCCGTTAAAAACAACTTCGAATCATCTACTGTAAAATTAAAATGCAGTCTCTGTCAAATGAGTACTAACCGTACGTGTTACGTGCAATTGAGATATGGGCTTCGTCGATTGTGGAACAAATTCACGAGTCTTTTAAGCAGAGACTGACACGTTGTAGAAAATGCATGGTACTGTACACGTGTCGTGCTCCACTTGAACTGAGAATGACGGTCTCTAGCTATACTATCTACTCTAGCGAGTCTGTTAATCCGTTTGTTCACTCACTACTACACTTACAAAACTAGGAGATTTTTTTCATGGATAGAAATTATGTACAGTAGAGAGGAGAGATAAATAAAGATTTGAGGTTAATTATAAGAGATAGAAAAATGTTGAATGGGGACAGAAAATTTGAATTTTTTTTTTTTTTTAAATAAACTTATTTTTTAAAACTAGTAAGTGTCGTTGATGTGGTTCTTTTCGATAACAAGTCTTGGCCCATCAGGCACATTTTTGTTTTGTGTCGTATCATACTCCGAATACTACTTAGGTTGAGTCTGGACTTCAAGAAAGAAGAATATGTTTAGAAACACCAATTTGTACTAATTTTTATTCATATTCCATGACATGTTAGTATTATTTATAAAATAAATTATTATTTAATTTTAAAATAATTTTGATATCTGATAAGATATAAAACAATATTGGTTTAAAATAAATACAAATTCATATATTATTTGGCTATTCGCCTTTCTTGTTTAAAAAAAATATACTGAATTTGAATCATACTCTGTGTCGCAATACTAATAATTAATTAGTATGTTGCATATTTATTTTCTTCTTTTATATTCTCTATCTTGATCTGAATGAAGTAGTGATATGAACCTTACATGCACACTCTTTGAATTTTTATTCCCAAAAGAAAGCTACGTGTCCAATAGCTTATAGCCTTATACTAATATAAAAAATAAATAAAAGCTTTTTATATTAAAATAATATATCAAAATATCACAAAAATATAAGATGTCCTTTTGATTCCTTCTAATAAAACACAATGAATTTCAATAGTTCAAAATTTTCATTTTTTTTCTCTTCTAAAAACACCCCAAATTAATAGGTTGAGTTGTTATTAACTGATGTATACTAACTGTGATGGAGTTGATAAACTGTTGATAGGTTGTTAACCAGTGTTGAGTGGTTATTGACCATGCTTACTTTTTGTTTATTGGGCATTGACTAGTCTTGATAGAGGTTGGGTTGGCCACGAATGACACATGCAATGAACTTCAATCCATTCAAATATATATAGATTGTTGAATATGATGATGTCAACTTCATCTTAATTAATTGAATCATATAAAATCAACATCATCTAAATGAGTTATGAAGCAACCTTCATATGAGTGGAGTTCATAACTACTGCATATAAAGTCAGTGATACTTTGTGGTAATATCTCTTAAATAACTGCACTCAAGAGAAGACTTAAGTGTTGTTTATTTTGAGAACAGATTACTTTGCAATCTGACCTCTTTTTTTTTTTTTTTTTTTTTATTATTAATAAGAGAAAATATACTCACGCATTCAAATAAAATTAAAATTTGAATTTTTTCCAGGAGAATTATGAGTTTTACCACCTAAAATCATCAAAAATAACGGATTGGGATAAAACTAACATTTTGCAAGCTGACTTCCTTAATCTCGTTTATTTTTTATAAAATATTTTCACATTATATAATTTAATTACTAGTATTGCGATTCAAATTCAGTATTCCAAATACATACTTTATTAATTATCATATTTGGTTAATTGTAATTTGCTTATTTTCTAAATCCTTCTTCGTAATTCAAAAATGACCCAAAGAAAGACAGCGCCGGCGCTGCATGGAAAGATGGAATTTGCTTATATAAAGTGTTATGCATAAAGAACAAGCAAATAGACGTTAGTGTAATCTATAAAAATAAAGGTCAATAAATATTATGGCAAAAAAAAAAAAAAATCATTAAACATTACAAGTTAATCTAGATGAGTCTAATCTTCCTACTCAGTTTCACTTTTTTTTTACATTATTTCTCAACAAAATCCGACTAAAGCAGAATTAATTTTCTTTCAGATTTTTAAGACATTATATTTTTATCTCTAGAATCAAACTATAAGAACACAACAAGCATTATATATATGGGTTTAAGTTTGGGTTTTCAACATTTTTATTTATTAGTGTTGCTATCTAATGTACTCGATCGAAGCAAAACCCCGAGCTAATATCTTTAATGTGGTGAAATATGGTGCCATTTCTGGTGGAAAAATAGACGGTAGCAAGGTAAATTATATTAGTATATATACCTCAAGAAAAATTATATCTATTTTAAATTTCATTTTTCATTATATATTTATACATCTGTCTATTGCTTTTTTGTCCTAATAATGCAGGCTATTATTAACGCATTCAACCAAGCTTGTCAATCCAATAAGGGTGGTGTGGTTTTGATCCCCAAAGGAACATTTTGGTACAACCAATAGTTATCAAAGGCAGGTGTAAAGGACCAGTGGAGTTTCATATAAATGGTACACTTAAAACTCCCACCGATCAGCAATTCACAATTAACATTAACCATTGGATCACCTTTCGATACATTGACCACTTGGCAGTTTATGGGAATGGGTTATTGGATGGCCAAGATTCTTCTGCTTGGTCCTTCAACACTTGTCGTAAAGGTTCAAAATGCGTTTAAAGTTTATTCTTCTTTTAAAATTTATTAAGTATTCTTTTTACTATTAAAATCGCTTTTACAAAATCTACTAATTTTCGTTAAGGTTTATTTTACATATAAACTAATTGGGTTCTGTTTTTCTTTTCAATTTCTTTCTCAGTCTTTGAGGTTTGATTTTATAAATAAAGCAACAATAAATGGAGTAACATTAATAAACAGCAATAACTCTCATATGAATATCTTTGCATGTCACAACTTCAAAATTGATCATGTGGTCCAGGCCATGGAATTATCATTGGAAGATCACCCAATGAAGACAAAGTTAATGGGTTAATAGTAACAGAATCCACTTTCTTGGGAACTACAAATGGAATAAGGATCAAAACATGGGTAAATTCTTATTCAAACACAATTTCTAACTTGACCTATGAGAAAATTAAAATTTTAATTAATGTCTCCAACCTGATTATTATTGATCAACAGTATTGCCCTTCTCGTAATTGTATTCAAAAGTACCACTTCTACTACTTAAAAAGTACTTGCATATATTAATTTTTTACAGAAAAATTTAATTAGGTACTGATATTAAGTTAAATTGTTTGTTTGAAGCCAAAGTAAACATTGTGAAGGGATTGAGCTTAAGGACATTCATTTGAATTATAACGGCATGCAAATTAAGATGGTCCTGCAACATCTCATTGTTCTAATGTCAAAGGGCTGGCATACGGCCAACAAAAACCTCCTCCTTGTACATAACAACTCTCTGAAAGTTACTGTCCTTAATTGTTCTAGTTATAACAAACTAGTTTTTTTTTCTCTTCCTAATAAATGTCCTAATTAAAATAGTTCTAATTAGCACCCTCTGTAATCATATGATAAAGATATGGTTTTAGTCTTCTAATTACTATGTGCTTACCCACCCTCAATGTACTTGAGTTAGAGAAATAGTATAAAAAGTGCCTCTTACATTTTCTATCTAGTCAATGAAAAGTTTAATTTGGGGGTATAAACCCATATCTTATGTTCCTACTAAGAAGGCATAGCTTACATAAAATTTGTTTTTTGTGTGATTAATCTAGCAAAGTTAATATATTCCTATTGGAGCTTAGGCTTGTGCCTTTTCAGAAAGTGCCCACAAATATTAGTGTGTTTTTTTTCAGATTTTTGAGCCTGCCTCAGGGTATTGATTATTATCTTTGAATTTGATCAAAAGGGATGAAAAAGTATAAGTGAATAATAATAATAATAAAAGAAAACTGTGTAGTTGGCCTTTGGCAATGCATGAATGTATATTAATTGATGTAGTTTGCTGAGATGCTTTGATGGCTATGCTTTTGGCATTCATAAAAGTTTGATCCTTCTTCACATACAAATTATGGTCCCTGAGCACTTGTGTGCAATATTGATGGCATTATTATTATTATTTGCTTAGCTATCTCATACGTCACTCAAATGGGCCTAATCTTCTAGTTGTTAGTATTGTGATGATATTAATTGTTCACTTTGCTCTTAACAGAAGCATGCAATTTGATAGGAATCATAATCACGGACCAATTTAGTGGTTCTAGGAAAATGAAGAAATGAAAGCTCTCAATCAACAAAATTTCCAAATTTTCATGTGGTTAAATTGTTCCCCTTTAATATGAAAATAAATAAATTAAAAGAATAAAGAAAAGAAATAAAGCTTGCCAAGGACCACAAGTTTTCTCATAAAAAAAAAAGAGTTGGAATTAAGGAAAATAAAAAGCTTTCATGTGATGTAACGATTTCTTTTTTCTTCACGTTAACTATTTTTGACGATTACTGATTGTTAGGAAAATAAAATAAAAACTAGTGATTTTTATTTGTTTGGATTAGATGGGTTGAAATTTCCACGCTTTTTTCAACATCAGTATTCAGTGCATTACACTAAGATTAAACTTGAAAGTCACCACCTTCTGCTTTACTCTCAAACCCTTTTATAATCAAACGATTGTATGTATGTATCATGCTTTTGTATCAGTGATGTCATCAATTTTAATTGGCCCATTTAGCTACATAATGATAATATGATGCCACCTTTGATCTTTAGCCTCTAATTTGATTACGACTGCTTAGCTAATTACACATTCCCAGTCTTAATTATTTATGAATTGAAGAGAAGGTCTTAATCAACATTTGTTGTATCATTATCACTAAAATGAGTATATTTCAACTTTTCTGAATAGGTAACGGGATATTTAGTCAAATTATCGTGTAATAGCCTCCTTTGTACCTTTATGAGTGTTTTTTTCCCTTTGATATCATGCGTAAAGAAGAAATAAGCAGAATATTGAACTCTTTTTTCTGGAAACAGCTAGAATAAAGAAAAAGCTCCAAAGCTAAATATAGTTGGGGTGATAATCTTGTAATAAAAAGGTTTCACATGTCGGTCGATTATGGATTTCAAATGGTTGTTTAATGAGTGAGAATATTTTAAAGTATATTATATCGGTCCAACACTAAAAGAAAAAATGGTTATTTTAAGTGCAACATAAATTTTTACTAAATTTTTGGATGGTTTTTTTTGGCCGATATCTTAATAATATTTATATTCATTTTTAGTATTTATTGTTATTGAAGTTTTTAAGTGATACTTTAAGAGTATCAAAGTTTTCAAATTAATACATTTTTGACTAAAAATTAATCACATACATGTTATATAACAAAAAAATAAAAAGTAATTTGATCATCTTAAATTTTTTATTATTATTTTTTGGTTTCATATTACATTAATCCTGTAACTTTTTGAATGATTAATTTATTCCTGTAATTAAAAAAAAATCACTCAGAAAGGAAAAGAAAAAAAGAACTAATCTCAGTAAAATGGAAAATAAAATAAATATATAGAGTTTTTATTTATTTTTTAATAATCTTTTAAATTATAAGACTAAATTAGCTCATATCTATCATCTCTAAAGTTATAGAACCAATATATCACTTGCTTAAAATTATATGACTAATGTGACATAAAATTCAAAAAAAATAATAAAAATTTTAAAATAATTAAATTATTTTTTATTTTTTGTTATGTAACATGTATGTGATTATTTTTTGTCCAAAAAATATCAATTTGACAACTTAAATATTTTTAAAGTACCATTTAAAAACTTAAAGTAACAATAAATATTAAAAGACGAATATAAATACTATTAAGATATTTATTCTATTTTTTTCATCAATAGTTATTAACTTATTATAATTGGAATTTGGAGCACTTATATTAAATATAAATATTTTTATGAATAATTTAATTTTTTTTTTTGGCTAAATGTATTATGAGTACATATAATTGCACTTAAATTGATATTTATTTATTATTATTATTATTATTATTATTTTCAGTTGCAATTTTGAAGGAAAAATTTAAAATAAACAATTGCTAATGAATAAAATATTTACCAGGGTTACTTATAAAAAACAAGACTAAATAAGGTTATTGTAATTAAAGTTACAACATAATTCTTTCTTAAATCTTACTGACTCTTAGAAGTTTAAAGTGAAAAGAGTAGAGTTTTTTTTTTTTTTGCTACAAGGAATAGACGTGTTGTCCGAGGACAGCAGTCTATGAGGAGGAAACTCTGGTATGATTAAGAGTGTCCAGCTAAATCAGGAGGTAAGATCGAGATGTCAATGTCGCCTACTCTGCCATGGTGAGAAGCCCATCTTATTAGGTTGTGAGCTCTTTGGTTGAGGTCTCTAGGAATCCATCTAATAGAGATCATGTTGAAACTGGGCAAAAGGTGGTTCATTTCCACAAAAGTTTGCTGAATAGTGTGATTAAAGTTATTCCAATTTTCAGTAAGGAAAGCCTGAATAATACTTTGATTATCCCCTTCAAGGTAGACAGGTTGATTCGAGAAATCCCTTAAATAGAAGAACGCTGCAGCAAAAGCTAGAACTTCGGCTTCTTCAACATTTGCAGTAGTGCAGTAATTAGTCCAGGCATAGGTGGTGCGACCATAGTGGTCTGACACAAAGTAGAGTTGGTATCGAAATTAATGCTATATATGTTGAATTATGGTTTCGAAGCCTGGGCCTATGTACCCAAAAGTTTCGCTTTCACGTTCTTTCTTCAGTGAATTCACATATTTAAATAAAAAAAAAAAATTAAACGTAAATAGCACATTTTAGACTTAAATGGTAAATTTTATTTATATAATATATATAATTTTTACCAAAATATCCCTTTATCTGAGTATTCGTAAAAGCTTCGCCATTTCCGTGTTTCCTTCGAATTCACATTTTGTATGTACAGGTTACATACACATTTATTTTGTATGTAACCTGTACATACAAATTTATTTTGTATGTAAATTTGTATGTAACATGTACATACAAATTTGTATGTAACCTGTACATTCACATTTTGTATGTAACCTGTACATTAACATTTTGTAAATTTGTATGTAACATGTACATACAAATTTGTATGTAACCTGTACATTCACATTTTGTATGTAACCTGTACATTAACATTTTGTAAATTTGTATGTAACATGTACATACAAATTTGTATGTAACCTGTACATTCACATTTTGTAAATTTTTATGTAACATGTACATACAAATTTGTATGTATCCTGTACATTCACATTTTGTATGTAACCTGTACATTAACATTTTGTAAGCTGTTCAAACAACAATAACATACAAACAATACAATGCATTTCATGTGAATGTACAGGTTACATACAAAATAAATTTGTATGTAACCTGTACATTCACATTTTGCAGGAAAAACAGTTCATATGTACAGGTAACCTGTACATACAAAATGTGAATGTACAGGTTACATACAAAATAAATATGTATGTAACCTGTACATACAAAATGTGAATGTACATAAGCTGTTCTTCTTCTTCTTCTTCCAGTGGGTGATTGCTCTATTACTCCCTCTCTCCTAAATCAAAATTCAAAAGAAGAAAAAATGGCAGCAACAATTGTTCAATTTTCAATGCTCAACATTGAATCAAAGCAAGATGCCGACAAACTCATCACCCACGAAATCTTTCAATTCTGGAAAACAACTTCATTAAAAAGATAAATTTTATTTGGAGGATATTAATTACTTCCTTGGCTCTCAAGTGAGGTTCTTGGCAAAAACTTGTTGCTCACAATGGTGTATATGATTTAACGCAAGTGCACGTGTCGCAAACAAGTAATATAATGATAAGAAATATCGTTCCCACGGAGATTGGAATACTAGAAAATATCGTAAAAATTAACTATTAAAATCAATATTTGTGTTTTTGTTTATAAAAATAAATAATTAAATAAAATAAAATAAATAATACGAGAGAACAAGAGTGAAAACACTGAAACAACGTTCAACAAGAAGGATATCACAAATCACAGATAGATAAATCAATTAGGATTGCGAATATGACAAATGATGTAGACAAACTGCTTTGCTACAGCAATGCTGTAGCAAAGTGATGCTGTAGCAAAGTGCTGCTGTAGTAAAGTGATGCTGTAGCAATGCTGCAGCAAAATATACCAGTAACTCGAATTTCAAAAATTCACAAAGGATTCTTCCGAATCTGCAATGTTTATATATTCTAAGACTCAATTAATCATATTCCTACGCAAATCTGAATCTAAGAACAACGTTCATGCACAAATTCTTTAGAGTTATGTGAAATAACTATATATTCCTATATCAATTTCTTCACACTATTCTAGCTTTATCCAACTTAAAATTAATCTTTCCAGATTCAATTTCAGTCTAATATCCTATCAATTGTTGATCAAGCAATCAATAAGAATGAATCAATCAATCAAGCATAGAATAACTAGCATCCTTTACCAAGAAAAGCACAATTTTATAAAATTAAAACACAATGTCTACATACACTTGCATATCCACAACCCTAACTGAATGAGAATTTAGCCAAGCATATTCATAAAATTAAACATCAAATTATATATGCTCAAAATCAGATCCATATGGTTTAAGGAATTTAGAAGAATTAAATAATAAAGAAATAATCAAATAAATAAATAAATCCCTTAAATCAACCCTAAACCAATTGGATTATGATCCTTTGTCTCGTTCTTGCTTTCTCTTCAATGAAAGTCCTTGCAAATCAAACTTCAATTGGTCTCTTTCCAAAGTCAAATTGATGCCCTGTTTTGCCTCTCCTTCCTTGCACCAAATCTGTCCAGAATTTGGGGCTGCTATCTGCTGTGTTTTTCTTCCTTGCTGCTGCTGATTTATTCTCCGTTTTCTATCGCAATTCTGGTTGTTCCGTCAATGTCTTTTCTGCTGCCCAGATTCTGCTGTGTATGTAGGTTCTTTTCTGCCGCAGTTCTCTCTTTTTTTTTCAACCCCTGTTTTGTGTGTTTTTATTTAGGTTTTAATTGGGGACAATTTTTGGGTGTATTAGATTCCAATATTATCCCTAAAAAGGTGAATTAATGAAGGCCCAAAATTGTCCTTCTGTTGAGAGTCCAAATCAGCCCTTGAATTCTTGATTCCACATCAGCCCCCTGTTTTGGCGTTGATTTCCTGATATGATTTTGCTGCAGCAATGCTGTAGCAAAGCTGCAGCAATGCTGTAGCAAAGCTGCAGCAAAGTTGTAATTTTTGCATTTTCTTTGTTGTTTTCTTTATTTCCTGCAAGGGCAATGAAAATATAATCAGTGTACATCAAAATATAATTCTTTTTGACACATTTCATAATTATTTTGAATTTATTATCAAAGAATTCATTTAAATCACAAAACCCACAAATAGTGTATAAATGATTAAAATGTGTGGATATTCTCAAATTAACAAACAAGTATTTATGAATAAGAGCTAATAATACTCTAATAAATTAGAGTTATCACTGAGATTAGGAAGAAAATACGAACAGTCAACAACAGACTCGGACAGATTATCTCCTAGATTCTTATATTATTTCTTTTTTCGTTCCAGTTATCGGAAGCGTAAATCTGCCATGTATATCAGTGAATGAAGCTCTGCGTTGGGTTTGGGGTTAAAAGTGTTATTTGTATCTTGCCAAAACACAGTCGTTTTGTTATATTAGACAAAAAGCCAATTTTTATTGTATATGTAACATTTCAGGGAATTAAATCTCCTTTCTTAGCTCGTGTTAGACATAACAACACATTCCTATAATCCAGGTAGTAGACGCTAGAGGTGGTAATTATATAATATAAAAAAATATTATATAATTTTTTTCATCTATCAACGTGATACAATCAGGGACGTAATCAAAATTATTTTTTTAGGAGGACTAATTTATATTAAAATAAAATTTTAATTTTTTTATTTATAATATTAAAATTTATAGCTAATATTGAAAAAATATTATAAATTTCAAAAATTAAAAAAATTATTTAAATTGTGCCCGACGACGCTTTAGAGCATAAAATTCATCGATTATCAATTTAGATTCAATTTTTTCTGCAAACTTCAACAAGTAGTTTTTGAGATCGCTTACTTTTTTGATTAGTAGCCTCAATAGAAGTATCTTAGTTGATTGTTGGTCATCTATTTTCTTAAAGAATAAATGAAGAGTTTTAAATGATTTAAAATTTTTGTGAGGTTTATCTATTATAACTTACAAAAAAAAAACATTTAATGTAAATTAAAGTATACAAATTAAAAATTACAAATTTAAATAGACCTAACAACAATTAAACAAAAAATTAAAATAACTAAAGAATTAAAGAATCAATAAATAAATTATATGCCTAATTATTTTTCACCTATTAATAGTAATTGATAGTATATAAATTTAAAATAAATTTCATGTTCTAATATAACAATGATATAATATATATTTTGAAATAAAGAGTTCTAATTAATAATTTAAAGAAGAAAAAAAACATATTTAATAAAATAATGGTGAATTGTTATAAAAAAAAGAGTGTTAAATATATATAAATTTATACTTAAATTAATAATTAAACAATATTTATCAATTAAAAAGTTTAAAAATTATAATTTTTAAGAGTATATAATACATAACTATTTATATGAGTGTAAATTAAAACATAAATATTTTAAATATTTAATATTTTTATTTTTAAAGAAAAAGATATAATTATAATATAATATATTAAATTATATTTATATTATTAATATTAATTAAAAAAAATTAAAAAAAAGGCTGTCCGGGCTCAAGCCCGATACAGCCCACGGCTAGGTACGTCTCTAGATACAATTAATATTAATACATAATAGGAACATAATTAACACAATATAATTGTTGTTTTTTTTTTTATGTTAAAAAAAATAACAAAAATAATATTATTTAAAATTTATAATAATAAAAATAATATTTTTTACGTTAAAATTATAAATTTTACAATTTAAAAATAATTTTATATATATTTTTAAATATTTTTATAATTAAACGTCATTTAAATTAAATTAAGATAATTTAATTTTTTTTAATATTTAATATTAAATATTAAATATTATTAAATTATTAATTTTATTATTATAAAGTATTATTTTTAATGATTTAAAAAATAAAAATCATACAGGAAAAGTAAAATTTCTTACCTGACTAACGTATGTTCAATCGAGTTATATTGGCAATAATTATGTCTTTAGTTTAGCAAAGAAAACAGCTTCATTTCTTTTTCTCTTCACCTTCGAAATCACGAGCTATAACATTCCTTTTCAAAATAAAGTACTAGCGTAATAATTTTAAATATTTCTCTATATTTGAAAGGTAATGTTTCGTTTTTGACACAATGCGCACTTGTTTTATAAATGCGCATCAGCATCAGAAAGTTGATCTCTTATAGAAAAACAAGAAGAAAAAAATAAATAAGGAAATTTGATCTTTATCCGACAACTTCAAATCAATTGTTTCCTTTTGTTTGCTACAGCCCACAAATGGTTGGACGACTGATTTATTTTTTATGCAACATAAACCCATATTTTTTTACTTTAAAATAAAAAATTAAACTTTTATCTATTTTATCATTAATTACTTGTCAGTTGTCTCTTAAACTTTTTTTTTTATGCCTACTTCTATTTTTATGTTTATAAATAAAACCATATTACCAAAAATTATTAAAATTTAAGGAGATATTGTCACCACCCGAACCTCAACTCAGTTACAGATTTTGAATTTAAATATATGAAAGTATCATATAAATAATAATAAAAAAAAAATATTACTTATTTTTTATTTTTATAAAAAAAATTGTGTATATCATTGAAATGTAAGTATATTTAAATTATTAAGTTTTTTTTAAATAATAAAACTTATAAATAAAGATTTAAATAAAACACAAACTTATTTTATATATTTTATTTGATAACAATTTTACACTGTTCTCAAGTGATTCCGCCAGCGCCTCTACTTGAAGTAGTTAGATGGTGTATTAATAAACTTCTAATTTAGAATTGGAATCCAGTTATATGGTACAAATTAATTCAAATTGAAAAAACATAGAAAAGATGAAATTTTCAAAGAAGTAACATGTTTAAGAAGTCGAATTTGAACATGTATATACAAGTATTGACTTCTGAGTTGAAGGGACCTATTTTTATTTTATTTTATTTTATTTTAATCGTCGAACCTACTATCATGCGTGTCTCCTACGTTAGTCCAGACTCCAGTTGTCCATATGAAAAACAAAGCCTTCAAATAGGAGTAGGCATTTTGATCTTGACTCACTAACCTGGATCTCAGACTACATCATCACAACGCTATGCTGACGTCAATTTAATGTAATACACTAATACTTGAGTATAACACATCTTTTAATTAAGTAAAAAAAATAAAATAATAATTTAGTTTATTTGTTATCTTTATAGCAATTTTGTTTTGAATAAATAATCAACTTTTCCATTTGTTATATTTATTTTTTATTTTTAAATTATTAATTTTATAGATTATTTTTAAAATTATGTAATAATAACTACAAAATTAATAAAAAATATTTATTTATGCTTCACTTTTTTATAATAAAATGATTAAATTATTTAAAAATAATAATAAAAGGACAAACTATTATAACTAAAAAAAAAGAGTTTATTTATCCACAATGCCACTACTTATTAAGTTTTAAACAAACTAGTGATGTTCGTGTAACCACGGGTAATAACCAAATGAGTTTATTTGAGTTGAAAATTTTAGATTGATTTTAAGATTCATTTATTGTCCTATTTAAATTTTTTTTAATTTTTTTATTTTGAAGGTTGGTAAATGGTTATCTAACTCCGATATTTAAAATTATAAATTTATATTTTATTAAATATTATATTTTGAAGATAAAAATACTTATATTTATATAATAAAAAAAACAAAATATAAATATAATATTATTTTAAATTTGTAAATATTATTTTTGTTAAATTTAATATATTTTAAATAAAAAAAATGTTAAAATTTAACATTTAAACTTCTAAACTTATAATTATGGGTGTGCAATTGATTGAAATTGTTTATTTTTCATCAATTTAAATTAGATCCAATTTTAAGCAAATTTAGATATTTTTTTATCCGAATTTAATCTAATAATATCATCCGTATAGATTAGATTTTTTCAAATATGATAAGATAGGATTGAGATTATAACTTTTTGTTTTTTTATTATTATAGTCATATATAAAACACAATATATAATGATATTTAAATTAATATATCTTTAGTCATAATTAAAAGAATCAAAATAATAAAAAAAATATACTCTTAAACATTATTAAATTATTATAGAGAATTTAACGTTTATATTTATTTTTTTAAATTAAAATAGTAATTTAATATAATTTTAATATATATAATATTTAAATATAATGCATTAAAAATAAAATATGCATTTATTTATAATTTTAATGATAATTTTGTCCAAATTAAATTACAACATATTATAAAATTTGTCAATTTAATTCTGATATAAATTTAAATGAATTATATATTTTTTAACTCGACTATAAAATATGCCACAGTAATTTAATCAAAATTCAGTAGATGAAATCAATTTTTATAAGTTAACCTTGATCATACCTACTTATAACGGTTACGCAATAAGAATATAATAAATTTATACCAGATTTCGAGTGTCGTATAATACTTCTATTTTGGTTTCAGTTAAATCACCCGGCGACATTCCTGCTTTATAATTAAGTGGGTTTTATTAGGCTCGCTTTGACCTTCCAAATTTACACTATTTTTACAATTTCTCTCCTTACAAACTTGTATATATATAGCGTCCCATGTGTTTCATTTCTTCTCACATCTTCTAAAAAAAAATCATTCAAAACTTTCATAGAGATATAAAGCAATGCCTGAGAGAGACAACTCTTGTGTAATTAAAGAACCACGTCTTGTGGTGAGGAAGTTCTTGGCTAGACCTCAGCATGAAGGAGTTGGTGCAGTTGTAAGGAGGAGCATAGGAAGGTAAGTAGTAGACAGAAAATGGGTCTTATTTTCCTTCATTTAGTGAAGGAGTTTGGGAATTGTTTCTTTTTTACTTGCTTGTTAGTAATAATTATAATTAATGCTTTTTGTTGTTTTCTTCAGGTTTGAGCTCAAGTACTTTGATCCCTTTCTTGTTTTGGATGAATTTTCAGGTGGGTACCTCTGTTTCTCCATAATTGCATTAACTCTGGTGTTTGTACTTTGTACCATTGATGATTGAACTCAATATTCATATTGTTTCTGAGTTTTTTTTAATTTATTATTATTATCTATTGCAGTTTCTGCTCCTGCTGGTTTTCCTGATCACCCACACAGAGGTTTTGATCGTTACCCTTTTGTTCTTAGTTCTCCCATTTTGGAGAAGAAAATAGTGGGTTGAGTTTTGACCATTCCCTTTTTCTTTTCTTTTCTTTCGAAACAGGGTTTGAGACTGTTACCTACATGTTGCAGGTAAAGTATTTGATAATATGCTTGGGAGGGAAGGGTTTGACATTTATGTTTTGCAGCTATTCGATTTCTTTTAACCTCTTTGCTGTATACAGAACAAAGATAAGCAGATCATTTATTCATATTTCTTCAACATTTAAAACAAACGATGACATAATCATATTTACTGTTATACTTTTGTTGATTTAGCTTTTTTTTGCATTATTTTTAATTATCCAGTCAATATGTGGCTTTTAGATTATAAAAGATATAAGTCAAAAATTGGCTACACGTATGCACTGTATTTGGGCAGCCTTTCCGGCCAACCAGGGCATGCTGCAAAATGCTAAAAGAAAAGTCCATGAGTGGCTTAGCCATTATGTAGTATTGTCTATTTGCTTTTGCTTCTAACATTTTTGTGAAAGCGTAGCGTTTCATGACCAAGCATGAAAAAAAATCAGAAGTACTTTTGAAATTATTTTTGACAGAAATCACTTTTAACAAAATCATAGGCATACAAACCATAAAGCCAAGTTGACATCGGTTTACACTAGTCACTTTATTATTGTTTGTTCTTAAAGTGGAATTAAAGAAGTAAATTTTGAGTGTTCCAACCATATAGCTCTTTTTTGTTAAATGCCATTGTTTGGTTTATTGAAGTAGTCCCGCATCGTCTAGGAGATCCTAAGAAGTGTAGTATATAAAGCATGAATTTTTCATTACATAACTCCAATACGAATAATTCTTTTCATCTAACCTCACACTAATTGATTGTAGCGAATCATCCTTATTACTAGCAGTCATTGCGAAAACAAAACAAAACTTCCAGATTTTCAAAACAGACAATATTGCAGTTCGAACAAATATCCAAAAATTATTAAAATCAGAAGAAAAAATACCTATTTGATGTGAGAATTTACAGTACCTTCAATAATCCAAGCTCTGATACCATGATAATTAATTTATATTAACATTAAGAAATAAGAATCAAGAGAAGAAGAAAGAAAGAGGAAGCTAGAGTTTTTATTGAACCAAATTGTGCTCTTAAATGTTACAAGCAAGCCTTTTATAGACAAAATAGAGAGACAAAAGAAAATGACCAAAATAACCTTACAATAATGATATTACTAAAATAACCCTATAAGAATATATTAATTTACTCTAATATGGTCATTAGGGAGCTGTGACACATGAAGACTTTGAAGGGCATAAAGGGAAGATAGAAGCTGGTGATTTACAATGGATGACTGCAGGAAGAGGGATAGTTCACTCGGAAATGCCTGCAGAACAGGGCACCCAAAAGGGTTTACAACTATGGATCAACCTTTCCTCCAAACACAAAATGTGAGTACACGGCCCCTTCACTCATGTATGACATATACTTGATATCATTTCAATATCATCATTTTCACATGCTTTGAATGATAATGACAATTTGTCAATGTGGTTCCGAACTTTTCATATAAGTATATGCTCTAGTGACTTTATATGACTTACCATTGTGTTTTGTCATCATCAACTATTTTCTAAAAGTTACTTTCTAATATTTTTATTACACATTTATGAGGCTGAATGGTTTTTCAACACCATGTACTCTTTTGTTATTACAATGTTCTGTTATGATATATGCAAAGTTGCCGGTATCACTAAATTTGAATTTCTAGAAGCTTTAAGAAAAAGTTTTGACTTCCAAAGTTAAAAAAATAAAAAACCAAAAAATAAAGAAGTTTTAATTTGACAATGGCTAATAATCATTTTCGTAATTTGTTACAAACAGGACTGAACCAAAGTATCAAGAGATAAAGAGCAAGGACATAGTAGAAACAGCAAAAGATGGCATAAGGGTTAGGGTTATAGCTGGAGAGGCCTTGGGAACAAAGTCACCAATTTATACAAGAACACCTACAATGTACTTGGATTTCACTCTAAAGTCAGGAGCTCATTTGCAACAACCAATTACAACATCATGGAATGCATTTGTGTATGTTTTAGAAGGTGAAGGCATATTTGGAAGTTCAAAATCTTTGACTGTGACAAGCCATCATCTTCTTCTTCTAGGATCTGGGGATGGCTTGGAGGTTTGGAATAGGTCTTCAAAACCCCTTCGATTTATCTTAGTTGGAGGCAAACCACTTGGGGAACCACTTGTACAATTTGGGCCCTTTGTCATGAACACTCAAGAAGAGATTGATCAAACCATAGATGACTTTGAAAATTATGCCAATGGATTTGAGAAGGCTAAGCATTGGAGGTCTCAAGCTACACTAGATCTTGATTATTAATTAATTAGCTCGTTTATTATTTGAGATTTTTTTTTTTCCATTTTGTGAGGAAATAATTGTATTTTACTAAAATTTGTTAACATTATATTTAATTATACCATGAATGTGGAGTTAATTTTAGTCAGATGGGAACATTTTCCAAGCATTTAGCAAAGTACTAGCTTTTTCAAAGATGAGTAATTGAGTACATTTCTATCTATTTGATTTCCCTGTGCCCCTCGTTGTCCAAAAATAGAATAAATATGAAATTAGCAAAGCCCAAAAGTTGGAGTTCTCTTCATAAAAATAATAAACCGAATAGCAACGATAAGACACCCCGATTTACACATATTTGTACCATCTTTGTTAGAATTATTAATTTTGGCAATTTGCAAGACACGTCACAGAGTCTGATCAAATATTGAAAGGATAAAAATATAACTATTTTAAATTTTAATAGTGATAAAATTAATTAAAAGTAAGTTTTAACAAATTTATTAAGATAAATTTTTATTATGTAAATTAAAATAATAAATAATGGGCTATCTATTAAAACAAAAATTTTTAACTCAAATAAAATTCTTACATTAATTTCCTGTTGGTATATCACAAATAAGATATATTAATACTAAATTATAAAAATTATAATTGTTCACAAAGTTTACCTAATGTTAGCATAATAATTTTAAAGTCACGAATAAAAATTAAAGTTATTCAAATTTAATTTTAATATAAAAAAAAATATACTAATATTTGTATGTATTTTTATAAGATATAAAACATAATACCGACACTAAAAATTGAATATTGTTTGAACAACTTTGAAAATAAATTTGCAAAAAGTGTATATCTTTTAGAATTAATTTTTCAAGACATCATTTTGGTTAAATTTTTTTTAGACAAACTCGCATTCTAATTTATTATGCTTTTTTAAATTAATTAACAATATTTAAATTAAAAATGTTATATTAGGTGGTGATAAATTGATATGACTTTCGTATATCTATTTTTGTCAAAAAAAAAAAAAAATTATTAAAAATAAAACCTTAGCAAAAGACGAAAAACTCAACAAATGGTGCATATAAATAGGAAAAAAATGAAAATAATTATGGTTTAAAAGTAATGAATGTTCGAAAGTATAAAAGGCACTAAAATAATAATTAATTATTTGAGATAGCACATAAATGAAAAAAATTGAATTTTTGCTTAAATAGTAAAATTATTGTGTTTTGGTGAAGTACAAATGACATTTTTCACCCCCAAATCTTTCAAAATTCACAGATTTAAATGTAATATTTACATACAAATTAAACTTGAATATAACCCGTACATACAATAAAAATATATTATAAAATGACAGAAATTATAGAAAAATAAATACAAAATAAATATGGGTATTTGTATTGTATTATTTGTATGTTCTTGCTGTTTTGAACAGCTTATGGAAGTCATGTGAATGTACAGGTTACATATAAAATAAATGTGTATGTAACATGTACATTCACATGACTTCTGTAGGTTGTGAATGTACAAGTTACATACAAAATAAATGTGTATGTTTTGAACAGCTTATGGAAGTCATGTGAATATACAGGTTATATACATATTATGTATGTAACCTGTACATACAAAATAAATGTGTATGTTTCTCTGCTGTTTTATGCATTTGCATTGTATTATTTGTATGTTATTGCTGTTTTGAACAGCTTATGAAAGTTATGTGAATGTACAGGTTACATACAAATTATTTGTATGTAACCTGTACAGTCACATGACTTCTGTAATCAATGTAATAAGTTCCAATTAAGAGTAATCAGCAATTGATATCAAAGCCATAAATATAAATATAAAAATAATTATAAAAAATTAAATTATCATGATTTTTGTAAGCCTTACAAAATTTTCAAAAAATATTATAAACTTTACATACTTATAAATCAAAGGAATGAATAAAGAATATTTTGATAAAAAGCATATCTACTAATTATTTAAAACTCACCATTTTACTACCTAAATTTATTATTTAAATAAAATTTATACTTTTTATCCTATCTTTACTATATAGGTAAAAAAAACTCTTAAAATAAGCATTTTTTAAATTATACGTTGCTTTCTCAATTTTAATTAAGTCATGTGTTTTATTTCTCATTTTCTTAATTTTTTCAATTGTTATATATAAAAATAATATTTTTGTATATATTTTTTTAAAATATCAAAGGAAATCAAATATTAAATAAATAAAGTGAATCAAATTTCTTTTTTACATATAGTAATAAAAATTTCTTCAATTGTTGATAATAATAATAATAATAATAATAAAAATTTTATTTTTTTAAAAAAATATCCCATAAAATTATATGTTAGGTAAATATAGTAGATCGACTCTACATTATATATATAATAAATAACAAAAATAGAGATAAAAATCATTAAATAAATATTATGGGATAATTCTACTTTTTTATCAAGCAAAATCAAATATTAAATAAATAGAAAAAATTCTGCTAAGGATCTATAAGTTAATACTCGAATGTCTAAAAGTCTTTTATAATAGAAAAGAGGTTTTTCTATCCTATTGTTATTAAAATAGGAGTCAACAAATCACAAAAATTATATATATAAAAAATAACAATTTTAAAATAAAATATTATTATTTATTTAAAAAAAATTATTATTATTTATTCAAATCACATTTCTTATTCCCACAAGATTCCTATATGTATAAAAAAAAAAAAAAAAAAAGATACAAAGAGATATAGGAGGAAATTATAAGCAAAATAAATAAGTAAATGAGCTACTAACTTTAAGCCAATAAATATTTTATGTTTTTACACTAAAAATTAATTTGTTTGTGAAATGGAGGGAATGAATAATAAACTCCTTTATTTATTTTAAATGAATCCATGATTAAAATAATATTCAAATATTTCAATTATTATTTTTAGCTTATTTTTTAAAATAAGCTAAAAATTAATTTGTTTGTGAAATAGAGGGAATGAATAATAAACTCCTTTATTTATTTTAAATGAATTCATGATTAAAATAATATTCAAATATTTTAATTATTATTTTTAGCTTATTTCTTAAAATAACAGGACAAAAAAACTCTTTTTTTTTTTTTTTTTATAATTTATATGATTAAACAATACAAATAATATAGCTTCTAAAATTACAGCACTCTTTTTCCTAAATAAATTTAGTGGATTAACTCTTATTTTTATATAATAGTTAGATATATTTTTTCAATTATTATTAATAAAAAAATAGTAAAAAATGGATATTTTTTTTAAATATCAAACTAAATTAAATGTCAAATAAATATAGTGGATTACTACCCTTTTATATATAATAAATAAAATAATAAAAATAGAAATAAAAATCATTAAACAAACTAATATATAAAATAAATATTATTGAGACAACTCCTCTTTTTATATAAAGGTAATATAATTTTTTACTCATTAAATGTGATTAATTTAAATAAAATAACAATATCAATGATTTATAAAAATCGAAAAGAACGGTTAAAAATTACAGGAAAAAAAAATATTAAATAATTATGATAAGATAGTTATTAACTTTTACATATGCTCGAGACACATTTAAATATTTAATTTAAATCTATAATATTACGAAGTATTAAATGGAAATTAATAACAAAATTTTTAATATGAATCATGAAGACAAATAAAGATAAAGACAAGGGATAATAAGTTACTTGAGTTTTAATCTTTTAAATATCTATAAAAAAAATTTAGATTTTACATTCATTATCTTAATCATCAAAGAAAGATGAAATAGAAGTATAATACATAGTGAAATAAAATAAAAATAGATATAAAATTAATTGTAGAAGTGGAAAGCTCTCATCGCTAGCTGGTATTTGTTCTCTCAGTCTCACCATTTTACCACTCTCCTGTCTCTTCACCTTATCTCACCCATTATTTTTGTCTGATTTTTTTTTTCTTTATCCCAACAATCACAAATTTTCTCTTTTTAAAAAAGAACAAAGCATAAAAAAATATAAATTAGATGTTAAAAAGTTAAAATGGTCAAAAAAAAAAATTGTCCAACTCTCAAAATTTTTTCCGTGTTAACATACAAATATTTTATGTCCTTGTTTCTTAAATATTCATAAAAAAATGAAAATATAAATTTAACTTTGAAAATGAAAATAAATCAAGGTATTTTATCTAAAATGGCCAAATTTTATATTATAATTTTAAAAAAAATGCTATTTTATGTTAAATTTTAAAAGGAGGTATTTTTTCCCTTTCTCAACAAGTTGCCGGTTCTTCTTCCTCTTTCTCTTCCTTTTTCTTCATCTTCTTCTTCTTCCTCTTCTCCTTTATTCATCTTCTTCATCTTTCTCTTTCTTCTTCCTCTTCTAAGATTTCGTTTCAACTTTAATCTAAAGAAAGCAAAACTCATGAATTGAAAATACTCAACAATCTACAACTTTTGTAACTGAATTTTCTTTCCTTTTTTCTTGTTATTTCTTATGCATTTTTTTTTTGTTTATTTATAAGCTGAGTTGGCATAGATACTCATGTCAACTCAGCTAATATCATGGGAAAAGAATTAACGCGGGAAAGGAAACAAACAACACTACATTTGAATGTTAACAAGAAAATAACAAATTCGTTGCAACTAACAGAAAAATAACAAACTAATTTCAGCCAATTATAACCTGATTACAATCAGATAACACGTGAGCAATCTAACAGAAATAGCGCCTCACATTTCTTGCACAAGTTGGTGCTAATCAAATTTAACTAGCATTGCACTGTTCATCATCTTCTTCAAGTTGCATTGCATTGTTCATCATCATCTTCAAGCTGATCATCATCATTTCCAAGCACCACTTCAGTGACTGTCTCTACGCTTCTTCCTCTTTCTCTTTCTTCAACATCCCCTCTTGGTATATCTGAGGTATATCTAAGGTATATTTGTGGTATATCTGAGGTATATCTCTGTATATTTTGGTATATCTTGTTATATCTGTGGTATATATGGTATATTTGGTATATCTGTGGTATATATATCTCTGATATATCTGATATATCTGTAGTATATGTGGTATATCTCGGTATATTTTGGTATATCTCAGTATATCTTGTTATATCTAAGGTATATATGTGGTATATCTGATATATTTGCAGTATATCTCTGGTATATCTGTGGTATATCTCGGTATATGTCAGTATATTTTGTTATATCTTGGTATATCTGAGGTATATTTCGTTATATCTTGATATATTTGAGTTATATCTCGGTATATCTTAGTATATCTTGGTATTTTCTGATTTCTTAATATTTGGAAATGAAACTAGATATTATATTAAAACTTTTAAGATTTTTGTAAAACAATAAACATATTTTTCAGTCCAATTTTCTTGCTGAGGAAGGAACTTTGCTATGTTTTTTTACGTGTCTGAAAATTCCTGAAAAGTGTTGCAATTTTTACCCTTTACTCAACCACACAAAAAGTTTGTCTTTTCCTTTACTATTCTTAGCTATGAAAATGTCCGTTGATTTTACTTTGAACATATATAAACTCTCTTGAACAAAATGTCAAATACAAAGTCTATTGACATTTTACTTTAGACTTTAGTTTTATCAAATTATATTCAATGTCGAGGAAGAGAAAAAGGAAGACGAAGAGAGAATTGAGGAAGAGAAAGAGGAAGACGAAGAGAAAGAGGAAGATATGTTAACTTAAAAGTTTCAGGTTTAAAGTCAAAAATTGTCCATTTTTATACTAAAACCTAAATGAACATTTTTTTAAATTATTATATAGGATTTGTCCATTTAAGACAAAAACCCATGAATCAAATAAATTGTGAAAAATAAGAGTAATAAATACGATAAAATGCAATCATAAGAATCACTCAACCAACAAAAAAAAAAAAATCATATTTTTATGTGAATCGAAACAGAGAGAGATATTTATCTACTCAATTTTTATTAAATAAAAAAAGCTTAAACAAAATTTTTATTTGGAAGAACAACTCTCTTTTTTATACAAAAGAGTACAGATTGATGGAATTTTTTTTTTCTTAACACCTAATATAATTAAAAAAAGTTAAAAAAAATTCACCTGCGTCGACTACTTTGCCAGGTTTGGTTCAGTTTTCAGCTGCATAAAATAAAACCCTTTTTTTTCCTTTTTGTCTCGTCCTTTCCCAGTAATGGGCTTAATATCAAGTGAGCCACCGTATTCAGTGGGATTTGAGGTGGAGAAAAAAAAAAAAAAAAACCAGATTTATAGAAATTAGGAAGTGAAAAATAAAAACCAAAAAGAAAAACCACAGAAAAAGGAAAAACAGTTCAAACGCAGAGAGAGAGAGAGAACCCAAATAGAAGGAAAGAGAACCCAGAGAGACAGCACACGATGAACACGATCAGAAGGAGGTCGTGGTTGGTGAAGATCCTTCTGTTTCTCTTTGCCTTGAATTCTCTCTCTCTGTGCCTTTACTTCACCTCACACTCCAAATTTCTGACCCATAAGTCAACCCATCATCCAACTCACCGTCCCTTAACCGTTAACGGCATTCCTTTGACGAACAATCACCACTCTGTATACAATCCCCACTACTCCAAGCCATGGCCCATCTTGCCATCTTATCTCCCATGGTCCCAAACCCAGTCGAAAAGCTCGTTTCGCTCGTGCGAGGCCTATTTTGGCAA
This sequence comes from Elaeagnus macrophylla, assembly GCA_029378325.1. Lineage (NCBI taxonomy): Eukaryota > Viridiplantae > Streptophyta > Magnoliopsida > Rosales > Elaeagnaceae > Elaeagnus > Elaeagnus macrophylla. The sequence goes on along the minus strand of CM055646.1, from coordinate 18,196,151 downwards.
TGGATTCACTAGAAGAATTGATCTTATCCGCACTCAGGAGACCCGTTCGGGTTGGTTCAGGTGTTGGTTTAGCGAGACCTTGAGAAGCTCTGTGTGTGAAGGTGGAAGATTGAGGATGATCCCTGAGAGAATAAAGATGTCTAAAGGAGGTGAGACACTAGATGAGGTTATTGGAAGGAGCGAGGATGACGAAATGCCTGAGTTTCAAAACGGTACATTTGAGGTTGATGGTGGTGATAGGTTTGTGGTAAAAAGGAGGAAGCTTGCTACCCAGAAGTTTTTGGATGAATATGTGCCTCATGGTCAGGTCAAAAAGCATACTATGCGTGAATTGATCGATTCGGGTAGGGTTGTGCCGTCTAGGGAGTTTGAATGTAACGAGGTTGGTAATTGGGTTTCTAAGTTAGTTTGCTATTATGTTTGGATTTATTTATCTCTAATTTGATTGGAGATTTTATTTTGGGTTTTGAAAGTTTCTAATTTTGGAGCATTTTAAAATGGAACTATTACGTGTGAATTTTAAAGGGTTTTGGGATCCAGTTACAAGCTGAGGCGAGGAATTGAAATGCCTACAAATCTACAATAGTGGAAGTGTTATTTGCCACTAAGTTTCTAATTAAGGGGAAGTATATGAACTTTGTCATAAATGCAATATATGATAATTGGCGAATTAATTGAAGATAAAAGACATGCAAATTAAACATCTGCTAATTTCTGGGGCTTAACGGTGTCATAATTATTCTGAAAAAAGAGTATCAACACTTCATGCTTTGTTTGACCAAAAAAAAAAAATACACTTCATGCTTTGGTTGTGATTGTGTGGTTTTGATAGTTAGATTTGGTTAACATTCCGCTTCTACGTTTGTTGTTTCTCATATGAAAGGCTTCTCTTGCAGTGGGTTGAGGAGCCAACACTTCTGGTTACACGCTTTGAGTATGCTAATCTTTTTCACACCTTCACAGATTGGTATAGTGGTTACGTAGCTTCAAGAGTCACTGGCTTGCCAAACCGACCTCATGTGGTCTTTGTAGATGGGCACTGTACGGTAAGTTTGATTTTGCATATGTTTACCAAAAAGAAGGAGCACATTATGATATTGATATGAATTTTGGTTCTGTTATTGTCATCCTGTCAATTATTGCTGAGTGAAGATTTGAAAGAAAAACGACAATAGCAATTTGTTTTGAGGTATTTAAGAGACGAGCTCAGAGATAATTTTTGTTAGGTAGTTGTTTAACGTGATAAGATCTTAAGTTAAAAAACCATGCTTTGTGTGCAAAAGATTCTATTAGATATTTAGATCCAAGTCATTGTGGTTTCCTTGTATGACCAACTTCAATTCAGTTTTCTTTTCCCCTGCTCCCCATTCTTCTGGAGTGGAAGTCACTATTATTTATTTTCATTTAAGAACAATCTGTAGTGTACTAGTGTCGTGTGGGTTTTGAGCGAGATAGATTGTAAATGTGCTAACTTTGCTCTGACATCAGTGAAGGGACTAATTGTTATTTTATTGATATAATTCTTTGTCAGAATTTTTCTATAGGTGGTTTTTCTTTTGGATCTATGTAATCATGCTTTAAGCTTTTGTTGAGTGGAAGGCGCATTGTCCTTTGTTACTTTGAAAGATGATTCTTTTACTAAGCATGTTTTTAAGATAATTAGTTTGTTTCACCAAGTTGATAGTGGCTATGGTAAAAAGCTTATTGTTTCCTTTTCGTGGCACAATCATGTTAATCGGGTATGTCATTTCCAAATTTTATATATAATAGCTTGATGACCTCATGTATGGTATCCTATGTTCTCTACGCCCTGTTTTATTGAGCTAGCTTTTCATTCAGGAAAGTTTATTAGCATATCTTCTGATTATGAAAAACTGAGTGCTCTTCTGAACACTGATGAGTGATGATAATATTTTTCTTTTCCAGTCGCAATTCAATTTGTTCTTTTTAGTCTTCAATATATTAAACCTCTTTGGAAATTTGACTTTTACTTGAGTAGATATATATCATGGATGGGGCTAATCGTCCCTCCATTATATATTGTGCTCATGGAAGTTTTCTATGTATGTTTCTTTGTTTAAACTGAAGCTATGCTTATGGTGAACTTTCATTTGGTTCTTTCTCCCCTCTCCTTTAGTCCTCCCTCCTTTCTTTCGTCGTCCATTCTTCCTTAAATAATAAAATAGACCATTTATGTTTTCATCTTAACTTTCTCTTCCCTCCTTTTAACATTAATCTGTGTTCATTTTAGTGGGGATGTAGCTGTTGATTTATTTCTTTAGTTGTTCCCGTTAAAATCTGTGCTATGTTTGCTGTTTTTCCCTTAGAAGTAATGAGGATTCATTGTATGTTTTCATCTGATTGATGTCTTTTTCTGGTGAAAATTTTCAGTCTCAATTGGAAGAAACATGGAAAGCGTTGTTTTCTAGCATTAGATATGTCAAAAACTTTACTGGCTCTGTCTGTTTTCGCCATGCTGTGCTTGCACCATTAGGCTATGAGACTGCACTATTCAAGGGCTTGACTGAAGAAATAAATTGTAATGGTGCATCTGCACAAGATCTATGGCAGAACCCTAATGACCAGAAAACTGCCCGATTGTCTGAATTTGGAGAAATGATTAGAGCTGGTTTTGGGCTTCCTGTAAATAGACTCCGTGTTGAAAAGCCAGCATCAGGTCACCATGTCCTATTTGTGAGGCGTGAAGATTATCTTGCTCATCCCCGTCATGGTGGTAAAGTTGAGTCAAGGCTTAGTAATGAAGAGGAAGTGTTCAATTCATTAAAGAACTGGGTATCTATGTATAAGGACTGCAAAGTAAACCTCGTGAATGGATTGTTTGCTCACATGTCTATGAAGGAGCAAGTTCGTGCTATTCAAGACGCATCAGTTATTGTTGGTGCACATGGTGCAGGGATGACACACATAATATCTGCATCACCAAAAACAGTGATTCTGGAGATTATTAGTAGTGAGTTCAGACGGCCACATTTTGCGTTGATTGCCCAGTGGAAAGGGTTGGAGTATCATGCAATTAATCTTGATACCTCATATGCTGATCCACCAACCGTTGTTGACAAGCTAAACAACATTGTGAGAAGCCTTGGATGTTGATGATTGTTTTGATTTTTTGGCTGCGTTCATTCCTGGGAAATGCAATGAAGTGATGATTACACGTAACAAGTCCGCACTCCTCTGTGCTATCGTTCTCTATTCATGAATTATAATTTCTTTATTTCCTTTTCCCAGAATCCTACTTTTACAGGACCCAAAAAAGAGATTATTTTAGTGGAGCTGAGAGATTTTCACCTCCAATAGTTGGTGCATTACTTGTGTCGTCTCCAATGGCCGGCTATGAAAGGTTTTATACAATTTTTAAGATCAGATGGATGAGAGGCGGTGTTGATTTGTCAGCAGAGGACTTGCATTTGATAGAAACCCATTGCATAGCTGGTTGATTTTTTGGGTCTTAGATTCATTATCGTTTCTTTAGCTGGTTAGAAATTAAGATTTTGAGGCTTAAATACTAATTCTTTATTAGACTATTGCATTGATTTATGATAAACTCTACAGTGTATACAATTCTCGTGGGATACTTTTGGTACTTAATAAGATACGTCCTAAATTTGGCTTTACTTTATTGTCCGCTGAACCTGATACAGTTCTTCTTAATCACTGTCTCTCTATCATGAAAATATTTTTTTTTTCTTCATATTTTTAATATTGATAAATTAAATTATTTTTAGTTAATTTATTATGGTAAGAAAAATCAACATCTTTCACAAGAACAAAACAATCAATCATTTAACATTTAATTTTAACTAAAAATAATAATTATTGTCGTGTCTGTTTGGAAAGACACGGATCTTTCATCAGATGGCAAGATAACATCCATAATTTATGAAGCAGTAGACTGGTTTTTTTCTTCTTCTGGGATATGAAACAGTGAACATAAAAATGGTTTTTCTGATAACAAAAAAAGTAAGAATATACACTTTAATAGTGAAATTGAAGGAAGCTATCTTGCAAGGCAAGAAGGCATTTCTTGCCTCAAATAATTTTCATGCCTAGTAGCGCATTTTCCGCCCAACACAGCAGTAGCGAATTTTTGATGACTATATGACACGGCTGGCTATTTCAGCCACATGAGACTGTAGCAGAACGTGATACTTGGAGGCTCAATCAATTCATGCTCTTCACTTGACGAACTACTCAATTTTTCATGACATCCCAATTCACGCATTTCACTCTAAGTTGTGGCCCCGAAACTATGCCTTGAAAGGACCATCCTAACTCCTTGGCTTATAGAACTTAATAGGTTCACGTAGTCTGCTTTATGGCATAAATATTTCAAAACAACAACTCTAACTATAGGAAAATAGTGCAAATACCTTGTCATAAGATACATAAGTGTGCTACATATACAGTTCATCTTCTCTAAGCAAGTAACTGTTAGGTGGCAGCATGAGACATATCCGACGATTCAGAAGTAAAGAGTCCAGCAATTCCTTTGATGGCTGAACATCTCTATGTTTACAACATAATCCTTTACTCCTTGGAGAGTTTTGCTTGAATAAAATCTACTGATTCACCAGCTCAAGGTTGTGTCTTCTTCAAATTCTACAAAAGGAGCAACCAGACACCGATTAAAATCCTTATTGCTCTCCCCTTTTTAACTTAAAAGGTATAATTTAATCTTTTTTTCTTAAAAGCTTTAGTATCATTTTTATCATTATAGGCATTTTAGTCTATTTTTATACAGATCTGTAAAGGTATAACTTAGTTAAATTTGACAATGATCGTTTATTTTAATTTATTTTCATGTTTTTTAACTATTATTGATATATTAACCATACATATTATTTTTGTGCTGTCAATATTTTTTAAAAATTACTTAAATAAAATCTATAAAATTAATTAGAAAATTAAATGAGTTTAGTTGGCATAGCTATATATTAAAATAGGAGGGAAAGTACTTAGCAAAAAAAAAAAAAAGGAAAATATTTGCTAACAAAAATGCTTGTGCATATGATTAGTAAAAAAAAAAAAGAGCTTGTGCATACCTAATACATGTATAATTGAAAACTAAATACCAAATTGAAAAGGCCAGACCTTTCCATAAAAATTTAAAGGAAAAAAAATTATTAAAATTAGTATCATTAAAATTTATAATAATAAAAATATTACTTAATAATATTTAATATTTAATATAAAATATATAATATTAATTGTTCATCCAATATAAAAATATATAATTTAAATAATGTAAAAATATATAATTTAAATATAATGAGTAATATTTTTATTATTATAAATTTTAAAGAGTATTATTTTTATTTAGAAAAAAAAAAAGGAAGGAGAAAAGAGAGACCAGACCTTTCGCGCACAAAAAAGAGAGACAAAGGCTGAAAGTCCCAATCCATTAGATTCGAGTTACCCTAATTTGGAAAAAAGAGAGACCAAAGGCTGAAAGCCCCCAATCCATTCGATTCGACTTACCCTAATTTCATAATCTCCCTCACTTATACCAACGTCGTCGGTCATTGCAGTTGGCTAAGCTCGATTGCCTCCATTCACTAAGCCAAATTGTTGTTTGTGAAAAAGATGGTGATGTGCTATCCCTCAACGCCGAAGAAGATGGCGATGACACTTGGATGTTTCATTGCCGGTGCTACCATTTTTGCTGTTGGAATACATCTGTCTTATGTCAACGTTGCGCCTCAACAAGCTCGAACCAAAGCTCGTTATGAATATGTCAAAGAACGTCTCATCAAGAAATATGGCAAACTCTAGCCACTCTTTGAGCTTCTACCTCTGCAACATAATAACTAGTCTTTCGTGGAGATTTTGATTCATTTTTTTCCTCTCTTTTTTTTTTTTTGTTGATGAACCAACTGGCCGGTTTAGATTGAATTCTATGAAGACAAAGAAGTTTGATTTCTACACGATTATTGATATTGTTATTAGTAAGGTGCATGTAGTTACAGAATTCTATTAGCATTTGTTTGCAATAACATCTATAATTCAGATGTTCTTTTGCGTTCCAGTGACTAATAATTTTTCTGATTAAATTTTGATTTTGGAACTGCTGCTTTGTTGAGTTTCGTATGAAAAGTTTTTTTTTTTTATATAAGATTTCGTATGAAAAGTTGTTTCTACTGGTTTCAACTTTCAACTAAAGTAAGAGAACAAAATGATGACGTGAGTGGTACTATATTACAATAGAATTTAAGATTAGACAACGAAAGTACCCAAAATGCCATAAAACATCTCAACATCTCAATTTCATATTTCCTTGGCACACATGCCTTGAAACATGAATGAAGCACTTTTGGAAAAGAAAAAAAAAAAAAAAAAACACGTTCAAACAGGTTCCAGTAATCAATCACAGACGCTTAACGAAAATATTTTTGTTCCTTGTTTAAATAACAAGTAAAATTAGATCTGGCAGAGAAATAGCTTATTCCAATCGACTTATGGATAACCACGAGTTTGTGATATCAATGACGTGGGGTATATTCAGGCAAGAGCACAATACAGCCCTTAAGAAACAAAATAGGGATAATTTGCCTAATGATCACATTTTCATGAGCGTCGTCGTTTTTATTTCAGTAGTTCTCATCCGAAAAACCATACATACTGTATCCTGAACAGGAAAATGTAAACAAAGCTAACCATAAATGAAAGCATATCCAAAGAAAACTGTAATTTAATAATAAGATGCGACTTTTGAACATTCACTATAACATTAACACGGAAAAATTGGACACCTTCGATGGGTCATTACACAGATCGAGTTCAAAACTTCCACTATTAGAGAACTATCAAAATGGGAAAACACTCCCCAACCTAAAATGACATAACAACAAAACTTCCACTATTAGAGAACTATCAAAATGGTAAAACACTCCCCAACCTAGAATGACAAAACAACAAACGTTTAGGCAGCTCCACCAGCTCCCTTCCCCTTCTTCCGCTGGAGTTTCTTCATGTAGAACTCTAGTTCTTTGCCTTCCAAGATATATCTGTTACAAATAGACATTACCAACATAACTTAGTAGAAATAGACAGCAAGTGTGACCCACAATTTATAACGATGAACAACAATCAAGCAAAGAAACAATTAATATATGTTGCATTCTTCTTCTACAGAAACAACGCAAGGATACGAACATAGACACATACAAGTGGATTAAATGACATACCCATCAGCACGACCACATTGGCCAGGTCGTGATGCGATACAGGCCAAAAGACGACCACCACCAAATTGCTCTTCAATATGAGGGTCAAGTGTTCGGTTTTGTTGACGCTTCTCCAACTTCCTTACTACATGGTTGCTCTTCTTCACCTCCTCAGTAGGAGCATCAGCCTCCTATATTCCAAAAGGCCAGGCAAAGCACAGCAAAAACACCATCAAAACCATATATAATTCACCATATTCAAGTTGGTTCATAAAATAGTACACCCAGAAAAAAATACTTTTCTGTGCCGAATCATAACCACATTAGGTTCTCACATGTAGATTAACTTAAAGGAATTGTGCTTACAAAAACAAACCACAAGGTAACGAGAAAAATACACACATCCATAGAAGCTCATCAATAACATCATAATAAATGGAACCAACGTATTTTTTTAATTATTGAAAAATAGTATATAGTTGGTTGCTCAAAAGAACAATAAGCTACAAAATCAGCCAGGAAAATCAATAAAATAAGTACCAACCTCTCCTTCCTTCTTGGAAGCAGCAGTGGTTTTCTTCTTGCGTCCAATATCAACACCATAATGTTGGAGGTACCACTGTTTGAAAGGAGCTGCATCAACCTGAACTATGGCAGTCTTCACCAAAGTTTGAGTACGGACCAGCTCATTGTTAGATGCATTATACACCACATCTAAAATACGAGTTTTTCTGGTCACAGCCTCACTACCCCAGGAGTAGTTTCCTGTGTCAAGCCTCAAAGCACGCCATTTCACATTGCCACCACGAACCCTAACCCTTCTTACCGTCTTGTTGCTTGAGAGCTTTGTGTTTGCAGGTTGCCTTCCAAGCTCATACCTTAGGAATAACACAAATGCACCATTCAGCTATTGATATATAGCTACAAAACTGATACTCGTATTTATTGGACTTAGCTTTCCATTAAGATCACTTTGACAAAGACAAACAACAAAAATATTAAAATTAACAAACCCACATGATTTCAAATTGCAGATGCTAATTTCCAAGGGTATGGATAAAATTATGAGCAAGAATACAAAACTAATAAAGCTCATTAGTCTAAAATACGTCCGTTCCAAACTTCAACATTAAACTTAAGATAGCTCCATAAGAAGACGATAATCCAATTGCAAAAGAAAACAAACCTCTGCTAATTGAAAACTTCAAATGCGGCGTTCAAAATTATAACAAAAAAAAAAAAAAAGATTCAAGGTACAAATGAAACCATGCAAATCAAAAGGAAACTTATTTCTACCAAAGTTTCTCAGCATCCAAAGAGAGCAATAAAGCCAAACTCAAAGCCAATACTTACTTTCTCTTCTTCCTCCAAGCCTTCTTCTTGCCTCCAGTGGCACGCCTCTTGTGCATGGAATCCCGAGAAATACCTATGAATTATACAAAAAATTATGATTAGCATATCCCTATATGCATCAAAACGTTAAAATTGGGAGCAATTGATACCATTGGGGCAATTCGAAGAGTCATTACGGAAATGTAATTAATTATGAAGTGATTAAAAATAAGTTTACAGTGAACGAAAAATACCCATCTTGGCGGGTGAAGGGCTCTAAGAGCTAAGCGAGATACGGACGGCAAAAACTCGGCAGAGGAGCCTAGGGTTTGAGACCGAGAAAGTTAAATGAGTCCAGTCAGGTTTAATTACTATTGAAACCTTACCATCATCGATACAATTAATATTCGTTGTTGACAAGAGGAAGGGTATGTTGAGAATTTCACATCACTACTCCATACGAGTTACAAATCAAGCAATTATGGGCTTTTCAATCACCCTGTCGTTCGGCCCATTTATATAATATTAGCCTCAAAACTAGATGGGCCTAGTACTACTTTTTTTTTTTGTTACAAATATTCTGGTACGCCAGATGAAGATCAGACGACCGTATTTGACTCCAACGCCCACCAAATAGCAGTACTTTGACTATTTACAATCATAATCTCTATGTTTTAGGAGGAAAGCTAGCAAGTTGGACTGTCGGACGTCGTATGGAATAATGGAACCCTATTTACAATCCCTCATTTCTCCCGCAAAAATTGAAGTAAATCTACTCAGTGACTCAGATCGCTGAAAACTTTTCAATCAAATTTATGCAACATAGCAGTTATTGATACATTGATAGGAGTCGAGAATGGGATTTTCATTGTTGTCATCGCTGGGTTCTTATGTTTCCCTAGGAAATTATCATGCAAGGAATGTAAATTTTCAAAATTTAAGTGATATAAAGACAATGACTGCTAGCTTCAAACTCTCAAAGTTCTCGTCTCGCGCAGGAAGGCTCATTTCGAGCAAGCTCGAATCATTAGAGTCTGATGAAAGGACAAGCCCACATGAGGTAACCCAAATCAAGTCCCCTTCAGTGAATATGCTTTGTTTAGAATTTCATTTCATTATTTACTATTCAGGAAAAGTAGCCATCTTTGTGCCTTCGATTACATTTTCAGATTTTGGTATTTAATTTCTTACATTGCTATACTTGTTGGATTGATGTATTATCGTTGCTATTTCACATAAACTCTTGGTCGTTCTTTGTAGTGGCATACTTGTTATATTTTATGAATACCAGAAATGCTGATGCGCCAAATTGGTCTTTATTGTTTGAAAGGTCAGAAAAGAAATAGAACAATGCTATGAACTCATAAAAAGGCTTGGGAGGGGAGTTGTTTATTTGGGTTCAGCTAGGACTGGACCTGGTCATGCACATTACTCACAAGCACAAGAGTTGGGTAAAGAGGTAAATCATTTTTCCTGGATAGGAATACAGGTCATCAGAGGTAATGCCAGACGTGGCATGACTACTAATGACTGCTTTGCTTCTCCATGATTCATTGTTTGGCAGGTAGCAAACCTTTTGGACTGTACTTCGTGGACAGGTGCTGGTCCAGGGCTGATGGATGCAGCTACTAAAGGTGCTTTACAAGCAGGAAAACCAGTAGGTGGATTTAAGATACGCAAAGAAGCTGGTGAATGGACTGCATCGAAATTCCATCCATACTTACCTTCAGAAGTGTATCTTACATGCAGGTATTATCAGCCATGGTACTGCTTAAAAGTGTAAACTCTACAGAACTCTCTAAGACCAAGGTAGTCTTTGGTCATGTTTGATTGGCAGTACCGGAATGAAATTCTGGTATTTATTTCTTTGATTTGACTATTAATACGAAAAGAAAATGGATCAATTCCATTAGGAGAATGAAAACTCATGCCTTTGGAATGCTATGTTTTCTTTTCTTATTTGTATTCTTCTTACCATTTCCATTACTTTTCCTTACACAAATCAGACATGACCTCAAAGCTTTGTAAATGCAGGTTTTTATCTGCTAGGAAGCACGGATTGGTCGATTCTGTAGTACGGAGCAGTAGTTCTGATAGAACTGCTGTTGTTGCCCTTCCTGGTGGAGTTGGGACTCTAGATGAGATGTTTGAAATGTTAGCATTAATTCAACTTGAACGAATTGGATCAAAGTTTCCAGTTCCATTCTTGTTGATGAACTATGACTCGTATTACTTAAAGCTGCTCGACTTTCTTGATGATTGTGAGGACTGGGGAACCCTGTCGAAAGGAGAGATTTCATCTATATGGAAGGTTTGTGACAACAATTCAGAGGCCTTAGCTTATTTGGCAGAGTTTTATAGTTTGCCTCTCAAGCAAGAAGGTAGGAATGTGTGTAAGTGAGTTATCCGGCTTCCATTGAACAGCATATTGATAAAGGATTGGCAAATGGTAATTGAGATGTTACTCTGTATTCTGTAACCTATTTTGTTGTATGTGCAATGGATGGTAGTGATTTCAAAGCCGTTGTAAAGTCTAACGCAAGTTAAGAATGTTTCATCAAATAAATGTTTTGCTGTTGATGCAATTTCCACATGTTATGATTGATGTTATCGCAAGTTAAGCGTGGTTCATAATTTTAAGTTATTGTTTGTTACATGCTGCAATATCCATTCCATTTCATTTCCTGCCTCATTGATTATGGTTAATTATGAACATGTTCTCATTCAGGATGAGGACATATTTTTTTGTTGCTTGTCCTTAAGCTAGATTGCTATTTCTCGGTTTACCTTACATGATTGTTGGAAAGAGAAATTGTTGTTGGTTTTGGCATCGATTTTATGCTAACCGTGTTGCTAGTCATTTGGTTAGTTTATTTTTTAAATTATGCTTCGTGTATAGTTGATGTTAGAATCATTAGTTTGTATTGTGTTTCTTTTAAATAAAATTTCTCTCTTGTGACAAAAAAAAAATGCTTTTAAAGGTGCACTATGGTAATATAGATATAAATGATACCGTATAAAAGTCATAATATATTTTTACAAGAGTATACACTTTTTTCAAGGGAGAAGTATATACGCTCTTATGAGATTGTATGAACCATGGACAACAAAATCTTGCAGTATATAACAAACAAACAAGATTAGCAAGAAAGCCTTGTATAAAAAAGATATCAAAAGGTCTTATATAATATTATATTTAAAAGTTAACATATGTAAAATGTACGAAGTCAAATCTACCAAAACAATTAAGTGTCTAAAAATGTTCGATCCTCTAGGAACAACACTGATCACACTAAAAGTGCTCAAATAGATAGGGAAGCTTTCAATAGTATGGATGATAAGGGTAACTATGAAGCATGTTATAATTGGGATAATAGGGTGCCATAGGAGGTTGATTAATACAAGGGTGATTATAAGATAGATATCCATGTCCAAAATAAGGGTCCATCATATGATAAGGGCCCGTTTAGTTGAATGTAATGGAGTAGGTAATGTAATAGAATGAGTCCATTACAATGTTTGGTTAGATTCAACGATAGAAATGTAATGTAATTCATTACGTTAAACGGTGGAATTGGGATTACAAACCTGAGAACAAGGAATTGGAATTCCTTTACGTCCTTTCTGTTTTTTTTTTTTATTCGTCCTTTCTGTTTTTTTTTTTTTAATTCGTCCTTTCTGTTTTTTTTTTTTAATTCGTCCTTTCTGTTTTTTTTTTTAATTCGTCCTTTCTGTTTTTTTTTTTTTTAATTCGTCCTTTCTGTTTTTTTTTTTTTCCTTTCTGAAATTGAATAATTTTTTTTTACATTTTTTGTGCTAAATTTTTTTTTTGTTAATTTATGTAATTAATGTATATGAAATTGTATTTTTTTTAAATTGTATTTTTTATTAATTATTATTATAAAATTATATTTTTTTATTAATTTTTGTTATGAAATTGTATTATTTTTGAAATTTTATTTTTTGAAATTGTATTTTTAAAATAATTATATAATTTTTTTTTTATATTCCATTACATTACAGTTGTCAAACCAAACACTGTAATACTGATTCCTTTTTTATTACAGTGACTAAACCAAACACTGTAATCGTAATACTGATTCATTTACATTACATTCCATTACGATTACGATTACGATTACGATTACATTCCAGCGAACCAAACGCCCCCTAATGGTCTAGTGATCCATAATTATGGTAGTCTAAATGATAAGGCCGATGATGATCTGCTACTACTCTTCCATATGAATGAGCTTTATACTGATCTTCAGTCCCTATCCAACTCAGTTCAGCATCTTTTCCAGCTTTCAATATCTTCTTCAGTACATTTGTCGGATTTACTTTTCCTGATATGTATGCCATTCCTTGTTCTGCATCTATGCTATATGTTGCTCCTATATATAATTTAATTCCAATATTTAATTTAAAAATAAATAAATAAATTTTTTTTTTTAATCAAATAGACAAACATGTAAAAATACATATTACATAAAAATTAACATACCTTTTGACTTTTTTCAGAACCTTTCTCATCGTTTTGTGCCAACCCTCGGATTTGGTATCTACTTTCATTTCACATGTTTGCATAGAAATAAACCATTATGGTAGAGAAACCTTTCACTAGGTTAGAACTAGCAAAGAATAAAACATGGAGGAAGAAAATTAGCAGAGATCACATTAATTAATTAGCCATAGAAACAAAATTAATTTAAGGATCGATGAATGTTAATTAGAATCTAACCATGTAAGAACTAGACGCCATTTAAAAATACAAAACTCTGAAGAGACATTATTGTTTGGTTTGATGTAATATGTAGGAATGTGTGATATTTATATATAGAGTTTTCTGAGGTTAACTTTGTGGGGTTTGTTTGCCGGCAGAATTTTAATGGAGATATCGGTTGAAATATAAATATAAACTTTTTTATATACAAATTTAAATAAAATTTCAAGTGCATAAATTTAGTAGTTTATTACCATTTATTAAAAAACGGTAGGTATACAGACATTAATTATAAAATTTGATTGAAGAAACATCTTTGATCGGGCTATTTAAAGTAGGATAAAGATACTCCGTCTATATGGTCTGTTAATATAGTTTTTGATTCTTTCGCGGGTGCACAGTAAGGTCTTCCAAAATTAATGCAGGATTTTATTTTCTTGTATTGTAAGTAATTTCCGTTTCTCATGGTACATATATACACAGACCTATTGATTCCGTTTGAAACTGTTTTTTTTTTTTTTTAAGTTAAAAATATTTTTAAATCAATTATAGTATTTTTAAAAATATTCGACAATTTTATTATTGAGAAATACTTTTAAAAATTTAAGGTATATTATTTGATTACTTATTTTTATGATAAATAATTTTAAATACATATTTTTATTCTAAAATAATTATCAAAATATCATTTAAATGATTTCTAACTTTTATCTCAAACATTCAAATATTTATCTTAAAAATAATTTTAATTAAATTATTTTATTTTAAATCATTTTTCTTAAAATTACTTTTTTTAAAGTACATCTAAACGAGACACGTATAACATTGTTCCCTTATTAACCACTAACAGACAAAAATAATCTCCAAAAAAACAAACTAAAATAATATTTATCAATACCCATAAATATTTAATTCAAGAGAAAATCATCCATATAAACGGCTATAATTCAGTATTACGAATAGTCAACTAGCTACGTGTACACTTGTTTTGAAAAAATGACACTATAATGATAAAATGGTCTTTTTATGTCCTACATTTTTTTTCTTCTATTTTCTAATTAAAAAAATTGGCTTAACAATTATTTATGCTAAGTCTTGATTTGTTAAAAATAGCTGAAAAAAGTGAAATAAAATAAGCTACTACACTTTTTAAATACACTTTTTTAAAAACAAGTAAATTATATTACTCGCAAAATATAATCAATAATCCTAAATGCTCAGTCACCTACTTCTCCCCTTCATAAAATTGCGAAACAGCTACGCACATAGAAATTTATTTCGTTATGCCACAAATATGACCCCTTTTGTCCAAAAAAGCTAACACTAAGGTGGTGTTTAATAGAGTGTAAAGGAACATATAATGTAATTGATTCAGCACATTATATTATTTAGTTTGCTCAAACACATGTAATATAATGTAATCAATTACATCTGAAATTGTAATAAGGATTACACATCCAATAACACTGAATGAGGATTACATTACTGAACAGTAACATTTATTTCCAGAAACGCGTAACAGCCAGTTCCGGCCAAAACGTCCGTCGCGTCGCGTCCCGTCCCTGCGGTGGCGGCGTCGTCGTCCCATCCCGTCCATAGGCCTCCTCGGCGTCCGTCGTCGTCCCATCCAACGAACCAAACGTCGCCCAGCTCACGTCGCCCAGCTCGCGTCGCCGTCTAGATCACGTCCCGTCCAGCTCGCGTCGCCGTCCAGCTCGAGTCCCGTCCAACCGTCGTGCACCAGCGCCATCCAGCGAACCGTCCCTCGCCATTTTGGGTTTCATTTTTTTTATTTAATTGTATTTTTTTAAAATTGTATTTTTTATTTGAAATTGTTTTTTTTTTTTTTTTTTGCTGAAATTGTATTTTTTATTAAAATTGTTATAAAATTGTATTTTTTCTGAATGTATTTTTTTTTTTAAATTGTATTTTTTTTTTCTGAAATTGTATTTTTTTAAAAATTATATTTTTTATTAATTTTTGTTATGAAATTGTATTTTTCTGAAATTTTTTTTTTCTAAAATTGTATTTTTTTTAAAATAATTATATAATTTTTTTTCTATTCTATTCCATTACAGTAGTTAAACCAAACACTGTAATACTGATTCTTTTTTTAATTACAGTGACTAAACCAAACACTGTAATAATAATACTGATTCCTTTACATTATATTCCATTACGATTACAATTACGATTACAATTACAATTATGATTACGATTACGATTACATTCAACGAACCAAACATGACCTAACATCATAAGCAAAAGAAAAAAAAAATTAACACTACCTTTGTCTCTCTCTCTCTCACCATGGACACGGTTGAGAGTTGATACTATGGATGGTCATCTTAACACTAAACATACAACAGGTCTCGTTGGTTTACTACAGTGTTATCACGATAAAGATATTGGTAATAATGGAAACAAGCAAAAATATATGAATGATTTCCATACCCAATTCAGAAATAAAAATAGAATTTCCACCAAATCATTTACAAAGAACATAACCATCTGACATATTCCGCCAGAACGGGAAAGGAAACACATTTTGAAAACAATAAAGCCATAAATGACAAACCCAAAATTCCTCAGTAGGCAGTACTAGAAATGCCCTTGCTGCGTTTCTTCAAGGACTTGCAGAAACAAGAGAAAGATCCGCTTAGTTCATCTGGAAGAGGAAGTGGAAGTACTAAGAAGGGTCGTGCATGGTACTGTTCCTTTGTCTTTCTTGCAGGAAATGAACAGGCCAGAGCAGGCTGTTGCTTGTTGAGGCCCTCAAGGATAAATGAGAATGCTCCGAAAGTTAGGCAGTTTTGTAAAAGGGCCTGAGGCGCACCTGCAAGATAAGTGAAAAACAGCTCATTTGTATTAGATGCATTCAAACCAAAAACCTGTGAATAAATAATGCAATCAAAGATTAAATGACAGGAATCAGGCAAATGTCTTCGATAGTGTGACTTTTTGGTATATCTCTTGATATGAAAGCGGCAGCTGGTTATGAAAATCAGTACAAAAGTGACTCAATCTGGTGGTCTACTTGTTTTTCCCACTTAATTCTTGCTCATTTTTTTGGGGGGTAGGATGCCAGAGAAGAGATAAAGATTGAAATTCAAGAATGAAATCATATCATTGGGTTTATAACATACCTGGAAAACTAAGAGCAAGACCAGTGCAACATCCTGCTACTCCGGCATTAAAAACTGCAAAGGTAGAAAACATGGTTACACTACAAATGGGTGTATGACCTCAAAGCAACAAATTCATATTTAAGAAACATACTATCGTCCTTTCCTCTAAGCCTCTTCAAAATGCAGACAACCAGACTGTGGACTCCTGATAAAACTGCAAATGTCTGATAGGCAAAAAAAGAATAGGATAAACTTTCACAAGTGACAACAACGAAATTAAATTTAGAGGCAAACTTAGCCGAGTCAACTCCTTATAGTTGATGTGTAACAACTATAATCAAAACAGTAAGTCATACCTTGGCAGAAGACCCTGCCTCTGCAAAGGATCCTTTAAAGCCCTTTTTCTTCACAAGTCCAGCACCTTAGTATATACATATTTAGGTTTTTAGAAGTCATATCAACATTATAAGGTAAAAGAAATCATTTTAATTGACTGCATAGACTAAAATTGAATTGCATGTTCAAGCGTCGCTTTTCCATTAAACTATCTTTATACATTTTCATATCACCTTGCAGCATCAGCTTGATTAAATTCTAAGTGAACAAAACCTAACCTTGCTCAAGTAGCACAAAATAAAGCCAAGCATTATACCAGAAATCCAAGATAAGCAAAGTTCAAGCATCATGATTTGTATGTAGGTGCTACGACTTTGTGTGTCATCATCAATTAAGGACACAATGAGATAAATAGAGGTGCCTACAAAATTGATCTTAGCACACAATAACGTAACCTTGGACTTGAAATATTTCACCTCATAACAAGAAATTCAACAATAACAAAGTGAAATGCCCAAAAATCCTTTATATAAAATTGATACAGGGAAGCTCGATCTTAGCACACAATAACTTAACCTTGGACTTGAACTATTTCACCTCATAAAATTGAAATTCAACAATAACCAAGTGAAATGCCCAAAAGTCCTTTATATAAAATTGATACAGGGAAGCTCGATCTTAGCACACAATAACTTAACCTTGGACTTAAACTATTTCACCTCATAAACATGAAATTCAGTAGTAACCAAGTGAGATGCCCAAAAATCCTTTACATAAAATTGATACAGGGAAGCTCGATCTATTGTTCTATGAATCTATGATTTCCAGCAAAAGAATCACAGAACTAACAATCAATCAAGCAGCTTTAGCGCTTGTTTTCCACATACCGTTAAACTCTCAGAATTATTGAACTATTTTACTGAAATAGCAATTATAGAATCAAACCTGTCAAGATTAGCCAGATATTAAGTCATATTGCAAAACCCAAATCATTAGTTCAACAAAGATAATAACTAGTATAGTCTGAAGAACTCCGTAAGGGGAAAACTATGCGTTAACATTATGTTCGGAATAAGAACAATCAATTCAATGTCCATGTATAAGCAAATAAGTGAACAACCAAGAGTCACTGAAATTCATTAGCATAAAATAAGATATATATTTAAAAATAATACTGCTGTTAATCGTTCGTATACTAATAGATACAAAACAGATAGATAGAGAGTGGACCATATCCAAATATCGATCCCATGAAAGCGCCTCCGGCAGAGTCGCCGACAAACCTGAGAAGACAGACTGGGGGGCCATTTGTGGAAGCAGGGGCCAAGGCATTTGAGGGATTAGAGTTAGGATTTGAACTGACCTCAGAATAAGAGTCTGGCATTTGAGGATCCGATATCGTTACCATGACCCTCTAACCCTAAGCAGAATAATCAAACCCGTAAGCCGTAACAGAGGCAAAGGTCTGTCAGCTGTGTGTCTAAGGAGATTTTACTTTTTCGATTTACTCAACACAGTATATTCACTGTTAGGTTCGTCGATAATAATAAAAATGATAATACAAATAATTAAAATTATTCATATGTTTAATTAACTGCTAAATTTAAATATAATGTAGAATATTTTCTACCGTATATATATATATATATATTTGTATAATTATTTATTATTTTATTTTATTTAAAAATAATTTTTTTATTTTTATTTTATAAATATTATTTTAATATTTATTATTATTTTAATTCAAATAAATATAATAATAATAATATTATTATTTTTATTTAATTTTATTCTTATTGTCATTTTTATTACATTTTTATTCTACAAATACCTTAAAGTGTGTAAAGAAAGTTATTCTATGGTTTTATTAAGATAGAAATAAAATAAAAATGTTATAAATTTAGAAATCATTCTAATTAATTATTTCTTTATTCTATACAAAAATTCTTTCTCCTAAATTTACAAAGTATAATTATAAAATTATTATTTATTTATTATTATTATTTTTGAAGAAGTAAATTAATATTTTTATTTTTATTCATTCTTTAGTAAACATAATAAAGAGAATGAGTTATACATTCAATTTTCTCTATATTTTAATTCTTTTTTTTTTCTCATTCTAATAAATTTATATTATGAATTAATAAACACATTCTTATAACCTAATAGGTAAAGGATTAATTACGAGTTTTTTTTCCTTTTCAAATGTAATAGTACCTTTGTTCTCTTTCTCTTTTTTAAATAACTATAACTTAAACTCCAATTTTATATATTTTATGCATTTAAATAAACTACATATTATATTATATAGTCATAAGTTATTGACTAATAATTTTGCTGTCCAGTAATTTGACAATACTTAAAAAAAAAATTTATATATTAAAGATATAGTTTAATATAATAATTTTTTGATTAAGTAGAATAAAGATATTAATTTTATAAAATTTTAAATAAATACAAAAATTAAAGGTTCGTCAATGGGGGAGTGAGGAGGGCAAGAGTTGGTCTCCCAGGTGGGGAATGGGGTGTGGTGGTTGTTGGTAGGGTTAGGGAGTAGGATTCGTTGGAGGAGTAGGTTGAGTTTTCTGTTTTTGATTTTTCTATTTTTAATTGGTAGTATTATTTATATTTTTATATAAGGTATTTAATTAAGATAATATATATATATATATATATATATATATATATATAATTTGGAATGATAGTATCAAATGTCATATAATATAAAAATTTATATTTTGTGTTAGATTAAAATTTTATGCATAAAGTGCACATTTATGTGCAAGTACATTTAGAAATAAAAATAGATGTTAATTTTACGAACAAAAAGTTTATTTCTACGAAAATTTCAAACTTATTTGGTGCTTTATTTTTTATTCTAAAAAAAGTTAAAAGCAATTTTCTAGACTATCGTATCTCTTTTCTCTCCCTCTTGGTTTGATCAAACAATTCTTATTAATTATACGAAGCTTGCTTTCTCTTGATGTTTAGCGAATCGTCGTTTAAACTTGTATCTCATTATCACACCCAATCTTTTGTTTCTCACCATACATTCCTCTAATCTTATTTATTTCATTTGGTTAATTTCAATGGTTCAAGAGGCTACTTGTTTTTCTTGAGCAATAGTTTCAGTCTTTCAAAAGAAAAGGTTGATTTTAATTGTAGTTAAATGGTTGTATTAATTTCCTTAATGTAATTGATGATTTAATCAATTGAACAATAATTCTCTTTCTAGGCTATTTATTTTTCTGGAGCAATAATTTTCTTTCTCCTTCAAAATGTCTCTAATTCATTGACTCACTGCCATCTTTTTAAATTAAAATTTCAGTCAATTTGTTAAAAGACTACAAAAATTTATAGTTTTCAAATTTGATTTATTGCTTCATAAATTGATTTTTATACTTTAAAATACCCAAATCAAATGCACTAAAGCAACAATAATTCACTGACAATCTTCATTTTCGAAAACGACTATACTTTAAATTGCAGATGAACTAGAATCTCTAGAAGTATAGATATGAATAAATGCAAATAAATTCAACAGTTATCTAAGTTTTTATTTTATTTCAATAAGCTTGATTTTCATTAATATCGATCCTTAATTTTGTGTTCTCAAAGCTTCATAATCATATGAAAATGGTTAGAAAAAAGGGCATGTGGAACAAACAAGTACATATATATAAAATAAAATAAAAAAGAGACAACAGAAATGTCATTAGCTCTGCCATGTGAGTTGAAAAATTGTTAGCTATGAGAAATGTGAGGCCAAGAGCAGAGAGGGAGATTGTGTGATGAAGAGAATGATTTTTTTTTTTTTTTTTTTTTTAAAAGGGCAAAATTGCCAAATATGTAAACAATTTAAACCTTAGCGTGGTTATAAACTTCTTGTTTGTAGAGTTATTTGTCACCCTTATTCTATTATTTTACATTTTAAATTAGATTTAATCATTAACTAACATATCATTTATTATATACAACAATTTTTTATATATATCAAACAATATTTTATTATAATTCAAACTTTTGACTTGAAATAAATGATGAATGAATTTTACCATCAAATTATTAAGTGAATATATGACATCATGTTGACACAATATTTGGCTTTTGGTTATTTTTGGAATTTTTTTTTTTGGCTTGAGGAGAGTTGTTTTAGAATTAATTAGTTCATACTACATAGTACACCCAATAATTTTTAGGAAAATTATTAAAAATAATGCCCATAAAATTTATAATAATAAAATTAATACTACGATAATATTGAACGTTTAATTTGAACGGATAATATTGAATGTTCAACATTAAACAGGTCTAAATTATCGTCGTTTAATTCTAATTGAACGGATGTTCAAAGAAAAATGATATATTAATTATTTTTTTAATTGTTAAAATATAAGTTTGAACACAATGAGTGATATTTTTATTATTACAAGTTTTGAGGGTATTATTTTTGTTATTTTTCTTAATTTTTAACATAAATCAGACACATATTTAAATATTTTAAATAAGTTTAATTAAAGTTAAATAAATTGAGTTGTAAACGAGTAGCTTATTGGTTGGATCTAAGTTGGTATTAAATGGATTATATCAAAAAAAAATAGTTGATTTATGTAGGATCTATTAACAAAAATTATAATATAATTCGTAAATTAGACATAAACTCAAAGCTTTTAATTGGGTTTGTGTTAAAATTAAATACATTAAGTCATAAACGAGTTAACTCACTCCGTTCTATTTATTAAATAATAAATATGTTAAGTCTGAATTGGGGCTTAATAGTTGGGATAAAAAAGAGTCGGCCCCTGTTGTTAAAAGCTCTACTCCATAGTTCTCTAACGAAATTAACCCATGTGGCCAAGCGGCCATTTTTGGATGAATAAACAGACCCGGCCTGTCGTCGAAACATTTCAAGTATTAATTCTTGGTTTTGTCGTCCTACTAATTTTCCCCCCTAAATTTTATCTTAAATCGTTTTTATTAGTTAGTTCAAGGGAAAATTGAGTTACCAATACAAAGTGATCAGTGATCAGTACTGTACAAATATTGATATTTATATAATTGTAATAGTAATGTGTATATTAATTAAAAATGTTGAATATGCGGTGTTTGTATATACATATTAAAGTCGGTAAATGTACTCATTAATTACTGTTATTATGATAGTTCTGTTTGTATATTGGAAAATACTTGGAGTATAGAAGACTCCTTAGTGCAAGTATATCCAGTGTTTTGGTTAATATTTTTTACCAAATCATAATAGGGTGATTTGATCAGTAATTTTTTTAAGAAATATGTTTAGTTTTTATTAACTATATTAATATTATGGTTTTTTTAGTGATTAATGACGGGAATCACTTGATAAGTTGAAAAACATTGTGTGTTGTTATTCTATTTTATTTATGGACCATTAATTCTATCACATCCACATAATTTATTTTAAAAACATATTATATATATAACCACCCAATATAATATGGGATAATGATTAATGTATCTTATTAATATCATCATGTAAGATAGAATTTGCTATCATTATTACTACATTAATTTATTCAATCCCCTCTATTCTTATGCATAATTGTGTGTTTGAGTGTTTACATTGATCGGTTCCATATAATACTAGAATGTGATGCAGTTCATAGAATATTAGGCTAAAGGACTCCTACACTTCTCTAGCTATTAGCTTATTTGGGTAGAAGGATTTTTTTTTTTTTTTTTTTGCTAAAGTGGATTGTTCATATATAAGCAAGTTTTAAACTTGCAAGAAAACGGTCTAAATAGCTAAAAATTGATTGTAAGATAATATTTTTATAACTAACAAAATTAGGATGAAAATTGTGGTTTTAGGTACCAATAATTTAGATAGATTACACAAATGTACTTTAAGGCTAATAAACAACTACAATTAATTATAAATATATTTGTCGCATTATTCTCTATACACTCTCACTATTTTTTTGTGATGAATTGAATCAACAAAATCATCACATATAATTTACGTAAAAGATTCAAACAATACATCTGGTTTTAATTTTGCAAATCACCATCTCTCAATCAAATTGAGGAAATATCACACAGCAGCTTTGAAAACAAGAAAAAAACAAATTGTACAATTTTTTGCAGAAACTATGATCTGACTTGTATATATGAAATAATTCATTAAAATATATAAAAGATATAAAATAGAATAATCTTCTTCTACAAATATTTGTCTGTGTTAATTTCCTTTTCATACTTTCTTGAAACTTCTATAACGGTTGATTCTTAAATTGTAATAGAAACTTTGAACTTATATTTTTGTTTATGTAATCTATTTACATCACAAGTATGTAACAGATTACATTGTATGTTATACAAGTTTTTTTCACATATAAATATATAATCCATCTACATATTATATCACAAATATGTAACAGTATGTAATTTGTTATATGGCATGTATGTAACTTGTATTACATACACATATGTGATATGTAAGCTATTACATATCAATATAATATGTATGTAACTTGTCTTACATACATATAAGTGATATGTAAATTGTTACATACCAATATAACATGTATTATATAGATATGTAAACTCACTGTACATGTATGTCGTTGTACATACAGTATGTAAATAGATTTACATACTAATATAACATGTATGTAACTTATATTACATACATATATGTGATATATAAACTGTTACATACTAATATGACAGGTATGTAACTTGTATTACATACATATATGTGATATGTAAATTGTTACATACTAATATGACAAGTATGTAACTTGTATTACATACATATGTAAACTCATTGTATATATATGTAACTCATATTACATATGTAACAAGTATGTAACTCATATTATATAACAGTATGTAACAAGTTATAAGTATGTAACAGTATGTAACAAGTTACATACTCATAGTGCAGGTATATAACTCATATTATATA
Organism: Elaeagnus macrophylla; assembly: GCA_029378325.1. Taxonomy (NCBI): domain Eukaryota; kingdom Viridiplantae; phylum Streptophyta; class Magnoliopsida; order Rosales; family Elaeagnaceae; genus Elaeagnus; species Elaeagnus macrophylla. Next base: position 18,172,502 of record CM055646.1, on the reverse strand, counting down.
CATTAGATCATGAACAACTTCATTTAATGAATTCTCCAACCTAAGACTCAAATAAGAGGTTAACTCAATATTAATTTTTCTATTCTCCAACCCAAGACTCAAATAAGTGGTCAACCTAATATTAATTTTCCTTCCTTTCTTAGTTGGCTATATATTCATATGTTATTTTCATGTAACTTTTTATCTATCTACTTAGGACCTCGAGTCAAGAATATGATGTTGAGTTTTTCTATTATTTTAGTTTCCTGAGAAGTGGGTATTGTTACAAAGGCATGAATATTAAACTTCTTAACTTATTTAAATAATAGTAAAGAATAATAAGAACTACGGAGATAAGAAAAATAAAAACTTGAAATTTTCTTACTCATCTGTTTTTGAATTTTGATGATTATCTTATTGTTGTTGGCTTTTCATCTGTTTTCTATTTTAAACAATTTTTAAGAATTAGCGATACAAAGGAATGAGAGAAATGATGGAATAAAAAAAAAAAAAGGAAGAAAGACCGACCTAGTATGTGAAGAGATTAAAGAACAAAAACGTAAATTGATTCGACCAAAACGAAGTCTTAGAGAAGTTACGATAAAATGTAAAAGAACAAAAGACATCAACTAATTCTTAAACTTGTTACTTTTATTTTATTAGAATTTTTTTTTATGTCAATTGAATTACTGGATCACTTCATTGATAAAAAGAATCGTTTTATTAAAAAATGAAGAATTTCTTAGTTGATCTTTTTTAATATTTTAATTACATTCTTTGGTTTTTGAAAAAAAGTAATTTATAGTCATCTTGTTTTTATTAGTTAGTCCTTTTGTGAAAACCCTTTTTTCAAAAAAGAAAAGGACTAAAAGTAACAAGTTTTTTTTTTGTTAAAGACAGTAGGATTATAAAACATTTTTTAAAAAATGCAATAAAATTATTTTTTTCAAAACAATAGGACGTACTGGGAAATCTTTTTTCTAACAAAAACGACGACTATTGCGATTCAAATAAATTAAATGACTATTATGACACAAACGGTCTATATATGTTTGAGGAATATGACAAATCTTCACCGATATTGACATTGCTTCTTTTTTTTCATTCAAAATATTGCTTTTACTTTTCAGCTGCAAATATTTTGATAATTATTAAGGTCGGCATTTTCAACTTGTTGACTGAGTCACAAGTAGCTGGTACAAAACAAAAGAAAAACCAATCAGTGTATTGTACTGCATTGATGTGTATAACTACTCTAGATTATAGTTTTGTAAGCAAATATAAAGGTCTTACATTCACACCAAGGCTCTTCAGATAAATCTGAATCTATTTTCAAAGGGGGCCTTTAATTATTTAGATATTGGGGACCAGTACTTGAACTTTTAATTTCTACAGTTACAGCTCTGCGTGTAATAACCGTTGGCTTTAAAACCGTCCTTTAATTAATTAATGATACTGGACCAACGTAACAGAGTTTCCGTTGACTGAATGATCAAGCCCAAGCTTATTCCATGTGTATACTCCATAGACTCGTAGTATGTCATTTCAATTTTCAAGAGGTCTAGGACAAAATCCATAAGATTGATACCGATCTTGGGACGATCGAGTTAGAAAATTTAGCTGCATGCGAATGCGAATGTGTATTGTTACCTTAAAATCAGTGATTTGCTTAGTAGCTAATGACTTTTACGTTGAACTGGATCGCAATTACGCCACTAGATTACGATCTATACTTTCTCAAATTTTATAAATAATCATGAATAATTTTATTTTAAAATTATACATTGTATTAATAAAATATATTAAAAATATAAGATATTGGATCAAATAATCTAATTATGTTAGAATATAAAAAAAAATATCTTATATTAATAAATAATAATAATATTAATATAATATTTATAAATAATATGAAATTTAATTTTGTTAAAACTTGTGTTCTTTACGTAACATATAAAATTTACAATTTTCAACACATTCTTAATTAGTGTGATATTTTCTCTTTGACTCCTATCATTTTATAAAATCTTAAGGTTTACACAAGTGATAGCGATAGGACTGTTTTTCTTTAATCTTTTGAATTTATTGTTTAACTCGGAGGGGGCACGTACTTAAAGCATTACTGACAGCTATCTCGGGCCCCATTTTCAAAAGAGGTTTTTTTTTTTTTTTTTTTTTTATTTTACTATTATTTGGAGAGAAAAAACTTATTATTAAAATAATACATTTCACTAAATTTAAAGTTCTTCTTTATTATTATATTTACTAAAATTAAGTTTATTTTCATGTAAAATTATACAATTTATGTAAAATTAATTTTCAACTAATTAATTAATGTTTTTGTTCTTACATGTTAAATTATTCTAAAAATAAATTTAATTTATTAGTTAAACACTTTACAAGAAGCAATGAAGTGAAAATTTTGTAAGAATTATTAAAAATTAACTAAGTACAAAGATGTATTTTTTTTGTTTTTGTTTTTGTTTTTATGAATGTAATTTATAATTTTGAAAAATAAAAACTATTATATTTTAGATATATTAATATATTTTCTTTAAATATTACTAATTTTTTAAAAATAAAAGGCCTAAAAATTCTTTCGTTTCTGACCCATAAAAACATGGACCGGTCTTTTTTTTTTCCTCCCTATTATGGACCGGTCCTATTTTAATTTGATCGCATACTTATTTATTTATTTATTTTTAAGTTTGATACTTTATTAATACCTTATTTTTATAAAAAATATATTTTAATTCATTTTCTTTTCAGTACCACTTAAGTTTTCTAGGTTTTAAACATGTATATTTAAAGTTTAATTTCTAATTTTTTTTAAAATTTTTTGGTATATAGTTTTTATGTGATTTTTTTTGCTAGTGATTCTCATATGACTTTTTAAGGATGCAATTTTAATTTTTTTTTTAATTTTTTCCCATTTTTTTAAATCATTTTCTGATTAAAAAAGTGACAAAAAAATGTAAATTTTTTTAAAAATTTTGGACAATTTTTAATTAATTTTTTTTCCTGTCTTGTAATTTAGTTTTTTTTTTTTTTAACGAATTTAGCAACAACGAAAAATAAAATTTTAAAATTATTCTTTTAAAAAGTCACATGAGAACTGTGTACCTAAAAATTAAAGTTTTTTTTTTTTTTTAAATTTGAACTTAAAGTGTACCTTTTTAAAATCTAAGGCACCTAATTTAAAATAAAAGAGATTAAAATATACATTCTATAAAGATAAGAGACTTGTAGAGTATAAAATCTTTTTTTTTTTTTTGTGGGATTTGGTATTCTAATGGTCCCTTATCTTTTTAAAAAGTACATTTTAGCTCATTTTTTTACACCCTATACCTCCTAACTTCTTAAAAGGCATATTTAAGTTCAATTTTTTAACACATAATTCTCATGTGATTTTTAAAGAGGTAATTTTTGAATTTCAATTTTTTTTAAAAAATATGGTTGTTTTTTATTTATTTTTTCTTGAAACTTTAAAATTATTCCCTTAAAAAATTACATGAGAACAATGTGCCAATAAAATGAATTTTTTTTAAAAAAAAAAAATTAAATTTAAATGTGCTTTTTAAAAAATTAAAAAATTTAAGATGTATTATTTAAAAAAAATTAAACTAAAATACAATTTTTATAAAAATAAGAGATTTATGAAATACCAAACTCCTTTTTGGTGAATCATTTTTGCGGGGTTCATTGTATCATATTCTTTAGTTGCAATTATTAGATTAAGAATGTTCCTTTTTGCATAATTTTTTTTATATATAATTTTTTTAATCTTAAATATATATATATATATATATATATATATATATGTTTATTTTTTATTACGCAAATAAATATATATTTTTTAGTTTTATAAAAAAATAAATAATTATTTTTTTATTAAAAAATTTAAATAAAATTAATTAAATCATCGATGATCCAAGAGTTTGTTATAAATTATTGAGATCAATTCTTTATAAGGCAAGATGTCCTATTTTGAATTTTAGCTCTCGCTCTACATTTTTAAAATTGGAGATGGCTGAAACTTTAAGCGTCGAGTAATCCCGATCAGTGGATACAGTTGACAAAGCCACTAACAAATTAAACCCATTAAGTTATAACTTTTTTTTTTTTTTCCTTCTTCTTCCTAAGAACCCATTAAGTAAAACTTAAACTTGGCAAATGATAGTTTACAAGAATATTGGTCGCATGCGTACGGCATGAATGAAGGGATAATGTTCTTATATATATTAAAGCTAATTTTATAAAAAAAAAAAATACAAGAAAAGAAAAGAATGTGGGGTTAGGTGAGTAATTTAAATAAACAGATGCTCTAGAGAAATGCAATTTACAAATTACAAGTCAAAGACCAACCAGTTTATAACAAGGAAGTATGGTACGCGAATCTGCCTGTACACCTAAAATACATGCTTTTTATTCGAGCTTTGTTCATATATATGTGCGTCAGAGTCAGTGTGAACGTTCAAGTTATTAACTTTTTTAAAAAATTATAAAAAATATTTTAACAGAAGTTTAATTTTAAATCCACCTTAATTTTTTAGATCAAACAGTAATAAATATGATTTAAACTTGTGATTGAATTAAGATAAAATAGTAATTTTTTATTTTATTTTATTGTATATATGATATATTATTGCCTGTACAAGCCTGCAAGGTTAACGTTAAACGTATTTGAACTTACTAGTTGTGGAAATAATTTCATTGTGCATTACTATTAGCAAATAAGGTTAGCAGTTTTACTTTTTGTTCTTAATAATTGTGCATTATTTTTTTATTTTTGATCATTCAATCACTATCTACTCAAAATTAAATATATGTATAAAAATAAAATTAGTTTAAATACATGCTCAAAAATAATATTAATAGTCCAAACTTTTATTAAAAGCATAATTTTGATAGTGTTTTGGTGATCGTGGTTGTTTTAATCATTGAAGTTGTTTTTCAATATGTATTTAAAAGAATCAAAACTCAAAAGTAGTACAAATGTCAAAAATAAAAGCATCTTATGCAGCAATTTGTTTTTCTTGGAATATGAATACTCTTGCCCAAGAGCATACGCCATTTACGGTAGTGATGGAAGTTAAAGGACGGAAAAAGTATAATGGGTGGTATAAAGTAGTCGTAATTGGTGAAATATTGCAAACCCTAATTGGGTCCATTCCATCCATCTATATCACCCTATAAAAAGTAAAAGAAAAAGAGAAAAAGACAATGAGGGAGAAAGGGGAAAAAGTTCATCCATCTCTATCATCCATGGCCCACGGGGGACTCTCTAATGGCCAAGCGTCATCTTGAGAGAGAAGGTGAAGAGGTAAAAATAAATAAACAAGTCCCATAATTGATGAGAGTCACAGAGGAAATATCTACTCCTCAAAAGTATAGTTAGGAAATTGGATGGATCATATCATATGAATTCAAAGAGATAGATAAAAGTATCATTCCCTAAAAAAAAAAAAACTGGATCTTTAAAGAAATGTCTTTAAAAATGGCATCTTTATTATTTAGCAAATATCCAAATTGAATATTTTTTCATACCTAGAGTCATAATAAGTAGCAGTTTGATCCTCCACCACCTTATTCAACCACTTTTTGAGTCTTCTCAGTGCAGTACTTTATAAGTCACAGTTCCGTCAACCCAACCAATCTTCGCCTTCTTTAATGGCCGAAATCAACAAAGCCGCCATGAACAATACCTTAACGCCAATCCTGCTCTCTATTCCAACAATCAGTGAATACAGTGTTGTCAAATAATTACCCAAATAACATTTTTAGAACTATAGCGGACAACCCTCATAAATGTAATAAATATAACTATAATTGACGTAATATAATTTTATTGAATATAATTTTATATGAATAATTATAATATCCAATTACACTCTAATTAATACACCATTAAAATATATGACAGACACAAAATATTTGATTTTTTTTTCATAATATAATTATCGTGCATATGTGTAGCTCTATTATCAAAAGAAAATAGGTGCTCATATATTTTTATGCCGAGAATGAGTTCAGTATATTTATTTCATTGTGGTTTGTTTCCTTTCTTTTTCCAGAAAGAGAAACTCACATTCACCATCCAAAGTTACCTAATAATAAAGTGTAGAAGCTGCATATAATAATTAATTGTACTTTAACGCTTAAATTAATATATTCCTTGGGAGCCAAGCCATGAGTGATTCATTTTAGTGAAAATTAAAGCTTGTTTGGATGCAGCAACGCTACAAAAATTGTGATTGTTCAAAACGAGCGACTTAGTTATGAAAAAAAACAAAACACTTTTTACGTTTTTGAAAGTGTCAATACAGATATTAAAAACACCTTTATTTTAATATCAAATGCATGAAAAACACTGGTCCTCTCTCTGTTATTTATTTATTTATTAATTATTCTGTTATCTCTTTGCTTTCTTTTTAAAACAAATTAAAATAGACGTTATAAACGATGTCGGGAGACTTTGCACTAAGCCACAATCTGTAACGTATAAAAATAATATCTCTTTTTGGAAAATATGGATTTGAAAAAATAGATTATATATGTTATTTTTTGTTGATGTAGATATGTAAAAAATAGATAAGAATAAAGTTATTAAAATCTTGAAATATGTAATGTTTGGGTTGAGTCACGTATTAGTTTATTTTTTTTAACACGTTTCGTGGCTTTGCCCAAAAATTTTTTTACGCAAACATAACCTCGTCATCCCCAAGATAAAACAACCCAGAATCTTTTTTCTATCTCGGAATCTCACTGTATTGATGGAGTCCGTAATTCTACATTTGTAATTAATGTTGCTTGAAAACTAAAAAATAATATTTGTATTTAATGAATTATTTCTGAGTTTAACGTTTATAATGAAACGGTCAAGAGAATGTTCCTTGAGACTTGGTTTGGAACGGTAAAAAATGCAACGGTCACGTTGTGGGTGGCATATAAGAATGAGACTGTTGGAAAAAATAATTTTTATAAAAAAATAAAGTGTTATCTCACCTCACACACGTACTTACGCTTGGTTAGTTGGATGATAGCGACGACTTCCACGCGCGTATGTGGACTTATAATTGCTTAAGTCTTTTCCCCTTTCATAAAAGTGGGTGTTCATTGGACCCAATCCCAATTATAAATTCTTTTCTATATAAACACCTCCTAAGAGATGTAAAAAGTAACGTGAAACTTAACATTTAAGATTGTAAACTTTTTGCACTTTTTATTTTATTTTATTTAAATTCATAATATTTCCAACATTTTTTGTCAAAATAGTTTTATAATATTGAAAGTTTTTGTTAAACTTATCAAAATAATTATAATATTTTATTAAATGTAATAATTTTAAATAAAGTATACAATTATTTTCATAAAGATTAATTTTAATAGTTTTATAAGATTGAAATATCCATATCCATATCTTTATTTTTTATTAATATTGATATTTAATCCTTAACTAACTTACTCTGGTAAGGTCAATTTTTTTTTTTTACTTTTATTAAGGTGGAACTAATATTTTCAAATGTTGTAGCTAACTTCAATAGTTTTTATTTTTTTATTATAAAAATTTAGCCTATCAATTTAAAAAAGAGATTGTACAAATTTAAGTAGTATTTTTTTTTATTTTTTATTTTAAAAAATTGTTCCTGCAATTACTCATGTTAAATTTTTTTAAATGCATTAAAAAAATAAAAATAATATATAGATATATTTTAAAATATATAAAAATTGATCACTTAAATTAAATTATCTAAAGTGTTAAAAAAATAAATTAAATGTTGTAATTGTAATTGTTAATTGACTATGCAACATTTGTCTCTTTGCGTAGAAAGACCTTAGATTCCGCCTTCTTTTATAGTCTTTAAACTTTATTTTTTCAAAATAATTATATTATCCATATACTTATAATTAAATTTTGAGTTTTAAAAGGCTACATGGGTTCAGCAATAAACACATTCGCAATCTCTATACTTGATTATGAAAAGAAAACAATAAAGTTTATTTTGAATCATTCCTCCATTAATTACTTGGTTAAAAAAGATTTGATGGCTTTTTTTTAAAGTTGTTAAGTTGTCGGTTAAAAATGTTACCGAGAAGAGTTTTATCCGATGGTATTGATTTAAGCAGTAAGCACTGACATAAACCAGAGCAAACTTAAGAGTGGGACCCTTGTGAAAATAGTCATACTCATAATGTACGATGTCCCACCAACAAAAAACGCACTTATTTCTTCTCTGATTGGAATAGCATAGGCTAACGCGTGGGACGGTTTATCTCGAAGACCACCCCTTTTTGTTTTTTCTCTAGATCAAATTCATGTTATTCTTAAAAAATTTCCACGAAATAAAGTATACATAAATTATTACAGTATATTTATTACGGGCCCATTCTAATAATATATAAATTAAACAAATAATATTAATAAATTATAATAATTATTAAATAATTTAAATTAATGGTAAGATTATATTATATTTTTAAATTCAATAAAAAAATAATTAAATAAAAATATATATTTAAATTAATTGATTAAAAAAATATATTTAATTCATTTGTATGAAAAATAGTTGCATATTTAGTATATTTTATTAGATAGATTAAATATAATTAAATTATATTATAATTGATAAATTATATAAGATAATATAATTTAATAAAATTGATTATAAATATTTTAATAAATTAATTTATATTTAAAATAATTTTTATTATAAAATTTGATTTAATTAATATTTAATTTATTTTTATATATTTATTATATTTTTAAAAATAAAAAATATAATTTTTTATTTAAGATGAAATAAAAAGATAGAATATATAATTTTATAATTAAAAAATTTGAATAAATTAAATTAAATATTTAATATAATTTAAATTGGATAATTTTTTTCATTATTTCTATACGGATACAATCTAGTTTTATAGGGCAAGTGGTAGAACATTATATATTCATCATATTTAATAATGTGTAATACTCATCCGGTACACACAGGATATACAGTAAAGAGGCTCCCGACAATCTTCAGTACCCGCACCTAAATTTTCTCAGTTGATTTGTTTATTAAATAAACTATTATTGCCTTATTGGTTCTTTTTATTCCCTCTCTATGTTTTACCCGTACACTAGCAAGTAGCAACTTGCCAACTCTACAGCTTAATTATCTGTTTATACAACAATCGCAACAGCAACGGCAATCACAGCCTCGATTCACGAACTGGGTTGTTCACAGATCTTGAATTACAGCCACATAGTTCGCGGAAAGCGTTTGACTTTAGAACTAAAAAAAGCCAAAGGCAAGGAGATAAATATATATTAATCTTGGTTTCTTTAGTTTTGCTTCTTTTGGACCCTTGCTTCTTTATGAAGTAGATTTTCTGTTTTGTTTTTTTGTTGCCTTTGATAAGTTTAAAGTGGGAATTTGAGTGGATTTATTTTAGATTTCTGCGAAATGATCTGTCATTTTGCTTTAATTTCCCTGTTTTCCTCTCTTGGATTTCGGTGGTACTGTTTCTGTGTAGAAAAGTAGGTAACTTTATTATTGGAATCTGTTCATACCTGAGTAACTTTTGAGGGGTATTGTTTGCTTTTAAGTTTGGGGATTGGGCTTAGGATTTTCACAGAAAATTTTTAATTGGGGGAGTTTTACTTTATATTGGAAAATTTGCTTCATCTCAGTTCAAGCTTCGTTCTGATTTTAGTGGGTGTGTGTCTCTCTCTATCTAAATTTGTGCTGGACTAGGCTCTTGAGTTTGTTGGTAGGTTATGAGCTGGTTTGTTCTGTGAATTTTGTTTCAGCTCGGGTTCAAAGTTGTTGCTTTAGAGGTTCCTCTTTTGGGAAGGTCATAACTTTTGAATGTTGAGAATTTTTCAGCTTAAAGCATATTCTAGTTCTTATTTTTTTGGTTGTTCTTGTTGTTTTGATTTCTGAGCATCAAACAAGTTCTTGGGTTTTTGTGAAAGATTACAAAGTTATCACCTTTACTCTAGGGTTTTTATTTAAGAATTGGCTATAATGCTATATAGCCTTCAATTTGGCTTAATATTTGAGTTTGAGTCGGTGTGGATTTGAATTTTTTTTTCTTCAGAAAATACAAAGTTGATTTGGAATGGCTTGAAATCTGGTAAAGATTTATTTTTTGTTCCTTTTCAGGTTTTTCAATTAGGTGTCATGGATTCCCCACAATCTGTTGTGTCTCCATTCAAGAGCTTTGTTGTTGCTGAGCCCGAGAGGCAGAAATCAGACTTGTTTATTCAGAGTTCAAGTCCCTTATCCAAGGGAATTGAGGTGAACAGTAAGGAAGCTGCATTGTGTAACTTTGAGAGCTTCATTGGTGTTCTTGATGTTTTCGTACATCAAGCTAGAGACATTCATAACATCTGCATATACCACAAGCAAGATGTTTATGCTAAGCTTTGCTTGACTAGTGATCCAGAAAACACAGCCTCCACCAAAACTATCAATGGTGGTGGTAGGAATCCTGTTTTCAATGACAATGTTCAGCTCAATGTTCGTACTATAGAGTCTTCTCTCAAATGTGAGATATGGATGCTTAGCAGGGTAAAGAATTATCTTGAAGACCAGTTACTTGGTTTTGCTTTGGTACCTTTATCTGAGGTTCTCATGAATAATGGGAAGTTAGAGAAAGAGTTCTCTCTTTCTTCAACTGATCTATTTCATTCTCCAGCTGGTTTTGTTCAATTGTCTCTCTCATATGCTGGAGCTTCTCCTGATGTAATCACTGCAGTAAGCACACATTCTACTGCGCAAGACTTGGAAATATCCGAGTCTCTTCCTAATGAGTTAGATAAGATAGAGTTCCCAGATCCTAAGATTGTCAATGAAGATCAGATAATGGTTTCAGAATATTTTAGTATTCCATGTGACAGTTTGGACTCTCAAACCTCTGAGAGTTTGGTTGCTTCTGATGCTGAAAATAAGCTCAGTACTGAAGCCGGTGCTCAAGTTGTGGAAAGCTTCTCAACAGCTACTGCTGAGTCTGTCCAAATTCCGAAGCTTGACTCCCCACCTAGCAGTGTATCAACTAATGGGGTTTCATCCCCTTCAGTAGCGGCAAGCTCAGAGTCATCTGATGCTCCTGTAGTCTCAAAATCTTCAAATCAGGAGCAAATTTCAGCCTCAAAAGAGAGGAAAGATGTGGATGTTAAAGATAATGAGAGTGATTCTTCAGGTGGGGTGCCAAGTGATTCAGTTACAAAGCCAGTTGTCTCAGTGAACCTTGAACCTGAACAGAAGGTAGTGCAGCAGGATATAGTAGACATGTACATGAAAAGTATGCAGCAATTTACCGAGTCCTTGGCAAAAATGAAGCTTCCTTTGGACATTGACACTGGAACAACTAATTCGGAAAATTCGAGCTCTGATCAGAAAGTACAGGCTACGAAAAATACCGGTTCTCGTGTATTTTATGGGAGCAGGGCATTTTTCTGAGCTTTTCTTTCACTGTTTCAAAGGAAGACTGTCACAGGTGACTCTAGGTTTTAGCATGGAACTAATACTAGTGAATTGTAATAACGTATCATGTAGTTGTGCGGTGTTTTCCTTTGTTGAGATGTTTTAGTTGACAAGAAAATCATGACTGTTGTACTCGTTATGACTTGTGCTATGATGATAAATGCTGTTTAGTATATATGAACTTTTTCTTTCAAGTATTTTTCGTATAGCTAGCTACTTTTGTTTTCAAAATTAGATAATGATGAAATTAAATTTCATCCAATAAATCTGGGCTAATAATGCATGTAATCAAGTGAATGATATGATTGTCCCACATCCACATTCACAGGGTCATTCGATGAAAAAGTTTGATTGAACCAAAGCATCAATTGTTTGCTTACGGCAATTCCACATTATTAGTTAGGCTCGTGATCTATACGAGCTTATCAGCCTCAATAGTATGTCACTTGGACAGGTTGATTAAATGTTCTGATGGTGTTACACGAGACCATTTAAAGTTGACATTTTCTCTCTGTTATTCTTTTAAGTTTTACACCCCACTGCATAAAACTACCCCAAAGAAAAAACAAAGATGAACATACATGATAACAAGATATTTCAAATCTAAATTTTATTCTAAAATTGCTCTTAAGCATTTGCATAAATTTAAAGTGGCACTTCAATTATTTCATGAGCTCTGAGGTTCAAATGCCTCCTACAAATCCAGGCAATTTGTCCGTCATCCCTGTACCTCACTCTCCATAAGCCAAACTTCTCTGCAATATCTTTTCCGGTTGAACATCTTCGGTCCCTTAGGAAGTCTAGAACCCACTGCTGTGCTGTTCTTAGATCCTGCTGGATATCCCTCGAGTTTTCTGTAGCCCTTCTTCGGTTACGCCCCATAGCTGCAGCCCCTGCAGCTCCAGCAGCAACTGCCCCAGCCGTTCCTAAAAGAAGCGAGGAGTCAGCCAAATGGGCAACTTCCCTGCTTAAATCAGGTATCATTTCTCCCATTCCAACTGCTAGATGAGCTCCTATCTTTAGCGCAAATGTTAGCAGTTTCATGAACTTTGTCATGTATGGAGCCAAACACTTCACTGCCATATTATCAACCTGCATCACTTCACAGCCCATCTGATCTTCAACAACATGCATTTCTCGCCGAAATTCACATAACATGTGCAGTCGAACAGCTGTCATGCCGGATATCATGTTGGTGACCAATCTTCTAGAGTAGTTTTCTGTTCTAACAAAGAAGAACATATTGGGAACTTTCCTTTCCTCAAGCTGGACACTGTAATTCACAAGGTGGTTTACTTTACGATTAAGCTCAGTTAGGAGTCTATGCTCATAATATCTTAGTCCTTGGATCTCCTGTTTCAAGTCTCTTATTTCTTGTTCAATGATCTTAAGTCTCTGCAAAACTACTTCCACTCCCTTGGCAATTCCACCAATAGTAGGATCAACTTTGTCAGGTTCATCACTTGTAGACAATGCTTGTTCTGATCCATCTGGATTGCTTTCAGGTGTGACTTGTAGCTCTACAGCAAGGTTGTACAGGTCATGATATCTCCGATGCAGTACTTCACGGAAGTCATCATCTGACAGAAGATCTCGAGCAAAATCAAAACCAGATCTTAGAATTTCTCTGCTGGAGTCTGAAACTGCCTCCCAAGTGTGCTGATAATCATACATGCTGTCAGCGGGAACCGAGAGCAAAGCTTGTTTCAACTGCTGCAATGAAACAAATTGACTTTTCCTGTATCTTGGCGGAGTCAGATTTTGCACGCATTCAGGCCGCAATACATTTTCAGTCAAGGTGATGCCATGACAGAGGCTATGAATGGCAGGGACAATCAGCTGTTGAATGAGTCTGAGGGTTTCTGTCAGGTTCTTGGTGGAGCAGGCAAGTATGTCTAAATAGTAACCAAGCTGCCCTCCTAGTTCAACTCTTATATATATTCCATTGATGCATATCAATATGAGGTATTTTTCAAGGCTGTATGTTGCAGTTGCACCATGCTGGTTCTTTAACCCCTGGATTTTGTTATGGAGATGTACCTGCTTTTTGAAAGAAAACGGAATATGATTTGAAAGTACTACATAAAATATAAGGTAACTCCTTAAGAAACTCTGCCTCTTCTTTTCCTTTTATTCCCCGGATACTATAAAGTTAAAAACACAGAACTTGACCATCATAAAATTTTAAACAAATAAAAAAGAGAGATTAAGTTTTCAGTGTCCATGATTTTAAGTTTTAAGGTTGGGGAAAGTCTTGCCTGTAAACGTGGGAAGAAGCCTGGTGTGAGAAACATGTGGCTTGAATCATCACACTTGAGATGCCGGCCAGCATATACACAATCAGGGGTGTTCACTTGCCATCTCTGTGGCCTTCCTCTACCTTCCTCCAGAATTGATGGAATTAATAGCAGAGAATTTGGATCAGAAGGGTCTTGTTCATAACATAGTTCAAGTTTAAGCATCATCATGACAAGATCACTAGCTTCTAAGTTTTCGAACACCTTAGAGCCCATTCCAGGTATGTGACTCTGTAAACTTCCTCTTAGTATCTTCTCCAATTCTTTCCTGCTAATGAACCCATTTGTAGAGCTCTGCTTCCTTATGTCTAGTTTTATCAGCTGACCAAGTACCTCCCCGCAAAACCACTCACAATCTAAGATCAAAAATCCCAGTTCATCGAAATAAATCACTTCCCCTAGATTATGCAAACATGTAGCAACAGCTCTCCTCCTCATTTCGACCTTCTCTTTGTTATCGTGCCGTGAACGAATTCTTAAAGGTGGAACCTTAACTTGACATAGTTCACTAAACTCTTTCCATTTCATTGCAGGCTTGTTGTAATTCTCTGATCTCCAGTCTGACAATATTTGTATAAGATCATTACAGAGCTGATATATTCTTGGCACTCTTTGGAGGACCGTTTTGCTTGTCTTTCGGAGGTGATGAGTGAGTTTACTCACGGATGCTGATGATCTTGAATCTACTGTGAACACTGTTGGATAAAAGTCAACAAAGCCTTGGAACTTATCTCTTAATCTCTGAATTGAGTTTACTGTAGCCTGCAAGTTCTGTGATGATTGATTGATTTTGTCGTAGTGTGTAAGGACTATTGTTACATTTGGTAGCATACATTGTTGGACTGCTCTTCTTGAATTGGAGACGATGAACCTTAGCCAGTATTGGAGGTCTTCTTCAATCTCCATAGGGTTCTTTGGTTCTCTGTTGTTGGGTTTCCTGAATAAACTGGATATGATAAGGAAAAATGATGCAGTCCCATGTCCCGGAAACATAAGATCATGGAGAGAATAAAACTCATGTTGACCAGCAAGATTCCATATTGAAATCTTTGTGTCTTCATCTTTGAAAGTTTTTATCTTCATTCCGATTGATGTTCTAACAGCTTGCTCAACTGGATTCACTAGGTTTCTTACTTGGTCCATGTAAGGAAGCTTTGAAGAAGAGAAACTTTGTGCTATCGAATTGCAAAGAGTAGTTTTACCTGAAAGTAGAATACAAGCAATTGGTTATTCAGTTTTTTCTTGGAGAAAAACATTAGGTTCTTCATCATCAAAAATAAGATATCGTAAGTCATAACTTTACCTGCAGATTCTTGCCCACAGAAGAAAACTCTACAACTCTTGGGAACAGTAAGTGGCATGTCCTTGAGTAAATCCATTTCTGGTTCAGTCTTCTCATTCTGTCCCAACCTTTGATGAATCCCATCAGCCATTCCCGAATTCAGTAGCGGAGTTCTTGCAAGATCAACTTCCTCAATCCAAGGATTTACCTGTAATATCTCCATAATAGTCTTCTGAACCAACTCTCCTCGAACCCCTTTGCAGCCTTGTAAAGACAAGTATCTCAAACTGGCATTCTTCTCCAGGCTCCTAAATATTCTCACAAAATCTTCTGGTCTCAAACTCTCATCATCATGTATCCCCAAACGAGTCACAGTCTCATTTGTTGTCAGCATTTGCAATAAGGCTGCAAGTCCATCTCTTCCAAACTTGGTTCTTCCTCCTCCAAATGTTAAAGATTTCAAAGTTATGTTTGCTTGGTATTGCAAAGCAGAGAACCTGCTTAAGGGGCAGAGTAAATGTTCTATTCCAGCACCACCAAACCAGTTTCCATCAAGATACAAGCTTTCCAATTTCTGGTTCTTGAAGAGTCCAGCAGCAACATATATAACCCCCTTGTCTTTAAGGCAAGTATTTGACAAGTTTACCTCTCTAATGTTTTGATTCTGCTCTAAAACCCACCTGAACTCCTTAGCCCACTGGGATTTTAGTCGGACACCAGTCATGTCCAGTGACTTCACGGTTGAGTTCCACCCAAGAGCACAAGCCACCCTACAAGCACCTGAAAGGTCTAACCTGTAAATTCTAAGCGTACTGTTCTCAGGCAAAAACTCAACAACCTTTGAGCTTTTATCTCCATTTTCCCCACACCAAACATGAACTTCCATAGTCCTGTTTCTTGCTAAAACTGCAGAAATTAGTGGGGTTGCAGTAATAGAATTGGAATCAAAGATTGTCAACAGCTTCAATGTTGAGTTTACTTCAATCATCTTTGAGAGCTCTTCAGCACCTTTGGACCCAATTGAGTCTTCCCATATTTGCAGCTCTTCCAAGCTATCATTTACCTTTAGAGCTGAAGCCAGAAAAGAAGCTCCAAAAGACCCAATACTTGATTCGGAAAGCATTATCTCTTTTATCACTTTATTTCTCTTTAGAATTTCAGACAACTCTGACAAACATTCTTTGTTCCATTTGTTTCTCTTAAACACAACTTGTTTGATGCTACTGTTGTTGTCTAGCAACTCACCGAGATTTTTCAGTTGTTTCAGTTCCCAATCAACCCGATGAAACTCCAAATTTCTGAGGCAAGATTGACAGGTCTTGCTTGCACCTAAAACTGTTAGGAGGTTGAAGAAATCTGAGAGACTATCTTTGGAGATGTTTATGTTGATGGAGTTTTCTGTTTCTTGGTAACAACATTTAGAAGGTTGAGAAAGGTAAAAGGAGATGCTATGTAAATTGAGGCTTTCAGATTCTAAAGCAGCCAAAACCCATTTGAGATCTCTCATGTTCTGGTTTATCGCCATTGCTAAGAACAAGACCTCTTTACAGATTTAACAACAAAAAAAGGTTTGCTTTAGTAAATCATCGAGATCATACCATTACCTTGAAATGAATAAATTAGAAGTACCCTTTTCAAAGCCTGGTTCTTTATTTTATGAGGACATATGCAATAAAGTAATATAAGTGTCGCGACATCAAGTAGCCTTTTTTGTCCAAATTAGACCTTTTGTGTCTGATTGACAGAATAGTCCCTCATAGAGTAGAAAATGAATCAACTAGGCTTCTCAGGTTTTGATTCTCCTTCATATATGCAAAGCTCTCACCTTCTTTCTGAAGTTATGTATTCCTTTTAGCGATCTTGGTCCAAAGGTGTGAATACCTTACTTGAATGGTCGTGCAAGAGTGATGAGTAAGACTCAAGTCTTGTGAATACTATAAGCAGCATGACACGTGGGTGAAACTGCACGGTGTGTGATCTTTAGTAGTTGATGATTATCAAATGTTGATGAAATCACTCATGAGTCGAACAGACTTTTGCAAAAACTGGGTGGATTTCTGATATGGGTCAAGGTTACAGTAGATGATCAAGATAGAGAAGCTATGGAGGTGATGAAAAAAACTAGCTTTTTGACATTTTGGACAAGAAGAAAATGCTACTCTTTCCTTCTTTTTTTCCCTATCTGAAAAGAAGAAGAGAATCCTATAAAGAAGTCTGAAAGCGGGAATAGAGTGTGAGAGTTGAGACAAAATAACCTTGTAGGACATCTCAATGATGGAGCTACGAGTGCTATACATTGGAAATTAGTGAAAGCGCGTTTCAACTTCGCTTAAAATTTTTACCAAATACATTTACGTGGTCCTTTTGGCATTATGCATAATTTGAAAGTGTGAAACAGAAACACAATGCCGTTTTTATTTTCAGATATTCTATAGCAACCTTGCCACTTAACTTTGTCTGTGACATGATCATACAGTAAGTTGTATGTTGTAACCATATTCAAATAATTTATATGTACAACAGCTAGCTTACATAATTAAAAATAATAATGTCATATTTGGACTTTATCACTCTTTATTATCTCAATGTTTGATTCTCCTATTCCTTTTTCCTATAGAAACTAACTCTCAACAACTCAATCGTAGCCGAGTTCAACATTATCATACCACTAGGCCTAGAAGCCTTTGGCACTTTTCCTCCGTTTTTTGTCTCTTTGTTTTTTTCTTCTTCCCTAAAACAAGTGAAATGTCTCGCTTATTATAGGAAAAAAGGAAGGGAATTAAAGACTATCACAATATCCTGGACAATACTAAAACTTTAGACATAATAGTTAACTCAAATATCATCCAATCAAATGTACTAAAGCCATATTGTAGAGGTAAAAGGAAAATACCAAAGTCCATAGTCATTCTAAAGAATCTTCAAAATGTCAAGGTACAGCTTTACAACATCCAAAAGCATGGGTTGCGCATTCTCATACAAACCCTTAATGAGAGAGAGAGAGGAACACAACAAACATTTAATGCGTTTTGAGATGCTTCTAAAAGAATCAAATGAAAAATATAACAAATGCCAAAAAAGGGGTAAGTATCAAAAAGCATTATTCTACTCGATGAAAGAAAGCTATGTATCAGTACAACCACACAAAAAAGCATAGAGATCAGAAGTAGAAATCCTCTAGATAGCATATGGAAACTCAGCACATTCTAAAAGGCTAATGAATGGTACCACAAATAAACTTTAGGCTAATGACAAAAGCAAAATCAACAGACATGTATAAACTTCTCCTATAAATTGTTCAATGAACAAAAAGAATCAAAATACTTATTTTGTGGGATCCCAGAAAGGAAGCCCTCCATTGTTACATGCTAGTGAATTCGAAACCTCACATACAATTTGAGAGAAAAACAAAGATAGCCAGCAATTTGCAAGGAAATACATAATAAATAAATTAAAAAATAAAAGAAAAAAGAACTTCAAAGGAGAAAAAAAAAAATATCAATGCCCTATCTTTTTTCTTGTAACAGACAAATGCTGGTTCATCTTGCTGGAGATGCAAGACATGTCAACTGGAACCATTACTTCAGTATATAACGCGCATTCTGGATTTTACAACTCAATCAAATTCCAATAAAAGAATCTAAACTTCAACAAGGAAAAATATAAAAAAGGAATATAATAAACAAGTCTTACACCCAATCCCTTGTAACTGCTTTTCCTGCATATGTATACTTCAATTCAAGGAACCTCCGTTAGAATGCTATTATCAGTGTCCTCATAAGCTGAATATCTTAATAAAGGAGACCTATTGAAATTCACAAAGCTTTTCTGTTTTCGATTGCTTATCATCATCTCATTGACACCAAACCACAAATCCCCTATGCAGCAATTCCTGAAATAAACATTGATCGAAAGAAGAGAATTGTGAATAACAAGAAATAATATTGACTTGCTATCATACTAGATATATACATTAAATAATAAAAAAAGAAGCTCCAAGTCCTGAGCCATCTATATACATGACCAGCATAGTTCTAAAACATCATTCTACAGTAAGTTTCAGGACACCTAGGGTTTGTAAGAGTTTGACATGTATCCGCATTGTCACATATACTAAGCAAAACATACAAAAGCTCTTAAAGACTGATATATAGTAAATAAACATCAATTTAAAAGATCAAAGAAGTTTAAAATTCTTTTAGAACTGTAATTAAAACCGAAATACTCGGGTCTTACAAAAATGTTGCTAAGGGTGCAAGGAAAACATTTTTATCTTGGCCTTACAACTGCATTTTTTCATATGAACAAGTCACAAGTCACAATTTAGAATTATTATTCCTCATGTGGGGTTAAATACACAATACCAATGCAACCAAAATCTTGTCAAATTCTTCTTTAGTAGTAAATCATATCTCATACCCATTCAAGTTTATGAAGAGCAGAATCAAAGGAGGGTGCCAGAAAAATCTAATGAAATTAAAGTTTTACCTCTATTTGTTTGTCTACTAGTAACAGCGTAGCTTCCAATAAAATCCTCAGAACTTTGGGTAGTGACATCAGAAGCTATATTGCCAAATCCATAACCAAATGTGCTTGAACCATCTAGGGCAGGAGTGGCAGAGCGCCAAGTTGAATCACCAAAAACTGAACCACTACGATATATATCTCCATACAACCCCTCAAAACTGGTGGATGATGCATGATATGATGAAGCTGGGTTAACAATGGTGCCATTGCTACTGTTTCTTCCATATCTACCCCCTCCCAACTCGAAGTTGTTTTCTCCACTTCCATAACTACCACTAGTATAGCTGGTGACACTTCCTACACCTTGGGTTGAAATAGGATTTGAGCTCCAGTTTGCACCACTATTTCGGAATGAAACTCCAAAATTCCCACTTCCAGAACCCAAGTAAGCCCGTGTGCTACCATCATTTGTGGCAGTGTTAATGCTTCCACTTCCCCAGACATTTCGAGTAGTTGAGTTGAAGAGAGAATTGCTCCTCCCGTTACCTGCATTATATCCAATAGGAGTACTATACCTGTTTGAATTGCCACTATAATAGGGACTTGGCATTCTTGCATATCCTAGACTACTGCCAAAGGTGGAATTCTCCCCATAGCTTGGACTTATTCCTTGTTCCAGATTCAAACTCATACCATAACCAGCAGTGCCAAGAGGAGAGAACCCGCTCCGACCACTAGGAATTGGACTGAACCTATCATCCATCCTAACTCCAAAACCTCCAACTGGGCTCAGATTATAGCCCTGAGCATAACTGTTTAGAAAGCTATTGGCCCTACTGACACTATAGTTGTATCCTATAAGAGGGCTCCGAGTTGGCCCTGGGGATAGTTCTTTGGGAACTGCTCTCTTCACCTCAACCATTTTACCATTAAGTTCATGAAATGTTTTATGTAGCACTCTGTCCACTGCTTCCTCTGAGTCATAAGTGATGAAGCCAAAGCCTCTTGGCCTTTGAGTGTTGTGATCATACATTACTACAATATCAGTAATTGTACCATATTGATGAAAGTACTTATTAAAGTCGCTCTCAGTGACCGTGGATGGTAGACCTCCAACAAATATCTTTCTTGTGCGACCAGGACCAGGAGAACCATGAATGCCACCTACATTTCTGTTTAAAACATGCTGATCATCCTTAGGAACAGCCTTCTTTGCTTCAACCTAAATTGGTAACATTACGAGCTAAAATTAATAATTTATATCATCCTAAGTTTTACTAACCAATAAGAAGTTTGGTTTCCAATGTAGATTCAAAGAACTGATGCATCAAGATTACAGTGTTTAACTAAGAATTACATTAGGCAATTGACTGCTTGTATAATTGGAAGTTCAGGTTGTATATTAAAAAACCAAGACTAAAAACATATCTAATTTACAGAAATCCAAAAGAATCCATGTTGCATAAAGCGATTTGCAATGAAGGTACATACTGTGCGGCCATCAATCATGTGCTTATCCATGACGACTCTTTCTGCAACAACAGCATCAGCAAAAACAACGAAACCAAATCCACGAGCCCGACCAGTTGCACGATCCCTCATGATCATGGCCTCCACTACCTCTCCATATTTTCCAAAATACTGTTTAAGTCGTTCTTCATCTGTGTCCCAAGAAATCCCACCAATGAAGAGCTTGCCAAGATCTGGTTCCATCTTTCTCTGTAATGAATCATTAAAATTCAACACAACAGTTGGATTTAAATGCAAACATGTAAGAAATGAACTCCCAACTACATTCGAATTTAGCATTGCACCAAAACAATTCAAAATTCAATTAGAATCAGAGTTGTTTCATTGAAGTCAGAGCTCCAAAGCCAGAACAATTTTAGTTCCATGATTAGATGGATTCTCCATAATCGGATACTTGAGAGGAAATAAAAACTGAATTCTCATTAGTGAAAGAGAAGCATAATTATCAAAATGCGGATGAAAAAGAATACCTTCTCTAAAAAATTAGACGGAACCCAATTGGTTATCGGATTAACAACTAAGTGGGAATTGTCAAATTCAATCCAGGAACATCTGATAGTTCATATACCAATCAGAACAAGACCCAGATTTCCTAACACAACCAAAAATAAAAATAAAAAAATAATCATAAAATTCTGTGCATCAGGCAGACCATTAAAATATAGATAACAGAAATCATTAAAAGAACAAATTGAGAAAGTCAGAAAAATTACCATTTGAGGAGGACATAATAGAGAATATGGAAACTAAGATCTAAGAAGGGGAATATTTGTAATGAGAAGAGAAGATATTATTAATCTTCTCTCTCCTTTCCTACCCTTCTTTGGTTATTCCACTTCCTTTAATTAAATAAAAAGAAATGGAACTTAAAAGCTGACATGATAACCAGAACTGGAATTCTAAAAATCTCGTACATTTTGCTTTTTATCCGTAATAGTTTTCCAAATCACATGTTTGAGTCTTTGACAAAAACTTGTATCAATTTGTATTTGGATTTTGGACTACTGCATTATTTTAATTAAATGCTTTTTTTTTTTTCTTCTTCTTGCGACTCAATACTAATTCACTGATTTTGATTTTTAAGAATTCTATTAAAATTGTGAATATTAACTTTATTTACAAATACTTTTAAAATATTCAACTGTTTTCCGCAAGCAATTGGAAGTAAAATTGTATCTTCAAGTTACTGATTCAATATAAACAATTATGATGCTACAAAAATACAAGCTAAGACAAAATGGAGATTATACTTAAAGCCACGATATTTTATGGCTTCCACACAATTTGTTACCTACTAAATAAATGATGCAATACAAATATGTATTTATAATTCAATAAAACTTTTTATTATTTGTGGTGTGCAATAAAGAAGACAGTTTAGGAATATACTTGACTTTAAAGAAGACTAACTAGATAATTAATGTTGTATAGAGGCGATATTGTTAATAATATACAATATTTAAAATACTAATTTATTTATAAAAAAAAAATAATAGTAGAGGGAAAGATCATTGTTGTTTTTGGGAAATAAATTTTGTTGAGTAATTATCAAAATAAATAATTTTATCGGTGAAATTGATTTAAGTAAATCATAGGGTGTGTATGGGCCGGATGTAACTTATAATGTTTCTAAGGTACAATGACCCATGAATATTTTATTTATAGTTATAAATTTTTTAGAAAGTTATATTTATTCTTTATAATTTGTCATTTATAGTCACATATTTTTAAATATGTAATTAATATTTCAAAAATCATGTCTTTTTGAACTAATTAATATTAAAAAATTATCAAAAATAACACCTCTAAAATTTATAGTAATAAAACTAACACCCTAATAATATTGAACGTTCAATATTCAATTTGAACGTAAAATATTGAATGTTCAATATTAAATCAGTCTAAATTATTGTCGTTTAATTCTAATTAGATGAATGTTAAAAAAAATTATATATTAGTCATTTTTTTAATTGTAAAAATATAAATTTGAACACAATGAGTGCTAGTTTTGTTATTAGAAGTTTTGAAGAGTGCTAATTTTGCTATTTTTTTATTAATATTTTATTTAATGTATTTTGAAAAAGAAAAAAAATGGAATTGGTCAAGAATTGCGACTTTTTAAATAAAATAGAATTGTTTTATTTTAAAAATGTTTAAAAAAAATTGACACAAAATACACAGTTGTTGAGGAAAGTTATCGATATAAGACTATAAGTAGATGTAGATGATTTAACGTTTTCACATGCATGATGAGGACAAATAATACTTAGCAACAAAGAATCTGAACATAGAAATTATGGTATAAGCATCATAGTATATAACAATAACATAAAATAAATTAGGAGTGTACGTAGGTTCGATAGATTTGCTATTAAATCATTTTACAACCTGACCTTATCTTGGCAGTTTTAAAAAATTCAAAACCTTAACCGACCTATAATCCCTAAAAAATCAATTTTTAAGTCGACTTACAATGTCGGTTTGAGAGAGGTTGGTTTGACGGTTTTGGACGTATAATTTTACTTAAAAATTATTATCATAATAAAAAATATAAATAATATTTTACCCCTATAAATACTTTTTTAAAAGCTAAAGTATACAAATGTGTTACTTTTGGTTATAAAAACTACTATCTTTGCTCATATTATGTGCCATATATGAATGATATCTCATTATTGACACTTTATATTTGATGCTCCACTACTCACCCTCTTAAATTTAAAATCATGATTTCAAAAGCTAAATATTTGTTTAAGACTTTTACATTATATATTTGTATAATATTAATTAATACTTCATTTTATTTATTTTTTATAACATTTATTATATAATATTTAAAAATATTTACAAAATATACTAATATATAAAAGTGTAGGTTAGTTCGGTTTTATCGGTTTTTATTTTTGGCAGACCTACAACCTAACTAATTAGGTCAATTTTGTAGTATTTTGGACCTATCGGACCAATCAACCTCCATAAACAAAAAACATAGGCTCAATTTAGACCTAAACTCAAGTTGGTTGGTCGATTTTTGAAAAAAAATGTCCACCTATGTAATAAACCATAACAATATCAGAGATTAATCTATGCAACATTGTTTATGGAGCACATATTAATAACTATTATCAGTGGGGATCATTGTTGGCATTTAGTTCAGTGCCGCTCCAATATGGTTGTCTTCATCAGTGAGGAGATTGAAAGGTCTGATGACAGACTTACCATTCAGTTGCAGTTTAAAACAACCTAAAAATTACACGTATCTTGTTACGCATCTCATAAACATAAGATTTGTTTAGTTACTTTTACCCCATATTGTCGCATGTTGATAACACATGAAAATTGAACTCGTTCCATATTATATATTATTGCTAATTGACACTTATAATAGTACCCTGCATATATAGGTGAATGACTACATTACACAAAACCTAAGCATTAGACAATAATAATAATAATAATCATTACAACCTTTGCAAAACCTAAGCATTAGACATATTTCTTAGCAAAATGATGGGGGGGGGGGGGGGGGACATGTCGAAAGTCAGATCAAACTATGCTTTATTCATATCCATAAATGAAAGCATGAATATTAGTAAACAGATAAGCTAGCTCTAAATAAACTTTTCAGTTGCAACAATCTCTGAAATGACAGAAAATTTACAGAAGTATGAATGGGATTATTCCGTAACCATTTGGTTTTATTGGTATGCATTTTAACTTATTCTAAGAATGAATGAATGTACTTTTAAGTTAAGTGATGAAACTCAAGAGTATCGTGAAGTCGTTCTCTCTTTCTATTAGGTAATTAATTTTATTTAAGATGTGCCCTAACCACTCATTCAAGTCCGCAACGAGAGTATCCAACATAAAAAAAATAAAATAATAATTTTAAGTCTCTTATAATATAAAACATAAAATAAAATTGTCTATAAATAGTGAGTTTAAAAAGTAATGAATTTGTATTTTAATGATATGAGTTACATTTGAACACATAAAAAGTCTAAATTTTGAGTCTTGTTATTAAGATGTGAGTTGTATGGTTAAAAAAAATGATTTTAAAATTTTTCTTTCCAGATTCTCCCTAGACTAGAGTTACTATGATCCAAAACTTTTATTTAAGATAAGGGGTCAAAATCTATCGGTGGATTAATCGATTAATGTTTTGTGCTCTTCTATTTTTCTTTCCTTATTTCCTAAAGAAAATTCATAGTCAAGCTCTACCGTTAGAAAAGATATAAGAGAAAGGGGGGAAGAGAGATGAGATTAAAGGGACCATAAATACAGTTGTTACGACTTATTTTGAAATAATTTTAAAGACATGATATTTTATTGTGATTTTTTATATAACACCGTATTTGGTGTGTGGTTCAAATTTTATAACTTAAAACAATAAATAATTGACTAAAGGTCGCAATAAATGAAAATCGAATTAATTTGAATTTGGCTCGAAATAATTTAATTTAAATTAATTTAATTTTAAGTTAATTAAATTTAATTCAAATTTGTAAAGATAATCATAAACTTAAATCAAATACAATTGGATTGACCCAACTGAAATAACTTCATGATTTTCTATTCCAACACGCCAAGTGTTGCTTTATGATCCCTCATAGTCTTTTTCTTTCTTCTTGAACTCCTTTAATTTTCTTTGCGAAGAATTATAATAGATCATCGTCTATCTCTTCACTTGTATCACATCCAATCCCAACGGAACATGCTTGTGGATTAAAGCTCATTCAACCCCCTTTGAGTATTTGACCTTTACAACTGTCTTTTTTATTACTTTCTCCATCCTCTTCCTTTGACTTTAATTCAAATAATACAACTTTACAACTAAAACATATTCAAATTATACAGCTCAACGTATGATTACATAGATGTTTGTTTTCTAAAAACTAACAAATTAAAATAATTTAAAATTTGAATAGACTTATCATTTATTTATTTTAAGATAAATATTAATCACCAGCCCAATATATCCAAACATAATTACATTCCAAGCGGCGCACTCTAACTATGAAAATTCATGGACTCTGTCTAGTTTAAGAAAATGCATTACGCGTGACTGTTGGAATTAATCGACGCCCAAAAAAGAAACGGATGTAGGAATTAATTTTAATTACTACAAAAATAAATTAAAAACAAAATTTATGTCATCCATCAAATTAATCAGTTTCAGAGAAGATTGCATCTTCATCACACTAAAACAAACTTATGAAATTAAGGACATTAAACCAATTTATACGTGTTAAAGCAAATTCTTTTTACACTGATCACTGACCCAACTGTTAATTGAATAAGAAACAAAAAATCAATTCGAAATTATAAACAATCTTCAAAAGCTTTCCCCAGCCCAAATAGGAAACAGAAAATCAAATCAAATATTAAAACCTTTAATTATATCAATTGGTCATATATATTAGACCAATATTATAAAATTAATTAATTAAACCAAATTAAGAAGCAAAGTTTGGTCATGAACAAGAACATTCTTCATTTTCGTCATCATCAACTTCATCAAAGAAGGGATCTTTGAGCAACTCAGTTGCTGAAGGCCTTGCTCTTGGCTGAGCCAGACACTTCTCAATGAATGCCCTGACCTCCAAGTCCTTAACCTTGCTTAGTGCTTGAGGCCTAACTCCTGAAGATACCTTCTTGTATATTTTGGCAACACTATCACACTCACTATAAGGAATTTCCAATGTCACCATCTCCAAAACACACATCCCAAATGAATAAATGTCCACCATCTCTGTATAATCCTCGTCATATAGCTCTGGTGCCATAAATTCTGGAGTACCCAACACTGAATGTGCTGAATGACTCTTCCCCACTATTGCTGCCAATCCCAAATCCCCAATCTTTACCTAGAATTTCATAAAAAGAAATAACCAAATTTTAGAAAGAAAAAAAAAAAACAATATCTAGAAAACAAAAATTCCTAGTTAATTGATTTATGTTTCATGTATGTTCTACAACACCCAAACATGACACAAAAGCATATATAATAAGTATAAAGAGGCTTATGGGTCACAAAAGAATCTCTTTCCGCAAATATAAAATTATTCTTAGGTAGAAAAGTAAAGGCAATTAAATTCGGAATAATAATTACCTGGCCAGTATTCCCATTAACAAAAACATTGCTACAATTGAGATCTCTATGAATAACACAAGGATCATTGGTATGCAAATAGTCTAAGCCTTTAAGAATCTGCTTGGACCATTTCTTCAAGGCCTTCATTGAAACATGTTTGTGTTTCTTTCTATATTCCCTCAAATTCCCACTAGTACAGACCTCAGTGATGAAATTCAGAGTTAAGTGTTGATCATCACGCCATACATAGTGAAAGCCAATTATATTCTTATTCTTCAAGGACCTTAGCAACCGAACCTCTGAGTACAACCTGTCAATCATAGCTGGATCGTTGCTAAAGTTACGTAGCTTTACTTGGTTCCATGCCACTTCAATCCCTTCTTCTTGATCAAATGCCCGGTACACCTTCTTCACCGCACCCGATCCGAGTAGCTCGTCGTATCGGCCGTACCGGCCGGTTGGGTCAATTTCTACAAATGGTTCTGAATCCTTACCGGATTGAGCACCGTCCATTGCACTTGGCATCTGTAAATTAAGGAAAATTAACAATTAATTGTGTAAAATTTAAGTTACATACTAGAAAAAGTACTTGTACAGTTACTATTTAACAACTTGGAAAATATGATATGTTCAAAAGCAATGTGGTATTTTCAAACAAAAACAGAATTTAGAACAAAAATCAGTCCAATCGGAAAATAGAAAAGATTAAAGTAAATCAAACAAATAAAACTTTTTCTGCAAATTAAAATTGAATAATACATGTCAGTCAGATCAGACTCAAAAGATGCATCCATTAATGATATAACATGGGTTTGAAAGATAATGAAGAAAAACGAAATGGGTTAAAGCTTTTGACTAAATTTTGCGTACCAATATAAGAAATAAGCTAATTAAAAAGACAATATTATGTTTATGTATGTCATGAAAAACAATATAATTAATCAATTACCTTGAAGGCTTGAACGAGAAGCAATCAGACAAGTCTCTGAAAAGAGTAAGATATATGCCTCCACAGAGTCTGCAAAAAGCAATAATGAAGCGGAACAATAACACAGTATGAAAGAGAGAAATTCAAAGGATTTAGAAGACGAGATATATATAGGAGAGGTAGGCGAGTTGGTGTTGGACTAGGTTTGAGGTTAAGGAAACACGTACTAATACCGGTGGGATAAACCATGGTTAATTGGGGGTTAATATGGTAATTTAGATTGGATTAGGAAATTTTAACTGTTAGCATCTGAAATTTAATGAGTTTCAACCGAATCTCAAATATAAAGGGGTTGATTGGAAATACTATCTCTTGGGATGTTATTTTATTTATTTCCTTCCTTCCATGTTGGAAAATAAGAAGTCAAAGCTTTTGGCTCCAAGAATTTGTGATCTTTGCCGTTTATTTTCCATATGAGATTGTGGGTCTGAAAGCATGGACGATTCGGATGGTAAATGCATGTGTTTTAGTTTATGTAAAAATGAGTGTATTTAATATTTTTTTAATCGCAAATTATAGAATAATATTAGGTACTAATACGCAAATGTGTATTCACACGCACTTTTAGGCCGGAAAAAATATTATATACAATGATTGTATATATTATACAGTAATATAGATGAATTTTAATCATTAAATTTTATAAAATAAAAATTAATATTAAATATTAATAAAAATTAATCATTAAATTTTAAATACTAGACCAATAACTCAGAATTATAAAAGGCAAATTAATATATACAAAAAATTTTCTTCAAACAGGAGAGAAGGCAGAATAATATTTTAGGGGGGTTAATTTAATTTTTTCATATAAATTATAAAATTTTATTAAAATATTAAAAATTAAAAATACATTATAATGTATAATTAATATAAGTTATAGTAGAATTAACTTAAATTAACAGTAAATTTTATCTGTTATATTATAATAAAGACATAAATTTATCACTCCAAAATATAGATAAAACATATTATAATTAACATATAATAAAAATTTTAATAAGTTAATAAGTATTAATATTATATATGTATAAAAAAAATTTATTAACTAAAAAATTTTAGCAAATGGAAAGCTCATTCAAACACAACAAAATTTATAATTATTAAAATTAAAGCTATAAAGAAATATATGAAAATTTTAAAAATAAAATATGATTTAGAATTTTAAACTTGTAATTAAATAAAAAATATATTGTTGATAAATAATATAAGATTGACTAATAAAAATAATGAAAAACTAAAGATAAAGAAATATTAAAATTTTCATATAAAGAAAATTTGAAATAAATTCAAAAAATTATTAAAATAAAATGAAAAATAATAATATTAGATAAAGTTAAAATTTGAATTGAAATAAACCTTTGACAATATAAATTATAAAAACTTAAAAACTTAGTATGAAACTTATTGTATGCTTCTTCTTTTAATTTTTATAATGTTGAGTGTAAGGTTAAATATATGAATTTTTTTTTTTGAATTATTACATATTAATTTAAGAAGTATTTTTATATAATATATGATTACAATTTTATTTGTGTAATTAATAGTTACTAAATATATACAAAAATGTGTACATATTTCATAACTTTACTCACAATTTATGTCATTTTTATGAACATATTTGTTAAATATTGTTAATATATTAAAATATGCATAAAAATTTTGATACAATATATTATTAAAAATAAATTATTTATTTAATATTAAAAATATATATATTTAATTAATTTTTTATAAAAATATCGACTCCCGGAAAGCCTCCGCTCCGCCTCTGCTTTCAGAAATGTATAAAGTTAATATTAATAAGAAAACATACGTAGTATATATACACATATATTGTTGAGGTGGATTTTGTCAATAATGATAATCTAATCTTGCTAGGACCATGAATCACTGGAAAGTAACTATAGATATTGTATTTCTTTGTGTTCATATAAGTTGTTGTTTATTCGTGGGAGTATATGTAAGAATTAAATTTTGCCTCATGTTTATCACTTATCCATTTAAATAAATTTTGTGTATATATATGTTAAATAATTAGGCAATATTTATTAATTGTTTATCTTGTTTTTACGTGAATTATTCATTATTTATATTGCATCATAAATTTATTCACACCCAATATATTTACACATAAATTTTAACAACATATTTAAATAATTATTTTTTGGGCGAGTAGTGTCATTTAAAAAAGAGAAATGAAATATCATTTTCGTCGTACAAAATATGGTTTTTTTTTTTGATCGTAATTATAGTATATTGATAATCAAGTTTCAAAGATTACATTACAGAGTAAGACCCATCCCCAAGTACACATAAAATTATCCAAAGGGTACCTCAAACTAAAACGAAAATTACGTCCGAAGGAGAGGGAAAGTGAATCTGAATCACTGACTGGTGACATATACGAAGCTTCGCAAGGTAGCTCATTGTGTCGACCATCTCTCAAAACTGTCAAGGATAAATTACCCAAAAGATCCTGAAATACATACCCAAAAATGACATCTAACCGACTGTTAAGAATCTTCAAAAGAAGATTGTCCAACATAACCATAATATCACCCGATTTACCAGATGATTTATAACACAATTCAGCTGTAAATTACAGCTCACAACAACATACACGACAACCCTTACAAGCTCTAATCGAAATCAGAAACTGTAAGACAAATACAACAAAACCGCAGGCTTATTAAACAACCACCCGCGAACAGCCACCACGAACAGGCCGAAGTAGAGCAGAGCGACCGTGATCCGCAGACGACCAAAACAGCCACCACGTCCTCACTGTCAACCACCACTCCAACCCCGCTGCCAGAGACGGAAACAAAGCAACGGCCACCACCGTCGCCAAAACCAGCAAACAAAGCAACGGCCACCACCGTCGCCAAAACAAAGCAACGGCCACCACCGTCGCCAAAACCTACCACCAACGTCCACCACCGGGACGAGACAGGAACCACCCGCAAACTAACACGCGCGAGCGAGCTAACCACCGTACACCACGTACACGCACAGATCGGCGACCAAATAACCACCGTATACCACGTACACGCACAGATCGGCGACCACCACCGCACGAGCGAGCTAAAACGGCGGCACAACCACCACTCTAACGGAAACAAAATGAAAAGTGCAAAAATAGAAGAACAGAGAAAACAGAGTCGCAAAACGGGCAACCAACCAGAATGCCGATTACCTACCAAAACCACGGCCTGGCCGACGGCCAAAAACGGCCCGCCGTCGGCCAAACCACTTGAAATTTTCGAAACCCTAAAGAAAGCTCTCTTTTTTTTTTGGAGAGAGAAGAGAGAGTTTTTCCTACAAAATATGGTTTTTGATATCATGTGTCTAGCGGTTCTATGTGTCATATAAAATAGGGAGGAAAAAATAACTTAAGGAACGATATCTTGTCACCTATATTACCCTATTGCCCTTTCTTGTTAATTGTTTTGTAACTCGCCTTCCAATCTAGCTGTGGTAGACAAAAATAAATCTCTAGATAGCGCCACTTGCAGAGAAAAAGTAATATCGCAAATAAGTTTGATGGTGGCATATAAAAATTGTTACTTGACCAAGTCAGTAATAGAGAGGACTTGTACATAAATTAATTTGACTAGTAAACTAATATGTACAAAAATCAAATTTGCTGCCAACTCCATCTTGTTGTATCTGTATGCTTTCCTTTATAGATTTATGCACTCAGCTAATTTGTGTTATCAAAATAATATTATTTACCCTTTTTTATTTGGAAACTCTGAATATTATTTTAACTATACTTTTCTCTTCAAAGTTGGTTTTTTTTGCCTCTTTGAAGGCACTACTAAATAGTCAATGTGAACTAAAATTTATTATCTGCACAAAGGATCAAAATACTAAGTTAGGCCCAAATGTTAAATTGATTTACTCAGAAAAGAAACAAGATCAGATGGTCCAGATCCCAAACATATGATTATGGACCGCATGCTCAGTTTTATTTGATTACGAGGTTTCTCGAAAAATTATTTATGAAAATTATTTAAATTAATACTCTTAAAAACTCATATTAATAAAATAAAATTATTTTCTTGAAGTTAGAGTTTGGCTAATATTAAAATATTATTTTTATTATTATAAATTTTAGAATTATTTTGTTTGTTATTTTTTTAATTACTTTAAATTAATGAAATATAAGTAAATATAATAATTTAAAAAAAAAAACACACTCAGTCACTCACCCAATGCTTTATAAAAGCAACATACATTGTGATTAGTGAGTAACATCATCTCACTTCTGCTAAGAATAATGAACAACTCGTGTGATGTCTTTATACTAAAGCAAAATGCCATATTCATTGCTCCTTAAGATATATTAAAAGTAATTGCCAGAAAAATCTTTGTTCAAATTTAAATGAAAAGTTGTGGATTATGATAGATTTATAATCATAATAATATCATGTGAACAAATGTTTGAAATCCCTTGTATAGCTACTGGCCTAGAATACTAGTGGAGGGAGGCTAGGTTCGTGTTTTTTTCTTGTGAAAAAAAAAAAGGGAAGGGAAAAGTGGAGGAGATGGTAATGGTGATAATGAGGAAAGCCTAAAAGATAAACAAGAACCGCTCTACGGTTTCCTTTAAATTTATGTGTGTGTAAAATTTATGTTTTTTTTTCTTGTGAGACCTGATGCTTTTGCGTAGAATTCATGTGATTTTTCCATGTTGGTTGTTGCTTGCTCCCGTGGCACTATTCATCAGCATAATATATACGTCAAATTAGCTGGCATGTGAACCATTCGATATTCATCTGTATTTTAGTATACAAACACTTAGGCACATATTTATAACAAACAAAGTTTAAATTCACATCTATAACGTGCTTATTTAGAATAAATATTATTACACTATAAGATAATTAGCTTATATTTGGTTAATTAGAGTGAGAATTACATAACTAATATGTTTGATTAATATTTAGAGAATTAAAATAAATACTTATTTTATAATAATTATAGTTCTTATTTAATTTTTTTATTTTTATATATGATATACGTATGTACATAAAGTTTAAATATTTTAATTTTAAAATAAATTTAAATTGATGTCACATATTGATATTTGTAAATACAATCATATCTATTGCATTCAATAAAAAATTATCTTATTAATGAGGTTTGTAATATAGATAATTTCCTATGTCGATTAGATGGGGTAGTTTTAATATTTTTCACATTAGTTTCACTAATATACTAATATAATTTTTTCCAAAACTTATATACTAATATTGTACCTAGCTAATAAGCAGCAAGGTGGCTGACAACTGATAAACCTTCCCTCAAAGCTAGGTATAAAGAATTAAAAGAAATTTGTGTGCGTCCTTGATTGTAAAACAAGATGTTAAAATTATTAAATAGAGGTATATGCGAAAATGGTACTCTGACTTTTTTGCCTACCATATTAATTCACTAAAAAATTATAAGCATGTATTAATGGTACCAAAGCTACTTAAATAGATAAACTTTTAATTATTTATTAACATCATCAAAATATAGGAGCTAATAAATTTATGATGCATAAATAATATTTAATAGAATAATGGATTTTATTATATACTAAGAGCATTTATGATTTAGGAGGGTTGCAATTGGAGCACTTTGGTTAACAATTTATAGTTATCTTACGAGCAATTTAGTCCTTTTGGTTTAAAATAAGTTACAAAACAAGAATAAAACAATATAAATAATTGCATTTAAAAAACACTATACTTAAATCAATTAGCTATTTTTTAATTGCATTTAACAAAGAAATTTATAAATAATTTTTGAAATATATATATATTTTAAAAATAGTCATTTATTTTATGATGTTACTTTTTCCTAAAATTGATAGACTAAACTATCAATAGTGAAATTAAGTGTTTTAGTGGTTTGTGGTAAAATGTGTGGCATTAGCACAAGTATATGAGATACGGTCATTGGGCCTCACGTCTGGGATTGTACAACAAGTTCAGGTCATATAAAGCCCATAATAGCTCCCGATGTGTCTAAACGGTTAAACCGGTTAGCGAATTAAAGACGCATAATAGAAGCCGAATGACACTAATATCATTCTTTTCAATTCTCGATTAACGTCACCGTTTAAAAAGCGTATATTTATAATGTTGCCCTTGTATATTATTCCATGAAGTTTAGTCCTGATGAAATTCAGTCTCTCGCTCTCAACGATCTCCCACTGTTCATCATCGTTTTCTCAATTCTATAACTTTTCCAGAAATTTACATAATGTTCCGTACGACTTCCAAAAATGTAAATTAATTTCCGTACTGCTTTCAAAAATATAAACATTAACTATCAAGTGGTGGACGTCGGAATGTGACGAGGATGCTGGAATACATACGCAAATCAGTCGCAGGAGATGATTGACGGAACTGTTCATCATCGTTTTCTCAATTATGTAACCTTTCCAGAAACTTACGTAATGTTCCGTACGACTTCCAAAAATGTAAATTAATTTTCGTACAGCTTCCAAAAATATAAACATTAACTAACAAGTTTTTTTTTCCCTAGGAGTGAGTTTCGTTCTTAAGGGTTCTGTATAGCAGATGCAAGAAATCACAAACCAGAGAAATACAATTTTTAATTTTTGAAACTAAATTTTAATTAAAGTAGGAAATAGAAGAAGAAGAAACCGTAACTGTTCTCTCCTAAATCCAGAATAAGCTACTAAGGGTAAGTTTGTAAATGCAAACTTTAGTTATACTGCAAAACGGTTCGTATTAGACTAAAATCATGCTATTTTTGTCCAACTGTAACTTCTATTCATATATCCCCTATTTCAGTCCAATTCTCCCGGTTAGCAGTAATATCTAGGGGGTGTGCTAAAAATATAATCATGTTATATAAACTTTTTTAATACAACTTATTCACTATTAAAGTATATAAAATAATTATATTGTAACACGTTTGTCTTTTTATTATCATTTTTTTATAACAAAAGAATTAAATGATATATTTTATACGAAAAATAATAAAAACGACATCTTATCTAAACTTCACAATATTTTATATTGTTATTTCGAGGAATTTGTATTGGATGCTACTGAAATCCAGTAATGGTGTAAGAAGGACTGGGAGATCCTTTATTGAATGCTTGCGTGATGAGGACTTTAATTCAATAACTACGGTGGAACTCAATAGAGAATCAACCTACAAACTACGTTATTTGTTTGGCCTAATATCAAAGTTTTGTAACTGGAAAGCAATTATTAAAGTCCAACTACATTTAAATGTTGATAAAATTAAAAAAAAAAAAATCATGGTAATAAGATACATCATATTAATACTTAATGTAATCTTATATGCTTGGATTTCTTAAAAGTCGATTATGGCTTAATGATGCGCATCAGTAATCACTTGGATCAAAAGCTATGTATCCCTAATAGTGCTCCATCTATTACTTGAGTTGTTATAATGCAGCGAGAATAAATAAAGTTTTTTGTGTGATGCACACATGTATTGACATTAATTTTTTTTTTTAATTGTGTAATATTATTAAAAAATATATGATCACATATATAAATTTGTTTAATAGAGTTAATAAAAAAATCTTTCGTCTAAAAATAGTAATGTGGTGTGATGATTAGGCGTTGATTAGTGGCAGGGAAAATCATTTCTAATTGATGTCTTTACCACTTAACATTGCTTGGGGTTTTAGAATTATATAGTGCTATATATTTTATCCTATAATTTTTCAATAATTGTATGTTTAATTATAAAATTAAATAATATTATAAAATATATATTAATATAATTATGTATAAATTTTATATGATCATAAATATTGATCTAAATTGTATTAGACACTTACTTTAGTTTATTTGAATTTTCAATCATAAAAATAATGTGTCTTAACTCTTTTTTCTTCTCAAATTATTGTTTTTTATTTTTTTGAAATGTAATAAAATTATAAAAATGAATTAATTAATGATTTAAATAAATTTTATAATAAAAAATATTTTAAATATAAATTATTTTATTAAAATATTTATAATCAATTTTATCCTATTATATTATATAATTTGTTACCGAACATTTTATAAATTAATTATAATATAATTTAATATAGTTCAATCCAATACTACTATGCTTAATATATTTGATATAGTGCACTAAATATATCATTATTAATTATTTTACTTTTAATCAATAAACCCAATAATAAAAACTAAATAGAATAGTTCAAGTTTGCTAATTTTCACAATTTTACGGGTAGCTTCGAGAAAGATCATTAAAACTTACGCAGCTCTTAAACATATTTTTTTTTACTAATTTATGTATAAATGTTGACAAAAAAAAATTAGTATTTTGAATATCGCAACTCTCTCTCTATATTATGCAAATAAATTTTTTCTTTTCATGAAATTTATTCTCATATGAGGTTTAAATGGTAAACGCGCATCCGTATGAGTTATCATGTTGTCATAGACAAAATTTCTTTCTAAATGATACGTACAACTCTCAATTTAGAAGACAAACAATTATAATCTTGATTAAATTTTTAAATAAAATCTTAACGTATTTATCATTTCTGTAATAAACCGCAATGTGCTATTCATCAATTAAATGACGTATTTATGTAAATTTAATACCAAAAAGTAGATAAAGAGTATATTTTTAAATAAATTTTGGCTGCAAGAACAAAGTAATTAAACATTAGTAATTAATGTTGCCTAAAAAACATAAATAATAACAAAAGGGTTGCCTTGATCCCCTTGACATACATAGTATAGTATAATAGTAGTATGAGACTGTTCCTTTATCCATCAGAAACGTTTAAAATGACAAAGGCTCCTTTGCGAACACACTAGAGCCAGACGAGTCTCTCACATACATAACAGACTCACAGATCCATAACACCCAAGTCAACTCCATCTCTCTCGAGTCGTTTCATACAAAAGCTTACCATAACTATCCCCTAGTTTACCATTGTAGCCCTCCATCACCACCCAAAGGAAGCTTTCTGCTTTTGACTCATTTTTCTCACCGCCCAGAAGCTCAGCTACTTGTTTTGAGAAAGGAAAAAAATAAGTATTTAATGGAAGATACGGGACTTGACGAATCGGAACACAACTCTCGAAGCTCCGAATATGCGGATCCGAACCAGACCGAGTTTTCTTACCCGGGCAATGGATGTGGCAGTGGAAGCGCAAAGTACAAGCTCTTGTCACCCTCGAAACTCCCGATCACAAGGTCCCCTTGCATCACTATTCCTCCTGGGTTCAGTCCGACGTCGTTTCTTGAATCCCCCGTTTTACTTTCTAACATGAAGGTCAATTTCTGTTTCATTCGGTTCGGTTCCGGTAATTGTGTTTCTTGCTTGGTTGCTGAGAAATTGTTAATAGAAAAATAAATTCGACTTTTTTAATCTTGAGGTGTGTTTGGCTGCTTAGATGAGTGAGTAAGCATAAATCAGAACCAGTTCTCTACCCTACATTCTTACATTTTTTTTCCCACAATTTGAGTGTAAGGCTCTGTTTGGTTGCTCAGAAAAGTAGATACGAGAAAATGGGATGTTGGAAATTCATTCTCCTTTACATAACAGTGAAAATCAAGTTCTGAGATCATTCTACTGCTGCTGCTCATCGTTGAACAAAAATTCGAACATTTTACTTCGTGTATGGGTTGAATTCGTGTCATTCAGATATAGTTTTACGACCTAAGCGTTTGCCAAGAGGGTAGAAGCTGTTGTGGAGAATCTGTTGACTAGATGATGTGATTTTGATTATAGGCTGAGCTAAAGATGCTCTTTGTTTGTGAAAATTCGAAATTCTGGCTACTATTTTTGTTGTCTGGTCTTAGTTTAATTCGTCTTATGGGTTGTGTTTCTTATGTTTGATCCATTCCCACTTAGATATTTTATTGAGTGGTCGTGTTGGGACCTAAAGATTCTGATGCTTGCTATTAGACTATTACTAGCATTGTATCGTTGCTTTATGCCACGCTAGATTGTTCCCTCGAGTTGCTTTGGGAATAATGGTTATTTCCAGTAGTTATCTGCAACTTTCCTCTTTTACACTTCTCAGTGTTGTTTTTTCACATAATGAATCTTCTTCTTTTTTTATTTTGGGTTATGCTTTTGACTTTTTATGTGTCCTTGTTTAACGGCTTTGGTGGGCTTACCGCAAAAAAAAAAACATTTTCATTAATAAATTTATGATAGGGAATAAATACTATCAGGAAGAGGGGTTGGGTTTTTATTTGCGATGTTGTGCAATAAGAAAGCTGGATAGAAACTTCAAAGGAGCCCGTTTCATCTTTGCCTTTAACCTCCTTTTATTATCTTAGGCTGTAGTCTGTGGTTGCCTTCCGTGTTTGGAGCTTTTAGGTTAATCATGTTCTTAATACTTTGTTGCCCTTACTAGATTGAAAGCAGCATGGTCAGTATTTCTACTTATTATTGCAGGCTGAACCTTCCCCAACAACAGGTACCCTTATGAAGCCTCAAATGTCACAGGGCTCCATTAGTTGTACTCCATATCCACCAACAACAAATTACTCAGCAATCAGTATCTCCAATGATGTAAATTCCAGCAGCTTTGAGTTTCGACCTTATAGTAGCTTGAATATGGTAACTCCCTTATACCTCTGCTAATATAGAGTCATGTTATCCTTAATTTGAAGTGCATTAGCCTGACTTTCTTTGTAGTGTGTGATGTATGTATGATTGGCAATGAGATTGGATAATTAAGACTTTTTGTGTATAAGCTGAAATGACTGATCATTTCTGATTGATCATGTCTTGTTTGTTTCTTTTGTGCTAAAGGTGCAGAGTATGAGTTTAATTGCCATGTGTGTACTGTTTATCGACTTCTCATGTGCAATTGATAAACATTAGCTTCTTCTTCTTCTTCTTCTTTTCCATTGGCGTGAGCAGAAAAAAGAAACTGCACAGTGGTTGATCCCCCTCCTCCCAACTAGAACTTGACTGAAACAATCATATGTGTTCATCATGTACCTGCAAGCATGCTAACTTGGTTTTTATATTACCTAATGCCGTTCATTTGTTAAAGGTTAATGCAGACATAAACCACTGGAAGAGTGAGCATTCCATTCAAGTCCAAGAAGGTTCGGGCCAGTCTCAATTTGCACCAGCACCTTTGGTTAAAAGTGAAATGGCAGTCACCTCAAATGAGTCGTATTTATCAGCACCAGTTGCTGCATCAGGGACTAGCACTCCCACTGAAGGTGACTCAGATGAATTAAACCAGAGGGGAAATTCCATCTCTGGTGTCCAAACAGTGCAATTTGACCATAAAGGAAGTGGAGCTTCTGTTATCTCTTCTGATGATGGGTATAACTGGAGAAAATATGGACAAAAGCATGTCAAAGGAAGTGAATTCCCACGTAGTTATTACAAATGTACCCACCCTAACTGTGAAGTGAAAAAGCTTTTTGAGCGATCTCATGATGGGCAGATAACAGAAATAATCTATAAGGGAACTCATGATCATCCTAAACCTCAACCTAGTCGACGGTATAATACAGGGGCTATGATGTCAATCCAGGAGGAAAAATCAGACAAGTTTTTATCTCTAACTGGTCGAGATGGTGAGGAAAGAAATTTACGAGTCTTTATGTTATAGCTGCAATTTAGCTAAATGTCTTCCTCATTGCCAAAAAAAAATCTAAAATGCTAAATGCTTGTTTTGCTTTGGTTAATTTTTCTTTCTGATTTAGACAAGTCACCCAGCATATATGGGCAAATATCTAATACCAATGAGCCAAATGGAACTCCAGAGCTATCTCCTATCACGGCAAATGATGACAGTCTAGAAGGAACAGGCCCACTCCCAAATAGGACTAATGATGAGGTAGATGACGATGATCCATACTCAAAAAGAAGGTATAAACATCTAACAGGGGCTGTGTGATTCATTTAAGTTTCTATACTCTCTCTAATCAATGAGCTGTTACATTTTATTTTTCAGGAGGATGGACGTTGGAGGGATTGATATTGCCCCTGTGGTTAAGTCTATCAGGGAACCACGTGTTGTTGTTCAAACTCTAAGTGAGGTTGATATATTGGATGATGGATACCGCTGGCGTAAATATGGCCAGAAAGTGGTCAGAGGAAATCCTAATCCCAGGTACTGGTCGTGCTAATTGTCAGGCATAGAGATGATTTCCATAAACTGTTCTCATATGCATGTTGTATTTTAAAATTTGGCATTTTGGCTTTAATCTCTCCCTGGAAGATTTCAGCTGACACTGAGTATGATATAAATAAGCTGAAATCATAATCCATGCACTCATTGTGGCATGGAATCTGACGCATTGCTTGTTTGTTTAATTTTTATTTTTTGAGAGTATTGCCTATGACCTTTAAACAGGTCCAATCTTCTAGAGATGAAATTTCCTTGATGTCTGACAATATTAGAGGTTATTTTCAGGGCATTGAAGGCTCTGACAGTTTATATAATTATTCTAGTTCTTTTCAGATTACTTCATTTTAACTAATCACATCTGTCTCGACTATGGAACAAGTTTAACATTCTCATTAAAATCCTATATTGGAAGAATATTGTTTTGAGTATTCGTTTTCCAACATGATTTACACCATTTCTAAACTCTAATATTGATCATATGCTATGCAGAAGTTATTACAAGTGCACAAATGCTGGATGCCCTGTTAGAAAACATGTTGAGAGGGCATCTCATGATCCAAAAGCTGTTATAACAACATACGAGGGGAAACATAACCACGATGTCCCTACTGCAAGGACAAGCAGCCATGACACTGCTGGGCCAGTTTCAGCAAGTGTCCCAACAAAATTTAGATCAAATGAAACTGACTGCATAAGTCTTGATCTTGGGGTTGGAATCAGTTCCGCTGTTGATAATAGATCAAATGAGTACCAATCGGTGGAAAGACAAACTCAAAATTCCAATTTGAATGTCATTCATGCAAACCCAATTCCTACATACTATGGTGTCTGGAATAGCAGCTTGAATCAATATGGATCTAGAGAAAATTTGAGCGAAGGGCATAACATTGAAAGTCCATCTTTGAGGCATTCTGCTTACCCATATCCACAAAACATGGGCAGAGTTCTAACTGGCCCGTAAAAGTGCTTTCAGTGAAGCCTTATAAAATAAACCTCTTTTCCCCACTTAGCTCTTCTTTTTCTGAAGGGATGAAGGTTACAAGGGCAAGTTTCTTGATTTTTAAAAATGTATTATTCTGTTTTACTTCACTATCGTAAAGCTGTTCTGTATTAGGTTCTTCTTTGCATATTTTCTTCCTTAATTGAACTACTGTATTTGTAACTTTAGGGTCTCGGCTCTGGAGCAATACTTTGTACAAATATGAAGTATGAACGAATACTGATACTATTTTCTGACAGGAGATGTGTAGCTCAAGTGCTTTCATTGTAAGGTAATGGTAAGAAATATGGTTCCCCTGTGTCTTAGTCTTAAGCATTAGTTTGCGAATTGAAGTGCATTTTGCAAAACTCAGCTTTTGTGCTCACTTGATTACAAAATATCAGTTTATATTACGTGTGTAAATCTTTGCCACTTAATATCTACCAACATTGTAAGTTCTAAAACATTATATTTAAAGTTTTCATATTATAATATTATATGGCGTCTCTCTCTCTCCAACCTCGTGTGTGTGGGGGCAAGTAATCAAGAAATGACAATAATGAACTTGAATTGTTCCTTTTGGTGATGTGAAGAACGGTCCAATTCCGACCCGTGCAGTTACTTTTTTTTGTGCTGCATGTGAAGCAAACTAGTAAAAGTACTCTACATAAACTTTTGAATATAATCTTATCATAAATGCTAGAAAGATCATTGTATTTTACAGTGCTGTAAACACACAATAAGCAAATTTCACAATGTAGAGTTGGGTGTGATGATTTTTACATTCTTGTGTGCAAACGAAAAATATAACACAAGTTATATAGGTGTGTAGAATTTACATATACTATTTCACACAAACTTTTAACAATTACAAGTATGTGAATTCTTATATGGATTGTGTCAGTTGTGTGGTGGAAAAAAGGGTAAAGAGTAACATGAATAATGACTCAGAAATATTTTAAAGTTTCCCTAAAATCAAAGGTATGGCT
Organism: Elaeagnus macrophylla; assembly: GCA_029378325.1. Lineage (NCBI taxonomy): Eukaryota > Viridiplantae > Streptophyta > Magnoliopsida > Rosales > Elaeagnaceae > Elaeagnus > Elaeagnus macrophylla. The sequence goes on along the minus strand of CM055646.1, from coordinate 18,130,283 downwards.
TTGACAAAGATAAAAAGCTGCACTATCTTATAGAAAGCACAAACAAAAAGAAACTAAACAAGGGAAATAAATTATTCAGATTGAAATCGGCACTTTGCGGACATTGTATATGAAAAAGTTTTTAATTACGGATCTAATAAGCCTAGAGGGGGGTGAATAGGTTATTTTCAATTTTCAACAAATATTATATAATCTAATCACAACGGCCAGACATGCAATCGCGTGTAAAGATAAATGCGGAATAATAAAACAACACACGATATTTTTAGGTGGAAACAACCTAGGCCACAACAATGACCTAAGAGGAAAACCACCGGTCCACCGGACCACCTAACTATCCACTATGAAAATAATGTTCAATTACAACCATAGAGTCCAGAACTACCCGTCGCAGATAGATCCCCCTTTCTGTAATTTACTTACGAGCCGCTTGCTCCTTTCACAGCCTCCAATAGTTAGATGTCTGGATCCGGACCAACGTTCCGATCTACTTGAGTCACACAAGATCAACCGAACCCGTCACCTTCAGTAATTTCGAGTCACACGAAATACTGAAGCCGTCACCTGTAACGTTAGCACAATAACACAAGTGCAATGCGTGTCCTAGAGCGGATTCAAACAATGAATAATCCTAACTAGCAAATATACTAACATGCGATGTAAAAACAATATCAGCTAGCAAACCCTAAAACATTCAATTAAGCTCAATATCATGCAAATCAATTAGGCATATGAATATAACATGAGAAAGCCTAAGAACAATAGATGAAGAGAATAATCACAATTCAGGTGCTAGAAAGTATTAGTGCTATATGATTCTAAATGCTCAAGTTGATTGATTATGCACAAACATCCCTTCACTTATATAGAGTCCAATCCTAGCTCAAATAGAATTTGCAATTCACTATAACTCTACTTATATCAGGATTTAGTTCTCAAAAGAATTCTTCTCATACAATGATTCTATTCACATCAGCATTTATTTCTCACAAGAATTCTACTCATACAAGGATTCCACAATTAAAATAATCCTACGCAAATAAGGACTCTATTTCCAAAACACTTTTATTCACACAAGGATTCTACTCATACAAGGATTCCACAATTAAAACAATCCTACGCAAATAAGGACTCTATTTCCACAACACTTTTATTCACACAATGATTCTACTTTCTTAACACTTCTACTCATACTAGAATTTTGCTTTCTCATTAAATGAGTCAAATTGATAAAAGTAACACATGGGTCGAATACACAAAAAGAGTTTGAGTAGGAATATAATACTGGCTCGATCGATCGACAGGCCGTCTCGATCGATCGAGAAGGTCTCGATCGATCGATACACAAAACTCGATCGATCTAACTCAAACAGAGAGAACCTGGATCGAAGTTGTTCTATACTCGATCGATCGAAAAGGGTTCGATCGATCGATCCAATTGCTCGATCGATCCAGTCCAAACAGAGAGCACCTAGATCGAAGTTGTCTCAGTCTCGATCGATCGACCACTCGATCGATCGATCAATACTCTCGATCGATCGACCAACATGTGCACAATTACATTTTTCGTTACGATCCATACTAAGTGTCGTGCTTAATTGTGTGAAGATGTATGCATGATATAATATTATACCTGTCATATGAGCGTTCCAAGCTTGATGACTCCATCACCATGTATCGTCTGATTAATCGGTGAATTCCTATTTTAGATTACAATCAAACATTTTGTCCACGAAAATTGTCAATACAAAATAAACCTTACAGTATATAATAGTTTTGTTGCCTTAGGAGTACTGGTGGTGGTACCCATTTTGGCATTTAAATGCACTGTAGACAAAATACAAAACTCTTAAATTCGGTAATTTGTCACTATTCAACGGGAACTTAAAGACCAGGAAGTTTTGTCGTGTGGCCAATAACAACTTGATCCTTGGGGTACTAACTACTAAATAATGCCATATCCGTTTAATTTTATTTACTTACATTAATATTTTATAGTAATTCCATCTTATGCTAATAATAGTTTATATTATATGAAAATTGAAAAAGTGAATTTTTTTATTAATTCCAGTGTGAGTGATGCTGGTTGCATAAGGCCCTCCACTGCTATAGAGAATGATAATGTTCATCATTAGCTCATTTGACTATTGGATTATACACAATAATGACGATTAGATTAACGGGAATTTATAAAGGGAAGGTTATAGTGAAAGTGGACGAACTTACCCTACCTGGTGTACTAATTAAAAGATGAGTAATGGTGTATATAACAAGTTGTTTACGGGGTTAATTAGATCTTGTCATGTAAATTTATGTGTGCATCAAGTTGTGGCAATTCAGAATAGGTGTCCTGTTCAATATTGAAGATTGACCGTTAACTGAGCTATATTGGACGGTAATTAAAGTTATTGCAGTAAGAATGAATTTGAGGCTTCAAAAGAATATAATATAAACACCACCTATCTATCCTCTATCCTCTAGCACAGTTAGTTAGGTAGTCTTTAGATTAAACTCTCACGTTAAAAGCTCAAATCTTATTGTGGTGGGTTGGATGATATAATACAGTTATATGCGGTGAGATAGAGCGTGTGTGTGAGAAAGAATGTACGCGCTATGGTTATCATTGAGAGAGAGTGTGAAGTGTGTGAATAAGCTAGCTGCTGATGTAATTGCTCAACCAGAGAGGCGAAATCCCCATAAATACTACTTCAAATCCGAAATGGAAAACTTGAATTATAATCTTGTTCATCACATACCGACTCCTATTCGGGAATTAATTTACAGGGAAAGTTACACACGAACTTTGCTTTATGGTATGTGTTCTGCTCTCCTTTCTCTTTAACTTCACTGCTTTTGAGCCTTCAATAAGTCTTTGATTAACATTGTGACAACTTTTTTATGTCATAAAGTGTAACACATGACTATAATAAACGGTTTCTAGACACTTGGTTTTATTTTGTTTGTACACAGTTGTTTAAGACTAACAACATTTTTTTCTCAGAGTTGGATGCCAGAGACATATCAAGGAACATTATAGAGATGATCTTCAAAAAAGCATCCCTTAATCCTTCAAAGCCATCAACCAAGATCAAAAGCATCCTAAAAGTGAAGAACTCAATACAATCCCTTGAAAGGTTTGAGAAGTATAGAGAGAAGGTGAAAAGGATGGCCAATGAGAAACATATGGTAAGGCACCCAAGAAGCAAGGTAGATGGAAATGAGCTGTTACGGTTCTATGGCACTACTATTGCGTGTCGAAGTGGAAAGTCGAAGGGAGTATCTGAGCTTTGTACAAATTCCTCTTGTGGAGTCTGCAGCTTACTTCAATCTAATTTTGATGCAGAATATGCATTGAAGAATGGTGTTGAATTGAGTACAAGTAGTGAGGTTTTCAGCGAAAAGATAAGTATGATTGAAAGAATGCAGAAAATCAAAAGGGCAGTTATTGTTTGCAGAATTATTGCTGGAAATATGACTGATGTTAATTTTGAGGAATATAACGAATATGGAGACAAAGGACCAAATAGCTACTCCGAGAATTTGATACTGCATAATCCCAGTGCTGTACTTCCTTGTTTTGTTGTAGTTTTTGCCTGATATTAGTTCAATGAGAATGGTTTCTTGCTATTAATAAGTATCATTGAGGCACAATTATTGTTAAATCAAGAGCATTATAAGTAACATAATGCAAAGAACAGGTCAAGTTTAGCTTCTGAATCAAAATTCATATGAAAGCCTATCTGCAAAATATTCTGGGAACCATGGTGCTCTAACAAGCAACACTAGAGCCCACCTCTGATCAATCAGAGCCTTTACCATCTCTATATTTTGTAACCAAAACTCTACTGACATTGATTAATTGCTATAATGGTTTTAGCTCCACACGCAAGAGATTACCAGAGCTTTTTCCATCCACCCGAGGAATAGAGCTCCATCTCTCTCTTCAATAGTAAACTTGTCACTGCAATCCTTCAGCAGTGACTTATTGTAGAATTTTTAAGGAGCTTAATGGATAAGGTGTAAAGTGTAAACCGTGCAATTTTAAAATGGGATCTCCACTTTCCGGGAAGTTCGACACGTTCTTTCAGCTCCTTTGCAAGCTATTATGTTAACAATTTTGCGAGCCAGACAATGTTGTTCAACATTAATTTGATCCTTGTTTTCCCTCACCAGGACAGCATCAAAATACTTGCAGTATAGGATATTTTCTACGTGAGCAATTTCAAGCTCTCTCTGCTCAGCCTACTAAAGAGGTCCTTGCTAATGATGCTGTGGAGACTCCAGATTGTGATATTGGCTAGTTCTAAAATTTGTCACTGTGTCTGTTTGGATTGTATGGTATGTTACGGATCTCAAACTTCATTGCCGAACATCCATATTTAGGTTTAATAAGACAACTTACATATTTCTGTTAAGTTTTACAAATCAAATTCTACAAATGTAAAAACAGTAATCATCTATATAACTTTAGCCATCTTTAAAATTATACATAAAGTGTGAAAAAGGAACCCTATTCTTGATTGAACATTTTGAGAAATGCCAAATGAAACGAGTACACTAGTAAGGTTAATTTAGCAAGAGAAGAATCTCTTCCACGATTGCCATGGTAGAAAACCACCTGCCAGAGAAATTAGAATAGGAATCAGGTGCTAAGGATCAAACCAAAAAAACAAGTCATGTGCTTCAAAGTTAAAAAGCTTATAAATAAATAAAAAAGATGAAAATTGAATACCACATCCAGGGCAACGCATATAGTAGTCTTTCTTCAAAACTCGCTCTGATCCTCTACACACCTCACATCTCCTTTGTGCTATCTGCCATGGACTGAAGAAATTTAGCGCAAAACAAAGTCATATAGATTTTGTTGTTAACATATTAATATGCTACATACAATTATTTTGCTGAACTCAATTCCTGCGACTATAAAAGGGGTAACTCCAGCTGCAAAATACTAAGAGTAATACTTTAACCAAGAATCGCATACACAAAATAATAAATTCCAAAATATATATATAATTGCATTCTTCTTTAAAGACCATTTTTGGAAAGCATAAGATTTCAAAAAAAAAAAAAGTGTCTACTTTCACATACTTTAGCTGGGATTTTCCGGCTATAAAACTAGCTAATTGCAACACGTATAGGTCCAATTACAATTTGCCATGGAAGAAACATCGTCTGAGGATCAACAGCCCCCGATATATCATTGATTGCTAAAACCCTCCTACTTTATGATGTACGGACCCCAATCCAACGGTTGTGTTTCTCACTGCAACTAAGGTTCACGGGTGATTTCGAATACCCAGAAGTGTTGCTTGTGAGAAGAGACTTTAAGATTGGAGCTTTGTTGATAATGGAGGAAGACACAGAGACTTCCATTGCTTGCGCTGAGCCACTCCCACTTCGAGAGTCCGAATCAGTAAGCGAGTTTTAAGACCGTTATAAATTAAGAAACGCTAACGGCTAACCTTTTTGGTTTAGGCTCGCGCCAACCACTTGATGACTACAGCTTTGAAACGTATGTTACGATCACATCGTTTATACGACGCCAATTTTATTGCTGTTGATAACACAAAATCCCAATCTCAAACCGCCAATTACCGTTTAATAAAACAGTTGAAACTCTGGATCTGCAGGCCAATAACATGTTAATATTAAAAGAAAATAAAAGTTAATTTTGGTGACTTTACATAGTGCACTCTCATATAATAGGTGGTACTAATAATGAGTTTGTTATACAATATTGATAGGTGATGATGCATCTGATTAGTCACAATAGTGCTATATAAGCACTATTCATTGTATGTTGATTTGTATTGTGAATCTTTGATTTTGCGCTTTCAATTGATGTATTCTCAGTCTTTCTAACCCACTCTCAAAGTGTTGTATCCTGAGTTAATCTTTGATGAGATTCTTGAACAATGTGTAATTTTTCCTGGGGTGAGTAGGGTTTTTTTTTCTTTCTCAAACATTATACCCAAAATAACATTTGCAGATTTTTTTTGACTTATGATATGACCTTGTCTCATGGAAATCATCCAATTCATCACTTAGTTTTAAGGATATGTCATGAGATATTTCACGAATGTAAAGTGCATTGACATTGTATCAGTATAAGAGAGTGTTAAATTGATTGAATATATATACCTGCCTCTTTATCTATTATATTTATAAAATGTATAATAAGATTTTAATTACTGGTTTACTGCATGTCTTCTCAGCTATCCTCCTAAAGTTTGCAGTATTACTTAAGATGGATGTATTTTGCGCTGCTGTAGTTCTCTACTGTTTCAACCATGCTAGATACTTGATTGAGGAGATTGGATTAAGGAAAAGTGTTTGGAGAAGAGGACAAACATGAAAGAAAACGCAAGTTATGAAGGTCTCCATGCATGATAATGATAATGATTAACTATATAAATTGCCACCATATATCATCAATATCAAATAAAAAGCTCATAAGCAAATTATGACACACTTTTGAATGAGTAATTAGATAATAATATTGATATAGTCTCCTTAAGTGAGACAAGACGTTAAAAAAATTAATGAATTATTTCATGAACTCTATTAATATCTTATTTTAATTTATATACATTATAATCACATAAATTTATACTTATTTTTACTTCCACATTAATCATATAATGATATGCGTTAAAAATATTTAAAAAATTGAATCAATTATTTATTTTTTTTAAATAATTTTATCACATAATATATAGGTATAAAAATTAGTACAATTTTATATATTTTTTTAAAAATTAGCACTTCTAGTGGAAGTTGGATTAAAGAAAAGTTGTGCAGCTAAGGTGAAAAAGTAGTGAAAAAGTGGACACACGTGAAAGCAAAGGCAAGTAAGTGAATTGTGCCTACATCAATTATATCATTATATATGACAAAAATATTTAAAAAATTAAATTATTTCTTTGTAATTATTTAAAAAATTGTAATGATGACTACATAAATTGCCACCAACTATCACTAATACCAAATAAAAAGCTGATAAACCAAATTATGACACCAACACTTAAATCAGCAATTAGATAATAATATTTATACTGCTTCTCGGTTATTCCAAATTTGTCTCAAGTCTCAACTATTTCTAGTTTAGACATCATACATTCTTTTTACGACCAAAAACAACTCTAAATTACTAATTACTTTCTGTGATTAAAATTAGAAACTATAAAGGATTGCTTTGATATGTATTATTATAGTATCTTTGCTATGTTCTTCAAGTGTAGAAATCGAAATCCAACCTCCCACTATCTATTTTCAGAAAACTCTTGACCGGATAAGTACTAAATAGATATACGTCTCTGTCATGTGTCTAACTCTATAATCTGCTGTGTGTTGCTGAAACTATATGCCTGTTGAGATGCCGCTAACTATTGAAGGTCCAAATGGGCTATCTGGGAGATCAAGTCCCTGACCGCTGCGTGTATGAAAAGAAAAGGCCTTATTAGCAAAAGAGACGAACAATATAAACTGCAAAAGTGTGTGGTACCATTACCATGACCCTGCAGCAAATTCCCATTTATAGTTTCAAGTGCATTATATAACTTGTGAACTGTTCCGTTAATTAAATTGTGTAAAACCTATTCATTCGACAAGTACTACTGTTATTCTATGAAAGAAGTCACCTATTGATAAAGATTTTGAACTGAGAGCAAAAGTTCCAGTACCTATCCTGCCCAGTGTAATTGGTTTCAGTATGCATGGGTTTATCATCACTAGTGGAGCCACTTTTTATTGCATCCAGCAGATAATTGAAAGGTTCTGCAGTTGAGAAATCGAAAGGGTCTGTGCAAAGCCATAAGAGTTTAAAAGAAGACTATCGAGACATATAAAGCAATAAAATGACCAGGTACCACCTTCAAGGACCGGTACAAGCAAACAACAACAACAAAAAGCAATAAATGAGAAAATCATAAACCTTCTGATGATGGTTTGAGTCTGTCCCTTCTATAGCCAAAGTAGGACTGGTTGTTTACTGGCTTAAACATTAGCTGTAGCTCTGCCAGCCGCCTTCTCTCCAATTCAAGGGCAACTTGTTCTTGCTCTTCCATAAGTTGCTTCCTTACCAATCTAGACTTCTCATAGCCTCTTGACAATGACACTAAATTAAATGTTTACATTCCACATAAGAATGTGTAATAGGGAGGATTATTAAAAAAGAAACTGCAGGCATGTCATATTCACTAAAAGATTGGTAAACTAGGGAAGTCTGTCACACTCACTTGATCGAAGCTCAGACTCCATATCTGAATAAAAGGGAGAACAACAAACTGGCGGCTCAATTCTGTCTGGGTACTTTCTGCATAAAATAGGAAACACGTGAAAATCTTTTGAGTTTCCTTCCTGTATCAAGCAGTGGAATATTACATTTTTGGTTTTGGACTAAACCGTGAGTTGGAGTTTATGTCATATGAGACGACTAAACAGAAATCAATAAGTTCATATAAACAACATAAACTAAGCAGCCTAGTTTTACTCTACATAATGGCGCAAAAGATACCTTAAAACAAGATTTGATTTCTCCCTGTAAGGTTTAACAAGAACACGAGCTCCACAAACATAATGAGGATTTCCCTTAGCCAAAATTGTTTTTACAGTGTCTGTGCTAACAAAGGTTACAAACCCAAACATCCTCTTTTGTTGGCAGGGTATCCTAACATCTTCAACATGCCCAAAGGTGCTAAAAAGAGAAACTAACACATTAACAAACTATAGAAATCTGAAAAATAATACAAAAATAAGCTGAAAACTTTTTTTTGTTGAAAGAGATTAAATGCTAGCATACTTGAAGTAGTTGGAGACATCATCTTCAGTAAAAGTGCTCTCAGCAGGAAATGTAAGATATATCTGCCGCGACCCACTAACAATCGGACCAGGTTCACTTTTCTCATTCCTGTTTTCCAGGTACCAGTGAAGGTCTTCTTTTAAAATCACTGCATGTTGTCCATGGGGTCTGCTATATATCCAATCATAAAGTGAACCAGTTTAAGACCTCAATTGATGAAACTAGTAACACTAGCATTTTAAACAAAGATAAGTAACTCACCTGTCAATCAGCTTAATACGTTTCAATCTAGCAATAAGCCTTGTTAAGTTATAGCCAGTTTTGCCATGTCTCTGACTCTCGGTAAGATATCCTTCTGCTTGAAGGTTTTTCCCATATGTATCATAATACAGTGATGGCAGAGAAGCAATAGAAACTGGATTTCCTCTTCTAGATTTAAGAAGCTCAACAATCTCGGACTCTAACTTCTCAAGTGAAAGAATTGAGAAAAGATGATCCTCCTTGTTATCATCATTTCCATACATAAGAGAAAAGCTCTCTGGGATCACTTGGTCATGATAAAACTTGCAGCTACTTCCATGCTTACAAAAACCCTTGTTGAAATAATGACATGTCTTAACCGAAGACTCGAAATTACTCGAGAAATTTCTACTTCCTCCACCACTCAAGTTGCTCATTGCAGCATCTGGGTAATAGTAATCATTAGAGAATCCAGATATTCCTGAATTGACATGCTCAATCTGGTTTTCTAAGCTCAAGAACTGGGTTTCATTTTGGAGTTCCGAGGAAGAATCGGAGAATCCTGATGGCATATTCTTGGCAACAATTTGAGGACTCCAATAGGTAGGTGGAGGCCGGAAGGTCACAGGGGATGAGAATGAAGTTAAAGACTGTGCTGGATTTACTGAGGGTGATAGAGGAGATGAGACAGGCCTGTTAGGGAATTGTTGAAGCTTAGTTTTAACTTTCAAAATGACTTGGTGGATCAAGTGGTCTGGAGCCACAGCCAACTTAACCATTTCTTGTTCACCATGATCTTGAAACAGAATATAGCCTGTAATCCTTGAAGCATTTTCTGGGTCTACTTTTTGAATTCTATCAAGTACAATTCTAGTATACTCTGAAACATCCATCTTTATCTCATTCTACAAAATCATTGATGATTGAATTTGAACTTGAAATAATCAAAACCCAAAAGTGTAAGGAACAAGAATATACATTGAACTCTAGAGTGTTCTTACACGAAAAGCAGAACATGTATGAAAAAAGAAACATATAATCGAGATTATTACATTGAGAGGACTCTCTTTCATGGAATGCTTTTACTTTTAAAGTCTCGCTACCATACATGCGTTCAAAAGCACAAAGATTACTGGACCTCAGGGACGCCAACAAAAAACACTAACAAATCATGTCTCAAATGGATTTCATTTTTAACAAGGGTTTTGAGTTTTGAGTCAAAATTGGAAAATAGTGTAAGAAGGATAAAAAGGAAAAAGTGATCTATACAATCTAGGAAAGTAGCATAACAAAACATTAATAAATGTCTCTAAGAAGGTTAAGCATAAGGCAAAGTAAAAGGTATGGCAGAACACTTCCAATATATGGAATGAAGATTTTCCAAATAAATAAAAAAGACGAGTTTTTCCATATAAAAAAAAAAAAAAATCACTAAAAACCTATAAAGAAAGATGCAAAATATTACCTATTATGAATACAAAAACATGAGATCACTACAAGCAAAACAAACCAGTGTCTGACTCCATTTCCAACTCAAAAAACCCATTTGAGTAAATCAGAGAAAAGAAAGTCACCGAAGAGAAAACTTATTGTTTTCTATTCTATTTCATTCGTCAAAAAACAAACATATCATTTTCCAGCAACAACAGAGAAAAAAAATTCAGCAGAAGAAGTTAAACTATGCATTATTGAAGAACGAGCAGTACTTACCACCATTCAGTTGAAACAGGATGTGTCTTTTCTCATAAAACCTTCTGCCTGACTTCAATTATCCACAACAAGTTGGCTGAAAGAGATTAAGAATTAAAAAGTTCTAGACAAAATAGCGTAAAACTAATTTATAACATGAGCGAACTAGCACTCTTTCAACTTCTATAAATATAAATCGTTTTAAAATACAGCTGGACTTTTTATGCAATGATAACTAAGACACCAAATTTTCCATAAATTTCGAATTAGATCGTAACTGCTGCACAATGTTGTAATTACATAAACACCCCTTTTGAAATAAATTCAATGGAATAAAAATAGTCTAGTGTTCGGAAATTCCAATTTGCTTTATTTAGAACTGCAATTACCTCGGACAGATCATCAGCTGGTGTTTCCGGTTGCCTTTGCTTTCAAACATTGGCAATAACTAACACGTTTCGATTTCTGAGTTGAAGAAAATAAAAACAGCTACTCAAGTGCATTTATTGAATAAGATGCTCTTAGTGGTTTGTGAATATGATTTTATTTTATTTAATTTGCATCCTCTGTCACTTGAATTTAACAATCGCTAAAATATACTTGTCACAAGCTATTTAAGCTAATTTATGTTCATATCGTATCTAAGTAATTAATTAATTTATGTTGATTATTTATTTATTTATATAATCTTTTTGTAAACGTTATCAGGAAAAAAATTCTTTGTAAATATGCAATATATACTGAATAAAATAATATTATTAAGTTTTGTATATGGTAAATAATGATATTAATTATAAAAAGATTATTTAAGGAAGAATGTATTTATATTTACTTGGGACTAGGGTGATGACTTATTCAAACAATTAGAAGTGAGGGATTTACCGCAGCGTATCAAGGAAAGAAATTCGATTAACAAATCTAAGGATTAACAAAAATTAAACCTAATACTTTTAGACGTATTAAAAATTACAAAATTATCTTAATTAATAATTATCAGTAAGAATCGGACATTTCGTTGTTATAATATCACCATCAGCTGCTACCCTTATGGGAGAGTAAATTAAGTTTTGAAACTACTATATATTTTCATCTAAACTTTTTTTCTTTTATATCTTAGGTTTGGATTTAAATCTTCCTTAATTATTATTACACTCTCTCTTCCCAAACTAGCAAATTTTGCTATGAATAATATATGCTAGCTAGCTGGTAGTCTCGTACAAGTTATTGTTAAACTGTATTTAATTGATCATTTACCTTTTTTATAGGCATATTTTTGAAGTATTAATTTAATATGTTACCCTGCTATTTAGAGTAGTAATTAATATAATTTCAAATTAAAAATATATATATAATTAATTAAAAAGTTAATTACTTTCTTTAGTATATTTGTAATGTGTATTCCTTTCTATATTTTTAATTAAATAATAATAATAATAGGTGGATGATTTAAACAAAAGTATATATTCTATATAGAATTGCAGGAGCAACAAATCATTACCATGCAATTAGTTAGGGCTTTAATATATTTGTCACATATATATTCTTTTCGCTATGTGATCGTTTGTTTTATATTATTAATAGCATAGAAATGATGGATATCACTAAAAATAGATAAACACCAAATGTAAAACAAATAAGCTGACAGGACGTAACTATGTTGCTTTTCAACCCCATAATACACCATAAAATATATATAAATGATTTTTATAATAATTTATTGTATGTAATATAATTTATTTTATTTATGTTAAAAAGTGGTTCGATTATCGCTTCAAATTTTTATATTTTTAATTTTATATTCAATAATTAATATATTATTTAATACATAAAATATTACTCTAAAATATATGAAAAAAATATTAATGGCTGTCATGTTTGTGAAGTATACCTTATTACAAATCTGTCCTTTTACTTAAAAAAAAAAAAAAAACTCTTCTTTTTGGTTCCTACTACTACTAAAATCAACTTTCACAAATAATAGCTGTAAAGTATAAGTAGTAGTTAGCTCAATTTACCGTCTGGTTTTTCTCCATCAAGTTTGGCATGTTAATATTGCTCATGTTTTAATAGTCTAATTTATAAGATTGTGTTGTCTCTTTAGCTAAAGATTTAAAATTCATATTATAAATCTTACATATCTCATACCTAAAATAAATACTTATCATTTGAATTTAAAAAATAAAAATTAGCATCTATTTAAAATCACCCAGTGTTTAGTATAATTTTTTTCAAAGAAAATTTAAAGACAAAATCTCACTATTTCTCTTTCGATTTTTCAATAATATCGTTAAACCTGGAGAAAAAAAAAATAGCATTATTAAGGATGATGATCATGCACATTGGTCAATTAATTTGATTATAAGTCAAGTATTATGATAAGTAATGCTTTTTTTATATTATTTTATATATAGTTAAATTAATAAAAACTCTTTTTGATGTGTGAAACAGTTAAGAAGATGAGATTTATAAAATTTGATCAATCTCCGTCTAATTTAATACGAGTAAAATCAACCGAATAAATTATGAGATAATCTTAAAACTTATATATATGATTGATTATAGGGGAAATACAAGTCTAATTACAAGTGTTCATACAAGACTTGAAAAAGATAAGCATTGAAAATAAAATAGTGAAAACAAACTTTATTAAATTAGACTTGTGTACAGTGACTAAGGGTCACAGCCAATTCTTTTTATAAAAAATTAATTATATTTGCATTTTTAATTTTACATAAATATTTTATTTGTAGTAATATATTGTGTTTAAATTTTGTGTACATATTATTAAAAATATTTAATAAATACGTAGATTAAAATGATTTGAATTATGAGTAAAATGGTTAAACATATATATTTATTTTTATATATTTAATAACTATTAGTAACATAAAAAAAATTGTAGTCGTATATCATATAAAATTATTTTTAAATATAATAATCCAATAAAATTTTAAATATTTATCTTTAAACTCAACTTTATAAAAATTAAAAATTAAAAAATTATATTCTATAAGCTTTTAGATGTGTTATAAATAAATATAATAATGTAATATAATTAATAAATACAACCAAATTCAGCCAATGTAATAATAGTATTCAATGAATGTGAATTAGCTAAAATTGTTATATATAATATTACTATTTACTTTTTGATTTTTGGGTTGAGAAGAACATGATATTAATGGAATATACAGGCATAAGTAGGAGTCCACTGAATACAATAATTTGTCTTTCAATGCTTGAAAATCCAACCTGTATGCTTGATTAAGCGAAAATTTCGGTAAAAGGACTACAAATTAGCAAGACTGCCAACCTCTAGCTTTCCAGGCAACATATAGTATAGTAGTAGTGCATGTTGAAAATCCAAACCTCTCAAAAAGGATAAAGAAAAGTAAGGGCAATAGATATGGCAACCATTTTTAGTTATTTTCTCCATCACATTAATGTGCTTATCTGTCTTCCAAACTGGTTTGGTGCTTTTATATTTGTTATTTTTTTATGCTATTTTTATAATTTACTTCTCTCTCTCTCTCTCTCTCTCTCTCTCTCTCTCTCTCTCTCTCTCTATATATATATATATATATATATATATATATATAAATAAAGGTGTATAATTAGTTCATTATTTATAAAATTTATGTCTTGTTTTCAAATTTTTACTAATTTATAAAATTTGTAAACTAACTACTTTAAGTTAGATGAAGAGATATCTATTATCTACTCTTATATAAGGAGAGTTGTCCCTCGTCAGTAGTGTTATTTAATTTGACCAAAAAATGTTTGATTTTTTTTTGTCAGATTTTCTTTCCCTCTTTTATATTGCTATTTATATGCCATTTTATTTTTTAAATTTGACATTTTCTGTAGAAGCTTTTTTTATTTGAAAAATTATATTTTGAGAAGAGGTTTTAGTAATTAAGTTAGAAGAAAATGGTATGGCTTACAATAACTTTACACAAACAGTGAGTAAGTGATATACATCATAATTTGACCTCACCCTTGTGCAGAATTATACTTTATTGTTTTTTCAGTTAAGCATGTTAATGTCTAAATAAATTTCATAATGTTATTTGGTTACTAAATACAACATCGATCATTGACTCTCTGAGATCACATATGTCATATTAATTTGTGCAGGCTAAGTAAAAAGGTGGGTGAGAGCTTTTCCTTCATGACCAGCTTCATCTTGGTTGGCATCATACAATTACAATCTTACAAGGAACAGATAGTAACCGTATTAAGAAGGCCATAATTAATTTTTTACTACAAAGATAACAATTTGAAATTGACGTTTTTCAGGGATAGATCGAAATACAGGCGGGAATATTTAAGTAAATATTGAAGTATGCCCAATTAAATTATGTTCAATATTATCATGTGTTATTTTTATTGATATAAGTTTTAAGATATTATTTTATGTAATTTTTTTTCCCTAACAATGTCAAATTTTTCTTGATAATAGTCATTCGGTGTCCTAAACTTTAATTTTTAAATTTTCCATACAAACTCATTAATTTAACTACATTTAATTATTTAGACTCAAATCACACACACAAACTCATTAATTTAACTACATTTAATTATTTAGACTCAAATATCTCTCACACACACACACACACACACACAAACTCATTAATTTAACTACATTTAATTATTTAGACTCAAATCACACACACACACAAACTCATTAATTTAACTACATTTAATTATTTAGACTCAAATCACACACACACACAAACATATGTTCTCATTTAATAAAAATTAAAACACGACTCTCATGCTTCACATAATTTATGTTAACTTTTATTATTAATTTGAAGATCTAAAAATTGAGAAACAAGTAATATTATTTATGGTGTCTTTTTTCAATTAAAATCTTCTATCAGCAACCTTTTTTTCTTAATTTTACTTTTCATAAAAAGGGTTGTAAAAGGAAGAACAACGAATGGAAATAGATAAACATCACAATTTGTTGTAAGTTGCAGTTATCAGATAGACTATAAGTAGCAATTAGGAGTGGCAATTCGTGCGGACTGGGCCAGTTCGAACTGGCCCGAACAAACCCAGCCCGAAAACACGTGGCCCGAACACGGCCCGAATTTTATTTGGGCTGATATACCGAGCCCGAACACGAACTGATTAATTTCGGGCTGGCCCGAATTGGCCCAAACAAGCCTTTCATTGATTTTTATCCTTCCAATTAGTATTATTACTACCACAACAAATACGATAACTATATGATGAATTAATCTTTTAACTATTTTCTGATCTTGTTTGATATTTCATGCATTTTAATGAAAATGAAAATTGGTTAATATCACTAACATGTATGTTTATTTGTATCTACTATTAGACACCAGGACCACTAAACATTATCACAGAATACATAATGGGAGTGATATTACTAAGACTAATAGCTAATGTGTGCTTCAAGACCTATGGCTATATAAGCATGAGCCAAGCTGTTTCCTTTCTTAGGCAAATTGGAATTGGCAACTATACCACATGATAGTTCTTTATTCCTCAGGGACCCTGGCCGAACCCATGTCTGGTTGGATGAGTCCACGCATGCAACATAGATATCTTCATAGTACATATCTATAACATCTGCTAGTCCAACCTGGAAATTTGCAAACTAAAGTCACTATACAAATATCATTAATTGGTTTCATAAAAAAATGCTACATATATCACAGTAAAAGAAAAAGAAATTCACGTAAAATTTATTCTGGTATTCGATGATAGACATATGGTATTTGTACAAATAAAAGACCAGCATGGATTTGTCGTGGTGCATACTCAAATCAACACCGGAACAAGAAAAAAGGATGGCAAATGAAGGTTCATTATCATGTATATCAGTATCCAATATCCTGAAAATGATGTTTTGTCATGGATAAATAAATGTCTTATTTTTTATTTTTTTAACACACTAAACTTCAGGAGAAAAAGAAAAAGATGGTCAAAATTGGACAAATTAAAAATATATATGTACTTGAAACATGGTATTTGGACACTGCTCTTGTTGTAGTAAAACTGAAGTTGAACTATCCAGAAGTGGATAATTGGTACATTGTGGCTGAAGAGGCATTGGTGATACCATAGTAGAAGTACTCATTTTCTACATATTCAAGTAAAAAAAAAATAGTTTTAGCATTTGGGTAGTAGCAAATTAAATAAAAGATTGGAACTTTGATTTCATACCTCAGGTCTGACCATCAATTCATCTAAGTCCATCCCAAAGTCATAAAACATGGGATTCATTGAAATAAGTTTCATTGAAAGGAACTGAAATTATAACAAAACCACTTTTAGTGAAATCATATATGTTATATAATTTGAGCAGATAATCTATTGATAAGAACTGTTTCTTGGTACCTCAACTTGATTTTCTAGGGACTGAACATAATTGATAATCTCATTCAACATAAGGGCCTTTCCAGTTACCTATTTCCAGACAAAGCCACATGAAATTGTCACAAAAGAAAATAAAGTTCAAGGTGAAGACGAATGAAGAAAGCAATGTACCTTGTCACAGCCAGGAACAAGTTCATCCTCTCACTAATTTTCTCTCTTCTTACCTGATACTCATATGAAGAAAAAAAAGGTTTACTAAGACACGAAATGATGGCATAATAATAATAATAAATTAAAAAATGAGGCTAATACGAAATTGAAAAAGAAAAAAAAGCCATGGAATAACTGCGGCAATTTGATCATTACAATAACTATGAAAATAAAGAGAACTTTGCAACAATATAATAACAAGAAGACAGAGGCACAAAAATAAAAAAAGTTAAAAATAGGCAATGCAACATGAATCATTTGCTCTAAAGTCATGACATCCAAGTTGAATAAGAGAAAGAGAACAACCTGTGAACATAGAGATAATATTTTCTACCAAAATATTTGAGCACTAAAGCATGAACTACTACTAATAGAGCTGACAAAGAAGAGTATGTATGCAGCTAATACAAGCTTACAGCAATAGACAAAATGAAATTAAGCCTCATATGAATAAGTTCAGAACTCAATGAAACATACCCACTCATTGATACGATCCTTCTTGTGTTCCATCGATAACTGAAACAGCATTTTCATCAGACTTGAAGGTGCTTCGGTATTTCAACAGATCTCTCAGGATATCATTACAAGTATGTATAGGAGTAAGTAAGAAGCATCAATATTTGTCAACATACAAATAATAAGATAAAGTAGGAGTAAAATTTAAGGAGCAGGAAATCATACCACTTGCAAAATGCGTTCAGAAGCATCACCCTTCAGAGTTCAGAGCCCTCAAGCCAGCAGTTGCTTGCATCACATATATCAAATCCTAAAATATAATGTGCACTTGCACAGCAAGTTACCTTAAACCTTTCAGCTCTTTGTCCATATCTGCAACTGCAAGTATGAGCTGGGCAAAGAATACTTGCAAACATATGGGTTCGACCGTTGGGGGCTTGGGGCTTTTGAGTTTTGGCTGGCAGCGGCTTGATCCAAGAAAAGGCAAAGGAGGAAGACGAAGAGCAGGAGCTGAATGAAGACTGAAGAGTGATTCCAGATTTCCAATAAAGAGAAGTAGAGAAGCAGAGCGTAGAAGACTCAGGAGTGAGGAGTGAGGAGTGAGGAGTGAGGAGGAAAGGAAAATGAATGTAGAGTAAATATATTAATTCATTAATTCAATATGTTAATATTTAATATCACTTCTGTGATTCTGTCTCATCAGCCGAACTGCCGAAGACCCGAAGTCCAAGAGAAAGCGTACACGCTTTCTAGTTTCTTCCTCTCTCGCCTTTTTTTTTTTTTATTCGGGCTCAACGGGCTAGCCCGAAACCCGCCCGAACCCAGCCTAAAAATTTTCGTATTATTTGGACCAGTCCATTTTAGCCCGAATTTAATTCGTTCGTGTTCGTTTTGTATTTTTTCGGTTCGTTTATTCGAGTTTTGACACGAATTGCCACCCCTAATAGCAATGGGACAAGAGACAAACAATTTGTGGTGAGTTGCAGTTATCATAGAGAACAGACATCTGGAGCAAGAGACAAAAAATAAGCAAGTCATAGTCATAGTGATTACTGATTAGTGACATTACATCCAACACAAGCCCTTTACTACTCCATAAATACAAACATTTTTATATGGCGATTGGTAATGGTTAAGATATTTTTCATTTTGTGACAAATTTAAATTAAAGAATTGGCCCACAACATGTGCCTATAGCTCCAATGACTTGAAACTTTGGCCTCTTATATATATTGACCTATGCCAATAACTCCAAAGTATGACCAAAACATTAGTTCCAAAAACCAAAGATGAATAAATACTACTCTAGTCTAAAATAGCACCATACCTTCCAGTTGATGTGGTAAGGAACAATTGTTCTCTATGAAGTCATATGACCAGGCCTCTAATTCCACAAGTTCAATTAGTCCATTTTGATACTATTAATGGGCCTTTCCATCTCTAAGCCCATTAATGATGCCTTCTGGGCTTTTTGGCACTGACCTATCCTGGCTGGGGCGGTGCAGTGCTTTATTTTTTTTTTGATAAAAAATTGATCATTGGGAGAAAAACTTGTATTTAAAAGTACCAAATTAAATTAGTACTAAATTTTGTTTTTAAATTACCTTAATAATTATTATATATATTTTTATGTCTTAAATCTATAACTTTATGAATATAGTTCAATTGCATTACTAATTAAATTATTTTATTTTAATGTGATGTAATGTTATTTTAGGGAACGAAAGACTCATAATAATAACCTAATGACTCATGTGGCTGGGGCGGTGCAGTGCTATTTATTTTTTTTGATAAAAAATTGCTCATTGAGAGAAAAATTTTTATTTAAAAAGTATCAAAGTAAACTAGCACTAAAAGCTGTCTTCAAATAACTTTAATAACTATCACATACATTTTTATATCTTAAATATGTGACTTCATACATATAGTTCAGTTATATTACCAATTAAGTTATTTCACTTTAATAAGATGTATTGCTATTTTGGAGAATGAAAGACTCATAATAATAACATAATAACTCATGTTATTTTTTTGGATTATCGATTAACTCTGCCATTTATAAAGCGTACATTTACAATGTGGTCTTTTTTTAATTACATTTGTTGTTTTTTCTTTTTACTCTAACAATAAATGAATTCAATGGTATTTTTGGTTAATCATATTCTATATTTTAATTAAATTTTGTGTTTTAGTTAAATAATTTGTTAATTTTATTTATTTTAACATTTTATGTTATATTAAGGTTATATCAAGACTCATATTGGTAGGGGTGTTCATCGGATCGAAACCGCTGATTTTATGCTCATTCGATCCGATCCGACCATCCGATCAATTCAAAATATTCTAATCCGCATCCGATCTGATCATGTTTCAAATCCGATCCTATCCGATCCGCAAATTATTCGGATTGAATCCGATCAATCCGATCAATAAATTTAATTAACTCTATTTTAATATTTTTAAATAAAAAACTAAATTTTTTATGTAATATAAACATATTTAAGCTAAAATAAACCTTAAAATGTGATGTATTTTAAATTTTGTTATAAAAAATATTTTAAATTTTATTATTGTATATAATGTGGTGTATAATATAAATAAAAGTGATCAATAAAAACATGACATGTGTATAAATTTAAAATATATTTACTTTTTTCGGTCGGATCGGATGGAATCGGATTGAAAAAATTTCAATCCGATCCGATCCGATAATTGGATCGAAACCATTCAAAAATTAACGGATCGAATTGGATTGATCGAATTGGTCGGATGAACGGATTTTTTGAACACCCCTACATATTGGGATTGCAACTCTGAAAAGAAAATATAGGCCTATTGATGATTAGGCTTTTAAGGGTACGCAACATAGAATAGGAAAAAGTATAGCATAATTTCCTTAAATTTGGTTAAGCAGTATCAGTTATGAAAAAAAATGAATTAATTATAGATAAAATAAATTATTTTAATAATTTTTTATTAAAATATATTTTTTTTAAAATTAAAAATAATTAAAATATGAGTCTTTATTATTAATTAATATAAAAAATTTACAAATTTTTATTTTAATATTTGTCTATTGTCACTATTTTATTTTAATATTTTATTAATTTTAATTTATAAAAATATTAAAAATATAAATTTAAATAACCTTATACTAGAATATTAACAAATAATATAATTTATTCAAACTTCTAATTTTATAATTATTTACCATACACACCTTACAAATAGTCGCTACCCTACAATTACGTGACTTTTCATGTTTTTATTTATTTATTTTTTAATCATATTTTCATGCCTACTTTTAAAATGCGCTAAGCCCAAAAAAAAAAAAAAAAATCGTACATTTTTTCTTTTTTCTACGTCATGAACCTAACGCATTATATATAGTTAAACATCACAATACACTCGAAAAAAAATAACCATAAAAGTGATCTGGGCAACTTTTTTTTACATTGTGCTTCTCGAAGTCTTAGGATTATGAATTGGAGGGAATGTCGTTCTGTTTGGCCTCGTTGAGATTGTTGACTTGTTGTGGATTATCTCTTCTACAAATATCCTTTTACAAGCATTGACAGGGCATATCTTCATTGTAAGGTTGAAAAATTATATAAATGCTAGTTTCTAAGCATGCGACCACTTGTACACTTAAAATGCTCCTTCAAAGGTTTGATATTCAAAATTTTTTTTTTTGATCGCAAAGATAATATATATTTATCTTCAAGTAAACATTACATAAGAATGCAGTCACATGGGGCAAACATCAAGCCAAACATCACAAGCGCCAGTTCTCATCCCATAGGCAGCTACCATGTGGCTGCATTACAGTATATATTCCCGTAAGCAGATAAATATTCCCGTAAGCAGATAAAAAAATATTACCACTATTAAGGGTATTCACAGCCTTCAGACAGTCAGATTCCACCAACACTTTACTAAAACTCATTTCTTTGCCTAACTGACACCCATCTAGGATGGCCAGCAGCTCTGCAATCAATGAGCAAGTAAAACCATTACGCAACACAGTCTTACCAGCTATGAATCTTCCACTATGATCCCTAGCAAGGATTCCAGAGCAAGTCTTCTTTTGCTACCAGCAGGTGGAGGAGACCATTGTTCATCCCTTTGTACCCTAGTATGACTTTTCTTGAATTCCCAACTCTTATCACACATCCTCCAAAACTCCTCAATTAACAGTTGAATCCACCCTACCACTTTCACACATTGCCTTCCGCATTTACCATGCACCATTTCACTCCTGTTATGCCAAATACCCCAACAAAGATAACAAAAAAGCGCAACATCCATCTTATTAAATCGCACCAGCAAAAAACAGAAGAGGTCAGCAAAAGACATAACAGGCAAACTTTTAATAAAATTGGCAAAATAAGAAACTTTTCAAACCTCCTTAGCTCTCCCACACCTCCTTAGCTCTCTCACACCTCCATAAATTTGATATTCAAATTTAAAATATCAAAAAATTAAGTTGATAGTTAAAATAAGTTATTACTTCTATAAGTTAATATTTTAAGTTTTTGGGTTTGAATCTCAAGTCCAACAAATAGTATTAAAATTAAGGCATCATCCGCATTACGTGGGTGCATATAAGGTAGATCTATAAGATGAAATAAATACGTATAGACAATATATATGACTCAAGTCTAAAGAATGGTGGTCCATGTTAGATCTAATGAGAATTTCGCGATGGTATTATAGATCCATATGAACTCTTAATGTGTGATTAAGTTAGCCTTTAACTTTTTCTTACTTCGTTAGTAAACTCGATTGATGGAATATTAATGTTTGTTTAAGCATGATAAAAGTAAATATGCTAACATGGTTTGAGTTTATAGGTAATATATGTGAAAATTAATATTGAAAAATTAATATCATGTTTGATAAAAAAGAAGTAAAAAAGAGAACATTAAAAAGCTGAAGAATAATGATAAGGGCACAAGCTAAGTCATGACTTATCATCTTGCACTATTTGCTAAAATGATAAAATAATTATAATCAATTTGTGCAATATGGTATGCAATGTTTTGATTTAAGAGCAAATTTATGGTTAGTTAGCAATCCTAAAAGTTATGATCAAGCAAACGAGAAAATTAAGTTTATTCCCATTGTAAAGCTTTCCAATAGCTTTGTCCTGCCTTCATGTTCTCATCTGATCTATATATCTTCCTTTAAGCAGTCGAATGCAAAGTTTGAAAAGAGAATGTTTCAAAGGCAAAAAAATAATGAGAAAATCCAAGCAAAGTCTCATCAAAAGAGGCAACATCTTCCCCAAAGCCGTAGCAAATCCTAAAGACAAGCCGACAGAGTATCACCTATCCATTTATTCCCCCTTAAAAAGCTTTCCAATAGCTAACTTCCATTTTCATTTGGACTTTCTTGCCCATCCTTTTTCTCTGTAATCAGTCTTTTAGTCCCTCTTCACATCCCACCAACCCGTACATGTTAGATTTACCAACAAAAAAAAGCCTTCCAATCTTGGTTAATTCACATATCATTGAGAATCTGTTATTGGTTTTTTTTTTTCTTCATAAATTAATAATTAAAAAAAAAACTAACATGTTGTTATGCTATAAATAGCAATATAGTGCTATACCATTGCTAATTCATTGTCTTAATTAATTCTTCTAATGGCTACACAAGGTTGTGACAGGCGTAGTACTACTAGACAATGTTCCTCCATTGCTTTGCTGCAAGAGAGGTTTAGGAAATTGCAGAGAGCAAAGGTGATGAGGGAAGAGAAAGAGATATTGAGGATGTTGTCTGAATCAAAAAGGTTTGATACAACAAAATCTTATTCTGAACTAACAACGTTGTTTTTCCAGTCTGAAATGGTCCTTCCACCTCCCCATTATCAAGGTCATGAAGGCTCTATCTATTGGCAACCAAATATGCGGAACAAATATACCAGCAATTTTCAAGGGGGTGACATGTCTCAAATGTTTGCAAACACAAGTTCCACAGATGGAGTTAAGGAAAGAACAAATAATAAATTAGATGATTCAAATGT
Source organism: Elaeagnus macrophylla (assembly GCA_029378325.1). Classification (NCBI taxonomy): domain Eukaryota; kingdom Viridiplantae; phylum Streptophyta; class Magnoliopsida; order Rosales; family Elaeagnaceae; genus Elaeagnus; species Elaeagnus macrophylla. The sequence continues at coordinate 18,106,503 of CM055646.1, read as the reverse complement.
AGTAGACACTTCTCTTCACTTGTGAAAATTTAAGAGTATTAGAAGCTAGGATAGAAGCTAGGATTATTATGGTTTACCGGACGCTTGTTGTATGTTTTCCCTTCCTAATTTCTGTTATATTGATGTTAATGTATTAATCAGTATTTGGTTGAAGCGTGATCAATGTAGTTAATATATCATGGATGTTCATTTTCATATTTCCTAGCAAAAAAAAATATATATATATATATGTTGACTTGTAAAATGAGTAGAATCTTCATCTATTCAACAGGTTTTCTTCGCATAATCCAATCGATAAGGTTGTGGTGCCTTTGGTGAAAGACTGAAATTCAATTCTCAACCCCTACATTCACACCAAATATGGTGCATATGGTGCTTATCGTTTGAACTAAAAATAAAAATAAAAATTTGTTCAAGAAGCCATTTGATATATGAAATGTAATGGAATATTGTGACACTGGTGATTAACCGCTGGAGCCATTTACAGATATAGAATGTTAACTTCCAAACTTATAGCTTTTTAAAAAGAAAAGAAAAGAGTACAGAAATGGAGACTCAAATGAATATTTGAAAAGTCATTAAATCAAATCGCCTTTACAAATTTTAGTTCCTCTAGTGCACAAGTGAAAAACCTTGATAATCATCCTTTCACTGCCAAGTTAGTAGCTACCATAATATACTGTAAGTATAGTTACAGGATATAAATCACATCAGACAGATCCAATAATGGTATTTTATACCTCTTATCCAGAGCACATCCCCAAGGCCTTTTCAACTGACCTTCTGAACGTAGAGGAAGCAAACGATTCCGGTGTGGAGAAATTATGGTCCAAGAGACTCCCATCGAACATATAGCTTTCAAGACTACGATGTTTATGTTTTCTTGTTTGAGAAATTAATTTCTTTTTTCATAGTACTAGGTTGGTTATCAAATTTACCTGTTTGAAGGTGCTGCAAGAACAAAAACAAGAGCTGAAATCAGCATTCTTTGGAACTATCACTGACTGTCATCCTGTTCTTCAGTGAGGTCATCCTGTGTTGTCTTATGGAATGAATCTCCATCATAATCTGTATTATCTGAGGCCTCCCCACCACTCCACTTTCTTTTCATGATTTTGGGAACCAAGCGAGCCACGTTTTTCGTCTCCAATGCGACTTCATTGTTGTTTAATCGTTCAAATCGAACAGCACTTACCTTTCTGGCATTTCCTGCTAATACCTACAATGAGGATGATATTAGTTATTGTTAGCGACTTACATACAAATTTGGAATCTGATGATACCCAGTGGCAGCCCATATTGATGTAACCTGATATTTCAGCCAACTCAGCCTAGACTTGTTTTCATTCTAAATTTTTAGCATCTAAGATTATATTTTATCTGCTGCTGTAAATTCTCTAATTCCTTTAACTGAAAATTTTATGACATTGTTATAGTGACATCACCTTAATGATAATATTAAAATCCTTAATCATTTATCATAAATGACACCTAGGATCCCTTGCCTATCATTTTAGTCCATTACTTGTTAGCTAAAAAAGCACTCTAGTCTAATTTATTAATGTTTGTTAGAAGCAATATGAAACTGCATTTGGAAACTGAATAATGAAGCATGAAAACACATGTATTACTTCCATTAGATTTTTATCTGATATTAGTAAATTACATTAAACTATACTTAAAAAAGAAAGGGACTAAAAAAACAAAAAATAAATAAATAAGTAATTGAAGTGCACAATATGGAATAGGTAAGGGACCCCAAGATCACTTTTCCTAAACTTTACTTTTCAAGTTCATATTAACAGGTTTAACTATGCTTATTAAAACTGCGTTTATGATGTTCTATTCATTTCTAATACCATAAGTTCAGGTACCAGGCAGTTTCGATTCCTTGATTATCTGTCCTTAAGCAATTCTATATGAGAGAGAGAGAGGCGAACCATAAAAGAAATTGAAAGAAAAACAGTAATTAAATTCTCCCAGATCAAGATAAGAAAAACAAGGAAAATGGTATTTTAATTTTATTCTCGTGATCGGTTTTCAAAGACCGGTGCGTAAAGAAACTATTCAGACACACCTCAAGCTTAAAAATTTGATGCTTCTCCTTCTGATCCTGGCGATCAGAATTGGATTCATCATTCTCCTCT